>OX579677.1:1442850-2885700 GCA_951230905.1 Cheilosia variabilis | reverse complement strand
GTCGTAGTACTTCTTGAGATCCTCTGATGATGTCTTATTCACTTTTCTGCCATACTTATCCACTGTGTACTTCACTTTGAACTTTTTGTCATTGAACATCGACTCGAAACGTTTGTCGATCTTAACTTTGCGCTCGGACTTGGGCAGATTCTTAAACCGCGGGTCGCTAACCAAATGGGAGAACCGCGGATCGGACCAGATCTCATTCTTTTCGACCTCCCCAGGAGGATTTTCTTTAGGTTTAACCATTTTTAAGGCAAATCTTGTGAGGAAATGAAAAACAACTTACCGCAGTTGTTTTGCGAATGATAAATGTCAAAATAGTGACACACGTGCAGCGAGCTCGAGTCTTCGATAATCTAGTACGTCCCAGGCGGATGGTTCCGTTAAATGTTCCGTTAAACACTTTTCACTTTTCAGAGTCATTTAGCACTTGCAGTTCAACATTTTCCGAGCAAATTTTTGCAAAATTGTAGACAAAACACTTTTATTTCTGAGAATAAACACAAGTTAGCAATAAAAAGCCACTGAAACTATTTTAATTAAATTTTTATTACGCACCGCACTTTACCATTTGAATTGTCCGCACTTCAATTTTGTGAATTGTGAGAGACGAAACAGCGTTGCCAAGGACAAATTTCCGAACAAGTTTTATTACGTAGAGTTTTATTCGCGATGTGATGCAAGTATGGTTTTTCTATGCTCCAGACTGAGCAGCGAGGAATGTCTAGTCAATTCGAACTCCGATGAAATGAGAATTCCACTGTTCGTTGGGCTTACACTCACATCGCACACAGAGAAATTGATTGTCTTTCATAGAACAAACATTCCTCTTGGCAACGCGTGTATTACATACCAATCTACTACAACTCGCAATAGGTTCCACATTCCCAGCTGACACTATCTGTCAGTGCAAATTACAACAAAAAGTATATGACATAACCTCACTGATGTGTGGGAAAAAATTACCCGAAGCTGGCAGAAATTAGTAAATATTCCGCAAATTCCTAAACAATTATGAACAACATCCTGCGGCAGCGTTTGCGACATGTAACATTTAGCAATCTGAATCATTTGGCTCGGCGCAACGGTGGTATTGTCCGTCAATTGTCGCTGGGAAGCCTCCAACGCCAGCACCAAAAAGGTACTAACATTTGTTGTGGTTGAAGACGATCTACTAAAAACCTCATATCCACTTAGATAACATCCTCATGTTTGATGATTTTGTGACTGGAAAACGTTCTCAAGCTGCACGCAGTATTGTTGTTCAAGTGAGCTCTGAAAAATCCTTCCCCGAACTGTACACCTACTGTTCCGACTTTGGCACCATAGTCGATGCACAACACTACAGAATCTACCATGAGGAAGTGCACTACATTCTTATTGAGTACTCACACGAACAGGAGGCGAAGCAAGCTATAGACGCGTCAGCGTATAATGACGATTTGTCTGGTGTTCCGGTGCGTTCGCCATTCCTCTGGTTCAAAGCAAGTGGCAGAAAGAATAAAATCCAACAGAGCGCGCCATCGCTCGCCGTGGTTGAAGGTACACGCGTTTCCGAGGGTGAAGAACTCAGCGATTTGCTGAGGGTGGCACAGAACATTGATGATCAGATTGAAATCCTGCATCGTTCGACGAGGTTGAATGAGCTGGGTATCCGCTTGAGGTTCTTGGCGGCACAGCAGATAGAGTCGTCGATATCGGGAATGTTTCCGGCTGCTAATGCCCAACCATTTGGGTCGACGGTGAATGGATTCGGAAAGATGGGCAGCGATTTGGATCTGATTTTGCGACTGGACTTTGACGGCAGACGAAAGAACAAGGATTCGCGACTGGTTTACCACACGAAGGAGAACTTGACCAATGGACGGTCACAGACACAGCGCCAGATGGAGAGTATTGGCGATATGATGCATTTGTTCCTACCCGGAGTGTGTCACGTGCGGAAGATTCTGCAGGCAAGGGTGCCGATTCTGAAGTACCAACACGAGCACTTGAATCTGGAGGTGGACCTGTCTATGAACAATTTGTGAGTATTTCTTTTTGAAATTCAATTAATATGGAAGGGGGAGAGGGATTTCACGTTGTGCTGTCTCCCTTTGCCCAGTTTAACGAGTGTTTTACGTGCGATGGAAGTTTGCAGTAGGATATTGGGAATGGAGTCAATCATTCTAATAGGAAACTCTGAAACTCGCGATAGAACCAGAAACATGCTTCATAGATTTTTATAGATGTCGGATTGTTTTTCTATCGCCAATTATGGTTAGACCATCGGTTAGTACTCAGTTCCAAAGTGATGACGAGAGAACTCGTACCAAGAAAGAATTTCTTGACATTTCTCAACATTAACCTCTTAGTTGACCAGTTTCCAGTACCTGCCTATTGTTGATCATTTTTGCTACGAACAGATTTGTCAACTTTCAGCTGGAGGAGCTCTGTTTCTATGTATCAAAGGCGCTGATACATAGAAACGATGACATCAGGTGTAGGTATCTTGTTACTTGGCGAGTATTAAGCTGTCTCCACAGAGAGAAAGTGTGTTGGGAGTTGCTTTTAAATTGCTGCGAATGCGACAGTTCTTTCCGAAACCTTTAACATGAAAGCTGAGAAGGACTGATTGGCCCACACATTTTCGAAGAAACTCGGAGTCAGACGTCCCCCTTGGCAGTCGTGTAGTCGAATAAGAAACAGCAACTGAGATTGAGAATCACTTCAACCACTGGGGAACCTTTTGAATCTCCACTGGTGCTGTCAGTTCTAGTCAGTCAGTCAGTCACGTCTACGGTACTAATACGATAGGAAACAGCCCAAAGTACACCGCGGCTATTTATCATTCCCCTTACTGCTTCTTGGTGATGCGTTGCTCTATTCCTCCGCTAATGATCTGCAAAGTGGGTGTACAAGAGGAGATCTAGTGTCCATTCCCCATTGGAAATTACATTCTTTAGCCCACTGGAGTCTCTTTGTTACCGTCGTTCTCACGTAATCTCCGTTTTTAATAGCCTCAGGCTGTCTGTGTCTTTATATTCGCCCCAGATCCCTTTGAGATTTCTCAAGGACTTAAATGGCGACGTAAGCAAGCCACTGTTGAAAGCTGTGTTTTCAGTTTTTTTAAACGGAATCGCGTCTGTTTCTATGCATCACGGACGCAGTGATTGAAAATGTGTCCAGTAATGCAGCCCATCGTATGCAAGCAAACAGCAAAACAACGAAAGTGTCGGATGTGAGAATTGGGAAATAATTAATTTAGGTTAGTTTGAAGGTTTTTTTTAAATAATCTCTTGACTGCTGATCTATTGAAACCAATTCGCGCTTTTAACAAACTCGATTGTGTCCAACTTGTCCCGTCGGGCATGGGAGTTCTGCGCAGTTGAGTTTAAAAGAACTCGAACTTGGCAAGTTTGCTGGTCATGCTGGAGATAAACAGACAACAGACAAGGTTTGCGGGAGTCCTCAGTCAAATTGGTTACAATCGGTTACAGTCGAGCAAGGAGAAAAGTGCTTAATGTCTTCTTCCTTTTGACGTTTAAGTGTCAATTGATGGGTCTAGTGTCGTATGACGATCCCCACACCCTAGGAAGTTGATTGAGTTGACGCCTGCTGTTTAGTTTAAGGAAACATCCCTTCTGAGTGAAAACAGACGGAGAAATACACTTACAACTTTCACACCTGAGTCCAGTTGAGGTTTATCCCATCGTCGAAAGAGTAGCACAAGTATCGCGCATTCCTTAGGGAAGGAGGGGGTGTGAGAAGCCCTAGATAGGACGAAACGAACGAGCAACACGCGAGTGCTTCGCCGCAGTCGGTAGGGTTTCTCGTTTCATTTCAGCTGAGAAAGAACACATGCCGATGGGTTCGAACTCAATTTGAGTCCACCTCTAGACACCGCCATTCAAAGCGACCTCGTGAAAGAAATGGAAATAGGTTCCCGCTCATTAGAACACACAAGTTCGAACCACCTTCTGGTGAAAAGAAAACCAATTTGAACCAAATTTCCATCGGCACTCTCGTCATTATCCGATTTGAAGGAAATAACCTCAAAGAATCTTCCTTTTCACTTACCACAGTAGTCCGTAGCCAAACAAAAGCGGCAATCGGCCCTCGTTCGATTAATCACACAAACCACACCTTATCAGACATCAGCTATGACATCACTTGCCCAGGAATAGATCGCACCTCTAAAAACCTTTCAAAGGAAATCGAAATCCGCACACTGAGTCATGTCTTGAGCTCTGGTCTTCGACACAGAAAGCTTTATTAGCATACATTTTCATACAAAAAGCCCAAGAAAACAAAACAATAAACTATTCACTAAAACTGCGTTAAAAATACGAACTTATGCTGCATGTTTGTTTGTGTGTGTGCGCGCGCGTCTGCATGGGCGCGCTTATCGGAGGAAAAGGTTTTCGATGTAGTAGTTGTAGAAATTAATAAAAAATATTATGAAATAATGAAACGCCCTTCTAATGGCGGTATGCCCGCGCTTCGTCCTCTTCCTTCTTCACGGCCTGGATGAGGATTAAGCTCATAACGCCACAGACGATGTTCAGCATGCCGAGAGCCATGGCGAGGCCGACAATCCACGCAGACTTGCCCTCGAAGAACCAGGTCAGGGCGTCCACACAGCCGATGAAGAACGCGTTTCCGGTGACGGTGTCCCTGCACGAAGAAGGCAGAGGCTGCCTCAGGTCCAGATAGTCCCATGGTCCGTCAGCGCCGCAACAGCCGATGTTCTCCTGAATCATGGTGAGCACATACGTCGAGTACGAGTACTCCGAGGTCATGACGAATCTCTTCAGAGTGACACGCAGCAGTGGCTGCAGACTGGAGTGCATTGTGCTGTAGTCGAGGAGCAGGCCAGACCCCACTATGGTGAGGAGAAACGCAAAGATCTGCGTCCCGATGAACACGGTCAGTGCCAGAATGTTCTCCATCAGCGCACTCAGACACCCGAGGAAGGACACCGCCATCATGACGACACTCAGTCCAATCAGAATGTAGATCCCAATGTAGAAGCTTTCCGCTTCGAGGATCTTCAGCCATTCGCTGAAGCCGGGCTCGGCCCTGAGCCAGATCGTCAGCGCGAACAGCGACGTCGCTATCACCCATGACACCACGTTGAAACAGAACAGCGTGTACTTGACGCAGCCGATTTGCTTCTCCAGCTGATTCTCCTGTCGACCGTATCCCATTGTTGTACCTTTCACAAGGATTTTTCGTTTTCAAAATTCGGAATGTGATTTTCTGTCGCGACCAGTCGTATAAAGAAAGTTTTACTGAAAATAATGAACCGCACCTGTCGTCGAATGGTTGGGAATTTGTGGCAAAGTTATCGCTGCGTAGATAAGATAAGCGAGGTGCGCAAGATAGCGCAATAGTCACCTAAATACCGTGCGGACGGAGAGTGCTGAGTGCGTGTGTGTTTGTTAATTCTTGTAATACAGCGGGCGATTTACTTAATTGACAGATAGCGAGCGATACAGGTGAATTTCGAACTGAGTCACGATTACGGGGCGATAAGAGTTTGGCAAACAATACCGAAAGCTTTCACAACTATAAACAGAGGCGATGCGAGGTGGGTTCTTCGGAAACTAATGACTGTAGAGTAGATGGTGGTGCTTGTCAAATCAGTGACGGGGTGCTTCCTCTTGTTTCATGGGGTTTGGCGGTTTTTCGCATGAGCGGCGGGAAGTCCCTTGTAATCAGGCAGGGATTGGAAGGGAACTCTTTTCCGGTGAAGCTGCGGGGCTTACTTATTCAAGAGATTCACTTGTCCCTTTTTTTATCTGTAAGGAAATCTCTACCGCGTGGAGCAAAAATGCTGATGAATCAGCATGAGGTCGTGGGAAACGACTGTCTTGTGCAAGTTGAGAAGGCGCGTAAAATGTCAGGAGACAGAAACCTCTTCATTGAGCGAGTCGTATATAATCTTTCCAATTTCTCGTCATCTGTGCACGTCATGCTGAAGATATTTGAATGACGGCACACCTATTGGATGGAGTGTTGTCAGTTCGTGGGGCGTATGCCTTTTCGTGGGGGATTTTAGTCGAAAATTGTTTGAAAAAAAAGGCGAATCTTCTTGTAGAATGTGGGGTAAATAACAAATGCTAATATTCCGCTTTAAACGGAACTGCGAATTTCACTTAAAGCGGCGAAGTATTAAATAGACTGACAGCTTCAGCCAAAAAGGAGCGCACTGAACTTGGATGGAACCCAGTTTGTTTCATTCATGTTTTTATTTGTGCCATGTTAATCAAAGGGGATACACGCATACTTGAAAAAAAAAACTAGCCTACACTTCCGTTTTAAACCGGATGTCAGTAGCCTGAGGTGGATTCTCATTTCAATGTCGAGTGTGTGGCTGCGTTGTAAATAATAGATTTTCTCATGTCGTTTTCGATTTGGCAATGTTGTAGCCGCAGATATTCTAAATATAAAAGAAAAAAAGGAGTTTATCTATAAATGAAAGTCACCTTTCGGTTGAGTTACACAAAGAAGAAAGAAGAAATCTTTATTGAAAAAATTACCACGTTTACAGACAGAGAGTGCTGCCAAATTATGTTTTTACTTACAACAGGCAAAAAGATCAATTTTTTTTTGATCTGACTCTCTTTTAAAAAATCTCGATTTTTTCTCAGATTTCACACATACTTTCACTAATAGCAATGTGCTGGCGGTTGCGAATTGTTTATCGCTGGTAGGATTGCTTTTTTTAATAAATTATTAATTTTTCGAGTATGGAAACGATTTTTTATATTAAATTATTTTGAAATGAGTAAAAATCAATTGAAATGGATTTCCAGCGCAAGTGAAAAAAAAAACATATTTTTCCTGCCTACTCAATACCAATAAAAATCGGATTTTATGTTCGATTTGCCAGCAGAAATCTGAAATCTCAGATCAAAACCTGAAAAGCCAAATCGAAAACGACATTAGTCCCAGATTGAAATGTCTCGCTACATTTTGTATAAATATTTGTTCGATTTTCTTATCAAGTGAAACGAATTAGGTTCGTTCGTGTACTTCCAGCATAGAAAAATGAAAAACGTAAAATATCAAAAATCGAGAGAGAAATCTCTCAATTTCAAGAGAAGTACCTGACCGGTTTTCTTACAAAATGTTTAAAAAATGTCATTTTGACATTATTGTAAAAGGCAGCATCTACAAAATAAGTTGGAATTGAATTTTTTATAAGCTAAAAACCTATTAAACTTACCATTTTGAATGCGCTGATATGTTCTAGGGGAATATTCGATTACAACTTCTTCCTCCGACATCGTTGAAGAAGAAAATAAATAGAGTTTTACTTGTCAAACTTTTGAGCTGTCACTTAGTTGTCAGTTTTCATTTTTTAGTAAGTCGAAATTCGGCGAAAATGGGAAATGGATTTCTCTCTAATTTTTTTAAATTATCTCTGTACTTGGTCGCATTCGCACAGTTTCTCAGCAAACTTTTAATAATTTTACTTTTGCAAAAAAGTACCCGAACGAACCTATTATGTAGCTAGACACCATGCAGTAAAAGTCAGTTGTAAACATAAACACCGCAAATTCATTAATCAAAAAAAGCATTTCATAGAAACTACTTAAAACAAACATACGAAGTAATTGAATACCATTGAATGCTCAAATTATGGGATTTAAAGAAAAGGGATATTTTTTCAAGTCATTCTATAATGAATTTTGGATACATAGATATTATTTTTGATATAAAAATTTGTTCGTATGTTCGCCATAGAATTTCCTTCAAGTTTCGCAACCGATTTTCCTCTTCACATTCCCATTTTTTTGAAACGATCGATTTGGTTAAACAATTAACAACAGCATTAAACGAAACTGACGACTGCACTGTCAGAAAAAAAAAAATTACAAACGAATAATCAAGCTAAAAAAAAAACACTAGTTTCTAGTGGGAAAAACAATAATAAATGTGCGGTCATCATTTTGCAACTTTATTTTAATTTTCACGTAACTAATGACATTATTTTCATTCATAAAATGTCTATCAACAATTTTTCAGTGGTGTGTTTTTTCTGTAGCAAAACAAAAAAAGATGGGAATTCGTTTGAATAAAAAAAAAAAAAACTTTAGGCAGCTAAACTTAGATAAATGCGTGACATAGAGTACAAATCAGTTAACATGTTTATTTACTATTTTGCGGATATACATCTTAAGTTAAGTTCTTTCCCATGCTTTTCATTCATCGACTACTCTCCGGCTCCGTCGCCGATTGAACGTCTCTTTACAACTCTATCTGCTTTAACACTAACCCTTGTAGTCTACGTTGTCCCCGTCTCACCTATATTCCAACCCACCGCTCCTACATGGCACGAACCAATCTCTCGTATGCTGCGAAAGTTTAATCTTAACCTCACTTCGACATCAAACGCAGAAGTACCTCCCTAAAAATCGATCTCACTAAGCATCCTTAGCTTCAAGTCCTAGTTATAGGTTGTAGGTTATAAGTTCCAGGATATACATATACATATTTAAGTGTAGCTTTGAGTCTGGTATAGCACCGAAGAAGGGTTAAGGTCGGATAAGTGGAGTGTTTGCTCCGATTTTAGCCAGTGGGTCAGTTGATTCGTTACCCTCAAATCCTCTGTGGGCTCAAATCCAGTGGAGGTTGACTAGTTTTTCTTAGATGGTTCATAGATGGTTGTGAATGTTTATAAGATTGGTTTAGATTTTATGACAGATGAGTTAAGAGCTTTGAGAGCTGCTTGTCTATATGAAAAGATAAATATGGGTTTTCCACGTGTTGCGCAATGGTTGATAAGTTTTTCGCAAGGCTGACTGACAAGTTCATCTGGGGCGACACACCGTAGCCAGTCCCTACTCCAGGGTATAGTTCTCGAATTGTTTCGCTGGTCTATGGTCATAAGAAATGAGTTTACGTTTGTTGGATCATTTGAACGGCATAACGTCCCTTAAAGACGGGATTCTTCGCACTGTGCCCATATTTCTTATGAACAACTTAGGGTCCGGTACGAGATGCTAATCTAAGGCACGAGGATTAATTTATTTACCGCCGTTGGAAGGTTTCTAAAAAGTTGTCGCAGTCAAACCCTATTTGGAAGAAGTTTGCTCACCTTTTATTGTTTAAACCCTTCCCTCCTTAAGGTAAACTTCTTTATAAGATAAAAGACTTATTTAAGGTCCTCAAGCCTGCTGATCGGTGCTAATTCTTTATCCTTCAATGACTTTGCTATTGCGCGTGAGACATTCTTGGCAGCAAACGTTACACGCCTGTGAAAGTACAGTCGGTGGTCTGCCTTTTAAGCCCGAGATATTTGAAATACGGCTTCAATTCGATGGAGTACTCACAGTTCGCCTTTCTTGCTGCTTGTCACGAAAGCAGCTTTGAATTTTGTGGTCCACTGGCCAAATATTTGTAGCCAAAGCTTTGCATTTAAAGTTATGTGTCATGACATTTTAACTCCGTTCGTCTTCTGGTCCCTTGACAGACTTTTAACTCCTTCAGAAACTGAGTACTTGATCGGTTCCGTCTTCGAAGCTGTTGGCTATAATTCGCAGTAGGTTTACAATTGGTTGACTTTTACGCAACCTTAGAGTCAAGTGTAACTACCGCGCAGAAGTGGTGTCGACATTTACCAAACAAACCTTCGAAGCCCTTTGATCTCTAGAAGCCGTGAAGTTGCTGATACCTTGAATTCATCTTTCGAAGTTAGCTTGAGAAGAGGGAGACGTCTTTCAAGGTTGAAGATGAGCAGGGGGCTACCTCTTACCAGCCATTCGGTGTTTAGCCATGTTTGAATATCAAAATAAACACTGCTGGGCTTAAAGTTATGTTGGACCTTCTACCAACGGCTACGGACTTTCGATACGACTTCAAACTACCTCAAGAATTCCTCGACCACTATACTCATTTTAAGTTTGAATCAGAGCTTGGTCCAACGATGAACGAGGTTCCAGGAGGGCTTTTGGGGGTCTCAGAGGGCGCTCCAACGAAGAGCGTGGTTCCCAGAGGACCCTACGGGTCGGGGTGTCAGAGAGCAGTCCAACGAAGAGCGTGGTTTCGGTAGGGTCCTGAGACAAATCTCTATTCCTAGGTTAGGGTTTCAGAAAGCGGCTCTAAGAATCCCTGTTCGAAATTAATCGATTTTTTAGAGCTTTGAGCTTTCATAAGAAAGAGTTTTTGGGTTGTCTGACGGTATGTAGTCAGAGCAAGCTCAAGGCACGTCCCTTGTTCAAACGGAATTGGTTAAGCTTATTTGTAGGAAGTACAACTTGTAAGACAGACTCAAACCATTCCAATCCAATGCCTTCTGAAAATCAATTGAAGAACTTTTTAATAAATGTCCCTCCTTTCAGATCCGGCTTCTACATGTCCGAGCTGTTGTACATGTTCGGCGAAATGGACAAACGTGTGCGGCCGCTCACATTCTGCATCCGCAAATGGGCACAGTCGTGCGGGCTAACAAATCCCTCGCCCGGACGCTGGATAACCAACTTCTCCATCACCTGCCTCGTAATCTTCTTCCTGCAACAAATGAAGAACCCACTCCTGCCACCCATCAACCTGCTCATCAAGTCTGCCGCACCACAGGACATCCGTGTAACAGAGGACGGCATAAACTGCACGTTCCGTCGGGACTGGCGCGATCTGCCCTTCAAGACCAAGAACACCTTGCGGACCAGTGAACTGCTACTGCAGTTCTTCGAGTTCTACTCCCAGTTTGACTTTGCCAATCGAGGGATCTCCCTAAACGAAGGCAGAGCTGTTTCTAAGCCCGATCATGCGGCGCTGTACATAGTCAACCCCTTGGAACAGGTATTAAACGTAAGCAAAAACGTGAGTCTAGAGGAGTGCGAGCGAATACGAATAGAGGTCCGTAACGCCGCGTGGACGTTGGAGTCCGAGGTGGAAAACCAAGCACTGTCGGAGGGCGAACGACTGAACAGCGACTGGGGAGTGCTGAATCTGTTCAAGACGCCGGAGACCACAATCATCCGGCCGAACATGTTCTACAAGCCGCGCATGGTCGAAGTGAGCGAGCTGTTTGATAAGTCAGAAATGCCAGCATCCGCCCTGCCGACGCCCAGCTTGGAGTTCAAAAACCGATCAGTCAAGCAACTTGTACAAAGTGTGAAACTGCAGGCGAAAACTGACCTGAAGCACATGCGAATGAACGGCAGGACTGACAGCCCCAAGGGGCGACGCAGATGAGAGCGGACAGTTACTGTACCTTTTTGAGAATAAACGATTTTTTTTAAGTTCCACCTTTCAAGTGTGTTGTTTGGATTTTATTTCATTTGATCAGATGAATGCCCAACGGAGGACATCGATCGGAAGTGGATGTAGTTCCGTTTGCGAAGGAGCTAAGGTTCGAAATGACAGCTGCAGCGACACATCCCAGACTGTGACTGTTTTCCCCTTTTTTTATCAGCAAAGGCAATAATTTTCCCCTATAAACGAAAAAACTTCCCCTTTTTCTCCTAAGTGACATTTGCCTTGATTTTTATACCTATGAGGTCTGTTCCTTTACTTTTGTAGTAATGTCGTTTTCCATTGGGCAAAAAGAAGCGTCCGGGAGAGTCCGGAATCGAAAAGATCACTTCTGAAACCGTTCCATTGGCACAAAAAGTACTCTTCTGGTGATTCTGAGAAGAGAATTTCGCTTCTCGATTTGAAGTCAGAATCCACTCAAGAAGCACTCACACAAGTGTAATTTATGTATTTTATACAGGTCAGCTGACAGCAGCCGTAGAATATTTTTTGGCATTTCACCAATACTTTTATGGAGTCTGCCAGAAGCAGTTTTGTTGTTCCATTGGATTTCAGAATGAGTGCATCCCCGAGTGAAACCAATGGAAAACGACATAAGAATGGAAAAGACTGTCAAAATGGCAGTGGTGGGGATAAATTCTCTCACAGAGAGAGACACTTATGTCGTTTTCCATTGGTTTCACTCGGGGATCCACTCATTCTGAAATCCAATGGAACAACAAAACTGCTTCTGAAAGAATCCACAAAAGTATTGGTGAAATGCCAAAAAATAATCTACGGCTGCTGTCAGCTGACTTGTATAAAATACATAAATTACACTTGTGTGAGTGCTTCTTGAGTGGATTCTGACTTCAAATCGAGAAGCGAAATTCTCTCCTCAGAATCACCAGAAGAGTATTTTTTGTGGTTTCAGGAGTGATTTTTCCGATTCCGGACTCTTCCGGACGCTTCTTTTTGCCCAATGGAAAACGACATAAGCGCCCCCATACAAAAATGTCTCCAAAGATAAATTTAAGCAAAGCAGTTAAGCCAAGCAGTGCGCAGTTCAAGCTAAATTTGTTGGCTACTGGACGAAAAATCTCTACAGAATTCAAGAAGGCGCATGCAAAATACATTTTTCCACAGCTAAATTTTGACAGATCAGGGAAAATATCGGTATTTCAAACGAAAGCAAAGAAACAGTATGGAGAATGGTAAGTTCAACACAAAAAAATTCGTTGTTGTTAATTTAATTTCTTTTGAAAATCGAATATTTTAACGAGGAGTACCTGTAAGAGGATTTTGAGGAATAATAAAAAACGAAAACAAAATACCAAGAAAACCATTTATACCTCCGAAGAAAGAAACTTTTTGGCGAACCTAGTTAAAGAACTACGCTGTCAAAATTAAGCGAACGTTAAGTGAAGTGGTGGCGAGAAGCATTGGAGAGGCGCTTAATTTTAGCTTTCCTGGAACTGCATACTAGGAATAACCATTACAAAAAGTTGAAAGAAATATATAATCGTGGATTATTGTTTTCTGATCTAATAAAACAGGTAGAAGTATTAATTTTCCTCTGTTACCCCACATTGGGAAGCTTAAATTTCACAGGTAAAAAAATCCCTGTGCATGTACAGGGTCATTCATTTCGTGGTTTCAAGTTGGTAGCGCTGGCATTTGCCACCTGTCAAACTCAGCTATTATTTGTCATAATATTGCGATAATGGATCGCTTAACAATCGAACAACGCGTTAAAATTCTTATATCTTACTACAAAAGTGGTGATTCAAACGTAGCCACTTTTCGCGCATTACGCGATGATTATGGTCGTCATGAAACTGTGAAGAAATTTGAAGAGAGTGGAAGCGTTACTGACGTAGTAAGGCCTGTGCATCATCGTTATGCACGCGCAGACGAAAATATTGCTGGTGCAAGTGCATTTATCGATTTCCCGGCGATGCTCTCCAGTAACCGATTTTTTTTGGCCGGCGATTAAAGATCATGACTTGGACGATATGTGGTTCCAACAAGACGGGGCAACAAGCCCCACAACACGACCAATTATGGCTTTATTGCGTGAGAAGTTTCCTGGTCACGTAATTTCACGTTTTGGCGACGTCAATTGGCCACCAAGATCATGCGATATGACACCGTTAGAATTCTTTTTGTGGGGCTACATAAAAGACCGTGTTTACGCGAATAATCCCCGAACTCATTAGAACGCATTAGAAACCAACATTACTCAAGTTATGGCCGAGATAGGTACCGCCCGAAATGTGCGAAAAAGTGGTTAAAAATTACCTCAAAAGAATCGCATTTGACAGTTTGACAGTTGAACTTACTTCCTTGGTAGAGGCCACTGAACCAGAGTGCAAAAATAACGAGCGAAGCACAAAACATACTAGATAATTTAAACGAGCAATAAATAATATTCAACATCAACGATGCGACCATTTGTATTATATTGTATTTCACGCTTAATGCCAAAGTCCAAACTTTATAATGAAGTAAAATTGTATAGCTGTGTGCAGGGTCCGAGATTGAGGAGAAAAGCGTAAATTTTGGCGCTCAATTTTGGCGCTTTTTCAATGAAAAAGGGGAAAACTTAAAAAAAGGGGAAAAATCAAAAATCTCTTTGAAACTTAAATTGCAAAGTTTACTCAGAATGAAATGTTCACACTAATGGCGTTTTCGATTGAAGAAAAGAATTGCCCTTTCTAGGAAAAGAGCAAATCCAGAAGTGCTCTTTCGATGTATTCTATGTTTCATTGAAAAAAAAGTACACTTCCAGGTCAATTCTTAACACGACAGAAGTGTCCGGATTATTTTTACAGAATTGCCCCGAATTCACCAACACATACAAACAAAATGTCAGATTGATGTGCTTGTTATTTTGTCCGAAAATATACAATTATGCGTGCAAAATGTAAACTTAAATTGAAATATATTGATTTGGCTGTATTTATTGCTGCAGAAAACATTAAAAAAAGTAGCAACAGAAAACCAAATCTCTCATATGGTGTCTACCACTATTACAAAAGTGCTCCAACGAATTTCATTGAAAAGAGCAATTCTGAATTTCGGGGCAATTCTCTCGGATCTTCAATCGAAAACGCCATAAGACAACGTATCGCTTCAAGCCAATCCTTGTAAAATCCATTTTTTTACGCAATCTGAATAAAAAATGAGTTTCCATAAGATTTTCAATCATGCATTTTGATTGAAAATCTTATGGAAACAGATTTGTCCCTTTTCAGAGAAACTTGTATCATATTGCAAATTGCAACCAATTCTACAACACTTCATTTTTTAATTTTAAATCTTTATTCAATTAATCGCAATAACACACAGTCTTATGCAAAACTATCTGCAACGAAATGGAAACGTCAGATGTGTGTTTCCAATTTATTCCGCTCCGAAGTTGTCTATTAGCAGTCCATATATAAGTCAATGGCCGCATTCAAGAATCTAGTCATCTTAAGTCGACTAGATTGGTCGGGAACGTCACGTTTTCTACGTCAGCCACATATGAGAACTGTCAACTTAGTACTCAGTCACGAATTTCTCGACTAGATTCGTCGGCTACCCCTCCATAAACGTCAACTGGAACATCTGCTCTCACGACCGATTTCCCCCAATCAGAGTCGAGTTTCATCTAGTGAGAGAGCTGTCAGACTTACTAAACTAGATACTTGAACGTCCCCAATGGTTCAAACGTTTTCGGGTGTACGAAGAAATTTGCTTGTGTAATATAGGGCAAATCATTCGTGCGCACGAAAACGTTCGATCGTTTCGCCTTACAGAATCTGACCCCAGATTCACTCGATTTGACGTTTTGTCGAAAATAGAAAAGAAAATTATTTCAAATTCAAATTTCATAGGTCTGTTCCTTTACTTTTAAATCTTACGAATTTTTACTAATTCTTACGAATTTTTACGACTTTTTACTCAATGCCGTTCCTTAACTCCAAAAATTCGTAAAAGAGAGGGCAAGATATTACCCCTCCACTGAGAATCTTACGAATTTTTACTCAACAAATTTCTTGGTGTAAGAATTGAAAAAGCTGTCAGTCACAGCTGATTCGAAATTTGTTGTCCTACTTGACATTTGTTTTGATTTCTTGTATATTAAAATGGTATCAACAGGCGGAAAAATAAAATTGAATGTCCTCCTTAGATTCTTTTGGTGGCGACGAAATTCTTCCTCTCTGTAAGGAGTAAGAAAGGACAATCTCCTCCACGTAATTTTTAATGCTGTGCCGCTTTTTTCTCTTCTCGAATGCTTGTAGTTCAATCGGTACAAACTCTTCCATATACTCGGATTCATGAATTCGATTAATTCCGAATCACTTTCATCAGTAGGTAGATGAATCAACAAATTTTGTTTGTAAATTAGCAAATTCTTCGAGTTTATTAGATATTTTAACGACTTTTCGAACAACTTTTTCGAATTTTTGAATTATATATCTGTCGTTTTTCATAGATTACTACAAAAGCGTTCCCTAACTTTTTCGTAATGTCGTTTTCCATTGGGCAAAAAGAAGCGTCCGGAAGAGTCCGGAGTCGAAAAAATCACTCCCGAGACCGTTCCATTGGCACAAAAAATACTCTTCTGGTGATTCTGAGGAGAGAATTTCGCTTCTCGATTTGAAGTCAGAATCCACTAAAGAAGCACTCACACAAGTGTAATTTATGTATTTTATACAAGTCAGCTGACAGCAGCCGTAGATTATTTTTTGGCATTTCACCAATACTTTTGTGGATTCTTTCAGAAGCAGTTTTGTTGTTCCATTGGATTTCAGAATGAGTGGATCCCCGAGTGAAACCAATGACATAAATTTAAGCGCGAGCAGCATACAAGGCTTAGGCAATAAATCAAATAACACCTTTATTTTGGCAAGTTAATCCATGTTTACGTATACTTTAAGAATAAGAACAATAATGATTTACAATGATTTAAGTAATTCGAAGAAACTCAGGTTCATGGGGAATTTATTTAAAAACAGTCGTTAAAGTGGGCGGAATACAAAAACAAATTGCCTTTTAAATATAGAAAGGGGGCGTGGAAGTGGGTAGATTTTTTAACGATCAAAATAATAAAATTAATAAAAAGAAAATTTCAAAATAATTGATAGCACTGGGAACACGACTCTTTTTAAGCAAATTAAAATTTCTCCGAACATTGCAAATAGTTGCAGCTACAATTTCGCCTATGGTTAAACAAATAGTTAGGGTCAACTATCGTGGTCCATTTACCGCGGGAACTCGCGAGAATTTTGTTGTAGCTCTACTCCAGTAGTTCTTAACCGGTGGTCCCTGGAAGCATCCGAAGTGACGCCATCCGAAAAATATTAAATAAACTGGATTGGCCGGTGCTCAGTAATTGTCTCTAAGTAAATGCGGAAAATGCTGGATCAGTTCTGTGAGTCCAAATTTCAAATACGTCTAACTTATTTGGTCGATTTTTTCGCAAAACTATATAAATTGAGCCTTCAACTGCAAGGGTCAGGCAATTTTAAGTTGCTACGTACCAGCAATATATTTTCATATGAAGAACAAATCTGTGCACTTATCGCGTAAATAAAAATATGGATCAATAAAGTCGAAAGAGATAACTTTTCTTCGTTTGATACCCTGAATCAAATTATTGACGGACAGTGTACTGAGACCGAAGGAGAAGTACAGAAAAATATTACACTCCACTTGAAAAACTTAAAAGTGAATTCACTCTCCACTTTCCTGACTGCGATGAGAATGGTATTCTGGAACTGACCCGCAACCCTTTCATTGCAAGCGTTTCTGAGGTGCCTGATGAGATTCAAGAAGAAGCCATTAAAATGCAACACGAAAGTAACTTGACTTAACATTCGAGACGGGAATTAATTTTGAAGATCTTTGGAGCCAAAAGGCAATTTCCTTCCCAAAGATTCGAGAAATTGCTAAACGTTACCTAACTCTTTTTCATCGACTGTGATCGGTTGGATGTCAGTGCCGACATGCGTTGGACTTCAAGTAACACTGAACCAAGGATCCATAAGTATGAAGTCACAAAAATCGCATTAAAATAATATACTTACCAAACCACTGTTGGCTTTGAAAAATTGTATGCGTGTTTTGTTTATAGATTGAACAACCTTTTATTCATTTACTTTTAAATTTACTGTATTCCGTTCCGAACGGTTACCTCGATAGGGGTGATTACCTCTGAACAGTTGGTGGTCCATGGCAAGACAGAAATTTTGTCAAATGGTCCCTCATCACTAAAAGGTTAAGAGCCACTGCTCTGCTCAAACCAAAAAAAAAAAAAATCTTAAAAAGGTGTTTTTTTGTTGTTTTATTTATTAAAATTATTAGGTATTATTTTTTATTAAAATTTATAAAGATTTTTCGTTTAATATGCCATAATTGCTAAAAAGAAAATAAAGAAGTTCGTTTTTTCTGCTTTTTTTAACCTAGAAAAAAGTTGACCGACTTTGAAAAGCTCTATAAGTCAAACTGATTAGCAGAAACTTATTTTGTTTGTTGTTTTTGAAGCTCCGTTTATTGGAAGTAAAAATCAAACATCAAATTGAGTATTTTTGCCACGAGATTTGCCTTTTTGGACACAGTGAGCCGTTCGTATTTTACCTACTTCTGTCCAGCTTCGAGATGGAGTTACCCTTCTACCGCCATTCCATTTTTCCTGTGTACACAACTTCGAGGTAGATCTAGCGGTCAATGACCCACGGACATCGCGCCAACCACCAACCATTTGCAACTTATAACCAAAGTCCTCTCAGGGAGAAAAAAAGAAACAACACTTGTAACTTTTTCACATTTTATTGTTATTCAGTTGGTTTTGTATTATGTTTGTTATTTATATTCTTTTTTTGCTTTGTTATATTTTACAGAAAATACGCTTACAAATAATGAAGTTTCACAATTATTATTATTATACTTTATGTTTTACGTTTAGTTTCATCTCTCCCATCTCAATCCCAACTAAAAAGCAAACTGCTTCGAAAACCAAATATATAAAAACAAGAAATTACCCTATCTGCGTATAAATAAGACCTATTGTTTGTTTTTATAAATATAATGCGCGCATGCGTCGTGTGCACATGCACACGGTTTGTTAGTTTTAAATTGCTTATTGCATTTCATTGGATCGACAAAACTACAATCGAATAAGGCAGACAAACTAATTACAGAAAAATAAAAAAGAAGAAATTTTGGCCGCGCCAGGGATTCACAATCCCGGACGCAACTTCTGTTAGACTTTGGTAGAAACATTCGAACGAAACTTAACCTAGAAAGAACAAACAAAAGTAGTGTATTGTTTGTTGCTGCTGTTTTGTTTTCTTTTGTTTGTTTATTATTGAGAAGGTGATATTTTTTATATATAATTCCATTTAACAATATGTTTTCTGCTTCAGTTTTATACACAAAATCATTTATTTACGAATATATTTTAATAACTAGTCCGTGGTGAGTGGCGCTGCTGTCGCTCTCGAATATATTTACTTGTTAAATATACATAAATGAGTTGACAACAAATTTGATTTCATTCATAGTTGGATGTGTGAGGTGTTTATCTACTTTTTGTTTATGTTTTTCCGAGCGTTTTCCGGCAAAATAAGTACCCGAACGAATAATTTACGTAATTACAACTAATGAATACGAGCAGTAGTCATAGTCATGCTGATGAAGGAAGCAAAGAGAAGTGATTCGGTTCAGCAAACCCGCCAACGCGAGTTTGTTTAGAAGAAGACGATCAATTGGAGAAACCAAGTTGGGGCTTCCTTGGCAGTGAAATCGATCGGTTGCTGTCGGTTTGTTGCTCGCTTTGTTCTGCACTTCTGTTTGTTGTGGTGATGGTGGTGGTGGTGGTGGTGGTTTAGAGGAAATCTCATCTGAACCAGAGTTTCAGTCGGAGAGCATCTACACCGTTCAAGTAGTACCGGAACAGTCGTTTGTCGCGCACAAAGCCCAAATTCTCGTACAGTCGGAGTGCGGGTATGTTTCGCATCTCCGTTTCGAGGACTACTTCGTCTGCGTTGTCCGCTAGCATCGCCTGGAATTAGTAAAGCACAATTGTGAAGCGCAGGATGAAAAATGGGGTGGCGACTTAATGAGTGGGTTAAAGAAACGTGCGAGGTCATTCAGTATTGTATCCAGCAAGGAATTGTAGCGTAAATCGAGTCACAAGTTGAGAAATATTTAAATTAAGCGCTGGATGTATCACTTGCAAAGAAACCCACATGACAGCATCGCAAAGTATCCTTTTGAATTCTATCCTGAGACGTGGACGGCGAGTTTGATGGCCAAGAACAAATTTGACCGAAGCAGCGTCCCAGAGGAAAACTGGGTCACAGCTGAAATAGCTTTCTGCAAAACGCAAAGCAGCCATTTGAATATTATCCTGAGGGTAGACGGCAACTTAGAAGCCCAAGAATAACGTGGAACAGCCAAAGCAGCGTCCCAGAGGACAACCGCCTCAAATATCTCGCTACAAACCGCAGCAGATTGAAGAAGTTGTAGCTCCTTTGCGTTGTCCGAGACCCACCGATGAGGTGTCAAAGCAGACAACTGCTTAAAGAGAGTTTTTACTTGAGAGTGGCAAGATCGATGCTGGTCTCTGCGATCTTTCCACTGAGCATAAAAGACTCCTCTGCTTTCAGAAAGATCCATGCATGGCCGACTTGTCTGCTCGCAATTTTTAGTAACTGCTCCTGTTGCTACACATTTTCAGTTTCGCTTAAAGTCCGCCGCTGATCTGTATTAAACTGACAGTTGAAGAATAATTCGTCACATTCAACGCTTCGGTGTTGGTCGTCAGACAAAGATCTGCTTTGTCAAAGGAGATTTCGTTTCTGAAAAGGTTTATGTCGTCGACGTTTATGGCAGACAGGGGAAAAGCGACCTTCGCACGACGTACCAGAGAAAACTATCTAAATATCATGGGGCAAATGCCTAACGGAATGACACACAAAACAGAAGAAAGCAACTGAACAAGTGAAGTGACTGTGTAGCTAGGAAGTTGAAACGCAGAAGGCTTTTCATCAAACTTGTACTTCGCCATTGAAGGTCAATAGTGCTTTCGGCAGATAAAGCTAATCACTTTGACAGCCATTGCTATTTCCCCAACGATATTATCTAATCTGAAGTAAGACTCACCTCGATAGCCTTCTGGACGAGGGTTGTGCCGATTTTCAATTTTCTGTACTCCCGCCGAACCGCCAGCATTGCAATGTAGCCCCGCTTCACGTTCATGTGCATGTCCAGCTTGCAAACGATCGCGCCCACGTACTCGTTTCCATGCGCTGCCAGGAAGCACAGCTTCGGCCAGTTGTAGATGAAGTAACGATACGTGTAAATCGAGTAAGGTTCCGACAGTTCGGCCTGAATCAGACGCATTATATCCTGAAACAGCGAAATAGAATGACCAATAAGAAACCAAAAGGCCCCGCAAGGAACTTACGTGCATTTGCAGCTCTGATTCGTATTCCTTGTATTCGATTTGAATGTCATCTAAGTTGGTGAGAGAATCCACGATGGCAGGTGGTAGTGTGTCCACCTTGTTCTGCTGATCCTTTTGTTTCTCAATCTCCTTGGTCTGTGACGTAGTTCTACAACTAGGATGGCTGCCATTGCTTATGGTGATGGCACTGGCCTCGAACTTTGCCTCCTCCTCCAACTCGTCATGGTCGTCGTCGTCAGCCACCCCATCCAGACCACCATTAGTGGTGGTGCTGTGGCAGTTATTGCTTTCCTTAGGACTATTACTACTACTAATATTGCAGTCACCATTTAATCTCGGCTCATGGCCATTCTCACTGACTTGCAATGGTGGTGGTCCCCCATTAGTCAGCGAAGCACCCTTCGACTGTGTGCGATCTGGACTGTGCTGGTGGCCGATACCGTTCTGTTGTTCAGTGGCACTACTGCTGCTACCATTGCCTGTGGTGATATGGAGATTGTCTTTCAATTTCTCACTGATTCTATCTGCCTGCGATGCAATGCCAGTTCCATTCTCCACGCATTGCTTTCGTTTGTTTTTCGTCTTTTTCTTCGACGGCTTCGAGGAGCAATTTTCCTGCACAGTATTCATAGTTTTTCTTCCCCGAAGTTGGACCTAGTCCTCTGCCCCCAAATAGTTTTCTGTGTGAAAATTGGGCAAAAGGATTTTTCTCAGCAATATGTCAAAAATGTGTGCACATACACACAAATCGGTCAAAACGAGGTGTGTATATATTCGCACAGTGTTCGCTGTGTATGGGTGTGCATGGAGGTCTGTCGTAAGAGGGTTATACTTTTGGAGTTTTTCAATCGTCTGGATGGTGTTGGCTTCTTGCTTTTACATAAAATTCAAAATTCATTAGCAGTAAAAAACAAATTTGATGTGTCGAAAGGAAAGATTTTCGTCCCGTTTGCCCGTTTAACTCTGCTCTTTTTTATTGGGTTTTTGTTTGTCACTGTGGAAATTTTGACATTTTTTTTTCAGCAACTGACAGTTGGCCGCAATATTGGCAGCATTTGTTTTCATATGTTTTCCGTTCAGGCGGTTGGAGTGAATAGAGAATGGTCACTGGTGTATGTTGTGGAGACGTTCAGTATGGTGCTGTCATTGAAAATTTTGTCCGATTGGTCTAATTGGGAAAATTACATTTCTGTAGGTATCTAATATTTAATAGCTTTTACTTTAGATATTCATGCGTTGATTTCTTTAAATACCTCAAAACATAGCCAGAATTGCTTCGTAAAATTGCTTCAAAGGACAAATACAAAACAACAATCGCAGAAGGAGATATAGAAATGGAAAACGAAGACAACTCAGATGACGGAAATGAATTTCAATTTTCATCGAATAAAATGATTACTGCGCAAAATACTGTGTTATTTTTTAATCAATTTACTGCTTTTTTAAGTTTTTGAGTTTTTTGCTGAGAACTTCTTGATTTCATACTTCATGACCTGCGAGTTGTCCTCCCGACGGCTACCATTATTACGAATTCAATTTCCCATTAGACTACACTACAAAACACGTACGACCTCAAAGCAGCTTAAACCGTATTAAAAAGTACGTCCGTCAATTTAAAAATGTGCTACTAGCTCGCCACCCATCCCTACTGACCGTTTGTTCTCTGTCAGAAAAGAACGAATGGCAGTATTCTTTCTAGTTTTTTCGGTTTCTCGGTTGGTGCGTCGTGTGAGTGCTTAAATTGCTCGATAAAATGTAAAATTTGTTAAATTTAGTGCGGTTTTTCTTTAAAAATGTGCAAATTGATATGGTCCAATTAGTTGTAATCATGTGAATTGCGAAATTTCACATGTTTGTAGTGTTTTTCTCGGTTTTTCGCGAGTTTGGTGATGATCGGCTTGTGCGGTTGATGGTGCAGCACAAAAATGTAAATTTCACAGTAAGTTCTTGAGTTTTCATCAAAAAAATTACCAAAATCAGTAGACGAATATCTACGGACCATTCTAAACTAAACATCTTGTCGCTAAACATGAAATTCATGCAGTTTTTATTGAAATAAATCTGCATCAAATGCAATCCCAGCTTCATCGGCAAATGTGTGGAAAGCTACCGGTAAATTTGGAAGAAAATAACGGCGGAACCTGGAAAGTGGAAAGAATTCAAAATGAAATCATATGGGAGGGAAATATTTGAATTTTTGAATTTGAACTGGTCGTATTGGGTGCGGGTATTTCGTGTGTTTTTATAGTGATAATAATTTTTTCTTACGATCAATTACATAAATCGAATGAAGATAAAACATCTGTTTTTTAAACAAAGTCTTACTAAGTCTGCTAACTAATATTTATTGCAACGACCTAACGAATTGATGTGCCTGTTTTAAATTTGACTTCTTTGGATCTACTTCCGGTGGGTACTTTCCATTGCCATACAGCAGTTTATTTTGAAAATCCTACGGTACTTCAACTTCATCATCTTATCTAAGCTAAAAATTATTTTCTAGTAATGGGAACGAAAGAAAACTGCGCACTATTTTGACATTTTGTTCAGTACGAAGGCTTTCGATTTTCTTACTGATGGAATTGCATTCATATAATAAGCTGCTGAGTTAAGGAGCAACTAGTCTGATTCAGGAATGAAAAATGAATTGTGTGGACTGTAAGCAAATCTTAGTTCCAATTGTACTTTTCCGGGCTTAATTGTATTTTTTATTTTCGTATACGAATATGAGATATATCGTTTTCGTACAAAATTTCGAATGATTTCGAGATGTTTATTAATTTTATGTAATATCACGTAATTCCGTCCGTCAGATTCTGAGGACTACAGCTAGGCGCTTTTGTTTCAAACTTAGTTTTGAGAGTTTGTGGGCTTTTTAAAGTCCGGAAAGTGGATTTTTCTCGAAAACGATTATTAAAAGGGAAAACTCATGTGATTTGTGTAACTATAAATAATAATATTTTTTAAACTAAACATGGCAACATTTGGTACTGTTTTGTCTGCCAAATTTTACAAAAACCGCTCTAACGATTTTGATCAAAATACATATTAAGGATAACATAAGTATTCTAAATAAGATTCCGTACTTAGTTTTCCCAAAAAAAAATTCGAATATTGACGTGTTATAAATATTTCTCAAAAATGAATGAGTTCACATATCTACGGTATATTTTTGAAAAAATTACAATGGCGCCCACTTGCAATGAAAGTAAAATAAAACCTACGCAAAACTTCTTTTTAGTCAATATTTGATAATATTGAATACCTATGCACCTTAAAAATAAATCCAACAACTTGAAATTTGCACAATCAGGCAACTCCCAATCAGCGTTACCACTTCAAAAAAATAAAGCGAAGTAGGTTTGACCCAAAAAGTGAAGTAGATTCAAGAAATGATATATTTAATTCCATATTAGTTGTATAATATACAACATGTAAAAAAAAAAACGTTTTAAAATCTACAATTTTTTTTTCTTTTTTCTCACATTTGTACTATTTTTTGCAAATTTTTTAGAAAAAAATATTTTGAATGGTGGACAGCGATATGCTTATTAAATTATAATTTTGCGCGCCAATCTTTATTCACATTCTTAATTACTTCAAAATATCTTTTCATCGCGTTTGTAATAATTCTTTCGCGTATTTTGCTAAACTTTTCGGAACAGAAAGGGACCAAAACCTAAACAAACGTATAACATCTTTGACAAAAAATTAAAAGAAAAATAATAATAAACGTCAGAAAATTTTAATAAATTTTGTGTTCAAAGTGAAGTTTGTAGCAATTTCTTTTGAAATGTGAATCGGTGCTTAAATGAAAGAGTTTAAAGCATTTTTTAAATAATTTTTTTTTTTTGAAGTAGATTTACGGTTTTCTTATTAAAATTGAAGCGGATTAAATAATGGATTTCTAAAGAGAAGTAGATATAAAGAATTTAACGATAGTGTGAAGTAGGGAGCAGATTTAAATTTTTTTTCCAAAATTGAAGTAAATCTACTTCAATTGAAGTAAAGTGACATCGCTGCTCCCAATTCATTTGCACCAAAAACGTTGATGAACGAGAAAAAAATTGTAAAGATAGGTACTTCAACAGAAAAAAAAAAAAAAATTGAGGGGAACAAAAATTGCATATTTACTAAAAACAAACAAAATAAATATATATGTAGATTTACATTGGGTTTTTTAATATTATAAAATCCATTGCATTTCTTAAATATTTTTTTTATATAGCGAAAACATGTAGATTTTATGATTTAAATAAACGTTAAAAATTATGTTGCTTTAAAAAATTAATCAAATTGAACGGTGGAACATAAACAGCCTTCCGATTTTCCAATGAACATCTTGAGAACATTATTTAATCTATATCGGAATTTGTTTTTTACTAAAGTCAATTCGGAGAATTTTCTTTTGGCCGCTGCACAACTGTGCGGTAAAATAGCTAAAGTTAACATGTACTCTGTTAAATTCTTAAACGTGAATTCTTCGAATGTATTTTTATGCTCCGTTACGGAAACCCAAAACTTTACCAAGTCTTTGAAAAATAAAAACAACTTTTAAGTTTTAAAAACTTTTTGCATATTGCATGTGCTGTGGACAGATTTGATTCGCTTTTGCCAATTTAAAAAAACATCCTGCCATCCTTTTTCTTTGCTATTTTTTTACTCGTCGGCAAACCAAATAAGAAAAAAAAAAACACAAGAGAAAGACGAACTTTTGTTAGGTAGCTTGAAAGAGATAACCCGCTAATTTTAAGTTTGCTTAAAAAACCGAATCTTCGATAATCAGTGCTGCCACATATTTATTATTCTCTGATTGATCTACAGGAAAAAAATCGAAGTAGTTTCTTAACTAGGCAGGGTGACGAAGTAGATCAGTGTAAACTCTCATTTTCTAGCTGTGATATTTCCGCATTTTATGCCGGGTGAAAACATAAACAAGCGCGGATTCTATTTGTTATAGAGTAGCAAAATTTTCCTGGGTATGGAGCTTACTCCACCTTTTATTTATCGCTACCAGAAGTTCGTTCTCAATCACCAATCTAAGTTTATAGGGGCCGCAAACCTCGAATGATTGAAATGCATAACCCTTTCTTGTCCACTCATCAGCATTTTTACTTGCGGGCAGTCCTTAGTTTCTCCCATATCAGAGTCTTACGTCTAGCTGACCGCTAAGCTTCTGTTGCTCTTCGCTACAGCGACTTACAAGCTTTGATTTAATCTCTTAAGACTGCTTTTATTGTCAATGAAAAAAGTATCATCTGCATGAGGCATTGCCATCATTGCAGCCTGTTAAACAGCTGTTAAAACTGCCAGTGCCTCAGCCTGGAATACACGGCTGTAGTCAGGAAGTCTGATTGAACTGGAAAGTCGAAGTCTTTCGTAGTAGAAACCTACTGTCCTACTCCGACGTACATCTTGGATCCATCTGTGTAGATGGGTATAGTTGGTTCGTTGAAAAGCTGTTTTTCTTTTTCCCATTCCTCCTTACTAGGGAAAAGGTTCACCTAGACATTGGTCCCCGGATGACGAGAACAATAAACAGAATTTTTGATATCCAAATTTGTCAAATCTTGTGAGCTCGGACTAAAAGGCGGCGGCTTGCCTACACTGTAGTTTGAATGTAATGACATTGAGAGGTGATTGGGAGTTGACTTTCAACAGAACGCGTTCGGAAAAGGTAGAAGAGTTCCACCTTATATTTTTCACACTTGGATTGGCACATATGGTACCGTCAAAGTCTTCAGCAGAAATCGCTCATGTCAAGGCTTAAACGAAAAATGGCTACGAAAAGCCATCAGAAAGAAGGAGAATCCGCTTGTGTGACTCGCCTTCTCGAAATTGATACTTGAAGTCGTGAAGAACATGGGAATTGACCTGTTAAATGTTAAATTAACCTAAGAACGACCTTGTCGTTGTATTTTTACAGACTTTCCGTCGTCTGAGAGGAGGAGACAGAAATATCATTTAAGTGGCCCAATCCGAAAATTATGGACTTCTCTGCCCTAAGAAGCAGTTGGGCCCGGGCCTTGTACGCAGAGGCACTCTTTGAGTCGTTCAATGCACTGGGGATGCGATCCCCCGTCTTGGTTATGTCACAAAATAACCCAACTTGTCCCACTTGATCGGGCATTTCAAAAGCCCTCCACGCATCGCATCAACTCATCGCTTCCCTGCTGTTTAACGAGCCCAAACGCGGCGGTTTGTCAAAACCCCCAACCGCGCACATATCGCACGATCGATTCAATTCAATAATTTCCATATCGTGAGAACTGCTGCGCGTCGGACCGCACAATTTCGCCGCCACACATCCAACACATAACTTGTTACGTATAACAATAACACCGCACGAACCAAGTACAATGAACCTGAAATAGTTTCCATTTTCATAGGCCTATCTCAATCGAAACCCCTGGTAGATCTTCGCGGTTTATCAGATCTTCACGATCATTACCACTGTCAGTCGGACTCAGTCATATAGGGAAAACTAAACCGCCGCCGCAAAAACCAGTTCTGGCAATAAAGCCACATTTAACTTTGAAAACGAAACGAATTTTCTTTTCTTCGCCATCCTCCACTTTACACTGGTCTTCGCATCAATTGCACGCATGTACGACTGCAGATGAATGTCGGACTTAATGCGTCGGCCATAAAGAAAAGTTGCCTGGCCATTTGCGCCTCATTTGTAACGGCTGCTGAGCCGACCGAGTTCAAGGTCTGCAGAAAATGTGCTGCCCAATCTTCGGGCCTATCCCCGATTAACCTGAATCGCATCAGTCCAGCCCTATGGCTCTTCAACTAGGGCCCAATTCAGTCATTGTCCAACAGTCTGCGTGGGGGTACCGGCTGTAATTAATTATCTAACCGTCAATGGTTTCACTTGCTGTTGCTGTGTTGTGTGGAGCGCGTTATAAACGCATGCAGCAGGTAGTGGCGCAATAGTCGCACCTATTCGCCTGATTAAATCGCCCATTGAACTCGCAATTACGGCCGATTCGACGCGATGATAGGATCACTTCAGTGTAATTAAATTGTTTTCAACCAAACCAAACCAAACATTAAGGATGCATGTCTGTGTTTCGTAACTCGGCGGCACCAATGACGGAAGTTGCTGCTACCACTAACCCATTGCTTTAGATTTGGAATTGTAAAAAAAGGCAAACACACAACAACGAAGAAAGTGACTTTTGATCCTTCCTGGAGACGTCCGCCGATCGCTTACACTTTAGTTACCTAACTTGGCGGAGGTAAAGCGTATAACTGTTTTGGGGGAAATCGTATGCGCGCGCGCTAAAACGGAAGGCGAAGACTGGTTGCTGGTGTACAGGCAGCTGTCGATTGTTAGTGATAGATATGATCGTCGCCGCCGGCAAAAAACTATCTCGGGCCATTTAAATTTTATGCAGTTACACGAAATCTCGTCCAATTTCAATTTCATAAATGGAGTGCGTCCGACGAAACAATTGAACGGAAAGTCAGATGCAGGCCAACGTGTTGATTCCAACAGTTTGGATCGGATTGGATTCGGCCCTTTAGAGGTTATGAAATATGGCCACTCGGTCGGTATTACCTGCCTGGTGGCTTTTCTGTGTCTCTTGACAGTCGGTGCGCAGTGGCTATATAAACTTTTGATGGAGGCATCTACTTAGATCGTCTGAAAGAGGCTTTCAAGATCAATTTGGATAGTGTTTTGTGGTGAAGTACACCCAAAAAAAAATTCACGAAATAGTTGTTACATTTTACGAAACCGTTTGTAATTTTCAGCAGACGAACGCCTTTGTACAAATTACATGTAGCTGTTTGCTACAATATACGAACGAAAAAAAAATATATTTTACGAACACTTTCGTCTAATTTACAAACAAACATTAATAAATACGACAAATGCATTCGTAAAATGTAAAAATTCGTTCGTGAAATATTTACGAATCCATTTATTTATTGGACAAATATATTTGTACTATGTAACAATAAATATTTGTAAATAATATGAATGCATTCGTAAAATGTAAAAACGCGTCCGTGAAATATTTACGAATCCATTTATTTATTTGACAAATATATTTGTACTATTTAACAATAAATTTTTGTAAATAACACGAATGCATTCGTAAATCGATGCGAGATTTTATATTTGCAGCCAAACATTTCCACTCAGTCTTTTGCTTGTGACAATCCACAAAATTTATGTGGGCGACTTTAAAAATGTTTGTCCTGGGTAACGATCGGACTAGTTCTCAAAAGAACTTTTTGTGTTTTCTGAAAGAGATAAGATATAAAGCAAATAGTAAAACATCTGTGATAACCACATTTGTTAGATTTGTACCTATTTATTATTTTTTTTTTCAATTTTGCTGCTTCTACAAAAGCTTAAGCTGCTGCTTCGATGGATGTTTTATTTAATGCAGCGCCCATTTTCTGCTTCGCGTCTATATGTATTTAATATTGATTACATTATAATGTTTATTATTATTATTTGTTGGATAAAAAGATTAAGTTACCTTTTATATTTTTCATCAATATGTGAACGACCGGAATTGGCGATTCGTCTGGCAGTTCGTAAAACTGTGCGTTTATGAACTGCCACATAAGTCGCGCGGCTGGCGAATACTCCCACCGAAACAAGTTATATGCCTTAAAGCATATGTCGATTGCTCGCGGCTGGCTATCCATTTTATATGTTATATTTTCGAAATCGCAATATATTTGTGTTGGTGCCAAAAGCTTGCCAATTATTGTTATAAATGATGGAACCGACGACTCTCTTAGCACTTTCGCATCGAAGTACTCCTTATAGAGAGTATCGGTTTCCATTGTGAAATTTTTCTGCGATTTACGTTCCCTCTTTGGATTTGAGGAGTCCGTCAGCATTTGTATGGCTTTTCCATTGGGCAATAGGGATTGGGTTAGCCTAAATACTGCGGCACAAATCGCATCTGTTCAAATAGATTCAAATTTAATAAATAAAATAACAATGCATAATAACAGAAGTGCACGCATGCAATGGACATACTTCGGTGTAGCTTTTCTTTATTTGCATTAACTTCCCTAAGGAGTTCAATGTCTGCTGCATTTTATAATTCCCGAGGCAAAACTTGCGTTAGCATGACGTCCACAAAATCGGTTTGATTGTCAAGAAACATATTTTTGATGCCAAACAAGTAATTGAAATCAGATTCAAGCTAATCAGAATAGTAGTAGAAAGAACAGTAAGAAAAAATCATAAATAATATTAAAAAGAGTCACAGCCATAAACAATTACCAATTTGTAGCCATATGGTTCTTTGTATTGCGGCCAAGAATCGAACACAGGCTTTTTGGTTGACACATCTCCGTTGTTCAACATATTTAGGCGTGTCGCAACACAACCTTTCCAACTACATAGCCGATCTTCGAACGACAGGTTGTCGTAGATAAGGGATCGTATGTTCTCCTGTTTATTGGTAGCCTCGTCATATAAAGGCTGCAACTTTTTAGCCGTCTTAGCTCTTGGCTCGGAAACTTTACCAATTTTGGTGCTTTTCCAATTATGGAATTTGTTGTACAATTTTCCTACCAGATCTCTCCACATAGTAATATCCCTATGAACGCCATTCGTACTTTTTATCAAGCCTTTGTACAATCGACGAACGGCTGTATGTTCGTATTTCTACGAATATATCATTTGCGTTGTTAAAGTTACCATCTTACCAATTTTGACGTCATTCGTAAAATTACGAACGCCATTCGTACTATTTAACTAGGCTTTGTACAGTCTACGAACGATGTTCGTACCTTCAAAAATTGCGGCTTTGTAAAATATTACAAAGGTGAATTCATTGAATCTACAAAGTCTACGAATCCAATCATTTTTAGAAATTTGTCAAAACCACGAATATTTGTATTATGTACCAAACATTTGTGCATTCTACAAATTCTCTCTGTTCGTATTTTTACAAAGATTTCATTTGTATTTTTATACTAACTATTTTTTGAGTGTAGGGCATCATCTTTTCTAATATAAATCCCAGGCCAATTCTTTTGCCTGGCTGTTGTTTTGTATATTTGGAGCAATGACTGTCGTTCGGGAGAAACACCAGGGCACTTATTCCGTAATTTTTCAGACGATTATCATCGAAACTATAGACCTCCAAAAGTAGCAACTAAGTGTCAAAATTACGAGCTTGACCTTAATCCAGTTAATTTTCCACAAATGTAATGAAAGCTGACGATAGTGAAACAAATTCGGGCAGAATATGACTTCTTATGGTCAGCAAAGTTTCAAAAACGATATCGTCCCGACGATTATTGCTATAGGGAATCTGCCCCCAGATAATAGCCCAGGTTTGGCAGGGTGATACAAGTAAAAAGGCAGGCCAAGCATTGGTGTCGTCGTCCTCGCCACAAGTGTCGCAAGCTGTCATTTAAATGTCACTTATGAGAGACCTTAATTAGGTGCCAGGACGATCATTCTTTCCAGGCTATACTTCTTCTTACTGAAATTTCGGACAGGGTGTGTTATTTTAAATTTCCCGCCATTGTTGAAATGTCCGCAATATATATGTTATCATTGTGATAACTTTTGTTATAAAATGTTTCGGACCGGTAGACACTCGTACAACGTGCTGAAATTTCAATACTTAAAGTAGCAGCGATTCATAAGGCTCGCACTGCTTTTGGTCCTTAACCAAGCGCTTTCGTTTATAGGTACAGTGAATCCGAAAGCCATGGTAGCTATCACTGAAAAACCCTGGAATATTTGATAAAAATGAGGCTTGATTCAACAATTTTTCTTGTCAATATACGTCCAACAATATGTTTCCATGAAATTGACAAAATTTTAATAAGTTTTATCTCGTCTTTTGTTGTGATAACAAAAAAAATTGTTATGGTAACAAAAGTTGTTTATTTGCGCGTATGAAAATTTTTTTGTTAAATTTACCAAAATGCTGTTGATTTTGCAAAAAAAATCAATTTGACCTTAATCTTTTTGTTAAATTAACAGAAAAAAATTGTTAGTACCGTCGAAATTGTTTGTCATTTTGTTAAATCAACAGCAAATTTTGTTGATATTACAGAAATAATCTGTCAGTACTACAGTTGTCTTTTGTTGAATCTATAAGAATATTGCTGGTTACATAGAATTATTCCCTCAGTTCTATAATTTTAATTTGTTGATTCAACAAATAAATTGTTATGTGGGCAGCATTAGGCATCATTAAATTATACGCAAAACAAATAAGTTCAGCAATTAGACTTTTAAAAAAAAAGGAACTATACAAATTGCATTACATTATTTTTACTGGACAATATAGAAAATACAAAATATGCTTAAAATATAAAATTAAAAAACTAAAAAAATCTAGCACTTTTAAGACATAACTATACCGAATGCCTTTATCTGAAAATAAAAAGATCCGCTATAACACCGACAACGATGTAGATTTACTACATCCTTTACTATTTAAAGTTGCGTCTTTTAGTTCCGGTTAAAAAATCTGGGAACATAGCGATGAAGTAAAATTTGATCTATTTAATATAAGATAATAAAATGCATATTAAACAATCCTATGTTACAAAATCGCAATTCTTACCAATTTATATGTAAGGGGTCGTTTACATGTTTTCCATTTTTCCAGTCCTCATTCATTAACGGATTTATTTACTATTAAAATGTTGAACTCACCTTTTTAGGGAATTTTTATGCACATTAAAAAACTACTTTACTTTTTCGTGTCAAATCGTAAATGACGCCATCAAAAGCCTTGCATTGAAATGATTACCCTTTTGAAATTGTATTTTTTTAATTCAACGTTTGTGTTATTAATTCAACAAAATGTATATCAAATCTGCAAACAAAAATGTTAATTTCAACAGAATGTTTGTAGTACATATTTATAATGTGTATTTTGTTTGGCTAACAAACATTTTGCATAATTTTTGTCAATTTCTCAAAAGTGATTTTTGGTACTGTTTTAATGGATATAACAACAAATTTGTTAATTCAACAACAAAATTGTTGAACTGATACAATATCGATTTATTAAACTGAAAATTGTGTTTTGTTTATCGGACAAAGTAGTTTTGTAGTAAATGTTTTGATAAACTTCATTTATCATTACAATAATTTTTTTCATTTCAACAAAACTTTTTTTGTTGAAATTTTACAATCGATTTTTTTTCAATATTACCTACCTGGTATTTTATTTTCAGTAAAGAGCTGATATATATTATTTTGTATATTTCATATACTTGCTATAAATGGTAATAATAAAATAATTAATCGATAAATCTGAAGGTTACATCACTAGTAAGGACTCTAAGTCGTATTCGTCAGGCAATGTGGTCTAAAAATACCGCCGACGTAGCTGGAAGTGTGACTGAAAACCCCATTTCGAGACCTACCCGCGACCATTTTACACCGATTTTGGACAAAGATCGTGCCACACAAGCTTCTAAGAAAAAAAGTTGAAAAAATAGTTGAAACTATTGTACTACGCACAACGTCCTATTTTCCTGGGCGCTGGAAATAAATGAACAAAGTCATGACTTTGACACAAAATCGTTCCAACTGATGGGGGTCATTTTCATTTGACTGGGTGGGTAAGGGTAAACAAACAAAATTTGACCCATTTGAGGCTGCGAAAACTCACGAGAAATAGCAGAGTAACGTCCTCGTCAAAAACGTATGACATTTGGGTACAGTTTTTGTGTTGGGGTCAAAATTCTTTTTACAAAATTCTGTTTTTCAAAATTATTTATAATTTATTTATTAATAAATGGGAACATTTTTTTTTTTAATTTATATTTTTCTTCAATTTGTTTTTTTTTTTTGTAATTCATTTTTAACTCCTCTTTTCATAATTTTTCCTTTGTTTTTAATTAAATTTCGTATTTTTCTAAATTTTTTGTCAAGAGATATATTAATTTTAATATTTATTGTAATAATTGTTTCTTTTTACCCGACGAGGGTTATGTGTTTTGCGCGTATCCTATGCACGATCTTACGGGACGCCCTGTAGCCTAAACGGCTTGACCGATTTTGAAGAGTGAGGTATCATAATATTCGTATTCTTCCCCGGAGTGTCATAGGCTAAAAAGATAAAAATAAAAAAGGTACTTGTTCTTATATTTTGATTCTTTTTTTTACAGTCAGTCGGTTTTTTTGGTTTTTTAAATTAACTTTTTTTATATTTTTCTTTTTGATTTAAGTTAAATTTTTATTTAAATTTATTATAAATTTAGTTAATTTTATTATTACAGAAATATTACTGCTTTGAATTCAAAAATCAGAGTTTTGTAAATCAGGAATAAAAAAAAGCAGAATTTAGAGAAACATAATTTCAGAATTTTGCAAAGCATAATTTTGAAAGCAGCATTTTGACCCGCTCCGTTTTTGGGCTGGCTGCGTAATTAAGAAACGGCCTATTGACTTCAAATGACACTTGTTGGATTAACCTTCGGTTTAATTTAGTTTATCTGCTCAATTTAGACGAATTATATCACAGTAGAGAGTACTTGAGCTTGAAACCCAATTACCAATATGGAAGTCCTCTTACGAGGCAGACCCAGAAAAAGTTCGTTCGAGGATTTTCGCACAAACTTCAATCTCATTTTAAGTGATTTCAGTGTGCGACTTGGAATCCAGAAAAGTCGAAAGTGAATTCGGCCTCCGTATAGAATTCGGAGAGTTCTTGAGTTGTCGCAATATGTTATACGTTCAGCATAAATCGCTGTCACTGTCTGTAAAGACCAATCAGGCTATCACTGGGCTACGCTATTACTCCATCTAGGGGAATAACGAAGACAATGAGTGGCTGAGTCATACTGACATCGAAAGTTGTTTTTTTTTCCCGGTTTAAGAAACACTTCGCTGGAGCACTGAGACGAAACTGGTCAATTGTATTACCAAGAAGCAAGTTCAGTATCGCACATTTTACTGGATTTTGTCTGACTTTTTCGAAAGTTGAGAATGCACTTCAGAGCGATGAGTAGCTTACAGTATCGGCACACACCACATCAGCACCGAAGATCTGTCTCCTTTGATCCGAGCAAAGGCAGGACAATAACAAAGGTAGTGATCCGAGGTATCTTCCCCCTTTCCACATGTGTTGCAGACAGTGGTGACACTTAACCCTAGTAAGATGCTTAAGGCAAAAGGAAAGTGTCCCGTAAGAACCCCAATAAGTTGTCCGCACACACTTTCTTCAAAGACTCACTCGTCAATGGTGGCCCTGACCGAGCATACTTGGTATAGGACTTTTCGCATAGCTTTATTAATATTTCCAAGTAGGACGTGGAGCCGAATTACCGCATCCCTGAACGAGTATGTACTACGTGACTGAATTTGTTCTTCTTTTGCATATAAAATTTCGTGACCTGTTGCTTTCTTACGAATGCGGTAATTCGAGCGGTTTTCAGTAAAAGGACCAGGAGGCTAAGAAAAAGCCCTCACTTTATAAGAATGAGCATCCAATTTAAATATAACAAACTCAAGTTGATCGAATTGTCCACAAAAATGTTCTATTGTGACCTACAATATGTTTAGTAGGGTGGCTCGATTGATTAACAAATTATATGAACAAAAAAAAATTTGTTTTGGTCGTGTTCGGGCGGTATACAAAAGATGTCATAGGAGTCTCTCAATAGGAATCCAAAGATTTTCGAAATGTGACAAATTTAAAAAAAAAAAAAAAAAAAAAAATGGCTTATGTTTTATAAGTTAAACATAAAATCTCATTTAACCTTCACCTTGACGATATACACCCAGGTGTAGATCCCAGTTTTCGCCTTTAAATATCTCAGTTATTTTTTTACCAATTCTAAAATCGTTTTATCTCAGTGACTCAATTGATCTGTACTCCCGGAAAGAGATAGTATGAACATTTTTTGATATCTAATTTTGCGAAAATTGCGAAATTTTTAGTATATTTTCGACCACATTGACTGTATACACCTGGGTACAGATTTACATTTACCCGACGATGTATTTGGAACTCGACTTCAAAGATTGTTTAATCGAAGGATAATATTGACAATATGCACGCACAAGTGGAAGCTTGTGTTTGTTTCTATTGGAATCACTTGTTTCTGTAGTAAATATCTACTGCTAAATGTTATAAAACAATAAATACTTACTTTTTCGTATTTTTATTAAATTAATTAATTAATTTTTATTTATTTATTTAACTAAATGGAAAATACTATTAGTAGGTAAAATTATTAGCAGAAACAAAAATTAACACAAGAAAGGAAATAGGTACTCAAATACTAATATGCCGCAAAACACAAAACAAAAATATTATTTTGTATGAAAATCTTGATATTTTGTTTGCGTAAGACTGTGAACTGTACGCAAACTTTCTAGAGGGGCGCTTCTTTTTCTCCTCACAAAAAAATTGTCCTTTTTGCGTTGGGCGACCAGATCCACCCCAATCCGTCAGATCATCTGGTATGAAGGGTTCTTGTAGCTCTTGAGCTGGAACGCCCAAAATACATTCTATTGCAATTCCAGTAGAAAAATTACCCATAACTCTTGAAACCAGAGCTCTTTTGTTTATCACTGGAATGCAAAAATCTTCACCCAACTCTTGCATGAACTTACTTACTTTGTTATTTAATAAGATCTGAAACTAATAAATAACTAACTAATGAAATGTAAAACAAATATTGGCAATACGATGAAATTCAATAACTGATAGGCTGGTTCACAACGTTTTAATCGATTTTTTTATTGTCACCCGCTATTGTATGTATAGGTATATATGTATTCAAAAATTAAATATTGCAAAACTTAGTAGATAGGCGCTAGATTAAAAAAAAAAAAATATTTTATATGTGCATTACAAGGCTTACACATTTTTGAAATATTTCAATTAATGAAAGATAATCTCTACACCGTGGTGCTCGCCATCAGGATAAGGAGTTTTCATTTAGCGACAAAGTGAAGGTTAAAAATCAAAAGGCTTAACCAAAGTCGCCCAGTTATTTTTTTAACCTTTGACTTTTGGTTTTTTTTAATTAGTCTTGTTTTAACTTTTCATTCTTAATATTTCATTGTTTTTTGCTTTATATGTTCTGAATTATAATTAATAATAAAAATTAATATCAAAAAAATTATTTTTAATATTTATTAATATTTTTTCTAGTTTTTTTTAGGTTTTATGGGAAGTTTCTATGACCTTGGGGCAGTAGAAGATCACAATTTTTTTCCAAATTTGTAATTTACCTGACATCATGACAAAGTGCCCGAAAACTCAATTTGAAAAAAAAAAAAGTCGAGCCACCCTAATATTTTAGGTGAAGATAAAAATTATTATTATTAGCAAGTAAGGTCCATTGAAGGAGACATTTTGTAGTTAAATGACTCCTAGTCATCGATCTAGCAGCTTTGTGGGGCTATAATGGATGGACAGGGCATGTTGTGGGTTTGTAGGATGCTAATAGAGGTTTGTAGGTTCTAGCATTGCAAACGAATGGCAAATAACGTACTCACAACTTAACAGCAAAAGCCTCCATTGATCAAACTGTCGCCTACACGCGATCGCTTTCAAAACTTTCTTGTTATTCTTATTTAACAATGTTCATCTCTTCCTCTACATGTAGTGCAATTGTTCGTCTGTTTGTTTGTATGGATTTGGACATAGAGTAACCAAACTAGAGGGCCAACTGAGAGCAGAAACGGTATATTTGCCTACAAGCTGTCTGCCACTGCCATACATTATATTGCATAAGTATTCGTGCCTGTACAAATCAAAGGAGCGCCATTGCTGCCGCACGAATACTTATACAATATAATGTATGGCACTTCATGACATCGGGCGGCCATTTTCTGGTGGGATTTCAAGTGGGGGGCGACTGTGTGGCATATTTTGTGCCCATTAGTTACACGGCGTTCACATCACAGTTGAATTTAATATTTGACTTTAGTATTTGACTTTTCAGATTTTGATCTGAGATTTCAGATTTTTGCAGACAAATCGAACATTAAATTCGAATTTTATTGGTTTTTGTGTGTATTGAGTTGGCCGCAAAAATATTCTTTTTCACTTGCACTGTAAATCCATTCCAATTGGTTTTTACACATTTACATTCGAAATAATTTAATATAAAAAATCGTTTCCATACTCGAAAAATGAATAATTCAGTCAAAAAAGCAATCCTTTCAACGAAAAACAATTCGTAACCGACAGCTGTGTGTCATATACATTGGTATTAGTGAAAGTATGTATGAAATCTGAGAAAAAATCGAGATTTCTCAGAGTGTCAGATTTTTGGCAAATCGAACATAAAAAGCAATCTCGATCAAAAAAAAAATTCATCTTTTTGCCAAATCGAAAACGACATAAAAGTTTATAAAGTTTATGAACTTTATAAAATGAACTAACACGGCTTTTTTTTACTTTTGTTAAAAGAGATTTTGTAACTTGAAGCTTTTTTTTTTGTATATTTTAAAGAAAATACACTTTTTCTAGTTGGTTTAAGTTTCGAAATCATACTGAAACAAAATGTTTTAACGCCGTTTAGGGAAAACATTTTTTTTTTTATGTCGTGGCGAAAAATTTTCTTTAATTTTACTATAAATTATAATCTGTAACTAGTACGTAAAATGAACAATAACATATCAAGTATGCATTTGTTTAATTCTAAAAATGAATTCGATATTGCTTATGATATTGCTGTCAAATTTGTATGCATTTGGCTTTTTCTGGTAAAGGCCATAATACAAAAATCCTCGTAGATCGCATTATATTTATGTGAAATACTCGGAGTAATTTAAAAATGCTTTGATCACTTTTTGTATCCCAAAAGCATAATGAGTGCACTTGTTTTTGTCAATTAATAATTTATATTGTCTTTTTGTTAGGAGTTTAATCACTTTTTTTTGCTTTCCGATACTAATATATTTTTTTTAAATATGAATAGCATTTGCATTTTTACTGTTCCTAAGTAACATTATTCAATACTCAGTGTAATTAAACGACAGAATTTCCAATCATATTTTGATTTTGTACAAATATGGTGTTAAATAAACGAATTTGGGAACATCCACCAAGCCTAATAGAAATTTATTCAATGTTCATTAAAATTATATAAAATTCACTTATGCCTAGTGGAAGCTGGGTTTAACTTGTATGTTGCTAACTCATTTTTGGAACAACGCCCCACGGATTTCATTTATGAAGCTGCATGAATTTTGCTGTCAAAAATAGAATTCATACAAATAAAACTAAAAAACAACTGAAATGTGAATGGATGAATAGTTTTTGGTGCCGAATATGAATAGAGAACAAGTTATGTTATCTAAAAAACCATAATCAACATTTACTTTTTGTACATTTATTGTTATAAATCCATTTACAAATTGTTTGTAATTGAGAAATAGTGCCACTCGGCGACTAATAATACACGTATTTCCAGACAGGAAAAAAAGAGCGCGCGAGAGAGGGCTATCATTCAAAATTTGCGGGGAAAATCGGGTAGGTGCACGGGAAGTTGGCTCTCTAGTTTGGTTACTCTATGATCGGGGGTTACTCTGATTTTAAGCGATGAATCGAGTGCGCAATTATTTTTTACGTGTCCGTGAGCTTACTTTTTTATACCCCCCTCAGGAGGGTATATTCACTTTTTCATTACATTTGTAACGCCAGGAAAGGAGTCACCGGAGACCTCATAAAGTATATATATTCTGAATCAGGATCACATTCTGAATCGATTTAGCCATGTCCGTTCTGAAAGCACGATAGCGCCCAAAGGAATTGACATAGGCGAATGAAGTTTGGTGAATCTTCTTCTTTTTATCGTCGTTAGGTTGGTATTAAAAATGGGCTACGTCGGTCAAGTAGTTCTGGTACCTCCCATACAAAATCAATATTAGAAAACACATGTTGAAAGCACAATAGCGTCGAAAAGAATCTACCTAGGCAAGTGAAATTTTGTGAGAGTACTTAGTTTTACTGTCGTCAAGTTGGTGTTAAAAATGGGCTACGTCGGTCAAGTAGTTCTGGTACCTCCCATACAAAACCATAGAAAACACATGTTGAAAGCACAATAGCGTCGAAAAGAATCTACCTAGGCAAGTGAAATTTTGTGAGAGTACTTAGTTTTACTGTCGTCAAGTTGGTGTTAAAAATGGGCTACGTCGGTCAAGTAGTTCTGGTACCTCCCATACAAAATCAATATTAGGCCCTTGTGTCTCTCTGTCTGTTGAAAACACGATAGCGTCCAAAGGAATTAACCTAGGCGAATGAAGTTTGGTGAATCTTCATCTTCTTATCGTCGTTAGGTTGGTATTAAAAATGGGCTATGTAGGTCAAGTAGTTCTGGTACCTCCCATACAAAACCATAGAAAACACATGTTGAAAGCACAATAGCGTCGAAAAGAATCTCCCTAGGCAAGTGAAATTTTGTGAGAGTACTTAGTTTTACTGTCGTCAAGTTGGTGTTAAAAATGGGCTACGTCGGTCAAGTAGTTCTGGTACCTCCCATACAAAATCAATATTAGGCCCTTGTGTCTCGCTGTCTGTTGAAAACACGATAGCGTCCAAAGGAATTAACCTAGGCGAATGAAGTTTGGTGAATCTTCTTCTTCTTATCGTCGTTAGGTTGGTATTAAAAATGGGCTATGTAGGTCAAGTAGTTCTGGTACCTCCCATACAAAACCAATATTAGAAAACACATGTTGAAAGCACAATAGCGTCGAAAAGAATCTACCTAGGCAAGTTAAATTTTGTGAGAGTACTTAGTTTTACTGTCGTCAAGTTGGTATTAAAAATGGGCTACGTCGGTCATGTAGTTCTGGTACCTCCCATACAAAATCAATATTAGGCCCTTGTGTCTCTCTGTCTGTTGTTCAATGTAATTACGTACCCTAAAACTTTGCATGACTTGTATGCAGTGGAGGATATCAAAGCATCGGCCAGGCCGATGATAACACTTTTACTTGTTTTTTTTTTTTTATAATAAGCACGCGCTAAGGAGGTTGTGACTATTCTTATAATGTAGTGTGAACTACACAGCTCGGGCATTAGGGAAATGGCGACAGATTAGACAGGAAATTCTTTCCAAATCGCTGGAGCCACTTTTGGGAAATCGAACCTTTATAGTCTTGTTTTATGGTTACATAGCCTAGAGCCACAAATCCCTAAAATCTGTTGTCGAATCTCTTCATTCTTGAATGATCCATACCCGACGGGATTTATTTTTTGTTTCGCATGGAAAATGTACTCAACTCTTTCTTCTTGGAAGCGGTGAGTCGACCTCTGATCAGCAGTTCGTCCCATTACTGAAAAATTTCTATATGCCAAATATGGTCCAAAGGTGTTGACGCGTTCTTTAACATTTCGTCGACCGACCGACGAAAACATTTCTTCTCTGTGCACAAAGGTGCGGATTTATATTTTAAAAATTGGTTGCTGATTTGAATACGTTCCCTTGCCACTGTGATATTGGTTGTCGGGCAGTTGGATTTTCCTCAGGTTCTGTAGGAGTAATTCTCCTTCCAATTTACTTATATGGCGTCAAAAATAGGTGGTTGGGTGTTGTATGAATAGGGTTGGGCTCAGATTGCCATCAACTTGGTGAAGTCCAGTTGTCGTATCAATTCTGCTTTATTTTAGTGAAAAAAAAACTCAATGTCTTGATGGATACACTTGGCTACGCAGCGCCAGGGATGCTAAATTTCGTTTCGAGTGAGACTTTTTCGTTTCTCCAACTTTATAGCTTAGCAGCGATTAAAATCTTCAAGAAAATCTGACCAAGAATAAATGCCAGACACTGGAAATAATTTCGGTGCCTATCTACGGACAAACTGAAACTAAAAACACATACGAGGCAACTGTACGCGCTCAAGTTTTAAGTAATAAAAAATACAACTTTCAAAAAAATCAATTCATTAATCTTGTTACTTCACATTTCACAAATTTCTCCTCAATGGCGATCAGAGAAGAACTAATGAAAGTATGCGCAATAAAAAGACGTTGGCATTTTATTTAGACTCTCCTGAGGGGATGGACAAAACCGTTTTCTGATTAATGGTTTGCTAGCTGACTTGGGCCGGCTGTGGATTTGCTTTCCTCTTTAGTGATCTAATTTGGCTTTGCCGAAATGATTTGATTTCTTTTCCAGTAGTTGGTTAAAACTTCATTAAACGAAGGTCGTTAAGATTGTAGGTTGCGAAATATTGCCATGCGCATCAGTGGCGGTACTTCTGATTGAACGTTTGTCCCAAAAGCCTAGATACTGGCGGGAAAATTGTTAATTGATATGCAGTATAGAAAATTTAAGACAGACTCTTGCGACAGTGGCCTCGCGGTGTCAGACCTTCATGCATAGCATACTTTTAGCTTATGAATTTCCATCGAGTAGGAAGGAATATTCAGAAATTGAGGTCATTGCAGGCGTCGATCGCAGCGTGATCAATTTGTCACCAGGCGAACGCTTGTACCTATTAAGGAAGATCAGCGTTTCAGTTAAACAAAAATCCAAAAATCAAAAATACTAAATTCGATGTTTTGTTTTTTATTTCTAATATAAATAAAAACGGAGCTTGAAAAGCAGCGAACAAAATAATTTTCTGCCAACTAGTTTGACTTGTAGAGCTTTTCAAAGTTAGTCAATTTTGCTCTAGAGTAAAAACAAACAGAAAGAACGAACTTCTTTTTTTTTTTTGCAATTATGACATATTAAAAAAAAAATCTCTATTTTCTTGAATGTTATTTAGGTGTTTTTTATTAAAATTTTAATTAAAAAAAATTCCTAATATTTTTAATAAATTAAACAGAAAAACACCTTTTTTAGAACTTTTTTTTTGGTTTGAGTAGAGCTACAAAAGAATTCTCGCTAGTTCCCGCGGAAAATTAACCGCGATAGTTGACCCTAACTATTTGTTAAGCCATATGAAAAATTGTAGCTGCAACTATTTGCAATGTTCGGAGAAATTGTTATTTGCTTAAAAAAAGCAAATCACGAAATAAAAATAACTTCTTCACGCGAAGCTTCTAGTTTCAGCTTCGATTGTAGGGATTCCGAGATCCCTGTGGATATCGTCGTTTCTAGTATACCACGGTGCTTGGACAATTTCTCTAAGCACTTTATTTTGAAAAGTTTGTAAAATATTGGCATTTGTTTTCTTCGTACAACCCCAAAGTTGTATACCGTGGATCCACACCGGCCTTAGCAGTTTGTTCTCGGTATTGAGCTGGGAATGTTTTCCGAGTAACCAGTACATTTCTATATATTTGATATCGAGTACTTTACGTTTCATTTTCACGAGTGAATTCCATTTCAGCTTTGCGTCGAGTGTCATTCACAGGTATTTGGCCTCGCCAAGTCTAGAATTGGTTTTAGTTTTCTTATATGTGAAATTCACGTGAACAGATTTAGTTTCGTTGAGGGCGATCCGCCAGTCCCTCGTTCATTCATTTACTTTATTCAGTGCGGTTTGCAGTTTTGCAGTCGTTTTTTTCGATTGTATTACCTACTGCAAGGATAGCGGTGTCGTCGGCGAACGTAGCAAGGGTAGTGCCATCTTCTCTTGGTATATCGCGAGTATATAACAGATAGAGAAGCGGCCCAAGGACGCTTCCTTGCGGTACACCGGTCGAAATTTCTTTAAGCTCCGAGTATTCGTTTCCATGTCTAACACGGAAGAGTCTATTCCCGAGATATAATTCTAGAATATCATATAGGCTTACGGGGAGAACTTGTCGTAATTTAATTTTAAGCAGTCGTGCCACACCTTATCAAAGGCTTGTGAGACGTCAAGGAATACGCTTGAGCATATCTTTTTTTTCTTCAAATGCTTTCTCGATTGCGTCAGTAATTCTACGCACTTGGTCAATCGTCGAATGCTTGGTTCTGAACCCAAACTGGTGGTCGGGGATAAGATTATTATCTTCTATAACCGTTTGTAGACGCATTACTAAGGCTCCTCTCGAAAACTTTGGATATGACTGGAAGAAGCGAAATTGGTCTACTTATACGATTTTACTTCATTTTGTTTCGTTAATTTTATGCACCCACTGTTGTAAAAAAATATTTTGGATCACCCTGTGAAGAATTAAATAGCCGCAGACCTTTTTTTTACAAGATTCGTAAAATTTAATTTGTTTTTTTTTTTAAGTTTTGCTTTAGTTCCTTCCTCTGTTGATTACTTTTTCGAAGAAAATCTTCAGCCTAAGATCTAGAAACAGCCTGTGAAGCAATTTTCTTAAAAGTCACTATTTTTACAGGCTTGGCAATTTCCTTTAAGAAGAAAAAAAATGTAGCGATATCTTCATGCGTTCAAAAGTTATGATTTTTGCAACCAAAAAAGTTATTTTGGACCACAGTGCGGCCTAAGTCTCCGAATTAGAAGACCCTAAGAAACAGGGATTTATTAAGAAAGATCGGGAGTGTTCCACTGTCGACTCCATCTAGGGAACTTGTCCGCTCCCACGGGGAGTACCTTCGGAAGCACTCCTTATTCATCTTTCGCCAAAAAGAGTTTGCTACACTATCTCCGGTCGAGTTATTTGGAACAAAGCCGTCACCAACTCGAGTGTGGGAGTAGCAGTTGATGGAAATCATTAAATGTCCGGCACAACAGTTCCGATTAGGACCCAGCTTGTCACAAACCTTAGACTTTCCGAATTTACTCCTTTTTTTTTGGGATCTACAATTTTATACCGAGTTCGAGCGTCTAAATTGAGAAGCTTTCTCAAGACAGTTGTGTTCTACGACGTTTAATATACTTTAAGATGTTTTTTTTTTGTTTTTACTTGGGGGTTGAACCGGAGAGACATCCCACAGTAGTCCAGCAGACTATCCACTGAGCTACTGCGCCTAAAAAAGGGGCTGATCTAGAGGCTTAATTAAGACCTTTTCAGCAAAAATTTAAATGAAATCAGAACCAAAAAGTGACATTCTATTTTCACCTCCGAGTTCAGACCCCCGGCTCGACCTCAAATAAGAAGTAAGTAGTCCACCAAAATACGCTCCTAAAATAAGACGCTATGGAGAGAATAAACTAAGAACTTTTCAGCAAAAATTTAAATGAAAGAAATGAAATGAGAACCAAAAAGTGATCCCCTTCTCGACCTCAAATAAGAAGTAAGCTCTAACAGGGCTCCATATGAATTTTGAAACTTCAAAGACACACAATCCCCCAAGAAGCTCACAGAAATGCGTAAAAATGGCTAAAGTTCTGGGTAAGATCCGTCCAAAGTCTTCACGCAACCCTCGACTTTTCATCTTCTCATCTTCTCATCGCTCAACGCCACACTGATGATGAGCTTAACAGTCTCCGATCACCAGTCATAAATCATAAACAACCACCCTTGCCAAATCGATCAATAGTGCCGCCGCTGTGCCGACTTTCTTCCTCCCAACCTTGCCCAAGATCACACGCAGATGCGCTTATTTCTCACCCCCCGAAACTTCTTGCGCCTGTGCCAAGACGACAGTCGCATAATCTCTTCTTTAGCGCTGCACTTAGAAGGAGCTCAACAAACAGGTATCCCCAGCCGCCGCCGCCTGATCTTGCTTTTCTTTTCACTTGTAAAATTACATTGTACCCACTTACCGCTGCACTTGTACATTTTCGCTGGCTTACTATCGCTTGGTATCGGCTGCACGAGGCCGAGGCATCAAGCGATCTAATGCTCATATGGTTGACCATTATTTTTTCGTGTTTGTGTTTTTGTTTTTGTTGCCACAGCGCCGCGCTCTGCTATTTATTATTGTTGCACCGGATTTTACTACATGGCCACTCACCACGTCGTATACGTAACGAAAAAAACCGTCTATTCAATAGAAAATCTTATAGCAACATGCGACTTTCATAAAACGAAAAGAAAATGCCCAAAGAAAGAAAGAAGAAACGCTGCATAGCAGATCAGGAGTCAGCTGTGTTTGCATTCGCGCACCAAAGAGTGGGGCCATGTGGTATAAATTGAATCTGGTATCCTAATTCAAATACATTCGGCGCTTTATCGCATCCAAGCACACACGCAGATCAGAGCAGCTTTTATACCTCCAGTCACTTAGTCATGTTCAAGTTGATTGTAAGCGCACGGGCAGCGGGTTTCTCTAATAAATTGAGTTCATCGTTTTTCTTTTTTGGTATTTTCAGCTCCTTTTCACCGTGGTCGCCCTGACTGTTGGCCTGAAGATCCACGAGTACGGAGGGGAGTACGAGCACGGCCACGAGTCAGTTGGTGAGGACAGCGAGCACCATCACGAGGTGGAGCACAAGCATATGGGGACATCGCATCAGAGTGTCAAGTTCCATCACTTCCACCCTGTGCCCGTGTACATCAAGAAGGAGGACCAGCATTTGCTGAAGCACCCAGTGGAGATCGGTGGAACCAAGTCAAAGTTGAAGATCCTCCATCCGGAGACGGAGAAGAACCACAACCATGGGGCTGTTTTGGAGAACCACTCCGAGTCGCACGTGGAGGAGCACGGCCACCACCACGAGGAGCATGCGGAGCACTACGAGCACTACCATCATGAATAGGGTGGTCAGAGAGAAGCAGTTGCTCGACGACGACGACGACGGCGGCAGTTAGGAACCAAATTTTTTCGTAGAATAAGTGAAGCCAAGTGCAGTTTTCTCCTACAGTATGTGCTTAGTTGTTTTTACGCGTCTAGATGATCTTTATCTTTTTTTTAAATAGTTTTTTCCAATAAATGTTGAAAGTTAGCTGAGATTTTCTTTTCCAATAACTTGTACTTCGAATTGGCTCAGTGACACTTGAAACTGCTGACCCAAAGACTGGTGACTGACTGGGACTTGGTGTCGCTGAGCTAAAAAGGTCAAAGACTACGAGTCTTGGCTACGAGATTGGCCCGCAAAAATAGAAAAATGATTTCTAATAAGTGTTGGATCAGTACCTTTTCTGTGCCCTATTTTAAATGGCGGCGGATTTTTCTGACAGACTGTCAAATAACATGAACAATTTTCACTTCATGCAAAACCGTCATCGAAAGTTCTCTTTCTCGAAGTCTAAAAATGCATGATGATGCATGGTCTCAGGCGCATCTATATAACCCGCTTAAAAGAGCACATTTAGTCCGGTTGAAGATGCGCCCAAGCGTATGCAGTATATTTTTTTAAGAACCTCGCAAACTTGTAAAACTGATTTTCTAAAACTTTTCGCACAGTTAGACAACTTGGAAGCTGGAGAAACTCAATTGAAAGGTTAAGAAAGACTTTTGGGAAGTTCCTTTTTATGGGTTCTTTTTTGTTGGAATCAATGAAACGGACCTTCAATTTTAGGCTGAGTTCGAAAGTTTATTTATACCTTCGGTTGTTTGTCAGACATCGCGAAAGATGGATTATTGGAAACAGCCTTCGGATGTAATTTTTGTTCTTTTCGGGGGTTGAACCGGAGTCCAGGACAGTACCAAATGAGCCACGGCGGCTTTGCTACGAAATAAAATTATTTATTTACCATACAATGTGTCCCTCAAGTCGTTTTTATATCTTAGATTGTATGTCTACCCCCTTGAAATTAGGTTTGAAAGGCTTTTTGTTTAAGCCTTGTATCATAAGCTTAAACCTAAACAGGCAACGTCCCAAAGATGGAGATCTTAGTAAGCTCCACTAATTTTTGGTGCAAGCAGTAGGCAGTCTCTGGCTCGTATCGGTCACTTTCTTCAGACTTGCTGTCAGAGACTCCAAGCGGGGGTAAAAGGCTTCAGTCACCCTCGGTCTTTCCATAGATGAACTGTCACCCGTTGGTGCAATCTAGCATACTGCATTAGTAGCACTTACGCCTGTAAAACCTTTCCTTCCTCTCACTCATGTTTGCTGTTTCGCAATGGATCTACAAGTCTGGTGGAAGTATGTCACCTATAATCTTTCCTAACCTATAATTAAAGCTGAAGGTTTGTCTTTCTGAAAAATACGCGCCTAGATACCGGCAACGTTTTTTTTACATTTTAAAAACACCTTTCAATCATACGTTTCTCGATACAATTAGTAAGGGAGCACAATATTAGTGACACTCGCGATAGGTTTTAACATTTTTAGAAGGAATCTCAGCTAAGACGTCTGTTAGATATAAACGAGTAAATGGCTGGCATTTTAGAGGTTGATCTAGAAGACTGATTACATAAGGCAGAAATAATGAGGCAAAAATAAAATTTCAGAACCTTTGTTTTGGTCGAAAGCAGGCTGAGTTGATATGTCTCACCAAAAGTTCATATTTTCCGTTGATGTGCAGAAAAGCTTCTCAAGGTGCTGGAAGCAGTACTTTCTAAGCCTTTTTCATGTTTTTTGAAGGCCTTTGCCTTGCCATAGAAAGTTGGTTGTACCTTCTGAAACTACTTCGTCAGTGGAGGCTCTGTAAAGTTCTTCTTCAGTCAGGACATTTGTTTTCTTATATGGTACCGAAGAGTGTCGTGCTCAGTTAAAACTCCCATGAAGCTTGAAAGGGATCTGCTTCTATTTTCCGTATAAGTCTATTTCTAGCTCCGTTGAAGGACAGTCGTAGCTTTCTTGGGTTAATCCAACCTCCCATTGAGGATCATCTGGTGTTTTGGCTGCCTTGAGCTGTTTTCTTTGCTTCAAGCTTGAGCTTGCAAGACTCTTTCTGTCGTATATTTTCTTGCTAATTCATCAACTTTATAACTAGCTTCTTGTCCAGGGACTCAGCAGATCTATGTCAAGTGCTGCGTTCCAAGAATCATGAGTTTCTTATAAAAACACTACAAGCTTCGACTTTCCTTTTCTGTAATTTCTTCTATAGCTGCTTGTCTTTCGTCAAAGACAGTCTGATTATGACTGCCAAAACCTCCGATTCAAAGAGACTGCAATGCTCCGGGAAGCGTGCCTGTGTGTACGATATTGCGTGTGAGGTTCCTTAGGTCCTAGTAGGTATATCCAGAGTTTAATTTCGACTCAGGTCCTACTAGGTATATCCAGAGTTAAATCTCGACCCAAGTAGACGTCGTTAATCAGGAACTTCGAGTTCAACAGAAGCCTTCAACAGAAATTGTGACAAACTGTAGTATCTGAAGCTTTCTGTTGTGTAAAATTTATCAGTTTGATTTTTTAAAGGTCTAAGTTGTGAGAAGCTAGGTAGGCCTAGCTTCGTCCTTCTTCGCCATTTATTTATTTATAAGTGTGGAGCGTCTCAAGGGCTCTCTCAATTTTACAAATTTTCCTGTTTCCAGCTTTCCAATGTCAGCACCATAAACAGTCGTAGTCGACCGTAGTCGGAGTCGGAAAATAATCCAATTCTGAAGAGTTCCTCTGAAGGCGATCGGTACAAGCCTAAAACCCCCAAGACTTAGCATGTTACCCACCGCACTAGTATTGCTATTTTTGCAAGCTCCTTTAATGTCTAAGAATGAAGCTAGCTGTTCTCAGTACCTTTTACTGATTCTTCTACTGAGCCAACAACAAAATGTAACGCGCTGTCTTCACAGTTCCGCCTTTGATTTAAGCACGTTAGGTCGGACATCGGTCTTCCGGCTAAAGCTTTCAATTTGTCGAGAACCAAAATCTGTTAATATTGCAAGAAATTCTTGAGATATTTCCCCATTTTCCTCCAGTTTTTTTTTTTTTTTTGGTTGGGTGGTACAGTCTTTGACAGCATTTTTGTAAATATGGTTCGGGTCCCAACTAGTCTGACTATTATTCAAATCTGTGATGAATTTCGAACAAAGACGAACAGAATTACAAGGTTTCTATCGAATTTTCACAGAAACGAAAAACAATTCAAAAGTTTTTCGAAGTCAGGTGTCAAAAAAAATTGGGTTTGCTCAATTTCAATAATTGGTGGATCAAAAAGCTTCCTTTTTTCAATACCCACCGCTTCCAAGAATGTCACTAAATTCGAAGTAAGGCGACTGAATGCGAAAATCAGTAAAGTGGAAAACAATTCAAAATTAGAAAAACCCTACAAAAGTTTTTCGAAGTCAGGTGTCAACAAAAATTGGTTTTGCTCAATTTCAATAATTGTGTGGATCAAAAGGCTTCCTTTTTTCAATACACACCGTTTCCAAGAGTATCCCTTAATTCGAAGTAATGACTGAATGCGAAAATCAGCAAAATGGAAATCGATTCGAAATTAGAAAAAATCCCTACAAAAGTTTTTCGAAGTCAGGTGTCAAAAAAAATTGGTTTTGCTCAATTTCAATTGGTGTCCTTTCAATAATGTCCTTAAATGCGAAGAAATGTGAAAATTAGCCAAATTCGTAATTCGTTGATTCGAATGTCGAATGTTGTCATTCTTTCGTTTGTTTGTTTTTTTTTTCTCATAATTGTCATTGGCAGGGACAAACAAAATTAAACAACCCGTCAAATATAATTTAAATTCCGTACGAAAAAACTTTATTCAGCACCTCAAATTTGCATGCGAAATAATTTCGCAATACTTACTCGTACTCGTACTCGTACTCGTACTCGTACTCGAATACAAAGACTTAAAAGAAGAAAATAAATAAATAACAGGGTGTAACTTAAGAGCACTTCGGAACTCTACACTTTTGGTGGCGGTCTCAGGGCGACATTGGCTTCGACGTCTTTCGTTAGGGCTCCACCTCGAGGGCCCTTCTTGCCGTGGGGATGATTGCCGCCCCGCTTGCCTCGCTTCACTGGATGCCGGCCCTGGAACTTGTGATTCTGGACGTGCTGGTGTTGGTAGCCATAGCCTTCAGGATTGTTGTTGAACTTTGGCGAATAGGTGTCATGGTCCAGCTGCTGGGGTTTCTGTGGAGCAGCGTATGGCCGGCTATGCGAACTCTCCCACGAAGACGACTGCGCAACAAGTGGCGGAGACGCCGGCTCCTTCCTAAACATGTACTGATAGGGGTTCGTGATCGGGTAGCCATCATCAGTGTCGTCTTCAGTCTTTGGCTCGGAGTAGAGTGCGTACCCCTTGTAGTCTGGGTGTTCCTTGACTTTCTGCGGCCTAGAGTGGGCGTGCTTCTCCGGCTTGTATGGCAGCGAGTTGATGTCGTGATAGATGTCCGAGTTGAAGAACAGCTTCGGCTTGCTGGTGGCGCGTTCCTCTTGGACCACATGCGACAAGTCGAACTCTTCCATGTTCTTGAGAGCCGCCGAGTGGTCGAATGATTCGGGCTGCTTGTTCTGTGGCTTGTAAGGCCTTGCCGTCTGCATGGACTGCAGGGGAGCACGTGCTTTGATTTTGTAAATGAACTCGACATTTGGGGCCAAACTGTCGGACAGTTCCTGCTGCAGAGTGGAGCTCTGGTAGTTGGCATCCTCGTTGACCGGGCTGGGCTTTTGCGATATCTTTGGTGGCTGGCTTCGGTTAGTGGTTGCGTAGTGATAGCTGATTTGCTTTGGCTTGGTTGTTGTCTGTGCTCGGGTTGTAGTCTCCAGGGGCTGCAGCTTGTAGTAGGTGTTCTTTGGTTCAGGCGTGGAGATGATCTTGCCGTCGGCCTCCATTTCTTTCATGTACTTGATGACGGACTTTTCGATCTGCTTGAGAATTTCCTCCCTCGGTATCTCACTGGAAGCTGACGCCTTGAGGCGGTCGTTGTCCTGAGCGGGCTTCTGCGGGGCTACGAACACAGACCCGGGCTGATATCGGTACTTGGGTTCATACTTTGCCGGTTCGTACTGCTGCTCCGAGACGGTTTCATAGGTCGAGTAGTCGTAGACGTCGTATGATCGGGTGACGGGATCCTTTTCATACACGGGCGCTGCAGGTGCAGGGGTCTGTGCTTCGCGTTCTGGCTCGGGCGTCTCAAACACATCGTACTTGTTCATCGACTGTGTAGGCAATGGCTCGGCGTTGATTAGGATTGGCTCCTTAATCCGCGTGCCGTACATCTCCATGGCCTTGGCGACGTATTCTTCGGCTGTTTCGACGTCTTCCATTTCACGGTCTTCGTTGCCGAAACTGTACTGAGACATTCCGGGCGGGTTGGTTTGATACTGGCTCTCGGGACGAACCAAATTCAGCTCATACGGGTAGTTTTCTACAGTAGAGAAAGAAAGGAAATGTAGTCGTCGACAAATGGGGTGGTTTTGACACTGGACTTACCAGGCTCCTGGTTGGATTGTATGTAGGCTGATGGCAAGCTGTAGCGTGGGGCATCGGTATGAGTGGCCATGGCAATTTGATCCGGACCACCGGCTTTTTCTGTCACCTCTTCCACTGGTGTTTCCTCGGCGCTGCGAAGTGCCGGGCGTCTTCTACCCCGGACATTGCTTGCAGTCGCAAGCAGCGGCACGAGCTGGAAAGAAGGATGTGACTTTTTAGATGTGATAATAGGGAAATATTTTGGGTATTGAGGAAGCCCTCAAACTTTGTTGAAACCCTTGAGTAACATAAGAAAGAATAATCGAATTGTGTAGAAGCTGTAGGAACCAGATTGGATGAGAAAGGCTTCTCTGGGACACTTCTTCCTGCATGAAATGAGCGTTTTGTCTGTTGAATACGTTGAATTAAATGCGCATCATTGGAAGCTGATTTTATACATTCAGGCCTCGAATTTTTAACTTTAAAGTTGCAATTTGGGTCAAGTTTTTCGAAACGCAAAACATTTAAAAAATTTACGAAAGGTGTCCATCGAAATGCTCAAAATATATTCGAATTGCAGCTTTAAAATTCCATGTCCATAGCTGCTTTTAAGCCTCCAATTTTTGACCAAAAACTTGAAGCTCGGCTATTTAAATATGACCTCCCTCAAAATTCAGTTTGCACTAAGTTTTCTGGCCATTTACCCAGTAATTTCAGGCCGACGAGTCTACCAACCACCTGCAGTCAGAAAAAAATTGTCATATGCTGATCAAAAATTACTGCTAAAAATCTTTACTTTTTTGACCCCTAATTTTGAAGCAAAACGCTAAAATGTGGTTCAGGATTTATGCAGTCATTAAAAAACAAACTCAGTGTGTCATTATGCCCATCAATAAATTTGTGTTCACCTTTAAAATAACACGTCCGTCGGAACTTTTTAGGCCTTTTATTTCGGATCAAGAAGATGAAAATTAAGTAAATTTTTGTTTCTGTCACTTTTCCAATAAATTTGTTGACATGAGTTATATAACTCTTCTGTGTTTCATAGAACTTGAACCAAATTGCCACTTTTAAGTCAAAAATTTGAGGCCAAAACAAAAAGAGATCATTGGCGGTAATAATTTTCGATCACAAGAATTCTTTTCACCATTTGCAAGAATAATGACATCGTCTTGAGAATTTGGCTCTTTCTGACTGCCCAAAATTGTCCATTAATTTATTGCGAAAATGTCAAAAAAACTCTGTAGAAAAAATTTGTTCTAAATAATTTTAAATTCTTATTTATCCATCCATTTCACAAACTTTGAACCAAATTTTAACATTTTGGTACAAAATTTAAGGCAGAAGAATTACAGAGTGTTGGAAGTAATTCCGATCACAAGTTTTTTGTGACTGCCGGAAGATTATTAGGTTTCCCTAAATTGGTTTGAAGAATGTCAGAAAACGTTATTGAAATAATTATTTTTAAATAAGTTTGTGTGCTTTCTAAGAAAAATAAATACGAACTGTTATTTTCTAACACTGGCCTCACAAACCTTGAACTTCATTCCAATCAAAAAACTAAGACCGAACAAGTTGTAAACGTGTCATTTTTAAGCTTATCCAACTGCCTCAAGCTTCACAGGCCTTGAACCAAATTTAAAGTTTTAAATTCAAAATTAAGCAGCGAATTGGGAAAGATCAGTAGAAGTAGTTTCTGATCGCAAGAATACTCCTTGTAGTCTACGAGAATAACGATAGGCCAAGTTTTTTGACTTACTTTTCTGACTGCCCGAGATACTCGTTGGTAGATCTAAGGCGACCTAAATACTTTCTAAAAATGCGAGAATCGAGAAAATCATTTTCGAACATGTTTGTTCATTTCCCAAGAAAATGCAATATTTTATCTTGAGTTTAAAAAATTTTGTGCCGAATTTCCAAAAATGTACTGTCCATTTTTTTGTTGTTCGAAATTGAAAAATCATTTTCGAAGAAGTTTGTTCATTTCCTAAGAAAATGCAATATTTTATCTTGAGTTTAAGAAACTTTGTGCCAAATTTCCAAAAATGTGCTGTCCAATTTTTTGTTGTTCGAATTTGATAAATCATTTTCGAAAAGAAAATTCGATATTCTTTCTTGAGCTTGAGAAACCTTGTGCTTAATTTCCAAAATTGTTCTGTAATTTTTTTTTATTGTCCGAAATTTAAAAAATCAATTTCGAACAAGTTTGTTCATTTCCCAAGAAAATTAAATATTCTTTCTTGAGCTTGAGAAACCTTGTGCCAAATTTCCAAAATTGTTCTGTAAATTTTTTTTTACTGTCCGAAATTTAAAAAATCAATTTCGAACAAGTTTGTTCATTTCCCAAGAAAATGCAATATTTTATCTTGAGTTTAAGAAACTTTATACCGAATTTACAAAAATGCAGTATTCTTTCTTGAGCTTGAGAAACCTTGTGCCAAATTTGAAAAAAAAATTTCTGAAAATTTGGTTCAAAAATTAAAGGTCCAAAACATAGTGACGGGCGACTGCGTATGCGAATTTAATGCTAAATGGGGTTATACTTATGAGGATCTAGGGCGATTTTAGCCGTCAAAATCTGTGGAAAATTTTTCAGTCAAATGACAATCAGAAAAGACTGCTGAATCGAGTCGCTTTATTTGAAATTGATCCCTAAAATGGGAAATTGTGATCAAACAATATTTCTGACTAGATTTAGTTAGGTATTTCTTGGGATCTCAAACATTGTACTTTCCAAAATGCTTTTTAGTGGAACAAAGTGTACCTAAACCCAGAAACTGAGGTATTTCCCATTTTTTACGATAAAGCTCAAGCCAAAGGGTAGTTTATCGTGATCAATTTTAGTAGTGACAGAACTTTTGGTTTTTTTTTTTGTGTTCAATTTTGACGGACTATATAAGTTCTTCAAATGCCAGCCCATTTTGACATAAAGGAGTTCTCTATTTTTTAAGTAGCGCGATAGAGTTTTTACCAGTCCTCTGTCTAAGGGGTCAACCACAATAAAATTGCGTGGGCTTATGCTTGTGTCAAAAATTGAACCAAAGTCGATTAAAGTTCTGGCAAAACTATGCAAATGGCCCACTGAATCTATTATGGTCACGAAATGCAACTGCAACACTTTCCCACGTTGGCTTAAGCTGGATTACTTTCTACTCCCTTCAGACGAGATGCACTGTTCGAACTTATTTCACAAATAAAGAAGGAACGAAGTAATGAGAACAAAACACAAACTCATCCACTGAGCCTTGGAGGGAACACTTTCCAGGATTAAATTTCAGTATTTTTCACAACAATCACTGTCACAAAGATACATATTATCCACTGCGGTATCATCGCCATGAAAAATCACCAAGTCCTTAGGCCATGGCCGGCAACGTCCAGCACAAAAGACTTTCACTCTGACGCTCTCTTGCTTCGACGACGACGACGACGAAGCGAGATCGTTGCACTTGCACTTGCACTAAATTTTGTTTTGTAATTTTCTCCATCACACTTACAATTAATTGTAGAACCACGAAATATTTGCTTTTAATGATCATGACTTAGCAGTATCCAAACATGAATTGTTTTCGAATCGTGTCCATCATCAAGCTTTTATAAGAAAGTGCAAAAAGCGACAACAAATTACTGCAAGCCTCCCTTCCCCATGGCTCCGATGCGGTGTGTTGGTATAGCATAGTCGAACGTGCAGTTATGGTTGTTGCATTGGTGCCAGCAAAAGAAAACAGCTGAGATGAGGATGCCTACCGAATGGGAAAATGCGATTTTCCACCTTGATTGTTGCAGGAGAGGAGGGCGCGGGCGCCTTCCGTTTTGATTTGTACTTGACGTGTGTTTAGCCCCCCGAGAAGAGAGTGAGAGAGAAACATACACACGCGATAATTATGCAGCTCTGGCAGAGACTACATCGCGCAGAGTCCAGTGGCAGCGAAAAATAAAAGAAATTTTCCACAGCGCTCTGTGAAGCAAAAACAACTTGGCAGGCAAATCGCTGCTGCTTGGTTGGGGTAATGACTTTGCAAAGCGGTACACGAGTCACGTACACGTTCAGTGATGTACCGGGTAGTACGTTGAGGAGGTGTGATTCCATCTGTCGTGGATGGATGGCTTTTTATTAAGTAACACACCTCATAACTTATGTGACAGAGAGTCTTGCTGTGGTAATGGGTGTGGTGTGGTTCAAGGATGTGGGTCATTGTGGGGGAAACTTCCTTTCTAACTGGCCCGTACGTAGCCGAGCCGGCAGCGAGGGTAATGATGATGTTGAAGAGGAAGCGTTCTACGATCTTCTCGAGAAGACGCAGAAGATGTTGAAGGCGGAATTGTGGTTCCCGTAATGTCACGAAGAGCCGGCATCGATTGCCGCCAAGATCACCCCAATATAAAGAAGAGGACTTGGCAGCCTCTAGATTGTAAAAATTGTCGATAAAATAAGCCTTCAATATTGCACAAGACCGCAACCCCTTTTCCAGAACCTTCTCAACATGTCCATCGCCGCAGCTTCACTTACTAGAGTAGGAATCCTAAGCATCGTGTGTCCCATCTTTTAGTGAGTGTTCTGAAGAGCGCCAGTTACATAGGAACAAATTTACTGAAAGTCGTTTAAAGAATACTGTCAGCTACACTCCGCGTGGGGCTATGATCTGTTCGGTTCATATCAGTAAAGTCCTAGGCTAGGAAAGCCTCCACTGAAAGTGAGTCATGCAACGATTTGGTCTGCCAAACCCGGCTAAATACGTTGATTTAGAGTAGAACAGTCTCCATTAATTTGGATCTTAAATGATTGAGGGACAATTGTCTCTTATTCGGCTTTTTGGTTGATGGTAATTTCCCGCCGCGCTGTCTCAGTCATTTGATGTCGAAAAAGGTTTAAGAAAAGGTGATCCTGTAACTTCATCCTTGAAGTAATTGCACCAAACTCACAAGCCTACATCAGAGCAACAATAAGACCGCCAATTTTTTTGAGTTAAGCTGTTGAAGTTGGAGACGTTGGAGCATGGAGGCTGTTGAGGACAAGCAAAGTAGAAAGAGGTCTCATCAGTGAAGACAAAGAATTGCGATGGGCAAATATAACTTCAAAGTAGTCAAAGACTCGTGTTCGACTTTTCTACCAACTGTGGAAGGCATTTCAGAAGTTCAGTCCTCTCTTACAGAACTTAGGAGATGTTTTTCAAGACCCTAATCATCATACGGTCCTCCATAGAGTTTATGGCAAGCGGTTGAAAACCTTTCGGGGTGCTTGTGGAGTTGGACTCTTCCAGTTTTTTTTTCCATAAAACGCGAAAAAAGAGATTCAACGACGAACTTTACCAACTAACAGTCAAAGGTCCACCCTGGGTGAGGCCCACAATTCGACAGCGATGCCTCAACTAACTTAGGGTGCGTATAACTGAAGGCAGCAACGTTGTTTCTTGACGACTCGTTTTTGTGGAAGCGGAGTGCTACAAGGTGTCTTTTGCTGTGGCAGTAAAACTCAAAAACCTTAAAAGAACTCCCAAAATGAGCTCTTTGAACCCTCACAAGACTGGGGTCGCATTACCGAATCCGTGAGCGAGCAAAACACGACTGAATTTTGTGGATTTTACATGCAAAACTCGATCACGGATGCGGTAATTCAACCCCTGAACTTGTCCTCTCCTGCAGGAAATATTGATTAACCTCCACACATATGGACCTTTCATATATAAGAGCTATAAGCTTGACATTCTAAAATAAAGGTAAAGACCTGGGGGCAGATTCCGTCTATCAACGATCGTCTAAACGATATCGTTTTTTCAACTTTGGTCACCAAAATAAGTCACATTCTGCTCGAATATTTCTAGAAAATGAACTGGATTAAGCTCTCAAACCTGTAATTTTAGCACTTACTTGCTAGCTTTGGAGGTCTATCGTTTCGACAATGATCGTTTGAAAAGATACGGAATGAGTGCCCTGAGTCTGATTTTAGACAGAAAGATAAATTGTAAGCAAGCTCCTCTAGTACTTTTCTCTGCAAAAAAAGAACCAGACCTATATAACCTCGTATTACTTACTGGATATAGGGCTCGATAAAAAGACCAATTCCTAGGAACGCCGACTTTACTATACCTCAGTAAGAGTTTGCTAAAAACTTTCAAGACTCAGGACAAGGATGATGGATCCAATTCTTAGCAGATGGTGTTTTCTTCTCAGCCTCTCCTTTCGTCTTCCGGATCACTTAAGCGTTTTTTTGGGCTTACATACGCCCAAAAAAACGCGAAAAAAATGCCTTTTCGAATTGAAAAGCTGCAACCATTTGTGACTGTCAGACATTTGGAAGCCTTCTGCCACAACGATCTTAACGATCTTACACAGATATTCCAAGCCTCTTACGCTTTATTAGAAGCTCAAATTGATTTAACGAGAAGGTCGAAAGAACCTTCTAGACTCATGTGGTCTAACAAGGGTTTGGTTTAAGTGTGTCGACAGCAACGCCAACCTAACCTAACCAAAGAACTGATCTCAAAAAATAACTGAAGAGCAGCTAGGCTCTGGGGACCCATACGAACCTAGCAACTATTCATAAATATTTTAGCTCTGCTATTATTGGTTGGTGAAAGGTGAATATCCTATCAAGGTTTAAGACTGAGAGCCTTCTAGACTGATGAGCTGTTCGATATTCCTTGATGAATAACCGACGAAAGGTTGCAATACTCCGAAGTCCGAGAACTGTTTGCTGCCTTGGAGTATCAGTTGAGGCATTATTCTGCAAGGAACACCAACTTTGCGGAGTTGGGTCAGTTTATACTTGCAAAGGTGGCATTAATTTATACTTTGTGCCATTAGAGCAAGCTCTGCCTATGCTTCTCTGTTGTTTTTCGTGTAAATATTTTTAAATAGTCTGCAAATGTAGCCTAGGCCTTCCGCAGTCCGTATATACCGTGACATTTTTTAAACAAAGTATGTTGATCCATCGACGAAGTATCGCTAGTTAACCTCGCTCTATAAGGGCCAGTGGATACAGATGGACAGCTGTATCCACTTCGACCTGCAGCTTAAATCGTTGACTGGATTTGCTTCAATTTCCTTAGATCAGCTTCCGTGTGATCAGCCTGTGCACAACTGGTGTCAAATCAAGCGCCCTCTCTCCATGAAACGTCCGACTCGGCGAAATCAATTGGGGGTTTGACGATGAACTGAACCGCGACTTGTTGAATCTGGAGGGCACGACAAAATAATTCCTCTCATTAAGTACCACTTTCTCGGTCACTTGTTGTATTTGCTACAACTTCATTGTCTCAGACTATATCCCAGAACTTGTTCCCATCCCTTACAACTGGTCAAGGAAACGTGACCAACATCGTTTGTCATGACGGTCTGCGCTTCCTGTCTATTTCGTTTCAACTTCAGTCATCACATAACCTGTACAGGCAGCACATTCGTGCAGAGTAGTTCTGCCTGAACAACAACCGAGAACGCCCTGCAATCCAGTTATCCAAATGCCTGGCTAATTACCCTCGTCGACAGGTTTATACTTTACGTTTCCTTTAAGCTGCAAATCGCCCAACAAATCTTACACAATCCTGGCTGGCATAGAGTGAATTAATTCCAAAGCTGTGCCATTAGATAAGCCATTTCAGTAGTACCTACATGAAGAAGGAAGACAACATATCACTTCCCGATAGATTTCATCGGACCACTGACACTTCGTCGCCGAGTGTGGAAGTGAACGCGACTTAATGAGGCAGAATGAGGAGGAAAATCATCTTTGAACACTGGCCAACAAAAATGATCTTTTCCATTTATGGTGGGCTGCCCACCACGTTGCGAGCCTACAAGCGGGGGCTGTGTGTATGTGAAGACCCATGGGTTGTAAAAAAATGCACACTCTATGATAAATGATCGCTGTTTCGCATTACATAGTTGCCTGCTCTTTCCAAATCAATTGGAGGTGAATTATATTTTCTTCTGATTTGTAGTGGAGATTGCGGTTGTGGAACGGTACGGTCCTGTCATTCACCCCGCAAACAATATACGAACGAAAGTGTTGTGCTTTTGTTTTCCATTTGCTGCTGCTGGTTTTTGTTGTTTTTTTGTTTGGCCTTGCAAAAATTGTTTCTCTTAATTTCCCTAATCGAAAGAAAGTGATAGTCTTTGGCGCATTTTTTTTGCAGATTTATTTCGCATGAACAAAAATAAATGAAATTTAATGGGAATTCTTTTTTTGGTATTTTTTTTTTTTTTTGTATATAAACTAACAGCAAAAATGTAGCGGAATCGAGCTTGCTTACCGAACGGGTTCGCGACCTGTGGGGTGCTGCTTTTAGTTATGGAAATAATGAGGGGTGGCTTTCTCTTGGCAACGAGGCTTGGTTTAAGTTGAGTTTGGTTCTAAGACGTCCTTTGGCTGCAGCATGAAATGTAGGTTTTTTCTTTTAAGATTACATCAACTTTTACATCTTGTAAGACAGCCCAAGAGTTAATGGTGGCATCTCCTCCTCCCTTTGCCCTCCTCATACGAAGAAAATTCTGACGAAAAGGTTATTTTCCCTGCCAGTATCCTTGTATCCGATGAATCTGTAGGTTCGTTCGTGTACTTCCAGCATAGAAAAATGAAAAACGTCAAATATCAAAAATCGAGAGAGAAATCTCTCAATTTCAAGAGAAGTACCTACCTGACCGGTTTTCTTACAAAAAGTTTAAAAAATGTCATTTTGACATTATTGTAAAAGGCAGCATCTACAAAATAAGTTGGAATTGAATTTTTTATAAGCTAAAAACCTATTAAACTTACCATTTTGAATGCGGTGATATGTTCTAGGGGAATATTCGATTACAACTTCTTCCTCCGACATCGTTGAAGAAGAAAATAAATAGAGTTTTACTTGTCAAACTTTTGAGCTGTCACTTAGTTGTCAGTTTTCATTTTTTAGTAAGTCGAAATTCGGCGAAAATGGGAAATGGATTTCTCTCTAATTTTTTTAAATTATCTCTGTACTTGGTCGCATTCGCACAGTTTCTCAGCAAATTTTTAATAATTTTACTTTTGCAAAAAAGTACCCGAACGAACCTAAAGGGTGATTTTTTAAGAGGTTTAGAACTTTTTTTTAAAAAAAAAACACAAAAAATTCGAAAAAATGAATGAAATATTTATTTGAATCGATAGTTTGAACCTTGCAATTTAATGTTTAAAGATAATTTCATGCAAATGTTGACCGCGGCTGCGTCTCAGGTAGCCCATCCGCTGAGTCCAATTTTGGCATACTCTTTCACACATATCGGCCGGTATCTCACGAATGAATGCATGGATGTTGGCTTCCAGTGCGTCAATCGAAGCGGGCTTGTCCCTATACACATTAGCCTTGGCATACCCCCACAAAAAATAATCTAATGGTGTCAAATCGCACGATCTAGGCGGCCAATTGACCGGCCCGAAACGTGAAATTAACTGTTCACCAAACTCGCCTCGCAATTGCGCCATTGTTTCGCGTGCTGTGTGGCATGTGGCACCGTCTTGTTGAAACCACATATCATGCAAGTCAAGAACTTCCATTTCGGGCAAAAAAAAGTTTGTTATCATCGCTCGGTAGCGTTCACCATTGACAGTAACGCTGCGATTCGCATCATCTTTGAAGAAATATGGCCCAATAATGCCGCCGGCCCATAAACCGCACCAAACAGTGGCTTTTTCGGGATGCATTGGTAGCTGTTGCAATGCTTCTGGCTGATCTTCACTCCAAATGCGGCAATTTTGCTTATTTACGTACCCATTCAACCAAAAATGAGCCTCATCGCTGAACACAATTTTTCGATAAAAAAGCGGATCCTCGGCCAGCTTTCCAAGAGCCCATTCACCAAAAATTCGGCGTTGTGGTAGATCGGCTGGCTTTAGTTCTTGCACCAGCTGTATCTTAAAAGGCTTTACGCCCAAATCCTTCCGCAAAATTTTCCACGTAGTGCTGTAACAAAGGCCTAACTGCTGGGAACGGCGCCGAATCGACATTTCGTGGTCTTCTGTCACACTAGCTGATACGGCCGCAATATTTTCTTCACTACGCACAGTACGTAAACGTGTTGGTGGTTTAATGTCCAACAAAGTAAATTTGGTGCGAAATTTGGTCACAATCTTCCGAATAGACTGCTCAGAAGGTCGAGAATGCCGATCATAAAATGGAAGCAGCGCGCGATGAACATTTCGAACCGAGCACGAATTTTGATAGTAAAATTCAATAATTTGCAAGCGTTGTTCATTTGTAAGACGATCCATGGTTAAATTGCAAACCAAACTGAAGCTGTTTGAAATTGACACAAGGTACTAAACACACGTCAGCTGTCAAAACCAGTGTTGCCAAAACCAAACCAGCTAAAAAATCACCCTTTAGATATGAGAATTGTCAGCATTCGGAAAAATCCACGCGAAATAATAACTTTAGGAACGGTAGATCTTAGAGACTGAATCTTAACATCAAACAGCTGGCTGGGTCTGAAATCCAGCCTAAAGAGGCTTCTTCGGGCAACGCAGACCAGAAAAAAAAGTCAGCTGAAACAAAGTTTGCGCTAGCAACCTCTGAACTATATCCAATGACTGGATAAGTTCCTTATATGAGGCCAACTGTACCCCGACTCAAAGCCAAATAAAGCTACTGGCAGAACTTGTTTGTAATAAAACTAAGCAAGCAGAATAAAATCTCTCGCTCACGTAAATAGAAAAAAATATTTTTTAATCAAAAGGAAAATGTTTTCTCAACGAATTATAGTCCGGCTTGTTTTACAAATTATCCAGCTCGTGGATCAAACTGTGGATTTATTGCATAAAATCGTAGTTAAAAGTTACAACCGTAAACCGAAAACGCAATGAAGACATTTGACAAATATTTCTACATAGATGCAATTTCAAACCCAAGCTTTCGGTTGTGTAAGGTTGCAGCTGGGTGTGTGGTACCCTCCTTTGAAAAAAGTGAACATTTGGTGAGTTACCCTCACATAATTGTGTCTTATTCTTTGTGTGTCAATATTTTTCCAAGTTTTGGTTTTTTGAAAAGTTATGTAAATCCAAAGGCTGATGCTATTCGCCATTCGTTCGGGATACGGCTACGTAACGCGTCAAAAAGAGTTGTGTTGTTTGTTCCGCTCGCAAGGAGTACTCCTGTACGTTTTAAAGCCCAACTTAACACAACTTAAAACACTATTCTAAATGAATATATCAGTACATTATGCCAAATACGTAGCCGTGTCCCGAAACCAGGGGCCATTTTCGTTTAATATCTTACACAAATATTCCCACTTTTTTGCGGCTTTATCTTTGCCTTTTATATTTTGAGCTATGGGAAGGAATACTTCTCCATCCACTCGATCATAATATTTTGTTGCGTTTGTGTTGTTGTTGACGTCCTATAAGAATATAATAAATTCAAATAAACAGTTTGTATGTCGGTTATTGTTAATTACATTATTATTCGAATGTTCACATTTTGTTACGACCAAAATATCAACAAACAAAAGACTTACATTGAAAGCGGTCAGCTGTTAGCAGTCAAAATAACATATTTGATATTTATACAGCTTCTCAAACTTTAAACTTTTTTGTCATACTGTTTCTTAAACCCTTGCGAACGAGAAGAAGAAAACGAAAGTAAATAGTTACATGAAGCAAATTTTCGCTTTCGTGTGATTTCTTTCGTTTTTTGAAATGCGAAAGTTGTTTTCGTTTTGTTTTTTTACGGAATCCCACCCCAGACAAACGTCAGTCATTACAAAAAATCACAAGCCACTCGAAATCCTAATCCAACTTATTCTAAGAAAAGAACTCGCACAAACCAATTCGCAAGAAGCCCCGCCTAAGGATCGGTCGCCTTCTTAATAAAGTTGAAATTGTCTTTGCAAATCGTCTCGTTTTGATTTTTAAAAACTCATCTCTAATCTTGTATACTGTCTTCATCTCCTGTGTGCTTTATCTACTTATCTAGAAAATAGTTCTTTTCACACATGTTGTGGCTTCATTCGATGAAGTATTCGCGAGCTTGTTCAATAAACGTTGGCCCGTCCCTTTCATCAGTACTATTGGTGTCAGTTGTCGCTTGTACTCATTTTATTCGGAGACTTACATATCAATTGAACATTTTTAGTACAATTTTCTGCTAGTTTTGTTGGTAGGCGGTTTTTGTCCATACTTAGCATTTTTTGGATAAAATCCACGAGCAGTTTTAAGGCCTTCTTGTGGGGTGAAGATAGGTCTGTTCCGATTTCGACAATAACCATGTAAATAGGAAAATTTGTGTCATTTGAAAAGCTCTTTTAAAAAATATCTCAGGAGATTTTCCATATAGCTAACCAAGACTGCTCCAGACTGTATTCATGTGCGGTTCTCCATGTGCACAATTTTTGGTATTTATATTCTTTTACCACTTCCCCGTCGTAGTGAAATGCTTTTCTTCGGTTGATTTTGCTTCAAAATTTAAAAAAAACATGCATCTCGACTTGGACTGGTTGAAAATCAAAAGGTTTAGCCTATTGAACGTCACCTGGGTTAAACATCTACGTATATGTGTTTCAAATGATATGTACAAGTTCGATGGCCCATCCTTCTATTAAAAGTAGTGAGAGATCAAATACTACCACTGATGCCAAATTTCTGTGGCTTCCATGGAGGTTTGTCGATTTTTAATATAACTTTCGGTCGATGGCAGAGTATTTGGTCTTGCCATAGTTAAATATTTACAACCATTTTGTACATAAGATACGAAGCTATGTCTACCTGCCCACACGGTTCTCGTGGCACCCTTGGGGCTTATGTTGTATGTGAGTTCAAGTTTTTTTGGTAGACCCACTGAAGTAGCTGCTGATGCTGTCTTTGTTTTATGATGGATGCAGGGCTTCTTTATTCTGCAATGCTTCCATACCCTTCAAGGCTTCTTTGCTCTTCAAGGCTTCCTTACTCTTCAAGGCTTCCTTACTCTGCAAGGCTACTTTACTCTTCAAGGCTTCCTTACTCTGCAATGGTTCTTTATTCTGCAATGCTTCTTTATTCTGCAAGACTTCTTTACTCTGCAAGGCTTCTTTATTCTGCAAGGCTTCTTTATTCTGCAAGGCTTCTTTATTCTGCAAGACTTCTTTACTCTGCAAGGCTTCTTTATTCTGCAAGGCTTCTTTATTCTGCAATGCTTCTTTACGCTTCAAGGCTTCCTTACTCTGCAAGGCTACTTACTCTTCAAGGCTTCTTTACTCTGCAAGTCTACTTTACTCGTCAAGGCTTCCTTACTCTGCAATGCTTCTTTATTCTGTAAAGCTTCTTTATTCTGCAATGCTTCTTTATTCTGCAAAGCTTCTTTATTCTGCAATGCTTCTTTATTCTGCAAGACTTCTTTACTCTGCAAGGCTTCTTTATTTGTAAAGCTTCTTTATTTGTAAAGCTTCTTTATTTGTAAAGCTTCTTTATTTGTAAAGCTTCTTTATTCTGCAATGCTTCTTTATTCTGCAAAGCTTCTTTATTCTGCAATGCTTCTTTACTCTTCAAGGCCTCTTTACTCTTCAAGGCTTCCTTACTCTGCAATGCTTCTTTATTCTGCAAGGCTTCTTTATTCGGCAAAGCTTCTTTATTCTGCAATGCTTCTATATTCTGCAAGACTTCTTTACTCTGCAAGGCTTCTTTATTCTGCAATGCTTCTTTATTCTGCAAGACTTCTTTACTCTGCAAGGCTTCTTTATTCTGCAAGGCTTCTTTATTCTGCAAGGCTTCTTTATTCTGCAATGCTTCTTTACGCTTCAAGGCTTCTTTACTCTGCAAGTCTACTTTACTCGTCAAGGCTTCCTTACTCTGCAATGCTTCTTTATTCTGTAAAGCTTCTTTATTCTGCAATGCTTCTTTATTCTGCAAAGCTTCTTTATTCTGCAATGCTTCTTTATTCTGCAAGACTTCTTTACTCTGCAAGGCTTCTTTATTTGTAAAGCTTCTTTATTTGTAAAGCTTCTTTATTTGTAAAGCTTCTTTATTTGTAAAGCTTCTTTATTCTGCAATGCTTCTTTATTCTGCAAAGCTTCTTTATTCTGCAATGCTTCTTTACTCTTCAAGGCCTCTTTACTCTTCAAGGATTCCTTACTCTTCAAGGATTCCTTACTCTGCAATGCTTCTTTATTCTGTAAAGCTTCTTTATTCTGCAATGCTTCTTTATTCTGCAAGACTTCTTTATTGTGTAAAGCTTCTTTATTCTGCAAGACTTCTTTACTCTGCAAGGCTTCTTTATTCTGCAATGCTTCTTTATTCTGCAAGGCTACTTTACTCTTCAAGGCTTCCTTACTCTGCAATGCTTCTTTATTCTTCAAGGCTTCTTTATTCGGCAAAGCTTCTTTATTCTGCAATGCTTCTTTATTCTGCAAGACTTCTTTACTCTGCAAGGCTTCTTTATTCTGCAATGCTTCTTTATTCTGCAAGACTTCTTTACTCTGCAAGGCTTCTTTATTCTGCAAGGCTTCTTTATTCTGCAATGCTTCTTTACGCTTCAAGGCTTCCTTACTCTGCAAGGCTACTTACTCTTCAAGGCTTCCTTACTCTTCAAGGCTTCTTTATTCTGCAAGGCTTCTTTATTCTGCAAGGCTTCTTTATTCTGCAATGCTTCCATACCCTTCAAGGCTTCTTTACTCTTCAAGGCTTCCTTACTCTGCAAGGCTTCTTTATTCTGCAAGGCTTCTTTATTCTGCAATGCTTCTTTATTCTGCAATGCTTCTTTACGCTTCAAGGCTTCCTTACTCTGCAAGGCTACTTACTCTTCAAGGCTTCCTTACTCTTCAAGGCTTCTTTATTCTGCAAGGCTTCTTTATTCTGCAAGGCTTCTTTATTCTGCAAGGCTTCTTTATTCTGCAATGCTTCCATACCTTTCAAGGCTTCTTTACTCTTCAAGGCTTCCTTACTCTGCAAGGCTTCTTTATTCTGCAATGCTTCTTTATTCTGCAAGACTTCTTTACTCTGCAAGGCTTCTTTATTCTGCAAGGCTTCTTTATTCTGCAATGCTTCTTTACGCTTCAAGGCTTCCTTACTCTGCAAGGCTACTTACTCTTCAAGGCTTCTTTACTCTGCAAGTCTACTTTACTTCGCAAGGCTTCCTTACTTTATTCTGTAAAGCTTCTTTATTCTGCAATGCTTCTTTATTCTGCAAGACTTCTTTACTCTTCAAGGCTTCCTTACTCTGCAAGGCTTTTTTATTCTGCAATGCTTCCATACCTTTCAAGGCTTCTTTACTCTTCAAGGCTTCCTTACTCTGCAAGGCTTCTTTATTCTGCAAGGCTTCTTTATTCTGCAATGCTTCCATACCCTTCAAGGCTTCTTTACTCTTCAAGGCTTCCTTACTCTTCAAGGCTTCCTTACTCTTCAAGGCTTCTTTATTCTGCAAGGCTTCTTTATTCTGCAAGGCTTCTTTATTCTGCAAGGCTTCTTTATTCTGCAATGCTTCCATACCTTTCAAGGCTTCTTTACTCTTCAAGGCTTCCTTACTCTGCAAGGCTTCTTTATTCTGCAATGCTTCTTTATTCTGCAAGACTTCTTTACTCTTCAAGGCTACTTTACTCTTCAAGGCTTCTTTATTCTGCAAGGCTTCTTTATTCTGCAAGGCTTCTTTACTCTGCAAGGCTTCTTTATTCTGCAATGCTTCTTTATTCTGCAAGACTTCTTTATTCTGTAAAGCTTCTTTATTCTGCAAGGCTTCTTTATTCTGCAAGACTTCTTTACTCTGCAAGGCTTCTTTATTCTGCAATGCTTCTTTATTCTGCAAGACTTCTTTATTCTGTAAAGCTTCTTTATTCTGCAAGACTTCTTTACTCTGCAAGGCTTCTTTATTCTGCAATGCTTCTTTATTCTGCAAGGCTACTTTACTCTTCAAGGCTTCCTTACTCTGCAATGCTTCTTTATTCTGCAAGGCTTCTTTATTCGGCAAAGCTTCTTTATTCTGCAAGACTTCTTTACTCTGCAAGGCTTCTTTATTCTGCAATGCTTCTTCATTCTGCAAGACTTCTTTACTCTGCAAGGCTTCTTTATTCTGCAATGCTTCTTTACGCTTCAAGGCTTCCTTACTCTGCAAGGCTACTTACTCTTCAAGGCTTCCTTACTCTTCAAGGCTTCTTTATTCTGCAAGGCTTCTTTATTCTGCAATGCTTCCATACCCTTCAAGGCTTCTTTACTCTTCAAGGCTTCCTTACTCTGCAAGGCTTCTTTATTCTGCAAGGCTTCTTTATTCTGCAAGGCTTTTTTATTCTGCAATGCTTCTTTACGCTTCAAGGCTTCCTTACTCTGCAAGGCTACTTACTCTTCAAGGCTTCTTTACTCTTCAAGGCTTCCTTACTCTGCAAGGCTTCTTTATTCTGCAATGCTTCTTTATTCTGCAAGACTTCTTTACTCTGCAAGGCTTCTTTATTCTGCAAGGCTTCTTTATTCTGCAATGCTTCTTTACGCTTCAAGGCTTCCTTACTCTGCAAGGCTACTTACTCTTCAAGGCTTCTTTACTCTGCAAGTCTACTTTACTCGTCAAGGCTTCCTTACTCTGCAATGCTTCTTTATTCTGTAAAGCTTCTTTATTCTGCAATGCTTCTTTATTCTGCAAGACTTCTTTACTCTGCAAGGCTTCTTTATTCTGCAATGCTTCTTTATTCTGCAAGGCTACTTTACTCTTCAAGGCTTCCTTACTCTGCAATGCTTCCTTACTCTGCAAGGGTTCTTTATTCTGCAAGGCTTCTTTATTCTGCAAGGCTTCTTTATTCTGCAATGCTTCCATACCCTTCAAGGCTTCTTTACTCTTCAAGGCCTCTTTACTCTTCAAGGCTTCCTTACTCTGCAAGGCTTTTTTATTCTGCAAAGCTTCCATACCCTTTAAGGCTTCTTTACTCTTCAAGGCTACTTTACTCTTCAAGGCTTCTTTATTCTGCAAGGCTTCTTTATTCTGCAAGGCTTCTTTATTCTGCAAGACTTCTTTACTCTGCAATGCTTCCTTACTCTGCAAGGCTTCTTTATTCTGCGAGGCTTCTTTATTCTGCAATGCTTCCATACCCTTCAAGGCTTCTTTACTCTTCAAGGCCTCTTTACTCTTCAAGGCTTCCTTACTCTGCAAGGCTACTTTACTCTTCAAGGCTTCCTTACTCTGCAAGGCTTCTTTATTCTGCAAGAATTCTTTACGCTTCAAGGCTTCTTTACTCTGCAAGGCTACTTTACTCTTCAAGGCTTCCTTACTCTGCAAGGCTACTTTACTCTTCAAGGCTTCCTTACTCTGCAAGGCTTCTTTATTCTGCAATGCTTCTTTATTCTGCAAGACTTCTTTACTCTGCAAGGCTTCTTTATTCTGCAAGGCTTCTTTATTCTGCAATGCTTCTTTATTCTGCAAGACTTCTTTACTCTGCAAGGCTTCTTTATTCTGCAATGCTTCTTTATTCTGCAAGGCTACTTTACTCTTCAAGGCTTCCTTACTCTGCAAGACTTCCTTTACTCTGCAAGGCTTCTTTATTCTGCAATGCTTCTTTATTCTGCAAGACTTCTTTACTCTGCAAGGCTTCTTTATTCTGCAAGGCTTCTTTATTCTGCAATGCTTCTTTACGCTTCAAGGCTTCCTTACTCTGCAAGGCTACTTTACTCTTCAAGGCTTCCTTACTCTGCAAGGCTTCTTTATTCTGCAATGCTTCTTTATTCTGCAAGACTTCTTTACTCTGCAAGGCTTCTTTATTCTGCAAGGCTTCTTTATTCTGCAATGCTTCTTTATTCTGCAAGACTTCTTTACTCTGCAAGGCTTCTTTATTCTGCAAGGCTACTTTACTCTTCAAGGCTTCCTTACTCTGCAAGGCTTCTTTATTCTGCAATGCTTCTTTATTCTGCAAGACTTCTTTACTCTGCAAGGCTTCTTTATTCTGCAAGGCTTCTTTATTCTGCAAGGCTTTTTTATTCTGCAATGCTTCTTTACGCTTCAAGGCTTCCTTACTCTGCAAGGCTACTTACTCTTCAAGGCTTCTTTACTCTTCAAGGCTTCCTTACTCTGCAAGGCTTCTTTATTCTGCAATGCTTCTTTATTCTGCAAGACTTCTTTACTCTGCAAGGCTTCTTTATTCTGCAAGGCTTCTTTATTCTGCAATGCTTCTTTACGCTTCAAGGCTTCCTTACTCTGCAAGGCTACTTACTCTTCAAGGCTTCTTTACTCTGCAAGTCTACTTTACTCGTCAAGGCTTCCTTACTCTGCAATGCTTCTTTATTCTGTAAAGCTTCTTTATTCTGCAATGCTTCTTTATTCTGCAAGGCTTCTTTATTCTGCAATGCTTCTTTACGCTTCAAGGCTTCCTTACTCTGCAAGGCTACTTTACTCTTCAAGGCTTCCTTACTCTGCAAGGCTTCTTTATTCTGCAATGCTTCTTTATTCTGCAAGACTTCTTTACTCTGCAAGGCTTCTTTATTCTGCAAGGCTTCTTTATTCTGCAATGCTTCTTTATTCTGCAAGACTTCTTTACTCTGCAAGGCTTCTTTATTCTGCAAGGCTACTTTACTCTTCAAGGCTTCCTTACTCTGCAAGGCTTCTTTATTCTGCAATGCTTCTTTATTCTGCAAGACTTCTTTACTCTGCAAGGCTTCTTTATTCTGCAAGGCTTCTTTATTCTGCAAGGCTTTTTTATTCTGCAATGCTTCTTTACGCTTCAAGGCTTCCTTACTCTGCAAGGCTACTTACTCTTCAAGGCTTCTTTACTCTTCAAGGCTTCCTTACTCTGCAAGGCTTCTTTATTCTGCAATGCTTCTTTATTCTGCAAGACTTCTTTACTCTGCAAGGCTTCTTTATTCTGCAATGCTTCTTTATTCTGCAAGGCTACTTTACTCTTCAAGGCTTCCTTACTCTGCAAGACTTCCTTTACTCTGCAAGGCTTCTTTATTCTGCAATGCTTCTTTATTCTGCAAGACTTCTTTACTCTGCAAGGCTTCTTTATTCTGCAATGCTTCTTTATTCTGCAAGACTTCTTTATTCTGCAAGGCTTCCTTACTCTGCAAGGCTACTTTACTCTTCAAGGCTTCCTTACTCTGCAAGGCTTCTTTATTCTGCAATGCTTCTTTATTCTGCAAGACTTCTTTACTCTGCAATGCTTCTTTATTCTGCAAGACTTCTTTACTCTGCAAGGCTTCTTTATTCAGCAAGGCTTCTTTATTCTGCAATGCTTCTTTATTCTGCAAGACTTCTTTACTCTGCAAGGCTTCTTTATTCTGCAAGACTTCTTTACTCTGCAAGGCTTCTTTATTCTGCAAGGCTACTTTACTCTTCAAGGCTTCCTTACTCTGCAAGGCTTCTTTATTCTGCAATGCTTCTTTATTCTGCAAGACTTCTTTATTCTGCAAGACTTCTTTACTCTGCAAGGCTTCTTTATTCTGCAATGCTTCTTTATTCTGCAAGGCTACTTTACTCTTCAAGGCTTCCTTACTCTGCAAGACTTCCTTTACTCTGCAAGGCTTCTTTATTCTGCAATGCTTCTTTATTCTGCAAGACTTCTTTACTCTGCAAGGCTTCTTTATTCTGCAATGCTTCTTTATTCTGCAAGACTTCTTTACTCTGCAAGGCTTCTTTATTCTGCAAGGCTTCTTTATTCTGCAATGCTTCTTTATTCTGCAATGCTTCTTTATTCTGCAAGACTTCTTTACTCTGCAAGGCTTCTTTATTCTGCAATGCTTCTTTATTCTACAAGGCTACTTTACTCTTCAAGGCTTCCTTACTCTGCAAGACTTCCTTTACTCTGCAAGGCTTCTTTATTCTGCAATGCTTCTTTATTCTGCAAGACTTCTTTACTCTGCAAGGCTTCTTTATTCTGCAAGGCTTCTTTATTCTGCAATGCTTCTTTATTCTGCAATGCTTCTTTATTCTGCAAGACTTCTTTACTCTGCAAGGCTTCTTTATTCTGCAATGCTTCTTTATTCTGCAAGACTTCTTTACTCTGCAATGCTTCTTTATTCTGCAAGACTTCCTTACTCTGCAAGACTTCCTTTACTCTGCAAGGCTTCTTTATTCTGCAATGCTTCTTTATTCTGCAAGACTTCTTTACTCTGCAAGGCTTCTTTATTCTGCAAGACTTCTTTACTCTGCAAGGCTTCTTTATTCTGCAATGCTTCTTTATTCTGCAAGACTTCTTTACTCTGCAAGGCTTCTTTATTCTGCAATGCTTCTTTATTCTGCAAGGCTACTTTACTCTTCAAGGCTTCCTTACTCTGCAATGCTTCTTTATTCTGCAAGGCTTCTTTATTCGGCAAAGCTTCTTTATTCTGCAATGCTTCTTTATTCTGCAAGACTTCTTTACTCTGCAAGGCTTCTTTATTCTGCAATGCTTCTTTATTCTGCAAGACTTCTTTACTCTGCAAGGCTTCTTTATTCTGCAAGGCTTCTTTATTCTGCAAGGCTTCTTTATTCTGCAAGACTTCTTTACGCTTCAAGGCTTCTTTACTCTGCAAGGCTACTTTACTCTTCAAGGCTTCCTTACTCTGCAAGGCTACTTTACTCTTCAAGGCTTCCTTACTCTGCAATGCTTCTTTATTCTTCAAGGCTTCCTTACTCTGCAAGGCTTCTTTATTCTGCAATGCTTCTTTATTCTGCAAGACTTCTTTACTCTGCAAGGCTTCTTTATTCTGCAATGCTTCTTTGTTCTGCAAGGCTACTTTACTCTTCAAGGCTTCCTTACTCTGCAATGCTTCTTTATTCTGTAAAGCTTCTTTATTCTGCAAGACTTCTTTACTCTGCAAGGCTTCTTTATTCTGCAATGCTTCTTTATTCTGCAAGACTTCTTTATTCTGCAAGGCTTCCTTACTCTGCAAGGCTACTTTACTCTTCAAGGCTTCCTTACTCTGCAAGGCTTCTTTATTCTGCAATGCTTCTTTATTTTGCAAGACTTCTTTATTCTGCAATGCTTCTTTATTCTGCAAGGCTACTTTACTCTTCAAGGCTTCCTTACTCTGCAAGACTTCCTTTACTCTTCAAGGCTTCTTTATTCTGCAATGCTTCTTTATTCTGCAAGACTTCTTTACGCTTCAAGGCTTCTTTACTCTGCAAGGCTACTTTACTCTTCAAGGCTTCCTTACTCTGCAAGGCTTCTTTACTCTTCAAGGCTTCCTTACTCTGCAAGGCTTCTTTATTCTGCAATGCTTCTTTATTCTGCAAGACTTCTTTACTCTGCAAGGCTTCTTTATTCAGCAAGGCTTCTTTATTCTGCAATGCTTCTTTACGCTTCAAGGCTTCCTTACTCTGCAAGGCTACTTACGCTTCAAGGCTTCTTTACTCTGCAAGGCTTCCTTACTCTGCAATGGTTCTTTATTCTGCAAGGCTTCTTTATTCGGCAAAGCTTCTATATTCTGCAATGCTTCTTTATTCTGCAAGACTTCTTTACTCTGCAAGGCTTCTTTATTCTGCAATGCTTCTTTATTCTGCAAGACTTCTTTATTCTGCAATGCTTCTTTATTCTGCAAGACTTCTTTATTCTGCAAGACTTCTTTACTCTGCAAGGCTTCTTTATTCTGCAATGCTTCTTTATTCTGCAAGGCTACTTTACTCTTCAAGGCTTCCTTACTCTGCAAGACTTCCTTTACTCTGCAAGGCTTCTTTATTCTGCAATGCTTCTTTATTCTGCAAGACTTCTTTACTCTGCAAGGCTTCTTTATTCTGCAATGCTTCTTTATTCTGCAAGACTTCTTTACTCTGCAAGGCTTCTTTATTCTGCAAGGCTTCTTTATTCTGCAAGGCTACTTTACTCTTCAAGGCTTCCTTACTCTGCAAGGCTTCTTTATTCTGCAATGCTTCTTTATTCTGCAAGACTTCTTTACTCTGCAAGGCTTCTTTATTCAGCAAGGCTTCTTTATTCTGCAATGCTTCTTTACGCTTCAAGGCTTCCTTACTCTGCAAGGCTACTTACGCTTCAAGGCTTCTTTACTCTGCAAGGCTTCCTTACTCTGCAATGGTTCTTTATTCTGCAAGGCTTCTTTATTCGGCAAAGCTTCTATATTCTGCAATGCTTCTTTATTCTGCAAGACTTCTTTACTCTGCAAGGCTACTTTACTCTTCAAGGCTTCCTTACTCTGCAAGGCTTCTTTATTCTGCAATGCTTCTTTATTCTGCAAGACTTCTTTATTCTGCAAGACTTCTTTACTCTGCAAGGCTTCTTTATTCTGCAATGCTTCTTTATTCTGCAAGGCTACTTTACTCTTCAAGGCTTCCTTACTCTGCAAGACTTCCTTTACTCTGCAAGGCTTCTTTATTCTGCAATGCTTCTTTATTCTGCAAGACTTCTTTACTCTGCAAGGCTTCTTTATTCTGCAATGCTTCTTTATTCTGCAAGACTTCTTTACTCTGCAAGGCTTCTTTATTCTGCAAGGCTTCTTTATTCTGCAATGCTTCTTTATTCTGCAATGCTTCTTTATTCTGCAAGACTTCTTTACTCTGCAAGGCTTCTTTATTCTGCAATGCTTCTTTATTCTACAAGGCTACTTTACTCTTCAAGGCTTCCTTACTCTGCAAGACTTCCTTTACTCTGCAAGGCTTCTTTATTCTGCAATGCTTCTTTATTCTGCAAGACTTCTTTACTCTGCAAGGCTTCTTTATTCTGCAAGGCTTCTTTATTCTGCAATGCTTCTTTATTCTGCAATGCTTCTTTATTCTGCAAGACTTCTTTACTCTGCAAGGCTTCTTTATTCTGCAATGCTTCTTTATTCTGCAAGACTTCTTTACTCTGCAATGCTTCTTTATTCTGCAAGACTTCCTTACTCTGCAAGACTTCCTTTACTCTGCAAGGCTTCTTTATTCTGCAATGCTTCTTTATTCTGCAAGACTTCTTTACTCTGCAAGGCTTCTTTATTCTGCAATGCTTCTTTATTCTGCAAGACTTCTTTATTCTGCAAGGCTTCCTTACTCTGCAAGGCTACTTTACTCTTCAAGGCTTCCTTACTCTGCAAGGCTTCCTTACTCTGCAAGGCTTCTTTATTCTGCAATGCTTCTTTATTTTGCAAGACTTCTTTATTCTGCAATGCTTCTTTATTCTGCAAGGCTACTTTACTCTTCAAGGCTTCCTTACTCTGCAAGACTTCCTTTACTCTTCAAGGCTTCTTTATTCTGCAAGACTTCTTTACGCTTCAAGGCTTCTTTACTCTGCAAGGCTACTTTACTCTTCAAGGCTTCCTTACTCTGCAAGGCTTCTTTACTCTTCAAGGCTTCCTTACTCTGCAAGGCTTCTTTATTCTGCAATGCTTCTTTATTCTGCAAGACTTCTTTACTCTGCAAGGCTTCTTTATTCAGCAAGGCTTCTTTATTCTGCAATGCTTCTTTACGCTTCAAGGCTTCCTTACTCTGCAAGGCTACTTACGCTTCAAGGCTTCTTTACTCTGCAAGGCTTCCTTACTCTGCAATGGTTCTTTATTCTGCAAGGCTTCTTTATTCGGCAAAGCTTCTATATTCTGCAATGCTTCTTTATTCTGCAAGACTTCTTTACTCTGCAAGGCTTCTTTATTCTGCAATGCTTCTTTATTCTGCAAGACTTCTTTACTCTGCAAGGCTTCTTTATTCTGCAAGGCTTCCATACTCTTCAAGGCTTCCTTACTCTGCAAGGCTACTTTACTCTTCAAGGCTTCCTTACTCTGCAATGGTTCTTTATTCTGCAATGCTTCTTTACTCTTCAAGGCTTCCTTACTCTGCAATGGTTCTTTATTCTGCAATGCTTCTTTATTCTGCAAGGCTTCTTTATTCTGCAAGACTTCTTTACGCTTCAAGGCTTCTTTACTCTGCAAGGCTACTTTACTCTTCAAGGCTTCCTTACTCTGCAAGGCTACTTTACTCTTCAAGGCTTCCTTACTCTGCAATGCTTCTTTATTCTGCAAGACTTCTTTACTCTGCAAGGCTTCTTTATTCTGCAAGGCTTCTTTATTCTGCAAGGCTACTTTACTCTTCAAGGCTTCTTTATTCTGCAAGACTTCTTTACGCTTCAAGGCTTCTTTACTCTGCAAGGCTTCCTTACTCTGCAATGGTTCTTTATTCTGCAATGCTTCTTTATTCTGCAAGGCTTCTTTATTCTGCAAGACTTCTTTACGCTTCAAGGCTTCTTTACTCTGCAAGGCTACTTTACTCTGCAAGGCTTCTTTATTCTGCAAGGCTTCTTTATTCTGCAAGGCTTCTTTATTCTGCGAGACTTCTTTACTCTGCAAGGCTTCTTTATTCTGCAAGGCTTCTTTATTCTGCAATGCTTCTTTACGCTTCAAGGCTTCCTTACTCTGCAAGGCTACTTACTCTTCAAGGCTTCTTTACTCTGCAAGTCTACTTTACTCGTCAAGGCTTCCTTACTCTGCAATGCTTCTTTATTCTGTAAAGCTTCTTTATTTGTAAAGCTTCTTTATTCTGCAATGCTTCTTTATTCTGCAAAGCTTCTTTATTCTGCAATGCTTCTTTACTCTTCAAGGTCTCTTTACTCTTCAAGGCTTCCTTACTCTGCAAGGCTTTTTTATTCTGCAATGCTTCCATACCTTTCAAGGCTTCTTTACTCTTCAAGGCTTCCTTACTCTTCAAGGCTTCCTTACTCTTCAAGGCTTCTTTATTCTGCAATGCTTCTTTATTCTGCAAGACTTCTTTACTCTTCAAGGCTTCCTTACTCTGCAAGGCTTTTTTATTCTGCAAGGCTTCTTTATTCTGCAATGCTTCTTTATTCTGCAAGACTTCTTTATTCTGTAAAGCTTCTTTATTCTGCAAGACTTCTTTACGCTTCAAGGCTTCCTTACTCTGCAAGGCTACTTACTCTTCAAGGCTTCTTTACTCTGCAAGTCTACTTTACTCGTCAAGGCTTCCTTACTCTGCAATGCTTCTTTATTCTGTAAAGCTTCTTTATTTGTAAAGCTTCTTTATTCTGCAATGCTTCTTTATTCTGCAAAGCTTCTTTATTCTGCAATGCTTCTTTACTCTTCAAGGTCTCTTTACTCTTCAAGGCTTCCTTACTCTGCAAGGCTTTTTTATTCTGCAATGCTTCCATACCTTTCAAGGCTTCTTTACTCTTCAAGGCTTCCTTACTCTTCAAGGCTTCCTTACTCTTCAAGGCTTCTTTATTCTGCAATGCTTCTTTATTCTGCAAGACTTCTTTACTCTTCAAGGCTTCCTTACTCTGCAAGGCTTTTTTATTCTGCAATGCTTCCATACCTTTCAAGGCTTCTTTACTCTTCAAGGCTTCCTTACTCTGCAAGGCTTCTTTATTCTGCAAGGCTTCTTTATTCTGCAATGCTTCCATACCCTTCAAGGCTTCTTTACTCTTCAAGGCTTCCTTACTCTTCAAGGCTTCCTTACTCTTCAAGGCTTCTTTATTCTGCAAGGCTTCTTTATTCTGCAAGGCTTCTTTATTCTGCAAGGCTTCTTTATTCTGCAATGCTTCTTTACTCTTCAAGGTCTCTTTACTCTTCAAGGCTTCCTTACTCTGCAAGGCTTTTTTATTCTGCAATGCTTCCATACCTTTCAAGGCTTCTTTACTCTTCAAGGCTTCCTTACTCTTCAAGGCTTCCTTACTCTTCAAGGCTTCTTTATTCTGCAATGCTTCTTTATTCTGCAAGACTTCTTTACTCTTCAAGGCTTCCTTACTCTGCAAGGCTTTTTTATTCTGCAATGCTTCCATACCTTTCAAGGCTTCTTTACTCTTCAAGGCTTCCTTACTCTGCAAGGCTTCTTTATTCTGCAAGGCTTTTTTATTCTGCAATGCTTCCATACCTTTCAAGGCTTCTTTACTCTTCAAGGCTTCCTTACTCTGCAATGCTTCTTTATTCTGTAAAGCTTCTTTATTTGTAAAGCTTCTTTATTCTGCAATGCTTCTTTATTCTGCAAAGCTTCTTTATTCTGCAATGCTTCCATACCTTTCAAGGCTTCTTTACTCTTCAAGGCTTCCTTACTCTTCAAGGCTTCCTTACTCTGCAATGGTTCTTTATTCTGCAATGCTTCTTTACTCTTCAAGGCTTCCTTACTCTGCAATGGTTCTTTATTCTGCAATGCTTCTTTATTCTGCAAGGCTTCTTTATTCTGCAAGACTTCTTTACGCTTCAAGGCTTCTTTACTCTGCAAGGCTTTTTTATTCTGCAAGGCTTCTTTATTCTGCAATGCTTCTTTATTCTGCAAGACTTCTTTATTCTGTAAAGCTTCTTTATTCTGCAAGACTTCTTTACTCTTCAAGGCTTCCTTACTCTTCAAGGCTTCCTTACTCTTCAAGGCTTCTTTATTCTGCAATGCTTCTTTATTCTGCAAGACTTCTTTACTCTTCAAGGCTTCCTTACTCTGCAAGGCTTTTTTATTCTGCAAGGCTTCTTTATTCTGCAATGCTTCTTTATTCTGCAAGACTTCTTTACTCTTCAAGGCTTCCTTACTCTTCAAGGCTTCCTTACTCTTCAAGGCTTCTTTATTCTGCAATGCTTCTTTATTCTGCAAGACTTCTTTACTCTTCAAGGCTTCCTTACTCTGCAAGGCTTTTTTATTCTGCAAGGCTTCTTTATTCTGCAAGACTTCTTTACTCTTCAAGGCTTCCTTACTCTGCAAGGCTTTTTTATTCTGCAATGCTTCCATACCTTTCAAGGCTTCTTTACTCTTCAAGGCTTCCTTACTCTGCAAGGCTACTTACTCTTCAAGGCTTCTTTACTCTTCAAGGCTTCCTTACTCTTCAAGGCTTCCTTACTCTTCAAGGCTTCTTTATTCTGCAATGCTTCTTTATTCTGCAAGACTTCTTTACTCTTCAAGGCTTCCTTACTCTGCAAGGCTTTTTTATTCTGCAATGCTTCCATACCTTTCAAGGCTTCTTTACTCTTCAAGGCTTCCTTACTCTGCAATGCTTCTTTATTCTGTAAAGCTTCTTTATTTGTAAAGCTTCTTTATTCTGCAATGGTTCTTTATTCTGCAATGCTTCTTTATTCTGCAAGGCTTCTTTATTCTGCAAGACTTCTTTACGCTTCAAGGCTTCTTTACTCTGCAAGGCTTTTTTATTCTGCAAGGCTTCTTTATTCTGCAATGCTTCTTTATTCTGCAAGACTTCTTTATTCTGCAAGGCTTTTTTATTCTGCAATGCTTCCATACCTTTCAAGGCTTCTTTACTCTTCAAGGCTTCCTTACTCTGCAATGCTTCTTTATTCTGTAAAGCTTCTTTATTTGTAAAGCTTCTTTATTCTGCAATGGTTCTTTATTCTGCAATGCTTCTTTATTCTGCAAGGCTTCTTTACTCTGCAAGGCTTTTTTATTCTGCAATGCTTCTTTATTCTGCAAGACTTCTTTACTCTTCAAGGCTTCCTTACTCTGCAAGGCTTTTTTATTCTGCAATGCTTCCATACCTTTCAAGGCTTCTTTACTCTTCAAGGCTTCCTTACTCTGCAATGCTTCTTTATTCTGTAAAGCTTCTTTATTTGTAAAGCTTCTTTATTCTGCAAGGCTTCTTTATTCTGCAATGCTTCTTTATTCTGCAAGACTTCTTTACGCTTCAAGGCTTCTTTACTCTGCAAGGCTACTTTACTCTTCAAGACTTCTTTACGCTTCAAGGCTTCTTTATTCTGCAAGACTTCTTTACTCTGCAAGGCTTCTTTATTCTGCAAGGCTTCTTTATTCTGCAAGGCTTCTTTATTCTGCAAGACTTCTTTACGCTTCAAGGCTTCTTTATTCTGCAAGACTTCTTTACTCTGCAAGGCTTCCTTACTCTGCAAGGCTTCTTTATTCTGCAATGCTTCTTTATTCTGCAAGACTTCTTTACTCTGCAAGGCTTCTTTATTCTGCAAGGCTTCTTTATTCTGCAATGCTTCTTTATTCTGCAAGACTTCTTTACTCTGCAAGGCTTCTTTATTCTGCAATGCTTCTTTATTCTGCAAGGCTACTTTACTCTTCAAGGCTTCCTTACTCTGCAATGCTTCTTTATTCTGCAAGACTTCTTTACTCTGCAAGGCTTCTTTATTCTGCAATGCTTCTTTATTCTGCAAGACTTCTTTACTCTGCAAGGCTTCTTTATTCTGCAAGGCTTCTTTATTCTGCAAGGCTTCTTTATTCTGCAAGACTTCTTTACGCTTCAAGGCTTCTTTATTCTGCAAGACTTCTTTACTCTGCAAGGCTTCTTTATTCTGCAAGGCTTCTTTATTCTGCAATGCTTCTTTATTCTGCAAGACTTCTTTACTCTGCAAGGCTTCTTTATTCTGCAAGACTTCTTTACGCTTCAAGGCTTCTTTACTCTGCAAGGCTACTTTACTCTTCAAGGCTTCCTTACTCTGCAAGGCTACTTTACTCTTCAAGGCTTCCTTACTCTGCAAGGCTTCTTTATTCTGCAATGCTTCTTTATTCTGCAAGACTTCTTTACTCTGCAAGGCTTCTTTATTCTGCAAGGCTTCTTTATTCTGCAATGCTTCTTTATTCTGCAAGACTTCTTTACTCTGCAAGGCTTCTTTATTCTGCAATGCTTCTTTATTCTGCAAGGCTACTTTACTCTTCAAGGCTTCCTTACTCTGCAATGCTTCTTTATTCTGCAAGGCTTCTTTATTCGGCAAAGCTTCTTTATTCTGCAATGCTTCTTTATTCTGCAAGACTTCTTTACTCTGCAAGGCTTCTTTATTCTGCAATGCTTCTTTATTCTGCAAGACTTCTTTACTCTGCAAGGCTTCTTTATTCTGCAAGGCTTCTTTATTCTGCAAGGCTTCTTTATTCTGCAAGACTTCTTTACGCTTCAAGGCTTCTTTACTCTGCAAGGCTACTTTACTCTTCAAGGCTTCCTTACTCTGCAAGGCTACTTTACTCTTCAAGGCTTCCTTACTCTGCAATGCTTCTTTATTCTTCAAGGCTTCCTTACTCTGCAAGGCTTCTTTATTCTGCAATGCTTCTTTATTCTGCAAGACTTCTTTACTCTGCAAGGCTTCTTTATTCTGCAATGCTTCTTTGTTCTGCAAGGCTACTTTACTCTTCAAGGCTTCCTTACTCTGCAATGCTTCTTTATTCTGTAAAGCTTCTTTATTCTGCAAGACTTCTTTACTCTGCAAGGCTTCTTTATTCTGCAATGCTTCTTTATTCTGCAAGACTTCTTTATTCTGCAAGGCTTCCTTACTCTGCAAGGCTACTTTACTCTTCAAGGCTTCCTTACTCTGCAAGGCTTCTTTATTCTGCAATGCTTCTTTATTTTGCAAGACTTCTTTATTCTGCAATGCTTCTTTATTCTGCAAGGCTACTTTACTCTTCAAGGCTTCCTTACTCTGCAAGACTTCCTTTACTCTTCAAGGCTTCTTTATTCTGCAATGCTTCTTTATTCTGCAAGACTTCTTTACGCTTCAAGGCTTCTTTACTCTGCAAGGCTACTTTACTCTTCAAGGCTTCCTTACTCTGCAAGGCTTCTTTACTCTTCAAGGCTTCCTTACTCTGCAAGGCTTCTTTATTCTGCAATGCTTCTTTATTCTGCAAGACTTCTTTACTCTGCAAGGCTTCTTTATTCAGCAAGGCTTCTTTATTCTGCAATGCTTCTTTACGCTTCAAGGCTTCCTTACTCTGCAAGGCTACTTACGCTTCAAGGCTTCTTTACTCTGCAAGGCTTCCTTACTCTGCAATGGTTCTTTATTCTGCAAGGCTTCTTTATTCGGCAAAGCTTCTATATTCTGCAATGCTTCTTTATTCTGCAAGACTTCTTTACTCTGCAAGGCTTCTTTATTCTGCAATGCTTCTTTATTCTGCAAGACTTCTTTATTCTGCAATGCTTCTTTATTCTGCAAGACTTCTTTATTCTGCAAGACTTCTTTACTCTGCAAGGCTTCTTTATTCTGCAATGCTTCTTTATTCTGCAAGGCTACTTTACTCTTCAAGGCTTCCTTACTCTGCAAGACTTCCTTTACTCTGCAAGGCTTCTTTATTCTGCAATGCTTCTTTATTCTGCAAGACTTCTTTACTCTGCAAGGCTTCTTTATTCTGCAATGCTTCTTTATTCTGCAAGACTTCTTTACTCTGCAAGGCTTCTTTATTCTGCAAGGCTTCTTTATTCTGCAAGGCTACTTTACTCTTCAAGGCTTCCTTACTCTGCAAGGCTTCTTTATTCTGCAATGCTTCTTTATTCTGCAAGACTTCTTTACTCTGCAAGGCTTCTTTATTCAGCAAGGCTTCTTTATTCTGCAATGCTTCTTTACGCTTCAAGGCTTCCTTACTCTGCAAGGCTACTTACGCTTCAAGGCTTCTTTACTCTGCAAGGCTTCCTTACTCTGCAATGGTTCTTTATTCTGCAAGGCTTCTTTATTCGGCAAAGCTTCTATATTCTGCAATGCTTCTTTATTCTGCAAGACTTCTTTACTCTGCAAGGCTACTTTACTCTTCAAGGCTTCCTTACTCTGCAAGGCTTCTTTATTCTGCAATGCTTCTTTATTCTGCAAGACTTCTTTATTCTGCAAGACTTCTTTACTCTGCAAGGCTTCTTTATTCTGCAATGCTTCTTTATTCTGCAAGGCTACTTTACTCTTCAAGGCTTCCTTACTCTGCAAGACTTCCTTTACTCTGCAAGGCTTCTTTATTCTGCAATGCTTCTTTATTCTGCAAGACTTCTTTACTCTGCAAGGCTTCTTTATTCTGCAATGCTTCTTTATTCTGCAAGACTTCTTTACTCTGCAAGGCTTCTTTATTCTGCAAGGCTTCTTTATTCTGCAATGCTTCTTTATTCTGCAATGCTTCTTTATTCTGCAAGACTTCTTTACTCTGCAAGGCTTCTTTATTCTGCAATGCTTCTTTATTCTACAAGGCTACTTTACTCTTCAAGGCTTCCTTACTCTGCAAGACTTCCTTTACTCTGCAAGGCTTCTTTATTCTGCAATGCTTCTTTATTCTGCAAGACTTCTTTACTCTGCAAGGCTTCTTTATTCTGCAAGGCTTCTTTATTCTGCAATGCTTCTTTATTCTGCAATGCTTCTTTATTCTGCAAGACTTCTTTACTCTGCAAGGCTTCTTTATTCTGCAATGCTTCTTTATTCTGCAAGACTTCTTTACTCTGCAATGCTTCTTTATTCTGCAAGACTTCCTTACTCTGCAAGACTTCCTTTACTCTGCAAGGCTTCTTTATTCTGCAATGCTTCTTTATTCTGCAAGACTTCTTTACTCTGCAAGGCTTCTTTATTCTGCAATGCTTCTTTATTCTGCAAGACTTCTTTATTCTGCAAGGCTTCCTTACTCTGCAAGGCTACTTTACTCTTCAAGGCTTCCTTACTCTGCAAGGCTTCTTTATTCTGCAATGCTTCTTTATTTTGCAAGACTTCTTTATTCTGCAATGCTTCTTTATTCTGCAAGGCTACTTTACTCTTCAAGGCTTCCTTACTCTGCAAGACTTCCTTTACTCTTCAAGGCTTCTTTATTCTGCAAGACTTCTTTACGCTTCAAGGCTTCTTTACTCTGCAAGGCTACTTTACTCTTCAAGGCTTCCTTACTCTGCAAGGCTTCTTTACTCTTCAAGGCTTCCTTACTCTGCAAGGCTTCTTTATTCTGCAATGCTTCTTTATTCTGCAAGACTTCTTTACTCTGCAAGGCTTCTTTATTCAGCAAGGCTTCTTTATTCTGCAATGCTTCTTTACGCTTCAAGGCTTCCTTACTCTGCAAGGCTACTTACGCTTCAAGGCTTCTTTACTCTGCAAGGCTTCCTTACTCTGCAATGGTTCTTTATTCTGCAAGGCTTCTTTATTCGGCAAAGCTTCTATATTCTGCAATGCTTCTTTATTCTGCAAGACTTCTTTACTCTGCAAGGCTTCTTTATTCTGCAATGCTTCTTTATTCTGCAAGACTTCTTTACTCTGCAAGGCTTCTTTATTCTGCAAGGCTTCCATACTCTTCAAGGCTTCCTTACTCTGCAAGGCTACTTTACTCTTCAAGGCTTCCTTACTCTGCAATGGTTCTTTATTCTGCAATGCTTCTTTACTCTTCAAGGCTTCCTTACTCTGCAATGGTTCTTTATTCTGCAATGCTTCTTTATTCTGCAAGGCTTCTTTATTCTGCAAGACTTCTTTACGCTTCAAGGCTTCTTTACTCTGCAAGGCTACTTTACTCTTCAAGGCTTCCTTACTCTGCAAGGCTACTTTACTCTTCAAGGCTTCCTTACTCTGCAATGCTTCTTTATTCTGCAAGACTTCTTTACTCTGCAAGGCTTCTTTATTCTGCAAGGCTTCTTTATTCTGCAAGGCTACTTTACTCTTCAAGGCTTCTTTATTCTGCAAGACTTCTTTACGCTTCAAGGCTTCTTTACTCTGCAAGGCTTCCTTACTCTGCAATGGTTCTTTATTCTGCAATGCTTCTTTATTCTGCAAGGCTTCTTTATTCTGCAAGACTTCTTTACGCTTCAAGGCTTCTTTACTCTGCAAGGCTACTTTACTCTTCAAGGCTTCCTTACTCTTCAAGGCTTCCTTACTCTGCAAGGCTACTTTACTCTTCAAGGCTTCCTTACTCTGCAAGGCTTCTTTATTCTGCAATGCTTCTTTATTCTGCAAGACTTCTTTACTCTGCAAGGCTTCTTTATTCTGCAAGGCTTCTTTATTCTGCAATGCTTCTTTATTCTGCAAGACTTCTTTACTCTGCAAGGCTTCTTTATTCTGCAATGCTTCTTTATTCTGCAAGGCTACTTTACTCTTCAAGGCTTCCTTACTCTGCAATGCTTCTTTATTCTGCAAGGCTTCTTTATTCGGCAAAGCTTCTTTATTCTGCAATGCTTCTTTATTCTGCAAGACTTCTTTACTCTGCAAGGCTTCTTTATTCTGCAATGCTTCTTTATTCTGCAAGACTTCTTTACTCTGCAAGGCTTCTTTATTCTGCAAGGCTTCTTTATTCTGCAATGCTTCTTTACGCTTCAAGGCTTCCTTACTCTGCAAGGCTTCTTTACTCTTCAAGGCTTCCTTACTCTGCAAGGCTTCTTTATTCTGCAATGCTTCTTTATTCTGCAAGACTTCTTTATTCTGCAATGCTTCTTTACGCTTCAAGGCTTCCTTACTCTGCAAGGCTACTTACGCTTCAAGGCTTCTTTACTCTGCAAGGCTTCCTTACTCTGCAATGGTTCTTTATTCTGCAAGGCTTCTTTATTCGGCAAAGCTTCTATATTCTGCAATGCTTCTTTATTCTGCAAGACTTCTTTACTCTGCAAGGCTTCTTTATTGTGCAATGCTTCTTTATTCTGCAAGACTTCTTTACTCTGCAAGGCTTCTTTATTCTGCAAGGCTTCCATACTCTTCAAGGCTTCCTTACTCTGCAAGGCTACTTTACTCTTCAAGGCTTCCTTACTCTGCAATGGTTCTTTATTCTGCAATGCTTCTTTACTCTTCAAGGCTTCCTTACTCTGCAATGGTTCATTATTCTGCAATGCTTCTTTATTCTGCAAGGCTTCTTTATTCTGCAAGACTTCTTTATTCTGCAAGACTTCTTTACGCTTCAAGGCTTCTTTACTCTGCAAGGCTACTTTACTCTTCAAGGCTTCCTTACTCTGCAAGGCTACTTTACTCTTCAAGGCTTCCTTACTCTGCAATGCTTCTTTATTCTGCAAGACTTCTTTACTCTGCAAGGCTTCTTTATTCTGCAAGGCTTCTTTATTCTGCAAGGCTTCTTTATTCTGCAATGCTTCTTTATTCTGCAAGACTTCTTTACGCTTCAAGGCTTCTTTACTCTGCAAGGCTACTTTACTCTTCAAGGCTTCCTTACTCTGCAAGGCTACTTTACTCTTCAAGGCTTCCTTACTCTGCAAGGCTTCTTTATTCTGCAAGACTTCTTTACGCTTCAAGGCTTCTTTACTCTGCAAGGCTTCCTTACTCTGCAATGGTTCTTTATTCTGCAATGCTTCTTTATTCTGCAAGACTTCTTTACTCTGCAAGGCTTCTTTATTCTGCAAGGCTTCTTTATTCTGCAAGGCTTCTTTATTCTGCAATGCTTCTTTATTCTGCAAGACTTCTTTACGCTTCAAGGCTTCTTTACTCTGCAAGGCTACTTTACTCTTCAAGGCTTCCTTACTCTGCAAGGCTTCTTTATTCTGCAAGACTTCTTTACGCTTCAAGGCTTCTTTACTCTGCAAGGCTACTTTACTCTTCAAGGCTTCCTTACTCTGCAAGGCTACTTTACTCTTCAAGGCTTCCTTACTCTGCAAGGCTTCTTTATTCTGCAATGCTTCTTTATTCTGCAAGACTTCTTTACTCTGCAAGGCTTCTTTATTCTGCAAGGCTTCTTTATTCTGCAATGCTTCTTTATTCTGCAAGACTTCTTTACTCTGCAAGGCTTCTTTATTCTGCAATGCTTCTTTATTCTGCAAGGCTACTTTACTCTTCAAGGCTTCCTTACTCTGCAATGCTTCTTTATTCTGCAAGGCTTCTTTATTCGGCAAAGCTTCTTTATTCTGCAATGCTTCTTTATTCTGCAAGACTTCTTTACTCTGCAAGGCTTCTTTATTCTGCAATGCTTCTTTATTCTGCAAGGCTTCTTTATTCTGCAATGCTTCCATACCCTTCAAGGCTTCTTTACTCTTCAAGGCTTCCTTACTCTGCAAGGCTTCTTTACTCTTCAAGGCTTCCTTACTCTGCAAGGCTTCTTTATTCTGCAATGCTTCTTTATTCTGCAAGACTTCTTTACTCTGCAAGGCTTCTTTATTCTGCAATGCTTCTTTGTTCTGCAAGGCTACTTTACTCTTCAAGGCTTCCTTACTCTGCAATGCTTCTTTATTCTGTAAAGCTTCTTTATTCTGCAATGCTTCTTTATTCTGCAAGGCTACTTTACTCTTCAAGGCTTCTTTATTCTGCAAGGCTTCTTTATTCTGCAAGGCTTCTTTATTCTGCGAGACTTCTTTACTCTGCAAGGCTTCTTTATTCTGCAAGGCTTCTTTATTCTGCAATGCTTCTTTACGCTTCAAGGCTTCCTTACTCTGCAAGGCTACTTACTCTTCAAGGCTTCTTTACTCTGCAAGTCTACTTTACTCGTCAAGGCTTCCTTACTCTGCAATGCTTCTTTATTCTGTAAAGCTTCTTTATTTGTAAAGCTTCTTTATTCTGCAATGCTTCTTTATTCTGCAAAGCTTCTTTATTCTGCAATGCTTCTTTACTCTTCAAGGTCTCTTTACTCTTCAAGGCTTCCTTACTCTGCAAGGCTTTTTTATTCTGCAATGCTTCCATACCTTTCAAGGCTTCTTTACTCTTCAAGGCTTCCTTACTCTGCAAGGCTTCTTTATTCTGCAAGGCTTCTTTATTCTGCAATGCTTCCATACCCTTCAAGGCTTCTTTACTCTTCAAGGCTTCCTTACTCTGCAAGGCTTCTTTATTCTGCAATGCTTCCATACCTTTCAAGGCTTCTTTACTCTTCAAGGCTTCCTTACTCTGCAAGGCTTCTTTATTCTGCAATGCTTCTTTATTCTGCAAGTATTCTTTACTCTGCAAGGCTTCTTTATTCTGCAAGGCTTCTTTATTCTGCAATGCTTCTTTACGCTTCAAGGCTTCCTTACTCTGCAAGGCTACTTACTCTTCAAGGCTTCTTTACTCTGCAAGTCTACTTTACTCGTCAAGGCTTCCTTACTCTGCAATGCTTCTTTATTCTGTAAAGCTTCTTTATTTGTAAAGCTTCTTTATTCTGCAATGCTTCTTTATTCTGCAAAGCTTCTTTATTCTGCAATGCTTCTTTATTCTGCAAGACTTCTTTACTCTGCAAGGCTTCTTTATTTGTAAAGCTTCTTTATTTGTAAAGCTTCTTTATTTGTAAAGCTTCTTTATTCTGCAATGCTTCTTTATTCTGCAAAGCTTCTTTATTCTGCAATGCTTCTTTACTCTTCAAGGTCTCTTTACTCTTCAAGGCTTCCTTACTCTGCAATGCTTCTTTATTCTGTAAAGCTTCTTTATTCTGCAATGCTTCTTTATTCTGCAAGACTTCTTTATTCTGTAAAGCTTCTTTATTCTGCAAGACTTCTTTACTCTGCAAGGCTTCTTTATTCTGCAATGCTTCTTTATTCTGCAAGGCTACTTTACTCTTCAAGGCTTCCTTACTCTGCAATGCTTCTTTATTCTGCAAGGCTTCTTTATTCTGCAAAGCTTCTTTATTCTGCAATGCTTCTTTACTCTTCAAGGTCTCTTTACTCTTCAAGGCTTCCTTACTCTGCAATGCTTCTTTATTCTGTAAAGCTTCTTTATTCTGCAATGCTTCTTTATTCTGCAAGACTTCTTTATTCTGTAAAGCTTCTTTATTCTGCAAGACTTCTTTACTCTGCAAGGCTTCTTTATTCTGCAATGCTTCTTTATTCTGCAAGGCTACTTTACTCTTCAAGGCTTCCTTACTCTGCAATGCTTCTTTATTCTGCAAGGCTTCTTTATTCGGCAAAGCTTCTTTATTCTGCAATGCTTCTTTATTCTGCAAGGCTTCTTTATTCAGCAAGGCTTCTTTATTCTGCAATGCTTCTTTACGCTTCAAGGCTTCCTTACTCTGCAAGGCTTCTTTATTCTGCAATGCTTCTTTATTCTGCAATGCTACTTTACTCTTCAAGGCTTCCTTACTCTGCAATGCTTCTTTATTCTGCAATGCTTCTTTACTCTGCAAGGCTTCTTTATTCTGCAAGGCTACTTTACTCTTCAAGGCTTCCTTACTCTGCAAGGCTTCTTTATTCTGCAAGGCTTCTTTATTCGGCAAAGCTTCTTTATTCTGCAATGCTTCTTTATTCTGCAAGGCTTCTTTATTCAGCAAGGCTTCTTTATTCTGTAAAGCTTCTTTATTCTGCAAGACTTCTTTACTCTGCAAGGCTTCTTTATTCTGCAATGCTTCTTTATTCTGCAATGCTACTTTACTCTTCAAGGCTTCCTTACTCTGCAATGCTTCTTTATTCTGCAATGCTTCTTTACTCTGCAAGGCTTCTTTATTCTGCAAGGCTACTTTACTCTTCAAGGCTTCCTTACTCTGCAAGGCTTCTTTATTCTGCAATGCTTCTTTATTCTGCAAGACTTCTTTACTCTGCAAGGCTTCTTTATTCTGCAATGCTTCTTTATTCTGCAAGGCTACTTTACTCTTCAAGGCTTCCTTACTCTGCAAGGCTTCTTTATTCTGCAATGCTTCTTTATTCTGCAAGACTTCTTTACTCTGCAAGGCTTCTTTACTCTGCAAGGCTTCTTTATTCTGCAAGGCTACTTTACTCTTCAAGGCTTCCTTACTCTGCAAGGCTTCTTTATTCTGCAATGCTTCTTTATTCTGCAAGACTTCTTTACTCTGCAAGGCTTCTTTATTCTGCAATGCTTCTTTATTCTGCAAGGCTACTTTACTCTTCAAGGCTTCCTTACTCTGCAATGCTTCTTTATTCTGCAAGACTTCTTTACTCTGCAAGGCTTCTTTATTCTGCAATGCTTCTTTATTCTGCAAGGCTACTTTACTCTTCAAGGCTTCCTTACTCTGCAATGCTTCTTTACTCTGCAAGGCTTCTTTATTCTGCAATGCTTCTTTGTTCTGCAAGGCTACTTTACTCTTCAAGGCTTCCTTACTCTGCAATGCTTCTTTATTCTGCAAGACTTCTTTACTCTGCAAGGCTTCTTTATTCTGCAATGCTTCTTTATTCTGCAAGACTTCTTTACTCTGCAAGGCTTCTTTATTCTGCAAGGCTTCTTTATTCTGCAAGGCTACTTTACTCTTCAAGGCTTCCTTACTCTGCAAGGCTTCTTTATTCTGCAATGCTTCTTTATTCTGCAAGACTTCTTTACTCTGCAAGGCTTCTTTATTCAGCAAGGCTTCTTTATTCTGCAATGCTTCTTTACGCTTCAAGGCTTCCTTACTCTGCAAGGCTACTTACGCTTCAAGGCTTCTTTACTCTGCAAGGCTTCCTTACTCTGCAATGGTTCTTTATTCTGCAAGGCTTCTTTATTCGGCAAAGCTTCTATATTCTGCAATGCTTCTTTATTCTGCAAGACTTCTTTACTCTGCAAGGCTACTTTACTCTTCAAGGCTTCCTTACTCTGCAAGGCTTCTTTATTCTGCAATGCTTCTTTATTCTGCAAGACTTCTTTATTCTGCAAGACTTCTTTACTCTGCAAGGCTTCTTTATTCTGCAATGCTTCTTTATTCTGCAAGGCTACTTTACTCTTCAAGGCTTCCTTACTCTGCAAGACTTCCTTTACTCTGCAAGGCTTCTTTATTCTGCAATGCTTCTTTATTCTGCAAGACTTCTTTACTCTGCAAGGCTTCTTTATTCTGCAATGCTTCTTTATTCTGCAAGACTTCTTTACTCTGCAAGGCTTCTTTATTCTGCAAGGCTTCTTTATTCTGCAATGCTTCTTTATTCTGCAATGCTTCTTTATTCTGCAAGACTTCTTTACTCTGCAAGGCTTCTTTATTCTGCAATGCTTCTTTATTCTACAAGGCTACTTTACTCTTCAAGGCTTCCTTACTCTGCAAGACTTCCTTTACTCTGCAAGGCTTCTTTATTCTGCAATGCTTCTTTATTCTGCAAGACTTCTTTACTCTGCAAGGCTTCTTTATTCTGCAAGGCTTCTTTATTCTGCAATGCTTCTTTATTCTGCAATGCTTCTTTATTCTGCAAGACTTCTTTACTCTGCAAGGCTTCTTTATTCTGCAATGCTTCTTTATTCTGCAAGACTTCTTTACTCTGCAATGCTTCTTTATTCTGCAAGACTTCCTTACTCTGCAAGACTTCCTTTACTCTGCAAGGCTTCTTTATTCTGCAATGCTTCTTTATTCTGCAAGACTTCTTTACTCTGCAAGGCTTCTTTATTCTGCAATGCTTCTTTATTCTGCAAGACTTCTTTATTCTGCAAGGCTTCCTTACTCTGCAAGGCTACTTTACTCTTCAAGGCTTCCTTACTCTGCAAGGCTTCTTTATTCTGCAATGCTTCTTTATTTTGCAAGACTTCTTTATTCTGCAATGCTTCTTTATTCTGCAAGGCTACTTTACTCTTCAAGGCTTCCTTACTCTGCAAGACTTCCTTTACTCTTCAAGGCTTCTTTATTCTGCAAGACTTCTTTACGCTTCAAGGCTTCTTTACTCTGCAAGGCTACTTTACTCTTCAAGGCTTCCTTACTCTGCAAGGCTTCTTTACTCTTCAAGGCTTCCTTACTCTGCAAGGCTTCTTTATTCTGCAATGCTTCTTTATTCTGCAAGACTTCTTTACTCTGCAAGGCTTCTTTATTCAGCAAGGCTTCTTTATTCTGCAATGCTTCTTTACGCTTCAAGGCTTCCTTACTCTGCAAGGCTACTTACGCTTCAAGGCTTCTTTACTCTGCAAGGCTTCCTTACTCTGCAATGGTTCTTTATTCTGCAAGGCTTCTTTATTCGGCAAAGCTTCTATATTCTGCAATGCTTCTTTATTCTGCAAGACTTCTTTACTCTGCAAGGCTTCTTTATTCTGCAATGCTTCTTTATTCTGCAAGACTTCTTTACTCTGCAAGGCTTCTTTATTCTGCAAGGCTTCCATACTCTTCAAGGCTTCCTTACTCTGCAAGGCTACTTTACTCTTCAAGGCTTCCTTACTCTGCAATGGTTCTTTATTCTGCAATGCTTCTTTACTCTTCAAGGCTTCCTTACTCTGCAATGGTTCTTTATTCTGCAATGCTTCTTTATTCTGCAAGGCTTCTTTATTCTGCAAGACTTCTTTACGCTTCAAGGCTTCTTTACTCTGCAAGGCTACTTTACTCTTCAAGGCTTCCTTACTCTGCAAGGCTACTTTACTCTTCAAGGCTTCCTTACTCTGCAATGCTTCTTTATTCTGCAAGACTTCTTTACTCTGCAAGGCTTCTTTATTCTGCAAGGCTTCTTTATTCTGCAAGGCTACTTTACTCTTCAAGGCTTCTTTATTCTGCAAGACTTCTTTACGCTTCAAGGCTTCTTTACTCTGCAAGGCTTCCTTACTCTGCAATGGTTCTTTATTCTGCAATGCTTCTTTATTCTGCAAGGCTTCTTTATTCTGCAAGACTTCTTTACGCTTCAAGGCTTCTTTACTCTGCAAGGCTACTTTACTCTTCAAGGCTTCCTTACTCTTCAAGGCTTCCTTACTCTGCAAGGCTACTTTACTCTTCAAGGCTTCCTTACTCTGCAAGGCTTCTTTATTCTGCAATGCTTCTTTATTCTGCAAGACTTCTTTACTCTGCAAGGCTTCTTTATTCTGCAAGGCTTCTTTATTCTGCAATGCTTCTTTATTCTGCAAGACTTCTTTACTCTGCAAGGCTTCTTTATTCTGCAATGCTTTTTTATTCTGCAAGGCTACTTTACTCTTCAAGGCTTCCTTACTCTGCAATGCTTCTTTATTCTGCAAGGCTTCTTTATTCGGCAAAGCTTCTTTATTCTGCAATGCTTCTTTATTCTGCAAGACTTCTTTACTCTGCAAGGCTTCTTTATTCTGCAATGCTTCTTTATTCTGCAAGACTTCTTTACTCTGCAAGGCTTCTTTATTCTGCAAGGCTTCTTTATTCTGCAATGCTTCTTTACGCTTCAAGGCTTCCTTACTCTGCAAGGCTTCTTTACTCTTCAAGGCTTCCTTACTCTGCAAGGCTTCTTTATTCTGCAATGCTTCTTTATTCTGCAAGACTTCTTTATTCTGCAATGCTTCTTTACGCTTCAAGGCTTCCTTACTCTGCAAGGCTACTTACGCTTCAAGGCTTCTTTACTCTGCAAGGCTTCCTTACTCTGCAATGGTTCTTTATTCTGCAAGGCTTCTTTATTCGGCAAAGCTTCTATATTCTGCAATGCTTCTTTATTCTGCAAGACTTCTTTACTCTGCAAGGCTTCTTTATTGTGCAATGCTTCTTTATTCTGCAAGACTTCTTTACTCTGCAAGGCTTCTTTATTCTGCAAGGCTTCCATACTCTTCAAGGCTTCCTTACTCTGCAAGGCTACTTTACTCTTCAAGGCTTCCTTACTCTGCAATGGTTCTTTATTCTGCAATGCTTCTTTACTCTTCAAGGCTTCCTTACTCTGCAATGGTTCATTATTCTGCAATGCTTCTTTATTCTGCAAGGCTTCTTTATTCTGCAAGACTTCTTTATTCTGCAAGACTTCTTTACGCTTCAAGGCTTCTTTACTCTGCAAGGCTACTTTACTCTTCAAGGCTTCCTTACTCTGCAAGGCTACTTTACTCTTCAAGGCTTCCTTACTCTGCAATGCTTCTTTATTCTGCAAGACTTCTTTACTCTGCAAGGCTTCTTTATTCTGCAAGGCTTCTTTATTCTGCAAGGCTTCTTTATTCTGCAATGCTTCTTTATTCTGCAAGACTTCTTTACGCTTCAAGGCTTCTTTACTCTGCAAGGCTACTTTACTCTTCAAGGCTTCCTTACTCTGCAAGGCTACTTTACTCTTCAAGGCTTCCTTACTCTGCAAGGCTTCTTTATTCTGCAAGACTTCTTTACGCTTCAAGGCTTCTTTACTCTGCAAGGCTTCCTTACTCTGCAATGGTTCTTTATTCTGCAATGCTTCTTTATTCTGCAAGACTTCTTTACTCTGCAAGGCTTCTTTATTCTGCAAGGCTTCTTTATTCTGCAAGGCTTCTTTATTCTGCAATGCTTCTTTATTCTGCAAGACTTCTTTACGCTTCAAGGCTTCTTTACTCTGCAAGGCTACTTTACTCTTCAAGGCTTCCTTACTCTGCAAGGCTTCTTTATTCTGCAAGACTTCTTTACGCTTCAAGGCTTCTTTACTCTGCAAGGCTACTTTACTCTTCAAGGCTTCCTTACTCTGCAAGGCTACTTTACTCTTCAAGGCTTCCTTACTCTGCAAGGCTTCTTTATTCTGCAATGCTTCTTTATTCTGCAAGACTTCTTTACTCTGCAAGGCTTCTTTATTCTGCAAGGCTTCTTTATTCTGCAATGCTTCTTTATTCTGCAAGACTTCTTTACTCTGCAAGGCTTCTTTATTCTGCAATGCTTCTTTATTCTGCAAGGCTACTTTACTCTTCAAGGCTTCCTTACTCTGCAATGCTTCTTTATTCTGCAAGGCTTCTTTATTCGGCAAAGCTTCTTTATTCTGCAATGCTTCTTTATTCTGCAAGACTTCTTTACTCTGCAAGGCTTCTTTATTCTGCAATGCTTCTTTATTCTGCAAGGCTTCTTTATTCTGCAATGCTTCCATACCCTTCAAGGCTTCTTTACTCTTCAAGGCTTCCTTACTCTGCAAGGCTTCTTTACTCTTCAAGGCTTCCTTACTCTGCAAGGCTTCTTTATTCTGCAATGCTTCTTTATTCTGCAAGACTTCTTTACTCTGCAAGGCTTCTTTATTCTGCAATGCTTCTTTGTTCTGCAAGGCTACTTTACTCTTCAAGGCTTCCTTACTCTGCAATGCTTCTTTATTCTGTAAAGCTTCTTTATTCTGCAATGCTTCTTTATTCTGCAAGGCTACTTTACTCTTCAAGGCTTCTTTATTCTGCAAGGCTTCTTTATTCTGCAAGGCTTCTTTATTCTGCGAGACTTCTTTACTCTGCAAGGCTTCTTTATTCTGCAAGGCTTCTTTATTCTGCAATGCTTCTTTACGCTTCAAGGCTTCCTTACTCTGCAAGGCTACTTACTCTTCAAGGCTTCTTTACTCTGCAAGTCTACTTTACTCGTCAAGGCTTCCTTACTCTGCAATGCTTCTTTATTCTGTAAAGCTTCTTTATTTGTAAAGCTTCTTTATTCTGCAATGCTTCTTTATTCTGCAAAGCTTCTTTATTCTGCAATGCTTCTTTACTCTTCAAGGTCTCTTTACTCTTCAAGGCTTCCTTACTCTGCAAGGCTTTTTTATTCTGCAATGCTTCCATACCTTTCAAGGCTTCTTTACTCTTCAAGGCTTCCTTACTCTTCAAGGCTTCCTTACTCTTCAAGGCTTCTTTATTCTGCAATGCTTCTTTATTCTGCAAGACTTCTTTACTCTTCAAGGCTTCCTTACTCTGCAAGGCTTTTTTATTCTGCAATGCTTCCATACCTTTCAAGGCTTCTTTACTCTTCAAGGCTTCCTTACTCTGCAAGGCTTCTTTATTCTGCAAGGCTTCTTTATTCTGCAATGCTTCCATACCCTTCAAGGCTTCTTTACTCTTCAAGGCTTCCTTACTCTTCAAGGCTTCCTTACTCTTCAAGGCTTCTTTATTCTGCAAGGCTTCTTTATTCTGCAAGGCTTCTTTATTCTGCAAGGCTTCTTTATTCTGCAATGCTTCCATACCTTTCAAGGCTTCTTTACTCTTCAAGGCTTCCTTACTCTGCAAGGCTTCTTTATTCTGCAATGCTTCTTTATTCTGCAAGACTTCTTTACTCTTCAAGGCTACTTTACTCTTCAAGGCTTCTTTATTCTGCAAGGCTTCTTTATTCTGCAAGGCTTCTTTACTCTGCAAGGCTTCTTTATTCTGCAATGCTTCTTTATTCTGCAAGACTTCTTTATTCTGTAAAGCTTCTTTATTCTGCAAGGCTTCTTTATTCTGCAAGACTTCTTTACTCTGCAAGGCTTCTTTATTCTGCAATGCTTCTTTATTCTGCAAGACTTCTTTATTCTGTAAAGCTTCTTTATTCTGCAAGACTTCTTTACTCTGCAAGGCTTCTTTATTCTGCAATGCTTCTTTATTCTGCAAGGCTACTTTACTCTTCAAGGCTTCCTTACTCTGCAATGCTTCTTTATTCTGCAAGGCTTCTTTATTCGGCAAAGCTTCTTTATTCTGCAAGACTTCTTTACTCTGCAAGGCTTCTTTATTCTGCAATGCTTCTTCATTCTGCAAGACTTCTTTACTCTGCAAGGCTTCTTTATTCTGCAATGCTTCTTTACGCTTCAAGGCTTCCTTACTCTGCAAGGCTACTTACTCTTCAAGGCTTCCTTACTCTTCAAGGCTTCTTTATTCTGCAAGGCTTCTTTATTCTGCAATGCTTCCATACCCTTCAAGGCTTCTTTACTCTTCAAGGCTTCCTTACTCTGCAAGGCTTCTTTATTCTGCAAGGCTTCTTTATTCTGCAAGGCTTTTTTATTCTGCAATGCTTCTTTACGCTTCAAGGCTTCCTTACTCTGCAAGGCTACTTACTCTTCAAGGCTTCTTTACTCTTCAAGGCTTCCTTACTCTGCAAGGCTTCTTTATTCTGCAATGCTTCTTTATTCTGCAAGACTTCTTTACTCTGCAAGGCTTCTTTATTCTGCAAGGCTTCTTTATTCTGCAATGCTTCTTTACGCTTCAAGGCTTCCTTACTCTGCAAGGCTACTTACTCTTCAAGGCTTCTTTACTCTGCAAGTCTACTTTACTCGTCAAGGCTTCCTTACTCTGCAATGCTTCTTTATTCTGTAAAGCTTCTTTATTCTGCAATGCTTCTTTATTCTGCAAGACTTCTTTACTCTGCAAGGCTTCTTTATTCTGCAATGCTTCTTTATTCTGCAAGGCTACTTTACTCTTCAAGGCTTCCTTACTCTGCAATGCTTCCTTACTCTGCAAGGGTTCTTTATTCTGCAAGGCTTCTTTATTCTGCAAGGCTTCTTTATTCTGCAATGCTTCCATACCCTTCAAGGCTTCTTTACTCTTCAAGGCCTCTTTACTCTTCAAGGCTTCCTTACTCTGCAAGGCTTTTTTATTCTGCAAAGCTTCCATACCCTTTAAGGCTTCTTTACTCTTCAAGGCTACTTTACTCTTCAAGGCTTCTTTATTCTGCAAGGCTTCTTTATTCTGCAAGGCTTCTTTATTCTGCAAGACTTCTTTACTCTGCAATGCTTCCTTACTCTGCAAGGCTTCTTTATTCTGCGAGGCTTCTTTATTCTGCAATGCTTCCATACCCTTCAAGGCTTCTTTACTCTTCAAGGCCTCTTTACTCTTCAAGGCTTCCTTACTCTGCAAGGCTACTTTACTCTTCAAGGCTTCCTTACTCTGCAAGGCTTCTTTATTCTGCAAGAATTCTTTACGCTTCAAGGCTTCTTTACTCTGCAAGGCTACTTTACTCTTCAAGGCTTCCTTACTCTGCAAGGCTACTTTACTCTTCAAGGCTTCCTTACTCTGCAAGGCTTCTTTATTCTGCAATGCTTCTTTATTCTGCAAGACTTCTTTACTCTGCAAGGCTTCTTTATTCTGCAAGGCTTCTTTATTCTGCAATGCTTCTTTATTCTGCAAGACTTCTTTACTCTGCAAGGCTTCTTTATTCTGCAATGCTTCTTTATTCTGCAAGGCTACTTTACTCTTCAAGGCTTCCTTACTCTGCAAGACTTCCTTTACTCTGCAAGGCTTCTTTATTCTGCAATGCTTCTTTATTCTGCAAGACTTCTTTACTCTGCAAGGCTTCTTTATTCTGCAAGGCTTCTTTATTCTGCAATGCTTCTTTACGCTTCAAGGCTTCCTTACTCTGCAAGGCTACTTTACTCTTCAAGGCTTCCTTACTCTGCAAGGCTTCTTTATTCTGCAATGCTTCTTTATTCTGCAAGACTTCTTTACTCTGCAAGGCTTCTTTATTCTGCAAGGCTTCTTTATTCTGCAATGCTTCTTTATTCTGCAAGACTTCTTTACTCTGCAAGGCTTCTTTATTCTGCAAGGCTACTTTACTCTTCAAGGCTTCCTTACTCTGCAAGGCTTCTTTATTCTGCAATGCTTCTTTATTCTGCAAGACTTCTTTACTCTGCAAGGCTTCTTTATTCTGCAAGGCTTCTTTATTCTGCAAGGCTTTTTTATTCTGCAATGCTTCTTTACGCTTCAAGGCTTCCTTACTCTGCAAGGCTACTTACTCTTCAAGGCTTCTTTACTCTTCAAGGCTTCCTTACTCTGCAAGGCTTCTTTATTCTGCAATGCTTCTTTATTCTGCAAGACTTCTTTACTCTGCAAGGCTTCTTTATTCTGCAAGGCTTCTTTATTCTGCAATGCTTCTTTACGCTTCAAGGCTTCCTTACTCTGCAAGGCTACTTACTCTTCAAGGCTTCTTTACTCTGCAAGTCTACTTTACTCGTCAAGGCTTCCTTACTCTGCAATGCTTCTTTATTCTGTAAAGCTTCTTTATTCTGCAATGCTTCTTTATTCTGCAAGGCTTCTTTATTCTGCAATGCTTCTTTACGCTTCAAGGCTTCCTTACTCTGCAAGGCTACTTTACTCTTCAAGGCTTCCTTACTCTGCAAGGCTTCTTTATTCTGCAATGCTTCTTTATTCTGCAAGACTTCTTTACTCTGCAAGGCTTCTTTATTCTGCAAGGCTTCTTTATTCTGCAATGCTTCTTTATTCTGCAAGACTTCTTTACTCTGCAAGGCTTCTTTATTCTGCAAGGCTACTTTACTCTTCAAGGCTTCCTTACTCTGCAAGGCTTCTTTATTCTGCAATGCTTCTTTATTCTGCAAGACTTCTTTACTCTGCAAGGCTTCTTTATTCTGCAAGGCTTCTTTATTCTGCAAGGCTTTTTTATTCTGCAATGCTTCTTTACGCTTCAAGGCTTCCTTACTCTGCAAGGCTACTTACTCTTCAAGGCTTCTTTACTCTTCAAGGCTTCCTTACTCTGCAAGGCTTCTTTATTCTGCAATGCTTCTTTATTCTGCAAGACTTCTTTACTCTGCAAGGCTTCTTTATTCTGCAATGCTTCTTTATTCTGCAAGGCTACTTTACTCTTCAAGGCTTCCTTACTCTGCAAGACTTCCTTTACTCTGCAAGGCTTCTTTATTCTGCAATGCTTCTTTATTCTGCAAGACTTCTTTACTCTGCAATGCTTCTTTATTCTGCAAGACTTCTTTACTCTGCAAGGCTTCTTTATTCAGCAAGGCTTCTTTATTCTGCAATGCTTCTTTATTCTGCAAGACTTCTTTACTCTGCAAGGCTTCTTTATTCTGCAAGACTTCTTTACTCTGCAAGGCTTCTTTATTCTGCAAGGCTACTTTACTCTTCAAGGCTTCCTTACTCTGCAAGGCTTCTTTATTCTGCAATGCTTCTTTATTCTGCAAGACTTCTTTATTCTGCAAGACTTCTTTACTCTGCAAGGCTTCTTTATTCTGCAATGCTTCTTTATTCTGCAAGGCTACTTTACTCTTCAAGGCTTCCTTACTCTGCAAGACTTCCTTTACTCTGCAAGGCTTCTTTATTCTGCAATGCTTCTTTATTCTGCAAGACTTCTTTACTCTGCAAGGCTTCTTTATTCTGCAATGCTTCTTTATTCTGCAAGACTTCTTTACTCTGCAAGGCTTCTTTATTCTGCAAGGCTTCTTTATTCTGCAATGCTTCTTTATTCTGCAATGCTTCTTTATTCTGCAAGACTTCTTTACTCTGCAAGGCTTCTTTATTCTGCAATGCTTCTTTATTCTACAAGGCTACTTTACTCTTCAAGGCTTCCTTACTCTGCAAGACTTCCTTTACTCTGCAAGGCTTCTTTATTCTGCAATGCTTCTTTATTCTGCAAGACTTCTTTACTCTGCAAGGCTTCTTTATTCTGCAAGGCTTCTTTATTCTGCAATGCTTCTTTATTCTGCAATGCTTCTTTATTCTGCAAGACTTCTTTACTCTGCAAGGCTTCTTTATTCTGCAATGCTTCTTTATTCTGCAAGACTTCTTTACTCTGCAATGCTTCTTTATTCTGCAAGACTTCCTTACTCTGCAAGACTTCCTTTACTCTGCAAGGCTTCTTTATTCTGCAATGCTTCTTTATTCTGCAAGACTTCTTTACTCTGCAAGGCTTCTTTATTCTGCAAGACTTCTTTACTCTGCAAGGCTTCTTTATTCTGCAATGCTTCTTTATTCTGCAAGACTTATTTATTCTGCAAGGCTTCCTTACTCTGCAAGGCTACTTTACTCTTCAAGGCTTCCTTACTCTGCAAGGCTTCTTTATTCTGCAATGCTTCTTTATTTTGCAAGACTTCTTTATTCTGCAATGCTTCTTTATTCTGCAAGGCTACTTTACTCTTCAAGGCACTCTGCAAGACTTCCTTTACTCTTCAAGGCTTCTTTATTCTGCAATGCTTCTTTATTCTGCAAGACTTCTTTACGCTTCAAGGCTTCTTTACTCTGCAAGGCTTCCTTACTCTGCAATGGTTCTTTATTCTGCAAGGCTTCTTTATTCGGCAAAGCTTCTATATTCTGCAATGCTTCTTTATTCTGCAAGGCTACTTTACTCTTCAAGGCACTCTGCAAGACTTCCTTTACTCTTCAAGGCTTCTTTATTCTGCAATGCTTCTTTATTTTGCAAGACTTCTTTATTCAGCAAGGCTTCTTTATTCTGCAATGCTTCTTTACGCTTCAAGGCTTCCTTACTCTGCAAGGCTTCTTTATTCTGCAATGCTTCTTTATTTTGCAAGACTTCTTTATTCTGCAATGCTTCTTTATTCTGCAAGGCTACTTTACTCTTCAAGGCACTCTGCAAGACTTCCTTTACTCTTCAAGGCTTCTTTATTCTGCAATGCTTCTTTATTCTGCAAGACTTCTTTACGCTTCAAGGCTTCTTTACTCTGCAAGGCTTCCTTACTCTGCAATGGTTCTTTATTCTGCAAGGCTTCTTTATTCGGCAAAGCTTCTATATTCTGCAAGACTTCTTTATTCTGCAATGCTTCTTTATTCTGCAAGGCTACTTTACTCTTCAAGGCACTCTGCAAGACTTCCTTTACTCTTCAAGGCTTCTTTATTCTGCAATGCTTCTTTATTTTGCAAGACTTCTTTATTCAGCAAGGCTTCTTTATTCTGCAATGCTTCTTTACGCTTCAAGGCTTCCTTACTCTGCAAGGCTACTTACGCTTCAAGGCTTCTTTACTCTGCAAGGCTTCCTTACTCTGCAATGGTTCTTTATTCTGCAAGGCTTCTTTATTCGGCAAAGCTTCTATATTCTGCAATGCTTCTTTATTCTGCAAGACTTCTTTACTCTGCAAGGCTTCTTTATTCTGCAATGCTTCTTTATTCTGCAAGACTTCTTTACTCTGCAAGGCTTCTTTATTCTGCAAGGCTTCCATACTCTTCAAGGCTTCCTTACTCTGCAAGGCTACTTTACTCTTCAAGGCTTCCTTACTCTGCAATGGTTCTTTATTCTGCAATGCTTCTTTACTCTTCAAGGCTTCCTTACTCTGCAATGGTTCTTTATTCTGCAATGCTTCTTTATTCTGCAAGGCTTCTTTATTCTGCAAGACTTCTTTACGCTTCAAGGCTTCTTTACTCTGCAAGGCTACTTTACTCTTCAAGGCTTCCTTACTCTGCAAGGCTACTTTACTCTTCAAGGCTTCCTTACTCTGCAATGCTTCTTTATTCTGCAAGACTTCTTTACTCTGCAAGGCTTCTTTATTCTGCAAGGCTTCTTTATTCTGCAAGGCTACTTTACTCTTCAAGGCTTCCTTACTCTGCAAGGCTTCTTTATTCTGCAAGACTTCTTTACGCTTCAAGGCTTCTTTACTCTGCAAGGCTTCCTTACTCTGCAATGGTTCTTTATTCTGCAATGCTTCTTTATTCTGCAAGGCTTCTTTATTCTGCAAGACTTCTTTACGCTTCAAGGCTTCTTTACTCTGCAATGCTTCTTTATTCTGCAAGACTTCTTTACTCTGCAAGGCTTCTTTATTCTGCAAGGCTTCTTTATTCTGCAATGCTTCTTTATTCTGCAAGACTTCTTTACTCTGCAAGGCTTCTTTATTCTGCAATGCTTCTTTATTCTGCAAGGCTACTTTACTCTTCAAGGCTTCCTTACTCTGCAATGCTTCTTTATTCTGCAAGGCTTCTTTATTCGGCAAAGCTTCTTTATTCTGCAATGCTTCTTTATTCTGCAAGACTTCTTTACTCTGCAAGGCTTCTTTATTCTGCAATGCTTCTTCTGCAAGACTTCTTTACTCTGCAAGGCTTCTTTATTCTGCAAGACTTCTTTACTCTGCAAGGCTTCTTTATTCTGCAAGGCTTCTTTATTCTGCAATGCTTCTTTATTCTGCAAGACTTCTTTACTCTGCAAGGCTTCTTTATTCTGCAATGCTTCTTTATTCTGCAAGGCTACTTTACTCTTCAAGGCTTCCTTACTCTGCAATGCTTCTTTATTCTGCAAGGCTTCTTTATTCGGCAAAGCTTCTTTATTCTGCAATGCTTCTTTATTCTGCAAGACTTCTTTACTCTGCAAGGCTTCTTTATTCTGCAATGCTTCTTCTGCAAGACTTCTTTACTCTGCAAGGCTTCTTTATTCTGCAAGGCTTCTTTATTCTGCAAGGCTTCTTTATTCTGCAAGACTTCTTTACGCTTCAAGGCTTCTTTACTCTGCAAGGCTACTTTACTCTTCAAGGCTTCCTTACTCTGCAAGGCTACTTTACTCTTCAAGGCTTCCTTACTCTGCAATGCTTCTTTATTCTTCAAGGCTTCCTTACTCTGCAAGGCTTCTTTATTCTGCAATGCTTCTTTATTCTGCAAGACTTCTTTACTCTGCAAGGCTTCTTTATTCTGCAATGCTTCTTTGTTCTGCAAGGCTACTTTACTCTTCAAGGCTTCCTTACTCTGCAATGCTTCTTTATTCTGTAAAGCTTCTTTATTCTGCAAGACTTCTTTACTCTGCAAGGCTTCTTTATTCTGCAATGCTTCTTTATTCTGCAAGACTTCTTTATTCTGCAAGGCTTCCTTACTCTGCAAGGCTACTTTACTCTTCAAGGCTTCCTTACTCTGCAAGGCTTCTTTATTCTGCAATGCTTCTTTATTTTGCAAGACTTCTTTATTCTGCAATGCTTCTTTATTCTGCAAGGCTACTTTACTCTTCAAGGCTTCCTTACTCTGCAAGACTTCCTTTACTCTTCAAGGCTTCTTTATTCTGCAATGCTTCTTTATTCTGCAAGACTTCTTTACGCTTCAAGGCTTCTTTACTCTGCAAGGCTACTTTACTCTTCAAGGCTTCCTTACTCTGCAAGGCTTCTTTACTCTTCAAGGCTTCCTTACTCTGCAAGGCTTCTTTATTCTGCAATGCTTCTTTATTCTGCAAGACTTCTTTACTCTGCAAGGCTTCTTTATTCAGCAAGGCTTCTTTATTCTGCAATGCTTCTTTACGCTTCAAGGCTTCCTTACTCTGCAAGGCTACTTACGCTTCAAGGCTTCTTTACTCTGCAAGGCTTCCTTACTCTGCAATGGTTCTTTATTCTGCAAGGCTTCTTTATTCGGCAAAGCTTCTATATTCTGCAATGCTTCTTTATTCTGCAAGACTTCTTTACTCTGCAAGGCTTCTTTATTCTGCAATGCTTCTTTATTCTGCAAGACTTCTTTATTCTGCAATGCTTCTTTATTCTGCAAGACTTCTTTATTCTGCAAGACTTCTTTACTCTGCAAGGCTTCTTTATTCTGCAATGCTTCTTTATTCTGCAAGGCTACTTTACTCTTCAAGGCTTCCTTACTCTGCAAGACTTCCTTTACTCTGCAAGGCTTCTTTATTCTGCAATGCTTCTTTATTCTGCAAGACTTCTTTACTCTGCAAGGCTTCTTTATTCTGCAATGCTTCTTTATTCTGCAAGACTTCTTTACTCTGCAAGGCTTCTTTATTCTGCAAGGCTTCTTTATTCTGCAAGGCTACTTTACTCTTCAAGGCTTCCTTACTCTGCAAGGCTTCTTTATTCTGCAATGCTTCTTTATTCTGCAAGACTTCTTTACTCTGCAAGGCTTCTTTATTCAGCAAGGCTTCTTTATTCTGCAATGCTTCTTTACGCTTCAAGGCTTCCTTACTCTGCAAGGCTACTTACGCTTCAAGGCTTCTTTACTCTGCAAGGCTTCCTTACTCTGCAATGGTTCTTTATTCTGCAAGGCTTCTTTATTCGGCAAAGCTTCTATATTCTGCAATGCTTCTTTATTCTGCAAGACTTCTTTACTCTGCAAGGCTACTTTACTCTTCAAGGCTTCCTTACTCTGCAAGGCTTCTTTATTCTGCAATGCTTCTTTATTCTGCAAGACTTCTTTATTCTGCAAGACTTCTTTACTCTGCAAGGCTTCTTTATTCTGCAATGCTTCTTTATTCTGCAAGGCTACTTTACTCTTCAAGGCTTCCTTACTCTGCAAGACTTCCTTTACTCTGCAAGGCTTCTTTATTCTGCAATGCTTCTTTATTCTGCAAGACTTCTTTACTCTGCAAGGCTTCTTTATTCTGCAATGCTTCTTTATTCTGCAAGACTTCTTTACTCTGCAAGGCTTCTTTATTCTGCAAGGCTTCTTTATTCTGCAATGCTTCTTTATTCTGCAATGCTTCTTTATTCTGCAAGACTTCTTTACTCTGCAAGGCTTCTTTATTCTGCAATGCTTCTTTATTCTACAAGGCTACTTTACTCTTCAAGGCTTCCTTACTCTGCAAGACTTCCTTTACTCTGCAAGGCTTCTTTATTCTGCAATGCTTCTTTATTCTGCAAGACTTCTTTACTCTGCAAGGCTTCTTTATTCTGCAAGGCTTCTTTATTCTGCAATGCTTCTTTATTCTGCAATGCTTCTTTATTCTGCAAGACTTCTTTACTCTGCAAGGCTTCTTTATTCTGCAATGCTTCTTTATTCTGCAAGACTTCTTTACTCTGCAATGCTTCTTTATTCTGCAAGACTTCCTTACTCTGCAAGACTTCCTTTACTCTGCAAGGCTTCTTTATTCTGCAATGCTTCTTTATTCTGCAAGACTTCTTTACTCTGCAAGGCTTCTTTATTCTGCAATGCTTCTTTATTCTGCAAGACTTCTTTATTCTGCAAGGCTTCCTTACTCTGCAAGGCTACTTTACTCTTCAAGGCTTCCTTACTCTGCAAGGCTTCTTTATTCTGCAATGCTTCTTTATTTTGCAAGACTTCTTTATTCTGCAATGCTTCTTTATTCTGCAAGGCTACTTTACTCTTCAAGGCTTCCTTACTCTGCAAGACTTCCTTTACTCTTCAAGGCTTCTTTATTCTGCAAGACTTCTTTACGCTTCAAGGCTTCTTTACTCTGCAAGGCTACTTTACTCTTCAAGGCTTCCTTACTCTGCAAGGCTTCTTTACTCTTCAAGGCTTCCTTACTCTGCAAGGCTTCTTTATTCTGCAATGCTTCTTTATTCTGCAAGACTTCTTTACTCTGCAAGGCTTCTTTATTCAGCAAGGCTTCTTTATTCTGCAATGCTTCTTTACGCTTCAAGGCTTCCTTACTCTGCAAGGCTACTTACGCTTCAAGGCTTCTTTACTCTGCAAGGCTTCCTTACTCTGCAATGGTTCTTTATTCTGCAAGGCTTCTTTATTCGGCAAAGCTTCTATATTCTGCAATGCTTCTTTATTCTGCAAGACTTCTTTACTCTGCAAGGCTTCTTTATTCTGCAATGCTTCTTTATTCTGCAAGACTTCTTTACTCTGCAAGGCTTCTTTATTCTGCAAGGCTTCCATACTCTTCAAGGCTTCCTTACTCTGCAAGGCTACTTTACTCTTCAAGGCTTCCTTACTCTGCAATGGTTCTTTATTCTGCAATGCTTCTTTACTCTTCAAGGCTTCCTTACTCTGCAATGGTTCTTTATTCTGCAATGCTTCTTTATTCTGCAAGGCTTCTTTATTCTGCAAGACTTCTTTACGCTTCAAGGCTTCTTTACTCTGCAAGGCTACTTTACTCTTCAAGGCTTCCTTACTCTGCAAGGCTACTTTACTCTTCAAGGCTTCCTTACTCTGCAATGCTTCTTTATTCTGCAAGACTTCTTTACTCTGCAAGGCTTCTTTATTCTGCAAGGCTTCTTTATTCTGCAAGGCTACTTTACTCTTCAAGGCTTCTTTATTCTGCAAGACTTCTTTACGCTTCAAGGCTTCTTTACTCTGCAAGGCTTCCTTACTCTGCAATGGTTCTTTATTCTGCAATGCTTCTTTATTCTGCAAGGCTTCTTTATTCTGCAAGACTTCTTTACGCTTCAAGGCTTCTTTACTCTGCAAGGCTACTTTACTCTTCAAGGCTTCCTTACTCTTCAAGGCTTCCTTACTCTGCAAGGCTACTTTACTCTTCAAGGCTTCCTTACTCTGCAAGGCTTCTTTATTCTGCAATGCTTCTTTATTCTGCAAGACTTCTTTACTCTGCAAGGCTTCTTTATTCTGCAAGGCTTCTTTATTCTGCAATGCTTCTTTATTCTGCAAGACTTCTTTACTCTGCAAGGCTTCTTTATTCTGCAATGCTTCTTTATTCTGCAAGGCTACTTTACTCTTCAAGGCTTCCTTACTCTGCAATGCTTCTTTATTCTGCAAGGCTTCTTTATTCGGCAAAGCTTCTTTATTCTGCAATGCTTCTTTATTCTGCAAGACTTCTTTACTCTGCAAGGCTTCTTTATTCTGCAATGCTTCTTTATTCTGCAAGACTTCTTTACTCTGCAAGGCTTCTTTATTCTGCAAGGCTTCTTTATTCTGCAATGCTTCTTTACGCTTCAAGGCTTCCTTACTCTGCAAGGCTTCTTTACTCTTCAAGGCTTCCTTACTCTGCAAGGCTTCTTTATTCTGCAATGCTTCTTTATTCTGCAAGACTTCTTTATTCTGCAATGCTTCTTTACGCTTCAAGGCTTCCTTACTCTGCAAGGCTACTTACGCTTCAAGGCTTCTTTACTCTGCAAGGCTTCCTTACTCTGCAATGGTTCTTTATTCTGCAAGGCTTCTTTATTCGGCAAAGCTTCTATATTCTGCAATGCTTCTTTATTCTGCAAGACTTCTTTACTCTGCAAGGCTTCTTTATTGTGCAATGCTTCTTTATTCTGCAAGACTTCTTTACTCTGCAAGGCTTCTTTATTCTGCAAGGCTTCCATACTCTTCAAGGCTTCCTTACTCTGCAAGGCTACTTTACTCTTCAAGGCTTCCTTACTCTGCAATGGTTCTTTATTCTGCAATGCTTCTTTACTCTTCAAGGCTTCCTTACTCTGCAATGGTTCATTATTCTGCAATGCTTCTTTATTCTGCAAGGCTTCTTTATTCTGCAAGACTTCTTTATTCTGCAAGACTTCTTTACGCTTCAAGGCTTCTTTACTCTGCAAGGCTACTTTACTCTTCAAGGCTTCCTTACTCTGCAAGGCTACTTTACTCTTCAAGGCTTCCTTACTCTGCAATGCTTCTTTATTCTGCAAGACTTCTTTACTCTGCAAGGCTTCTTTATTCTGCAAGGCTTCTTTATTCTGCAAGGCTTCTTTATTCTGCAATGCTTCTTTATTCTGCAAGACTTCTTTACGCTTCAAGGCTTCTTTACTCTGCAAGGCTACTTTACTCTTCAAGGCTTCCTTACTCTGCAAGGCTACTTTACTCTTCAAGGCTTCCTTACTCTGCAAGGCTTCTTTATTCTGCAAGACTTCTTTACGCTTCAAGGCTTCTTTACTCTGCAAGGCTTCCTTACTCTGCAATGGTTCTTTATTCTGCAATGCTTCTTTATTCTGCAAGACTTCTTTACTCTGCAAGGCTTCTTTATTCTGCAAGGCTTCTTTATTCTGCAAGGCTTCTTTATTCTGCAATGCTTCTTTATTCTGCAAGACTTCTTTACGCTTCAAGGCTTCTTTACTCTGCAAGGCTACTTTACTCTTCAAGGCTTCCTTACTCTGCAAGGCTTCTTTATTCTGCAAGACTTCTTTACGCTTCAAGGCTTCTTTACTCTGCAAGGCTACTTTACTCTTCAAGGCTTCCTTACTCTGCAAGGCTACTTTACTCTTCAAGGCTTCCTTACTCTGCAAGGCTTCTTTATTCTGCAATGCTTCTTTATTCTGCAAGACTTCTTTACTCTGCAAGGCTTCTTTATTCTGCAAGGCTTCTTTATTCTGCAATGCTTCTTTATTCTGCAAGACTTCTTTACTCTGCAAGGCTTCTTTATTCTGCAATGCTTCTTTATTCTGCAAGGCTACTTTACTCTTCAAGGCTTCCTTACTCTGCAATGCTTCTTTATTCTGCAAGGCTTCTTTATTCGGCAAAGCTTCTTTATTCTGCAATGCTTCTTTATTCTGCAAGACTTCTTTACTCTGCAAGGCTTCTTTATTCTGCAATGCTTCTTTATTCTGCAAGGCTTCTTTATTCTGCAATGCTTCCATACCCTTCAAGGCTTCTTTACTCTTCAAGGCTTCCTTACTCTGCAAGGCTTCTTTACTCTTCAAGGCTTCCTTACTCTGCAAGGCTTCTTTATTCTGCAATGCTTCTTTATTCTGCAAGACTTCTTTACTCTGCAAGGCTTCTTTATTCTGCAATGCTTCTTTGTTCTGCAAGGCTACTTTACTCTTCAAGGCTTCCTTACTCTGCAATGCTTCTTTATTCTGTAAAGCTTCTTTATTCTGCAATGCTTCTTTATTCTGCAAGGCTACTTTACTCTTCAAGGCTTCTTTATTCTGCAAGGCTTCTTTATTCTGCAAGGCTTCTTTATTCTGCGAGACTTCTTTACTCTGCAAGGCTTCTTTATTCTGCAAGGCTTCTTTATTCTGCAATGCTTCTTTACGCTTCAAGGCTTCCTTACTCTGCAAGGCTACTTACTCTTCAAGGCTTCTTTACTCTGCAAGTCTACTTTACTCGTCAAGGCTTCCTTACTCTGCAATGCTTCTTTATTCTGTAAAGCTTCTTTATTTGTAAAGCTTCTTTATTCTGCAATGCTTCTTTATTCTGCAAAGCTTCTTTATTCTGCAATGCTTCTTTACTCTTCAAGGTCTCTTTACTCTTCAAGGCTTCCTTACTCTGCAAGGCTTTTTTATTCTGCAATGCTTCCATACCTTTCAAGGCTTCTTTACTCTTCAAGGCTTCCTTACTCTGCAAGGCTTCTTTATTCTGCAAGGCTTCTTTATTCTGCAATGCTTCCATACCCTTCAAGGCTTCTTTACTCTTCAAGGCTTCCTTACTCTGCAAGGCTTCTTTATTCTGCAATGCTTCCATACCTTTCAAGGCTTCTTTACTCTTCAAGGCTTCCTTACTCTGCAAGGCTTCTTTATTCTGCAATGCTTCTTTATTCTGCAAGTATTCTTTACTCTGCAAGGCTTCTTTATTCTGCAAGGCTTCTTTATTCTGCAATGCTTCTTTACGCTTCAAGGCTTCCTTACTCTGCAAGGCTACTTACTCTTCAAGGCTTCTTTACTCTGCAAGTCTACTTTACTCGTCAAGGCTTCCTTACTCTGCAATGCTTCTTTATTCTGTAAAGCTTCTTTATTTGTAAAGCTTCTTTATTCTGCAATGCTTCTTTATTCTGCAAAGCTTCTTTATTCTGCAATGCTTCTTTATTCTGCAAGACTTCTTTACTCTGCAAGGCTTCTTTATTTGTAAAGCTTCTTTATTTGTAAAGCTTCTTTATTTGTAAAGCTTCTTTATTCTGCAATGCTTCTTTATTCTGCAAAGCTTCTTTATTCTGCAATGCTTCTTTACTCTTCAAGGTCTCTTTACTCTTCAAGGCTTCCTTACTCTGCAATGCTTCTTTATTCTGTAAAGCTTCTTTATTCTGCAATGCTTCTTTATTCTGCAAGACTTCTTTATTCTGTAAAGCTTCTTTATTCTGCAAGACTTCTTTACTCTGCAAGGCTTCTTTATTCTGCAATGCTTCTTTATTCTGCAAGGCTACTTTACTCTTCAAGGCTTCCTTACTCTGCAATGCTTCTTTATTCTGCAAGGCTTCTTTATTCTGCAAAGCTTCTTTATTCTGCAATGCTTCTTTACTCTTCAAGGTCTCTTTACTCTTCAAGGCTTCCTTACTCTGCAATGCTTCTTTATTCTGTAAAGCTTCTTTATTCTGCAATGCTTCTTTATTCTGCAAGACTTCTTTATTCTGTAAAGCTTCTTTATTCTGCAAGACTTCTTTACTCTGCAAGGCTTCTTTATTCTGCAATGCTTCTTTATTCTGCAAGGCTACTTTACTCTTCAAGGCTTCCTTACTCTGCAATGCTTCTTTATTCTGCAAGGCTTCTTTATTCGGCAAAGCTTCTTTATTCTGCAATGCTTCTTTATTCTGCAAGACTTCTTTATTCTGTAAAGCTTCTTTATTCTGCAAGACTTCTTTACTCTGCAAGGCTTCTTTATTCTGCAATGCTTCTTTATTCTGCAAGGCTACTTTACTCTTCAAGGCTTCCTTACTCTGCAATGCTTCTTTATTCTGCAAGGCTTCTTTATTCGGCAAAGCTTCTTTATTCTGCAATGCTTCTTTATTCTGCAAGGCTTCTTTACTCTGCAAGGCTTCTTTATTCTGCAATGCTTCTTTATTCTGCAAGACTTCTTTACTCTGCAAGGCTTCTTTATTCTGCAATGCTTCTTTATTCTGCAAGGCTACTTTAATCTTCAAGGCTTCCTTACTCTACAATGCTTCTTTATTCTGCAAGGCTTCTTTATTCGGCAAAGCTTCTTTATTCTGCAATGCTACTTTAATCTTCAAGGCTTCCTTACTCTACAATGCTTCTTTATTCTGCAAGGCTTCTTTATTCGGCAAAGCTTCTTTATTCTGCAAGACTTCTTTACTCTGCAAGGCTTCTTTATTCTGCAATGCTTCTTTATTCTTCAAGGCTACTTTAATCTTCAAGGCTTCCTTACTCTACAATGCTTCTTTATTCTGCAAGGCTTCTTTATTCGGCAAAGCTTCTTTATTCTGCAATGCTTCTTTATTCTGCAAGACTTCTTTACTCTGCAAGGCTTCTTTATTCTGCAATGCTTCTTTATTCTGCAAGACTTCTTTACTCTGCAAGGCTTCTTTATTCTGCAATGCTTCCATACTCTTCAAGGCTTCTTTAGTCTGCAAGGCTTCTTTATTCTGCAAGGCTTCTTTAGTCCCCAAGGCTACTTTACTCTGCAAGGCTTCCTTACTCTGCAAGGCTTCTTATCCACCTTCTTGTAAAAAGCACTAGAATTTTGCACGTGTTTATAAAGAACCTTTTAGCATTCTTAAAATTGTAAAGAGTTAAACTAAAAAAGAGAAGATCCTCGATGACTGCCGTTTTGTACCACCGACCCCAACAACCTTCAGGACGCAGTAGCAACCATTTGACTTAGCCGGACTCGACTAGATCCATGCACAAGCTCTTAGGTAATAGTCCGCCGACTCCAAGCACTTGCTAAAGACGTTCGAGCAACCACGATGTTATATCAATAAACGTCGCACGCCATACCAGAGAGAGGCCCTCGAAGCGAGGAATTTTCCTCCATTTAACACCTGACTACTTCCCTATTATTACACAGGCTTCCCCATACCTCAGCCACCACAAGCACAATGATGCAATAAAGCAAGAAAACAATGCAACAATTAAAAACGACAGCCAATTGTTTCGCAGTCGCGCGAGATGACATGCGGCAGACCGGATTCTTTGCCCATCAAGAAGCTAATAAAAACCCGCTGCAATAATTTCCAGCGAAGCGGATCAATAACCCCCAGGCATTTTTCTTATTTTTACAACCATTGCCATTACCACCGCCATCGCTCTTTTTCATCTTCAGACCATAGAAAAAAAACCGACGCGTTCGCATGGATGAAAATGAAAGTAATTCGCGTACGGAAAGTGTATTATGACACCCATGTGCGTCATGCTGCGCCGGTTAATGCCGCAGTTTAACTCCAACTGAGGCGGCAATTAATCGCAGCACACTTGGATTGGCTCTGATCTCTGGTGATGCATTTCTTTCTGAGGCGCTGAAGATTCTTTCCTGTCAACAGCTGTGACTGATGTGGCAGTCGTGTCGTTCGGACTGGAAACATTGCGAGTCAATCTGCATTCAGCGTAACAGCGGTCTTGGCATTGCTCGGCGAGCAAATAATTGCACGGATGGCTGCGTATCGATCATCTATCTGTGTGCGCCGATCAGAAAGTTTACGATCGCGCGATGCATGATTGGGTGTTGGTTGCTGTGATGAGTTTTGGCAGCGGTGCTCCTCGGGAGCGGGCTCTAAATATGTAAATCGCTTTTAATTGAACGCGCAGTTGTTGGGAAGCTGGCCAGCAATTAATTGCAACAAGGGAGTGCGCAATTGATATGAGCGCTGCGATCAGTTGGTAGTTGGCACATGTCATGCCAAGATGATGGTGGGTGACGTGACTTGAATCTGAGGTGTTTCAGAGATGAAGTTGAAACCGTTTTGGAGGAGACGGTTGTTGTCCAGCATGGGCTGTGGTTTTTTTGCGGATGGCATGGCGTAGTTGGTCGTTTCTTTGCTAGTGACACGAACGGCAAAGGTTCGATCTTGAGGGTTGATCTCAACAACAACTTTAAAATGACATAAATAAAATCAGATTTTCTAAACCACTTGATTGAAAGAAGAAGTCGATGCCAAAGGAAGCAAAGACTGTTGGTTTATAAGAACAGATCGCTTATCGTAAAACTTTTTCCACTCGTGTCATTTAAGTGATACTTGAGAAGTTATACTCAGGGGAAACGTTTTCTTATTGTCAGACGACAGTCATATCAGGCTGAGCTTACCTATTCAGTGGTTAGGCAAAAGTTTTAGTTCAATCTCCGTATCGAATTGTGGACGACTTTTCAGTCTCTTTGCCAGTAGGTATACTCACAGGCTTCAAGCTGACAGCATGTGAAGTGAATCGCTGTCCAATTACACCAACAACCTTTTAATTGACACTTTTGAGATTCACACTACGCATTTATCCCAATTATGGAAGTGACTTGGGAGGCAGCTACCTTTAGAGCTCAAATGTGTGGTTATGTTAACATTATTCTGTTGGGATTCTTGATACTGCTAAACTGCTGTCTGCGCCATTCACTTTCAGTGAGCTTGTACCAGGAGAACGCCGAATTAAAATAAAGTGCACGACTGGGTCGCACGAAACTTTCGAGTTAAGTGCGAGTCTGACTGAAATTCAAAGTCATTTAAGCAAATCTTTTTTTCGGGATGTAAGCATTACTTGGTTTTTAGGGTTTCATCGAAATCGAAAATGGGGTTTTCGAGATATGAGCAGTTTTTAAAGTGAGCGTTTCCAGTGATTCGAATTGAAAATTAAGGACGCAATAATTTTGAAAACATCAATTTTACTCTAAGTTTGCATTTTGGTCAAAATCATGCCGTTTTGAGGTGAACTATAGGGAAAACTATGTTTTTCAAAAATGATTTTTTTCAAAAATCCATTTTACGATAATACAGAAAAAAAAATTGAATTTTTCATTATGTTATAAATGACCATATTACCTTAGAAATGAGTTTTTGTTACAATCGTATGGACCGTTTTCGAGATATGTCCAAATTTCAAAAGTACCGTTACTCCAGTTTTTAGCGGAAAACTGAGTATGCAGTTATGTTTACTTCACCTACTTAAGCTTAAATATGAATTTTTGTCGAAATCGTAAGAGCCCTTTTCGAACAAATCCAACTGGTATGAAAATTTTGTATGGGAAGTACCATTAATATTGAGGTTACCATGAAAAAAAAAAGAACGTCTCCGAACTGTAAGCCCCCAAACTTTAATTCCGAAGTTTGAACGTAATCCGTTCAGCCGCTTAGGCTGTAGGCCTCGGGACATACAGACAGACGGACAGAATTTTGCGACCCACTTTTTTGAGTTCGCCTATAATCGTAATGTGAGAATTGATTAACATCTCGAGTTCGAAATTTTGTACGAATACAATGTCTTTCTCGTAGGTACTACGTAATGGAGAAACTTAAAAAATACAAGAAATACACCAAAATACCCAGTTCACAGTACTTTATCAAAAACTATTGCATACCTGCAGGCTGAATTGTTTTATCGAGCGTTTGTCTAAATTGCTTTACTTTTCTGTTTTAAAAGTTCAATAAAACGAATCTATTCACACATGTTCTGCCTTCCACTTTTTGTGAATTCAAAGCACAAAGTGAATTTTGGTGTTTTGTATTCCATCCAATTGGTTTTTCGAACCTGAAATTTGGTGTTCTCCATTTCGAAAAAAAACCCTATTTTGAATGCTGATTACTGCAAATGGAGGATTTGAGAAATTTTATTTAAACACGAAAAGTTTTTCAAAAAGTTCGCGTGAATTTTTCAAATGACTTTGTAAATTGTTCCAAAAATTTATAAAGTAATTTTGAAAAATTCGCGCGAACTTTTTGAAAAACTTTTCGTGTTTAAATAAAATACTATATTTGCTACTTTATACATCCATTTAACAATTAAAGTTTTATACTCATGAGTAAGAAGTCTGAAGACGCATACCTATACGATACTCATGCTTTTCAATACATTGAAGCAAATTTGTTTAAATTTTGTGGTGCTTCATTTACTTTGGATTTTGAGCAAGCTTTAAGAAAGGGGTTGATAAACGTTTTTCCAGCTGTCGAAACACGAGGGTGCTGTTTTCACTACTGCCGTGCTATAAAGGGAAAGGCTTCGAAAATTCCCAACTTTTTACAAATTTTGCGGAAAGAGAAAAAGCTTTACAACATTTTCAATAAGTTTTTAGTGCTCCCACTTTTTGAGTTGTTTCAATTTATTTTTTAGTCATATGGATCATTGTGGACTTATGGCCTACTTCCACTTTAAAATTGTGAACCTATGGCCTAAATTATTGTGAGCTTTTAGCTCACCTGGGTGGGTTATAAGTCCACAATTGATTTTTAGACTTATAACCCACCTAGGTGCATCAAAAGTCCATTGTGAACTTTTGGCCTGTGGACTTATGACCCTGCGCCGTATATGTAGGGTTGCCGGTGGGTTCGAACAACCTGTAATTTAAAGACCGATAGCTTCGTAGCTGTCCTAGAATTGACCCATTCTTGAGAAAATCTCCTTCAGTTCTTTACATCGCTAGCGAAAAAGGTTTGGAGGTACATGAACTGCTCCACCTGTTTCCAATAGGACCCCAGTGAGTGCGTTGAAAAGGCTTTTATAAATACGACTGTCACTTTAGACTACTTCACCTTTAGCTCTATCAAGAAAGACGGCTACAAGCTTGGGCAGAGAGTGATAAAGTTCAGTCTGGGATTTAATTGAATGCTTTCTGCTTACTCTAATTTTCTCCACGCATAGGCGCCTAAAAATATAACAGCATTTGCGTATCATTTCCTAAAAGCACATCATGTCCAATTGGAATATTTCTGTTTGTCATATCTCTTTAAAAAAAAGTGCTATCATCTTTTAGGAGCAGTGGAAGTCTGCACCTTAAACGACCCCTAAAAGTGTTGTGCAAATTTGATTGCCTACTTTTAGATTCCAGGTGACTGGTTTTGTAAGGCTTTAGTTTAAACGGACATACTCTGTTTAAGTCTGGCTTACATCTAGAACTACACCCGTTCAGTTCTAGCAGTAGGTATTATTTTTTTAAATATATAACTAACGACTACACCTTAGAACGCTTCTTAAGTTTTTGCAGTTCCCTGTCGTCTGCTCTTCAACAAAACGCTAGGACCAAATTTCCAAAGCTTTTCGTATGGGTATGGGTCTTATCTATTGACGGAACTGTATAGAAATTGTTGGTCGTGTTTTGGCTTGGTGACCTAATTTTTGTTGACTTAGTTTGTGGATTTCATACTCAATTGAATTGAAGATAGGAGGAGTACAACTTTGTTTAAAATGAGCCTGAAAAAGACTGACAATTGTTCGAGAGGTAAGGCTCATACGGGTTAGACTTAAATATATTTCTGTAATGGTCAAGGACTTACTTGAACCTTAGTAAACGGCGAGAAATAGATATCGCTCTCAAAAAAGTGTAGATGTTAAATTTGTCAATTCTCCAATTTATTTGGTATTCAATTTAATGGTAGGAAAGAAACTTACAAATTTCCTGCAAAGGAAGCAATTCATAAATACATCAGCTATAAAAATATAATAGAATCTTTTTACTTTTAGTTGTTCTCGAGTGCGTGCTTAATCCTTTTATGCTTCATTTAATTTTGTGTTAATGGCGGCCCTTTATCTGCTGTTCGAGTATCGTCTGGCGGCGTTGCCAACAGGCTGAGAAACCACTTAACTTCCTACGGCTCTAATTGTTGCTGTTTTCTAATCTGGGTTTAGCTAGCCATAGACTTGCAGTTGCAACAGTGTACTTGTTCAAGGCCATGGCATCCCTAAATTTGACAAATAACGCTTTTCTTTGAATCAATATGAGTTTGACCATAAATATCATTCATATTGGACTCAGCAGGGGCTTATGTAGGTCCGCGTCTTGTTGAGCACAATAATTTAGAATGTAAGAAGAAGAGTTGACTCCATTCTCAAAGTAATTGATTGTCATTTTACAAAAATGGACTGGTATTTCGATCCAAAAGATGCAATGCGTTCCCAATTTGACAAGTTAAACGCGTTTTTTAGGTTCAGGTTTATAAAGGCTGAGTATTCCCTTTGAACAGCTCTAACTTTCGTTATTACTCAGTCGATTGCGTCCACCGCAGACCTTGACTTTTGAGAACTGTGTTAAGAAGGCAATCGACTGAAGGTCCATTTAATAGGATTATTTTGTGTATGTCTTTTTTTGGGCTTTTTGGTCGATTCTTCTAAAAATGCGAATATTAAAACTATTCCATTATTTTCCACCCTACGTTTCGTGGGTATTTTCCAACTTCTTCAGGGGCAACGTTCTTTATTGGAGCTTTTTTCCATGTTCCATTTGTTTTCCCCTTAATTTTCAAAAAAAAAAAAAACCGTCGTGAAAAAACGTCTTAAACATTTTAACAGGAATGTCGGGTGGGGTTCAAATATCAGTTTAAACGTCTCTATTTGGAAAAGCATTCTGTTTTTGGTCATTTTTATCGCTTTCCACATTTCTACCTTCAAGTTGGGTAACATTTTTCCTTGAATCACAATCTCGTTAGAAGATCGCTTGCATCACTTTTTAGTCCCATTTAAAAGACCATCCCACACCCTACACCGCTGTAATAGAAAAACGGGACTTTTGAAAAGCTTTAAGAAAGTTTTCCAAAAATATTGATCTTCTAACCGCCTTCTCTCTTCCCTAATGAATGCGTATACCTATACTGAAACAGGGAAAACAGGTCAAAATTTCGCATATTCAGTTAACGTGGCATACAGAACTTGGCTATGATTGAATGGGACTTATATGCTGTGTTACGAGTGCGTGAGCACTGATAGATCATTCACGTTCGGTGATAAACCAATTACGACATTTTCTAGTCTCACCAATGGAGGTCAATGTCTTCCGGCTACCACGTGCCCAGCCTGGATGCATCGATGCATTCAAGGCGTGATTTTTTCATGGATGTATAAAACAACTGCAAACGAGACAAACTTGTACTAAGTCTGCCTTTAAAAATCATTCAAAGCTTCTCGGTGATCTTCTGTGACCATCTCATTTTGATGATTTTGGTCTAAAAACGTTTCCAATTTGTAGGCACACCGATCGTGCCAAGCTCTTGGTCCATGCTAAGATCGACAAATTTGTTGTTTCCTTTCTTAAAGCCCGATAAGATCAGTTTACTTGTTTGAAAGGTTTTTTTTTTTTTCTAATAACTCTTCTAAACCTGCGGACCTGTAGCAGCTACAAGGTTTCTAAGCCTGACAACTTGTAGCAGCTGCAAAATTTCAGGCTTAGAAGTATTATTAGTCATTAGCTGCTGTTGCCGAAGCTGTTAAAGCTGCCTCCAACTTTAGATCTTCAAACAAAATCGTAAAGGAACCGCTTCAAATTTTGATTGGGTATGGGTAAACCTAGCTTAAAGCTTCCACTAAGAAGCAAGTTTAATTTTTTCATAGGACATTGTTTATATTTTTAGGCTCAGTTTGTTCACGTAGCCTTTGAAGGTAAATGTCGGGCTCTAATTGTACATGACGGTCTCTGTGCACTTTTGTAGAGTTTGAAGCCCTTGCCGTTGCCGAATGATGGATTGCCGTCAAATTCGGTTGTTTTGTAGATGAGTTGGACCCATAAACGTCAACTGAATCCAAAAAGTGGGTACTTCACTTTTCAAAAATTTTGAGAAATCGACAAAGTAAGTTTTGCTACTTATTTAAACGACCTTTTCGCAATCTATTTCTGACACAGTTACAAGATATTTTTACTGTGCCACTCCTTGAAGTTTAAAGAGTAAAACAGCGACAAATATTTATTGATAAAAATATTTAAAATAGAAAACTGCCAGTCATCCATTTTTTGAACCAACTATTTTAAACTGATTGAAATTTAAAATGTCAGTTACCTAGCTCTTCTGATTTGGCTAGTTTTCGTTTTACATTTTCCAGTACCTATCTCAGAATAGAATATAAACCGAAAATCAATTTTAATTAATTAAAAAGATTATTTATGTATTCGAATTAAAAACAAAATTCAGAACATGTTTTACTTCTTCTTCAACATTACGATGAGGCAAACTTTGGTAGAAGTCAAAGTAATCACGGCCCACGGGACGGGGGCTTTGTTGAAATGCAAAGAGAGACATTACGTCTTTAAACTTTGCGCCAGTGACAGGGTGTCCTGCTGGGTAACATTTTTATAGTTTAATATTAGAATTCGAAAGGCTTCTTGAGGCCCCTTTTGAGGTGGGCCATCTAGTGGTTTCTTTTTAAATCATAGTTTATTTTGACACTGACAGCTGTTTCCCGCTCGAAATCTTGACAGAAAGTCAGTATCATACTTCCGCGGAAAGAAATGATTCGCTTTACGCTTGAACAAAGTTGGGAAATATTGAAAACTTAATTCCAAAGTGTAGCCCAAACAGTGCGTTTTTTGATAAGAAGTTCCTGCCGAAACGAAGCACTCACCTCGCTTGCTGTACGCAAAATTGTTCGTGAGACTGGTATGCTAGTGGACAACACTCATAATCCCCGTTGTCGTATACGGTGTGCACAGACGAGAATGTGGCTGCTGTAACTTAGAGTGTGAGACCCAACTCGCCATCGATCTCAACAGCTCAACAACAACGTTTCGGTCAACGGTGGGCGTTACAGAGCCATTTTAACAGACTTTTTTTTAACTGAAATTGAAGACACGGATTTGGGCGACCTCTGGTTCATGCAGGAAGGTGCGCCATGACACACAGCCCATGCCACAATCGATCTTTTGCGCACCAAATTCCCAAATCGTGCTATTAGCCCTCTTGGCGATGTCAATGGGCCGCCTCGGAGCTGCGATTTGACCGCCTTGGATTTTTTTTGAACGACGCACGTTGGGTTCCATAATTAAGGGGAATGTTTGCTCTTGCAATTAAAGCCATAATACATGTAAAAAAATTAATTTTGTTCATTTTATTGCATTTTTTAAAAAGAAACTTTAAATGGAACCCAGCATTTTTTGCATAAGCGCAGGTTCTTAAGATATGTCTGCTTTTCTCTTCGTGAGATATTGGTAACCAAATTTCTTCCAACCAAGGATGCTATCTGGACTAACATCGTGTACGACGTATTATTATTATTATGTGAATCTAAGGATGAAATCTGGCTCCAGTGACAGTATTTCCTCATCAGATAATTGGTACTTGCCCAAGTATTTGAGTTTTTTGTGGGTCAGTGCCCCACATGATCCCTCTGTGATTTCACTGGACTAATCGCAGAATTTGCACTTTAGATATACCCAGTTTCCTGGAGGTGTTCCTTAAATCTACAATAACCCCTTAGGAAGCCCGTTAGGAGACGGAGGTTGTTTTTGCTCATGCCGATGCAAGCTTGGAATCTTTTCCGGTTGTATTGCCCCAGAAGTTTCTCAGCCTGCCACATGCCCTCAGTATTATGGCAGGTTCTCGCCCTGTTTTTATTATCTAGTTTCCAAAATTCTTCTTTGAATGTGTGATCCCCTATTCCCCAGAATGGTTCAAGACCTATGAAAGTTTCTGATGCCGGCCATTTCGTTACCCTCTATTCCCACATGGCCAGGCACCCAACAGAGGGTTATTTTTGTTAAATTATGTTCACATTCACTATAGACCTACTTCTACTTGTTCTTATTATATAGAATTTAGTACTGAGAAATATTATTTATATTTCTAAATTCTTTCTTACTTTAATAAACCTTTTGAGATCCTTAGTACAAGACGTACTTTTATTTTACAAAGGAATACAGGCGAAGTTTCCAGAACACTATAGAACAGGTTATGGACGCAGGCACAATGACGACAACAACAACAAGCATTGCAAAACTGAATGGAGAAAACTATTTCGTGTGGAAATATCGAATGGAGTTGTTACTCATGAAAGAAAAGTTGTGCAGTGTATTACGTGAATCCAACTACAACCAGCTCCAAATAATTCCAATGAAAAGGAAATAATCCATTGGCAGGAACGTGATGATCAAGCTCGTGGTTGGATAGGTCTGTTGGTAGCTGATAGCCAGTTATGTCACATAAGGAATTCGAAAACAGCAGAGGAAGCATGGGAAGCATTAAAACTTCACCATGAAAAGGATACGTTGAGCAATAAAGTTTCTTTGATTCGACGTATTTGTTGTACAAAATTGAATGATACTGGAAATATGGAAACACACATGCAGCTTTAACAAATCTATTCCAAAAACTGACCGATCTTGGTGCAGAACCAAAGCAAAGCTGGATCGTCGGAATGATGTTAAGTAGCTTACCTCGAAGCTATGACACACTAGTAACTGCATTGGAAACGAGGCCAGAACAGGATTTGACATTAAGTTTGGTCGGTGCAGTCCAAGCTGTTGAACGAGTATCATCGCCGAAAAGAATCAGATGTTCTTCATGGTGATGGCGAATGCGGGGATGAAGGAAGCAGTACTCAAAATAGTAAAGAAGGGGATAAAATGTTTCTTGTGCAAGAAATCCGGCCATGTCATGGAAAGAAAAACAGGGCAATGTTAATAGTTCAAAAAAAGAGGGATTTTCAAAAGTTCAAAAGCTAAATTTAAAAATGTGAATCAAAATGAAGATTTTTTGTTTATGTTTTCTGGTGGAAATCCATTCGGATGGGTCATTGACTCAGGAGCTACTTGTAATATTGCATGTAACGAGCAATAATTTGATTGACTTGACCGTAAGGAATGCTGTCATCTTAATGTGGCAAGAGGCAATTAAGCTTATGTTTTCTAGTGGTAATTAAAGACTGTGGCACTAAAGATATATGCCAGACATGCGCTCAAAGTAAATTGTCGCGTATCAAATTACCAAAGCAATCATCAACTAAATCAACTGCAGTTCTTGATTTGGTTCATTCGGATGTGTGCGGTCCAATGCAGACACCTTCATTAGGCGGACGGCGCTATGTACTTACGTTCATTGACGATTTTTCACGGTACACAATTATTTACCTGTTAAAGCAAAAATCAGAAGTTGAAAGCAAAATAAAGGAGCATATAGAATTGTTAAGGAATATTTTTGGTTGAAAGGATTACTACATTTTTGCGATCAAACGGAATTCAAATTCAATATTCGGCTCCATATACACCTCAACAAAATGGCGTGGCTAAAAGAAAAAATAGAACGCTCATTGAAATGGCGAGATGTATACTTCTTGAAGCAAAACTTTCAAAAGGTTTTTGGGCTGAGGCGGTAAAGACGGCGAATTATCTTTTATCGTTCACTAACACAAGCGGTTAAAAGAACTCCATATGAGCTGTGGACCGGCTGTAAACCAGGTACGAAGCATCTTGCTATCTTTCGTGTTAAATGTTTTGTACATATTCCAAAGGAGAAACGTTGAAAGCTCGACAATGTTGCTGAGCCAATGATTCTTATGGGATATGATGAGCACTGTAAAGCTTACAGGTGCTATGATTTTCTACGAAAGAAGATGGTGGTAAGCCGTGATGTTAGATTTACTGAAAATTTTCATCATGAGAAGGATACCAATAATATTCAGAACAGCACTGAATTTCGAAATAGGCATGAATACCTTCAAATTCAGTTAGACGCCCCAAACAAATGAATGATGATGCTCCTAAAAATATTAATACGGAATGCGAGGACAACTCTGGATTATGAGTCGCTGGAAGGTACTTCACCACAACCAAGTGAAGATGATGAAAGTTCAGCTAAGCCACAAGAGCCGGAGCGCGTGTCTCAGCGTGCAAACAAAGGATCACGAGGCCTACGATTAATAGAAGAAATTAATGCAGTTGCATCTGAATTAATTGAACCTAAGACATTCCCGAATAGCACACTTGGGTTTTAATATGGTACATACAACTCTAATATAACTATCAAGTTATTTCCTAAGTATTGCAGTAACATTGTCACATCCCACATTGTAACCAAAATAGCCGCATTTCCCCTTATATTTTGCAACAACTTTGTAGTATTTGTGTTTTACTGAGGTTATTTTTTGTTAAATGATAGTTTTTATTACGTTGTTTCAACGAAAACATGTTGCATTTGACTTAACCAAGGTTGTAGCAATGTAACCATTCAGTAACTGTTGTGTTGTCTTGTTGTTTATGCAAATCAGTTTTAAGTTTACAGGTTGGATATAATATAAGTATGAGAAATGTTTCTGTGAACATTCAACAAGTTTTAAATAAGTTATTATTAGAATGCTTTTTGAGTCTACATGTATAGACAAACAAATTATGAAGTACATATAAACTAAAGGTAAATATATTTGATCTGAAAGGTACTAGTATCTAAAACAGTTCAAGTTTGCTGCGATTTCCGACCAAAATCTTTAAACGAATACTACTTTTGTCATGAACATTAATGTCTTGGGTCCGGAAAATTCACGCGCCTCCAAAAAATGGTTAAATAGAAGAAAATTTTAAAAATGAGAAAATATTAAAAAATTTTGCTTAAAAATCCCAAAAGACTTGTAGAAAGAAATTTTAATATACCATATTCATCAGTTTCTATACAAATGAATTGTAGAAGCTATGTAATATATTGGGAAAATTTAAATGTATTTTTCACAACTTAAGACCTATGGTTAAACAGGTATATAAAATTATGAACAATTTGGCATATGTTGCATGAAACATCATTAAAACATGAACCATAATATTATAACTAAAATTTTCCTTGAAATGCTATTGAAATGAAGTTACAACAAAGTAGCAACTGAATGTTAGCAAACTGTTGTTTCCATATTTATGAGATGTAACAACAACAAGTATGTAAGATAAGTATATATCTGACATTTTAGTTTTCTTCAAAATAGTAAATCAACATTATTATAACACCATCATAATTGAAAACAAGCAATAGCATTAAAACTTCTTTATAACTAACTTTTGTTTGTTGACATTATAGTCACTGTTGCCAAACATTTTTAGAAGCTGGTTTTAAAAATGTTCATCGGTGATTTTTATAGTTTTTGTTTTCCGTATAACTTCAACTTAAGATTTTCAGCTTTTACAAACACTTTTGATAAATGTAAAATTTCAACTCTACAATGTTTTTTTTTGTCCTATAATTTGCACATTACAATATTTGTATCAACAACTTTCCAATAAAATACTGCTCTGACCAAATAGGCTCGCAAGTTTTCAGCTGCCATTTGTTTTTTTCTCTTTTTCTCCTTTTTTCGTGAAGATCGTAAGCAATATTTTTCCAAAAATCCGAAGTTACATTAAACTTTTTAACTTACATTTGATAGCTGACTTACATTTTGGGTTTTAAAATGATAAAAATACAAATCAGTGCTATTATTCCTTTTCGACGAAGAAAATCATGATCTCACTTTTACAACATATTTTTTAATTGCGGATCGTCTGCGTGGAACAATATTACATTCGATGGTATATCTTATTTTTGTGCATTGATGGAACATTTTCTGCAATACAGAATAATGGAGGAAAGCTGATTTGGCAACGCTGACTACAACTAGGTATATTGATTATGTGGAGGATGTTAAGTTATAATGAAGCTACAATAACGCCACGAAACTTGACACTGACATTTCGATTTTCTCATCAACATTATATTATTATGATTTCACTAGTGATTGACGACGACGACGACATGACATATTTATAATTGTAAAAACTCAATGCATTGCTTCACATTTTAATGTTTCCCTTATTCTTTTTTACTGAATTGCAAAAATATCCCAGATGACTTGTTAATACACGATTCGTTTTAAAAACATATAAAAAACTTAGCAATGACTTTCCATTTTTGTAAGTTTTTACAAACATTCTGTAAACGTAATTTGTACATATTAGAAACTTAACCACTTTTTATTGTAATTAAGTTACTTCGTTGTTAAGTTTCTGCTATGCAATCGTTTCAATGTGTTTTAGTTAGAAGTATCCAAAATGAAAATTTACTAAACGTATCTGTAACTTATTAGCAACCTTTTTATAACTCTAACGTACGAACTTTTATAAAACTATTTTCAAACATCCCCCTTTTTTGTGAACAAGTTTAAAACTTTAAAAAATGTATTTACAACATTTCGAATGACAATGTTACAAATAGTCCCGCGTGAACATGAATACAACTGATATAGAACGGATTTTGTTACAGATTACTTAAATATAACAGAAATACAATCGAAGTTTTGTTGCAAATCGCAATCTGTGCTATTCGGGTAGCAGAAGCCATGTCAAGTGTTCAAAAGTAAGATTGGATTAAGGCGATGAACAATGAGATGATTTCATTGAAGAAAAACCGAACATTGGATTTATGTAAACTACCAAGCGATCGGAAAGCAATCGGATGTAAATGGGTTTTTAAATTGAAAACAAATGCTGACGGAAATTTACATTGCTTTAAGGCACGTCTGGTTGCTCAAGGATTTTCTCAAAAGAGTTTTTTGTAGGCATTCCCTTTACAAGTTTGGATTTAATGATGTAGCAATCGACAGCCATTATAGCTATATCACAGTTGGTTTTGTTTCTGTCGAAGTTTATTTGGACACATGTCATAGATTTCTGGCTGAAAGATGATGCACGGAAAGAATTGAAAATCACCAATTGCAAAATTTTTAGTTGCAATTTACGAATTATATATTTCTCCCAAATCACAACTAAGTTTTCATGGATTGATATAAAAATTGGTAATTTGACATTGAAAACGGCGGAGTATACAAACTTCTATTTGTTGAAATTTACGATTAGAAGTATCAATTCGAGCTTCTTTTATTTGTAGTGATTTGCGAGATTGTTTGGCGCAATTTATCACTCGCAATAGGTCAATTTCTCAAACACCACTTTACAATCTGAAATTGCGAAAAATATTTGCTGATTTACCAACACTGAATGATGAAACAATCAAATCTTGTAATAATTTAACACATGAAACTGAAAACGTATATTGACGTAGAGAAGTCGTAAATTGCAAAATATTTTTTGTAATGAAATCCATGAAATCAACTACCTAATGTGTGGAATTTTTTTATGCACAGTCCATAGTCCATGCACCTATCGAAATCCTTTTTAATCCTTTCTTTTTATGGATGAGTGTATGTATGTGGTATAGACAGCTGCTATCATGAAGCCAGATCTTCATTGTGCACGTTGCGCGTCGTTGCAGGGACAGGCAGTCGGTATTCAATCTTTCCTTAAAGCAGTCGAGTTAAAGTTGTAACTAATTCGTATTGATAGGTTGTGTACTTCTAATTATACAGCATTCTGGAATATAATATTGTAAGCACCTATTGAATAATACCAAAAACGCCGAAAGTATGCATATACAAGGTGGCGCAAAAATAACCTTCCGATGTTTTTTGGCTGTAATTTAAAAAAAAAAAAATGAAAAACTTTGATTCTTCTTGTGGATTATTTTTATTTGGTCTTTTAATTTTTTTTTTACATCAAGTCGAGAATATGATGTCATGTAAATGGCCGCCGCCACAGTTGATTGTCATTTGAGCCCTTTTTATGGCATTTTCCATCACTTTGGCCAAAACTTCCGGCGATAGGTCCTCACATTCTTGACGGATATTGTCTTTAAGAGCTGCAAGAGTCTGAGGCTTGTTGACATAAACCCGCGACTTCAAAAAGCCCCACAAAAAGAAGTCTGGAGCGGTCAAATCAGGCGATATTGCTGGCCAGTGCAAATCGCCAAAACGGGAGATTAGGCGCCCGGGAAATGCATCCTTCAGCATATCGGTTGTGGCACGTGCAGTGTGTGCCGTTGCACCGTCCTGTTGGAACCACATGTTTTCCAATCCCAATTCATCAAGTTGCGGCAAAAAGAACTCGTCGATCATTGCTCTGTAGCGCTCACCATTCACAGTAACCGTTTGGCCCGCGACGTCTTCGAAGAAAAAAGGTCCGATGACTCCTCCAGCGAAAACAGCACACCATACAGTGACTTTGAGCGGGTGTAATGGCTCTTCGTGGGTTACACGCGGATTTTCAGTGCCCCAGAAGCGTAAATTTTGCTTATTTACGTACCCGCTAAGATGGAAATGGGCCTCATCACTCATGATTATTTTTGATGAAAACTCATCTTCCTCTTGGTGGTGATTAAGGATGGCTTGAGCTTGAGCGTTCTGGAGCAGTGTAGCGTAACATTGTTTATTAACGTGTATTTCGCATGTGTTTACTACACAAATGTCAAAACAGAACTGACATTAGGGGCCAATCGCAAAATTTATAGCATTTTCTGATAGGAGGATTACTTTTGCGCCGCCTTGTAGATCTGTATTTTTTTCAGAATGTACTTCTCCCAATTAGGAAGGAAGTATAAATTGGAATGGATTCTAAAATATGTAATCGAGAAGAATTGTAAAGGTTCGTATCAATGTCAAGTTCATCTAAATATTTTGTTTGCATTTTAAATTTCAGCATAGACCAAATAACCACCCCAGACAAATCCCGTTGTCTCCGGACGATATGGCGCCGTATGATTTTCTTGGATATCAGGAGGAAAAAGGATTCTAAAATATGACTCTAAATATGTATTCGAAAATAACCTAATTAATAAAACTATGAATTTTGATTTGTAAATCACAAGATAAAAGTTGCAAATTGAGAATAAAAGTTTCTAATTTCGCGATAAAACATTTTCAATTTAATACGGTGATGCCTCGAATCACCACTCGAGGATCGTAAATTGCAAAATATGAATTGCAAATTGAGAAAAATAAGTTAAGTTCTGAAGTAGTAAATCTACCCCTGTTAGTTCGCAAATCAACACTATTGAGTTGCAATTCAAGACTAAATAAAATAAATAAATAGTTGGCGCAACAGGTCTGTAGAGACCCAAGGCCTAGCTTCTCACAACCATTCGTTTGTGTGCGTTTTTAATTTTTGGGACGAATGGAAGGGATCTACAATTTTATGCCGGGTCCAAACGGCTAATTGAGAAGCTCCTTCATGACAGTTATACTCACGGATGTTTGTCAGACGTTCGCGAGAGGTGGCGCAGCGGAAAAAACCATTAGTTGGAATTTGGGTTTTTTTTTTTTCGGGATTCGAACCTGAGACCCCTCGCTTAGTAGTCCAACACACTAACCACTAAGCCACTGCGCAATTCAAGACTAAATGGTTGTAATTTGCTAAGCGAGGAAGTCGTTATTCACAACAGAAAAGTGGTAATTTACGAATTGTGTTTGCAGTTTACAATCCAAAATAATATCAAATTGATAACTATTTGTGTCAATTTGCGATCGGTTATTATTGATAATGAAAAGTGTTGATTCACGACTTTTGAGGGTTAATATCTTCACTTCGCTCAACTTCTAGAATTGCGAATAAAAAGTCGTGAATTGGTAAATCCTTAGCTAAGCTCTCAAACTAGACAAACTTTTCGTGATTCTGCGCTTATTTTTCTTGATTTGATCTTAAAATTCTTTCCGTGTGGTACTTTGTTTCAGGCTATTTGGTTCTAGGCCCGAATACTCCTGCCCCAGTTCCCCATCAGTTCTTGAGCCATCTGTGTGCCATTTGGTTGTGTGATTGCTTAGTTTGTGAATTGTGGATTCATTGCTCCAGTTCTTGTTGTTGCTGAGCTTAGCAACAAAGTTCTTTTGGAAATCAAATCTTTTAATGTTATCGTCTCAAGGTAAAGCCATTGTATACCTACCTACTCAATACAAAGTAATAAATCTATAGTAGGCCTTCTCTGGACAGTGCATAAACTAGGTAACAGAAAACGTAGTTATCTCCAATATGAAAAAAATCGACTTATCCACTTCTTGCATGCAGGTGACGATTATATGGGTTTGGGTATGAGATGTCCATGAATGAGCTGTGAGCTTCACCGACTATACCCAACTTTACCCACCCTCTTCTCCTTCGCGTATGCCAATTCAAACCACACTCCATTTTATTAACTAAATTATATTGCACTCTGTTCATATAAAATATTAACAACAAATAGAAAAAACAACCTAACTAAAATAAAATATGATAGAATTTGTAAGCACTCGCCGCGAGTCATGATTCATGAATTATATCTTAGAATGAATCCGCTACTCGGAATAAATAATAAAAAAAAAAAAAATTATATACTTTGCACTTCAATCGCTCCTAAAAGTGTTTGAGACATCTTTTGATCTTTTGGCTTAGTGACTAAGACTACCGGCTAAAGAATGGGATTGCGGCTTTGGGGGGGCTCTTATGCAACTTGCTTCTTTGTCCGCCTGGGGGCGTTCTTCTCCGGCGTCCGTAGTCGGTTGATCATTGTGTGCAACTTCTTGAGGCTCTCTTCGGAGCTCTCCACAACTGGAGCGGGTGCAGCGTTCCGTTTGGAGGTCTTTGCGCGATCGGCATGGGCGTGGTAGTTGTAGGGCCGCTGGGTGATTGAGATCACGGAATCGGTGTTGGAGGCTTGTCCGTGAAGTTGGTACTCCTGCGAATGTTGGTACGCGCCGCCCTCGGCAGGGGAATCGATTGAGTAGGGAGGGTAGATGTGCTCTGTGGCTGGGGCATGTCGTTCGAAGGGCTTGATCGACGGCAGGGGGTACTGGGTCGAGTGGTCCCTGCTGTCGGGCTCTGTGAAGTGGACTTTGGTGTGTGTGTGCCGGGGGTTGTTCTCAGCGATGGGAAGGTGGCCGTCGTCGACATAGCCCTGGGGCACTGATGTGCCGTAACCATTTGCACTGTCGTACTCGGACTGGGGCATGGCCAGGTAGTAGATCGGTTGGTAGCCTTGTCCGACTTCGGCGGCGTGGGCGATTTGCTGTTGTGCTACCTGCATGTAGTAGTACTGTTGTTGAGGCTCCTCATGATTGAGTTGTTGTTGTTGATGTTGTTGTTGTTGATGTTGTTGTTGTTCTTGTTGTTGTTGGTGTTGTTGTTGTTGTTGTTCGTGGGCGTACTGCACGGGACCCTCGTATTGTTGCTCCTCGATGGGTCGGCTCTCCTGGTGGCGGCTTTTGTAGGTTTGATAGACGTCATCGATGGCGGGATAGTGGCCGTCCTGCTGTTGCTGCTGGGCGTAGGCGTAACTCTGTGGCGCCTCCTGCTGGTGCTGGTATTGGACTTCTTGGGGCTTCTCATGCACCTGCTCGTATTGAATTTGCTCGACTTGCTGGTGCTGTTGTTGGTGCTTCTGGAGCTCGGCTTCTTCGAGGATCTTCAGGTATTGGGCAGCTCGGATCTGCAGGTACTGCTGGAGGAGAACCTGCAAGTGAGAGGCGTACTTGGTCGGTCCGGGAATTCGCAGAACAATGACTGGCTCATTCTGCTGGTAGCCATGGCCCTGCTCCTGCTGTTGATAGTGACCGCCTGCCTCTTCGTTGTGCGGTTGCGAGGGCACGAACGGAGTGTTGCTTTCATAGCCCGAATTCGTCTGCTTGAGCTCATACGAATACGACGGAATGATAGAGACGGTGGACTCCTCCTCCTCTTTGATTTGGTAGCCCGGCGCCGAGGCTGGGATGTCTTGCTGTGAGTACGGGTAGAAGGAGAACGACGGCTTTGGGTAGTCGTATCCAGCCGATTGCTGGCCGTTGTAGTAGCCATATCTAGAAAGAGAAATGTTTGTCAAACAGGGCATGGTGGGTTGGACGGAGACACTTACCCCAGATCACCTTCGACGGTGCGCTTTGAGTTCTTCAGCGTTGAGTTGTCCCTCTCCACTTTGATTTTGATTTTCTCGCCATGCAACTTGAACTGCTTGTCCAGCTCCTTGATGAACTCCAGATCGTCATTTGGAAGGTCCTTGAAAGCCTCTAAGGGGGACTTCAAGCTCGGCGTCTTGGTTGGTTTCTTTTTCAACGAGGTGACCTTCTTGGGGTACGTCCTCTCGGAGGGCTTATCCAGGGTTTTCTCCGAGTCTTTGTCTAGTGTTTTTGGCGCTCCAGTCACTAGGCTCACTAGGAGTATGGCGGCCACCTACGGGATGGGATTAAAAGGAAAAGATTTTGTTAATGAAGTTGGGTTTTCTTTTTTTTTCCAGGTCACCAGTTGGATGTTTGTCATGGCCTGCTGCTGAATCGCTGCTCAGGTGAGTTGTTTGAGTTGAGAATGTGAAACTTTGCGTTGTACTAAGGTTTTCCAACAGCACCCTAAATCGACCTGCGTCCCTATTAAGTTGGGCGTTGTTCCCATCTCTGTGAAAACTCTCTGTTTTGAAGGTTTGAGTCTAGGATAAGATATAACTCAATGTCTGTGAGTACCTGTAAAGTTGGGCGCTGTCACCAACTCGGTGGACATTTTTCTGTATGGTGGTTTGAGTCTAGGCTAATATATAGGCGCAAATATTGAAATAACAAATTTGAGTCGAGTGTCCCCCCGGAAAAACTTTGTCTACCTTGATGATGCAACTTGGTAAAAATTGAGGCAAACCCTCAAAAACCATCAGATGCCGAGATGTTGCTGTCCAAAACTCACTTTACTCGCATCAAACTCAACTCATTTACAAAGTCCCTCCACCATAGGCTGAGGGGCAACCTCAACAGCCACCGTTTCCATTTGTTTTGCGTGTAAACTCGCCGCCAATATTAGCCCAGCTAAGCGCCTGATTGTCTTTGTTTGCGCACACTTCGTTTCTACTGTGCATTTTGAAATGAAATTCTTCAATTGTGCCGCAGCTGCGCAGTTGCAAATTCGTTCCCACATGCACATGCCGAACGATGTAAACGACCATCGCGCAGATAGCCAGGTACACAAATTTATGTATTTTTAATATAACCGCCATGCCATATAGAAAACGAATTGGAAAGTCTCCCAAAGCATCCGATGGTGGTGTGATGCAACTGCGAACGCAACGAGAAGCATCGCGCTCTCATACCTTCCATTGTGAGTCAATTGGTCGAGGGATTAATTAATTCCAATTAAATTCATCTCAATGAGATCGTCGTCGCACGATATATGGCGCACAGGTAATCCATGACACCGAACCATGGTATGAACTGCAGACCAACCAACCGACCGACCGACCAAACGACCGACCGACCGACTGCAATGAACGTAAACTTAACATTTTCAAAGTCGCAACGTGGGACTCTGTTCAGCGACACCGAGAACAAGTCACCATTTTACCATCTGAGATGTTGAATAATCCCTCGTTAGGGTTACATCACAGAGACCGTGTCAGTCGGGCCTGTAAACAAGGAAGCTGCAGGTCCGTTTGCGGACTTCTTCTTCTCTTACTTTGGATGAGGCTAATTCACTTGTGGAGGAGAGTGTTTGCCCATTTGCGATTTGTTAATGGCTCGTACTCTGTGCGTAATGGTTTTGTTTATATTTTTTGTGTAGTTGAGGATTGACACTTATTAGCCGGGGAAACAGTAATTGCTGTCGGCGTGCATTAGCCCGATGAGTTATAAGGTTGGGCAAAAGATGATTTGCTGCCTAGCCCTGTGGGGTGAGGAAGCTTAGAAGTCCACGTACTTTCTCTGCTGATTTGCTTCAGTCTTTGGATGAGTTGAAAAAATTGCAAATTAATTACGTAAATGTGTTTTTAACTCGACAAGCTGAGTCACTGGTGTTTGTTGCATAAGTTTTGTAGCGTAATGTATCAAGAAAAAATTCACGACTCACGTCGAAGTAAACTCAAAGTTTGTTGTCCAGATTTCCATTTGAAATTCTTTCACTTTCCATCAAGTCGCTCTTAATTGAGATTGGTAAGCACAGTGTGACCTAGAACACAGTGGCGCCCAAACATACTTCCCAATGGGTTGCGTCATTTAGACAGTAAAAAAACTGGCTCTAGTTCAAAACTGTGACAAACAACTTTTTTCCAGTGTTTCCCGTTCCCACGGAATGCTAATGATGGCCGCCCCTCTTCTGCTAGTCGCCACGATTTGCATAAACCCCATTCAGACATCAACTAGAACTGAAAGAAACGTCAGGTTCTTTTGTCATATGTTACATTTATTAAAGACAAGAAATTTCCCAACCGAGAATCACTTAGATCTGTGTTTGATTGCCTCACGATACACGATACTCGATGCAGACAAAAGAAAAAAATGGTCTCGTCTGCAAACCAGCACCGAGCCAAGTTTCCAAAGACGCTACCTTAACGATCGACAATTAAAGTGTTTATCGCTTATTTTACTCGTTTTACTGCGCACCATAAATGTTCGTCGTTGTCGTCGTCGTCGTCGTCTTCGTCGCTGTATAGTTTGTTGAGCGGTCAAGGTACCTATTAAATGATGGGAAAGAAATGCAACCAGCTTGGTGGCGCTGCGGTGTTAATTTGCGTATAATGGATGTACAAATGTGCGCGGTTGTGTATTCTATTAACGCCTGCGTATAACAGATGTGGGCTATGGTGTATCTTTGTAGGCTGCATGGAAAGAGGTTTCAGTTGTTTAAAATTCAGATCCGAAATGGAGATGTTGAGACAGAATTGGCAGGGAAGCTGTATTGAGCGTCTGTTTTACCTTTTTAAGTGTAGACTGATCCAGGAGCTAAGAGCTGAGCATTTCAGAGCCATCTCTCTACTCAAGCTATCAATAAATATAGAAACAATTTGGGGAACAGCACCTTACGCCTTACTTCATACAACCAAAAGTGTAGCTTTTAATTTTTTGGGGGTTCAACCGGGAACCAACAACTGAGCCACTGAGCCCTGGAACTATAAGGCAGAAAAACAATAGACAGAGCAGTTCTTATACGACTTTCCAGCAACGATATACGAAGGTACGAAACGAAGTTCTGGGATCACATCTGATACCAGGGGTCGAATCGGATCGTCCGGGAATGAGCACTACATTTTTAAAATCAACTTTGTTAATTCGACCCGAACAATTGAGTCATTGGTTGGCTTAAACTTTTATAAATAAAACAAAAGGCTAAACATATCCGCAAAGGACACAAGGCCTTACTTCCAAAAGCCTTAAAGCGTACCTTTTATTTTTTTGGGGGTTGAACCGGGAACCAACAACTGAGCCACTGAGTCCACGAACTGAAAATAAAAAATAGTTCGCGCAACAGGTCTGTAGGGACCCTAGGCCATTCGTTTGTGTGAGTTTTTTATTTTTGGGACGAATGGAAGTGATCTACAATTTTATGCCAGGTCCAAACGGCTTCATGACAGTTATACTCTCGGATGTTTGTCAGATGTTCGCGAGAGGTCCACGAACTATCAGGTGAAAAATAGATATTAAGAACTCCTTTTATATCAGTCTTCAGCAACTATACGAGGCGACCGAACACAGTCCTGGAATCATGCCTTGCCTGATACCACATTTAACGAGCCATAGAATTTAGAAATCAAGAACTGCGGGACCTTATGGAGTTTTTTAAGGAACAAAATCTCCAACCATACTCAAAGCAAGCCCTAAAAACACCTAAAAATAGACAGCCCAAAACTCAGCGGGCCTCAGGGACAAGCTATAACTAAACAAGTCTTCTCCTCTGGCGCAGGGTCACTCACAAAATTCTTTTAGACTTCGATAGAATTGGATTCCAGGCATTTGAGTAACCTGATCACCGACGAAACCTTCATTGGTAGGCACAGAAATGCCGCTCATTTAGGTAAAAATCTTGGTCAAAGTTGGAAGTTTAACGTGGTTAAACGCAGTTTACCGGCCTTTAAAACTCGACGGCTCGGAACTAAACAGTACCTCCACCTTCAGTGCGAAGTATCATCCTGGGCGTCGAACCGGGCGTGTTCGAGAACGGGCATTTCCTCACGAAATAAATAAATAAATAATAATTAACTTAATTTGTCATATGAAACAAAAAACAAATCACGAAGCGTGTTGCTAGTGCACAAATAATGCGGCCCGTAAAACAAAAAGCTCGGGAAGGGAAGCACCTTTCGATTTCAATGCCTTGCTGCAGGCGAAATGATGGGACTGTCGGCAGGGATGGTGCTATGAATCAATACCGCCAGTTTGATGGTCTGCCTTAAGTAAGACTTTTTAATATCACAAGGGTTAGAAGAGTTCAAAGAGCCACGAAACCACGGGTGCGATTCGGCCAAGCCGCCCGAATCACCCCAAAGTTTTGTCTCCTAATCCACTTATCAAGTGAAATTTATTGTCTGAAACGCTAGCAAAGCGATTCTCTCTCTCAGAAAAATAGCCTTCCATCTAATAGGGTTCGTTAAAATAAAAAAAACACTTCTAAGGTCGCTGAAGTCTAACTTGGCATGCTGGGAATAGCAGCGTAACGAAAAGTGAAACGCAACTGAAGGCATTTTTTTTTGCAATGGCTAATGGCCTGAGTTGTAACATTTTCCAAAGACACAACCGAGTTGTTAGTCTCAAATAAAGGGTTTTCCAATAAGATGTGTTATTTTGGTATTCAAAGAAAAATGTAATTTTTTGAGATAAATGATCGGATGTTTATGTCATAATAAAGAGGAAGGTTTGCCGTTAATAATGAAAAACAACATCAGCCAAATGGCCACCACGAGCACGGATACAGGACCATATCCTTTTCATGAAATTTTCCATAACCAAATCGCAAAGTGGCTGCCCTATGTCCTCGATAGCCTCACGAATTTTATCTTTGAGGTCTTGAATCGACGCTGGGCTGTTGGCGTAGACCTGTCAAAGGAAGAAGTCGCAAGGTGTTAAATCACAAGATCTCGGTGTGATCACCTCTTCGAGAGATATCACGGTCCGGAAACTTTTCCCGTAGAAGATCAATGGTTTCGTTTGTTATTGCTCGGCCGGCTTGAGTTTTGTGTTAACTGAACTTTATAAGCCTTAAGACCCAAGTCTTTATGCAAAATACGGTGTAATGACGTTTGTGGAATACCCAATTCCAAAGAACGATGAGTAATGGACAAACCTGGGCTTTCTTCAACACTTTGGGCGACGTGCACAGGTTTTATTCTTCACATCACTAACTTGTCCCAACAGCTCGAATTTTTCCACCAATTTCTGTACTGCGGTCCGACAAGGCGCTTCACGACGACCAAAAAATGCTCTAGTTTTGCGAACTGTGACTGCAAGATTTTCACCATTTTTGTAGTGAATTTTAATAATTTCAATGCGTTGTTGAAGCGTGTATCGTTCCATTTTTAGTAATGGCGTAGTTTCAACTTGTCAAATGTCAAAGAATAAAAGCTTCAAAAGTGACAGCTACTGAAATAGCGGGCCATTCACAATAACACCTCTTATTGGAAAACCCTTTATCATAGCCAGCAAATATCAATCAGCACTTGCAAGAGTGCGCGACCTCTTCGAAGCACTTTCATAGACTTTTCAACAGTGCAACGCTCCAATAGGCACAGTTTGCCCTAGAAGGTTCGCTAAAAAAAGGCAGAAAATATCGAAAAGGCTTAAATCGGCTCTTTCAAAAATTCACGATCTTTTTGGAGCGTTTTCATCGATTTTTCAACAGAGCAACGGTCCCATAAAGATAGACAACAAGTTAAGCCATTTTTGTATTTGTAAGTAATAGGCCCTGTACACTGCGACCAGAAGAGAGCTATTGTGTTGGCCTCTATTATTTAACCCAGGGAGCTGTTGAGGCTCTTTATAAACCGCAGTACCCTTCTTGGTTCCATGTTTCCTATATCGGCAGGACTTAAAAACGGCCTTGCATAAGTTAAGCCATAGTGTGACCATATACTTGCCAGACCTTAACATTACAAAAAAAGACTGCGGGACTGACTCACATGGAACTAAGACGTCAGTGGAAATACGATTATAGCTAAATAGCTTAAAAAAAAAACATCGAACTGGTGACCATTTTTTTTAAAGAAGCTTGCAACTTCCCCTTAAGCAGTTTTCAGACCCTTTGTAAGAAGCCTCGTTCTGAAAAGTAAAAGGCCCCCAATCACTCGCCCGTCCGGTATTCCAGGGAGCTAGACATCTACTTTACTGAAATCTGAATATCGGTAACCTATATGTCTGTAAAATTAGGGAGCCTCCATCACGTTTTGGACCTTCTATTGCCAAGCATATCTCAGTCTTGGTAGGTATAGGCACTCTTGTGGCAGTCTAAGGACAGGGGTCTGGAGAGCTGCTTACAATATGCATGAATTGCTCATAGCAATACAGGGTCGGCATCCTGTAAGGCGAAACGTTCAACGCTTTCGTGTGCACGAAGAAATTTGCTTGTGTAACATACGGCAAAACATTCGTGCGGACGAAAACGTTTGAACGTTTCGCCTCACAGAATCTGACCCCAGGTTATTGAACACTTAACTCTTAATAGCCTTTTGTATGTGAGGCAATCTGGTTTTAGGTCTAACCACAGCTGTTCCACAGCGATGGTTAACATATTGGAAGGTGTAAAAAAAGAATTCTGCTTGATTTCTCAAAGGCTTTTGTCAAAGTTAACCACAAAATTCTTTGCTGGAAATTGAAAAATCTTTTTGGTTTTGGCAACAGTGCAGTTCGACTCTTCCAAAGTTTTCTTCCCAATAGATTTCAAAAGGTTGTAATTACTGAATCCTCTTCGGCCCTTTTACCAGTGAAGTACGGTGTACCACAAGGATCAATCCTTGGTCCGATTATTTTTTGTTTATTTATTAATGACTTGCCATCTGTATGTAAACATACTTCGGTTCATCTTTATGCTGATGATGTGCAGCTCTACTTATCCAAGCCATCCAATTATACAGAACAACTTATATACAACCTAAATGAGGACGACCTCTCCCGTATTCATTCCTGGTCTGTAGCTAATGGATTACTCTCAAATCCAGACAAGTCGCAGGTTATTCCTATATCAAGTAAAAAAATAGAAATAAACACTCTGCCTGATGTCGTCCTCTCCAATCATAAGATAAAAGTTGTTCAATCTGCTACTAGCCTGGGATTTGTTATCAACTCAAACTTACATATGCTGAGGTTGTTTACTGTAACATCGATTCCTTATCCCAGCACAAGCTTCAAGTTGCATTTAACGACACGGTACGATATATTCATGGACTACCCAGATATGACCATATTTCACAACAGGCACGAAGCCTTTTAGGCACAACCCTTAAACATTTTATTGACGCCAGAAATTGTATATTTTTACATACCATAATAACAACAAAGACTCCCATGTATTTATATGAAAAACTTAATTTATCTCGTTCCCCTGGAACCCTTTGTTTAATTCCATCACGTTTTCGATATCTTAATTGGTCCCGTTTATTTTTTATTTACGCCATCAAATTATGGAACTCTCTACCCATAAATATTAGAACCATCTCTAATGCCACTCGCTTTACGAGCGCGGTTTTTCTTTATTTTCCTCGCCTACTCTAATCTCTAATCTTTTGTTTTTTTCTTATTAAAGTTCTACTTCATTTCTCTCTCTTGCCTTCTGTATTCAATTCCTTTTCTTTCTATAGTTATATTTTTATATTAATCCTCCTCTTCTATATCTCTTACTGTTACGTTACTATTTCTTTAAATTTAAGGCCTACACATTGTTTTATTAAATAATTTCTTATTTCCTCAACTCTGTACTATAAAAGATATTTATCTTAATGTACTTTAAAACTTTTATAAATAAATTGAAAAAAATTGAAATTGAAATTGAAAAAATTGACAGCATATGAAGCGTTTGAGGAGGTTCTAAGTGTACTTCTCTGCATTCTTTTTAATAGACCATCAGGTCATAAAAGAGAGTCACGGAGAGGAACATTTCGTCTACAACTTGCGGGTGGATTCAGGTTGAAGTGCGGTAGTTGTCCTTATTTCATCTGGTGGACTATATTTTGCAGTCACACCCCCCTTTCGATCTTTATATGGTTTTTAATGTAACCTCGACCAAGGGGGAGGGCAAATGCGATTTGAAATGACAGCTTTATTACCTCAGTTACAGGCGAATGTCCACTGAATAAAGTTTCAACATATCATCGCAGAATTCCTTCACTTCGTTCAGAATGAGCTCAATACAAGAGTTCGGACTCTGTGAGTCATGGTCTCAAATTGCAACGTCTTCTGGCGGGAAACACTTCCCAAAACCAATCTAGCACCTTCAAGCCTAATGATCCGAATTCCTGGACAAATGCGTCCAAGCACTCGACTGCACCCATAAATCACCCCATTCGGCCATCTGTCAATCGATCAAACACACTCGCCGCATGACAACACTTTCCTTGTATTGATCACAATCAATTACTGTCTGCCGTGGTATTGTGTACTAGTTTCTATTATTGCATGTGCCTTTGGCTACCATACACCATCAACGTCATGGTTATCCGCAAATTGCAACTAAATCTCTTGTCGGCACGGTCAAGCTTTCGGCTGTTTTGGTCAGATGGTGCAATTATGGTAATGTGTGATGTACATTCAGTGCATGTGTGCCGTAACTCCTTCTGATCACCTTGCACAATGAAAATAGATGACTTGTATAACAAACCCGGGAAGTCGCACATTCGTACGAGCTACGAGTATGACTCAAGTCAGCCACCTGCATTCGCACGGAGGAAAGGAGTTGTCTTCTGAATAATGAGATGATGGTTCACAAGGCTACGGGCGAGCTAGGAAGTGAAAGGTGCTGTATTGTTTCAAATTAGACAGACAAATGCATGTGCATGGATGGGAGAGAGAGCAGGTACGTTGAACTGGAAACATGTTTCTCTGCTGACTGATCTTGTAAGTCAATAAACAACTTGTTCAGTTGTCGTTACCGTAAAATGCATTCCATTCAGGAGAGAAATTTATTTTTTTCTTCTATTTTCTCTAGACAAAACGAGTCGTAGTTGCTGTCAAACATATGCCAGACAATATCGGAGAAAGGATGAAACGGGATTCAAAGGTTGACTTGAGTGTTTTAATTGCCATTAGGGGTGATCGACAATGACAGCGGAGAGATGGGAGAGTTCCAGTTTGATCTGGCATCAGTTTCAGGTTGGTTTTCATTTTGAATGGCAAAAAGCAGGGATGGCAAATGATTTAGTTGCAGAGCTGTAGGTTTTGAAAAAAGCCCGCAAACTAGGTCAGTGGTAATGACTGACAGTAGAGTTGTAGGACAACTTCCACGGATGCTAAGACGCGGTGCTAATCCAACTAAAATACAAAAAAGTAAAAAGTCACAGGGATGATATTTTTCTTTATATAAAATGAGCTTGTGTGATCTGCAAAAGACTTAAGGTGCCAGCAAAAGAGTCACAAGTATAGGCGAGTTCTTCATTACTTATCGAAGCTGTTCTGTTTTGGGGGTGGTTTGTTGAATCGATGAAGGTAGACCTTCCCCAAGATTTGTTTGAATTAATTGCAAACGCCAGTCCGAAGTTTTTTCTTAAACCTGTCCCGAAGTTGAATAATGAAACAAATTTTAAAGCTGCATAAGACTGCTTGCTCTGAAAGCGTCGATTTCAATTTAAGCCTACGACTTAGAGACAAACCGCGATATAAATGATCATTTTTAGTGTCCAGGCTAAATTTTTCGAACTCACAATGGCGGAACTTCCCATACAGAATTGCGTAGCGTGACCTAAAAAATATTTAGTTTGAAGGTTAAAAATGATTATAAGTACGAGTAAGGCCCAAAGACAGTGTGACATTTTTCGGGCATAGCTACATCGAAATTGGTTAAACATGTTTCAGCATTATAAATGTTTAATCAAAAATCTCGAATCTTTAAAAATTCAAACAAGTTTTCAATAGTAAAGACTTGAAAAAGGCTATCAAGTGGTTATGATCACAAAGTGCAGCTGTTTCAAATATTGTGATTAACCAAACAGGAGAGACAGGGAATGATTGAAAAATTCGCAATTTTAACGCCAGACCCGAACATGGTTTCTTAGATCCACCAGATGAGGTCTGCACTGTTTAGCTTTAGGGTTAGAAATGCTTAGCCCTGAAAATTTATATATTTTTATGGAAATTCCGTTTCAAGATTGGATTTTCGTAGCTCTTTTTTTGACTTTTCAGGGGATTTCGTACATCAACCGTTTTTTCTAACTAAACTAAAATAAGTCATATTCTGCTCGATTTTTTCTTACAAACGTCAGCTTTCATTATATTTGTGGAAAATGAACTGAATTAAGTTCTGAAACTTGTTATTTTAGCAGCATTTAGGTTCTAGTTTTTTAGGTCTTTCGTTTCGACAAAAATCGTCTGAAAAGTTACGGAATGAGTGCCCAGGCTCTCGATTCATAAAGGTTTTTTTTTTAGCCTGTCTCAGATCGTAGATGTTTTCAAAGGTGTAGGCCTTCTTTCAATTTCGATATTTTAAAGTTTTTGGGTTTTCGCAGCCTCTACACTGAGTGCGCAGTTTTAAATTGAAGACTCCCACTTTATATCTTGTATAAAAAAATAAAGCAAATTGATGGAGCTGTTATTTTTGACTCTTCTTATCTACCCAAAGCCTTTTATGAGACTTATTCTTTGACATAATAGTTTTGATTTAGAATTGTTTTATCGACATTTTTTACCAAACCATTTTCATTGCCTTTTTTTAAATTGAAACCCAAGTTCAAGGGCCTGAAACTCGGATACCGGTCCTTTGTAAAAGCTGAAAGACGCTTGGTCATTTTAAAACCAAAAATTCAAATCAAGTTAACTGTATACATGTTTGATTTGTCAACAAGGATATCAAGACGAGTAGAGGCTCATACAGCTATTCTAAAAAAGTGTTTGCGGATTTTGAAACTGACAAAGCTGTGGGACTCGATTGATATGGACAAACATCAGTTTCAGATTGGTTTTCATTTTGAATGACAAATGATTTAGTTGCAGTGCTGTAGGTTTGAAAAAAGCCCGCAAACTAGGTCAGTAAAATTGTAGGACAACTTCCAAGGAAGCCTAGACGCTGTACTAATCCAACTAAAATAAAAATTGGCGTCTTGGCCAATGCAATGGTCTGCAGTTCCACTAATTTACATGGCTACAATGGCTACTCTTCGGCAAGTCCTCAACGCCTCCACAGTAAGAACAAGTGCAAGCCCAGCATATCAGTCAAGCTTTGAATGAGGTTTATTTTTAAAGTTGGCGAAACCAGTTCATTTTAAGATTTAACAAAATAAAATAAATATTAAAAACAATATACCTACACGGAAAGAATTGAAAATCACCAATTGCAAAATTTTGAGTTGCAATTTACGAATTATATATTTCTCCCAAATCACAACTAAGTTTTCATGGATTGATATAAAAATTGGTAATTTGACATTGAAAACAGCGAAGAATACAAACTTCTATTTGTTGAAATTTACGATTAGAAGTATCAATTCGAGCTTCTTTTATTTGTAGTGATTTGCGAGATTGTTTGGCGCAATTTACCACTCTAATAGGTCAATTTCTCAAACACCACTTCACAATCTCAAATTGCGAAAAATATTTGGTGATTCACCAAAACTGAATGATGAATCAATAAAATCTTGTAATAATTTAACACATGAAACTGAAAACGTATATTGACGTAGAGAAGTCGTAAATTGCAAACTATTTTTTGTAATTTCCATGGAATCAACTACCTGATGTGTGGATTTTGTTTATGCACAGTTCATAGTCCATGTACCTATCGAAATCCTTTTAAATCCTTTATGGATGAATGTATGTATGTGGTATAGACAGCTGCCATGAAGCCAAATCTTCATTGTGCACATTGCGTTGCGGTGCAGAGACAGGCAGTCTGTATTCAATCTTTGTTTAAAGCAGTCGGGTGGTTAAAGTTGTTTAAATTTAAATACCTATAACTAATTCATATGGATAGTGAGTGTCCTACTAATTATAAAGCATTCTGGAATACATTTTGTAAGTACCTATTGAATTCCAAAAACCCTGAAGTACCTATGCATATAAATCTGTATTTTTTTCAGAAGTTACATCTTGCCATTAGAAAAGAAGTATCAATTGGAATGTATTCTAAAATATGCAATTGAAAAGAATTGTAAAGGTTCGTATTAATGTCAAGTTCATCTAAATATTTTTTTTGTATTTTAAATTTCATCATAGACCGAAAAACCACCCCAGAAAAATCCCGTTGTCTCCGGACGATATGGCGCCGTATGATTTTCTTGGATATCAGGAGGAATACGAAAATAACCTAATTAATAAAACGATGAATTTTGATTTGTAAATCACAAGATATAAGTTGCAAATTGAGAATAAAGTTTTCTAATTTCACGACAAAACATTTTCAATTTAATACGGCGATCCCTCAAATCACTACTCAAGAAACGTCAATTGCAAAATATGAATTGCAAATTGATAAAAATAAGTTGCAATTTACGACTAAGAATTTGTAAATTGCAACTACTGAAGAAGTAAATCCACCCCTGTTAGTTCGCAAATCAACACTATTGAGTTGCAATTCAAGACTAAATGGTTGTAATTTAGTAAGGGAGGAAACCGCAATTTACAACAGAAAAGTGGTAATTTACGAATTGATTTTGCAATTTACAATCCATGTAATATCAAATTGATAACTATTTGTGTCAAATTGCGATCGGTTATGGCAATATGTTTTTCTCGTTTGATCGCATTATTGATAATGAAAAGTGTTGATTCACGACTTTTGAGGGCAATATCTTCACTTCGCGCAATTTCTAGAATTGCGAATTAAAAGTCGTGAATTAGTAAATCCTTAGCTAAGCTCTAAAACTAGACAAACTTTTCGTGATTCTGCGCTTATTTTTCTTGATTTGATCTTAAAATTCTTTCCGTGTAGGTTCATGTTCACCGTAGATTTTCCTCCTGTCACGAGGAAAAGCCTACAGTCTGCTCTTCATTAAGAACCCTTGTGGCAGCAGTTAAAATTTAGATCTTTGTCCAAGAAGTGGGCAGCGGAAAGAAAGCACTTTACGCATATTTTTATATTTATTCTGGTGATTGAACATGAAACCAGTGGCTCAGTAGGCACCCCATCCCGCAACACATAAACCAGTGGGCGCACTTTTTTTCACAAGTGCTGCATAATGGTTCTACGTTAAACCAACCTTGGGAGAAGACGCCCTACAATTGTGGTAGACTACTGACTGAGGGAGTCTCACGTTTAATTGCATTTAAAATATATTTTTTTATTGCACCGATTCTCGCAAACTTCTGACAAACATCCGAGAGTTGAAAGAGCGCCTCAATTCAGCCCTTCGGACTCGACATACAATTTTAGGCCACACAAACGAATGGTTGTAAGAAGCTAGGCTGTGGGTACCTGTATGCTGTATCTACGGTTGTGCCTCCTAAAATACTATAGTCTGAGATTCCCCGTCGAATTTATTTATTTTTTTCTATTTCAATATTTGCATTTATTAATATTTATTTCATTTTCCATTTACGGTGCGAATTTGAAGACTTAATTCATGCGTCTAAGTGAAGAACAATTTGAATTTGTCGATATTGAAGGGAATGCCCTCAGGATGCGACATGTCCTACTGCAGATCTGTTCTCAGCGGACTTGAGTAAACGAACCGTGGGGGGTTACATAATGCTACGCAAAGGTAACAAAAATTCTTGCAAATAATAAGCATGGACATAAAATCAATTTTTCATTTCTTATTTCTCTTACGACACTATGAGGACTCTCCTTTGGTGTATTTAAAATACGTCTGCCTTCCTTCATGAATAACTACTCACACTCATAAAAGTGCGTGAGAGTCTGCCTAACCACCCACTCCTTCACTTAACTTGCACAAATCGGTAAAAAAAAAAAAAAACTGTTTCCCCGACAATAATAGCCTCCACTTGATTATTGCCATACCCGTCGTCTGCGTCTATTGAGCAATCTCATTTGATTGCAAATCACCGCTTTTTGCAAGAAATTAATTGAATTTCCTCTGCCCTATTACACTAACTGCGCGCATCTCATTAAACTATCTAGTTTCACTTTGCCATCAGATAACACAACCGACGATAATTCACCTCAACAAGATGTACACCATCAGCCGTTACCATCACCATCATCATCACCATCAAATCAGCAAAATTAAGTACACAACCAACGTGCAGACTTTCGGTTGCCGATCACACACCAACGATCCGACACACATTTCCGGCAGTGCACGAAACAAAACGAAAATAGAATCTAAATAAATAGACTGGTGGCGAAAGCCTGCGCCGAAACTGGAAAGTTTTGTTGAATCCCCAAAGACAACGTACCACAAATATCCACTGTTTCATAATGCTGTTATCCTTTTTGTATCCTTTGGCGATTTAACTTATATCACACACTGTCTGTTATGGCACGCGATTAATCCACAAATGAAAAGGCGCACACCAAAGAAATCTCCTCGAACGCGAATGCTAACGGTAACAGGTCGCACGGTCTACTGTTGGCGCTGCAGAAGTTGTAATTTGCTTTTATATTACATACCACATCCAGCTGGAGGTTGGGGTTTTTGTTTTCCCTTCTTTCTTCTGTATGTTTGGTAACAGATGGTTGGGGTCTTTTACAGTTGGTTTTTCTTATAAAATGCGAACCAAAGTCTGTTGAATAGGGTAAAGTCGCATTAGGCGGTTGTATTATTTTTGTTTTTTTGATTGTGGCTGCTTCATGGTCGTGTGTCAGTCAGTGGAGTAAAGCTGTCACAAAGAAAGGTATCTTGTCAAACGTTTTATTTGAATATTCACATTGATCTGTAATTTATTTAAGTTTGGGCCTCTTAAATTGTCTGCAAAAGACGTCTTGTAACAGTACAGTGTTGGTGTGTGTATTTGAGAAAAAAATTCCCTTGAGTATAGTTGCGATTTTTCCCACAATCTCTGAAATCCCAATTTCACATTTGCTCCAGTTACGTCGGACACGTCACTTCATCTCACATTCAACGGCATACAATCAACAAGAGGTGCAGCCTTTTACTCTAGACAGCGGCCTTTTCGTTGAATATAAATAAAATATAAAATTGTAAAGAAGTAAAAATACAAATAAACAAAGAAAAAAAGAACTAAATACTTTTTTTTTATATTCAAACCGTAAGACAAAGTTATAACTCTCCCACATAATTTTTGTTTCTGCACAAAGGCGATTTGTCAGAAAATCATTTGACGTATAACACACTGTCCAAATTTAATTCGGATTTGAGTACGGCTATTCCCATGGGCTTAACCCACCATTCCAAAACTCCTCTCCTATTGCTAATAACTTGTTACGTTCCCTTTTCCAACAAAACTGTGGTTTAGGGCAGAAGCTCTCAGGAAAGGAAAGAATTATCGCGGTAAGGGATCCTACGATAAGAAAAATTCCCCCCGATATAACAACACTGCCAGCACCAGAACTTCAATGCGTGAATGTCTCCGCCACAATAAGGGGTGATTCAAAATTCATCCCTTTCCTGACAAAAAAAAAAATCTTTGAAAAAGGAAATTCCATGAAAAGGAAAAGAATTCCCACAATATAAGAGGACTTGGGTACAGTGATAACATTTAGACGTGGGTCTGCTTTGCAGTTAAAAAAGCTTTAATTATTAATGTCTGCAGGGGAGTACTGATTAAGGAAACATCGTTTCACCGTGCTTTCGAGATCTTTTGCCTTTTCTGCAAACCCAAACTTTGATCACAGAAGGTCCCAGGAAATGGAAAAATTCCCCCGATATAGGAACACTTCAAGCGATAATTTTGTGGCGTTGGGATGTCTTTTCAGTGAAAAGGGGTTTGATTCATAAAAGATGTTGGGCGCTACGGGCTGTAATCAATACCCAGTCACAGTATGGGTATTTTTTGCTAGGCGAATTCAATTTTATTCTAACATTCGAACCCCAATGTGGATACAATTTTTTGCCTTACTTACTTAATTAGGCGCCTCTAAAGTTCAGGCTTAACCGAGTCCTCAGCTAATCAACAAGCCTTAGCTAACTGCCTCAAGTTGCGCACTCCAAGTCTGTTGAGATCTCCTTATACAAGGCGGATGTCTTCTTCTACTTCGTCGTACCTCCTGGTTAATCTATAAGGTTCAAAGAGCTATAGAATTTATGTTCATTCGGCTCTACAATTCTACATGTCCCAGCCATCTTAGACGGTTGACGTGCAATTTTTTGACCAGGTCAATGTATAGTTGTACATGCTTGTATAGTTTATCGTTGAATCTACTCCTCCTAAGCACCACAACGGGGCTGAAAATTGTACGAAGAATCTTCCTCTCAAAGAGGGCATCTTCATCTCCAAAAGACAAAGTCCAAGGTTCAGCGCAATAAAGCAACACTGGGGCTATCAGTGTCTTATACAGAATTTGCGTGAAATAGTGCTCTCGAGCTTCTGAGCTCAAAGAAACGGCTAAAGTTGTTCATTATTTTTACGCCAGCCACAATTATGGCATTTTTATCGCTCGACAAACTTTTGTCATTTAAGGATCAGACATAGTCCCAAATGAGCCTTTATTCTGAAAATTGTTCCTTCCTTACAAGCGCGGAGGGTACGGTCATGTAAACGTTAAAAAGAAAATAAGCTCGCCTGAACAAATCACTCAACAGCTTTTAGTGACAAAACAACATCCAACTTAATAAGCCACCAACAGTTGGACCACCCTGTGCCTGTGACGTACTTTCTTCCATTTTCATTAGAGAACATTGAAACGATGCATTTTCTGTTTAATATGCTTAATGTACTGATCCCATTTAAGACCTAGTCGCTCTAGTCTGTCCACAACAATGTAAAGTTTGAAATTTCTTTAGTTTTTTTCTTTTTTCCTGAAATTCCTTACAGAAATCCTGTTTTTCCACTTGCGGGATATGTTATTTGCATAAACATAACTATTCCATCTTGCTTTATAAAAAAAATATATTTCGAATGGTTCGGATTGTACTATTTCTAATTATATAATTTTTTAAAATGCATTTCTTGTGTTCTTTTACTCACTCTTCGTATCTCACAAAGTTCCTTAATCATTTTCAATAAAAAAAGAGAATAAATAACGCAACAACAGAGAAAAACTAATTTTGAATGGTTCGGAATGTACCATTTCTGATTAAATATTTTAAAAAATTATTTCTTGTGTTCATATACTAGCTCTTGCTATCTCACCAAGTTCCTTAAATACTTCCATTATAAAAATTAATAAATAGCTCAACAAAAAAGAAAACTATGTTTTGAATGGTTCTATATGTACCATTTCTGAATATATATTTTTAAAAACTCATTTCTTGTGTTCTTTAACTCACTCTTGATATCTCACAAAGTTCCTTAAACACTTTCATTAAAAATAAATTAATAAATAGCTCAACTCTAAACAAAAAAAAACTACGTTTTTTTTTTTCATATTATGTATTTTTAAAAATTAATTTCTTGAGTTTCTTTACTCACTCCTGCTATCGCACAAAGTTTTCCAAACCCATTCAATAAAAAAAAAATAATTAACCACCCAAAAAAAAAGAAAAACATATTACTAATGGTTCGGATAGTACTATTTCTATTTATGCAATTTTTTTAAAATGAATTTCTTGTGTTCTTTTACTCACTCTTGCTATCTGACAAAGTTCCTTAAACACTTTCAATAAAAAAAGGGAATAAATAACCCAACAACAAAAAAAACGTATTTCTAATGGTTCGGATTGTACTATTTCTAATGATATAATTTTTTAAAATGCATTTCTTGTGTTCTTTTACTCACTCTTCGTATCTCACAAAGTTCCTTAATCACTTTTAATAAAAAAAAAAAGAAAATAAATAACCCAACAACAAAGAAAAAGTATTTTGAATGGTTCGGAATGTACCATTTCTGATTATATATTTAAAATAATTAACTTCTTTTGTTCCTTTACTAGCTCTTGCTATCTCACCAAGTTCCTTAAACAATTTCTTTACAAAAATGAATAAATAGCTCAACAAAAAAGAAAACTACGTTTTGGATGGTTCTATATGTACCATTTCTAATTATTTATTTTTAAAAATTAATTTCTTGAGTTTCTTTCCTCTCTGCTATCGTACAAAGTTTTCCAAACCCATTCAATAAAAAAAATTAATTAACAACCCAAAAACAAAGAAAAACATATTTCTAATGGTTCGAATAGTACTATTTCTAAGTATATTATTTTTTAACATGCATTTCTTATGTTCATTTACTTACTCGTATCTCACAAAGTTCTTTAATCACTTTTAATAAAAAAGATGAATAAATAACCCAACAACAGAGAAAAACTTATTTTGAATGGTTCGGAGTGTACCATTTCTGATCATATATTTTTAAAAACTCATTTACTGTGGTCCTTACTCACTTTTCATATCTCAAAAATGTCCTTAAACACTTTCATTCAAAAAATGAATAACAAAAACGAGAAATATATTTTGAATGGTTCGGATTGTACCATTTCTGATTACATTTGATTTTCATTATTTATTTTTAAGCCGTTTCTGGTGCCCTTTTACTCACTCCTCTCGCTATCTCACAAAGTTCCTTAAACCCATGAACAAAATAAAATAAATAAATAAACAACCCAATCCAACTATGCAGCTTTTTCCTGTGTCTTTTCCCGCTTGGTAGCATTTTCAGTTTTCTGTCCGTTGCCACTGTTTGTGGATTCAAATTTGTGAAAGAATGCACACCCGCACCACATCGGTTCACATATGAAGATCATCTTCTTATTTTAATCGCCGCACAATAGACACTGCAAAGCTGCACAATCGATTGTTCATCAATGGAAAAGTGTTGCCGCACGGGCTGTTGACGAATTACGTATTAAGAATATGTGACCATATATCAATGGAGGCAGTTTGGTGTCAACCCCAATATGGCACACGAACCCATCTGAGTTTGTCTTCTTAGTCAGCTGCACAAACAGAAAAATCCATATCATCAACTAGGAAGTCATCTGACTTTATCGCAGGAGAGGTATCTTTTCGCCTCATCTTTTCCCCAACTGCTGGAGCTGGAGCTGAACCAACGGATTTTCGTCTTTTTTTGCTGCCAATTTGAAAGAAGAAAACGATCCGGAAGAGAGATCATCTGCCAGAGTAAACAGTTTAAATTTTATTTCTTCCACCAGCATATAGTCCCGACAGAAGGGGTTACCTCCATCCAGCCAGTTCGCAAGACCAGCTCAGCAGTCAGTACACAGCCACGACGAAAGGTGATGATGGATTCGTATGATGCAATCAAATTTAATGCAGTTTATTTCCCCCGCCGAGCGAAATTGATTTGTTTTTATGCGCGAGCGTCTCTGATCGGCGAATTATGTCAATGAAGCTGGTAAACGTATACAAAATTAGCCAAAGTTACATGATCGCCTGATATTTGCTCCAACGAATACAAATGTGGGAGCGTACAATTAAATGCATCCGAATGATGAGATAAAGGCAATTAAGTTCAAGTGATTGGATAAGGTTGTTTCTGCTATTAAATAATCGAGTTGGTTGCTTTGATTTGCAAATGCACAAGGGCAGTTTGAGAAAAACAATTGGAATTGGAATACAAACAATGCATTTGAAAAGGGGGAGTTTCTCGGATGTGCGGAAGCGTAGCACAAGTGGCCTTCGCATATCAGACTGGGACGACCGCATCACATATTTTGTTGGTAGAATTCCACATTAAAATAGCTCCAGGCACGTGCCCATGACATTTTATTAGTGAGTCCAACAGTCAAAAAGTGTGTCGCCATTGAAAAGTCATGTTTGCCTGCCAAGTGATATCTGTTTCCGTGGTGTAGTGGTTATCACATCCGCCTAACACGCGGAAGGCCCCCGGTTCGATCCCGGGCGGAAACATGTATTTTTTTTTTTTTCTTGTAAATATTTGAAAGCTTTTTCGTACAGTCCAACTACATCTATTGAGGTTTGAGTTGCGTTGTTTTAAATAAATTCCACATATTGGGGGAATTCAACAACAACAACACGACCAATACAAAATCTAGGCTAATAAAACAAGGGGTGTCTTTGAAAACCAAAAAATATCATTTTTAACCTCCACACTAAATTTTTTCTAGGTCACAATAAGCAATTTTGTATGGAAAATTTCGCCATTGTGAATTCGAAAAATTAAGCTTGGACAACAAAAATGATTATTAGTATCGCGGATTGTGTTAAACAAATAAAAGACAATGGCCCTTACCAACAAACATTTTTAGTTTCGGCGCTCAATTTTAGTGGTTCACAGTGGCTTTATTTTTCATACGAATTTCGTGTGAGCTTCCGTAAATTTAAAGTCGAGACTTAAATAGATTTTTAGTACAGCGCAATAATGCAAAAATGGTCAAGCTCTATTTTATTCCTGATATCCTGATGAGTAGGACTAAAAGTATTCTTATTGTAGCGCCACTGCTGTAGTACCAAATCGTGAGTTAAGTGGCGAAAAACTTTTGCGCCCTTGATAATCTCGTTCCTTATGAAAAAAACTTTCGTCAAGAATCATATTCTGTCGGCACCATTGGAGTAAATAGAAGCCCTTCGATTTTAACAAGTTTTATGCTTTCAAAAACTCTTCACATTATAAAAGCGTAGAGGTGTGAGTATAGCCCGTAATTTTTTCAGCTACCTTATGATTGCCAAAGACCTGCTTGGGTTAAAAATTCGGGCAGGAATGAAATACCCTGTCGATTACCACCGTTAACATTCTTGTGCGAAAAACACTTTCGAAAAAGATATAATGAGCATCCAGTTTGGGATTCTGTAAGATGAAAACGTTCAATCGTTTTCGTTTAAACGAACGTTTTGCTTCATGTAACTTCAAAAACGAAACGCTATTTTATTTGCACATAAGCGAAAAAAGCGAAAGCTATTTCATTGACCTTTTCGTTTTCTTTGATTCGTGTAACTCCATTAACGAAAGACATTTTCGTTTCATGCGAAAGGAATACAGCGAATGATATTTGTTTGACGTTTCTTATAAACTTTGGTTGTTTAATTTAACAAATAAAGTGACTCATTTTTATTTCACAAAAATATGCTGGTGAATTATTTATTAATAACAAACTTTAATGATGTGAAAGATTGTGTAAATTTGCTTTTGTGTTGTTGTTGACGTCCTAGAATGTAATTTATTAGAATAAACAGTTTGTAAAATGCTCACCTTTTTTTACGATCAAGATATAAACAAACGAAATATTTACATTGAAAGCGATCAGTTGTTAGCCGTCAAAACAACATATTTCATATTTATACAGCTTCTCAAACTTGTCACACCGTTTCTTAAACCCTTGCGAACGAGAAGAAGAAAACGAAAGCAGTTACATGAGGTAAATTTTCGCTTTTCCGTGATTTAATTCGTTTTTTGAAATACGAAAGCTGTTTTCGTTTTGTTTTTTACAGAATCCCACCCCAGTTAACAGCGCTTAACCTCATTAGCTGTGTAAACGGCTGAAAATTTACCACCTCGTAAAATAACTGTAAGAATTTTTATGAAGAGAATAGTTGCCTCATAAATTTTCGCTATGATTTAGGCTCGGGAACCAACCGAGGGAAGTTATGTCAAACTTTTTGTTCCAATATAAGTTAGTTATATACTGATTCATTGTTCAAGTATTTTCTTTTTGTAATTTGTGTTGATAAAAGACCATCGACTTGACAGACAATCGATTTTCGGCAACTAACACAGCTACATTTCTGAGGGGCTTAGACTTAGAGAACCGCAGAACTGTATACATTGAGCTACAATTTTTTTTTAAACTAAATATAGTACCCTTATTGAAAATGTGAGAACGAATTTAAAAAAGGGGCCACTCCAAAATTTTGTTCCAAAATATGTTTCTGCACAGAAAAACCTGTTAAAGTAGCAAATCTCTAATTTTACACTCAGATTTTCCATAAGACGAAGGAAAATTTAAAAAAAAAAAACAATAGTTAGTCAACTTATCAATCGATAATGTTAAAGACGCCGACTTGACATCCCATCGCGGAGCCCCAGCTCACTATCTTCCGCAATTGGCATTTGTGTTCTGTGTACTTGTGTCAAATCAAAAGGCCTGCAACTGCAAGTTCAACTGTTCGACGTCACTTGACTGCAAGAGTGCTGCCAAGTTTTTAAAGTGCGTGTTTTTTCGAAAATATTTCTTTTTTTGTAGTTTTGTAAAGGAATAAACCAAACAAAATTAACATAAAATTTGTTAAACGATATATAGCCCAAAATTGTGTTGAGCGCTCATGGAAGAGATTTCTACAGTTTTTTTAATAAAGAAGATAGCCCAAAACACGACAAAGCGCTCATTCTGGCAACACTGCTTAGAAATGAAGACCAAAAACCGTGGGTGGGGCATAACAGGTTTTTTATGAACCCACGTTCTTTCTTCACATAAGAAAATTAATGTTGTTCCGAGTCGAAACGTTAGGATTGTTTTAGGAAGCAGCAACGTATATTGTACCTGAAGTGGATGATGTTGGTGGTAAAAGGATATTTTGTGAATATCCCACTGTTGGCAGAAGAGTTAACTATAGCCTCCTATCTGCTCGGAGGTGTGCACTTCTAAAGTCATCCAAGCTTTTGGAAGTCAAAGACTCCAAAACATGATAGCGACGCAATATATACAATACATCTTAGTTTCAACCTTCCAATAGTTTATATTATTTGTTAAATCTGGTAATACTGGTCATGCCTAAAAGGAGAATTTAAACTTTATAAAGGTCAATAAATCCCTAAAATGAGGATGGTCGCCCCAGATCACAAGTAAATATTTTAAAACACGCAATTGATTTCATTATTATTTACGGGGCATAACTTATTTTTTTTTATTAGTGCCCCGCAACGCGCGTTACCCCCTTTCGTTTCGCGTCGAATTTTCGTTTCATCGGAGTTGGAAATTATTTATGAACAATAAGAAATTGTAACTCAAAAGTTTGACTCTGGAAAATGTTCTTTGGGAATTATAAGCAAAAGGTTAATTGTTGTAATTCTTTGACTTACTCTCACTTCAGCGACCGCCAAATAATTCTCACTGCATCGACTCATTTTCTCCTCATAATTATAAATAAATCTCTGAACTTACCATAGGTAAGTGTAGCAATTCCACAAAAAATTAGTGTTAACCATAGGAGCAAGCTAAAAAGACTGTGCAACGCACGCCTTGTACTATTCGCAACCACTTGAGAGCTCAGAACTAAACAATTTAACATGAAATATTAAAACATCTGCTTAGCTTGTGATTTTAATAATTATTTTTAGCCTCCAGACCAGATTTTATTAGCTCACAAGTCACAATAGCGAACTTTTCCCTTATAAATTATCTATTGTTACTTGCAGCACATTTACTGTAAATGTCAAAAATGATTTAAATAAGTAAGACCCACTGACCCTCATTTATAAAAAACTGTAGTCTCATCTTTAAATTTACAGATGTTCACAATAGCAAAATTTGTATGTAAAATGTATCTATTGTGAACTATAATTACATTTATGGTCGAAACTATGTAAAAACTGTTTGTATTTTTATTAAACTTTTTTTTTTAGTACAATTATTTGCTTAAAGTAGATATTTTAACAGAAATAAAATTTGTTTTTATTGCCCGTATTTGTTTCGAAAACTTATTTAAGCAAAGTTTTTTTTTTAGGTATAAAAAATTGCGTCTAATTTTTCTCCATCTTTTCAGATTTGCATCACACCTTCAACTACGCTTCGAAATAATGTGCTTCTGCTTCCGTTTTGTACGCGTAATGTGCTCCGTTTCGTTGCTCTTTCGGTCGCGTTCGTTTTTCCATATTTCTCGAATAATTTATTCCGTCGGAGACATATCGCTTTATGTCAAAACTATGCCTATAACTTTAAATCTGTGATAAAGTGTATTTTAATCATCTTCAGTGTGTGCCATATGAGCCAGAACTTGTGTGCCTATCCAAATATGCGAAATTGGTACGCTTCAATTTCCATTGTGCAAAAAATAAATAAAAAAAAAAATGGTTAAAAATCGCTCCCCCTCGCCTTAAATTGCCCTATTTATTTAATTACCTGAAATATCTGCAAAATCAGTCTTGCGTTTCCAAAAAAGCTTTCCAGTGCGTGGTTCCTTTTGTCTGTAATAATACAAATATGTAGTGCGCTGCTCTTCTTTTGAAACTCACCCTCTTTCGTTTTAATTTGTTCGCAAAGTCTGCTAAATCGCGGTGCATTAAGTGAGCCCGTCATAAGACATTTTTTTCGCCTGCTTAAAGTGCCCCCTTGTCATATAATTCCATCTTCGCGGCCAATTCTGTTTCGTTTTGTGCTAAATCGGTATACCAAATGTCTGAAGATCGGCTCGCGTGACGAAATATAATTTCCACACAACGAATACTTCTTCTGAGCAGCAGTGAAATAGCGGTGAGTTTATATTAAAAAAAAAACAATTATAGCCATTTTTATTGCTTACAGTTTGCCTTCACTTTTATTTGTTTGTTATTTATGTTGTAGGTTTATTTGCATCTATAAATATTTAACAACTTGATATGCTTAAAATCTGTTAAATAAAAAATAGACCGTAGTGCATGCAGCTGCAGATGGTATATCAACATCAGGAGGAACCGGCCCTTTAAATTTGAATGCATATATGGTGCTTGCTTCTGTTTCGATATTTCAAAGTAAACTTATGGGAAGGTCGTTCTGATGTAGATCTGTGGGCACAAATTAATTCCCTACGCAACTAGCTCTTAAATTTCCCCATCCACTGTCCCACAAGTCTGTCGTTAATTTTGTGTTAAATATTGATGTAGCCAACTGCATTTTATCTATGCACGTCAAAAACTTCCACTTATGCTCACCATAATATCCTGTTTTATTTTGTAAGACCTATTTGGGCATTAAAGCGACCCTTCTAATGGGACGTACAAAATAATGACAACTGGTATTGAGCATCGCACTCATATGAGACTCCTATCATTCAAAATTCCAAGAACTCACTGTCAAAATAGTTCTGTTGCAGGCCTTAAACAGGCCTTAGTCACATATCCGGTTGAGCCCCCACTTTTTTAGGAATACGTACATCTAAGTAGTAGGCAAGCAAATTAAGAAGCCTATCACTTCTCAGATCGAGTGGTCTAATAAAGAAAAACCCGGGACCGAATTGTATGATACATGACGGAATCTGTTGTTGTTTCGTGTGTCAAATCGTCACAATTATATAAATTATAGCTCGTTCAAGGATGCACCGATTCGAACCCTATTTTTAATTGAATTTAAATTTTAAATTAAATTAAAGTTGAATTTCAAAGTTTTTAACTCAAGATTTTATTCAATTTTGATATGAAGAAAAGTTGGTCTAGCAATTCTGATTCTGTCAGTCCATCAGTCTGTCATCTTGACAGTATTTCGCCGGTCGCTGCAGGTAAAACTTACTTATTTACTAAGACGGCTCTACAGTCTGGGTTGAATTTCGACCTCCTTTTGATGAGGCCCCCTTCCGTTCCACCTATAAAGCGAGCTCATCTTCTACTTCTTTGAAGTTGAAGACTCTTCGGGCCAAAGATTTAGACAGCTGATACACTCTTTTCTGACCAAGTCAATATTGCAGTACACAGCTCTTGGAGTTCGCTATTAAATAACCCCCCTTTAAAGCCTCTCACCGCCTTTTGGGGCATTTTAGGCAGCATTTTCGAGGTCATTTCGGAGCTTTCCTGAAGCGTTTTTGGAACGTTTTAGACACGGTTTTTGGGCACTTTTAAGGATATTAAACATATATTCGATGAGTTTTTTAGGGCGTTTTTGGACGCAATTTTGACAAGTTAGTGTTTCGCATTTTTGATCCATTTTTGAGTAATTTTTTGACGTGGTCTTCGGGCCCTTTTTTAAACGCTTTTCTGTGGGTTCTTGTTTTTTTTTTTCAGGGTGTTTTAATATTATTTTCATAGGTTGCTTTGCATTTTTTTGACACGTTTTATAAAACGTTTTTGAGCTTTTTTTTACAACTTTTTGATGCGTTCTTCTTTTCTAAAATAGTTTGACGATAATTGACTAGATTTTTAGAGTATTTCTTTTTAAAGAGGTTTCGAACAATTTTGAGGCTTTTTTTCTAAAATAGTTTGAAGATAATTGACTAGATTTAGAATTTTTGTACGTGTTTGTTTTGGGTATTTTTTTTAAAGGGGCTTCAAACAATTTTGAGGTTTTTTTTCTAAAATGGTTGGACGTTTATTGACAACATTTAGAGTTTTTTTTTTACATGTTTCTTGGGTCATTTTTAATGAGGTTTTGAACTGTTTTGGCTGGAAAACTACAAATTTAAGAAAAAGAAAGCTAACAGAAAATATGCACAGGGATATATTTCGAAGTTGTAAATTTTAAGAACCTTTTTTGGGATGTTTTTTTGACGCCTTTCTTCGGGAAGTTTTTAATCGCGTTAGTTTGGGTTCATTTTAAAATATTTTCAAAACCCTTTGTGAGGTATTTCCGACGCATTTTCATTTTGAGTTTTCTCTTGTTTTCCTAGATTATAACTTTTTTTAAGGGATTTTCAAACGTGTTAGTTTCGGTTCTTTTTAAAAACTTTTTTTTAAAGTTTTTCCGACGCATTTTCATTTGGAGTTTTCTTTTGTTTTCCTATATTATTTTTAAGGGATTTTTAAATGCGTTAGCTTGGGTTGTTTTTAAAACCTTTTCAAAACTTTTTTTTGAGGTGTTTCCGACGCATTTTTATTTGGAGTTTTGTCTTGTTTTTCATAGATTTTTCGTTTAAAACGATCTGACGTTCCTTTTCTGACACTTTTGGCGACTCTTTTGTGCGATTTTTTTATGGGTCTCTTAAGAGGTTTTTTTTTACCTATAAAAGCTGAGATTTGAAACATGAAAAGAATATTCAAATGACATTATTTTGGGCTCTTAATTTTAAAACCAAGAGCATCTGAGTAAGGCTTACAGTTTTTAAAAAGGCATTTGGCGTCCTGGCGAATATGCAATTGGGTTCCGGTACCAATTTCGAAAGGGTCAACCTTTTTTTTACCGAAAGTCTGTAAGTTTTGGGTTTTTTTGGCTCGTTTTTCGAAGCGTTATACTAGGCGTTTTTTATTATGCTCAAATGATCTATATAGATCATTGATTTCCACGGTTTACAACAACAGTACGTGATCCAACTGTTGTTGTAAACCATGGAAATCCATGATCTATATAGATCATTTGAGCATAATAAAAAAGGCCTATTGGGATGTTTCCGACGCTGCAGAAACAAAATTTTAAAGCATATAAAGGTAGGTTTCTTGATATAGAGACACCGCCAGAATTGCCACTTTTTGAACTTCTTATACATCAAGTTGACGCACTGGTTGAAAGTTGATAACGTTCATGACAAAATACGTGCCAAAGCTTACTCCTCACTTGGCATTTGTGCTTCCCATAGTTTGGGCTCGGTCTATCCAAATAAATTACATTCACAATTTACGTCTTAAATTGTTGAAACATGTTGACTTTTAGGACTCACTTATGAGACACTGCAGCCTTTCATCGCCTGCAAGCCCGAACGCGTTGCTTCCGCAGTTTTCAAGATCAAGTTCTTCGACATCTGCAATAGTTTGGCCCTTAAAACCGAAGTTTGTTGTGGTTTTTCGTCCCGAACTTTGGAGCTGGAACATGGAACTGTAAGATCAGTTTTCAGATTTGTCCATCGACTTGTCGACTTCACCTCGCTCAACAGTCGTTCTGAATAATGACAGTACAAGCCTCTGAACAGGTTGCTACATAATCAAGCGTGTATCCCAGCTTAGCTTGGATATCAAATATAGATTTAAGCACTGTTCAAGCTTTCGATGTGATTAAGAGGCTTGGAAAGTTCCATTAACCAATAAGTGCTTTCAAACCCATTTTCCTTTTGACTTTAAATTGATTGATTATGCAATTTAAGACCGTTGACGTAGCTTCTTTTAAAATGCATGCACTTTTTCCTCACAGTCGGATGATACAATCTCGCAGAGGTCACACCCATATCACTACTGCATTCAAAACAGTTTCGCAACGAAATGCATTTAATTAGCCCTTTCACTTGCACCACTGTATGTCATTTACTGCGGACATCTGACCATCAGTGACCAGATGCGATAACTGTTTGTTACATATCCGAAACACATTAATTATGTAAAAAATCTGCGATGAATATTGATGTCCTCCACCGATCTTTTAATTTACCGCAAATTCTTGCAGAAATAAAATTCGTTATCACAGCGCCGTTCGTAAAGTTACGCAGCTGAGGCCGAGAAAGCTATTGTGCAATTGAGGGCCATTTCTAATTTGAACTTTTTTCTTTTCTTTCAATCTGCAAGTCAATTAGCCATAGCCAGGTTGTTTGTTTTTTCTTTTGAAGATCACAAATCAGCGGCAATTGGTCCAGTCTGTCCATTATGTGTCGCATATGGTGTTGAAGCTTTATGGACAAAGGCCTATCGACGTTTTCAAGGTTAGCGGGCTGTTGCAGCGGCCAATTGGACTGTTTTACTTAACACGCGTGGCTAGATAATAAAAGCCGATTAAGATCCGACGGCTTTATATGATTTATGAACCTTCAACTGTTGACAACAAAAAGGTGTTTGAATTTTTAATCAAACCGCCGCGCTCATAGTGATGTCATTTTTTGACACTAAGTTGAGATGATGTGGCCGAAAAGTGTATACTTACCTGCCTACATAGGGCATCAGAAAACATTTGATTTGAATGCTGCTGTCCGTCTTAGATAATTTTCCATTGCAGCTGTTAATTTATTCGTTTGTTGAGAGGTGTATTCGCTCCGGTCGTCTCGTCAAGTCGTCCCATATTATGAGTTGTGGTGAGGCCGGGGGTAATGGTATTATGGCAACAAAATCAGACCTTCTGCTGATGTATGCAGATGCGGTTTTTTCATAGACCGAGGCAATTTTTTCGCCCTTAGATTAGGTTTTAAAGAGGACTCTACTTTTGGTTACTTAAAGAGCACGCAAAGGTGCGGAACAAGCTATTTTTTGTCATAAAATTTGAGTTGGAATAGGCCGCCTGGATTTTATAAGTGAAAAATGAAAGTAGCTCTCAAGAGGAGCCCCTCTTCACCTTTCGAAACCGTATTCAAATCGCTAAATCATCAGGAACCTCCCCATACGGGTAGAGGACACATTTCGGACTTGATCCAATCGTCTTATTTTGGACCACCCTATGAGGCTTCGAATCCACGTCTTGGAATGAGAATTGGAGACATTAGCTTGATCAAACATTCGACTTCCGGTCGATCTATGGGTCTTTGTTGGCATACCAGCCTTTATTTATAAGTTGCTTTCCTGCTGATTTTCTCCAAAGGCGAATTGTCTGCTTACTTATGCGAATACAGTTCGTGTGATCAGCATGAGCAGTCTTTGATCGTCTGCTTTATAGGGACCTTCGTCTGCAGTGATCTTCGCAGCAACTCTGTCGAATATTGATTTTATTTGCTGCCAGAACTTGACTTTTGCATTTAACTTACCCAAAAGCTTGAAATACCGCTCCTGGCAGAGTCGGACGTAGAATTTACTTAGGAAACAGTGCTACGATCAGTGATCTCTAGCAAGATAACCACGACTGTTCTATGAGATGACTGCGAATTACGACGATGAGCAACTTCAGTGATGTATGCAGAGGATGTTCTGCATTGCCCACGATCAGTAATTTTGACGATCAGTGATCTTCAGGGAGCTTTGTATTTTTTAAAGATTTTATATCTGTCTGCTGAATAGAATCTTTTTGTGAGTAAACCTGCCTCAAGTTTGCATAAAGATTGGGCCTCAACGCGATCATAAACACTCCTTTTCCATATTAATCAATTTAAGAACGAGTGTTTCCCATAGCATGAATTGTATAATTCACAGTAACTAATTTCATACTGAACCATGCCGCCATTGTGATTACACCGCAAAATGTGAGTTGCACAATAAAAGTGATTGCAAATACCTGCCATTGTTTTACGTCCCACTTCAAATTTTACTCTTTCACAATTACGACATTTTCCATAAGCTATTGTGACCTACAATACATAAAGTGGGAATATCCGAAGTCGTATTTTAATTCAGATCAATTACGCGTTATAAACAACCACTTAAAGTGACCAACGCAAGACTTACAAACTCACAATGGCGATAGTTTTTCACAAAAAAATGCATCCATTCTGACCTACCCTAAATTAAAAGTGAGAACCAGAAATTAAATTTTTAGTTAGACTCTTTGGGCGGTACAAAAAACCACGTTAAGTGAGCAATGCAAGTCTAACAAACCCAAAATAGCGAAATTTTTCTAAAAAAAATCTATCCATTGTGACCTACGCTCAATTTAAAGTGAAGATCATAAATCGAATTCTTAGTTTGACTCTTTGGGCGGTATAAAGAACCACTTTAAGTGAGCAACACAAGTCTTAAAAACTCACAATTGGCACAGTTTTTCCAAACAAATCTGTCCATTGTGACCTACGCTCAATTTAAAGTGAAGATCATAAATCGAATTCTTAGTTTGACTCTTTGGGCGGTACAAACAACCACTTTAAGTGACAAACACAAGTCTTAGAAACTCACAGTATCAACATTTTTCCAAAAAAATCTATATATTGTGATCTACCCTAAATTTAAAGTGAAGACCAGAATTACATTTTTACTATTTGCGCTGCACAAACAACCATTTTTAGTGTCCAACTCCAAACTTACAAACTCACAATAGCGACAATTTTCCAAACGAATCTGTCCATTGTGACATGCGCTCAATTTAAAGTGAAGATCATAAATCGAATTTTTAGTTAGACTCTTTGGGTGGTACAAAAAACTACGTTAAGTGGCCAACGCAAGTCTAACAAACTCAAAATCCATCCATTGTGATCTACCCTCAATTTAAAGTGAAGATCATAAATCGAATTCTTAGATTGACTCTTTGAGCAGTACAAACAACCACTTTAAGTGAGCAACACAAGTCTTAGAAACTCACAATTGCCACAGTTTTTCCAAAAAAATCTATCCACTGTGATCTACCCTAAACTTAAAGTGAGGATCAGAATTACATTTTTAGTTAGACTGTGTGCGGTATAAAGAACCACTTTAAGTGAGCAACACAAGTCTTACAAACTCAAAATAGCGACAGTTTTTCCAAACAAATCTATCCACTGTGATCTACCCTCAATTTAAAGTGAAGATCATAAATCGATTTCTTAGTTTGACTCTTTGAGCAGTACAAACAACCACTTTAAGTGAGCAACACAAGTCTTAGAAACTCACAGTAGCAACATTCTTCCAAATGAATCTGTCCATTGTGACCTACGCTCAATTTAAAGTGAAGATCATAAATCGAATTTTTAGTTAGACTCTTTGGGTGGTACAAAAAACCACTTTAAGTGAGCAACACAAGTCTTAAAAACTCACAATAGCGACAGTTTTTCCAAACAAATCTGTCCATTGTGACCTACGCTCAATTTAAAGTGAAGATCAGAAATCGCTGTTCTAATTAGACTCATTGCGCACTTCTAACAACCACTTTTAGTCACTCGCTATTGTGAATTATCCATGTAAATGTATTCATTGTGACCTACTAATTTTCCATCAAAATCAAACACATGAAATAAATTTACAAAAGAACCGCGCATATATTTGCCTTAAATTCGTGCAACTATCTACAGCGTATATGACTGGGCCAACAGGACATACAAAGTCTTCCTTACCATTCTAGGACATAAAATAATAAATAAATCATTTAAAAAAAAAAGGACCAATCAGTTAAGTCTCATCAAAGTTAAACTACTCGCCCACCAGCTCTAGGCTTTGGTCTTCGTCTTCTGATTCGCTTTGCTCCTCTGGATGGACCTCTTGAGGTTCCGTCCGTAAATGTTCTCAAACTGAGTGGAGTAGGCGATGGTGTTGTAGCCAGCCTCGGATGCAGGCGATGGTATAGCATAGGCCTGTTGATGTTGGTACTGTTGCGGCTGATGCTGTTGCTGGTGGAGTTGACGTGCGTGGTCCTCTTGCATGCGGGCCACCAGCCAACTGGGCACGTAGGAGTCGAGAAGACTCTTGGAATGGCGGCTGCTGAAGATGTCAACGAGAGGGGCCGCCTGGAACTCAATGTGCTGGGTGGCCGTTGGTGCAGCAGCTGCACCAAATGACCGGTATTGAGTCTCCTGGGAAGGTGGGATCAGGTTCAAGGGCATGACGTTTGTCTGCCACTGGGGGATTTCGTTGTAGGTCGTTTCTGGGGCCGGGGTCGGCTGTTCGTAGAACGGCGGCCTGGTTGTGATGCTCACGAAGGACGGTGGGTATGGGAAGTTCACGGAGAAAGGCTTGTCACTTGAGCGTGGCGACGAATCGGGTCGCTGGGGCGCGTAGGCGTTTTGGTTCGACTGGGGTCGTCGGAAGGGTGCGTCCGGGACGCCGTACTCGATCTGCGGAGTTTGGCCGACCGTGTCGGGGGGTCCGTAGGTTATGGCCGGCTTCTGGGCAATCTCTGCGTCAGCCTGTTGGGCGTATTGGATGTCCTTTTGGTGGTAGCCTTCGGGCTGCTGCTGTCTGACCTCCTGGTCGGAGTAGCCCGCCTGCGGTTGACTGAATTCGACCTCCTCCTGCCTGCCGGAGTGCGGTTGTTGTGACCGTGGTGGCGGGCCATACGCGTTCGCTGGTTTCGCGTACTCGATATCCTTCTGGGACTCGAACAACAAACTTCCTGGCAGTCCATATACCTGCTGCGCATTATTAGGCTCCTGAATCTCGTTGTACTGCTGTTGCAACGGAGCTGCGTGTGCGCCGCCGCCAAATGCAGAATCATGAGAATATGACACAACCGGCGGCGATGTCTCCTGTCCACTGGCAGCGTGCTGCTGCTCATCGGACCTGAAATGAAAATGGAATCTGTACTATGTAACCACGACGCGACGCTGAGTTGATTAAAATCAAATAACGCATGCAACTATCCAGACAATTGATGGAACGTGTTTCGCTTTCTAATTGCAACAGCATTCCGCAGAGCTGAGAGCTCAGACCTCATGTGAGTCAATTCGATTAGATAATACGTCTTTGGGGCATCTCGCCATCGGAGCATCCACACAGATTGGCGCTGAGATGATGGACGGGAGAGCAAAGGAGGAAAAATCGCGATTGGGTGTAATTATGTATGCGAACTCGGAAGTCGGCACCTTTATTGGATTGGGTTAAGCTGTGGATCTTGCGCCGGGTCGTGCATGAAGCGAAATGAACGGCGGCATGCATCTGATGACTTAATTAAAGCACCACGTAGTGGATGTCGGATTGGATAATGAGGAGGAAAGTAGAGATTGAGATTGTGGGTCTTTGGCGTGCGGATTTTTTGTGTGTTACTATTGAATTAGTTGGAACCAGGTTGCGTTTCAATTGCCCACCTTATGCGAGGTCTACCTTAACTTTGTAGATTCTTTGCGTTAGTTAAGAATAGGGGAAATGTGAGCCCGCCACACTTGGAAAACCTATAAAACCCTACGGATTGGTGAGCCATTTTATGCGCCAAAATCTATCTGTCTGCTGTATCAAGTGAAGTTGTATTTCCAGCTTCTAGTCTGGCTTACCCAAAGGGCGCTGTTTGCAGCAGATTGTTCTACGAAAAGGTCTAGTTTAAGATTAGGAATAGCCCCAAGCGCCCCCGCTGTGTGGTTGGTTCTCATAGCCTCCGTAGTGCTGATACAGGCCATTCTTTGAAAAATCTCAGTCCCTGCCCGTCGGGGTTTTCTAAGTGTCCTATCTCTAACGCTCAATGTGCAAGAAAGGTATCCTATTCAACTCGTAATATTCTTCGTTGAACTGTTTCTTTGACAAATGCGATATGACTCAGCTTTTGACAAACTTGTCACGCATTTGTCAAAGAAACGGTTCAACTACGAATAGAACGAGTTGAACAGGACATCTTAAAAGCTTGGTCAAATTGTAATAACGAACGACTTGCTTTTGACGTGTTGTCTACATCTACATCCCACCTTTCCGGAAACTATGCGATTCGCATTTTATTCGCTTCAAGTTCCCCGGAAGAAGACTCCGTTCGCCGGTGAATTCATTGGAGAATTTCACATTGTCACGTGGGAAAGTGTTGAAATTGCGCCGATTGTGAGTGGAAGAATCGCCAGCGATTCGCGGAAGAACAAAATGCGAACATTAGACAAAGTGTACACAATATGTGAACAAATTTCACTTACGAAGGACTTGTTTTAGGCGTGTTTTACATTTTTCATTAATTCTTATCTCTTGGTTCCAGCTTCAAGTGAACGACTTTTTGCGAAGGTTTGTTTTACTGTGCCATATACACCTTATAGTTAACTAAGTGATAATGCATTTCGTTATCGCTTCGATTTCATTGGAAAAAGGCTTCGCTCATCTGAGAAACTCAGAAGGAGTGCAAATTGCGTTGATTTCGATGGAAGAATCCCCGGCGATTCGCGGAAGAACAAAATGCGAACATTCGACAAATTTCACTTACGAAGGACTTGTTTTAGGCGTGTTTTACATTTTTCATTAATTCTTATCTCTTGGTTCCAGCTTCAAGTGAACGACTTTTTGCGAAGGTTTGTTTTACTGTGCCATAATACAATACACCTTATAGTTAACTAAGTGATTTTGCATTTCTTTATCGCTTGGATTTCATTGGAAAAAGGCTTCGTTCACCGCTAAGTTTATCTGAAAAACTCCGAAGAAGGGCAAAGGTGTCGATATCGCGTTGTTAGGCAATGGAAGAATCACCGGCGATTCGTGGAAGAACAAAATGCGAACAGTAGACAAAGTTTACAATATGCCAACAAATTTCGGTTGCAAACGACTTGTTTTTGGTGTGTTTTAAATTTTTCATAAATTCTCGCGAAGGTTCTTTCTACAGTTTTACATTTTTCAGCAAATTAAGCTTTTCGCATTTCGTTGTCGCTTCGAGTTCCCTGGAAGAAGATTTCATTCGCCTTTTTTTATCTCAGACGATAAATGGGAACGCCGTTGATATTGCGTTGATTTCGATAGAGGAATCGCCGCCGATTCGCGGAAGAACAAAATGCGAACATTTAGAAAAAAATTATGCCAATTGGGTGCAGCACAGTTTTTACTAACCGATGTCTCTCTGCTCAGAGCGAAGCTAAGTTTTCTACTGTCAAATATCCCTTGTCATCCTGTTTCTCAATGTCGCACTCATTTCAAAAACTTAAAAATGGAGACGGGGTTCGCTAAAAAAATTCAAAGATTTAAAAAAAAAAATATGCACCAACCGAAACATTTATCAAGTTTGCTTCGTATTCCGTTCTGATTTACCCTGGAATCTTCGGACACAAAACAAATCGGCTCTACGATTATGGAAAACAGCAAACTGGGCGCCACACGTAACGTGTCTAATAATTATTTATCAACCATCAATAGCCATGCAGTTATGCAAAGAAATGCCAAGTCGTATGTGCCAAAACATCTTGCTCGCCGTGCGTGTACGCTTCTTGCACCCATTCGCTGTGCGCTGCCATGTAATTAATATCTTAACAGAGCAGAAAATTTCCACCTGCAACCAAAACGAAAATTACGAAATGCAGAATTATTCGTTCACTGTGTCAATTGTCCTCAAAGCAAAGTATATACGTAGGCCGAGTCATGCGACTTGCATACTCGACTCGATGACGGAAGAGTTGCGCCGCGATCTTTCGATATCAATTCGAATGTAATAATTAAAACCAAAACTACAACCAATTCGGTGAGAAATTTCCATAACCGGCTGCAGTTCATCAAACTAAGTGGAAATCGAAATCCTTGTCTGATACGTAACCGCACAACCCTGTCAAACATCTGCGCTAACTAGATGGCCCATTAAAGCGGAGGAAAAAAAGAGAAGAAATCCCATTAAAGACAGAGGTGGGTGTTCGACATTCCACGACCAGACATACCTGATGCTTTCACCTCGCAGCAGCTACCTACTGAACTCCATTTTCCGCCAAAAAAAATACCGATTGCATCTTGCCCGTGGATATTGATAAAATCATGAAGTAAGAGCCAAACTACTTCCTGATGGGTCGGAGAAAGCCAAGGAAGACCGCTTTCAGTCCGACAAACACTCGCAGCTAAGGATTTACCTAAAACCAGTCATTGAATTCCATCGCGCGGAAGCTCTGCGGGGAGCTTAAAGTTGCCAAACGAAACAAACCAACGACACAAATCAAAGACACAAACCAAAGACACAAACCCTGAACTTACCCGCCATGTTGGCCAACCGGCACAAACTGCACCTGGTAACCGTTTCCAGTCGGCTGCTGCAAGTCGTGGCTGTAGTAAAACACCGGCGAAGGCTGCTGTTGAGCTGCGTCTAACTGCTGCGGCTGAGCTTGCGCGTGGTTTGGGAAGTACACGACCGTCTCATGCTGGTATGCTGGTGATTGTTGATAGTCTAAAGACGGTCCAAACAATTTGTTAACAAACTACATTCAGAGAGTGTGTGTTAAATTGGTTGTAAACAAACCGGCTTCTGGTGCAGTTGGTTGATCGGCCAGTGGCTGGACGTCGTGCTGTGCCCTCGTAGAATAGCGATGAGTGGTCGCTGGGGTTTCTTGGACGACACGATCTGTCGCCATTGGCGGGTATGCTTTCGTTGGCTGACCTTTTGCCGGTTGTCGGCTGAGCGGTGGAGGCAGCGATGGGGGCAGTCTGCCCGATTTGGCGCGCCGTTCACTTTGCAGGTGCTCGTCTTCGATGTCGATGAGTTTGACTTTTCTCATCGAGGATTCGTCGTACAGCGCGAGCGCTGTGCAGGGCAGGAGGAAGATCACAACTGCAAGGGATGGTCTCTGCAAGGGGGAGAGAGATGAGAGAATTATTAGATGGGTGAGTATAAAGTGGATGAGGGGCGGGGGGCAGAATTGGGTGCAGTTATGAAAAAAGAGTTGAGAGGTGCTGAAAAATAAGAAACTCACACAAAGCGAATGCGGTTGTGAGAAGAGTCCCTTACCGACCTGTTGCGCTAGCTATTTATTTATTTTTTGTGGCGAATTCCTAGAATTTTTCTCCTTGGTTGGACAAAATGATATATTTGGTAGCCAAAGTGGTGTTTTGTGGTAGATTTTGGACACTTTTTCGTTAGTTTTTCAACCCCAGAAGCTGGGAAGATCTGTGTTTAGACGTCTGGAAACCTATTCTAAAGCCTGTCTCACTAGTTCATTGGCAATACACTCGGAGCGATAAGTTCCCCATTTAAGAGTAGCATTACTTATAGAAGACATGCTAACTTACGTCAGGAATGACCTTAAGAAGATGGGAATTATAGAGGAAAACGGCTGCAGAAATAGAGAAAGTGGAGGAGGCACTTGTCAGCACAAGAGTAGTCTTGCATCTTGCATCGCACTTAAGCGTATGCTCTATTTCGACGTCCTAGGGTCGATGGATTCAATTCATTGGGAACTAAGAATTTCCCGGCCTTGCCATGGCGTTTGAAAATATTTTGAAGCTTCTCCCTTTCATGGCGCAGTTTTTTGTCCGCTTACCCAGCAACTCTGCGAGATAGAGACTCACAAGTTTCGATTTAATTTCGACGCTTTTGTTGCCACTTAACTTACAGAGAAGAAGGTGGTACCAGCGTTTGGTTGTGCTACCTTTGCAACCTATTTCGAAGCAGTTGTCGGACTGTCATCTCAACTTGAAAAACGCTGTTGTATTTGGGGAGTGTCTGATTGAACTAAAGTTCAGGTATATGTTTAAAAATTCAAGATGACACAGAAAAAAAACTGGGATTCGGTCGAAATTCTGCCTTTAAAATTCTGCTTTGCAAAATTCAGTCTTCTCACACAAAAATTCTGCTTAACAAAATTCTGATTTTCAAATTTAAGCAATAAAACTCAGCTTATTCTGTTTTTTTTTTCCAACTAACAATTGTAAACGATTAGGAACAAAAAGCAGATATAAAAAAAAAACTATTTTAAATTTAAAAAAGATTAAAAATTATTTACTTTTAATTTTTATATAAAAATAAAATTAAAATTAAAAAGAAAGAAGAAGAAATAAATTTGGCAAAACTATTGACTTTTATTTGTTCTAATTTCATTTGTTTTCTTTTTATACTTCCTTTCGGCAGTATAAAAGGACAGCCGAAATGATGTTTACACAAAATTCCTTCGACAATCGACTCGGTAGGATCTTCGAATACTTTAAGACCATTTTCCTAGGAGGTTCGTTGTAACTACTGGTACGCTGCGATTGATGGTTTAGTGGACAGACAAAGACTTTTTCTCAGTCTTCCTAAAAACTGTCAATAGCATAGTCGCTTCTTTTGTTTACTTTCGTATTTCTATAATAAAAATAAAATAAAATCGTATTTTTAAGAAATATCCACGACATTTTTTATTTTCCTCCCACGAGGAAATAAAAAACTAAAAGTAAAAATTAAGAAAAGAGGAGTTCAAATTAGAAAAAAAAATGTTTCTCCATCTCTTTTATTTATTCACATTCAAATTTATGTATTTACAAAAGTCTTACCCGCAAAGCAGAATGCTTATCTGCAGGTGGTTACAAACAATATTAAAATTGAAGTACATAGATAGTTTCAGATTCCGTTTTTATCAGATTTTAGCTTAACATTATTACATTTATGAATATGTTTTAAGTCCAATTCAAAGTGAACAATTTAACAATCAAGTTCAATAATTTTCCTACTGAACATAGTAAAAATCAAGCAAATATTTTTTCATTTCTTTTTTTCTTTTTTTAAAATTTAATAGGTTTATTATGTTTTGTGGGATTGAATTCATTGTTTTAGGAATCACGCATCTCAATTCACGTTTTCCGTATATATTAAAATGTGCAGGTACTTCAAGCATCCCCTGTGCTCGTCTTCTTGTGTTTTGGTTGTGTCTTATTGGCTGAAGAAATCTTGGATCATTCATGTAGTGTTGTAGTAACGTCATCTGATATATCGCATTAACGTCAAGAACTTTAAAACATGAGTTAGGTTGCCTAAAAACCTTAATAAGGCGATGTTGAATGTTTGATATCTTATCAAGATGTGATTTTGAAGCATGACCCCATGCCAGGATCCCGTATCTTATTCTGGATTCAGCAAGCGAGTAGTACACCTGTTTCTGCACGTCGAGGTTAGAATATTTTTTGAGGTATACCATGGCGAAAAGAGCACTTTTCAGTTGGAGTCGTAGAACATTGATGTGCTGCCGCCAGAGAAAGTGGTCGTCGATGGTGACTCCCAAGTATTTAATTGTTCTAACAGTTTCGATAGCTGAGTTGTTGGCTGACGTAGGGCAACGATCGTTTCTATGAAAAATATTGAAAGTTTCCTCGCACTTAGATGAGTGGCGTATATGCATTACTTTTGTTTTTCCAACATTAATAATTAATCCTTGGTCATGACACCATTTTGAAAACGCATCGAATTCTTCTTGAATTATTTCCAGGGCTGAGTTAAAACTTTTATGTTTAACGACAATAGCTATGTCATCCGCATAGGCATAGGCAGTACACCTTTTAAATAAACGCAAAAGCTCATTTGTATATAAAATAAACAAAATCGGGCCTAATTTGGAGCCTTGAGGGACACCAAATGATATTGGCCTTTCATTACTAACTGTATTCGACACTTTTACTCTAATTTTCCTGTCAGTAAGATAGCTTTTGATCCAGTTTGCTAGTGTTCCTCTTACACCAATTCTATTGAGACTTTCCAATAGCTTTAGATGAGTTAAGGTGTCAAATGCTTTGCTGAAGTCGACAAATATAACAAGCACATGCAGGTTTCTATTAAGGGCCGCATTAACGGTATTAGTAAACTCTCCTAATAATGCTCCTGTACTCTTGTTTCTCTGAAACCCGTACTGATTCGGGTGCAACAATTTATGCCTTTGAATGAAATTTATAAGCCGATTAACAATGACTTCTTCTAGGCATTTCTCAACTGCCGAAAGTATTGCGATTGGCCTATAATTCTCAAAATGTTTTTTGGTACCTCCTTTAAAGATTGGCCTAATGATTGAAGTTCTCATTAATTTTGGGACATAGGCTTGTTCAATACTACGGCTAATAATTGTTTGAATAATTCGCGCAAGAAAAGAGGCATTCATTTTTAAATCGATAGGTCTTATGTTGTCCACTCCGGAACCTTTTTTGCTGTCTAAGTTACATAGCATTAGAAATATTTCTTGTTCGCTCGGTTCTTCGATGAATATGCTCTGCTGCAGATGGAAGTTCTCGTGGTTCGACGTTTTTTCATTGCATATATGCATGATCGACGAAGTTTGATCAGAGAACTGACCTGCAAACTTCTCCACAATGACATTCAAATTATCGTCACTATTGCATAAATTGATTTTGATGACTTCATCAACTGAGGGTTTTTTTCTTCCTAAAAGATCATTAATTATATTCCATGTTTTTCTAGGATCGTTTTGGGAATTTTTGAATTTTTGTTTGTAGAAATTGGCTTTGGTATTTTGAATATTTTGGTTTACAAAATTTCGGAAACGCTTATATTCAGTTTCGTAACTTTGACATCTTGGGTTATTTTTCCATTTCCTATAGAGTTCATCTCTTCTTCTACACATTGCAATTATCTCGTGTGAAATCCATGGTTTTTGTTGGCGTTTTCGGTCGGCTGTCTCTATTTTGCTAGATTTAGCGTATATTCTGTTCATGACATTTACGAAATTATTATACAGAACTTCGACATCATCTTCATCCGTCATGTTCTGCCAATTAGTCTGCTCAATAAGCTCATTAACTCGTTTTGAGTTAATATGTACAGTATTAACTTTTTGATTCGGTCGGTCATTGCTTAAGTCTTTAGTTGCGTACAAAACTGCAAAGTGATCAGATAAGTCGGTTTCAATAATAGCTGAGTGTATTTCAAGTTGAGTGATGCTGACATAAATATGATCAAGAAGAGTAGATGTATTTCTTTTTATATCAACACGTGTGGACTCCTTGATTACGTTTATGAGACCATTTGAGGCCATCATTTCCATATATTTTAGAACAAGTGAATCATTCCTATCATTAATGTTTATGTTAATATCACCTAAGACTATGTTTTCTTTATTTTCATCTATAATTTCGTTGATTTCTTCAATAAATCTTTGGGCATTAAGACTAGGTCGCCTATACAGTGCATGAACGTATTTTTTTATTCCATTATGGGTGCGCTTTAAAAAGTGCGCGCTTTTGAACATTTTCCAAACCTTTTTTTAATGTTTGCAGAATTTTGAAAAGCAGAGATGGAGAGAACATTTTTTTTTTATAACAAAGCAGAATTTTGAAAAGCAGAATTTATAAAGCAGATTTTTTTAAAAGGAATTTCCACAGTTTTGACCCCAACCCAAATGCGTGTCGCTCGTCCACGGAAGGGGTGATTCGGCCTCTAGATAGTCTGAAAACTTCAGTATATCTACTTCAGAATATAAAATCTTGCGCCAAAGCCAAGCCTTTCCTAGGTTTCCCGCTTTTAGCTTTAGTTTGCCCGAAGAGCTCTGCTTTCGACAGGTTTACGCCTTCGGGTTAAAGATTGAACTAACCGACGTTCGGAAACATGCATTTAGTCTGCCTGTGTCCTCAAGAGCGCCCCACAAAAAAAAATGGGGTTGTCAGAAACTCCAGGGTTTCGAGCAAACATCTTCTGAGCTTGGCTTAGAAATCTCATCGGAGATCTCATTTCACGCTATCCCAGTGTCACTTGGAACATAGGCAAGTGCCTTGCGAGGGAACTCGATGAGGTTTTTGCATTCCCGAGCGAATTTGACGTCAGATTTAGGGTTTAGCGAGGCCTTAAGCGCTAAGACGAAGATACTACAATTAAACTAGTGGGCAACCATTGAAAAAGCTTTGATCTCCGCTTGAAAAGTAGGGGCAAGTGCTAGGAGCTTGCTCCACCTCTGTCACAGGTTGGCCCAATATTGCAGTAACGCCGGGATCGGCCCAATAAATAATTTCAATTAACATAACAGGGGCCAGCTTGTCTAATAAGTCTGTTGACGTTAATTTTAACAAAGGAACCATCCTCGGACCCTTGACTGGTTTTGGAACAATTTGTGAAGATTCGACAATAGCCCAATCCCAGGTAAGGCTCTGGCCTAAGTCAGTCCTGAAAGAAAGGTATGACTCAAAATTTGACGTGGAACTTGCGTCATAGAGTAAGCGCCGCGTAAGGTCATTGAGACTCCAGTATGAATGATAGAAGCCACACCGCCCTAGACAGTAGGTTGCTCTGATAGTGCAGCTCATGATAAAAATATCAAGGGGAGGTCCACCAAGCAGGGGTTCTAGATCAGAGTCAGACGCACTTGTAAAAGCTCCCATTTCAGCCGAGGCAGGGCGGTCTTTATGGAATTTAGTGCAGAGGCAGTCGCAAAAGCCCTTTCCACCACGTAACCGACGCCTAAGCTGGAAAAGGTCTTACCACAGCTGCATTCGAGTAAAGTTTGACTTTTTTTTTTTCCTCAAAGAGTAGTCACCTTCACCATTCAAAGAAAAATAAATGAACCCCTCTCTCAATCAATAATTGCAACCTCCATCAAAAGGATCAAATGGCACCGCGTCGATCATGGCCTTCTTCAGGAAGCTCTCTGCCATTAGTGTCGGTTTAAGTAGGTACGACTGCATTGATCTTGACATGTGTCTATCAATAACCGCAGCCAAAGTTCCCATAGCGCACAGCTTCCCAGGCTATGAAACCGATCTGCCTCTGTTTGCTTTATTAATTTATGTATTCATTTACCAGCTCTGCGGTTGAGATGCACAAGCACATACGCATTCATGCCGATCTCTTGATAGCAACAGTCGGCATGCAACCCGCCACCCATTAATCAATTCCAAAGATTCCCCAAATGCCAGCAATACCATTCACACTTCTTCGGCATTCGAATTGCATAAGCGGTCCATTAAAAAATTATCTCCAGCTCCACGCAATCCCTTCAATCTCTCAAGTGTCGTAATAAATTGCTGGCCATATCTCCCACTTGAACAGATGCGGTGTTGCGCTGGAGCAGTATCGATGGGTTTGATCTCTGCCCAATATGAGTAACGCACTCGAGAAAGTCCTTTCGTTTCGGCAGCCCACCAGACAGCCTCTCACTTTCGTTTCAAAGTACCGGCCCATTGGAATGGGCAAGTCTTTCAATTTTGTATATCCACTCGAAAGAAAGTCGCTCGCACATTGCACACTGAGATGCATATTTGTGCGGTTTTGTTGCATAAAACGAGTGCGGCATCTAGATTGTCGCCAAAAGATTCGACAAACTGGTCGCCTGAGCGGAATCAATCGACGACACATCCGCGTTGCTATAAATGTTGCTGGTTGTGGTCGGCTAAAGGTTTGGTCCTAGATACAAGAGTGCGGAACGTAAACCCATTTGGATGTATTTTTTTGTTATTACTTATCGCTTTCACTTTATGACGGTGGGTGACTGGTGTAGGAAAACGGACACACACCAGACACCTTTCCATTTCGAGGCGATGGCGGAAGGATAGGCTGGCCAACCTGAAGTAGTTCAGTAAGTTGTTACGATGGCGGTGAATGATTAATGGGCATCCAATTAGATGGAGTGATCGAGTAATTTCTGTTGTTGTTGCTGCAGACAGAAAAAGGTTAAGCTGATTGATGCTGTAGGCAATACGGCAACGAAAATATGGGCACACTTTTGATCCGGCACGTCGCTGTGGTTGTAGGTGATTGTTTGACAGGGATTGAGTTTCTAAATCACTTGGAAATTGCTTCGTTTTACGAGCGAGGGGGGCTTTCTACCCGAAGATCGGTTGAGGTAATCGCAGGCTTTCGGAAGTCGATTTGGTTTGTCAGCAATTTGCAAAAGATAGAGAAATAAATGAGAAAAGAGTCGCAAAAGTCGCACGAAATCGTCTTATAACTTCGAACTGAAAATTGCTGTCAACATTCACAAAGAACGAAAAAAATTCCCAACAGATGTCGCTCTCAGACTTTCCAGTGATCGATGATAAACCGGCGAAATGAACATCCTTCTTCCCCACTTGCCCACAACTGGGGAGAGCGCTTATTGACTGATCTAAAGCTTCAGAGCCGTCATGAATCGGGCTGCTATTGGTTGCGATTTTAGGCATGATCACTGATCAACGCACAATAGTTGTGAATTGTTTCCATGTATCGCTGATTGCAGCGGCCTGTGGCGTTTGTGCTCATGTGCTCATCAATAGCTCTTATGGGTGTCCAAGCAATAAATGGAACTTTTCGTTACAAATCTGATATGACTGAAGGTTCTAAGTCTACAAGGGATAGACACCGACTTCTAACATGATCTTACCCCACATCTTCGTTAAACTCAGTTCAACAAATCTTCATGAAAATAAAACAAAAATTTTGAAGTTCCAAGCATTCTTAAAGTTTGTAAAAATTGGCACAAAAATTTGGCACAAATTTTTAACAGATAAAAAGCTCTACCCTAACCGACTTGATGTCGATATGTTCTTAATTTTTAATTATGTCTAGAAATACAAAATTCTGAAACAATACAATTCTGAAGGTTTTTCTCAAATTTGGGGCAATTAAGTACCAAATTTTATGTTCTGGCCGATATTACTCTGACTTAACCCACTTCCTCTGAATGTGTGTACTCTTCCCTAATAAAATTAATGTTCAGTTTTTTCATCAAATTTTTCATTAAACTTCTAAGAATTTAGTACAAGTTTTGAAGTTTTACAAGTTACTACACTGACCGAACACGTTTTTTGTATTTTCTCTTATTTGCAAAAAAATCTTGAAAGGCTAGGCCAATTCTCATTCACAATTTTCGTTAAATTTCGTACAATTTGGAACAAATTTTTATGTTTGCCAGATCCTGCTCTGACTAGAGGCATTTTGTGTCCATACAATTTTTTTAATTATTTCTAAAAAATTTAACTGAAAATTAAATAGATATACGTCTTCTTCGAATTTCGTATAAATTTGGACAAATTTGTAAGTTCTGTTAGATGCTTTTCTGACTAACCGACTTTCTGTCGAAGCAATTTTTGTTTTTTTTTATTCGCAAAAAATCTTCTTGGAAGGCTAAACCATTTTAAATTCCAAGATTTTCATTGAATTTTTAACAGAACAGATTTTCAAGATTAACTATATTCCACTCTACGTAGACACCAATTTGATTTATTTCATAATAATTTCTAAGAAATGTTACTAAAAATGTAATAAATATACGTCTCCCTTTAAATTTCGTACAGTTCCGGGCCAATTTTGAAGTTCGGCTAAATACTAATCTCACTTTCATGTTTTTTTTTCTATTATGTATTTATATATTAAAAAAAAAAATATCCGCCGCACTCTCTTAGAATTTCGTACAAGTTTGAAATTTAGTACAAGTTGGCTGGTGCTACTCTGATTTAATCTCTTTCATGTGGATTTCGTTGTATGGTACTTGGAAAATGCAGAAAACTTTCAAGCCTTTTGCTGTTTTTAAATTTCTTACAATTTAGTACAAGTTTAAAGTAACACATTTTAGTTTTACTGTTTTCTATGATTTTTGCGAAAACTCTGACGACTTTAGAAAGTCTTAGCAAGTTGTTCGATAGAGTCTGAGTTTAGCTCTTGTTTTCAGCAAATTGTTTTGAAAATTCTGACAATTTGGTACAAAGTTTTTAACTACTGGAAATTCAATCAATTTGCAACGAAGCTAGTAAGCTAACATATATTCTGCCTTCTTCTTGGCTAAAGGTCAAGAAATTTTTGAAACCGCATAAAAAGTTCAAAAATTCTGACCACATTTTTAATATTTTTGGTATAATCTGTACATTTGATTGTTTCCAGTTATAGTAGTATGTGAAATTTCGATTTCCCCAGCAAGAATTAATATTCAACTCTTCTCCAATTTAGTAAATGTCAAGGAGTTCAAATTTCTGACCGTCAAATTCGTTTTTCTATTTTTTATTTTTAATGAATTTTTGCTTCTTTTAGTTGCCTTCTGTTATTTCATTCGAAGTTTTGATTTTCTGGCAGAACATACTTTTTTGACATGTTTAAGGGAATGCAATAATTGATGCTGTAGGCAATAAAAAAATCAAAAAAAAATCAAAATTCAAAATTTTTGTTTCTGTAATTTACTGATTTTAGTTGTTTTCTGTCGCTTTTTAATTTTTTAGTGCAACTTCATTTTCAACACAGATTCTGTTGAAAAAACTTCATAATAAGTTCAAAATTCTGACCACTGAATACGGTTTTGCTATTTTTCGACACTTTCTCTGTAATTTTCTGTCGCTTTTTATTTTCCTGGCACGACTTTATTTTTAACACAGATTCTGTTGAAAAATCTTCATAAAAAAATTCAATAATTCTGACCGCTTCTCTTTTATTTTTACGAAGTCCCTTTATGCTGTCGTTTCTGTTATTTTATGCACAGTTTCGATTTTCTGATAACAGCTACCTAATTTCTGACACACATGTTCTGTTCAGGAAATTTTGTAAAAGTTCAGAATTCTGACGGCTGAGTACAGTTTTGACATTCTTTGACAGGGTGTCTGTATTTTCTCATTTTCAGTTGTTTTGTGTAACATTTTGACTCCCTGCAAGACCTAATTTTCGATACAAGTTCGGCTTAGTCTCATAAAAAGTTCAAAATTCTGACTACTGAATATGTTTCTCCCAATTTTTGGCCCAGTCTCTGCAATTCGTTGTTTTCAGTCGTTTCCCATGATACTAAGATATTCTGGAAGTACTCAATTTTCGACACAAGTTCGGCTTAGGAAGATTCATAAAAAGTTCAAAATTCTGACAGCAGAATCCTTTTTTTAGTACGAAATTTGCAGCAGTTATTGCTCCCATGAACTTAATTGGTACACGATTACCTGTTGCGCCATTTCATGATTAAATTTTGGTGATTCCAAGTAATCGATTTCTTCACTCGCAAAATAACGAACTCAGTCACGGTCACGTCGCTGTTTCATTAAGAAAGCGATGTGCATACCACTCAGTTTGACTGGGCTCATCCTAAAACCGTTTACCGTGCTCCACTTTCAACAAGCTTGTAATGAGCGGATCTCCTATTAAAACCTTCCCGCGGGCAAATCTGCCTAATTAAGGCAAATTCGTTACAGAACCGCATCACATGACCGCCGACTGTGGACCACTATTTTCGATCATCATCATCATAACCATTACCATGAGCGCAAAGCCAAAGAAGACAACATTCTACAGCCAAAAGCTCACACACGAGACACGACGACCGCTTACCACCTGTGGGCAATAATTAATATCACAAACTAACACAAGAGCATCGAGAGTTTTTCTTAATTTTTCCTCTGCTGCCTGCTGCCATTGACTCTTGCGTCGTGGTGGTCGTATCTTGGCCCAATCGCTGTACAGTTACAAGCAGTTTTCAATCTAGCGCTCGACTCGAAATAATTTTTCGATTAGCAAATCTCATGGCTCATCAAGATCCATCGGTAGCACCTCCAACATGCGTACATTCACTTTTCGTCCGCTCATAAAGTTGTTGCCATTATTCTGCATTTATTAACAAATTGTTGGTTCGAGTGGGAACAACAACAAAAACACTCTTTATTTGAAAAGTCATCCACCTATTTATTGCTCGGAATACAATGGCGGGGCTGAGAAATTTGTGGGTACCTGCAGCCTGGTGTGGTATTTCCTTTTCAAATTGTGTTGTTGCTGAATTATAATATTTCGGTAAACATTAGACAACCTTTGGATTGCGCCACTTGGTGGGTCCACACCAAAAGAAAGTGAAGTTGGCCGGAAACCCAGTAGTTCACGCCAGGCCGTAATCAGGTGTTAATTGAATTGTTAAACTATGGCATGACGGCGCCGCGCTTGTATCGCTGCAGATTGAATTGAATTTTATGGCTATTTCCTGAAATGGGCTTCTGAAGGTCGATCGATGTTGATGTAACTGCGATGGGTGCTTGGCCGAAGAGTGGCCGCTTCAAGACGATGCGCAAGTGCTATTGTTTGGTTGGACGATTTTATTTGAAATGGATAGTCGCATTGGGATTCTTGAGCTTACCCAATTATGCGGATTTTTGCGGCTGAATTTTGTGAGCCGTAGAAGGCTGGCGGAGAGGAATTTTAATTGGCCGTTTAATGAGGGTTGAGAAGTGATGAGAATTTAATGGTTCAATAGGTTGCTGCTTTTTCACCACACCAGTGGTATTTGAACATGACTTGGTCAATCGGCAGACAAAACTTCCGACACCCTGTGATTGATTTAGGGAAAACTCTGAGCTGGTATTGGGTGTCAATAAAAAACCGCCCCCGGACCTTTCCGGATGTGAAGGCAATTTTTTTTATTATTAAAAAGTAACATGAAATGAAAATAAGACGTCGATTGAATAATATTTTGGCGAGGAAGCTACAAAAGAAAGTCCTACAGCTGATTCCACATCGAGGGGTTCCTATAAAAACTCTCACTTTGACAACCATCTTTCTCAGGGATCCATTAAAAAAAACATATTTTTTTAAAGGCAATCTCTAAAATATCTAGCTCAACTTGAGTCGAAAATTTATCCTGACTTTTTCAAACTTCTGACTCGCGGAGGCGAAGAATAGGTACGTCGACCTAGAAGATCTATTGTGCTTGACTTAGCCACTTGCTTAAGTGGTTTTCAACCATTATTTAGACGTCATTTAGCATGAGACAAGGACGTTGAAAAGACTGCATTTACTGCTTGCTAGACACAAATTTTTGAAGCACCTGTTTTGGTGTTAAAGGAAAAAATGGAACTACTCTCTATCCTACAATCCTTGTACGGGAAGTACAACTTCAATGAGCAAGATCCAAGCGATCCAGTTGTGCACAGTTTCCTGTCATTTTTGAACTGCATTCAAAGTTCCAATTTCGCTTAGGAATGCGAACTTTAAGAAGGTGAAAATGAAGTTTTGGTGCTGAACCGCTCAGCGGCTTAGGCTGCAGCTAAGCTTGGATACTGGCTCAAAAATAACAATTCAAAGAAAATAATTCTGGAAGTGCTTATATGGAAAGAACCATCTTTTGAGGAGCTGAATTCAAAAACTCGAAAAATAGTCTCAAGATGTGCATACCTAAAGTAGTTGGAGACAAAGTTTGATGACTTGGTGTGGACTCAAAGATAAAATTAAAACAGCTTCGCGAAAGGCTTGTATGGGAAGTACCGGTAATTAAGGAGCTCAATTAAAAATGTCTGCTTATTCCTCGAGATGTAAATTAGTTGAAAACGAAGTTTGAAGTGGATCCAACCAACCTTCAAGACTGCAGCTAAATTTAGAAATAATTAGAAAGCTAAAGAGCTCTTGAAATGGTTGTATGAGGAATACCAGTTCCTTAGGGGCTAAATTAAAAATTCCAATTACGGCTCAAGGTGCTGACTTCAGATAGTAAGAAATGAAATTTAAAGTGCCGAACTTTTTGGGCAGGAGCTAAGTTTAGACACAGACTGAAAGCAAAAAGATAGTTGATAGCCCTAAATTTCCGTAGATTTATCTTTTTTTCCAAAAGTTGGGTAAGCTGACTTAGTGAGAATATTCGCCCCAAGTTATGCAATGAAATTTGTTAAAAAATCTTGATTTTCCCCATCACAGCAAAATCGTTCCTAATAAAGTCATTGGGACGTAGGTTTTTCACGTAAACCAAACTTGCCCTTTCGGGAGCAATCAGCAAGAACAAAGAGGACTTCTCAAAGGCCTAAAAGGCGAGGAAGCCAAATACTTACCGAATTCGTCTTCAGACTTATCCAAGCTGTAAGTCATTTAATAGACCAGAGACATAAAATGTCAAAGTTGGATGAGTAAAACCGACTTTGTAAGGAAGGTACACAAAAAATTCATCTACATAAATTGGTAGCGAAGAATCCAAAATGGATGACAAAACGGGGCTAGACCCAATGGAAAAATTCCGCAAAATCTTTGAAATGGAAAGGAACAATAGATCCAGTGGTACGCTGACCCTACCTTCACTTGAAAGTCGGTGACAGAGGTTGGGTTATATGTCATATGGACCCTTGAAACCAATGGACAAAGTCGGGACTATATTTTGAGGAGAGGTGTAAGGCAGATGGAACTAGCTTAATGGTGCACAGGTTGATCGAAATCAGAGGATTAAGCGCGGTTAAAAATTATTTTGAAGCAAAGAAACTACTCATAGGCAACATACCAATTTCAGAAAAGCCTTTCGAGCGAAATTTTATAGGCAGATATCACCAGTTCACTGCACCATTCGCGCAGATTCAAAATAGAGGATGAAAGAAGTTCCTCGGACACAATTCTGTGTCCAACTGGAAGTCTTTAAGAGGGACTTGGCTAAGCAAAACATTGAGGTCCTTACTAATAATCATTTTTGACCTCCACACTAAATATTTTGTCACAATATTCAATTTTGTATGGAAAATTTCGCTACTGTGAGTTCGAAAAATTTAGTTGGATACTAAAAATGATTATTAGCATCGCGGAGAGTCGCCAATTGGTTAAAGAATGAGTAACTGAAATGGAGGAACAATTTTGAGGAATCGAAAGAGCAAAATAACCTTTTTGAAAGTTTAGAACCCAAGCTGGTCCATTGCGTCGGCAAAACCGTATACAGTGCTAACCCAGCGATTGAACTTGAGCCACATTTGTAATAATAGTCAAGCAGGGATCTGTGACGTCCTGGGAGCTAAAAGGTGTGCAACTGATTACACCGCTTCAAACAGCGATTTATCTGGTTAGAGACAAAAGCTGCCATCAGGAACCCCGTTTCGAAATTGCTTTTGGTAGAGGAGTGTGCAAGTAAGTTGAACATCCAGTAATTTCATACAACAAAGTCACTCCAATTAGCGTCCCCTGACAGAAAAATTGACAGGAACCGTAAAGTCGACAACCAAGGCAAGAAATGGTTATAAAAGAGCAATCGAACCTGCAAAAGGTATGCGCCGTCTGACGATCGTTTAAAACGAAAGAGATTAAAAATGGCTTCAACAAATCTCGGCTCCATGAAATTATGCCCCAATGAAAAATAGCCCAAAATAATTAATGAAAAAAGGCCCCTAAAAATGGGGTAATTTGACTCCATTCCATTTATGCAATATTGCCCCAAATAAATGCAAAATGGGCCAAAATTGTTAGCATAAAAAATGAAAAATTGCCCTAAAATCATGCATGGCAAGCAACAACAAAAATTATTACGAAATTGGGGAGTTTTTTCCTCGTTTTGGGGCTCTTTTCAATTTTTTTATTGCAGTATAAAACAAAATTCTAAGAGAAGAAACGCGAAGTTCTCACTCGTTTCAATTCGCGGGAATTTTTAACTTTTATTTTCTCAAATTTTCTAAAGTTAAAAGTCAAAGTTACCTACCTGAAAACCTGAGCCGACTTTAAGCTTAAGAAAATTAAAGAAGAAAGTCGGGACTTGCGGGCAAATATTCTTTTTTCCTTGCAAGCATTCGAAAGTTTGCTCTGAGTGCGAATTCAAATTAATGACCGAGGCAGTAGCGATGGATAACAGCCAAAACTATCAGTGTCCGTATGGCAGGCAAAACGTTAAAAATACAATTCAAGCTTTTATTTAAATTAATAATAAAGTTTACAGACAATTTGTTTCTTTTTATTGAATATTTGTTTTTCATTACTTTGGTGTGATATTTCAGCTATTGCGAACTATTTATTTCGTTCTTTCTAAAAAAAAACCAATAATATTGCATACAGAAACAAAAATGAAATTTTACCCCAAATTATCAATGACAAAAGGCCCCAAAATAATGAAAAATGACCCCAATCAGATTATCAAACGTTTTTGTTGCTTACTATATAATTTTGTGAGGCCTTCTTTCATTTATTTTTGGGGCCATTTTTCATTGGGGCATAATTTCATGGAACCCAAATCTCTGACGTACCTAGAAATATATGGAGTTAGAAAATTTAAAGACTAGGACCCACCTTCTGTCTACAGAAGTAAAAGGCGACGTCCGCTTTTGTGTCACTTTTCGACTGAAAGCCATCTCGAACGCCTTCGATGAAAATTTACCAATTCGTTCTTATTAGTGCCGGCAGTAATCGGGGAGTTTGTAGAACAAAATCCGATAGGTGGCGCTGTTGTTGTCAAAGTTTGTTGTTTGCAATAGGTAACATGAAAACTAAGTGGTCATGCTTTTCGCTCGCATTTAGGGGAAAAGTTGAACAGTTTTTGTTTTGAGGTATTTGCCGTAGACTCTGCTAATGGAGGCACATTTGCTTTGTCCTTTTGATAAAATAGCTAACCTCTGATTCAACTATAATGAACAAAGCAAACACATAGAGTCACAACTAAAAAATAAATAAATAGTTAGGCCTAGCTTCTCACAAATAGTTCAAGTAAAATCACGATGAATCGGCCAAGACATCTACCCAAATAGAATCGTTTGTTGAATGTGTTTGTGATTCTAATTTTTGCTGGGTGGTCTCAAATCAGTTTTAAATTTACATGCACGTCTTTTCCCTACTTTACACATAATAGTCGCAGGACGTGCCGTAATAATAGCAGATCGTGACATAAATTCGTTTCGTATCGATTGATAAACCTCTCTCACTGGAATACAAAACTTCAAAAATTTCCACGGAATTTCCATCGTTCGTGAAAAAATAATCTTTAACTGGGAATTCACCTGCCGAACTTCACCTTCCATTTGGTTCATATTTTGTAAAAATCGATTTCGAAATAGCGCCGTCAGTGGTTCGACAACAAGTGGGTAGCCTTTTTCATAGAGGTAAAGAAGACTGCGCTTATTTCGGGAACCGCTTTACAGATTTGGACGTGGTTTTCAGTATTATGATCTGGATTTACCGGAAGTATGTTTTTGTGAGTTGAAAATATCGCTATCCCTTAAAGGAGCTGTGAATTTAAGGTCTACTTGCGAGAAAGTTATTTAAAGTCGAATAATTGATAAAAAAAAAACTGTCCCTCATTCAGTGGAGCTTGTAAACAGTCAAAAAAATTCATCAATCAACGCCAAAAATTGTCCATCAGTGGAGCCTACATAAACAGCAGAGCTTCCCCTGGTGCTCCACAGCAACAGTGGGGCTATCGAAGAAATTTGGACTCACATCTGATATCAGACCTTGCAGTCGTCAGAAATATTAAGAACTCGGTTGCATTATGGAGTTGAATCTATAAAAGAAACAAATTTGTGTGACCACTCTAACCAGGCCTTTTGCATGAAGGAAATCTGCACAAAAGACGAGAGCGCAACGTGTTCATGGGGGGTCCAAGTGAAGAGTGGAAAAGTCACAGAAAAGCAGTGAAAGAGACTGATTTAAAGGTGATTGAGGTTGTAATATACATAATATTCCACGTAAAAAGCGGCAGCAAATGTAGGGACCAACGGCTTCACCAGTAGCTCAATTGAATCCTTCAAGAAATAAACTAATCTTCTCCGAAAAGAAAGAGCAAACTTCCACGTTCAACCCCGCTGAATAATTAAAAGTGCTCAGTTCCACCACCGATTGCCTCAAAAAACCGTGCTGCCTTCGATTACGTAGTTCCACCTGAGGGCCGCAGTTCATTCATTGCCAATTAACCACTCAACGCTTTAAGTAGCTTAAGAGGGGCTTTTCAAAATTATTGTTCATATCGCACTTCTTACTGTCAACTTTGCCACCCGCTCATTTCTGAAGTAAATAATCCGCCAGAGGCTACAAAAATTAACATCTACCCCGCTCCACTCCACTCCACTCATGTCCGAACTGCACTTTCAAATCCAACAAGTCCCCTCACAATGTCAACCGAAAAAGTAAAACAAACAAACAAAAGAGTTCAACCGCAAACTGGACCAATAATCACCCACAAATTGAAAGCGGCGCAATTACACAGCACGAGTGTAGTATTGTTGTAGCTCACACTACAAAAATAAAAAGTACAAACCATTTTGCAATCCAATAATCCTCTGGGTCACTGCTTTCTTTGGTAGCACGAGCGCAAAACAAATCAAACACCACAACACTGAACACAACACTTTTCTTTGTGGTGCACTGAAATTCACCACACGGTTTAACACAATTAAATAGAATCGGATTATCCTTGAAATGATTGCTTTGCCTGGGCGCAGATTATTACTATCGCTTGAACGTTCAACATCAACTGCAGTTGGAGGATGGTGGGGCCGTTCGTTTTATACCATCCGCGCGCAGATGTGGCAAGGGAAAAGAAGAACTTGCCACAGTTTCAGATGCAGACTCACCACGTGTGAGGTGTGTTGAGTGTGACTGCAACTGTGAGTCCATCTCCGTCAGAGTCATCAGACAATCGTCGGGCTGATAGAATTGACCGTCTGTCAAATTGTTATCCAATCCAGAGCGATGGGCGATAATTTGTCATGTTGCGATTGCAAGTTCCGACATCGCAAGTGACTTATTGATTCGCTAATTGGATGGGCAAGCAGTTTCAGTGCGGCCGAGGAATGTGAGAAAGTTCACCGAGAGGCAGCCCGCCACAGTGTGTCAGTACTTGGCATCAGAGCGCGTTATTGTCAAGACAAAGTGGAGCCGATATGTGTGATGGCAGATTACGGGCCAGGTGTAGTTAGCTGCGGGAATAGGATTTTTGTTGCGAATTTAGATGATTCGATGAGTGGGCGAGCTCTGTTTGGCGAACGCTGTCAACTTTGAGTGTGCTGTAACAGGTGGGATGAGATTATTGTTGGCCCGAACGTAGTCAAACGCGGTCGTTTTTTTCACTGAGAGGTTATTTTTGATAAAGTGGCTCTTTGAATTGTGGGAAAGTTGTCTGATTTATGCGAGGAGGAAGTGGAGTTTGATGAAATCACAGGAAATAGGTTGTCGTGGGGAAAATCCAAACTGGAAGTAAGTTTTAAAAATAAATTCATGTAACCAGCAGGTCAAACGTGTTTTTGCCCTCATCCATCTTGCAGTCGAAACCTTGTGCCCGTAAGGAGGTCGATTGTGCGGCAAACGCTGGCGCTGATTGACTAGCTCCTATCAAGACTCCAAACATCAGCGAAAGGCGTCAAGTTCAATTGCCAAAGTTGCACAAGAAGAAGACTGAGTATGAGTAGGAGTTTGATACTATAAAAATACGACCAACAAAATGTATCAACAACTTGGCCCAATTCGCCCTAAATGACTTTTTAGTTCTCAGGATAGAGAAACCGACATTTTTGAGAGCTTTTTTTCGTTTGATCTGTGTCTTACTGTAGTTAGACATAGAACTACGACCGACGACACGTTTGACCCAGGCGGCGCACTGTGGTCCAAAAAGGCAAAAATAGTAAATACGATGTTTTATTTTTTATTTCTAATAGAAGTATGAACGGGGCTTCAAATACAGCAAAGAAATTTAGTAATATTTTGGTAACTAGTTTGACTTACATAGCTTTTCAAAGTTGGTCAATTTTGTTCTAGAGTAAAAAAAAAACAGAAAAACGAACTTCTTTATTTTGTTTTTAGCAATTATGGCATATTAAACGGAAATCATAAATTTCTTGAATTTAGTCTAGTTGTTTTATATAATTATAGGTAAATTGTAAGTTTTAATAAAAAAAAATTGCCTAACATTTTTAATAAATACAATAAAAAAAACACCTTTTTTAGAACTTTTTTTGGATTGAGTAGAGGTACAAACAAATTCTGGCGAGTTCCCGCGAAAAATTGACCACGAAATTTGACCCTAACTATTTGTTAAACCATATGAAAAAATTGTAGCTGCAACTATTTGCAATGTTCGGAGAAATTTTAATTCGCTTAAAAAAAGTCGTGTGAGTGCTGACATTTTGGCCTTAAAGGCAAATTTTCTAATGGAAAATTGCAATTATTTTGTCAATTAAAAGAGTTGAGAGCGTGATATTTTCTTCTTATATCAACTAAAAATAGTTATGTTATTATTTTGATCGTTACAAAATGTAAACCCATTTTTATATTTAAATGCCAATTGGTTTTTGTAATCCGCCCACTTTAGCGACTCTTTTTGAATAAATTCATCCTAAACCAAAAGGGTTTTTGAGGTATGCTGTAACTGAGTTTCTTCGAATTACTCAAATCATTGTAAATCATTATTGTTCTTGTTCTTAAAGTATACGTAAACATGGATTAACTTGCCAAAAGGAAAGGGATTAATTCATTTATTGCCTAAGCATTACAAAAAGTTAAAAGAAATATTCAATTGTAGATTATTATTTTATGGTCTTATAAAACTGGTAGAAATATTATTTTCCTTCACTATTTCACATAAAATATATCACTCAAACAGTTTATAGGATATACTGATGAGCCACAAAATGAAAAAATACTGTTTAAATACTTGCTAAAAGCATTAAAAATTGGTTTGTTATTTTTATGCTTCCACTGCTGGAAAAAAAATTATTTCGGATCACCCTGTGAGCATTGAAATAGCCGCAGACCTTCTTTTACAAGGTTCCTAAAATTTTACCTGTTTTTAAAGTTTTTCTTCTGTTCCTTTCTCTGTTGATTCCTTTTTCGAGAAAATCTTACTTCAGCCTAAGATTTAGAAACACCTTGTGAAGCAATTTTCTTAAAAATCAGTACTTTTATAGGCTTGGAAATTTCCTTTAAGAAATAATTCTGTAGCGATATCTTCATGCGTTCAAAAGTTATGATTTTTGCAACCAAAAACGTCATTTTGGACCACAGTGCGGCGGTTAGTTCATTTGGACCATCCTGTCAAACTTACATTTGCTGTCTTAGTCGTGGTACCGGGTGTCAGCAGAGGGGAGCGGGCTGAAATGCTGCTCTTAAAATTCTGCTTTGCCATTTCAGTCTTCTCACAAAAATGGTGCTTTTCAAAATTCTGCGTTTTTAGTTCTGCCCTTAAAAAATTCTGCTTCTTTTTTTTTCAACCAACAAATATACCTAATAACATTTTTTTTATTAAAAAACAATTTTAAATTCATAAAAAAATTAAAATTAAAAGTACAGAAAAAACTTAATGTAATATATTAAAATTTCTCAAAAATGAGTACCCAAATCTCGATCTGTGTTCACATTTCTAGGTTATATTTTTGAAAAAATTACAATGGCCCACTTTCAAAAAAAGTACAATAACAGCTACGCAAAACTTGCTTTTAGCTCAGGCTTGCCAAAGATACGGCCCGCGGGCCATGACCGGCCCTCAAAACATTTACCTGCGGCCCGCGACATCAATTCAATAAATAATCTTCAAATTCCATGTGCATTACAAATGCTGTCGCATGCACCTAGCGTATGTTTCTGTGTCAATTTTCTGGATAATGAAAAAAAAAATGTATATACCTAACTTTTGCTTCAATAAAATATTTTTTATACTTAATATAGGATTACATTTTGCATTTTATTTTAAATATGGCCCGCTGCTTGAGACAAAAAAAATAGCACTTCAGGAGTTTGACAGCCCTGATTTAGCTAATATTACCTAATATTCTTTTTTTTTTGAATCATATTGAATACGGACCCCAGAAATAAATCCAACAACTTGAAATTTCCCAATTCATTTGCACCAACAATTTTTGGTGAACGAGAAAGTTACGTTCGACCCAGTCGTGCACTTTATTTGATTTGACCTTATGTCAGCGCACCTATCTTAGTGCGTGATTGCCGATTGCACTGTGCGCCGTTATGGCATGAAACCCCCTTGTGTCCGGTGTACCGGTGTACGGTCTAATTTTGTCCAATAAGACTTCAGGGAAGTCCAACACTCACAGCTCCTCGAGTGCGTCCGCCTCTGGCAGTAGGTTGTTAAAAGCGCCCTCTATATCTCGCCGCAGTGTTCCTGAACGACTTAAACTTGATTATGGCTTATGCAGAGCCCCGGACATTTTCAAGTCCAAAACTTCTACTGCCACACTTGCCCCGTTTGGTTCCAACAAAGAGCTTCAGACTGCATTCCTTTTCTGGTCCTATAATCGATGGTTCCGGCATGGGGACCATTACATTTCACCGTCGAGTTTTAGAGCTGTAAACTCTTCTTTAGAAGTCGTACCTTTCCAAGCTCTGCGGAGTCGTTATATCGCTCACTGAGCTTAAGAGCGGATGAAGTTCAGCTATGCTCTAGCCTCAGAATGTAGACTCGACATTCAGCGTCATGCTTTCTGAAGCCCTGCTGTTGTTCGATGTCTATTAAAGTCACTTACCGTCGGGCTACAGACTCTACTATCGCCCTGTGGTCCATCACACCCATCACACCGATATAGACTCTCAATATCTAAGCTCGTGAAGTCCACAAATCTCTTGTCAAGAGCCCCCAAACTCAAAATTCCTTAAAAGCCCCATTTTCGACAGACAAACCATCGTGAGATTTACATTCAGATGCTAAAGGGGTCCACATTTTGGCGATCTTTACTACTTTTAGACTTGTGGGGTCGAAAATAGTTGCACCTTGGACAAAATCGACCCAACTGATGGTCCAAGTGAGGCCGTGAGATCACCCATTTACCGACCCACCTAGCTGTACCTTTTATAAAGACCCTCTGATCAATGAGCAATGACTACCGCTTTTCTTTGCTCCTAGGAAGTCCTCGTCCTCCAGTGCTCTTCACTGTCCACCTTCATTTAGAGAGGCAAACGTTTGAGCTTAAGACCCAAACGCATTTTGAAGGCCATATCCGACCTTGTTTTCAATGCACACTCCCTAAAGCCGACTCCTTGCGTAACAGCACTCTCCACTCTCCTTTTCCAGAGGGAGCACCCAATTTCTAGGGATTGTCCCCATCAACTTAAAAGACGAATGACAGTGGCTGAAGTTGAAGTACAACCAGGGACACGATCCATTACATGATCGCCATTAACGAAGACGGCCATTAGCGGCGACACCTTCATTAATGGAGGAAACTAATTTTCTACTCCGCCAGAAACACATTTCTCCGCCGACAGCTAGCAGCTTCACGTGATCGCGTCGTGAACGATCTTCCACTCCTCGCAAGTGGATCATTCCGAAAGAGCGCTGCCCCCGGCACACAATTCGAACTAATTTCGGGAGAAGGCACTTTCGAGTGAGAGCAAAAGAAATAAATTAATTTATTTGTAAAAACAATTACGTGACAAAGACATGTACAAACGGCAAGTTAATGCCTAATGAGGATGGCCGGCCGTCTATGGCCGCCCCCTGACCATCATGGCTGGCTTGGGTGCATCGCTCGGCGACGGCATGTACTCGTTTATGTTGAGGAACATCCCCGTCGGCATGCTGTTGTGCTTGGTCTCCCTGTTGATCCTGTAGGCGCGATAGTTGTTCAGGTTGTTGGCATAGGACGCCAGTCCGTAGGGAATGCTGTTGGCGTGATCCGGTTCGACGGCTGCGAGCACTGGACGTCCGGGGTAGTCGTTGACTTGTGGCGCAACGATCTGCGGAGATTGATAGGCGGCCTGTGCCATGGACGACATATACGGACTGATGGGAACGATCAGTGGACGAGTTGGAATCAGCTGCAGATACTGCATGCCGTCGCTCATCTGTGTCTGGGGCAGATACTGCATGATGACCGGAGTCGGAGGACTGTGCTGGGCCTGGATTTGCGGCTGCTGCTCGTGATGCGGCGACGGCATCGGCTGGAAGTTGTGCTCAAGTGTGGGCGACGACGGCAGCTGTTGCGGTGAGCTGGACAGCTTGAAGCTGTTCGCCGGTGTATATGGCTGCGAGTAGATGTGCGTGATGCCGTATGGCTTGGGTGGGGTTGCACTCTCGTACTGCTGGGCATACGCGTTGATCGAGTTTAGCAGCGGTTCATCGTGCTGCTGCTGTGCCGATGGTTTCTGTGCGGGGGGCGACGGTGACTTGCCGCTTTTTGTTGCGATCTCTGGATTGGAAACGGCCAGCGCTGACGCTGCCAGGCAAAGTATCAAGAGTCCGATCATCTGCAAAGAGTCAAGTTGGTACTTGTTAAGTGTGTGCCGCATTTTCTTAGAATAACCAGAGATTGTGGGGAGGGGGAGAGAGTGGTGTGTGTTGGTGCACTTTAGGCGAGTCAAGGTGAGCGTTTATGCCGACTGGGAAAGTAAACAAAAACAGACCCAAATGGAGCAGCACATGACTTGCACTTGCTCTTGTTATGGAGTGGCGGAAGGAAGTCGTTAGTCAGAATTGAATTACATTGCCCTCGTGCTTCGCCCACTCTTCATCTTGGTTAGAGTTGTGCAAAGATCATTTTACAATGTCACCCAAGAAAGGGCGCACATTGCGCCAAGTGTTGTTTTCCAGTTCAGATAAGTGATGTGTTGTTTAAAAGCACAACAAGTTGTTGACACTCAGTTGGAAGTTGGAAGCTATTTCGATGACCTTTTATGTGTAACTTTGACAGACAAAGATAACTAGTTCAACTTCAGACGCTTAGGTGAAACTTTTACAGTCAATTTAGCATGATATTTCTCTTGGAGGCTTTTGTTGCCAGGACGTAGACCTACTTTTACCGTCAATTGGCCAAGAGCTTACAGTGGTAGAGGAGGCGAAGAACTAACTCTGATCAAGCTTTCGCTTATCACTCATAAAAGGGATCTGAATCATTTGCAGGTTTGGAAAACTTGCCTAGAAATGAATTAATATTAGAAAAAGGACATCATTCCAAATTCGGCATGAAAGATCGTAACGACGCACGGTCAGTTTTGGCAAGAATACAGCAAAAACCTGCCCACATCCGGCAAGGTATAGGTCCTGCAAAGTGAAAGCATGTGGCAATAGAGACGCCCTTTTGCTGCCCGGACTGTATTACGAAGTCCTGAAGTTTTGGGTCATACAAAACGCACGTAAAGAGTAAGGTTATGGGATAAGAAATATACGAATCACTTCTTTCTTTCGGGTACAGCGATTATCGTTTCAAATTTAGTCCTTAGTTTGTACTAATTTGAATGAATATGATCCTTTTGACCACCTCAACTTTTCATTTATTTATTTATTTATTTGTTTGTCACCAAAGAACAAATAAAAAGCACGACTGGGTCGAACGAAACTTTCTCGTTCATCAAGAGTTTGGTTGGTTGTTTTAAGTAGATAGGAAAAGATCTGAGAACCAATGCTAGATAAAAAAAAGCGGTGCATAGAATATAGGAAAGGGAATATGTAGTGTTAAATAAAATTCAAATAAATATAAATAACAAGTTGAAGCTGTCAGCAGCAGGCAATTGTCCCAGGTTATGGTTAAATAGTTAAAAGCGTCTACAGTACTATTTTCTGAAGTCCTATCTACACTTTATAAGATTTTTTAGTACAAGGCAAAGAGCAGCCGTGGTTTGTGTTGTCTGATCTGCTAATGCATACTTTCATTTTTGACTGGAATATATTAGTAACTCTGCTTTAAGGTGTCTATGATTGGAAGTAGGGTTCGTCTTAGACCGATATCTTTACATAGATATTTATGTAAGTTTTCAGAGATTTGTTTTTGAGTTTGCATTAGCAGTGATAAACAGAATATGCCGCTGGACGTGTGTGGGGGTGCAAATGAGGTGGGAGTTTCTGATTTTATAAGGAAGTGGTTAGAATTATTTTAAGGTGCATATTCAAGATCTTCGAATCCACACCCGAGGGAAGGCGCAGTAGAGGAAGACCGCGACTCAGGTGGCGCACGCAAGTGGAAGGGGACCTTAACCAACTTAGCGTGCGAAACTGGAGACAGCTAGCTAAAGATCGCACTGGCTGGAGACGCTTGTTGATTGAGGCCCAGTTCCACCCCGGACTGTAGCGCCACCTTAAGTAAAGTAAGTATATTCAACAAGGCTGAAAAAAGGGTAATGCTTGTTAAAATTAAGTTGTGCGCAGCTATTATTGCATATTTATCGGAAGTGGGGAGATTATAACAAAATAGCATAGATATTTGAAAATAGATCCGGAAAAACAAATAAACAGAGTTTTTCGAATTTCTTGAGAAAAACTAAGTGCGGGATCTTATTTAGAATACCTACTGATTTTATCTCTATTATGTATTTTGATCAAAATCGTTAGAGCGGCTTTTGTAAAATTTGGCAACCAAAACAGTACCAAATATTGCAATGTTTAGTTTCAAAAATACTATTGCTTAACTATTTAGCTGAAAATCGAGTACAAGTTATTGTTCGGGATGTAAGCATTACTTGGTTCTTAAAGTTTTATTTTATCGAAATCGAAAATGGGGTTTTCAAGATATGAGGAATTTTTGAAATTAGCGTTTTCAGTGACTCGAATTGAAAATGAAGGACGCAATATTTTTGAAAACATCAAATTTACTCTATGTTTGCATTTTGGTCAAAATCGTTATTGCCGTTAAATTTTCGAAAAGTAAATTTTTCAGAAATGACTTTTTTGAAAAATCCATTTTACGATAATACAGAGAAATACTGAGTTCGCCATTAAGTTAGAAATTACCATATTACTTTAGACATGAATTTTTGTTACAATCGTATGGACCGTTTTCGAGATATTTTTCAAATTTCAAAAGTACCGTTATTATATTTTATAGCGGAAAACTGAGTATGCAGTCATGTTAACCTCACCTACTTAAGCTTAAATACCAATTTTGGTTAAAATCGTTAGAGGTGTTTTCGAACAAATCAAACTGGTATGAAAATTTTGTATGGGAAGTACCATTAATATTGAGGTTACCATGCAAAAAAAAGAAAGTCCCCGAACTGTAAGCCCCTAAACTTCAAATCCGATGTTTGAACGAAATCCGGGCAGCCGTTTAGGCTGTAGGCATAGACAGACAGACAGACAGATAGACTGACAGACAAACAGAGAGACTGATAGACACACGGACAGAATTTTGCGACCCACTTTTTTTTAGTTCCTCTATCATCGTAATGTCAGAATTGATGGACATATCGAGCTCGAAATTTTGTACGAATACAATAAATTTCTCTTTCTACGTAATGGAGAAAGTTAAAAATACAATTGAGCCCGCAAAATACAATCGGAACTAAGATTTGCTTACAGTACACAAAATTAATTTCTCATCCCTGGTAGAGAGACGTTTTCAACTCAGACTTAAGCCTTCTAAATACAAAGAAGTCCTCATCCGTCAAACTACAACGCCATTTTCTATAACCCCTTGGTCCGATTCTGTAAGGCGAAACGATCGAACGTTTTCGTGCGCACGAATGATTTGCCCTATGTTACAAAAGCAAATTTTTTCGTGCACACGAAAACGCTTGAACGTTTCTACTTACAGAATGCCGATCCCGATTTTTTAACGTTTTTAGGCTACGAGTGATTTCGTTGTCCCAGGGACATGAATTAACCTTATTTTTTATGCAAACTACAGGCACATATTTTAAAAAAAAAAAAACTTGATTAATAACGTCATATAATTTGGAGCAAATGTCATTAATATCAAAATAAAACCGTCTTCAGGTAAAATGACACCACAAACCGAAAGTTAACCGACTACTCAGTCAAATGACAACCCAAACACGCAAACTTTGTTCACCCGAAAATATTATTTATTTATACACTCGGTCACCTTTTGGAAAACTTTGTTTGATTTATTTGATCCTATGGAGCGCGAATTAATTCACAACACTGTATCAATCGGTATGAGCTTGTTTATAACATTACAATCGTTTGCTTAGCGGCCTCAAACTTATATACTTTCTTTCCATCGGAAGATGGTGGTCCCCGCCATTTTTGCAGATTTTCTTGAAAATCACCACCAGACATGCGGGAAATGCGGGAAATGCGGCAAAGGAACAGCCGATCGATAAAAGCTGCAAAGTATGCGGTAATCGTTCGGGTAGCAGCGTTCAACCAAATCCCAAACATACACATAACGAAAAGCCGACCATGGTCAAGGTGACACGCTCGTGTTGCTGTCTAACGCCATCCACCAGTGGGTGGGGGCTGTTGCACGATAAATTGTTTTTCCCACAAACAATTTTGCCAACAAAGTGGTGCTTGCTGCACTTGATCAACCACTCGGCGGCGTGGTGTGTGCGCGGCAGTTCAATGACCATAAGCTAAATGAATGACGAAACCTGTCAGCTGTCAGTGATCTGGTCACTGGAAGTGGACATTACAAAATATCGGATCGGAGTTATGCTGTGAATGTTGCCAAACCAATGAGAAAGAGAAGTTCTCCTGTGAAAGTCGCGTTTCCTGCTCGTTTATGGACTTGTTCGCGTGATCCTGTTTGGGTGCTTCCTGTATACCCTCGAGTGCGTGGCGGTTTCTAGTTTCCTCCGACAATGGTGTGGAATGTGAAAACTGGCTCGGTCTTCTTGCTGGGCCGTGCCACAATATTTATGTCGCTGATGGTTGACACTGTCCCGGGGTGTTGTGTGCCTGAAAGTAGACAACGGGTGGTGCGGTCGAATAATGCGCCTCATAGTATGGAGCGCTGAGAGTTGTTTTGTTTTATTTTCTTTAATCGCATTAGGGGGCATAAATTGACTTGGATTGGGATGTTCAAGTTGACTTGTTGATACAATAGATCTTTCAGGTGGCAGTGTCAGCCAACTGGGCATGGGATTTATAGTAAAAGTTTACTTTTGGATGAACGTTTTGCTTGGACAGTGTCATCGATTTATGTGTCAGACACAACTCGTTTTCGTCTCTCGTTAGATGGATTTATCTATTTAGTACAAATTTGCCGCCTTAAACTGTGGTAAATAATGGTCCACAGGTAATTTTATTACAGAAAAAAGTATCATGCTCCTATTGGCCTTAAAAAAATGATTGCGCGGTACTAAAAATCAATTTTTACGGAGTAGGATCAGCCTAAAAAACGTGACCCACAATTGCCACAATCAATGGAGTGGCGATGTCAACTAAGTCTCTCGGAATCTAATTGTTTCATTCACTGCATAGAGCAGCTATATTCAAGGTTGCGGGAGGAACAGCGCGGCTTTCGTCTGGGCAGAAGCACAACCAACCAGTTCAATGAGAAGGCTCGCGCGAATGTCAAATCTATTTGACAGACTTGAAGATGGGATAAGAGCGAGTTCCTCTAAAGTGTGAAAGTACACTGTAAAGATGAATGGAATTGACAGTTCTCTTTTGAGTTTGACAACCATCAAAGTGTACAGGCTATTTTTGGGTAAACCGCGCACTGTGGTCCAAAAAGGCAAATCTCGTGGCAAAAATACTAAATTCGATGTTTTATTTTTAATGTTTTTCATTTCTAACAGAAATACAAACGGAGCTTCAAAAACAGCAAACAAAAAAATGTTCTGCCAACTAGTTTGACTTTTAGAGCTTTTCAAAGTTGGTCATTTTTATTCTAGAGCAAAAACAAACAAAAAAACAAACTTCTTTATTTTCTTTTTTGCAACTTTGGCTCATTAAACGAAAATTCATAATTTTCTTGAATGTAGTCTAGTTGTTTTGTATATAGGTAAATTGTAAGTTTTAATAAAAAAAATTAACTAATATTTTTAATAAATAAAATAAAAAAACACCTTTTTTAGCACTTTTTCTTTGGTTTGAGTAGATCTGCAAGAAAATTCTGGCGAGTTCCCGCGGAAAATTGGCCACGATAGTTGCCCCTAACTATTTGTTAAGCCATACGCGAAATTGTAGCTGCAACTATTTGCAATGTTCAGAGAAATTGCAATTTGATTAAGAAAAGTCGTGTTCCAGTGCTGACATTTTGGCTTAAAAGCTAATTTCCTTACAGAAAATTTCAATTATTTTGTTGAGAGCGTGATATTTTCTTCTCATATCAATAAAAAATTGTTTTATTATTATTTTGATCGTTAAAGAATCTACCCACTTCCACGCCCCTTTTTATATAAATGTCAATTGGTTGTTGTAATCCGCCCACTTTAACGACTCTTTTTGAATAAATTCCCCCTGAACCAAAAGGGTTTTTGATGTATGCTGTAACCGAGTTTCTTCGAACTACTTAAATTATTGTAAATCATTATTGTTCTTATTCTTAAAGTATACAAAAACATGGATTAACTTGCCAAAATAAAGGGGTTAATTGATTTATTGCCTAAACATTACAAAAAGTTTAAAGAAATATTAAAATTAATTTTCCTACAGTGTTTCACATAAAATATATCACTCAAACAGTTTATAGGATATACTGATGAGCCACAAAATGAAAAAAATACTGTTTAAATACTTGCTAAAAACATTTAAAATCGGTTCGTTTATTTTATGCATCACCTGTTGTAAAAAAAAATATTTTGGATCACCCTGTGAACAATTAAATAGCCGCACAGCTGTTCCTACAAGATTCGTAAAATTGTACCTGTTTTTAAAGTTTTTATTTAGTTCCTTTCTCTGTTGATTCCTTTTTCGAGAAAATCTTACTTCAGCCTAAGATTTAGAAACACCCTGTGAAGCAATTTTCTTAGAAATCACTATTTGTAAAGGCTTGGAAATTTCCTTTAAGCAAACAAAAATTGTAGCCATATCTTGATGCGTTCAAAAGTTATGATTTTTGCAACCAAAAACGTCATTTTGGACCACAGTGCGGCGTTAGATACCTTTCACCGGACATTGCAGTTGGCCAAGGTTGCGTTTTGTCTTGTTTCCTTTTCTCTGTACTTGTATAAACTGTATAAGTTACGTCGCAGCTTTGGCCAAGAGCGTTGCGAGCTAGTGAACTGACAGATCTTGGGATATGTCATTTGTTTTTCGGCTATAGCTTGATCAGGCTTAGGCTCTTGCAGACAAAATTTTAGTGCGCACTCGATGGGGTTATAGAAGTTTGGGGTTGAAGGTACCCTTGGAAAAATATGAAAGGATAATCATCGATTGGTTGAACGTTTGTTGCATGCACTCTGCATGTTAAAGCGGAGTCCCATTCAAATGAGTGAGAAAGTTTAGATCTCCTCTGGATCTCCTCTGGTGATAGCTAAGTCGATCTGTTTTTGATGTCAAAGCCAAGTTGCCGATTCTTAGTTCCGTGTTCCTTCATTTTTACTCATACCTAGGGTCGAATTTGTATTCTGACCGAAAGATCACAATCGAACGTTAAAGCTGCCTTTGGGGTAACTTGCAAAAATCATTTTTGGATCGGAATCAGAAGATTGCGTGGTGTACCTACTCAATTTTGAGCAGATTCTCCTGCAGACGGAGGGGCCCAGACTCATTAAACCCCTCTCCCAAACTCGGATTCCTTGGCATCAGGCAGACCTCCTGTAGGTAGGCAGGGAATGAGATGGTTGTATATCAAATTTGAAGTCCTTTCCTTTCCCTTTGCGTATGGGGCTTCCACTTGATGATTAAAAGTCGGTGTCGTTATTTTGAAACTCATAGAGGGCTCTAGAGACCTCCACCTATGATTGTACATCCCGTCAGTTAAACCCATCACTACAGCATCTCTTGTGGAAGGTTACTTGCATTCGAGGAACTCCTATCCCTCCTGACCACAAATAGCCGGGCTTCCAAAGTTTAAAGGGGATACCTTAACCCGTTTCTTAAAAATCTGTTTGTCAATCGTTGCTGCATTCCCTGCAAATCAAACCCACTTTAATGCTACGAGAGATCTTTTCAACTGCCGTGGTTTGATAGCTCGATCTATCTCCGGTTGTTTGTGGACTGCCTTTATATTAACTTGTACTTTTAGGTGAGGCTAGATCTTAACTTTTTGTTCCTGAGACCCCTCAGTAGTCGACCACTTTTATTTCTAAGTCAATGAACTCAACAAAATGTCACATTACATTTGACAAATCGAGCGCGAAAGTGATGTCCCAGCCGATTCTCAAGTCCAAAAGTGCTGAAGGCCGCTCAATTGTATCGTATTTCGACGAACTCGTCATTTTCCTCGGACTATTTGCCATGGATGTTCGTTCTACAAGTTGCATTGGTCACCGACTAGTCTTCTATGCACTAGTGGTGAGAAAATGAAATGAGGGGTCTTAGGTTTGATCCCCTTGACAAAAATTGCATTTTGTAGTCACTTCCATTCGTCCCAAAAAATTAAGACTCGCACAAACGAGTCGATGTGAGGAGATAGGCCTTCGGTACCAGCCAACAACTTATTTCAATTTATTTAGTATTTCAGCAGTGTGCTCAACTACTGAGCGAGGGCTCTTAGGTTTGATCCCCTGAAAGACAAAAATGGCAACTTTAAGGTTCTTTTTTTAGAGCGCCACCTCTCGCAAACGTCTGACAAAAGTCCGAGGGTCCAACTGTCATGAAAGTGCTTCGGCATAAAAATTAAGGTCCCTTCCTCTCGTTCCTGGAATACAAAACTCCCACAATCGAACAGCTATTCGTAGGCCTACACAAACCTTTTGCGGCAATAATTTATTTAAATTTATTTGATGTCACATATGCCGCCTCCATGCACACGCTCCTCTAATGATCTAAAACAACTTTGGAAGGAGGAAATTACCAGACGGAAATCAAAGTCACAGCTGGAGGCCCAACCACTTGCATTCCCGACTAACACCAGTTTGTTAACAACGCGGCGTGCATCCCAAACTCATTCACATCCTCTTCCGACTGCACAATTTTTCAGTTGGTTTCATCGAAACTCGCTCAATTACTCATTTCGGTTACAAAGTTCCACTTCGCAGTCAACCGTTCAACTTCAGTCTTAGATCAGCAACCCGATCACATCCGATTCGGGAGGGAGTGTCTTCAAAGTAGCGACATTCTCGCATACGACTCATCGCATACTTTATGAAAGCATTCTCTGTCTGCGGTCTTTATTACGGTTATGAGGAAAAACCCCGGGCTCCGCCCGAAGGTCACACTCGTTAAAACACAAGTCACAAGCGAATTCGGCTCCAAAACCAAACTCACTGTGGTTGCCACCTGAAGTGTTACATTGTTAACTTTATTACCCACTTAATTCGTGCATAATACACGTGTTATTTAAATATTATCGCATAAAAGTACTGTCACTTTCATTCGGCGAAGAAATCCGGAATTGCACTTGGCGACGCAGTGCCGAGGAATAAGGAAGCTGAACTGCATGCGGCACAAGATCAGCGATTAAATTCCATAAATTTTATATCACACAGGGAGTGCGGCTCTGCACGCTTGACTGGTGATTTTCCCCCGAAGAAAAGGCGCACAAAGCACAAACTAAAACGAAAGAGTTGGGCAGCGAACTTGATCTTGCGATCGTGCTGCTGAAAGACAAAGAGAGCCGGCAGCAGCAGCCCGAAGATTGCTTTACACAAAGAGCACGGGCGACACTGCCTAACAGATGAATGGATGAATAGATGGATAGAAAGGTGTAGGAAAGATAGACCCACGAATTGCCAGTGTTTACAATTGACGACTTAATTGCGACGGAGAGTGGAGTCCGTCGTCTGGAGTGGCAGAGGTACTTATGGTTATTGGAAATCGTTCGAATTCAAAGCAGTGATGGTCGGATTAGCTTCTTGGTGAACGGATCTAGTTGTGTGTAGGTACTTTCATTATTTGGCGTTGTGTAACTTGGCACATTAAATCCTTGCTTAGACTAATCAATCAAAATACCAAACGAAAGTTCCATACCATACTTATGGCTCGAAACAGAGCGACCCGCATAAGTATGTCAATCAGAGAAGATCGCCACAATGCGAAATGCAAGATTGTCGGCGTCGGGGAATTTTTAATGTGGCCACGGTCTCGCGCACACGTCCATTGAAAAGAAAGTGAAGGTAGAAGTTTAAGCAGCCGTGCCCGGTTTTCTCATGTGCTTGCAGTCAAATAAGCCATGACTTTGTAAATGCAGTTGCGCCATGCATGGAGTTTGATGATCAGTATACGGGCGTGTTGGTTCAAGTGGAGGTGTTTGACATACAATTTTGGAAGGGTCAACATTTATTTTACTAAATTTTGCTTTTTTACATTTTCCAAGCCTTCTTTTATTGTTTGCAAAATTTTCTTTTTCTTTTATTTTTTTCACTTTCGTTTTCTTAATTTTTAACAACTCTTTTTTTGAATATTATATTTTTTTAGTTAAATTTGCATTTTAATTAAATTTTGTATTTTTTTATTTTATTTTATATTTTTAATATACTAAAATATTTTTTTTTCTACTTTTAATTTTAAATTTCTTATAAATTTAAAATTGTTTTTCAATTAAATTTTTTTTATATGTATTTTTTTTTATTATATTTGTTGGTTGAAAAAAAAACAAAATAAGCTGAAATTTACTGCCTTAAATTTGAAAAGCAGAATTTTTTAAGGGCAGAACTAAAAACAGCAGAATTTTGAAAAGCACCATTTTTGTGAGAAGACTGAAATGGCAAAGCAGAATTTTAAGAGCAGCATTTCAGCCCGCTCCCCTCTGCTGACACCCGGTACCACGACTAAGGCAGCAAATGTAAGTTTGACAGGATGGTCCAAATGAACTAACCGCCGCACTGTGGTCCAAAATGACGTTTTTGGTTGCAAAAATCATAACTTTTGAACGCATGAAGATATCGCTACAGATTTTTTCCTTCTTAAAGGAAATTTCGAAGCCTATAAAAGTACTGATTTTTAAGAAAATTGCTTCACAAGGTGTTTCTAAATCTTAGGCTGAAGTAAGATTTTCTCGAAAAAGGAATCAACAGAGAAAGGAACTAAAGAAAAACTTTAAAAACAGGTAAAATTTTGGGAACCTTGTAAGAGAAGGTCTGCGGCTATTTAATTGCTCACAGGGTGATCCGAAATAATTTTTTTTCCAGCAGTGGAAGCATACAAATAACAAACCAATTTTTAATGCTTTTAGCAAGTATTTAAACAGTATTTTTTCATTTTGTGGCGCATCAGTATATCCTATAAACTGTTTGAGTGATATATTTTATGTGAAATAGTGAAGGAAAATGATATTTCTACCTGTTTTATAAGACCATAAAATAATAATCTACAATTGAATATTTCTTTCAACTTTTTGTAATGCTTAGGCAATAAATGAATTAATCCCTTTCCTTTTGGCAAGTTAATCCATGTTTACGTATACTTTAAGAATAAGAACAATAATGATTTACAACGATTTGAGTAATTCGAAGAAACTTAGTTACAGCATACCTCAATAACCCTTTTGGTTTAGGAGGAATTTATTCAATAAGAGTTGTTAAAGTGGGCGGATTATAAAAACAAATTGGATTTTAAATATAGAAAGGGGGCGTGGAAGTGGGTAGATTTTTTAATAAACTAAAACTATTTCTAATTAATATAAGAAGAAAATATCACGCTCTCAGCTCTTATTAACAAAATAATTGAAATATTCCATTAGAAAATTTGCTTTTAAGGCCAAAATGTCAGCACTGGAAACACGCCTTTTTTAAGCGAATTACAATTCCTCCGAACATTCCAAATAGTTGCAGCTACAATTTTGCATATGGCTTAACAAATAGTTAGGGTCAACTATCGTGGTCAATTTTCCGCGGGAACTCGCGAGAATTTTTTTGTAGCTCTACTCAAACCAAAAAAGTGCTAAAAAAGTGCTAAAAAAGTTTTTTTTTTTGTTTTATTTATTAAAAATGTTAGATCATTTTTTAAAATTATAATTTACCTTAATATAAAACAACTAGACTACATTCTAGAAAATTAAGACCTCTCGTTAAATCACCCATAATTGCAAAAAAGAAAATAAAGAATTTCGTTTTTCAGTTTTTTTTATACTCTAGAACAAAATTGACCAACTTTGAAAAGCTCTACAAGCCAAACTAGTTGGCAGAAAATTGTTTTGTTTGCTGTTTTTGAAGCGGCGTTTATATTTCTGTTAGAAATGAAAAACATTAAAAATAAAACATCGAATTTAGTATTTTTGCCACGAGATTTGCCATTTTGGACCACAGTGCGCCGATGGTTAAAAAGACTAAAAATAATATTAGAAACCCTTTAATATAAATTAAGTTTATGTTGCCTAAATCTATTTGCGGCTGGTATTTTAAGTACCTTTTACACACATGTCGTTCCACGATTTTTCAACTAAGGTCCCATACCAGTAATCTAATTTATATTTCTAGAAGATTAACGATCTTTTAGCTGTGAATCATAAATCTAACACGATTAGTCTTCATTACTTTTTCAAGCATCCTGCTGGTGATCTAAAATTATAATGAACCTTTAACTGCTAATTAGCCCCTTTCTGCAGTCTTACTTCGTTTGTTACCTATACCAAATTTGTTACTACAAAATACTTGACTGACGATAACTTCTTCCGGTTCACAGCCAATAAAACCCGTTTACACATTTAGCAATAGATTAGACAATGAACAAGTAACAATTTCGCAAAGCCGTTTAGCAAACATTTAATTGGCGTATTGTTTTTATATTTGATACAGAAAACTAAAACTCTCACACTTTGCATGCAAAACTCATAATGGCGGCTTTCATGTCGAGCGTAATGAAAATTGGATCATTCACCTGTGACAATAAATCTAGTCTTGTTAAATAACTTTAGCCGCAGTTACTTCACTGTAATTGATATATGAAGATAATTGGCCTTAAATTGGTCGTAAACATTTTTGTTTACGTCTAGCAAAAGGTTGTTGATGAAGAGATTGCGTTCGATAAACAAACACTCAATTAGACTTAAAAATAACTGCTAACTCTAAGCGGAGTTTTAAACTAAATGACGAGAGAGTAATTAAGGAAAGGCAGATGGAAATTACTGGGTAATGATGCGAGACGAATTTGAAGAAAAGATGGGCAACTTGAGAGGTATGCGTTTGACGGGGCTTCAGTTGCGAATGTCATTTTACAATTTAATGCAGACATTGAGTGGATAAGTAGCATTCTCCTTTCATTGGAGGAGGTATTGTTTTGACAGACGTATACCCATCTCCTTGACTAAATCGAAATTGCACTCAAACTTGGTTTGACGTTTCAATGACAGGCGTGGATAAAAGAAGCACAAGATTACAACGACGGAGTCACTTAACAGACCCATTGCAACGCAGTCCTTAATTATATAGTTAGTATCTTGTGACGTAACGGCGCTGAGTGTGGGAAAGTGCAAAGCACCAGTGGCGGAACTTTTAATACGAAAAAACGTCATGCACATGTTTCTACTTCTGACGATGTCTCTTGTTGCGTATATGCAATGAAATCGTGAACAAACGTTGACCCAAAGTCAATATAGAGTAAGTTTATTAGATTAAATCGTTGAATTATGTTTAAGTTAAGTTAAGTTAAGGTTAGCCGCAATCTTTAAGACATCTTTTGGACTAACTTTTGATACAACTCGACTGTGTTTCGTTGGCCTATTCTATACTCATGGTAAAATGTCAAAGTGAGCTCAAATAAGTTGCCAATTCGATAAAAAAGCCTCTTTAAAAACACACGATGTAGAAAATTGTACCGCCATTGTCGGATAGGTGGCGCTAAAGTCAATTTTTAAATTGGTGTCGCAACGAAGGTCGGACTTTGTAAATAAGTTTGATGCATAGTGAAGCGATAATGGTACAATGAAGAAGCTTTTAGGGGAACTTTTTAGAGGTGGGCTGGATGTCTTTTAAGTTGAAATACAAATACAACTTTCAGAAGAAGTGATGGAAGGGAAGTTGTTCCTTCAGTCAGTGGCTATCAAAGTATCAACGGGTGGCAGCGAAGTTGCTGCCTGGTTTGAAATGGAGGCAACCATTCTTGCGAAGTTGTGTGAAATATGTTGATTTTGAGTATTCAAAACTGAGGTCCTTGGATTGACTAAACTTTAATAACAGATGGAAATGTGGTTGTGGTGGCGACTAGCGTCTGTAAATTTTTTTGAAAAATTGATTGCATTCTCTGAAAATTTTGGCGGTTAGAGCCAATATTTTGTGCCATTGTTAAATGGGCATTCCTGCTTTAAATTTTTCCACCAAGGTGTCACAATGAAGGTATTTTCTGTCGATTTTTGAGGGATATTCTATGGCCGCTCAGATCACTGGATCTTTAGCAGAACAATTCAGAAAGTGCTGCAGATTAAAAATTTAAATAAGTGGCATTCTCAAATGTGGAATAATATCAAGCAAGACTATTTTACAGATCGAGGCCTTTCGATCTCTGCCTTCTCTGGAACGGACTTTCATGATGGCTGTTTCGAGGAATACGATTGTTTTCAAATGTTGGAACTTACCGTCTGAAGACGTATTTCCAGGGGACTACAACTAACAACAGTTTAAATAAGTGCACAGATGATGCAAGCATCTCAAGGCGCTGTTACATTTTTTTTTATTTAAACCTACAACCGAACGACGATTTACCTCCTCCTCTGATGATGTCCGGTTTCTGGTTTTGAGGGTTACTGTACCATCTAAGCTGAACATAGCCCAATGCTTTCGACCCACTCTGTCGGTTGCATGTTCTCACAAATAAATCTATACATCGCCTTGAGGCTGTTTCCCGTTTTTTGTTTTTATTTGCTGCGCGATGGGGTGCACGCAGATGCGGGTGTTCCGTTGACCTAAGAGTGAATCTGGCCTTAATTCCAAGAGGTAATCACGTCCGATTAGTTTCGATTTTTCAAATTTCAAAATAGAGAAGTTGTAAATATGGGCGCAGTGTCCTTCCGTCTGACAATTACGGAATGAAGACACAATTTTGTGAGTGACCACATCAATCGTCTGATTAATTAATGAATTTTTTAGATACAAACAAAACGCTGCTGCAGAAAGTCGATAACTACCGTGGGATCACATCTCAATCTCACCCTCGGGCAAGGTTTTTGATTTTCTTTGGGTGGGTTTTTTTGTACCGCAAGTATTTTGTAGCTTTTTTTAAGTGTGATGAGGAGGTTTAGGTACATTCATCCAGTTAATTAATTATAATTTTTAAATGATCTAAAGACAAAGAAGTAACTGGCGCAACAGGTTGGTATAGGCTCCTGTCCTGAGACTATACTCGAATTCGTTTGTCTGAGAATTTTTTGTTTGTGGCGAATGAAGGATTATGGTATCTAGGTATATTTAAGGATATTCAGTGGCTATGTGGGTCGTCGCTCAAGATCACACGGTCTACCTATTCGTATTCACAATTTAAAGGGTGCTAAAATGCTGAAGTCTTCGAAGCTGTGTGCTGGACTACTGAGCGACATTTTGCACTGCCCCACCTCTCACGAACGCTTGACAAACATCTGAGAATTGAGAGTGTAACTATCTTGAAAGAACTTGCCAATTCAGAGAGGTCGGAGGTAGGTCCCTTTCATTCGCCGCAAGACGAATTGTTATGAGATGCTCCTTAAAAAAATGGTGGTTGTTGACCACTTTCCACGACTGACAGATATTTAAACGGACAAATTGCAATCACAGAAAAATTACAGCCAACGCTAAATAGGCTCAAAAAAGCTTGTTCTCTTGGGTAGACATTTCTTAATTTTCACTTTGCCAGGTTCACTCATGCGCCCTACGTTCAATGGTCCAATGTCGTACAATTTGGGCAAAAGGCAAAATGCCACCAACACCAACAGAGAGGAAGCCTTAGGAAGGGGTAGGCTAAAAAAGGTCATGAGTCTCATACAGCACTAGGCACAGCAAAAGGCCCACCGCGATCTCCCGGAAACTAATTGAAGTATCTTCAAAGGCATACACCTTAACACTGTTCTTTGAAGCCTACAAAGGTAGTTCGTGTATTTTATTTCCTCTAAATGTTGGAAGTAGCTTGCTTCGGTTGCAAGACGTGCTTTCCATATTCGCATTGAACGTGTGCCATCTTTCCTCAGCTTGCAGGTCATTGCTGAATCTGCGACTGACAGTCTCAGCATTTGCTTTTCCTTTCTCAGATGACACTGGACTAGAAAGATTCTGAAAAGTGTCCAGAGTTGTTCTCTGTTTAGTCCACTAGATCTTTTGCGATTGAGACAATAGTTATCATAGTCAAGCAAAGTTTGACCACATCATGGCGGCTTTCGTAACAGTTCTGTTGCTAATGGTGCCTTTTATGGTGCATGGATTTAATGAGCAACGCCCTTCATTCATTCCAATTCCCCGCCTTCTGTCGTCAGCTTGCTTGTTTCTAACTGTTACCCAACACAGTCTGACTCTGTTCTAACCCAGCATTGTGCAGACAGTTTCTGGCTATTTAAAAATTGGTGTAAGTGGATCCCAGTGCTTTGAATGCAGCCTGGCTTGGGATTTAGATGGCTATACCGCTTTCAAATATATACAGGGTCGGGGTCAAAATTCTGGAAGGGGCGAAATTCGTTTTACAAAATTCTGTTTTAAAGAGGTGTGGAGAGCATTTTTTTTACAATTAGCATTTTTTTTTTAATTTGCTTTCTCTTATTTTCTATTATTTTGTTTTCTAAATAATTAAAATCGAAGAAAAAAAACATGTTTTTTTATAAAATTCCGTATTTTTTAATTTTTTATTTTTTTTTTGAATTAAGCTTTGTTTATTTTTATTTCATATTTAATTTAATTTAACATTTTTTTTTTAAACTTTAAGGTTTTTTTTCATATGAAATTTAATTTAAGATTTTTTTTTAAACTTTAAGGTTTTTTTTTTAAATAATTTATTTTTATTTGTTTAGTTCGCTTTAAATTTATTTCGGTTCATATTCGTCAGTTGGAAAAATCAGTAATTTAATATTTTTATTTTAAACTTTAAAGTTTATTTTTATATTAAATTTAATTTAATATTTGTTTTTAAGCTTTAAGGTTTAAGGTGAAATTTAATTTAATATATATTTAAGGTTTTTTTTTCAAAAATAATTTAATTTTATTTGTTTATTTCGCTTTAAATTTATTTTGGTTCATATTCGTCAGTTGGAAAAATCAGTAATTAAATTTTTTTTTTAAACTTTAAAGTTTATTTTTATATAAAATTTAATTTAATATTTGTTTTTAAGCTTTAAGGTTTAAGGTGAAATTTAATTTAATATATATTTAAGGTTTTTTTTTTAAATAATTTATTTTTATTTGTTTATTTCGCTTTAAATTTATTTCGGTTCATATTCGTCAGTTGGAAAAATCAGTAATTTAATATTTTTATTTTAAACTTTAAAGTTTATTTTTATTTAAAATTTAATTTAATATTTGTTTTTAAGCTTTAAGGTTTAAGGTGAAATTTAATTTAATATATATTTAAGGTTTTTTTTTAAATAATTTATTTTTATTTGTTTATTTCGCTTTAAATTTATTTCGGTTCATATTCGTCAGTTGGAAAAATCAGTAATTAAATTTTTTTTTTAAACTTTAAAGTTTATTTTTATATAAAATTTAATTTAATATTTGTTTTTAAGCTTTAAGGTTTAAGGTGAAATTTAATTTAATATATATTTAAGGTTTTTTTTTTAAATAATTTAATTTTATTTGTTTATTTCGCTTTAAATTTATTTTGGTTCATATTCGTCAGTTGAAAAAAGCAGTATTTTACTTAAAAAAAAAAACCGCAACAAAAAAAGCAAAATTTTTGTGTCAGAAGACCGAATTTTCCAAAGCAGGATTTTAGAAGCAGCACATAGACCCGCTCCCATTCACGTCATGCGCTTTTTTACCCCACTGGTTTGCTACAGGATTCAGTAATTGACGCTGTCTTGGATTTTCGCCTTTTCTGAGTGAAGTCTGAACACTTTCGTAGGGGGAAAAGAGCTATCATTGAGACAAATATTTTGAATATACGAAGAAGGAAAAAATCAGTTTCGCTGCTATGCGAGGAGTTCCAAGTCCACCTCCTCGAATTACACAAATCCAGCAACCGCAGGAATGTTTTTATTTCCTTTGACATAATGAATCCCCCCCTTTCCCACTTTCCAAACCACTTCCACTTCCACATATGCATGCCTCTGCGTTTGACCTAGTTTCCACGCTTCAAAAAATCCAACAATGACACAGCCACCACCACCACATACCACATACCAACTTTAAGAATCTCTTTCGCCTTTCGTTCTTATGCAACACAAACCACTTTGCACATAATCCTTTGAGCAAGCAAAACCAGAAGGGGCCGGCACAACCGTCCAAACACAATCTGTTACCAGTTTTCTCCCGAAGGCGGACTCTTGCTTTCAGCTAGCACCTCAAGGCTGCTACGCCTCAATCACTGCGGTTAATTGTCCCCACAAAATACAGAAGTCTACCCATTTCGCATTTAAAAAGTAAAAGCATCACCACCATTACAGCAGAGACTTATACTTTCTATCGGGGAATCGAGTTGCCCCCTGGCTACCGAGAAGTTGCTGTACGTCTACATCTTACATCTATACCATGTTGTGATCTTATTTTGATTTAACGGTTGTTTCTCGCTTGTTTTTGTTTTCATTCACCTTCTTTTGTCTTCTTTTGTCTTCTTTGTGTGGACCCTTTCGCGACTGCGTCGCAGTGTTAAATAATTGCCGGACATTCACTTTCGTTTGGGCTAATCTCCGTCTCTCCCTCTCCCTCTCCCCTTTCTGGCTGTTTTGTGTCATCTTTTTCTTTTCTTTCATGGCGTCATTATGTTGTGCTGACGATCATTGGCGAGACTAAGACATGGGGGGATTATATAAATATTGATTGAGTGTCGGCACTCTTAATAATGTTGTATGAATAATTTTTATTAGTCGACTTTAATGACGCGATCACTACTCATATTTGCCAAAAGGTAATTGACTCGAGAGATCTTCGAAGTGGTGCAGTACTTGTAGTTGAGAGTGTTTAAGGGGTCAGCTCGTGCCGAATTGTGGTGGGGAACTGGTGGTTTATGGGTTTTTTGGACTTACCTTCTAATTGTGGGTGAATGGCGATTAGACAGAGATTGGAGGTATTCACTGTACCCTTTTACATCATGAGAATGAGTAGAGGTTTGTTTTGGGTACGCGAAGGTTATAATTTTTGATTTGGACGTACCAGTGAAACTTTTACGAAATTAGTTTGGTAAACACCTAAAATAACCGATGGTCACATAAATTTGTCTTTGATCGCCACGTTGAATGTAGCGAATCCATTAAAACCACGTCAAAGAATAAAATAAAAAATATTTACAGGAACTGATTATTGTAGGCCTGCCTTCCCCAACCAATGGAGGGGACCTTCAATTTTTTATGGCGAGTGGAGGAGCATTCGTAAGACAGATTATTGAGTATTCTCAGTCAGACGTTTCGCTAAAAGTGGCAAATGCCTTATAAGTTGTTAATTCTGCTTTTTTTTTCGGGCAACGAGATGCCCATTGCTGAGCCACTGCTGGGACTCATTTTTCAATGTAACTGATTGTAGGTGATTGAACAATAATCTCCTCTGGCAGAACTGCTATGCATGGTCATGATCGTGTTCATGAGGCAACGATTGATCGGGCGAAACGATCACGATCTACAACAATTTACGATGAGCTCAATCTTGATTTGGATAGTAAGAATTATTTCAATATCAAGTTGACATTAGCTGTTTTTTATTATCAGCTATGATCCATATAGATCATCGATTTACATGCACCTACAACAACAGCATACGATCTGAAAATGATTTCTACTATTTCCCACTGGGTGGCTTTTTGTATTTTTAAATGTTGGTGTGCCCGTAAACGATAGCCACACAATCATGTTGCCAGACTAAAAATGGAAAACAAAAAATCGATTGATTTTTTCGCATTCGAATGAATTCCCCGTCCGTATTCCGAGTTACTTTTTTTTCGTTCTATGAAGGTATGACCAAACACTTGATAAACATTTAAATACTTAAATGTTTCATAAATATTTCTAAAACATTTTTTAAACAATACAAATTTTATGAAATGCTTATGAAATGTTTTGCTGATCTGGACCAAGGTTGCCACTGTGGTAATTTTTTACCAAATTTGGTAATTTTTGTTTAGCTTTTTGAGTTTTGGTAATTTGGTAATTTTTATCTGGTTTTGGTAACTTTTTGAGCAGGAGCACCAAAAATACGAACTCGATATCAATTCATTTAAATGCTGCCTTACTGTATCTGAGTGAAACATTGCATTTGCATATGCGTCAGCACCACTCATGTAAACCTGTTTTGTTCAAAAAATTACTGAATGCATTCATTTTCTTCTTTTGACAGAATGGTGAACTTCGAAATATTTTCTGCTTCTGTTTATAGCTATATTGAGATATGATTTGGTTGGTAAATCATATTATTTGTTTGCAAACATAAAACTCTAATTTGTTAAAGGTTTGTTATTAGAAAAAAGGCTCGGAAATGGTAGATGATCTCATACCTTCTAGCCAATGGTAATTTTGTGCACAACGTTGTTGACGTTGTTTAATTGTTTCAAGACTGACAAAGTTCCTACTACGTTCCTCATTGTATTGAAAAGTCTTATGTTTTATAAATCTTGGTTCTTTTTAACAAGCAATTATTTTAAAAATCAAAAAAAAGTAATTTGAATTTAGAAAATCATGCTTTTGGTTAGCAAATTTTTCCTCTTTGTGTTTTATCAAAGTCTCCAGATTTTTGGTAAATTTTATCTTGGTTTGGTAACTTTTTTTCCAATTTTGGTAGCTAATTTTTTTTGCAAGTGGCAACCGTGATCTGGACACCAAAAAATAAGTCAAAAATTGTGAAAGCACTATCAAAAATCGTAGGTTTTCGTAGGTTTCATAAAATTTCAATAAAAATTGACTTGGTCTGTGAAAATTCATTTATGAAATGTTTCACAGTGATGGGAAATAATTTCGTGATGGGAAATAATTTTCGTTTTACATGTTTCCCTGCAGAAAGTGAGGGTTGCCACTTTGGTAATTTTTTACCAAATTTGGTAATTTTTTTTTTTGCTTTTTTAGTTTTGAAATTTGGTAATTTTTATCTCGTTATGGTAACTTTCTGAGCAGGAGTACCAAAAATACGAACTAAATAGTACCTCATTTAAATCCTGCCTTACTGTTTCTGAGTGGACGCATTTCATTTGCAAATTCAAAAAACTCCAAAAATTATTGAATGCATTCAATTTCTTCTTTTGACAGATAGTGAACTTCGAAAAATGTTCTGTTTCTGTTTATAACTACAGTAATTTTAAAAATCAAACAAAGTAATTTGAGTTTAGAAAATCATGCCTTTGGTCAGCAAGAGTATTCAAAGTAGACGTTACTATTACATTGATAAGTTAAGTCTTATTGATTTTATTTTATAAAGTAGCCATTGCTTAACTACTTAAAGACTGACTAAGTTCCTACAAACTATAAAGTGCTATGAATTCTCCACCTTTTCTTTTAGTTTTTCGGAAGTCTTAGCAAATGGACGCTTTTACACTGCCATGCCTTTTTCCCGTACCCTAAGGGAAAAAACGGAACCTTATTAGTTTCGCTTTTGTCCGTCCGAACCCGCTAGACCATTTTTTTATATTATGTTCGTAAATCAGAGAAAAGTCTTAGGATAGTATTAAGGCATTTTCGCATTGCGTCAAGACTATAATATGTATGCTACTTTTTCTCTTTGTGTTTTATCATCGTCTCCAGATCTTGGTTTGGTAACTTTTTTTTGTCAATTTTGGTAGCAAATTTTGCTTGCAAGTGGCAACCGTGAAAGTGAGCGCTGTTTTTCGATGATTATTTTTGGTTAAATAAAATAAAAATGTGCAGAAAAGCTTGGAATACCTTATGAGAAAGTTATTCATTTAATACTTTAATTATTTGAATTAAATCGCGTGTCGCGTGATTGCCGAGACCAAAATTACAAAAATAAAAACTACGCGCTGCTAACTATTTATTATTAAAACATTATTTTCGCCTAGTCCAAAAAAGGATAAAATTGAAACATTTCATAAACATTTAATAAATAAATTTCAGATATCTTTTATTGAAATGTGTCCGATGTGCTTCAGGAAAATTTCATAAACATTTCTGAAATGTTTCGCCAAGATAAACGAAAGTGATACCAGTAAAATATTGTTCATGTGTTGCATATTGAACATAAAATACTAAATTTGTTTGTTAAAAAAAAAAATGGAAAAGAAAAATTATGCAAATTTGATTCAAATGGCAACACCCCCGACAATACAAGTGACATGCCTTGTGTGACGTCACGCTGAGCGGAATCTTTGCAATATGGCTGGTGGCAATATGAAATACCTTCTGTATTAGCTGTTTTGTTTTTGAAAGCAACTGTTGCAACAATTCAAAAAATAAGCTTTTCAATGATACGTCTTGTTTTATTTTGGAGATCTGATCCGGATCAGATGACGCTGATAATAAAATACGGCTAATCATGGAAATGAGCGTTCTTCTCACGATCCGCACAAATATTTAGAACTACCGCACAAAAATATAAGAACGTAATTGTAGACCCCCCAGGACTCTGATGTCAACTATATATGAACGGTGACCATTTTTTTAATCACATAAAAGAGGAAATTTTTTTTAACAAAAAATAAGTCAAAAATTGTGAAACCACATTTAAACTATCAAAATTCGTAGGTTTTTGTAGGTTTCATAAAAGAAATTGACTTGGTCTTTGAAAATCAATACAATACCATCTAACTACAGCTTTGTAAGACTTGAGAAGGCACCTACTACTCACGATCTCGCAAGTTTCTTATGGTATGAAGATGGGCTTTAGGGAAAAAACCGACGTTTTAGAAAAAGAGGACAATGTCTTCTTTTCTTTTAGTAAAAAATAAGAGAGGACATAGTTACGGTCACCGTAACTATATGTGCAACCCCCTCTTAGTATGAATCTGATCCTTTAAAAAAATCGTATAGGGTACTATGTTTTCGAAAAAGCTTCCTATTGACTGAAGAGTGTGGAAGTGGTCCACCCTGGTCTGTCGTCGTAAAGTGCAATAATTCGTTCAAACGAAGCTGTTTCGGAAATCACCGCTAGCGGGCTGTTTAAATTTTAATTCGATCTCTACGATTCATAGTAAAATGATCGCAAATATGGTAGATATACCAATCATCAGTTCCAATGCGTAGAATGGTGTTTAGAACTGTCCACTGGAATGGCGACTGTTTGTCACAATTCGCCCATTGAAGCAAAAAGGGCCGTAAGTAACAAAAACCTCATTTTGAGAATATTAGATAAAACAACTTGTTAAAGCAAATTCTTTGGCATCACAAAAGGTCGTAAGCGAATTTGAACCCATTGTTGAGATTTCGCTTTTTTGTTCTGGGGCGTAAGTTATATTTTGCAATTTGTTTGAAGTACGAATAGCACGAATAACCAGTTCTAAACAATTTTTAAAAAAATAAAAATATTTGGTCAGTAAGAACACCCGACAAATTTCAATATACTAAAGAAGGGAAATCATTGGTAAACATCACTTACGCCCCTTAGCGTTTCAATGGACGAATTGATGGAGATAGAATAGACAACTAAGACACTCTTTCGAAAATATTCTCATCATTTGATCGCAAATATGGTTATGATCATTACCGTCGCAAGACATGCGGAAAAGGGTAGTTGGAGCTACTTGATTGTTGAAGTGGATCACCAGCACGCTTTTAAAATTTTAAAAGAAGCTCAGATCACCGATCGTATATGATCTACAATCAGTTCCAAACAAAAGTTCTGAAGGATAGAAACTGGACAAGATAAAATAGACACGATCATGCTCAACTACGATCGCTGATCTTCAATGCAATACATCCTGATGTTCCTGAGGATCACTTGGATGGTCAAAGTAATCGCACGATTATTGCTCGAGCAATCATAGTTTGTTGAACTCTGGACTGTTTGGTGCTTCTAGGAAATCATCTGGACTAGGGTGACCTAAACTGGTGACACGATCACGATCAGCGATCTTTTTTCATGGAGCAACAACTACCAAGTGATTGCTTTGCAAAATGGCCAATTTATCAGTTGCAATTATGTTGAAAAAAACGATGATCGACTGTAAAATAAAAACGCCAAAGTGCGATCGCGCACGTTCTGTTGCAGAGGTGATCTTCAGCTGGCAATTTTTAACCGAGTCGCACATGGACTTCAGTTCAGCTGAAAAAAAACTTTCATTTCCCGAGAGTGCCTTCAAAAATATTTGTAAAATCCCTCTGATCCACGATCACTCGATCAGCAACCAAAAAACAGGAAACTGTAAAAAAAAATCCTATTTAAAATTCAAACCAATACAGTCATTCAGTTCCCGGCCAACATCGGCCGAACAACTCACCCCCTGCAGCACATCATCAACCCAACCATTATGCAAGCAAATCTCCCAAATTAAAACACCAAATGCGAAAGTGAATTCCACAGAACACAATCCCACGAAAGCACCATCAAAACAAATTTAATCCACCATTTGGAATACCAATCACCTCCTCAAAATTCCAATTTGTATGCGGGCCGAGACGACAACAAAACCGACGCCAGATTCTCTGCGCCGCTAAACACTTTCGATTGAACAGCAATTTGGCACTCTTGGCTGAATAATTTCCCATTTGACATCTGATTTAGCGCGCACAGAGTGCGAGCAAGAGAGAAAGTCTGCGCACAACACGAAGCTGAATACCAATTCGGGCAATAAATCGAAACACACGGCTACAAAAGGTAAACTAATGTATATTTTTCATTCAAAAAAATAAATACAGTAAACAACTTATGAGATAGACAAATATACACATTTAAATTCCATGCTGAGATTGGCGAGAGCTTCTACTTAGGGCTATTTTAGTGATGGCTGGGCACACCGTAGCTGGCGCTTGGGGGCAGGTAGGTTTTACCGGGGGCCGATGGGGCGCCGTACGACGATTGGGGTGCTGCGTAGCCCTCGTCGGAGCCAGAGAACGATGGTCCTTCGTGGATGGGTGCGGCATGTTCGAAAGAGCCGCCGCCGTGGGGGGAGCCTCCGTCGGGGGCACCATACACTGCGGCTGGTACCTGGTAGCCACCGCCGCCGCCAACTGATGCACCGCCGAAACTGTGTGGGGACGGTGCGTATTCCTGCGATGGGGGGATATACTCATTGGTGGCGTACGAGGAGCCGGAGTCCTGGCTGGAGCCGAGGAATGCAGATGGCTTGAAGGGCGCCTTGCCTCCGAAGCCGCCTAGACTAGCGCTGGACGAGGAAATGAAATCCGTGTGTAGGGCTTGTGACTTGCCGGAAGCCAACGAGAAGTGGCCGAGGCCCTTTTGTCCGGCGGCGTATGTGGGGGCGCTTGATGCACCGCCGCCCGATAATTTGGGTGTGTATGACGAGAGTGGAGGGGCCAGTGGGGTGCCATAGCTGGACGATGGAACTGAGGAGAGTTTGTTGGTGTAATAGCTGCCTCCGGATGTGCCGCCAAGTGATGAAGATCCGCCAAATGAAAGTCCACTGCTGCCGTGGGAAGATCCACCGCCAAAGGAAAGTCCACTGCTGCCGTGGGAAGATCCACCGCCAAAGGAAAGTCCACTGCTGCCGTGGGAAGATCCACCGCCATAGGAAAGGCCACTGCTGCCGTGGGAAGATCCACCGCCGAAGGAAAGTCCACTGCTGACGTGGGAAGATCCACCGCCAAAGGAAAGTCCACTGCTGCCGTGGGAAGGTCCACCGCCGAAGGAAAGTCCACTGCTGCCGTGGGAAGATCCACCGCCGAAGGAGAGACCACTGCTTCCGTGGGATGATCCACCGCCGAAGGAAAGTGCACTTCCTCCTGAGTAGCTACCCGATGGAGCACCGTAGCTGGCAGAGGGAGCGCCATAGCTTGCTGATGGTGCATAACTTGCTCCAGACGAGTATCCCGATCCGCCGCCAATCGACGAGTGCCCGCCACTGTACTGGTTGCTGAATGAGACTCCCGGCGATCCATACGATTGCGATGGAACTAAAACCGTTTGAACCTTATGTCCACCTCCTAGTCCGAGGCCACTTCCGAAACCACCGCCTGAGTATTTATAGCCACCGCCGCCCAGGGATGCTGCTCCGCCAAACGAACCGCCGCCGAAGGAGGGTCCCTTCCCGCCGCCGGAGGACTGCACTATGTATGTCTCCACATTGCCGTTACCGATATCCCCACCAGCTCCGCCGCTGTAGCCACCTCCGCCGCTGTAGCCACCTCCACCGCTGTAACCACCTCCACCGCTGTAACCACCTCCACCGCTGTAGCCACCTCCGCCGCTGTAACCGCTTCCACCACCGAAGCCACCTCCACCGCTGTAACCGCTTCCACCACCACCGAAGCCACCTCCACCATGGCCAAAGTCAAGTCCGCCAGCGGAACCACCCGAAAATCCGCCCGAGTAGCCACCAGGTCCACCCGATGATATCTGTCCCGGTGGCAGATACTTGTACGACGGTCCAGATGGCAGCTCACGTTTGCCCTTCACCGATTCCTTGGCCGCAACCTTCGCCTCTGTCGCAGCAGATACCACAAGCAACGCGGCCGAAAAGCAGCATATCTGTATGTGATGAAAGAAAATGCATAGATGAGTCAGTAGCAATTGGAAACACTTTCACTTTGCCCTCCGCACGTATCCACAAGGAAGGGTCTCAGCGCATACACCACAAACACTTACGAACAACTTCATTTTCGCTCGAGCTCGAATCTTTTAATCCACAGTTTTGATGATGAGTCGCGTCGTCGTCTACGTCGTGCGCGTCTAGTTGCCAGTGCTAGTCCCAAGATGGAAATGATGTCGACTTACCGAAATTCAAGTGCTTTTATACGCCATGTGCATACCTTCGGCGGTTTGTTACTCTGAGCCGGAATGAGTGAGTTTCAGCTGTACTGCGGTGACCCCAGATCTAGTTACGACAACAGAAGCAGGGGAGTCGCCGGTTGGTGGTGGGCTGTGTATATGCAGATGGGTTTACTCAAGCGGCGGCGGTCATTGTTTTAGTTTTGTTGTCTTTGGTTTATTGTTATTAATTCGATGAGGGATTACACGGGCGGTTGGTATAGGTGGTGAGTAGCTGGCCGTTTTCAAGTGGTCGGGTGAAGCACGTAATGGAATTGGAAGAGAACGGTCAGTTGGCGATTGTAAAACAGACGGTTGACGGAGAAGTTGGCTCAATTTGCAAATTGCAAAAGTGCTCCGCGGACATGTTGATTGAGTCCAATTGGCATGGGGAATATCTCGTTGGACACTTTTGTATGCCCTTGGACCAATAATGTTCGAACCAGTTGGTTAGAATTTTGTGAATGAAATTGGCCATGACCCAATGGCGGACTACGAGCTTTTGAAGTGGATTCTTATACACCACTTAATAATATTTTTGGGAAAAAGTTCTAATCCGCAGACAATAGGTTAAGTTGAGCAGGGCTTTGTGTTTGGTTTTAGGTCTTCTAAGTCATTTTTCTGTAAAGCGAAACATCAGTCTGTGCTTCCATCTTCTCAACTAGAAGTGTTTTTGTATCTGCTTGGCGTATAACAAAATTGTAGATGGTTAAAAGTTGAGGACCAGGTCCACCTTAAGTAAAGCCAACTAAAACCCAATACTTGTTGCAGCCTTAACATCAAATCTAACCTTCGAATGCCGCTAGTCATGTTTCAAAGTGTTTGCACAGTTTGACTGACATTCAACCGGAGAAGCAGAGACCAATGATCCATTTTCCCAAGCCTCAGCAGTGGTTCTAAGAGTGGGCTCCGCAAGTCCAAGTGGAAAGTAGGCTGCTTAAAAAACACAGCGATTAGTAAGGCCCACAGTCTTTTGTATCACTGAAAATTAAACCCTGGTATATTTGATAAAAATAGGGCTTCATTCAACAAATTTTTTGTCAATATACATCCAAAAAAATGTTTCTATCAAATTGACAAAAGTTTTATCTTGTCTTAAAAAATTTGTTGTGATGATAAAAAAATTGTTTTGCTTTCTAAAATCGTTTGTTTGTGCGTACAAAAATAATTCGTTAAATTAACCATAATGTTGTTAATTTTACAAAAGAGATTTGCCAATTCTACTGTTGCTGTTTTGTTAAATCAACAATTGCCTGCTGCTTTTACAAAGACATTTATCAATTCGATCTTTTACTTTTTATCAAATTAACAAAAAAAAAATTGTTAATAATATCGAATTAGTTTGTCAATTCAGCTATTGTAATTTGTTAAATCAACAGCAAATATTGTTGATTGTACAGACATAATTTCTCAGTACTGCCGTTGTGTTTTGTTGAATTTGTTGAAGTATTTTATCTAAATTAAGAAATTATATCCAAAATATGTCTACAATACCCTCGTAAAATAAATTAGATATTAATAAATGATACGCAAAACAAATAAGTTTAGTAATTAGATTTATTAAAAAAAAGTATCTACACGAGTTATTTTTTTATACTTATAATTTGAGTTTAAAAAAGATCTGCACTCCCAATGGTTGCCAAATGTTTTGGCCAGGGCTTCCCGATCGATTTCACAATCTAAAAAAATATTCACTATTTTTATTTGGTACGTAAAAAGTACCATACACAGTAAGTATTTAAAATGATAAAAATTTAATGAATTTCCCGAAGGATTAATAACACAACAGCCTCAAGAAAAATTAAAATTTCCTGTGTGTAGCGAATAGCTGCACTTAGAGACAAGAAAGAAAATGTCCAGAGTCCAGCCAAGCGAGCCCAGGATGTCCACAATCCTATTTTCTTCAATACAATCGTATTTATGCACAACTTGGTCTGACTTGGCTGGACATGTTTTTTATTGGCTGTAAGTTCAGCAGTTTTGTCTTCAATATACTATACATATACCAATATATTTTTGCACTAACTTCTTTCATTTACCTTTTAGAAATTTCCACAATTTCCATATGCGGCTTTCTTTGATTGAAGAGAGGTTAAGTCTATTAATTATAAATATTAATATTAGTATTAATTAACTAATTAATATTAATTTTCTTAGTCTCAAAATGTTCAATTTTACAGGTTATATTTATGCGTACTAGCAAACTCGAGTGTGAAATATAAATGATGCCATCAATAGCATTGCATTCAAAGGATAACAATGTTTAAAATGTATTTTTATTGATTCAACACGTGTGCTATTAATTCTACAAAATTTATGTCATATCTACAAACATTTTATTCATTTCAACAAAATGTCTGTAGTATTGAAAATCTGTATTTTGTTTGGCTAACAAACATTTTGCATAAGTTTTGTCAATTTTACAAACCTTTACAAAAGTGATTTTTGGTTCTGTTTTTATGGATGTAGCAAAAACTTTGTTAATTCAACAATAAAATTGTTCAATTGAGACAATACCGATTTATTAAACTGAAAATTGTGTTTTGTTAATTTGACAAAGTAGTTTTGTAGTAAATGTTTTATCCATTTGACAAAATATCGTTCAAATTGATAAAACTGAAGTTGTGTTGATAAAATTCATTTATCAGTACAACAACTTTTTTTTCAGTTCAACAAATCTATTTTTGTTGAAATTTTACAATCGAATTTTGTCAATATTTCTGGTATTTTATTTTCAGTGAGGTTCGATTGGTTATCTCTTAACTCTTTTGCCAAGACCTTTTTTTTGGATGCATTCACAATGGAGACCCATGTCACCGCAGCAGTTTGCTGTGAACTCAGCTTAAAAGGCAGGCCCTATCTGTACCTCGGATTGTCTGATGTGGTGAGCCCCGTTTAATTTGACAGAACCAACTTAGAGGGTTTTTCAAAAAATTGGAAAAAAGTATTGGCCGTAAATGTAAACCATATTTTTTAATTAATATTTTCTGCGGATCTCCATTCATTTCTGTTCTTCGTAGAACTAGGCTTGGCCAGCATTTATCAGAGCCCTTCGGTTTGAATTTTTGCAGCGGCTCTGGACTTACAACCATTTTGAGCCTTCTCTTCAAATGGAAGCTTGCAAACCCAAATTTTTATGGCGAGTGTTTCAATTGTGAGTTTGTGCGTTCAGTAAAAATGACTTGTAGTACCGCTCTCTGTCTTTGAAATCGAAGTTGCTTATGATTTCTCGCAGAAAATTGATCAGAGTCTTTCTGAGTAATTTTTGAAGCCACATCTTGACAGAAATGGACTGGCAACTGGGAATAGGTCGCGTGAGGCATATTTTTAAGGGATAAACTGTCTTACGTTCTACATGGGGTAGAACTGTACACAGTTATAATATGGGGAGAGGTCTCTGTAACAGCGTAATTTTCCCTAGGTATCTTTGGCACTTATAGCGTCGAAGCTTCTTACAAAAGACTGATACTATCGAATGGCAGGACTATATTTTGGAAATTTCATGAATGGGGATTGGCAAAATATCCCCGCCAACTAAGGCTTTTCATTCCTTTTAGGCATTTTTTCATTAGCTAAGGCTTGTTTTTTCAAAAACGCATCTTTTATTATTTTAAATGTGTTTTCAATTTTTTTTAAATTTTTAAATTTTTTCTTAAAAAATCTTTTGCCAAAAAAAAAATTATATGTAACCTCGGTCTTAAAGCATGTGTTTCCACCTTCAAACTCTGTCCATTTTCTGAACAATTTATCAGTCATTTCTTAAAAACAATTCCAGCTTCCACTTCCAGTAAGTGGAATGAAATTGGAAACGAATTTTAAAGCTGTTTGTTGTATAAATAAAAACTGTTTTTGTTTATTTTTTTTTATATTCGTATTTTATTTTTAATTTCTTGTTCCAATTTACAAAAAAAAAAAATATTTTAGGCATTATTTTATTGAAAAAGGCATCTTTTTTTTTTCAAGCTAGGAATTTTTTCGTCAAAAGTGGTTGGCAACGCTGTCACAGAGGTGTCGGTAACAGCGTCGCGAGTTCAATGGTCTTTTCCCATCTCAAAAATGCCCAACGCGACTAAAGAAGTTTTCACTTCAAAAGTTTTCACTTACAAAACTAGTAGAAGCATTAGAAAAAGTTAGAGTTAGTGGGAAATTTATAAGACGATTTGCAGTCCTGAAATGTAGTTTCTAATCCATTTAAAAAGAGACCCATTTTTGACAAAAGAGCATGATGCCAAACTCAGTCAAATATCAAGCTCAGCAAACTTCGTTTCACCGGAGTGATGGGGAAATGGGTTCCACTTTTCGGCGAGCTAAGCCAGCAAGTCACCTGTGGACCCACCGAAAACCCTACTGGTCATCCAGCTGTTTTCGTGATTCAAGATGTTTCAAAAGCTGGCGACTTTTAATCGTATCAGATTTTCCATGAACTTGGCAAGATTTGACCTGAGGGAAGAGTGCAGTGGGTCGGTAGTTGGTGGGAGAAGAAGTGCGGCTTTATTTTCGGAACGAGTTGGTAAAATATTGTTTTGCAACTTTTTCGTAAAGAGCGTAGAAGAATGGGATGGAAGATGGTTTTGTCATCGTTGAGAATAACCTCTTCAAAACGGTGGGAGTGGTACAAGCTGGGCCAGCATTTTCATTTATTTTGAGATCTTAAAGTACTCTCGTTGGGTGTGAAAATAAACTTGTCCCATGGTAAAATCGACGCTCTCAAGTACAGGTGGAGACAAAACGCAATCTGTGAGTAGCGAGATGAGCAGAAGCAGAATAGTTTTTGTTTAAGAAACTGACAATGAAAATGTGCGTTGGGATTGATGAAGAGGCCGAATTCTTTTATGTTCTTTGACAAATGCCCTAAAGTTCTTACTACCCTTGGGGCATTGGGAGTATTTGTTTGCCTCAACTTTTGGTCATATACGAATTTGACACACTTAATGAGATGCGATGCTGTATTTTCTGCGTGGCTTAAGTTTTTTGTCGGTTCTCGTCAGATGGGTCGGCTTTGTAAGACAGAAAACTTAATCTTTTGAGCCTCTTTACACCTCTAGTCGACCTTCGTTTGGTTTCATACTAGTTAGCCCATCAGAACTGTCATTACATTTTATACGATATCAGCGGCGGCATCCATGTTGCTCTGAAACACTCTTCAAAATTGTTGCTGCCCTGATAGAACCTCTTAAATAAGTTCAAAATCGTAGGCCTCTTCTTGTGGCTTCAAAAATAAAACCCACTCAATGGAATTTTTGTTAAAATCCAGGCCGAAGGTTTGGAACAGATCGGTTGCACCCAGTAGGATATGATCCAGCTGGGACTTTTTCTCCGCGGTTTTCCTCAATAAAAGACACAATTATTGAGCAAGAAATACTGAGAGTAGCTCAGCACAAATTCTGTTTCAATTTCAATGGATAATGATGAATTGCGTGCGTTTTTCTATTCAAGAACTCAAAATACTCATACTCAGTCCTTCAAGACTCCAAAAGAGCTGATTACTACAATAAAAATGTCAAGAACTGGTTCAACACCAATCTAGTTCCAACATCTTCAAATGCATTTATGGAAAATTATAACGAAAACCCAATCGAATTGGGCAGCTTCCCGGTGCTGCGACGCGTAGGTGAGAAACTGGCGCATCTTTCCACTATTAAGTCTTCAGTCCCTTTCACTTGAAGTGGCTAATTATGCGCCCGGAGAATAGACATAATTATACATTTATGGAAATTGATGATCCCCATGTGTAACGATAATCCACACAAGCACAATTATCACCAAAAAAAAGGTGATCTTGATTATATTATTATATCGGATGAGGGTATCCCTACCCTCTTTGCACGAATTGATTAATGGCCGCGCTGTGCGTTGCACGATGACCAACACGCTTTCTTCTTTTACATTATTTTTTGTCGGTTGCACAACACAACTGCGTCTCTTTTATTTATCGTGGCAAGCAGATCCTGGAATTTCCTGTGTGAATCGCAATAAAGGAATGCAAAAAGAATCGAGTGGCAGTGTGAGTTATAGGACCGCCACTGGGCAGCTGTCGTTAACCCCAGAAATGATTGCATAATAAACGCTCTGTAGTAATATCGTGTGTCCGGTTTCACTTAATGTTATGTTGAAATCTGTCAAGACTTAACAGACCGATGGGAACTAGTTGTTGCCATGGGGGAGACAAAACAAAAAACAAAAAACAAAGAACTCGGGCAACTTGTTACGCCGACAGATAGGTTATTGATGATGTTCGGGATGTTCGTTTTTTTATTTTTATTTCTCTTTTTGGAATGCGTGGTACTGGATGCTTAGGTCAAGCATGGAGTGCAGCGCCAGCTTTGGAAGGTACTGGGTATATCGAGTTTCCCAAAAATGTTGCAGGCCTTGGAAGTCATATAAGATCCTCTGAATAGTTTGGCTTAGTGGGAACTTGCAATATTCAAACCTACGTAGCAGGTCCACCTCAGTTGTACTTATAAAAAAGCACCAAAGGTTGTTAAAACCTTTAAAAGAAATCTGTCAATGGTTCGGTTTTATTCCAAACAGATATTTGTGAAAAAGACTAGGATGTCAAACCAAAAAGTCTTCCGAAGGGTTTAGTCTTAGCTTTAGCACTATTTAACTGATCTGCTTAGCTTCGAAGATGTGGGTTTGAATAACTGCATTGATATAGGCTACCAACTTTATCTTGGCCATCTTCATATGATATAAACCTGTCCCTTTTAAACTGACAAGCAGATGTTGAACTGTTTCAGTTTTATTCCTGAAGCAGTTCATATAGAATAGATAGCGAACCTTTAAGAACTGATTAGCATTCAATCTCAAGGCAGATATGAAAAAGCTGTTAAAAAACTGACAAGTTTATCATAGCATTTCTTGTCACAGCTCTTTAAAATTTTAACAACTCTTATATTGAATAAGCGAGTCTATAGCCTGCTGTTGACCGCATTTCCAGTCCCTTTATAATCTTGTGGATCGACTCATTTAGTTGTTGAGCAGCCTTTATTATACCTAAACTTTTGTGATTTTTACAAACAAACCTGTTGCTCGTGTTGATAAACTACGTTTCGCAATAATTTCCGTAGACCACGCATCGGACGTTGAGCGACTCGTTGAGCAACTTGTTGAGCAACTCGTTGAACACTCTAGTCAACTGAAAGCGTATAGCACACCCTGATTGTGACAAATAAGAGCGACATCGACAGTGTCAATCATTGATTATTGCATAGTACTAAAAAAAAAAAAACGGCAAAGACACTCAAGCCCAAAGTTGATCAACGCATTGGACGTATATGTGCAGACATTTTTTTTTAAATCATTGCTCAACTCGATACACAACTTGTCCAGGAATAAACTTGAACCATCACCAACTCTAGTTAGAAAGTTAAAAAGCTCCATTAACGAAAGGTGTGCTAAATTTAAATTGGTGCAGTGTGCGACCGGCATTAGATGTTTGACGATCGCGCAACAGATCTTCGCTGATAAAATTGAACATTCGGCGAAACTTCTCTTTTGTAAGATCTCCGCTTGTATTTTTGTCGACATTTTATGCAAGAAGCTCCCTTTTATAAAGAAAAGCTATATCGTTCATTCTGTTGTCAGTTTCCGGCAAGAGACAAACTGGAAGACCCTCGATCTTATGATCCGCGGATATATAGGTCGCTTTCCAACGGACACTTTCTGACGATCATCCTTATGACCAAAGGCTTAAAACTCTGCAACGAATACCTTTGTTCTAGTTCTTGATGACCATTCTGTGAGAAACAAGTTGGCTCGCTCCACAGGCTCAACAACTTCAAACTTCTTCCTACGAGATTGTCTAAAAGGAGGAACTTACGCGAATAATAGCATCTGGCTATTTGTGGTTGGCACATTTTTACTCAAACAACTTGCGCAGTGAGTTAGGGGTTAGTGTGATGGATCTCAGCTTCGATCCCCGGAAAGACGCAAATTACATATTAAGATTCTTTCCACTGCTGATGTTCGACAAACTTCCGAGAGTAAAACTGTCATGAAATAGCTCCCCAATTAGCCGTTTGGACTCGGCATAAAATTCTGGATCCCGTCCAATTGTCCTAAAAATAAAATAAAAATTAAAATAGTTGCAGGGTTCACGAAGCAGTTGCGCCAACTATTTTTTTTTAAAGGATTTTTAATTGTCACCCACTTTTAAAGCGACTTTTGGGTACCACTTTTGTTTGCTCTGGCTTATGGCTGCTTTTAAACTCCCTGGTTCACTGGTTGCAGCTTGCAGGCCTCGCTTTAGAACGACGCATACAAAATCGTCTAACTCTGCGGTGTTATAGTTCCTGACTAAGGAATTTACGCCCCAAAACGTTAGCTACTTTGCTGTCGATTACTTTTATCAGCGTCGAACGCTATGTTCATAGAGCGGGCCGAATACAAGAAGGTTTCAATTGTGTACAAGAGGTTTTAATTGAGCTAGATTTGTCAGGTAGCTGCACCGTTTCTTTGTTTGCCATAGTTAGACCAGTGCCGGACCGAAGCCTTTATTTTTTTCATTAAATGATCGCTTGTCAATCGATTTTTATGACCTGCATGCACCACTTTGCTGTCTGTAGTGCGTCCCTGTTGAAGATGCATGCTCACTTTTAAGCCAGGAAATGAACACTTCAATAGGTTTTACAGCTACGAGCTGATTGGAATAACCCTCGATTTTTATGATTTTTCGTTAACGTAGACCTCATATTTTGGTTCTGTGCCAAACTCTTCAGCAATCAACGTAGCTAATCAGATATTCAGATTAGTTTTAACATTTCAAACTTAGAAACGGTTTTAGAAAAAATAGTATAACCTCCAAAATATGAGTTAAGTTTTCAGAAAGCAGCCGATTTTTTATGTTTTCAAGTGTATTTCTGGTGTCTTTTCTGTTAAAAAATAAATCGCTAGATAATTATAGACTAAATCTAAAGTGTTTCATTATTTCTTTTCAGACAAGTGCTATTTCGAAAGTTTTCCGCAATTTTTGGTGAGTCTTTTGAACCTTATTTAGTTGATTTTTTTAAAAATGCATTTAATTATATTTTTGATGGTCTTATTTTCCAAAGCTATGGCTTCTTTTAGTTAGTTAAATATTTATTTAGCGTTACAAATTAAAGCTTTTTGAAAAATTTTTGTGTTTCACATTACATTTCTTAAGTTTTTAAATTGTAAAAGTTGCGCTCATTTTTAGCTCCCCAAAGCTTATGATATAAGTTCAAACGCTTTATAAGAAAAAACATCTTTTGAGTTTTTTTTAGTCTTAAATTTAGAGATTTCCTGTTATTCCTTAAATTATAAGGCTGGACATCTCTTCTAAGTGACAACTTTTCATTTAGGTAGTCAGGCATTAACTTATTTTGTTTTGTATTCCTTATAAAGGGTTTTCCAATAAGAGGTGTTATTGTGAATGACCCGCTATTTCGGTAGCTGTCACTTTGAAGGTTTTATTCTTTGACATTTGCCAAGTTGAAACTACGCCATTACTAAAAATGGAACGATACACGCTTCAACAAGGCACTGAAATTATTAAAATTCAGTACAAAAATGGTGAAAATCTTGCAGTCACAGTTCACAAAACTAAAGCATTTTTTGGTCGTCGTGAAGCGCCTTGTCGGACCGCAGTACAGAAATTGGTGGAAAAATTCGAGCTGTTGAGACAAGTTAGTGATGTGAAGAATAAAACCTGTGCACGTCGCTCAAGAACAACTGAGAATGTTGCTGCTGTAGCCCAAAGTGTTGAACAAAGCCCAGGTTTGTCCATTCCTCGTCGTTCTTTGGAATTGGGCTTAGTTAATGATTTGTTATGGTCGGAGTTGGATGGTATTGATCTGGATAACGTTTACTTTCAACAAGACCGCGCTACGTGCCACACAAGCAACGAAACCATTGATCTTTTACGGGGAAAGATTCCGGACCGTGTTATCTCTCGAAGAGCTGATCACAATTGGCCACCGAGATCTTGTGCTTTAACACCTTGCGACTTCTTCCTTTGGGGCCACGTGAAAGATAAGGTCTACGCCAACAGCCCAGCGTCGATTCAAGACCTCAAAGATAAAATTCGTGAGGCTATCGAGGACATAGGGCAGCCACTTTGCGATTTGGTTATGGAAAATTTCATGAAAAGGATATGGTCCTGTATCCGTGCTCGTGGTGGCCATTTGGATGATGTTGTTTTTCATTATTAACGGCATACCTTCCTCTTTATTATGAAATAAACATCCGATCATTTATCTCAAAAAATGACATTTTTCTTTGAATACCAAAATAACACCTCTTATTGGAAAACCCTCTATAAATATAAAACACTTCATTATTGTACGCTGTTTATGATTAAGCCAATTTAGCGTCTGCAACATATACCTAAATAACAGGTGTAATGAAATACTAATCTTCGATCTTATTGTTCGAAAGAAACCGATTTCACCAGCTTATTTTTAATTAGAAAATTAAAATGGTTTTCAAACTTTAACTTGCTATCTAAAATTATTCCTAAGTATTTTATTTTATCAACACATTCAAATTCTTCAAATGCAAGGCCTGCACTATTTTCGTTATTAAACATTACTTTGGTTTTTTTTTTCTGCATTTACTTTTGGCTTATTTTTATTAAGATATATTTTGACATTTTTTAAATCTTCGAGTAATTTTCTTTTACAATTACATAAATTATCATCACTTACATACAAAAGACCATCATCAGCAAATAAGGCAATTTCACAATATTTTAGAATATTTTTCAAATTTTTTGTATACAATAAAAATAAAATTGGTCCAAGAATAGATCCCTGTGGTACTCCCAAGTTTATTATTGTAATGGTTCAGGTATTTCGTTATTAAATCTAACTACCTATTGTCGGTTGTATAGATATGGTTCAAATCATTGGTTTTTAACTGCTCTCACGCCATAACTCTCCAGTTTCTTTAGCAGTATTTTCCGATCGACTGTTTCAAATGCCCTTCTAAGATCCAAAAAAAAAAAACAGCAGCAACCTTTTGGTGTGTATCTTCTCTATCTTTCTTAAATTTAAATATTTATGGTGTCCAATGATTTTTGAGGAGCTCATAACTCTATTACCTGACCTACCCTAACCATTTGAACATATTTTGGTCGGTAGATCACGTGTAGAGTTTCGCACACATTTTTATTTTCCTGCTCTAATGAGACCATCTTTTTAGGTATTTTTTCTTGTATTTGTATACTTTTATACTTTTTCCCTTAGTTGGGGATACTTTCTGAATTTCTATAAAGTTCCCACGTCGAATTTATGCGCAGCAGCTCTGCATTTGTTTTCCGGTCCCCATCTGATTGTCTAGCAATTCTGAACTCAATCAAACCCTACTCTTCTATTGCTGCTTGCTCCTGTCTAATCCTTATCTCCATTTCCTGTGTCCTACTAAATAACCAATTTTAGTTCCGAGCTAAAATTTAATGACTTCGATCTTAAAGGCCGAAAATATGAATTTTTAAATAAAAATTTATATATACGTTTTAAATTTAACTATACTTCTTAACTGGTCGGAATATGATCTACAGCTGACTCTCCTCTAATTTGACACCCACAAACAGGAATCACTCCTTCCACCGGCAGCAGCTTTTTATCTCTTTTTTAAATTTTTTTTTTTCTATTTTAACATTTTAACACATTTTTCCGCAAGTCTTAACTCAAATTGCTCATGAAATTTAGAGAGTCTTTCTTTAAATCTATGACAGCTCACAATCACAATTGCGAATACATGGCCACTTTCACTCCTTCATTTAAAGTCGAATCTAAAAATGGTTGTTAGTAGGTGAGGCTCTATTTGTTCCGCGTCTTCGCGTCTTCAAGGCATACTTAGTTTTTATGCATAAGTTTCTACTGGGTCGTTAGAAAATGAGTTGCCAAACTCTTAGTCTACACTTGAAAGCTTTCTACATCGGCAGAGGGACAATTTTACAAGTTTTTTTTTTTACAAGTTGACTTTGTATCCGATCTTAAATAGATCTTAAATAGATCCTCCATTCGCATTATAACTGGGAGCCAATGGCCGAAGGTACCAGCATCTTTCAGGCTGAAATTTATGTCTTTGAAAGATGGGTCCAAATCAACCTCTAAAGGAGTAAAAAGCCTGTTAACTCTAGGGCACTTGTTCGTCATTCTGTAGTTGAATAGGAGGGTGTGGTCCTCCCATTCTCCAATTGCGAAGCTCGACTCCAATGGCGCAGTGTCCCATCAGTTTTGATGCGGAAAGAAGCTCTATTTACCATGAGAAGGATCTTTTTTCGTTTGTCTACTTGCAGTCATTTATAATGCACGAGATGTGGGAATACGACCGTTTATTTTTGCGAGAGCATCCGCCTTTTCGTTATACCTTCTACGCCATGTGCAGGACCCAAACAGAGAGTTAGACCGCATGTTGATCAGGACTTTGGGACATTCCCTAACCGCATTTGGTTTGACTGTGTTTAACTCTGTCGATTTCAGGGCTGTCTTAGCTTGACTGTCAATATTTTGATTTAAATTCGATGGAGGAAGGACTGTTTTCTATGTGTTGGAAGTTGGACACACTTCTGGTGCTCTAAAAGACTGACATTCGACGATTTAATTCATATGTCCACCACAACTCTGACACTCACTCACTTACTCTTGCTTTTTCTCAAACAAAAATACACCGGCTCCTTTCCTGACTTTGAAACCCACACCGACTCTTGCCAGGTGCAAACTTGAACAACCTGAAAATAAACCTGCACTCGCCTAATGGGTCCATACAGCACACTCAATCAGTGCTACTCGGAAGATCCGTAACTAATGGCTCATCTGACGTATTTCATTACCCAGACCACCAATTCCCCTATACCAGTTCTCGCATGTATCCTTTGCCAGCGGAAGTAAAGGAGATCTTCACGGGGAACAGGATCGACGCGAGAATTACGACCGCATAAAGTGTCTTCATTCAGGTAGTTCACTATCGCGCCTTGAAATTGTCCGGAAATAGAGAGGAAGATGCTTTTCCCACAGTCCCACCGACTCATCGCAAAAGAGGTTATTTGCCAAAAACCACAAGTTCACGACGAATGTGAATAAGAGGCAGAGACGCAGACTCATCAAGAAGAGGCCTAGAGGCAACTTCCACACCCGACCTTGTATCCGGCTACAAATTGTTCTCGAGATTGCGGCTGCAACAATTTTCCACTGAATGGAGCTCATTTGGTTGTCTATCTATCACTTGGAGTGACGACCGCGAAATTTCCCATGACGCAATGCGGGCACCATTTTCGTGGACTTGGAGATCTCTGCACGAAACAACTACCCTCGAGCGGCATCAATTGGAGATGGTTATTAGTATCGAGCTGCTTGCGCAAGCAAAATCTGTTGCCCGATAAATCTGTTGCCCGACAGATCTGGTGCACAGAAAGTTGTCGATGGAGTAGACGTATATTTCGCGCTTGAGAAACCGCAAAACGTTTGAGCAAAAGTTGTGGCAGATTACACTCAAGGGCAAGCTTAAAGTTTCAGTTTGTATTTGAATTTAAATGTGACAGTGACAGAATGTCGGATAGGGAAAGGAAGGTGAGTCGTTCTGTAATCATTTTTCGCACAATTGCACTGAAATCGTGCAATAAGAGAGTTGCTCCTTGAGTGCGGTAGAGGTCTTTCATGTGGGCGGTGCTACAAATGAGTACGTTCAAATTATGTACTTGGGGAGACAGAGAAGCGTCAGCAATATCTCACGGTAGTCACGACGGGGAAATTAGGCAGTTGATTTCATGAGCTACACTTGTTTCCGATGTTGTCCGAGGCTGGACAAAAGTAAGGAGCCAGAAGATTTCGATCGCTTCATAGAAGAAACTGCTTCCCGGTTGTGATTTTGTTTTTACTGAAAAAAAAAAGGCAAAAAAGGGACAAATTTTATTTTCTTATTTTTGCCTTTAACTTCAGGCTTGCTGAATATGTTTCTAAAGCTACAGATAGATGGCTATTTTTGTGCGTCACGGCAGCTTGTAGCCGAGATCTCATTCTGTCGGGCAAGACCAAACAAAAACCGATAGCTTCGCTTTGGCATCAAGTTCGCTCATCCCGATGAAAGTGAGTGACCTTGTTGTGGAAAATCCTTCATGAAAACTTGCACAGCTTTTCGATCAATATTTTGGTTTTTTAAGAGGGTTTTTGATTTTTTTTTTTCGTTTTTAAAACCTTAAATCAAACTTTTCCGATGAGACCTAAAATTCGAGTAATATTTTGTAGACCCTTTCTTAAAAATGGTTGCAGTCAGTGTCCAGTTTGTCAAGGCCACTACTATGATTCCAGAAGACCCTCTACATCTAGGGCCTTGTGAGTTTCTAGCCGGATGTCGTCCACACGCCCGCGGGTTCTTGTTTCGAAGAATGAGCCCTTTTTAACAGCATAGTTCTTTTCCCTGCTCTAAAATATCTCCTGCAAGGGCATGCGCCTTACTAATAACAAATTTTAGTCTCGACTTTTAATTAACGGAAGCTCACAATAGCAAAATTTCGTACGAAAAACTGTGAACTGCTAAAATTTTGAGTCGAAACAAAAATTTTGATTGGTAAAACTCAATCCGCGATACTAATAATAATTTTTAATGTCCAGGCTAACTTTTTCGAACTCAATGGCGAAATTTTTCATACAAAATTTCATATTGTGACCTACAAAATATTTAGTGTGATGGATAACTGATTAGGCGCAATCTCTTTAAACCTGAAGTCGAAAACGACTTATCGAACTCTGAAAACAGGCCTCTGCCATCGCAATCCCTTTCTTCGATATCGCTGTGGTGGTCCAACTTTTTCCTTTGCCAAAGGAGGAGGTCCCTTTTTTTTTGGTAAGCAGTTCCTACAAGAAGAATCCTGACTTTGTCAGTTTCACCTTTCCAAAGCTGATGGTCGTTGGGATTAAGAGGACAAGGCAATAGAGCCGAATGATCTCCATTTAATCCAATCAACTACCACAATTGGTTCGTGTCTCTAGTAAACGTGTAAGCACATACAAAAACCATTCAAAGCTTTCGATTCCCTCCGAAGACCGATCTGTTCTACTGACCGCATGTGCGCCTACCATACCAAAGCAGAAACAAGATCAAGACCGATTGTTGCTTTTTGCTGGATTTTGCTCTGTAGCTCATTTTCTCGATGAAGCCGAAAACTGATTGATGGCTTAAAATTTTGAGAGAAGGTGCTGTCTCCCTTAAGGCATGCTTATTTTTCAAATCGATTTAGAAGCATTTGACAAAGGCCAAGTTAGAGGCTTTGTGCCTCAGTCGAAATAAATACGTTTTAGTCAAAAACGCCCATTAAAAGTGGGCGTGGCAATAAACAAAATAAAATAGCTTATGGCTTTCTAAGAAAATTGCTTAAAACAGTTTCATAAAATTTAGTAGTTTTCACCTCAACCGCGAACATAAAACCCCCAACAGTTTTTTCCAGCGAATGCCCAACGGCTTCACAAGCGAATGTGAAACCTATGCCTGCCTGTGGGAGGCATCAAATGGAAGAACTTTCTATTACCAAAGTTGCCCGTTTGGCTTTGACTTTGCGCATGGGAATTTGCAATCGATTTGAAATTTGAACCGCCTATTGACAGGAACTATCGGTGAACAACTCGGACCATACGTTTTTTTATGACTCTCCGTAGTTATGAACGCGGTCCATCCTTTGGCGTAAAGCGTCTTAAACCATGGAATTTAGGGCAAGGCTTCTCTCAACAGCTAAAAAATTAAGCTGAATATAAAATATACAAAAATGTTTTTAACACCTCGCAGGCAGTTTTTCCTTGCAATAGCGATAATGTCCCATAGCCAGAGCTGAGCCTTACAAATAAACACAGAAGACGGGAGAGTCTAAAGGTGAGAGGTGTAATGAAAGTTTCAAGGCTGAGTGCGCGGTTTTTCAACCTTAGCTTTTCCAGATAAAAGGCCGAGGCTCAATATTCTGTCGTTTCGGTTCTATGAAGGGCGCCACGTTCCGTATTTAATTTGTGAAGCAATTGACATTTAATAAAGCCTCACCACAAATTTCCTCAGCCCCACTTCTCATGTATAGCTTCTTGAACTACTTCATCTTGTATAAGAAGTGCCACGCCCATATTTTTTAAATTGCTTCCAACAGACAACATGAGCCCATTTAACTAATTCCAAAGCAAAGCTGCCATAAAAATCAACACGTGGTGTCTTAAAAATCATGTTTTAGTTAAAATTGCCACGCCCCCTTGCCAAATGCCGCCCACATTTTGCGAAATCAACCGGAAAGTCAATATTCGTCCGTTTACCGCATTTTAAAGACAAAGCTGCTATAAATGCTAAGAAAATTTGTTCTAAATAGATTTGTTGCTTGAAAGTGCCACGCCCCCTCCCGCCCACATTTTTCCATGTTCTTTGTTTATTAAATACTCCTCAAAGTTCTACATTTTACGACGTTTGCTATCAGTTGTGAGGAAAAACAGCGTTTATTGCGAATTATTTTGGTTTATGTTGCTCCCATCTCACAGTAGATGTCGCTATGTTTCTATGACAACAAATCTCCTCTGACAACACTTATTATATGTTTTAAAAAGTACTTCCTGATGTGTTTACCACGATTTATAAGCAATGTTACTTGACTGGGCGTCCATGCAAACGGATTGAATGGCATAGAAGTTCATAAGTAACAGCGCCATCTGTTGGCAATTTACAACAACTTGGAAAAAAATGCATACGCATGTGCCAACATCCCAACAACTTTAGGCTAAAGAAATTTTATGAAAAGATATGTCGAGAGGTAAAAACTGAAATACCGCTTTGTAGAAATTCGTATCATAGAAATAAATTAGCTCAAAACGTGGGTAAGTCTAAAAAGGAATGGCAGGTGGTTAACGAAATACTTAATAAAAACAAACCTTACTTTGATATTATTATAAACAATGATATGTAACACGACTACATCTGATCCTTTGGAAGTTGGGAATTTATTCAATAATTTTTTTTCTGACAGGATTTTCAAACATAATAATAATCTCAATTCTACCTTTCATTGTGACAGCAGTTTACATGAAGAAGATTTTCAAATGTCAAGTTTTTACTTTGAGGAGTTTAATTCACTAGAAATCCATAAAATTATAATGTCACTAAAAACGTCTAATTCTTCCTCTTTGGATAATAATTTCAAGTCATGAATTGAAAAACATTTCTTTTCAAATTTCAGACGTTTTATTTTTAATTTTTGTGTACGTGAAGGTGTTTTTCCAGAAACTCTTAAAACAGCGTAGTTATTCCACTTCACAAAAAGGATGAGACTATGGTATCAAATAATTACCGTCCTATTTCCCTTTTATTCCAGTTTTTTTCCAAAGTTTTTGAAAGGGGTATGAAGTGTAGAATATTGATAGAACTATTTTTTTTAGTCTAAATTCTTCCCAAATTCCTTCGAACCTCTTTATTGACATCATGAAGGTTTTTGATATGGTAAATCATACCTTTCTACTAAATAAATTATTTAATGCGGGTTTCAGAGGCTTTACTTACGTCTGGTTTGCTTCTTATTTAAGTAACCATACTGCCCCTACTTTCGTAAAGGCCCTAACTATATTTTCACACTTTCGAGGAAAATGCAAATTTTTTAATATTTCAGGCATTCCTTTTGTACTTAAAGCTTCTAGAAATTGGGATTTCCTATCGAATTTAAATTTTAAAGCTTTTGAAATAAATGTAATAAAATCGGAACAACGAAGAAACTCCAAACATGCATTAATCCCAAAATCAAAAATTATGTAGATAGGGCCTTTACGAAAATAGGGGCAGCGTAGCTGGTAGTAAAAAATTTAATTAGCTCCCAAAATCAGATAAATGTAGGTGTTCCTCAAGGTTCTGTCTTGGGTCCGATCCTGTTTCTGATATAGGCTAATTCACTGTTCATTCAACGTTTTAAGGGCAAAATTACAGCATTTGCTGACGATACTGCCCTTTCCTATTCGAGCAAGAGTTATCTCAGTTTATTCTCGGATGTAAATAACGACTTAGACATAATACGAAGATGGTTCAAGCAACATAAATTAATAATGAATGATAAAACAAAGTTTATGATATTTAATATCAAGGGTGTGATATGTGACGAATTGCCTCTTTTTTATCACTCACCAGATTGCTTACGATTTCCAATGGTGCTAAATCCTTTAATGAAAACGTAAGTTGCCATACCAATTGTTTTAAAATTGAGCGTGTTGAATATTTTAAGGACCATAAACTCTGCTGGACTAATCATACGCTTTACTTAAAGCAATATTTGAATATGGTTGTAAGGCAGTTATATCATCTCAGTCTCTACTGTAATTTACCAATTCTAAAGTTGGTTTATAACGGTTTATTGAAATCAAAATTGCAATATGGAATTTCGTGTTGGGGCGGCGGAACTTATTTCAGTAAAATAGAATAGATTTTTTGTAAAGTCAATCGTAGAACACCCAGTTTTGAATTGTTCAAATATCTCGAGGTACTTCCTCTGAGACATCTTTATTGCTATAACGTTTTAAAAATATTCTTTGAAAATTTCGGTTACTATGATTTAGTAGATTTAATGAAAATTATAATTTACGAGCCAACAGCAGAAATTTCGTTACTGTACCAACAATCCACAAAACACACTTCTCTCGTTTTTGTTATGTAACCGCGCCTCGTTTGTTTAATATACTACCTGAAAACCTTAGGTGTGAGAGAATAAAATCAGTATTTTTAAATAAAATCAAAACATGGCTATTTTACTGTAACTATTCTCAAGTAGATTCTCTTTTGAGATTCCAATGGTATAATATAGTAGATGAATATAAAAGATTATTGTTTACTCGATGTTTATCTTTTGATTTCTTTTGATTTGTTTGCAATTTCAAGTTATATAATTTGTTTCCCCATCAATAGTTTATTACTGTTCCTTTTTTTCAAAATAAAATTACTTTCGCCTCTTGTCATTTTGACAACAGAACGTACTATGCTACTTCTTGCTAAAAACTAAAATGGTCTTCTTAAAGTAAGTTGTATGTAAGTAAAAAACAAAAGAATCATTGTAACCCTTAGTTTAGTTTTTGAAATAAAGAAAGAAATAAATAAAATAAAAATAAAAAATAAAAACTGTCAATGTGATCGCGGTGAAAAGTTGTGAAAGTCTTTGTTTAACGTGCTATTCTAACCAAATGTTAGTCCTCTTTCGAATGGCCCGTCCGATTACATTTAACTAATGACTCGCCCATCTGTTTCCAACTTTAATCTCCACTTTAATCGGCCGTCCATCGTTCAGCCCCATTACACATCTATTACGTATCCATTCATCGTCATCACATCCACTTCCGTGATCTATTAACCCCTAGTATCAACAAACAACCTCAACTTTGAAGCTCATAACTTAGTGGTACCGGTTAGACAACTTCGTTGCTGGCTTGTCGCGCCTCTTAACTGCTGCCGTTTCCAATTCATGTAACCTAAGCCCAAAGACGAACATGAATTAGCAATTTAAATGCGTCTTGGACCTGTGATGCAAACATGCGGCCGGCGATTCATTCAATTTGTTCGCGCCGAAAAAAAATAAAAACCACACACACACAACTGTATCTGGAGTCGCTGCCGACCAAAATGAGCAACAGCAACGTGTGGGTTATCTAATTAGGTCTTCGATACGTTGTTGATCGGAATTGCGCTCGCGGTTAATTGCTGTTCGGAATTGTTCCATCAAGAGCGTGTGGTGAAGATAAATGATCGTGAGAAGATCTTGTGATGGAGCACGCGCACATTACACACCGTTGGTAATGGTTTCTTCGCGACGGCGAGTTACTCAATGGGGTCCTACGCGCCACCTATTGGATACCCTGCGCATTTGAATTTGGATCCTTATCTTTGGTATTTGTGTGTGGCAATTCTTTGGCGGAGAGTGCGTGGGTGGATGATTAGCTGCCGTGTGACGTTTGGTGGTTGTTTGTTGACTGATGTAACGTCTTGAGTTGGAAAGTTTTCAGAAAGTAGAAAGTCTGTGCAATTCGATGGTGAGTACTCTGGCACGTTTCAAGGACCATTTGGGCCTTCTTTTGTGTTTCAGTGGTGTTTCTGGGCTCTTTGAGAGTTTGTAAAATGTGAAGTAGTTTCTGATTCAAACAGGTCCACATAAACGCGATCCACTTTGACGTTGTCTTCCCATCGTCACCGCAGTTCTTCTAGAGACCTTTTGGCATACTTTTTGCCAGCAAATATCCCGTGTGCCTTTTTCTAGTGTCTTAAAATTTGTTGGTGCAACCCAAGACTGCAGAGAAACTCATAAAGGAAGCCAGAGAACTTCTAGTGACTTTAGAGAATTTGACGGTGCCTACACCGAGACGGAAGTGGAGAATTTTAGCCTTCTGGAAACTCCCTTTCGGTGTAATTAGGCGATTTGCCCTCCAGAGTCAGTCGTTTGGAACTGTCAGAAGACTGAAGAGCTACTAGCTTCTCACGCTGAAGTCACTTTCTGAGGTTATAAACGGCCTTCCCATCCAATCATGCAGACCTTTAATCCTGACATTCTGATTTCTAAAAGTCATTGGAAAAGGTGATTGACCACGGCTTTCTGATGGACACCCATTGATCAAAAATTCAGGTGACGCGATCCGAAGCCAATCAAGGGGCAAAGACTAAACGAGCTCCGAACCTTTTTGCCACCTGCCAACCAACCTCATCTAGAGGCTTTCGAATAGAAATCTAGAAAGTGTGCGTCAGTGCTAAGAAGAAACGTAGCCTCCATGGGCAAAAGTGGTACAAAATGTCTTAATCATTTGGTCATCAGTCACTCAACTGCTCTTTCAACTACGATCTTGCTAAATCAGCAGAAGTTCCCGCACTGATATACACAGGCTTTGCCTAAAGATGCAAGAAAAAGCTTAACGCAGAAACAGCTCCACAAACATCCTATCTGAATGCCTTTCCGAAGAAGTCTTCGAAGCCGACTAAACACTCATCGGCGGAGGCAATATTCGTATCCAAGACTCGGGTAATGCCGCTCGCTGGATCCGCGGTCTTCCCCCTTCCTAAAGTACACGAAATTTGTGTAAGAGACTGCTTGGAAAGCTTGACTTTGTATTCCTAGAGATGTCTCGCTTTCTAGTCCTTCAATTAAAAAAACCACTTCCAACTAAAACTCAAGGCTTGGTACCTTAAAAATGAATCGATCACTGTTACTATACTGCTGGCTTCTTCAAGCCCTACAGTGACGTGAAGTTCCTGAGTCTGTGTGGCAGCAAGCGGCACAACGACGAGGTTGGTATCGAAAAGACAAAGACAAAATTCGACTCTTGGATCGGGACGGAACTTGCCTACGTGAGAGCTCTACTTCGAGGTCTGATTCCTAGGGCTCGGTGGCAGCATGGGGTGGAGCATGCTTCCGATAGATCCCTACAACAAAACGTGGTTCCTAGGTTAAAGTTACAGAGAGCCAAACGACAAAATGTGGCTATCGTGAGGGTGGCAACAAGTGGCCCAGCGGTTAGCATCGATCCGGTTGAGCCCCAACTTCAAAACACGGCCCAAAAAATTTCACGATAAGTCTTATGTGGTACGCGAGACTGTCACTTTGTCACTGTCTGTCACTTAGAAAAGGGCTCCCCCGAATGACACTCAGATTGGGCTTCCTATAACTGTTCCACCAACAAGTGAGTGTGAATTATATATCGAACAAAAGTATTTTCGCCTTTGTTTGCCATATGGCGCAGGATAACATTTCGTTGCGAGCCATTCAGGTCTACTGTCAAACTTTTAAAAAGAGGGACCCTTTCTCTTGGTTTGGAAGGACCCTTCTTTTTGTTTTAGGCAGCCGCTACCTTCACCCTTCTTCAGGAGATCCCAATATTTAAGATAAACATCTGCGCTTCCATTGAATGACACACTGGACATTGCACCAACGAAGGCAACACTCGAGTGATCGACCAAAGAACACTTTCCAGCGCCAGTTTGACTCCTTTTTCGCAACGAACTCCCAAACCTTCTCGAATTTCCAACACCGCCGCGACCATCCTTCACTCGACACAAGTCCATGAACGTCATAAAAAAAAAGGACAAAAATAACACACCATCGTCATAAAGATAAGAGCCGACTACGGGTGATGAACTTAAGTAGGCTCGAATGCCTCTTCTATACACTAGGCAACAAGCCACCTTAGTTCCGATAACGGGAACGTCTAATTTGCCCAAAAACCCCACACGCTTACGCGCTTCTTATCGTCATAGTAAACTGGCTGCCCCCAACCGACGTAATCACAAAAGTACGTGGTGCCGCACAACTATAGTTTTTCTTTTCGGCCAGCCAACGCCACTTATCTAATTCGACTTTGATAAGATTGTGGCCCGGTGAGAGTGTGTCTCCCGCGATTACCCAATCGGATATATTTTGGCAGCCAGCAGCGGATGGGTGCGCTGCGATTCCCACATAAAACATAACGACTGACATTTGGTACAGAGGCACGTTCGGTTAGCTCATTGCGACAGACTTGTGATCAGGATTTCGGGAGCATACGTCGCAGTGGTGAATGTCTGTCAAAATCTTAAAGATTGCGAATTCACCCAGCTAAACAAGTGGCCAAATGTCATTGAGCTGTCAAATTTGACACGATGATCGCGATGATTTGTCAAACGCAAGAAATTGATCGATTCGCCAGTTGGCAGTAGTCGATGCGCCATTTGCATAAAAATCTTCCGAATAAATTGCGCTATCTGCGCGCTTAATTTGCGTTTGTGTTGAGTAAAACTTAAGCGCTCATCGGTTTATGGTTAGTGGCGGTGCTGGGCTGCATTCGAATGGCTTGCTTGTTACATGCGTAAGCAGGCATGCACGGAATAGATAGCGAAAGTGTGGGAGAAAATTGATATGGCAATGATATCTGTATCATAAATTTGCCGCTGAGTCAGATAAGGCGATGTGACAGCGCAGTGCTGGTGTTGCAAAGGTGTGCCAAAGGTCGCCGGCTATTTCGAGAATGGTAAGTGATTATGGGTTATGGCTTTGCGCCACTTGAGTAATCAAGAGGCGTAGCATTTTAGGCACGTCTTTCGATGTGGTATTACCTAAAGAATGAGTAACAAAGTGTCTTTAAAGAGAAAAATAATTCAAGGGAATGGAAGTGGTAGCCAATTTTAGCGGGAGGAGTAGCGCGCAATTGACAGCAGCATAACGAGCATAATCACTTTGAGTGTTGAACGAATTTTAGTTTGACACAAGGTTAAATGTTTGCCAATAGCTTAAGTCCCCTGACGGTTCGCATTTCGATTAAGTTCGCTTGGGTTCGCAGGAAGAAGGTTTCGTTCGCCAGCGAGTTCATCGGAGAATCCTCGGCGACACATGTTTCGTGTGAAGTGTTTTGACAAGGCAAAGGGCGATAATTCCCTAAAAACCTCGAAAAAGAACAAAGTTCTAGAGGAAATATACTTGCGCATGCATATAGGAAGAGTCGGCAAACTTTCTGGGGAACGTTAAGCAAGTTTACGCGCGTGGATTCAGCAAGAAGAGTAGGTACTTGAAACCCGTGGCAGGGATTTGTGTTTTTTTCTTCAAGGAAGTGGATTCTTTTCTTACAATAAACGCTCCTAGGTCGCATAAATAAATTTCCTGTCAGAACAATGCCTTTTGGATGACACTTTAAAGTTATTTTACTAATTTCACACTGTTGCCGCCCTCAAATCAGCAAATATAACACTTAATCTGTCTGCTTATTTGTCTCTCATGCTAAGTCTGCTCTTGTATTTCCACCAGAGCCTTAGCTGTCAGTTTTTATTATTTGTCATTTGACACTTACGATTTCGTTTCTATTCTCTTGTTGTTCCTCAATTTGTGCCTGTCGTTTGAATTTTTGTCTGAATTTCTAATCATTTTGAAATAATTTGTGGGAGGTACAACAGAGTCAGTTATTGGGGCTCAAGTTGAAGTCTGACAGCTGACTTATGTAATATTTCAGATTTGTTTTATTGCCTTAGATTGATCAGGTAAAAATTTTTTTCAGTTGACGTTTATAGGGATGTAGCCGACAAATTTAGTCAAGAATCTCTAAACAGAGTACTCGGTTGACATTTTATTTGTATGTTTGGCGTAGTAAAAGTGACATTAACGCAACGACCCATCTATTTTTTGTGTTCAGAAGAAACAGAGTTTAGGCAAATCAATTGTCAATTTGATTTCCAAATGTACCCGCCGCTGTCTAATTCTGTTTGTTCAGAAGCAGATGTTAGAAAAAAAAACTATTATTGACGTTTCGTGATAGTTCTTAATACGAATTTCTATGTAGCTTGTCGTTCGCTACCTTTTGATTTGACATTTTGAGCTTGAAAGAAAAGCCTGAAGTTGTACAAACTTTCGTGTATTTGAGGTCAACGTCATCAACTTGGTTGGAATTCTCTTCTCATGTTTCAGAACCAATTGAAAATATTACGATTTTTATTAAATTAGCTGGTGATTAGTACGCTTTCTCTATAATAAAATGTCAAGTGTAGTTCAAAAATGACTCGAACAAATTTTGCTTGCTGGCAATCAAGACTGCATTCAAATTTCCACCGCTCTTCACTAAATCAACTAGACCACTCACAGTTGAGTCAGCTCAAAGTAGAGAAATTTGACTAAAAAACAACTGTCGAAAGCATAGACAAACCATACTCTATTGTCTCTGGTCGAAAGTGCCTGCATTTTGACTGCATTTTTGTATTCCCTGTAAAACCTGCAACTGCAAAAATATTACTGCTGAATTTTTACTCTGACAGTAGTACAAATCAATTAAACTTGAAAATTGCAAAAATGTTTTCTTTAATTTTCCAAGTGCAACTTGCTTTTTGTTATCAAAACGAAAATGTGTTTCTTCTACACATCGTTTTTCAAAAGACAACTGCCTGTTCGATTCCCATTTCACACACACCTTCCACGCACCACAATCCACAAAACAACCACACAACAGCCGCTGTACGTTTGAACAACGAACAGCTGAAATCTGTCAAATGTCTTTATTATTTTTTTTATGTAACCTAACTTCCGCACCTGTTTGCATTTTTCGCGATAACGCAAAGTTTTCCGGCAAATTTTCCCACTTTCTCCATCAAATATCGCACACGAGTTAAAGAAAAACGAATTCCATAAATTAGTTTTGTGATTTTCTGTCAAGAAACGCGAATGAAACTGTGAAACACGAGCAATTTCACCACAATGGCACAAGATCTCGTCGCTTTGCTGCGGGGGCTGCAGATTGTGGTCAGAGCTGTGGCGAAGGAGAATGAAACACTCTACAGACATCTGTGGTCGAACTCAAGCATTCGTGAGCTCATCGAGGGCAATTTGAGATCGAGTAGACAATACCTAGAGAAGGCAGCTGCAAATCCCGCGGACGAATTCAAGAGTCTACAGGCGCTGCTGAAGGAAACCAAGGAGAGAGGCTGTGTTGTTGTTGAGGGAGCACGACAGTTGGCTGGAGTACGAATGCCACAGCCGACTGGGGTGAGTTTTGACAGCGAAAAGACAGAGAGATCTTTGAACGGGTGAATATTTGCAGATGAGTCAGACTAGTCGTCAGCCGTTTACTGCGCCTGGCGAGGCTGTGCAACAGGTTGCAACGGACGCAGCTAATTTGGACATTTCCTCCATTACCCTGAGGGAGCTGGAGGATATTCTCTCGAAAAGGAGCAAGGACCGTGAAGTGAGCCTTCGATTGGCAACCACACAGATTAAAGAAGCGGAAGAGGAAAAGCCGAAGCCAAGTGTGTCCAAGGGGATGCTGGCCGACGAGAAATACGTGGACAACGTCATGAATGCGATGAAGACTGGAGGTGGCCCCACAACAGCGGACACAATCGTCCTCCCCAAGCTGAGTACTGTTTCGAAGCAGAGGAAGGTTCCGTCCAGTCGCATAGCTCGGATGGCTTCTTTCGGAGGACTGTTTGCCGGCCTCGGAGTGGGCACCATCAACGAGCTGACCAAAGGCGCCCTCGGGCTGGGAGGATCCAAGAACGTGAAGGAAGCTTTGTTCAGTGCGTCGAATGCGGAGAGGATCGTGGACACGCTCTGCAAAGTACGAGGGGCCGCGCTGAAGATCGGACAAATCCTCAGTATTCAGGACTCGAACTTGGTGTCGCCGCAGTTGGTAAAGGCGTTCGAGCGGGTGCGGCAGGCGGCGGACTACATGCCCGACTGGCAAGTGGAAGGAGTCATGTCCACGGAGCTGGGCGCTGATTGGAGAGCGAAGCTGACCTCGTTCGAGCAGAAGCCATTTGCCGCGGCGAGCATTGGGCAGGTGAGTGTTGAAAAGTCCGCACCCCACACAGCGACTAACTGTCTTTGCAGGTCCACAGAGGTGTGCTTTTGGATGGGATGGAGGTGGCCATCAAAATTCAGTACCCAGGCGTGGCCAAGAGCATCGAGAGCGACATCGACAACCTGGTGGGCATGCTCAAGGTGTGGGATGTGTTCCCCAAGGGGTTCTTCATCGACAACGTGGTCAAGGTGGCCAAGCGCGAGCTCGTCTGGGAGGTGGACTACCTGCGCGAGGCGGAGTACACCGAAAAGTTCAGGGAGATGATCGCGCCCTACCCCGAGTACTACGTCCCCGCTGTGATTAAGGATATGACCACCTCAAGTGTACTTACCACCGAGCTGATACCCGGAGTGCCGCTCGACAAGTGCTTCGAAATGAGCTACGAGGACCGCCGAATAATAGCCGCATCGACACTGAAACTCTGCCTGCGGGAGCTGTTCGAGCTGCAGTGCATGCAGACCGACCCGAACTGGTCCAACTTCCTCTACGACCAGCAGTCCAAGCGGCTCATGCTGATCGACTTTGGCTCGACCCGCTTCTACCAGAAGGACTTCATCAAAAACTACCGTCACGTAAGTGAGGCGGAGGAGGTCAGTTCGATGTCATTTCTTGTATCTCGTTCAATTTGCAGGTCATTATGTGTGCAGCGAACGACGACAGGAAGGGCGTTCTGGAGATGTCCCGCCAGATGGGCTTCCTAACCGGCTACGAGTCGCGACAGATGGACGAGGCGCACGTGGATGCGGTCATGATTCTGGGCGAGATCTTCCGCTACGACGGGGAGTTCGATTTCGGGTCACAGAACACAACGCAGCGGGTGGCTACGCTGGTGCCAACCATGGTGGCGCATCGATTGTGTCCCCCGCCAGAGGAGATCTACTCCATTCACCGGAAGCTGTCGGGAGTGTTCCTGCTGTGCTCGCGACTGAATGTGAAAATGAATTGCCGCCCGTTCTACAAAGAGATCGTCGAGGGGAGGTTCACAGATTAGGTGGGGGGTTTGTTTTTGGTTTTCTCGCTGTAGGGTAGGGTTTGTAACAATAAAATTGATTTTTTAGATTTTGAACGGAGGAGCTGGTGTTTTTGTGAGGTCGTTGGTGGGGTAAAAAGGAGGTGTTCTTGTTTTGACAGGTGAGGAAGACAGAAATGAGGAAGCGAAGTAGAAAGTCACAGTTCGAAGCGGGGAGGATTATTTAAAGGAGGGACGGAGAATTGTTGGGAAGACTGATGATTGTTGCAGAGACGGATGAGATGGGCAGTGTTGCCAGTAAGGTTGCAAGTCATCATAGGAAGTGTCCAAAGCTCATGAGGAAGTCAGAAGAGCGGTTATCTATGATTGCGTATGAATGGGACCACTGATAAAGATGACGACAAACACAGAGAGAAGGCCACAATGGCGACTGGGAGCATGGTTGCTGATCTGCACGCACTGCGTGTGCTAGGCGGAGTGACGATGCCGGTAGTCACTGATTGTATCCGCAAATGAGAAAGTAATTTCGCTGTAACCTTTGTCAGCCTTTTTTTTAAATGGACAGTTGGTTCCGAGAACTGTAGCTGAGGATATGTAGACGCTGCGCCAATGACTGACCTAAGCCGCTCGGTTTCCACGATCGATGAAGCTGTCAGCACGCTAAGGAAAGTCGTCACAGTGAGGGAGGGCGATTGAAAAGCGGCAGCTGTATTCAGACGCCGAGGAATTCCTTGAGCAAACACTTGGGTAGTGGTCCCAAAGTCTATGGAAAGAACATTAGTGCCGTCAAGAATAAAAGTCACACTTGGAGTGTGCAGCTGATCCGGCGACAAAGGAAGCTGCAGATCAGATGGTAATGATCCCCAGCAAATATATAGGACGGGAAAAGTACGTAAGAAGATTCTGGGCGTCGGCATTGACTCTAGAGCGGACATACGAGGGCTTGTTATGGTTGCCGCTTGCTGGTGGAAGAGAAGCTCTTTTTTTTTTAAAGCTACTGATTCGAAAAAGGCGAAAAATAGTTACGTAGATTTAGATTTAAGGTTAGGTGCGTTTCTACCTTTCTAATGTAGCTGGTAATGTTTTCAGCAGAGGACTTCTTCAATTCTTCTGGACTTAGTACTTCCCGGAAGAAGACTTTCCTTCTAATTCTAGATAGAGCTGGACATTGACACAGGATGTGCTCAGCTGTTTCGTCTTCGTCTTCGAGACATAGCCGTTAAGTTTGACATATGTTAAGTTTGTGTAGGTTTTGATATTGTGCCTTCGTAGATTTTGGATTTTTTTTGGCTCTTTTTGCCTGTCTGAGGCCTGGGATATCTTGCCACTGTTTGATACACATTTTCTGTTCCCAGCTTTTGATAGTGGAAGTGATTGCTGATTTAGTAGCTGCCCAGAAAGGTTCTGGTCCTATGAAAGGGGTTCCTGTCCCTTTCCTGGCCAGTTCGTCAGCTTTTTCGTTTATTTTAATACCCTCGAGCCCGGGAACCCACCATATTTTGGTTTTGTTTCTAGAGCAGAGAGTTTGGAGAGCATTGCAGCAGTGCATGACTGATTTTGGGACAATAATTGGTGAGCTAAGGGCATTTATAGCTGCTTGGCTGTCTGGGAAGATATGGATGTTTGCGCCTTTGATTCCTGAGGAGTTTATAAGGTTCGCGCATTCCTTGATGGCATGGAGCTCTGCCTGAAATACACTGGGGCTTTTCCCCATAGGTATTGAGACGTTGCGGTTTGGTCCGTGTATGCCAGCTCCTGCCTCCGAGTCCATTTTGGAACCATCCGTATAGCACTTTATGCCTTTTTGGCATTTTGGTGGGCTATTGCTAACCCATGCTTCTCTCTCAGTGATCTCCGTTGGAACGATGACTTTCGGTAGAAGAAACGTTTCATCAGCAGTGAGTCTGAACTCGGGAGTCTGCCCGGATGGAGATGTTAACTGGGCATCTATGGGTAGAAGTCTGCGAAAATACCTCTTAAATCTCAAACTTTGGACACGGAAGATGGAATATTTCGGTACACTCGAAACGGGAAGGAAGTTAGTCGGTAAACCTTGGTGCAATTTGTGCCGGTAGGTCTTCCAGGAACAGCCAGCTGAGTTCATTGTTTGGATCAGTGATTCGAAAGGAAGATGAGGGGAGTAGTGGAAGAAGATTTGCAATTGACGCGTGCTTAAGGAGGTTCTTGAAGCCTTTTCTGACGCGTTTTTTAGTACAAGTCGTGTAAATTCCACAAACAAGGAGTAAATCGGCTTGAAACATAAAATAGACTCGGTTCCGTGAACGTATAGCTTTCCTTCGGATGTGGAAACTCGGCGTGTTCGAATTATGGCCAAGAATTCTTTCACAAGACGCCCTGTGTCTCTGCATCGTCTCATAGTTGCAGTCCAAACCAAACAATTGGCATACCTCCCTCTTCCTAGCTCTTTCTACGTATCCTTTAGCTCGTTCTGAGTCACAAGCGCTCTCGCGAACTTGTATACAGAAAGAACCCAATTTCTGGTTGGATATTCGATTCGATACGACCGTCATCGCCACCCAACCGCCTTCAGCTTCAACGTTGAGTATAACTTTCTCTTGAACCTTTCACTACACTGTTCTCTCTCGCTCTCTCTACTTAGTAAAATCATTAATCCAAATGAGGCCCGTTATCACTGTAGTTTCCACTCTATCGCCCATTTGTTCGCTCTATCACGTCGGCCGGTGGTCTCTCCGTCCCCATCCCCGAAGTCAAGGCGACTTCCTCCCACCCATCGCAGAGTGAATCAAACTGACTACAGACATGAGTACGAGATTAACTAAAGGTGCTTGCAGTTAATTAAGGATACTACATCCTTATCGTTCGCCTGTGGTGCCAGCAAATGGTATACCTTCAACATTCCCTGAATTGGACACCTACGACGCATAACAAAGACGTGGGTATTCATTTTTCGGAAGAACAGACGTCATCGGGTGTAAACTAATCCAATCCAAGCGAGGCACTTGTAGTTTGGCAGCGCCCTCGCCCTTAAGGAACGTTGCTCCAACTTCATTTTGACAAAGTCACTCGCATTTTTCCATATTATGCTTTGAAGTTCCCTTTAAGACATCGCAGCAACCTCCTCGCGGTGGATTTTGGACTGCTTTCGCTCGGGGAGGGACAATGATAAGATAAAGAGCGCACACGTTGAAGAAGACATTGTTTATTGATCCATTTGCGGTGTATATGCGAGAGAGCAACTGCGAGTGAAGGCAGAATAATTAACTTTCATCCTGTGTGCGGTGTCTGGTGTGCCAATATAACTTTTCTTCGACGCAGACACTCGCTTATGGATGGTGAGGCTGGAAGGAGAATGAACACGTTTTGCAGGTGGGAAGTCGAAGAAGAAGTCGTCCCCGTCTGACCTTTGAATTGGTTCGAGCGATAATCGTTTGTGGTGGGGCAGAGGCAGAGGCAGACTGCCAGCAAGCAGTCCTTGCGTTTGTGGTTATGGGAGTGGATTACTTGGATACACGTGCTGCAAGTTAGATTGATTGTTTACGCAACAGGTGCGAGTGGGGGTGGATTGTGGTTCAGTTCACCAAATGCTTTATATTACTCAAGCAAATTAGGAAACAATGGTTGGTGTAACTCTCCCAGTGGATAGATGGAGTAGTCAGCATCATCAGCATTGGAATTAGTTTTAGTTGTTGAAGCGGTGGAAATGGGCACACGTGCGTTTATTTTGACAGTTGACAGATAGGGGTAGGACTTTTTTTTAACCAAAAAGAATGATTTTTGAACCGAATTAAGTACTTTACCAGTCTGTGGGACACCGCTCGCCTTAATTTGAGGACCGACAGTGTGTTCCATTGACAGAGCAGATGGAATCTGACAGCTGCACGTCTCCGTTGTATTGTTGCAGAAATTCTATAACGCATTTTGTTGAAAAGAGCTATTCAAAGGTTTGAAGACAATCTTCAAGGTTTTTCAATGAAAATCGCTTCTCAACGAGTGATAATCGAGCCACAAGCAGCTGTCACGCTTATTTCGCATTTTTTAATTTACTCTTAGAACCACATTCGTGAATTTAAGATAACGCTTCCCAATTCGCATGAATTTTTTTAAGAATTTTCGTTTGTTTCGCCCGCGAGTTCAACTGAGAATCCCCGGCGATTCTTCCATCGACATTCGTCGCAACGTAAACCGTATTACACTACGATTCGGCTGAGATTCGCACGCGAACTTGCCGGCGAATGAAGCCTTCTTCCCGGGAAACAAATTAAATGGCGGGTTTCGCTAGTGGTTATTTCTTTTGCTTTTGTAACTAATTTCTGACAGCTCATTCAAGATGTTATGTTTTTTTTTCTGAACGCCGCTTTCGTAACGAAGGTTTTTTGTCGGCCTGTTAATTACTGACGTTTGGAATATTTCGATCTATTAGAACCTCCGCCATATTTAGCGTAAAAAAGTCCGCCTCTCGCAAGAGAATCCAAATTCAATGCGCCACCCTGTCAGGGCATATTCTACTTCCACTAGATGGCAACTCTTTTTCGTTTATCAATTGATCTTCATTTGTACTAGGTGAATAAACAATAAAAATAATCAAAAGAAACGAATGAGAAGAAGTGAAGTAGGTCCCGAAACAGCCGAAAAACACAATAAGATTCCACCCTTATCAGTAATTGTTGTATAGGTCGACGAATATACTCGCAGCTCGCTGGCAAAGAGCGATAAAGATGAAGGAAGAGACGGACGATACCTACACACCTAGTAGTAAAATTTGCGCTTACACGCATTATTTGTGTTCTGCTTCGTTTGTTATTATCTCCTATCTGACAGGCGTCCCTGACGGGCTTCGTTTGATGAGCTGCGTGTTAGTGTGGCGGTTCGATGAAAGCCAATCAAATTAAATTAGGAAATGGGTTATTTCGAAGTTGATTTTGAATTGGAGACAACTTTCTAGCCTGTCAGACAGATTGTACTAGATGGAGATTTTATGAACACACTTTGTCAATTCGTGTAGGCTCATTTTTGCTGATCAGGAATTGTTGCCAACGTTTGTGTTTCGAAACAGATTAAAAATGTGAGCGGCATTACTTGCCATCGAGATGCACTCGGCTCTGTATATCTATTCTCTCTTGCACAGTGGTTTTCTTTCGTGACTCTGTAAATTTTTTAACTACAAACATAAACAACTTCAGAATTGAATTACAGAAAAAGAAGCCAGAAAACCAGGCGATTCGCATTTCGTTCGCTTCTAGTTCCCTCGAAGAGGATTTCATTTGCCGGCGAGTTCATCGGAGATTCCCAGGCGATTCTTATTTCTTGGAAATGGTTGTAGTTGCGAAGAATTCTAATAAAACACTTGCTCAAGCTAAAGAAAGGTCATGTGAATGCTGACAGCAAAAATGTACAAGTTTACGACAGTGGGTTGTGCGAGCTCATGTGGGAAAAATGTGCGGAATATGCTGTAGGTATACTTTTTTTCTGCAATGACTTCCAATTTTGGAACGGATTCGGTATTTAAGAAACCGCTTTATTGTTACACAAATGAATGTTAAGGTCCACGCTTAGCTAAACATAAATTCAGAGCAATCTCGCCAACATTTTTTCATGCATGATCAATCCGGCTTCTTTTCTGTTGATATGAACGTAGCTGTCAAAACTGACATTGAAGCTTTACTTGCAAAACCAAGAGGACGAAAAGCGGCCCCTTCACAGATTTTCACCATTTAAATTTCTGTTGCTGAGACTTTGTGCCAAATACTAGAAATATTCGCCAAAATGACATCTGTCAATTTGACATGAGCAGCATATGTAAATCGTAAGAATTTTTACTAATTCTTACGAATTTTTACTCAATGCCTTAACTCGAAAAATTCGTAAAAGAGAGCGTCATCGAGAGAGCAAGAAATTACCCCTCCCTCCACTGAGAATCTTACGAATTTTTACTCAACAAATTTCTTGGTGTAAGAATTGAAAAAGCTGTCAGTCAGCTTACAATTAACAGCTGATTCGAAATTCGTTGTCCTATTTGTCATTTGTTTTGATTTCTTGTACATTCAAATGGTATCAATAGGCTGAAAAATAAAATTGAATGTTCTCCTTAGATTCTTTTGGTGACGACGAGATTCTTCCTCTCTGTAAGGAGTAAGAAAGGACAATCTCCTCCACGTAAATTTTAATGCTGTGCTGCTTTTTCCTCTTCTCGAAACTCGAATGCTTGTAGTTCAATTAGTACAAACTCATCCATATACTCGGATTCATGAATTCCATTAATTCCGAATCGCTTTCATCGCTAGGTAGATAAATCAACTAATGGTGTTCGTAAATTAGCAAATTCTTCAAGTTTATCAGATATTTTAACGACTTTTCGTACTATTTTTTTGAATTTCTGAATTATAGCGTTCCCTAACTTTTTCGTAAGTGTCTCTCTCGGTGAGAGAATCTATCCCCACCACTGCAATTTTGGACAATCTTTTCCATTATTACTACAAAAGTAAAGGAACAGAGTGTGTCAATCATTGACTTATTAGGTCCATTCGCGTACTTTCATGAGCCAAGCATTAAAAATCTGTCAAACTCGAAAAATTGAGCGAAACACTCTCAGAGAGTTGAAAATATACTCCAAAGTACGTGGATACACTTCGAGCCACTTACATCTTTGAAATCGAATCCATGGCACGAATAAATTTATAACATACCTTTTTACAACATATGAAACGTTCTAGGAGAACATTCGACCACCACCGAATTTTCTTTATTTTAAGATATTTGTTTTTTGTGTACAATTGATTATTAAAAAGGATTTTGAATTTGTTTCCTGCCAATTTTGCGCATTTGACATTTTTATCAGTACTTGCCGCTTGAAATTCTCTAAGCTGTTTGGAGCCAAGAGAGTAACTGCTCGTTACTCCTTATTTTGCTAATTTTTCTCCTTTTCTGTCATTTTTGATGAGTACGTGTATAGACTTTGTGCGATTGCGATCGATTTATATCGATTGCGTTCAATTCAAACCGCGTACGCGAACGAACCTATTACAAATGGACTGCTAATGAAATGTCACTTCCATAGAATCTCTGCCCAGAAAATGACGCCAACATAACTAGCGCTCGTGGTTCTATGCGAAAAATAAGTGAAACAAAATGACAACCATCTTGGATTTCTCCATAGAATGCTAGAGCCACCTATTGGGCGTGAGTGGATTTGCCAAGTGAAACTGTTGAAATTCAAATTGTTGCGGCATTGTTTACAATAGATGTCATCTCGTAATTGTGCTAGTTTAAATAATTATTAATAGATGTAACCAACAAAATTTGAATAAAAAATCGTTTTTCATTGTCCCATAAATTGCACAATTTTCGTATATTTATTGCGAATTAGTTTTTTATGTTGTTTTTCATTATTCATTTTAGAAATATGATGTAATAACACTTTAGCGTATATTTCAATCACATTTCTGATCAATAAATACTTATGATTGTAAAGAAAATCACATTCAAGTACATGAGAATTTAATTCATCATATAAATTGCTTACATCTATATTTCTTAAAGTACTTATATCTGCAACAAAATGGAAACGTCAGATGTGAGTTTCCAATTTATTCCGCTCCGAACCACGAGAGCTAGCGCTTATGTTGGAACCAACGCGAAGTTGTCTGCTAGCAGTCCATATATAAAAAGTCAATGGTGTCAATATAATTAATACCTCGTTTTTAAATAGAATATAGCCTGACTGTCAGTTTGACAAACTTGACTATTTTTGACAGATATTATTTTTGAGAATGTTAAACTAAAAATTTCACCAAGGTTCTTCAGTTTTCAGTGTTTTATTAAGCTGACTTTCATGAGTATTATTTTCTACAAAATACTAGTGGAAATCCAACTCAAAAGAAAATGTCAGAAAGTAAACCAATTTTACATACATATAGAGCCGAAATTTAATATTTAAATCATTCGGATCTTAGAAGTGTCAGTCAGATAAATATAAAAATAAGTGACAGTCGAAAATAAACGTTTAGATAGAATTTCGGAATTTTCCCTGGGGTTCAACCCGAAACTTCTCACTCTGTAGACTATCGCACTGACCACCACTGACTTACAGCGCCGACGCAATTGGCTAAAGATTAATAACTATTTCAGACCAAAGTTTCCGTGATCTATTTAAATGTGTTTCCTTAAATTTTGTAGATCGCACTTTTACTAATTTATAAGTATACTTCATCGCATAAGTTATGGCGGCTCTTGCTGTCAAACTGACCCGCATTCTGCCAAAAATTGACATTTCACCTTTACTGAAAGTAAGTACGAGAACGGTCCTAGAAATTGCGAAATTTATCCGCAATACCTCACACAATTCCCTCGTTTTACATTACTCCTTTCTTACTCGTTACTTTACTCGTTACTACAAAAGTGGTACCTAAATCGGCTCTACTTTTGGGGGCGAGAACTTTAACCGTCAATTGGTCTATTCCATTTGAAAGATTGCGAAATCTTTACATTAATTGCGAAGAAATATGAATGGAGTCGGTTTCGCTTCTCCGAAAACAACGACTTATACAGAAGTTTCGTAAAATGTCACATTTCCTTCGATACAAGTGATATCTCCAACTGTCTAGCTGTCAAAGGTGACATTGATGCCCCTTTTCACTGCCCAGACTTAGGTGTAACTAAACTTTGAGTCCGGACAAGCAAATAAAACGATCACTTCTCGATATTTTTCGTTTCACAGTCGTTTTAAAATTTTCCTCACATGTGGTACGACAAAAAAGTTGGCAGCACTTTTCTGTTTTACAACATTTGATCATAAATTTGACTTTAAAAATGGGCAAAGGACTCTTAACTTTAACTAAAAACAAATAAATCGCCTAATTGAATTTTTAAATCGAAAGAAAAAAATCCATTTGGACCTGTCAAATCTATGACAGCTGTCAAAAATACAAGTACACTTTTTAGTTTTAGAACTATGTCACTTTGAAACTAAAATCTACATACTCGGGAGTGGAATTTGAGGAGGAATCGCTACTTTAAACGGCTGTGAAACTGGGTCCCGTTTTCAAACGCAAAAATTGAACATGGCAACACTCGAACACCACTACAGCGACAGCCCGATTGTTCTCGCTTAAATGCAAATCCTATTCGAGTCCAGAGCGAGAATCAAACAGTTTTGTGGCTTTTGGTAATTGCTAGGTACTCGTAGTGGACAGTGGTACTCATTTCACATCCAACGTCCAACGCTGGCCATATCAATTACCTCCCTTGTCCCTTCCCCTACAGTGCATCAGGCAGCAACCAGCAACCACATTATCGCACACACTTCCACTCCACCAGTTGTTGTTTTTGTTTTTGTTTGCTATTCTTACTCGCTGGCTATTGAGAACTGAGATCAGTGATCGGTGCTGGCTGATTGCGCTGGCTTGCCACTCACCAGATACTTTTCGTCTTTTAATCCGTGCGTTTGTTCTCGTCGCTCGTTGTCGTTTCGTGAGTTTTATTTATTTTCTCTCTTCTCCTCCTCGTCGTGTTTCTTTAATTTATTTTATTTGGATTCTGAAAGTGTTTTTGTGTTCCTTCCCTTGTGTCTCGTGTGTCCGATCAAAGATTGAAGTCAAAGTCGGCAGCCCGTCCGACTGTCGCCGATGGAGATTTAAAAGAAAAAAATTTATCGCAACGATTTATTTATTTGTTTTTCATCCGACGTTTGCGTCGAGAAAAGGATAAAAAACATGTGAGGAGTTCGTTTTTTTTTTTTTTCAAATACATGTTGTGCTACCTCCCCATTCCCCAATTGGTTGCCGATACATGTTGCATTATGCGTGTGTCAAGTGACAAGTGACAAGTGACACGAACGGGAATCAAGCGAATTCGAATTCGAACTCGAATTGTTTCAACGCGGCCGTCGTTTTGTTATCTCGGCTCTCGGCTGTGACTGTCTGACTCTGATCAGTCATCGATCGCGGTCGCCTCTTCGTCGGTGCGTTGTTTTCCCGTCTACTTTCCGTTTGACGTATTTTTGTTTTGATCAACAAATATAATATTTTTTCTAAAAAAACCCCGCCGCAATATACTGCTGAAGCTGATACTGCTCATTTAATTTATTTGCACTCCCGATCAGTGTTTTCCAATTGTAAGTGATCGTGTGCGTGCGACGTGCGAGTGCGAGCGAGAGCCTAGCTTGCCTAGCTCTACTATTCCTTTTTTTTCTGAATCGCCTGTGTTTACATTTTTCGTCGTTATCAGTTCGACCGCGTTGCGAACTTGATATTTTTTTTGCTGACGAAAAGAAATTACAAAAATCGTATAATCCGGCGTGCAAGTGTGTGCTAAGTGAAAAAGAGCCCAAGAGGGGCCCGTGAATGGTAAAACCAACACATGGATACACCTATTCGAATACCGAGTGACAGATGTGTTTTTTTTTTTTTTCTGTCGTTCTGTGTCTCAACGGATATTTGCCGCAGATATTGGGTAAGGTTCTCATTCCCTTTTCCCATTTATTCCAAAGTTCGGTGAACACACACATTTTTGACATTTGACACCGGTGGCAATTTGTGCTCGCATTTTCTGTGATATGGCGCAATAGAGGTCAGACTTTGTGACGCCGCCGGGAAATTTTTGGGATTACTGTTAAATTTTCGGTCGGAAGTCATAAATCAATATTAAAAAGAACGAGTGCGTTTGGGTCAAGGTCTTTGGCGTGTTCTTCTGAATTCGAGCGGCACCTTTGCACGTTTCAACTTGTAAGATTCCAACTGTCTGTGGGGAGTGTTTGTGTCCAACTTGCAGTTGTCAAGTAGGAAGTGGATATAGTTTGGGCATTGTTCCAATAAAGAACGTCGTTGTCGCGTAGAAATTTGTGAGGCAGTGAATCGATGATTCTTAATAAAATAGGAGCGAGTCAGTTATGGGTCTATGTGAACTGAATTCGCCTGCGGCTTGATTGGTCACATGAACGCCTGAAACCGCTGTCAAACTATTTCAAACTCGGTTAGATGTAAGTTAAGGATTTAAGCAGGGGTTGTAGGCACGGGACTCGTGTTTCCTTGGTCGCAATTTGCGACTTTTTTCAGTACCTTTCGACTTTAAGAGGGGATTTCCTGAAATGTCCTAAATTTGCGACTTTTCAGAAATGATTTGGACCTTTTTTATGGCTTTTTTTTAAGGGTTTTTGTTTATTTTAACCCCCTTTTAAAGCTTTCTACAATCATAAACCATGAATTTTTCTTTATTGATTCCCTTTACTCCCTTTCGTCGCTTAAAGTTTATCTTAAATTCACTAAATAAAATTTTAGATCTTGTTTTTAAAGGTATGCTGTTAAGAATTTAATCATAAGAAACTGATATGTATACCTATTCTGTTACTAACAAAGACTCAAATGAAAAATGTTATACATTTTTGAAAGCTAATTTTCTTGGACTTAATAATCTGCTCAATAGTATTGACTGGAATTATGAATTCTTATATCTTAACCTAGAATCTATGTATAAACGGCTGTGTAAATTTTGTTCCTTGTTTTCAAAAAAAAAAGAAAGTACTACAACTATTAAACTTGCTAAATTTAAAGCGTAAAGCTTTTAATAAATTTAAGAAATCATCATGCTTCTGATTATGCTGTTTTTAGTAAACTAAGCAAAGAATTCTCTACTCTAAGTACATTTTTTTACAGGGCTTACATCATGAACGTAGAAAGTAATGTCAAATAAAGGGTTTTCCAATAAGAGCGCTACAAAAATAAATAAACCAAAAACGGTTTTGGATAACAATGAAATTCTTTATTTCTGTGAAAGTACGTTCGATGCCATTATGTATGGAACTCGATTTCTTTTGCATGGCCACCACGGGCACGCTTGCAGAAGTCCAGACGCTGAACCCAATTTTTGGACGGTTTTCAAGCATAAATCGGCCGATACTGCTGCAATTTCACGTTCGATGTTCGTACGAAGTTCATCAATCGTCGCTGGCTTGTTGGCATAGACCATAGACTTGACGTAGCCCCACAGGAAATAGTCTAACGGCGTCAAATCGCACGACCGAGGCGGCCAAGCGACTGGACCATTTCGTGAGATAACACGTTCTCCAAACTTGGTTTCCAATAAATTGATTGTGACATTCGCTGTGTGGCTTGTGGCGCCGTCCTGTTGGAACCACATGTCCTCCAAGTCCATATCATCCAATTGGGGCCAAAAATATTCGGTTATCATTGAACGGTAGCGATTCCCATTCACAGTAACGTGCCGGTCTTGATCATCACGGAAGAAGTATGGCCCAATGACGCCGCCGGCCCATAAACCACACCAAACCGTAATTTTTTCGGGATGCAATGATGACTCATGGAGTACGTGTGGATTGCTGCCTGACCAATACCGCATATTTTGTTTATTGACGAAGCCATTCAGCCAGAAATGAGCCTCATCGCTGAAGATGATTTTTCGGTGAAAATCCGAATCATTTTCAAGTTGTTGCTCAGCCCAATTCACGAACATACGACGCTTCTGGTGGTTAAGCGGCTTCAGTTCTTGCGTCAATTTAATCTTGCAAGTCCGGTATACTCAAAATCAGTCTTTAATATAAACTTGGCAGGCAATATAACAAGTAAGGTTGATATTGGCTCATTTCAATTATGTTCTGAAGAAGTCCTCTTGGCCCTTAAGTCGCTTAAGCCCAATCCCATTGGTGGAGCTGATGGCATTCCAATTATTAATCTTAATTATTGTTATTTTATATTAATTATTATTTTTAACCAGTCTCTTTCTGATGGCGTCTTCCTCCAAGAATGGAAAATTTAATTTCTTGTTCCTATTCATAAGTCTGGCTCTAAAAATAATGTTGAAAACTATAGGGGTATCTGCAAGTTATCGGCGATTCCCAAGCTGTTTCAAAGCTTAGTTAAGAACAGACTTGAGCTTCTAACTAAAGAGTTCTTATCAGAGGCTCAGCATGGTTTCGTATCTGGGCGACCCATTTCCACTAATTTGGCACTTTTTTCATGCTATTGAGAACAAATGTCAAGTCGACATTGTGTATACCGACTTTAGTAAAGCCTTTGATTCCGTAAACCATATTGCTTTTTGAGGAAGCTTGAACTTTTTGGTTTTCATTCAAAGATTTTATATTGGCTATCGTTTTATCTAGAATTTAAAAAGTGCGCATTGGCAACGTCTGCTCTAAATCGATTAATTACAATGAAACACTGCCAAAGTTTGCTATATGCTGACGATCTGAGACATTATCTAAAAATAAGAAGCTTAGAGGACTGTCTCTTAGTTCAATTAGCTCTAAATGCTAACCAATGACTGGTGTAGGTCCAATGATTTAAATCTGTTATGCTGTATCTTTCTCTAGATTGGTGAACTTTGCAGTTTGATTGTTATTGATTCTAATCTCCTTTGCAGGGTCACCAAAATTAAAAATATTTAGGTGCTATACTCGACTCAAATTTCTCTTTTAAAAGTCATATTGATTATATTGTTCTAAAAGCCAACTCTGCCATTGGTTTTATTAATAGAAATTGTAAAGATATTAAGGACCCGTATGCCATATGCCCTCTTATCTTTATACATCTCTTTGGTAAGATCGCTTCTTGAGTATGCCGATGTTATTTGGAGCGCTGCTTTTAATATTCACTCCGATCGCATCGAAAGAATACAAAGGCGTTTTACAAGAATATTTTTTTTTCAAAATGCGTTGGAATTTCCGTCCTGAGTATTTAGCCACATGCCAATTGCTAGGAATTAATTCCTTAAAATCGAGGCGTGCTATTCATGACGTAATGTTTGTAAGAGATATACTTAGCTACAATATTAGATGTCTATCCCTTCTTTCAATGGTCCCTATATATATGCCTGCTAGATCACTAAGAACTAGGGGTTTTTCTTTTTCAAAGCGTGCACAGAACTGAATACGGATGTAATGAACCTTTGTCCAGAGCAATCATTTCTTTCAATGAAGCGTGTAGAAATATCGATTTGTGTTTATCAAGAGATAAATTTAAGGCAATGCTAGGGTAAAGTCGGGAAATATGGCACCCCTTTTTGTTTTTAACTCAGAAAATAAACAAGATTTTTATTTTAAACAAAGATAACTTTATTTTTCAATTCATTTGAAATCATTAAATATAAACGTAAAAGCAATTCAGACTCAAAATTTTGCAACAAAAAAAAACCTAAAAAAGAATAAACAAAAAAAAATGGAGGGTAATATATGGCGCCATACGAGGGGGTTTATGGCACCCTACTTTTATTTTTTGATTACTATTGCCACACTTATTACATGTGTTAGTGTACGATGAGCAAGAGTCATGTGACCAAAAGTGGCACATTATACACTTAATCCAGTCGTCTGGCTTCGTTGTCAAAGTATATTCTTCCCCACACCCTACACAAATGTTTTCTTCAAAGTCCTCCTGCCCATCTGACTCATCATGTACAGAAAGATTTTCGTCTTCTGATGTGCTGACTTCAACGTTGGTGTTTCTTTTGGCAAACTTCGGTTTTTTGGGTACCCTTTTCCCCTTTATTTTGTTCAATGATTTAATTTTTTGAGATGACAGGTTCTCGAAGCAAGTTAAAACTCGAGATTTTTGAGACCTCGGATTTGGCTTCGTAGAATTCCCCGAGGTGGAAGGTATTGGCGAAATCATATCAAGCATTTTGCCTGGAGTATCGTCAATTGTATTCCGAGGTGTTACCGGACCATCTTCCTATTGAAATAGAAACGAAAAAGGTTTAATTTTAATAAAAAAAACAACAATAGGTAGGTATTACTTGGCTGGTGACTTGCAATGGTGGTGTATTTGGGATTAGGACTTCTATTTCGTCAACATTCTCTTCATTTCGAGTGGATGTCATGTTACTTTTAATAAATCCATATTCCGGAATGCTATTAGGATTTAGTGGGAAAATTCCAGTTGCTGAAAACCCAGAAATTCCATTTCCAGGAGTTGCAGATTTGATCCACGCCTCTGACAATAACATACCAAACTTGAGACGTGATAATTTTCTCGTGGGATTATTTTTTATGAACATCCTACATGCTTCATAGTAATAATGTTTAAAAAAGATCGGTCCAAGGGCTGAAGGAACTGTGTAGTATGTGGTGGCAACACATAGCAGTGTTATTTGATGTTCTACGGCGAACTCCAACATTTCCACATTACTGCAATGTGATGAGTGGCCATCCAAGATGAGAACTGTCTTGCCTTCCGGCTTCCCTGGAACAAAGTGGTCTTTGAGCCATGTAAAAAATAGGTCACTGTTTACGTAAGCAGATTTATTGCCCATGTAAACGACAGAACCTGGTGGCATTCCGTCTTGAAATTCGGCTTTTTTGTTTTTGCCTTGAATAAGAACAAATTGCATATATAGATCCATCAATGTTTTCTGTAATCACCTACTTACCTTTAAAAACACAGACTGGTGGTAAAAAAATCCCTTCTGCGTTGCAGCATGCGATGACCGTTATGGTCTCACCTCTTTCTGCAGATGTTAGTGCAGTAACATTGCGTGGTGATCCCTTCTCTGCAATCACTAAGGAGGGTCGGTTGTTGAGTTGGCATCCGGTCTCGTCCATATTGTAAATATGGCCTGGTTTGTCGAGTAAGCCATCCTGAGATATCTAACGTCTTTTACAGCAACTGGAAGTATTGAGATACTTCTGCCTTTGACATTCCTTTTGCACGAGCATAAGACACTCCTTCCGATTTTCGAACTGATAGATCCGGATGGCGTTGCATGAACAACCAGTCCTTTCCAGCTTCTTTTTGAACATGACTGAATCTGTGGTTCACTCCGCACTTTACTGCCAACCTATGAGCCATTTGGCACACTTCCTTTCTACATGGAGCAAATCCGTGCGCCTGCAGTTTTTTTATATGGAGAACCATTTTCTGTTCCCTTTCTTCCCCTAAGCAAGACGGGGATCCTAATAAAGGTTTTCTATTATTGTGGTCCTTAAGGCGTCTTCTGGGTGTGGTAAAGGGAATTGAGAAATGTTTTGCAGCTCCTTTTACGGACATTTCAGAATTTTGAACTATAGCAATGGCTGCTGTGAGTTGGGCTTGAGTCCATTTTGCCCGATTTGAAGATGATTTTCGTTTATAAACGGTTGGCATTTCTAAAATAAAAAAAAAAATAATAATCAAATACCGGTGCCATATATCCTCACATTCTCGGGTGCCATTTCCCCCTATTGAAGGGAACCACTGATATTGGAAAAAACACAATGAAACACGAAAGCACACTCAGCACAGTGTGGCTCTAAATTTTGGGGTTAAAGCGGCGCGATTTTCAATACCAATTCACGCCGAGCACAGTTCAAAATTTTACTGGAGACTCCTTTGTGTGTCTCGTTCGTAGTAAAACGGTATGAATAGTGAGTAAATATTTCGTTTGGATATAGCTGGCCTAAGTTTAAAGTCAGACTTCTACGGTGACTTGATTAACAAGCCTCTCTATAGTTTGTCCTGTATTTAGGTAACTCTCTCCAGATTGGGCAGTCCAAGTCCCCTTTTGCTTGTGCGTTCCGCCTTTCTCTACCGCCTCTTGTTTTCTTCGGGTTAGACTTGAAGACTCTACGGGCCGAAGGATTTGTGTCCATCCTAGATGTTTGAATAGACATTTTTCCCGACAAGCTCGATCTTCCTGTACAACTAGCAGAGTTTGCTTCGGCACAATAGACCTTCTAGGTCGGCATGCCTATTTCTCTCCTTGGCGAATCAGAAGTTTAAATTAAAAGTAGAGTTCGCTGTTCAATCTCCTCCACCCAAACTCGTCAACGCCAACGGGATGGAACCTTTTAGGAATAATCTCTCCTTCGAAGCAACCGAGGACAGGTATATTCCTCCAGTTTGAAAAGTTTCCAAGCTTCAGCTCCATAAATATGGGACTAACAGGGTCTTACACAGAATCATAGTTGTTCGAGATTGGGCTCAATTGCCTTGTGCGTCCATTGAAGCAGCGGTTGTCCGGTGTACCTCTTCTCATGATTCCTGCTGTGGAGCTTTTTGTCAGAATTAATGGTAGAGCCGAGGTATAGACAAAGTCGCTTGACACCCCAAAGTTCTGTCGATTATGACGCTGGAAGGTGGAAATTTCCGACTATTTTGACTGCTCTCTGACTTTGAGATGAGAATAGTAAAAAAGGCCTGAATTTGCGACCTTTCAGCAAAGATTTGGAAGTCACCTACTACCTCAAAGTTCTGTCGATTATGACGATCTGTCTGATTCGTTGACAGAATATTTATACCTGTATATCTCCTCGGTAGCCACAAAACCCATTTTAGCTGCTTCTATAATAAAAATCGCCTCAGTGACAGCTTCCCGTGCTCTACCAATTTTGTCAAAATCATCCGAGAATGCAAAATAACTAAGCAGGCTTTTAAAAAATCGTGCCTTGTGCCTTCTTTCTGTACAGTATGAGTTGAAGAAGTCTCATGACGCAGCGCAACCTTGTCTAAAACCATTTTTGACAGCAAATGTCTAAACCGACCTTGAGCTTTCTCCATCGTCATTCTATACTTCAGACGGACGAGTTTAGTAGTTGCAAAACGGGACATGGCTCTGTGTAGCTCCTTTCTATAGATGCTGTCGTTAGAGTCCGGCCGAAGGCCCGTTTTTCAACCGAAGACGAAGCCGAAGCCGAAGCCGAGGCTGTTTGATCACCTTCGGACGAAGCCGAAACCGGAAACCGAATGTTCGGTCGGACTCTTGCTGTCAAAAACGCTTTTGGAATCGATGCATAGACGGTGCGTATTGATTTCGACCTTTTGGGTTGTTTCGATGAGTTGTCTCAGTCCAAAAACTTAATCGGCGATGGACTTTCCTGGCCTTAAACCAGACTTATAGCTGGCAAACCAAGCAGGTTATTTACGAAGAGTTTTAGTTATTCACACAATATGCCAGATGTGATCTTGTCTCTGATGTTAAGGAGGCTAAAACCTCTGAGGTTGGCAGAGCTTCTTTCTTATTCTGAAATTCCACTCATCAGACACGCATTCATCTGGCCAAAACTTAAAAATGAGTTGCAGGCGTCTCTCTACCAACTCATCGTCTGTTATTTGGCCGGTACACCGTCAGGTCCAGCAGGTTTGATCGCCTTCAGCTTGGACGTTGCTTTTGCTGAACTTACTTCGTTTTAATAAGGTGGACGGAAGTTGAGTCCGTCGTCGTCTATATTGAATGGGACGTTATATCTTAAAGCGAGTTTCTGGTCCTCTTCATGTAGAAAAGCGTTTTTCCATTTTCTGCACCGAGTGTGATTTTACAAAAAGGTTCCCCTTGTTATCTCTGTAGGTTTCTGTACGAAATTCGTTGCCCTGGAAAATTTTCTTTAGCTTTTTGTAAAATTCCTGTACATTGTTCCTGGGTTAGCACCTATTTTTAACTTTCTCCATTACGTAGTAAGATTTCGAACTCGAGATGTTAATCAATTCTGACAAAATTCTGTCCGGCTGAACGGATTTCGTTCAAACTTCGGATTTAAAGTTTGGGGGCTTACAGTTAGGGGCCGTTTTTTTTTTTTACACGGTAACCTCAAAATTAATGGTACTTCCCATACAAAACTTTCATACCAGTTGGATTCGTTCGAAAACGGCTCTAACGATTTCAACAAAAATTTATATTTAAGCTTAAGTACGTGAGGTTAACATAACTGCATACTCAGTTTTCCGCTGAAAAATCGAACAACGGTGCTTTTGAAATTTGGACATATCTCGAAAACGGTCCATACGATTGTAACAAAAATTGGTATCTATGGTAATATGGCCATTTCTAACTTAAAAGCAAGCATACTTCTTCTATATATTATCGTTAAATGGAGTTTTGAAAAAAGGAATTTTTTAAAAACTTGATTTTTTTTAGCTTACCTGAAAACGGAAATATCGATTTTGACCAAAATGCAAATTTAGAGTAAAATTTATGTTTTCAAAATGATTACGTCTTTAATTTTCCATTCGAATCACCGAAAACGCTAATTTTAAAAATTTTTCATATCTCGAAAACCCCATTTTGGATTTCGATAAAATAAAACTTTAAAAACCAAGTAATGCTTACATCCCCATCAATAACTTGTACTCGATTTTCAGCTAAATAGTTAAGCAATAGTATTTCTAAAACTAAACATTGCAGTATTTTGTACTGGTTTTTCTGCCAAATTTTACAAGAACCGCTCTAACGATTTTGACCAAAATAATATAAGTATTCTAAAAAAGATCCCGTACTTAGTTTTTCTCAAATAATTGGAACAGATCAATTTTTTAAATATTTCTCACAAATGACTACCCAAATTCCGATCTGTTTCCACATATTTTCGGTATAATTTTGAAATAATAACAATGCCCCAACTTCCAATGAAAATCCAATAACAGCTACGTAAAACTTATTTTTAGCAGATATTGCCAACTTCAAATTTTTTTCAACCATATTGAATATGCACCCTAAAAATATTTCCAACAACTTCGAGCTTACACAATCAGCAACTCCCACTTCATTTACATTAAAACTTTTGATGAACGAGAAAGTTACGTTCGACCCAGTCGTGCACTTCATTTGCCTCGATTGTGTGCTTCTATTTCCTGTTTCTGCCTAAGGAGCCGATGTTCCTCGCGTCTCTCTTGCTCGTAGAGCTCTCGAGCACAAAGCGGCGCTTTAGCGCTTAGCGGACTTTAGAGCTCCTCTTTCGCAGCGCCGCTTTTGTTGACAACATTGTTGAGGATTGACCAGTGATTTCGCGGTGGTAATGGTCGGTCTTTGATCGGCTTTTTCTGCCAGTGCTGCCACTGGTCTTCTTTACCAGTTTTAATAGCTGTTAATAGCAGCTCTTAATTCGTCTGCGCTGCCTCTTGGAACCAGAAGAAGTGCTTTTAAAAGAAAACACACCTTCCCCCTCTCTCCCACCATCCCGACTGCTCCAATCTTCAGTCGAGGAACTATACTTTCCCAGTTATCTTCGTAAAATTGACACTGGGAGTGGAAGGGAAGTTGGGACCAGTGGTCCCACACTGTGAATATTGTTTTCCCTCTTGTTTTTTTTTTTATCAGCGAAGGCCACTATTTTTATATGAAATTTGAATTTGAAAAAGCGTCAAATCGAGTGAAAGCATTCAGATACACAAAATGTCTTACGTAGACGTTCGATGGGCTGTTTTCTTTCATACTTCGAAATTTATTTGTAATGGAAATGAGTTTAAATTTTGCTTTTAAACAATTTAAATTTCAAAGAGATTTTTGATTTTTTCCCCTTTTTTAAGCATTTCCCTCGTTTTCCCCTTTTTCATTGAAAAACCGCCAACATTGGAGCTTTTCCCCGCCATATGGGACCACAGGTTGTGACAGGAGGGTGAGAGCGTTTGCGCATTTTGACGTCCAAAAAACAAACCACAAAACATCAGATTTACTTTGACCTTTTGTCACGCATTGTACAAGGCACCTGCCTGACGCCGGCCGTTTGCGAATGAACAGTCTCAACCGATCAAATTGCAGCTCAGCACAATTCCCATTTCCAGTTACTAAGAGTGACAACCGCTTATCAGCTAGAGCTCGTCCAATTTGTGGTTGGAGTTCTCGCCTGGTTGTGTAATGCGCGCGGTTGATTTCACCTCATTAATCTGTCACCGCTCCTAGGACGGCGATAACTGACGCCATTTCCCACATGCGTGACCCACTCGCGCGGAAAACTGACATTCAGCACGTAGCACAACTCGTAGGTAGCATCAACTTTGTGATAACATTGCATGACATCTGACACACGTCACTCGCAGTCGCGAGATGAAAATAGTGCTGCGGTTCATGTGACTGACTTGATTATATCCAGTCCGGCTGGGGCAAAGATCTCTGCCCAAGTTCTCAACACTCGCTGTTCGTGTCATTTGCACTTGCATGAGGCTGTCAAACTGGCCATTTTTGACTTTTGTGCTGGCAACTAATCTGAAAACAATTCCAAGAACTGAACAACTGAAATGTTAATCAAGTGGCAACTAGCCCCGCTCGCTTCCATTCAGTCGGAAATAACCACAGCTGCGAATAGCTTCTAACGCCGGAATGGGGCAAGGTCAACCCATAAAACCTTTCGCCACTGATGGAGGACTTTCCTCCTGTTATGTGCTCCGTTGAAACTTTGTATACAAATTGCCACATAAATGCCCCAAAGTACACTCTACGGACGAAAGCGTCATTAAAAATTCTTCGGCAACAGCAAGAAGTAAGCAACAGAGAGGAGGCGAGCGATTCGAAACGACTGCCAGTTTAGAGTGTTGCTATTATCTCTGTCGTTTTATGAGCGCGCACCCCATGCGATAGTATATGCTGCAGCAGGGAAAAAGTACGCGCGCAGCTATAATATTTTTATTCGCTTGTAATAATCTGGCCGTGGGAGCGAGGCGCTACGAGCGAGGGGCGACTGATAAGGTCAGCTCAAACCGACTCAATTCGGTACACATCCGGTTATTCTATTGGAATCTGTGCATCACGAGCTGTGACGGAGCTGACTGTGCGCGCCTAGGCGCTGGCTGTCCGCCCAGTGCGTGGACTTGGCCGACAAGTGTGGGTAGACGGGCACACTGCACAGGCACCCATTACTTGCAGTTGCATTGTGTGCTGTGTTTTTATATAATTCCCTGATTTTTGAGTGGAAAATTTTCAGCGACGAGATTGTGCAGCTGGATTGTGTGAGGTTGTTTATGTTTTCACTTGACAGGGAAGTGGTTGGAAATTGTTTGACTGTAGAAGCGAGAGGTGGCTGCTTACAGGTGCACTGTGGGTTTTTCCTGCAGTCTTGAGTTGCGACAGGGTTCGGATTTCAAGTGCGTGTACTTTATATCGGAATGGACGAAGCAAAAATTAAGCTCCCGCCACCTTTGGCTCTCTAGTTGAAACTCCAGTCGAACTGCAAAGTCAAAACACCGTCGCTGAAAAGTCTCCCACCCATCGCGAGAAAGTTACACCCTTTTGTCAATCGTCTGCCTCAAACTACGTCCAAGCAGGACCTGTGGCGTCAAAATCTATTGTATACCGAGTTGAGGCAGTGCAATTATCCTGAACATCGTCAGAAAGTCTTCCGAATTCAAACTTAAGGCAGCACACAGCTGCTTGGAAGACCTCTATCAGTCCCAGAAGTGATCCAGTTGATATGTGTCCGTAATTGAACCATCTGGGCCAAGAAGATGGAGGAGATTTGCTGCCCCGTTCCCTAACTCTGTCCTTTTAACAAAAAGCAATCATTGTGTCAATATTGACAGTTTATTTGTCATCTGCGGCAGTCTCCTTCGAAGTACTTTCTAGATGCTTGCATTTTTCGGATTATAACAGTCGCTGCTTGACAGTCTAGAATTCACCTTCACAATGACGGCAGAGTGGATCATCTGCCATGTTACAAAGGACTGAAGGACTTCTACTGCGCTTGAAAGAGTGGCGAATATTGTAGACCCCTCTCGGTGGTATACCCGCGCAAGTGTCATGCTGTACCACTGCGACCGCCCTCTCTAGATTCAGATTCAGATTCAGATTGACATAGACCGCCCTCTCTATGGAAGCAAGGTTTTCTGTACAGAAGCGCAGAGTTAAACGATTCTTCCAACCCACGTCCATTTGCGCAACTGGTCACAAAAAAAAAAACACTGGAGCATTGCTATCTTGGAGCGTTGCTCTGGTCTGCTCCTAGTTGATCCTTCTTGTGGCTGAGGCAGTAGTAGCTGCCGTAAGAATTGACCTTTCTGACTTTCTCAAGTTTTCTACATGTGTTGCCGTACTTACTTACATAGGTGGCGCTACATTCCTGGTTCGAGCCTAGACTGTTTCAATACTTTGGCGAAATGCGCTCCAAGCTGGTTGAATACCTCGTTCCTCCTGGTTTGCATTAGAAGACTCGGCGGATTGCCTGGATCTTCCAATATGTTTCAGAAGTCGGGATACTGCTTCTTCGGGACGTTCGACTGGTCCAACAGAACCCATACATCACTTCGTAGTGTAAAAAATATGTTCCCCAAAGATCGAACGTCGATCTGTATATGTCCGGACTAATCTCGAAAACCTATGAATAGATTTGGATGGGGATTTCAGTGTTTGGATCTGCATTTGTCGGGGAAGGTTCAAGCTGAGCCTTAGAGGTTGGAAAAAGTAGATTTGAACAAATTATTTCTCATAGCACAGCTCAATAATATTATCTTGTATTTTAACTTATTCAAGATTAACCTGTCCCCAAAATTCGTCATTCGCGTCCGTTAAAATTTTGAATTTGAAATTCGCATTATTTTGCAAATGGCACCTGCTCTGTATTTCTCAGCAAAAAAATTCGCGCAATGAGCGTAGCCAAAAAACTCAAACGGGGGAAAATAGTCAGTTACCAGTGTTCCCAGATAAAAAAATTTAAAATCTTGTTTTTCCGAAATAAAAAAAGCTTTTTTTCAAGATTTTGCTCAAAATATAAAAAGAGCGAAATATTAAATTCAGTTTTGAAGTACTTTACTACTAAAACAAGAATCACATAAATATCTATAAAAAAAACTCTTGTCATAAATTAATGTCAATGTTTTTTGAAATTTTGGAACATATTTCAATTAAATTGACTTAGAATTTTATTGGTTATAGAAAAAAAACATTCTTTCTGTAAACAGGTTATACCTATTCATATATTATTTCTTTTTAAGAATTTCAGTTCATTAAAATCAACTCCTTTGTAAAGATTAAAATTTCAACAACTGTTTCAGTATACCTACTCAAACGATTGCAAATTTTTGTTTTATTTAAATTTACACCAGAAAAAATTATTTCAACATTTGCAAGAGGAATGTGGATAAAATATTTTGAAAATAAAATATTTTATGACTGGATATGCGAAATTTCCATCCGCTGTTTTTCCGCCTAAAACATTTTTCCAAAAACACCTTACATCAGTTATTTTATCAATTTTTTTAAAATTCAAGTTTCTTTAAAAGTTGATGGAAACGTTAGTGAAACAGAAATTGTGCATGGGCTCTGTTCGACTCACGTTATACATAATAATGGAATTAATAGGCAACGCTTTCCTTCAATAGAAAAGGTTCTTCTAATTTGTTGGATTTAAAAAGTTCTTGATATAAAAAATCTTGAAATTTGATGAATATAAGGTAAAAAGTGTTGTACATATTTTGGGGCTGAAAAATCTTGAAAAAAAAGATGTATCTTTTAATCCTGCGTCACTGTCAGTTACATCAAAGCTGGTGAATGAATATGGTCCGTATGCTTATTGCAAGTCACTAGTGTCACGATGATTTTTAAATCAAATCATTTAAAAATCTGTTCAGAAGTGAAAAAGTGAACGGCGAGCTATTAAATAAATAATTGTGCTATGTATTGTGTTACCAAAATGATATGACTGTGATCAGTGTGAATTGTCATTCTCGTCACAAGTCATCAGCGTCACATTTTGAAAGAGAAGGTACAAAAACCTCATAAAAAACTTATAAAAATTATGTAGTTTATGTAAATTGTAATGACAAATTTGCAAGCTTCCAAATCCTAATATAAAAATAAAAGGAAGTCGGGTTTTCAATGTTTTTTTTCATAACCTATAAATGGACATAGTTTGTACAAAAAAGTCCCTTTTTGAATGCTTTTCGTTTTTGTAATCTTTTGTTAAATGAATTCAGATATTGTAAGAAATATCCTCTAAGTTTTTACTGCGAAATAAATAAATTTTGGCAAATATTGTCTACTGCGTCACTTTTTAAGGTTCCGTACCCAAAGGGAAAAAACCGAACTTTATTAGTTTCGCTTTTGTCCGTCCGAACCCACAAGACCAATTTGTTCCTAGGTCTATCTCAGAAACTTATTGACGTAGAAGACTGAAATTTGCACACAAAATCCGGTATAACCTCTAGTTGAACGACAAATACCGATGGTAGCGATACATCGACTGGTTTTAAAATAGTAAGTAACTTGGTGAAACAAATATTTTCGTTCGAACAAAAAGCTGTTTATTTCTTGATTTAAAAAAAAAATGGATGTAAATCTTTTTTGTAGAACGTGCTCGTAGCTATATATGTGCCGAAGACTGTTTTGCGGAAAAGTTAATATTTTAAAAGATATTTACAAAAAACTGTCGCTATATAAAGTACGCTCTTCATTATTGGTGTGTTCTCAATCGTTTTCCATTGGAACTTTTCGAATGAATACTCCTCCTCATACACACATGAGAAAAATGTATGTGTTTTTAACTGGGAGGCGAGCTACGTTGCCATGAGAAATGTTGAAATGATTCTGGCCTTCTGACTTCTGAGTTACCTATATGTTTCATTTTAGTATTCGTTGGCTGTTAATGAAAACTTTACAATTTTTTTATTTAGTTATCATGATAACATATGGTTCCAGGCAAACTACGGCAAACACACACACTTCATGAATTATGTGTCGGCTAACATCCCCCATTTAAGGAATGCTGATCAATGGTTCCGCCGGAGGCAGAGGTGGTAGCGGATTAAAGTCCCACACACAGGCTTTCGAAGCTTCCACCACCTTCAAGTTTCAAGTTTAATTTATTTGCTAAAGTACAAATAAGAACAATAGTCTTTTATAGTACATTAAAGCTCAAGAAAATATACATTAAAATTACATTAAATTTAATAGCGAGCGAAGTAAATATAAATAGAAATCGATAGCGGAGAGGGATCGATTCAACTTGAACCCAAGGCTTACAACTGTATCGCAAAACTCAAGTCTGCTGGAATTAAGATAAACAGGCGGCATCTCTTCAGTATCATACAGCTTTTTTGAAATCAAAATTAATTTAGTTTTAACCGGATTTAAAATCAGACCATTACTTTGGGACCACTTTAATATTGAAGAGAGATCAGAATTGAATCTAGCCACGAGATCTTCCACCAATCCATTTGGTCGAAAAAGATATATATTTGCATCATCAGCATATAGATGTATAGATGCGTTGCAGCAAACTTGTGGTTGGTAATTTATATAAAGGCAGACCAGGATCGGGCCAATAATTGAACCCTGAGAATATTTTTGCTCAGCAAAATTTGAAAACGATTCGAAAGATAGCTCCTAATCAGATGCACTGAATATTCGCTTAATCCAAAGTACAGCTTTAATTTCGTGCATAAAATGTCATGGTTTACCGTGTCAAAGGCTTTTGAAAGGTCAAGCAAGCATAGCATCGTAAGGTAGCCCTGTCAAGTGAAATCATACTCTATTCTAATATCGTCAAGAACTTTGATCATTGCCGTTTGACAGCTATGTCGAGCTCGGACACCGGACTGCACTGGGGACAATAAATTGAAGCGATTGAGGTGGCTAGAGATCTGATTGGCAAGGACTTTTTCAAAAACCTTAGATAGGCATGGTAAGATACTAATAGGACGATAGTCAGAGATCGATGAGGGATTGTTTTTCTTAGGCACATGACCTTAGCTTGCTTCCAGCAATCAGGGAAAGTGGAAGACGTTATACAAAAATTAAACAACTGAGTTATACAACTAACAATATGAGGAAGTATTATTCTTACAAAGCGTAAATGTAATCCATCCTCCCCAATAGCGTTCGACTTAAGGTCTTGGATATGATGTATAACATCCGCTTCTGAGACAACTTCAGAATCTAAGCAACGGTTAGAACTGAAGAAAAGGTTTCTGTCTGGAATAAAATAAGAGCTGGTACTAGGGCAGGAAAGAAATGAGTTATTAAGCTCATCAATGTCGGGTGTTTTCGTTAACACATTATTTTTACCTAGTCCAATAGATCGTAAATTATTGCAGAGTTTTTTTGGCGGTTGGTCAGCACTTAGTTTGGACAAGAAGTATCTTTTCTTTGCCCTTCTAGTGATAGCTGAAGAGTTATTCCTGGCTCTACAAAAAGCATCCCAATTTTGACAAGTAGCCCTTAGTTTCCATTTGGCATACAGTTTCCTACGAGCTTTTATAGCAACGTGCACCTCTGTAGTGAACCATGGGCATTTTTTATTGCGCACCGCAACTGTCTTAAAGGGGACATTGATATTAAAAAGTTTGTGTATTAAAGTTTGAACAATTTCTACTTTTTCATTAACATCTGCTACGAAGTAACAGGAATACCATGGAAGCAAACTTGCATCATATTGTAGGGTGTCGTTATTTATTGCTGCATAATCTCGGTATTGAAAAGATTCCTCCAGGGGAGCGCAAGAGAGTAAAATATTGTAGGTGCAGAAAAGGAGGTCATGATCAGATACCCCCTCTAGAGATAATTGATCACAAAGCAAGACGTTGGAGAGATCAGAGACAACTATTAAATCAAGAAGACTTGGCTGAGAGTCAGGCGCAAAGCGCGTAGCGCAGGAGTTGACCACAGTCAAACCAGATGAAGCAATGTTATCTAAAAGCTGATTAGATCTGTTATCAGATTTGAATAGATCTGCATTAAAATCGCCACAAAGTATAATGTAGTAGTATAGTAGTATCTTTTATTATTTCATATAAATTTCTTAACAATTATTAAATAATAGAAAAATATAAAAAAATTTCATTTAATTTAAAGAAAATATAAGAAAATATAAGAAAGGTTGGCGAATTCAATATTTTTGAGAAATTAAAAATAGAGTTGAATGCCACTTCAAATTACAATAGCAAGAATTAAAAATAATTGGGTGGGGTGACCCTTATGGAATTCACATAATTTTTAATTTTTTTTACAAATTATATCAAAAAAAATATGTAAAAATAGCAGAAGTATGTAGTAAAAAATTTGAAATGTCAAAGTAAAGTTAACCCAAAACATCAAAAATATGAGATTCCAGAGCAACATAGTCTAAGGAAAGAATCCACATTTTAACGGTTTTAAAAAAACATTCCAGGTACAGTTATTGTCCTTATTGATTGAGGAAGAATGTTAAACAACCGATAAGACATAATAGAGAAAAAGTTACGATAAGCAGTGGTACTGGAATAAGGAACAGATAATAAGTTTGAAAGGTTTCCACGAAGATTGTATCTCGAAATTAATCGAAAATTGAGATTTCCAGACTTCATATAGAAAGTTTTTAGCACCTTGAAACAGTATAAATCAGAGACAATACTGAGACCACCAACTCCGGCCGATTTCCCGTTACTTAGCCTACAAGCTATATTTTTTATGGAGTGTACGCATCTGGTGCGCTAGTATTCTTACACAGAAAATCGTATTGACCAATGTCACGTAACTTCAAAAATTCCGGCTCAGCAACACACTCCCAGGAGATATGAGACACTTCCGCTGTGGGCAAAGTTGCTGGCAGAGTTCATAGAATTTTACCCGTTTAATTTGAAATTGTTCGTTACGCTTGGATAATATTTATTTTTTTAGGAATAAGTGCACATTTGCTTAAAATGTTCATGAAAAATTAACAATGTAGGTTGGTTGAGGGAAAATGAAAACATTTTGAGCAAATTTTCTTCATTATTTAAGAAAAATTTACACACGAAATCGAAGTTACTGATATCCAAAAGCGGAAAATACACGACCATGTTTGTCCCAATATGTTTCTATTATATAGAACATCAACTTTAGATACTTTTACTAAACAAACAAATCAAATTATTCGCCTTTTAACAATTTATAATAACTAACCAATGGCGTTCAGTAATGAAAAAATGTGGTATTCCCGAACTCTTTCACATTTCCTCACGGTTGCCGAGGTTGGCAGCATTTATTTTTGCATTTTTTGTATGTTTTTGCATGTCACACGGATTCTTTTTTGACATAACACCGATAGGAAAACAAAATGGCGAATTTGAAAAAAAACTGAGGGGGCCAGCGGCAAGAGGATTGTGAGTTGGGGGTCTCAGTATGGTTTGTCTATGGTATAAATGACGAATTGGTAGTATGTGTTCGTAGGACACTGAAAATTGTTGAACTGTACAAAAAAATTGATCAAAAGAACAATTACGGTTGGGACTATAAACAACACCAAGTATGCATTTTACATTGCCATTCGAAATTTCAACGGCTAGATATTCCGTGTCGTTACCTATTGATTTCCCTAATATTTTACATGCCAAAGTAGCTTTGTGATAAATTGCAATGCCTCCACCAGTAGTGTTAGTTACTCTATTATGCGGAACCAGTAAACCACCTTCTTAAAAAAAGAAATGAATCTGCGCAATTTCCAAATCTAGCGATGTACGGAACCTTCGGTGCGCGAGTGACACTCGCACTTGGCCGGCTTTTTGTCATTTTCGTCACATTTGTCCCAAAAAAAAAAAACAAACAAAGGATTTGATTTCGCTTTTAGCTGCAGTATTATATAATTTTTCTTGAAATCAGGATCGACTTGGATATGAAATTCTTTTAGGTGGAAATAACGATAAGGCTTTAACAAGCATTTTTTTTTTCTAGATATACAGCCTTATATAAAAAACCCATGTAGAGTCTGCTTAACTTTACACACCCGTAAAACAAATTTTACGTACTAGAGCAACGTAACTTAAACGCCAAAATTTGCGTTAAGAGTCTGCGTAAGGCTTACGTAGTCTGACAAATGCCATTTTTGTGTTTTCATTCTGCTTACTGTTTAAATAAGTCTATTTTAAAATGTCCCAAGGCTTCGCTGCTTTCGTTAATGATATAAATAAATAAACCTATTTATTTAGCGGCGGTCCACCTCCTCTTGCACTGATTTGTCTTTTGTATTTGGACGCTCTTGATTTCACATCCATTTTGGTTGCACGCCACTGGCATTGAATTTGTGTGATATTTCTTTGAACATTGCTGCATTTATTAAATATGAAACAATGTGAATAGTTTGAAAGTTTTTTGAAGCATACGAATCAATAATTTCCTTCCAAGCCTCCCGTTTTGATTTGGAAGTATTATCGATATTTTCTCCTCTATCAATTGTCTTAGCAAGATTTGTAAGTAGGGTACACACAATTGGCTTTGTATAGCGAAAATATGTATTATATTTAAAAACAAGTGGAATCGCAATTTTCAGATCGTTTTCTTTTATTTTTGGTTTCCATTGTATCCGATTGAACTATATTTTTATTTACAAAATAAATCTGTCAACAACAGCTGACGTCAGTTTCAGTTGCAAAAAGTAATAGATTTCAGTGTTTTCTGTCATAGTTTATTGAAATTCTTACCTATTTAGACACAAACCTCGTTTAGTAAAGTTACCGCGGAAAAATTGTTATAAATCACAATTTTAGGAAAGCCACGTAGAGCTACGTAAATTCTTTCGCGATGTTTAACTAAACAACATCGTAGAGGCGTCGTAAGGCAGTCTAATAAATACGGCTGTATATTTTAAATTGGTTACCGTGACGCAAAAGACATTCAAATCGGAAAAAAATTCAAAAATTATTGCAATCATTTCCAAATTTAAATAGACTCAAGTTGCATTTTATCTGATAAAGTTAGTACGTAACAAATTACAATAAAAATAGACGTTTATTCGATTTTTTAATCAATTATTATATATATATATATTTCGAGAGATAATCGAATCAGACCACCATTGTCGGGTCTCTTTTCGTCTCTCTACCACTGTAAATCTTACTCAGAGAGACTCTCTGGATTTCTCCACAGTTCTTCTCTGGGCTCAATTCCTAGTGTTAACGCTAGCATCTGTTTATGGGAGATCCGTTTCATCGACTGGGTCTCGACCCATTGATGTCCCAAGATCCTCATTCTTCTGCCAGCCAATGCCGGGCATTGACACAGTATATGTGCCGCTGTCTCAGATTCCTCCAGGCATAGTCTACAAGTATCATCCTCTATAAGGCCCATTTTCCTTAAGTGATACCTGAAATTACCATGTCCTGTAGACAAAGCCACCACCCATTTCAATGTTCCTCGACTCATGCTTAGAACTCTTCTTTGAGTGGAGCAGGTCGGCCACTTTATTGCCATTTTAGCTTGTCTACATTGTTCCACGGTTGACCACCTTCTCAGGTGTTCTGCCGTGATCCATTTGTGGACAAGCTGTTCAACCATTCCTCTGCCAATTGAAGAGAATGGTTCTGGTCCCAGCAACTTTTCAGTTGACCCCTGTTTTGCAAGGGAGTCCGCCTTTTCATTGCCTTCGATCCCTATGTGTCCTCGTACCCAAGTCAGTGTTACTTCATTTTTAGATGAACACTTATTGAGTTTAAGTACGCATTCCAGTGCCAGTGATGTTGTGATGTTTGTTTGTTCCATGCATCTGATCACCGCCTGATTGTCCAGTGCTATGAGGATATTTCTTCCTTCCACCTGACACTCAAGCAAGTAGTCCAACGCATAAAGCAAGGCAATCATCTCAGCCTGGTATACTGAAGTGTATTTCCCGAGGCTAATGTGACGGGCAAGTTCCAGCTCTTCTGAATAGATACCGGCCCCCGCCCCGCCATCCATCATGGATCCATCCGTGAAAATCACTATTTCACCATTTCTTTTTTCTGGAAGTAATCCGTTCTCAATACGAGTTTTATGATTTCTTTCCATAATACGCACCCTTGTTATTCGATCCATAGGCATGTTTAGCTCCCTAATCTCGTCTTTAACAAGTTCCAGGATCTTCCTATGTCCATAGATCGTACCACGATGGTGCCATTTCGCATCTCGATGCAAGCGAAGTGCCGTTTGGGCCGCTGTTTTCTTAATAAATAAGTCTAGCGGTAATATCCCCATGATGACTTCCAATGCGCATGTTGGGGTTGTACGTATTGCACCTGTAATTCCCATACATGCTAAACGCTGAACCCTATCCAGGTGCTTCCTCACAGTTTTCTGAGAGGCTTTCGCCCACCATACAACCGAGGCGTACGTGATAATGGGTCTAGTTATCATCGTATACATCCAGTATGCTGACCTAGGCGAGAGTCCCCACCTTTGTCCACATACACGTTTGCACTGATGTAGTACCCTCTTTGCCTTCCGGACCTTCTCCTCAACATGGTAATTCCAAGTAAGTCCAGTATCTAGATAGACTCCCAGATACTTAACCTTCTTAGTCATTGTTAGTTCCGATCCGAAAAGTGTTAAGGGCCGAAATTCCAGATTTTTCCTCTTCCTAGTGAAGACTATTAGATCTGTTTTCGCCGCATTAATGGAGAGCCCTTGTTCCAGACACCACCGCTCAACCACTCTGAGTGCATTCCTCATGATATCTGCTGTGACGTCCATGAATTTGCCTCTGGCCATTATTGCTATGTCGTCGGCATATCCCACTGTGTGAATGCCCGTCGCCTCGAGTCTGTCGAGAAGAGAGTCCACAGTGATATTCCACAGTGTAGGTGAGAGAACACCTCCTTGTGGGCAACCTCTGCTAACCCTTCCTCTGAGTTTTGAGGTTCCCGTCTGAATATTAATCGCCCTCGTATTCAACATATTGTCCACCCATCTTACCACCAGTGGGTTAACCCTACGTTTTTCCAAGGCTTGTTTCAGACTTTCAAAGCATATCTTATCGAAGGCACCTTCAATGTCCATTATAGTGGTCATCGCAATGCCCCCGGTATTTAGCTCTTCCTCCGCAACGCGTACTACTTGGTGTAGCGCTGTTTCTGTAGACATACCTACCCTGTATGCATGCTGTCTACTATTTAAAGGATACATCTTAAGCGCAGTACTCTCCATATAGTCCACCATCACCCTTTCCATTATTTTTAACAGGAAGGATGTTAGGCTGACTGGTCTGAATGACTTTGCTTCGGTGTAGTCCTTTTTTCCCGGTTTTGGAAGGAAGACCACATTTGCTTCCCTCCATGTTATCGGGATATAGCCTATTGCTAGGCATGCAACGTATATATTCCTGAGCCTTGGTGCAATTAGGTCTATACCCCATTGCATTAGACCTGGAAATATACCATCCGGCCCCGCAGTTTTGAAGGGTGAGAATGTTGCTATCGCACCCTTGACCGCTTTTGGTGTCACGATCCGTTCTGCTTCCGTCCTATCCATCCTGTTCGCTCCTTGTTTCCTTGGAGCCCAGGGCTGAGCTGACTTATAGCTTCCTGGAAAGTGTACCTCCATTAGGACCTCATTTGTGTGATCCAGTGTTTCCACCATCTCCCCCGCTCTATTACGAATGAGTCCGATCTTAGAAACTGGATCTCTCGAGACAATCTTTTGTAGTCTACTGACTTCAGATGTACTCCTCATACTCGAGCAAAAGTCCCTCCATGACTCCCTTTTACGTCGTCGCAGAGTAACGTTTAGCTCTTTCTTTTTCGCCTTATATTCATCCCATGCTTCGGGTTCTCCCCTCCTCATGGCGTGATTGAAGGCCTTCCTCGCAGCCTTTTTTAGCTTTTCAAGTTCCCGGCACCACCAAGGCGCAGGATCTTGTTTTTCCACTAAAGTAGGTGTACAAGCCACTCGGTACGCAACTTCAACAGCTGATTGCAGATGCTTCAACTGTGATTCTACATGCCAAGTGTTTTTCGGTATTCCGAATGTCATTACATTCAGTTTTTCCTCCAACACTTCAAGGTATTTTATCCTATCTGTGTTCTTCGGAATTCTGATGTATTTCCGATCTTTTTTCCTTTTAGATCCATAGCGAACATCAAATGAAATGGCTCTGTGATCCGACAATGTAGCCTGATCCATTACCCTCCAATTTGATATTCTTTCAATTATCTGGCTACTGCACAGGGTAACATCGATCACTTCCATTCGTCTCACATCGACGAAGGTTGGCTCTGTTCCCCGGTTTAAGATAGCTAGATCCTTGCATGATACAAATTCGAATAAGGCTTCTCCTCTGTAATTATCGTTGGTGCTGCCCCACACTGTATTATGTGCATTGGCATCACAACCAATTATTAGATCCTCGTTCCTGTTCCTGCATGCATTCACCAAAGACTCTAACTCTCTTGTCGGAGGAGGTTCTGGAGAATCATACGGCAGGTATGCAGATGCTATGACAAAACTTCCCGCACCTGATCCTACTCGTACTGTTGCAAGGTCTGGGGCACACAGATCCGGCAATTTATATGCTTGAACTCCGTGCCTCACCAAGATACAGGACCTAATTCTTCCGCTAGTTTGTGCATAATGCAACTCAGCCATGCTATTTGGGAGTCCTCTAATCTTTCCTCTAAAGATCCAAGGCTCCTGTATCAGGGCTATATCAAACGAATCCTCATCAAAACACTTAGTCATCATTGCCGATGCTGCTTTGCTGTGATGAAGGTTCAATTGAATCACCCTCAGCTTTTCCCGGTACGGGCCCACCTCCCGCCCGACTTGTGTTGATCCCATCTCCATGGTGTCTATCACTTCGTCGCCCTACCGGGTGGCTTTCCAGGTTGAGTCTTTTCCGATGATCTTTGGAACTTCACGAATGCTATGTCCAACCCGCAAAAGAGTCTATCTCCTGCTTGTCTAACCAGCCTCGCTTCCTCCCTCGGACACCAGATCGTCAGCTTGGTTCCACCAATTTTTTTGTCATCATATCTTCCCACATGAATAACCCTCCATTTCGAAGTGTCCTTCACACAGGAATTTTGACGACAAAGTCTGGCAAGGATGACATCCTTGCTCACGGGTTCACCGGGAACGAAGATTATCAACCTTTCCACATCCTTTAGTATGTGAAGCCTGTCTATTTTAAGGTTGATTCCCTCCCATAGGTCGGTCATCTTCCCTACAGTCTCACATAGCCACCCTTTGGTTTCTTGGTTTACGCATTTTATTGCTATAATCCCTTCCTCCAAGGTTATCTCCTTTACACCGATATCACCTGCATTTGTCGGAAGTAAGTCAAGAGCCCTCAGCAGAGCATTCTTGAAAATACTCAACTGTGAAGCTTCTATCCCCCCCTCTCGACTCATGTCGGCAACACCCATTTGGAGATCGTTCGCCGCTGTCTGAGCAAAGGTTTTTACACCCTTGTCAACTTTGGCTCTCTCACTCCTAGCGTAAGGCTTTGCAGCATCTGCTTGCTTTGCTCTCCTTCCCATAGCGTGGCTCAGCTTTCGCTTTACCTTGCTTGGTCCAGGTTGCTCGGCCTTGCACGATTTCTGCTTTCCGGGTTGACTAATAGTCCGTTGTAAATGTTGTCCATCCACATAACCACTGGAGTGTGGTACCTGTAGACTGACCCCATATTGTACAGACTGTCCGTCTTCCCTTCCGCCTTCCGTCCCCTTCTTCACAGTTTTAGGTGGATTCATGGTCCCGGAACATTTGAACCGTTTCCTAGATCCACCGTCTTCTGGAGAGGTTTCGGTCGACGTCAAGTTGGCAACCATTTCAGTCAACTCCTCAACCGACTTACTTATGCCTTTCGCCGAGACAGATTTGGCCAAGGCCAATCTTTGCCTCCTTCTGACCCTCTTCATTCTTTGCTTCAGTTGCTGGTGCAACTTCCGCTCGGAGTCGGGACTTCTCTCCTCTTCCAATCCGGCTTCCGCAGTTCCGGCTGACCTCTTGGCGCATTTCTGCCCCGCATTGTCCACCTCCACTGACGATTGGTCTGCTAACTCTTTTGGTTTCCCATCAGAGTCCACTGACCCCTCGAGCTTATTCGGGTTCATGTCAGCACTTTCCAGCGCCTTCTCGACCCCTCCTAAGCCTTCCACCTCGTTTTCCGAAGGAATATTATTTTTATTATTTAAATTTAGGTCCATATATGTACCCACGAGTAGGGGAGAATTCAACGGACCGAATAGGCAGAGATCCCCAATACCTATCCTACTCAACTAAATTACAACAGAGGATTGAGCTGCCCCTGAGGAGTCTCCATTAGCGGTTCAATTACCCCTGAACCCTGTGAACAAGTAGTTTTACCTACCTCATCACAGCTCCCTCGACATTGCAGACTAGTCATCTTGGAGTTTAAGGGTTGATCGATTGATCGGATTGAGTCTTGGTTCTTCAATTCACATTCAGCTCTACCAGAGGAGTTGGGCCACTACCCTGGTCTAGCATCCTGTTAATCTACTTAAGCCGCCCCACCACGACAAGGTGCCCAATCTTCGGATAAAGGTAGATGAACTTACCGGCGGAATCAATTATTAAGTCCGCTACGAAAATGACAGGATTTCAGAATTTGGGCGACATTTTAAGTTATATCGTCCAAAATATTAGGAAAAATTGTTTTGCCACAATATTGACATTTATTTAAAAAAATTGCAACATTTTGGAAAACAACACCTACAATGGTTTGAAGGTTTTGGATCTTTAAATCGCCTTGGGTTGGGTTAATATAAACGCTGGTCTCTGCTTAAAACCTCCCCTTAGTCAGGCCCCTTTTGTAGAAGTTCGCAAACACTTTTGGTTTCCTTTCAAACAAAGCTGGATTGAAGAATCTTTTTTAATCAGCTCGTTCATGACTTCATGACTTGTGTAGACTTGTAGTGCTTGATGTCGTTCATTGCCACGCCTACTTTTTGGGATGGTTTTTTTTACCAAAAATCTTTCTTTTTTCTGATCATTGAAATTCTGTCATAAAATGTCATAAAAGATTGACATGTTTGACAGCTTTTGTCTATGGATACCTTGTAAGCTATTCCCCACAGGCTAATGTTGGCGGTCTTCACTTAGATTTCGCGTAGTTTTTACGATTTTCAATGAGTTTTTGAAGGTTTTTTAAAATTCTTTAACTCGTCTCAATTTCCTTTTTGCCGTGATCGCCTTCGAAAGTCTTGAAAGCTTAGCTCTCAGCTTGGCGATGTAGCCATTCCAGTAGATCGCCGATCTTTCATTTTCTTTGCCTTAGTATTTTAACTCTACCCGTATTAGATCAATCGCCCTTAACGACTTTGAGTCGATGGTGGAAAATCTAGAAAATACTTCAGCCTTCAGCCGTGCTCCTGCTCCATGCTGCTCAGTCAAGCATCCCTTCATCCAGCTGCTTTTACGGGCCAACTTTTGCACCTTTTCGATCGCATATTTGAAACAGTCTTGTCTTAAATATATTCCCCCGGTTATCACAGTGTAGAGCTCTTAGATCGGAGGTCTTTCATTGGTTAAAGTTTGATTTTTAACAGAGCATCTACCACAAAATGCGTCTTCATTTCATTAGATTAGTACCACAAGTTCAAGGCTAACAAAAGCTTCCAGCATAATGTCCTCCTTTTCGCTTTGAACTGCCAATTAAATTCAATCTCCGGCGGCAATTGCTGGTCATTTTGACTCCAACTTCAGCAACACGGAGGTCCCTCATCTGTTGGTACTACTCTGTGAGGCATAAAACCTGACGAAGTGTGGATGCTCATAAACTTTCCATAGTTCCATATCTCAGCCTTTTTTTCTTGATTAAGTCTATGGCGCCTAAAAAAGGTCGTTTGCATGACGTTTCTTAGACGCTCTTTAAGAGCTTTAGTTCAACTTTGTAAGCTTTGCTCGAAAATCAGAACTAAAATTCAAATTTGACAGGGAAAACGGCGTAGATAGTCGCAAAAAATTGCCGAAACTTCCTTGTAAGTTGGACTTATCTTTACGGCCCTTAGCGTACATACCTACAGCTCTAACCGGGGGCTGTCGCAAGCCCACTAAACTAGTCCAAACGACGTTCTTGGAGGTCTCTATCTTGTGAACGCTTTCAAAATATCTATAACCTTGTTCTTAAAGCTTTCATGGCAAATCGTCGTAATAGTTTTGCTCTTCTTAAGAAAAGACTGCTCAGACTTACTGCCCCTGGGGTATACCTACAACTCTAAGCGAAGCTCTGCCTGTATTGACTCGAGGCACGGAAATTTGCCAACCCATAGCCTTACTTAAACGACGGTCTTTCAGTCCATAACCTTACTTAATTCGCGGTCTTGAAGGTCCCCTATCTGGTGTAAGCTTTATATGTATCTTGGAGCCTTCATTAAAACTCCAAATATGGATTTTCCCTTCTTAATAAGTAAGTACTAAGCGGACCTACTAACCTAAGACAGTTGCTAAACAACATCAACAGGCTTAGGCTAGACCTAGTCAACTGTCAACCCCATTAAACGCTCTGCTGGACCTTTTTAACACAAAATTCTGAAGAAATACGTCCCCACGCACGCATAAGCAGCCATATCCCCATCCACGCCCAATTGTTTGCTTTGCCACTTACGCACTTGACTGTCATAATTAACCACTAAGCCAATTTAAACCGTCCACCGATACTGTACCATGTTTGCTTTCATGAATATTACGGCCCAAAAAGATCTCTTGAGTGCCGTAATTTCGTGTCATGATAAAAGATTGTCGGATCTTGTTTTGCGACCCGGCCTCCTCATTCCTCAAGTGTGAGTGACGCCATAAAACACTACCCAGCCGCCGGGGATAAAACCCGTGCACGCGTCTCAATCCGAGTCGCAGCTGTTTCAGCCAGATAGGGGAAGACCACGGAGAAGAAGAAGCTGAAAAAAAAATCAACTTCTTGATATAATTTTGTTTTGTTTTCGATGCGTCTTCTCTCGACGGGTTCTATTAATAGCGCCAAAGACAAACCGTGGCTGAACGTGAGGTCAAGATCGTTCGTTGCCCCATTCCGTCGTGATGCACGGTATCGATCCGAACCGGAGCAGCCATGGAGGACGTATGGCCGCGAAGAAGAACTGTGAAATTTAATGACGAGTATAATGACCTCTTGCAACGCCCCAATTCCATTTTTAATTGCGCAATTTGACAAGCAAATTGTTGGGTTTCACCATCAAACCAGGTTGCCAATGATCAGTTGGCCGAAGGCGGGTTTTGCTCGCCTCCAGGCGTCGTCAGCCATTTGGAACTGCTCTCCTTCGATGGCTTTCCAACAGCTTTTCTGTTTAAAGTCCTTAAATGCACACGCACTTTGGTTGTAATCGAGGAATCTATGCAGAAGCGAAAACCACCACACCGCTGAGCACAGAAAAGCAACACTCATCGCCAACATCCGGTGGATTGTTTACTCTGAAGTCCAAACAACGCGTGAGTCGCCCCCAGGCCTGATTACATTCATAACGAAACTTTCCGCACAAAGTCCGACGGCTAAAACTACAACAAAAACAACAATGACGACGACGACAACCGACTACCGACAGCAGCAAAACCAACTACACTCGTAAACAGCCGCTGGGCGCTGCCTGCACGACGGACGCTCTCAGAGCAGGCACTCGCATTCCTCGTAGATGTGGCCGCTCGGCGAGCAATTTGCCCCCCACCCCATGCACTGTTTGCCATCGATTTTATTTTGTTTCAATTGGAATTAATAAAATTAACAAAAGTAGCCATTTGTTGCTGCTTGTGCGCGCTCGCATCTTGTTGGGTTCTCCTTTGGCCATCCGTTCGTTCGTCTTGGAGAACAACTTGACCAAGTGTATGCGTCAATTACCATGGTATGCCGGGCCTCAATTAGCCATTTGGCTCTTGCTGGAGACTGTGCTGTTGGGATTCAGATGATAATGATGATGATGGTGGTGCACAACACACACACACGCACACAAATTGGGCATCACATGGGACTATCGGCAGCGGAGCAGTTGGAAAGCCTGTTCGGCGGGTAGCCAACGGACGGGACCGGACTTATTTAGCTGAAGAATGCAACAGGATTTTCTGTGGATGCACTTTGGATATGCGGTGCAACGCGCGGTTGGTTGTTGACGTTAGATATAAACATTGGCGCGACAACAGGAAATTTGCTGCAAACATACGAGGAAAAATCAACGGCGAGAGGAATGATGGGGCTTTGTGTGCGCTTTTTGTAGAGATGAAGCTGGCGAAATGTGTGTGCTCTTGTTGTCGGAAGATCTGGAATTGTTTATTGTGTGGGAATTTGCAGAATTTCTCTGGTTGCATTGGGAGATGACCTCGCGGTATCATGGCGCACCCCAACGATGACAAGATGTAGAAGAGGTCCCTGGTTGAGCCCCCATAAATTAATAGGTTTTCATTGGTTTTCTGTAAAACTTCCTGCTGCCAGAGATCTATTCTCTATTCAAGCTTTCAGATTCGGCTTAAAACTATAGGTCGGTCCCTGATATTAGTAGTAAGTCGAGGAATCTGCACCCGCAGAGGTCCCAGGTTGAGCCCCCAGAAAAAAAAGTAGGTTTTCCCAGGTTTTCTGTAACACTTTCTGCTGCCAGAGATTCTCTATTCAAGCTGTCAGATTCTGCTTAAGACTATAGGCCCCTGCTATTAGTAGTAAGTCGAGGAATCTGCACCCGCAGAGGTCCCAGGTTGAGCCCCCAGAAAAAAATAGGTTTTCATTGGTTTTCTGTAAAACTTCCTGCTGCCAGAGATCTATTCTCTATTCAAGCTTTCAGATTCGGCTTAAAACTATAGGTCGGTCCCTGATATTAGTAGTAAGTCGAGGAATCTGCACCCGCAGAGGTCCCAGGTTGAGCCCCCAGAGTTTTTTTGTACAAGGTTCTGCTAACAGAGACTATAGTGGGTCGGAAGTTCTTGATATCCGTATCCAACTATTGCTTCTAAGAGCAGTGATATTTCTGGATTCGGTTGTTTTGAAAATAACTACTGACGATCGGTGATCTTGCAATTGAATTGCTTCCATATTTTGTCTTGGGTGGGGTGTTTTTGCAAAGTTCCCTGCAAACACACGAATTCTTCAACTAAACACTTCAATTACATTAATCTAGTTGTGGCTTTTATTAAGAACTTCTGACTGCACTTTGACAACCGATCTTGACTCCATTTTAACTATCTCTTTATCAGTTGATCTCCAGATCGTCTTGTGGCATGAATCTCCGCACCTAGGCCCCATAAAGCATATCGCCAATTATACTTCCATGGAAACTTACAAGATCGATGCCGATCGTTTCACTACTTGTAGGCGAATTCAACTATCACTTGTACGTTTTGTCAACTTGCTGCATGTTTCTACTCTTCATTATCACATCTCCAAGGTAATATCAATCATCCTGTAATCTTTTAGCTAGCTCTGCTAACAAAGTTAGTTATAAAACGATCACCTTTCCAAACTGATCCTTGGATCAAATACATTCTTACACTTTAATTCATCGATGTCTGCTTTTAGATCTTCTGAATACTCTCTTCGCCTTGTTTTTTTTTTTTTACTTTTGTACTTATTTAAATTTTCATCCTTCATCTGTTATAAGACTGATAGATCGGCTGAACGTTCTCGCTAACCATTGATATTTTTCATTGTTCTGTTTATCAAATCATAATCCCAATAACTCGGATTTTCTAATATCTGTTACCGTGATTTCTTAACCTTGATCTTCCTACACAATTTATAATTCATCGTGCATTTTTGAGGTCCGTTGATCATTGATCTTTAAGATTTCTGTGAAGTTAAATGCTTGATCTTCTGTCTCAATGACTCTTTATCGTTGATCATAGATGTCCTGGTTTTGCTAGTTAGTTTTTGAAGTCCTGTAGACTTGTTTGCGGTCACTGGGACTGTAAACTCAAAAAACCTGCTCGAAGAAGCAAGATTTTTCAACTTGCTGATCTTGGGTGATCTTCTGAATCAATAACTCATTATCGTTGATCAAAGATGTTCTAAATTTTTTTTGTAGACATCTTTATAAAGTGGGAACCCTCTGCAAATGCGATTTCTAATTTCAGTTCTTTGGTGATCTTTTAAGATTGATCTTCTGATCTATCGTTGATAGTATCGCCGATCATGGTTGGTCTTCTGACCCTATATCTCTTTATAGTTTCCTAATCCCTGTTCGACGTCTTCTTCTTAGTTTGATCTTTTAATCTATCAACTCAGTATCGTTTATCATTGTTGATCTTCCGTCCGTCTGCCCTTCTATTGTTGATCGTAAATGTTGTGGTATTGATCGCTCATTTTTGAGGTCGCTGCGATTGCTAATCTAAACTTTTTGATGGGTGAAGCCTGATTCTAAAATATTTTTTTAAAGGGTGTTTAAAATCGTCGGCACTTCGGCTTTAATTCCGGTCCATTCTGCTGACATGCGCCAATTTAGAACTGAGTTCAAATCTCCCATTCAATCGCCTCACCAATTTCAACAAACTTTTTAAAATAAAATCCAAACAACTGCCACCTTTTGCACCACCCTAATGCAACTTCTGACATCAAATCCGCGCCGACCTTCAGCTCTCAACTACAATTAGCCACAGACTTGGGCATCAAAGTAAAAAATTACCATAAAATAATTAACGAAACCGAACAAGCTGTCAACCGAACCTTCTATAGCCACTGGTCGATTCACAAGATCAAAACAAGCCAAAAAAAATCCAATAAAATTCTAATTTATGTCATTTCTCTGTCGCGCCAGTCAACCAATGTGTTTGCCGTTTCCAGTAAACAAATCTGTCTCTGTCTCGGTCATATCGACAGCCGTGTGTTTATCAAATGTCACGTGCGCAAGATATCTCTTTAGATAGCAGTTCCTAACATCAACAACTGTCGTTTCAATTGGCCTTTGTACGAGGCGTTTAGAAAAAACAAAACTGCATGGCTATCAGTGGATTTGCATTCGTGTTTTAAAACTTCAGTTTGATTTATTTGGACATTCGTGGGGAAAGAGAGGGCGAAACAAAACGGTCGTCAGAGTGACACTTGGCTTGCATTTCATTTGCATTTGCAGTGTGTGTGTGTGTGCGATGGAAGCTATTCGATGCTCGATATCTCGTTCTATTGACGACCTTGAAGATCAGTGGATGTTACTTTCAAGTTTAAGGTTTTTGGGTGGAAGCTCAGGTGGAATTGGGGGAAAATTGCATCATTTGATTTGTTTTTATAGTTCGCACTGTAATCGGTGTCTTTTTGCTATCTGAATTTTGTAGAAATTGGTTAGCGCCGCTGGTTAGCAGTTTTAGTTGCTCTCTAATGTCTGATCTTTTGGCCATGACTTTATTTTACTGAGCTGAATTGTTGGTGTTCAATTGGTTCTAGTTTTGGATGTGAAACCTTCGATCGTTGGACTCATGTGAGGGAGAATTTTCGATCGAAAGAATTGGTTATCCAGAAAAATATGTCAGTAATGAGTGCCTCATTTAATTCCACAGTCTTTATCTATCTGATAATTGAGCTTTTGTTTTACATTAGTCTGATATTGTGGTCAGTGATCTTTTGGGCATCCCCTTGTTTCGCTTACACGACTTTCAATTTATGGTGGTTTTGTTGACACTTCGTGTGCGGCATTTAACAGATTCTAGTCTCACTTCCTGTAGGTGCAGTGATCGCCATTGATATCCTTCATTATCTGATCTTCTATTTGAAATAATTCAACTTTCAGCTGTGAATTTTCTTTCCACTGGTACCGACCTAGTCAATAACTTGACTCCGAATTTCGAACATGATCGCAACTGATCTTGGCCACACAAATTCTTGATTTTTTTTCCGATCAATTACTGACGATCTGTTCACTAAGTACCTATAGCCCTGTTGGAAAGACTTTGGTTGGCTTAAGCCGATCTTTTTGCAAGTGATCTTTGACTTAACAGATATTGCTTTCCGCAGTTCTTTCGGTATTTGTCTGGGCACTCATTCCGTAACTTTTCAGACGATTATCGTCGAAACGAATGACTTCCAAAACTACCAAATAAATGCTAAAATTACAAGTTTGAGAGCTAAATCCAGTTCATTTTCCAAAAATATAGTGAAAGCTGACGTTTGTCAAAATATGACTGAATATGACTTCTTTTGGTGATCAAAGTTTCAAAAAAGATATCTTTTCGACGATCGTTGATATACGGAATCTGCCCCCTGATCTTCAGATGCTTAAATACATTTTTTTGGCCCTGGGTTCGGAAAGACCTTCAAAATTTGTTGTACTGATCTTGATGCTCGTTGATTTACTAGTGATCACCAAAATCTATTTGAAAACTGATTATTTTTTGCAATAGATCGTGAATTTTTTAACTCTTTATACTCGCTGTTTTTTGGGCCACCATCTTAAGTCTATTTGTTATCCCTGTCTTCGTCTACAAATCTGATATCTTTCCGAACTGATCTTCATGCTCGTTGATCCCTTAGTGATCACCATAAGATCGGGTCATTATTAAGCTTTCGGTCGATTTTTTTGCAAGTGATCGTGAACTCCCCTACAAATAATATTCGCTGTTCTTTAAACAGCGTCTTCGTCTATTCCTCTGTAATTACTCCCAAGTATTCTAGTCATTCATTGATTTCTAGGTGATCACCATTAGATCGGGTCCGTACTAAGCTTTCGATCGAATTCTTTGGAAGTGATCGTCAACATTTGAACTCTTCATGTTCACTGGTTTTTTAGGCAGCCATCTGATCATCAAATCTGACTTCGTCCATAAATCTGATAATATCTTTGTCGAACTGTTCTTGATTTTTGATGATCTTTAAGTGATCACCAGAAAATCGCTTCATTTGCTCAGAATTCGTTCAGTTTTAATGGTTTGATAGACATCTTTACAAGCGATCGTTGACTTGTCAGTTCTTGGTACACGCTGTTCTATAAGTATCCTTCTGATCTTTGGATCTTTTAGTCTAGTTTTTGGCCGTAACTTCGCCAAAATACACCCCGATATTTTTAGGACTGATCGAGGACCATTTGATCCACAAGTGATCGCTTGTGAATTCTGATCAACTTACTAAAATGTTGTACGGCTGTTTGAGTCCCATCAATATTTTTACAAGTGATCTTTGACTTGGTAGTTGTTGGCTTCGGCTGTTCTATTATTTTTTAACTGATCGTAAGATCCTTTGGTCTTTTGTTTGCCCTGCATTCGCCCATGTTTCCAATTTTCTTATGACTGATCGTAACCGCTTTGATCACTCTTTTGTGATCGCCATTAAATCTGTTTCGTTTACTAAGAGTTTGTTGAACTTTTAGAGTCCGATCGTTATTTTCGCAAGTGATCTTGCACTTATCGTCCATCTGATCATTGGATCATACCTTCAATTCGCAGGTTTTTGACATCATTTCTAGAAATAGAGTCACCGATCTTCAGTTCGTTATAAAAAATGTCCATCACCTTTCTAAGTTTTTAGGAAAACCCACTGTGAACTGTAGTTCACATGACGGCCTTGAAAGTGCCAACTGCTTCCTCGGACTCCATACCCTTCCCCCTCTCGTTCGCGATTTCCACATACCTAACTCCCCTTGACACACTATGAAACCTCACAGCGGATGCAAACTAATCCCCACCGAATGCTCAACAAACAGAAAATGGAAAAGATATAACCGACAGCTCTCAAGTGTATTTTTCGAAATTCAATTACACATGCTAACCACTTGTGATTTCCCACTCATTTACTCATCGGAATTCAAGTTTCCACTCGTCTGCAAATAGAGATCAAACACAGAGTCCAAAGTCCTGCGATTTCTTTTGTCCTCTCGAAGTGTTAAGGTCGTTCGCAAAACGGTCCACCTCTCTCTGATGGTATTCAATGTCAATTTATTTTTTCCCCACCAAACGTGGACACTAAAAAAAAAAGGATGTGCTCAACACTAATAACCATCTTCCTCCTCAAAGACAGCTTTATCCAATTTTCTCTCCCATCATCAACAACAAGTCGACGGCAGCAGCAGCATCGGGGAAAGATATCTCAACGAAACGCAAAAAGACAATTCCTTCGCTTCGTGACGACGACGCACGGCGAAGAACCGGACGCGCTTCGTTAAAATGCAACACGAAGCCCAAGCCAATTTTGCCGCTGCATGTCTGACACTGATGCCGTATGCCGGCGATCAGCTGCTTATTTGTTTCGTCTCTCGTTCGTCGCAATAAAAAAGAAAAAATTTCGTAAGAAAATCACGTGTTAAGTCAGCTTTTGATTTATAATTTGCGTCGACGCTAGTGGCATTAGAAGTGATTTACTGATTCCCGCTATCTTGACAGCTCCGCCGACACCGGCGCGCAACGGATTCGATGGGATTTTGGGGGCTTGTTTCGGAGCTATCACTTTGGGCCAACAGAGCGTTGTATGAGTGAGATGGTTCCATGCGACCAAAAGTGGGCAATCCGGTTGTAAAGCGCACAAATGCAGATCCTGGTGCTCGTTGGATTCTATCGGTCCATTTGAATGGAAAATTTCTTTTCCTTATTCGGAAGCACGATTTCCTTGTTTCCTTTCTAGACGGCAGGCTATGCCTTTGGAATATGTTTTGACAGGAATAACAAATGACGGTCGGCGGCCAGAAGATGCATTGCTTCGCAGGCATTCCTTAATAATTGGTTTCAACGCGCCATAGTTGCCGGGTTCGAATAGAAGTTGGTGCTGTGCTTTAAAGGAGAATTCTATGCTGTGGCATTCTTGGAAGGTTTTTACACTTTCGACTGGTTGTCGTTGTCGTTGTCGTCATAGCCTCAACTGGTTTTGCTTGCATGCCTAATTGTGCTCGTTATTTAAGCAAAGCGAAACAAAGGCGACGTCAGCTAAAGATACTCTGAAACTGGTATTTGTTGGGATAGTTTGTGTACCTGATGTTCCATGACAAGGTTTAAAATTTGAGGGTATTGAAATTTTATTCTATTTTTAAATGACCCATCCACGTCGTGTTTTAATCCAAAATATATTCACAAGCTGATCGGATAGAGATCGGTGAATGGAAGATCAAAGTGTGAAAGATTGAGGCGGCGAAATTTTAAACGGGTAGTCCATGTGATCAAAATCTATCTACTTTGGGATTGGGTTCTTTAAATCTTGGACCTATCGCACCTCTGACTTACAAACTGCTCAGCGAATTTTGGCAATGAAAGGTTTTGTGACAGCTTTAAAATTTCGCTCCACAAAACTGACCAGTTTTTTGTGCTCGACGAGTTTTTTGATTGACGAGTTTTGTGCTCGATGAGATCGGTGCTTCATGACTTCAATACATGAAGAGTTCGGTTCTTGGGTAGTTGAGTTCTGGAATAGTTCAGTGATTCTGAATGGTTCTGTGCTTGACGAGTTTGACAAGATCAATGCTGGTCGATTTGAGGTATTCTGTGATTGAAAAGTAGAGTAATTCACGAGTTCGCTACTTGACAAGTCCAGTGATGAAGATTTCAGTGCTTGATGAGTTCAAAACTCGCCAAATTTATCGTTCACTTGTTTCGTGCTGGACGGGTTAGCTGCTTGGCAAGTTCTGTGCTTGACGAGTTCTGTGTTTGACAAGTTCTGTGACTGACAAGTCTACTACTTGACTAGTTCGGTAACATAGAGTTCAGAGCTTGGAAAATTTTGTGCTTTTTGGGCTCGGTGCTTGATGAGTTTAATATATGATGAGCTTAGTTCTTGACTTGTTGAGTGGTAAAATAGTTTACTGGTTGAAAGGTTCGGTTCTTGAAGAATGTATTGCTTGACGAGTTGAGTGATCACGAGCTGACAAATTCCTGACATAACCATTGACATAACCATTGACGGGTTCTGTGCTTGTCCAGTTCTGTGCTTGACGAGTTCAATACATGCAGTGTTCGATGCTTGACGAGTTGATCACATGCAGAGTTCAGTTTTTGAGACGTTAAGTTGTCGAACAGATCAGTGGTTGAAGGGCTCGGTGCTTGATGTGTTCATTGCTTGATGAGTTCGGTGCCTAACGAGTTGAGATGTTGACTGCAACGCTTCTGCTAGTCCAGATTCATTATTTCTCTGTTTCAGAATCAATTCACCAAGGGCCACAGTTTCACGATAACTGAATTAAGGATTGCCAAGTACTTCTACTTTCTTATTCTTATTTTGTTTCCATTGTTTTGGTGAACCCTCCCAAACGATTCAACAGTGCATACCAAATTCCAATCCGCTTCTCTATTCTTCATAATTAATTGCGCCACCACCCACACCGGATCACCTGGATAATCTTAATGTTCCATCTAGTGTCCGGTATACACAAACACATCCACTGAAGTGTCCTTTCTCGATGGTAAAATTAAATCAAATAAATTGCATTTCATTTACAAAGCGCGTAGGGAGTCATCCTTTGCATATGGAAAGCATGTCCTCTTTTCATAGTTTTTTTTTTTTTTTCTCCCAGTATGAAATTGGGAACTAACCACCATTGTGGGTTGCACTTGCAGTTGCAGCACACCACGTCACGTAACATATGACACAGGAAAAATCCCCAGAGATGAAGGAGGGATTATAATGATGAGCATGCATAGGTATGCATCAGCTGCAGTCGCCGACTGACGCCAGTTATATTATTGGATGTGTCTTTCCTCTTCCGTATGCCCGTGGGGGCTAGTAATCCTCCGGATATCAGTATGACGGTGATGATACTGCTGTTTTTCCCATCCTGACATGACTACGACGATGATAATGTTGATGAGTATTGGCAACTGATGGTGGCTGTTGTTGTTGATATTTTTTGTATGCTGTATGCACTATGAAGTGCGGTCATGGTAATTCTGTAAGAGGCAAGGATGCAATCAGATCGAGCTGTCATCAGGAATTGGAGCTATTTTTATTTTCGTATCTAGAGGGGGTATTCCAAAAGCTGTGTGCTTATGAATTGAATTATTTCTCTCAGTTTGTCGTTGGTATTTGGATTGGGTGGTCCTTAAATAGGGCTACTGTTACAGAATGTTGCGTAATCCATTTAAATGCTCATCAATTTTAAGTCTATCAAGCATTCAGTGGGGTTGGTTGGGGGGCTCTTTTGTATTGAAATGTTTTACAATTTTGTTACAACTTTAGTCATTTGAACAAGTTCTTCGTGATTGACGAGCTTGGTGCTCGGTGAGTTTTGTGCTCGATGAGTTTGGTGCTTGATGAGTTCAATACATAAAGTGTTCAGTTCTTCTAGAGTTGGCTAGTTCAGTGCTTGATGAGTTCAAAGCTTCGCAAATTCTTTGTTTGACGATCAAAGAGCTCGTGAGTAATGAGTTTAGCTTGATTAGTTCAACAGTTTAATACATGCAGTGTTCGGTTCTTGCCGAGTAGGGGTCGACTAGTTTAATGCTTGAAGAGCCTCGTGTATGTTGAATTAAATGCCAAATAAAGTCAGTGATTGAGTAGTTTTGTGCTTGACGGGCTTGGTGCTGGATGAGTTTCGTGCTCGATGAGTTTGGCGCTCGATGAGTTCAATACATAAAGTGTTCAGTTCTTGGAGTGTTGACTAGTTCAGTGCTTGACGAGTTCAAAGCTTTATAAATTCATTGCTTGAAGATCAAAGAGACCGTGGTTAACGAGTTCAGCTTGATTAGTTCAATAAGTGCAGTGATCAGTTCTTGCCGAGTAGGGGTCGACTAGTTTAATGCTTGAAGAGCCTCGTGTATGTTGAATTAAATGCCTAATAAAGTCAGTGATTGACGAGTTCTGTGCTTGACGAATTTCGTGCTCGATGAGTTCGTTGCTCGACGAGTTTCGTGCTCGATGAGTTTGGTGCTCGACGAGTTCAATACATAAAGTGTTCAGTTCTTGAAGAGTTGACTAGTTCAGTTGCTGATGAGTTCAAAGCTTCACAAATTCAGTGCTTGCAGAGTGTAGGGTTTTACGGTATCTGTAAATTATACTTGTACACAATTTTGTTCTTAAAAAAACACGCTGGGTATAGTAGATCTTTCTTATTGGACTTGCAAACTCTGATCTTGGCCTCAAGTCTGTGTTAAAAGTCTTTCTATCAAAAAAAAACCGCTTGGGATTTTTTTTAAAGTACACTGGGTACAGTGGAACTTTGTATAAGACTTGAGAAGTCTGCTAGACTTGGTGGTGCTTTGTACGCTCAACAGAATTTGCTACTGTTTGCCTCTTTGAAATCCAAATTTAAAATATTCTAAAAGTGACTTAGTATAGGACTGACAGCTCATGTCTGGCTTCCTGGGCTTAACTTCATTAAATGACTTCGTTGATGAGTCCCAATAATCCCCCAGCGAGTTAATGAACAGAAAAGTCCCCCAAGAAAATATACGAAGCTTTGGTCCTATTTTCACGATTTCACGAACACCAATGACGAAAGCAACAGCTGAATGGATTAAACCGCTTCTACAAATAGCTGAAATGCAATGAATATTTGAACTTCCCACGTCGCTTTTGTTTTGCCTTTTTTACAACTTTAGTTCGTCAGTGGCTAGTTTACCTTTTATCGTCTTCCCAAGTGGCCCCCGACTGACATTTGGCACGCCCTTGGCACTGGAAAAAAAATCCGCAGCCCATTTTCAATTACATTTCAGTTTCATGTGAACTTTTTGAACAGCTTAAACAATTCCAAGTGTCTCTTTTACCTATCGAACCACTGTTTTGATTGTTCAAAGATCTATTTAAAATTTTGCCTCGGTTTCATCCCCATTTAGTATTTTTTGCCCGACTTATCCTCTCACACTTTGAAATTGACAAAAAAAAAAACAGTTCTCCTATTAAAACTTTGACAATAACATTCAAATGTGTCCATTGTAGTTTTTGAAGAGCCTACTCGAACAGGAGTTTGTTGGAGAGTCCTGCCTCAAATAAATAAATCAAATTCAAGTTCCCCTCTCTGGAAATCGAACTCCATCTAAGTAGGCTCCCCATACCAAAACAAACTCGATGTAATTAGTCGCAGTAACTGCCATAATTTGCATTTTATTAATACCCAATGCGTACACAGGCGACCTTAACAATCCAAATACTTGCCCAAATGAATCTAAATTGAAATTAAAAGAATTAAGTACAAGATGAGATTATACGAGACGGCTTCTCATCAATCCCCTTGGAAACAGTTCGCCTCACTTCAATTCAACTTAATTGATATTGAATTCAATAAATCTTTTCAAGTTGTTCCGCCGCTAAACAATTCCCTGTGATTGGAAACAAATAAAAATGAGAGAGGGGAAAAAAACCTCAACCTCTTAATTGCCAGGTTTTTTTTATGTATTTTTTTAATTTCTCTCAAACTATTGCCGCCACTCGCGACTGTCGCCATTCGATAACTTATGATAAACCAGCGATTGAGCATGAGCATCCCTCGCTCCCCGGGCCGCCTACATAATTGGCAATCTTAGTGCCAGAAGCCAGGAGGGTGACCGCAAGGGGTGGGGGCGCAATGTCTCCGTCTGTTTCTACGGATGACACACTAGGTCGTTATCGTATATAACACATGTACACCGAGACACCTCCACAGACATAAAAGCGCACGCCGGACAACAAATCGCGCAGCAACATCGCGGCTAAGTCAATTATAATCAATTTAAATTCATTCGAGCGGAATTTCATTTTGTGTAATCATGGTCCGTTGTCGCACTCGCTCGGAATTATAAATGATGAATGAGGGGACTCGTGAAAAACAAGAAAAGCAAAAAAAAAAAAAAAAATGGGGAAAAATAAAATTAAGCACAGTACTGTTTCTGTTTGGGTGTGTGCTGCTCTTTCGTCTAATTGAGTTTTGCAACTTCTATCAGCGTTGCTAACGAAAATCCGAGGACGCTTTCACTCGTATCCAGTCCTCGTGCAGAGAAAGAGATAATCTGTGCGACTCTCCCATCGGACGGGGCTACTCTGTTTGGTTTTGCTAATCGTTTATCTGAATAATTCGATTCGAACAATGTGCCAGATGTGAAGTGCTGATTTATGGTCCTTTTTGTCTGTAATAAACTTTGCTGGACAATGTGATGCTGTGCTTGTGGTCAGGCGATGATGTGATGCTGATGATGTTGATGTAAATTGAGTTATCTTCCTGGTGTCTGGCTTCCCGAAGGAATATCCATCCATATGGAGGTAGTGAAACGAAAATTGAGGCTGGTTTGCTTTGCTTCAGCGAATGGAGGGCCAATTCATTTCTTTTGTGAATGAGCAGTTCAAATTTAACCTGCGTTGAAATGGGGCTGAGAGTACCCTTAAAACGCGGGCTCCTGTGGCAATGTACTTCCGAAACTTTCATCTTTCAAAAAGCAGTGAAATATTGAAGTCGTCACTGCTTCTAATGGGCCGAGGGACTCAAGTTTTTCGTCTTGTCGCACTCGCTGTTTGTTTGAACTTATTATGACCAATGTAAACATAGATTTCCGGTCCGGGACAGCTCCCAATGGGGCTACATTGAAGCGATTTCCTAAGGTTCGCTTGGTTTCTATCACAGAAAATTCACTCGAAAAGTAGGCCTCAATGGCAAACGCAAGCTTCTCATTGTTTCAACGCCCGGACCTGGAAGGAAAGAAATCTTCATAATGAGACCCCTACCACCCCGCTACGATCAGCCTGAATGGCGCGTATTTCAAAAGATGCATTTTTAGATTGGGTAATGTTCGTCTGAGAGGCCACGGTTAGTGAAGCCACACCCAGGTCAGAGTAAGCCTTTCTTGCGCCTAAAGTAAGACTAACTTTATCTGTGAAAATGTTGCTCGTTTTATCTACATCGCGTAGACCTACAGAGGTTAAAAAAAAAACAGCATGAGATGAGAAAAAAAACTCATTTAGTTTGAATACTTCTAAAGTTAGGTCTTCAAAAGACTTTAATTCCAGTCAAAAGATCTCGATGTAGGTACCTTATTTCTTTAAATTTCCACAACAAATTTCCATTATACTTACAGGCCGTGGTCTCTATTAACCTAGGCAGCACTGCAAGTCACATTGAACCAAACGTCAAGCTGCGCACGCCAAGCTCGGTTGAGGTTCTTTTCTACTGCCTATATAAAGTCTTTCGCTGCTGCCTCTTCCGTTGAGTCGGGAGGTCTTTTGAACCATCATCTCAACCGACGAGTTAATCCAAATAATCCGATTCTTAGCAAACTGCCTCCAGTTGCACACTTTAAGGTCTTAAGCGGGCCTTTTCTATTTAAGCGAGGTTTTGCTCGACTGTCTCTTTTTTAAAATACTTTCGTCTATCGCCTTTCAAAAGTCTGAGCAACTAAGTGCTAAAGTTAGAAGTTTGAGAGCTTCATCCATCTCAGTCTTCGCAAATGTTATAAGTCCTGGGTCGAAACCCTATAAGCGAGGCGCTATTGGTCCGTTTCAATATGACGGCGTTTCAATGCCGGGACAATGTTTGAACCTGTAACAGATGACAGGTGAAGTTAAATTCGTTTCCTCGAATCAATTGAAGCTGCTTCCAGCAGATGACGATCTGATTTCTTGATATTTCGTAGTTTTTTTCAATCAAAATGTGGTACTAGCTAAAACTATCGTCCTCCCCCTATGTCCTGTCAAAGAAACGTTCTTTTTGACAACCCGACTGCCAGAACCCTCTTCACTTCGAAGAATTTTCCTCAAATTGTTGCCACTTGGCATCAGTTTTCAAAAATCACAAATAAAATTGTGAATTTAACCGATTTAAGCAAGTACACAAACCATTTACTCTCTAGCGCCATCTATCGCCCTCTGCCAGTAGTTAATTCGACTCGACATAATATTTCAAAGAAGACCTGCACTTGAGCGATTATTTCAACATCATAGAACGTTTAGCAAAGATTCCAACCACTCTCTCTACAGCGCCATCTATCGCCCTCTACCAAAATTAAATTCTACGTGATATAATTTTTCAAAAAAGACCTAGACTTCAGCAATTGTTTCCATCCCCTCTCCACTCTTCAATCGTCTGAATTAAAAGAATGAAAAATGTCCCAATTTACAGCCCATTTCCAAAGGGAAACCAATCAAAGGGCTTACGGCCTCGTTAACTCAATTTATTTCGAGTAACGCTGTGCGACACCAACCGTAATCTTCTGGTCGCTATAGGCACCGACTCCCTGTCGCAATTGTCGCATCCATCACAGAATGAGAGTCTCACGACGGTTAAGTATATCATAAGACGGAAATTAAATTAAATCTAAATGACTACCCTCCTCCACGGTCGCCGCTGCCGCTATCATGACGTCAACACGTCTGTCTCGCTCTGTGTCGCATCGTGATGTCTTCCAGCCTCCCAACCGACCGACGCGACAAATGACATTAATGAAGGAAATCTCCCCAGACGGTCATAAATAGCTCACGCAGCAGCGGCAGGCAGCACATCCTCCTTATGCGCTCCATGTTGATTGTTTTCATTAAACGAATGTGCACGTCTCATCACAATAGTATTAGTATTTATTATTTAATTGAGTGATCACATGGCAAGAGAGCACCTCCTCCCATTCACAAAATGGAATGCCACTAATCTACCAAATTGATCTGAACCCTTTGTGTGCGAGGCGACGACACCGCCGAAAGGATCTAATTAAACAGTCGCAGTCATTCATTATAGACATAAATACACGCAAAGACACATCCTCGAAGATGGCTACTCAGCCGGCAGCCACCTTCTGTCGCCCCCTCTGAGCCCTGACCGGGCTAAGTGAGGAGATTTCAATTTGGCTTCGTCATTTACCCTCTGATGGAGCGAATGTTTGCCCGTGTGTGTGTATATTTGGGAGGACGAAAGAGCTGGTGTAACCGCTCGAAGTGAATCCAGTAATTAATTTTGTCCATTGTGTCCGCCTTGACACATAGCAGGCGACCAGAATGAAGCTGTGACTTTGCTGCCTCTAATGAGGTTCACAATTAGATTATTGATCTTGAAGAGGTGAGTGGTGGACGCAGAATGTTCTAGTGATGGTGAATTGGCGATAAATATTTATTATCCTTGTTAATCCTTTTGTTGCTTATGCGAGGCGGATTATCGCTCGTCGTTTGACGTCGATAGCAGGAGGTGGGGGTGTCAATAGGAAAATTATACATCTGGGTAGAGTCTTGCCATCGATGGCCGACTACCTGACAGGATGCATTTAACGCGGTTCGCCTCCTCATACAGGGTCCAGCCTTTGAGCACAGCTTTGGACCAGAGAACTGGCTTCTTTTTTTTTTGAAACAAGCTGCTTGGCAAAGCTTTTTCAATGTTAAAATGAGGAGGCTACTTTCCATCACATGAGGAAATATATTTTTAAAGTCTTTAGCTCTAAAAAGTTCTAAAAATAAAAAATCTCGATCACTGTCACCTTGGGCTGCAAATCCTCCTATAGCTGTGACGAAGTGCGTTTGTCCCTAATAACTCAAGAGAGAGTCTTTACTAAGTAAGAGCGAATGTAGTTTTAAAAGTGATTCCACATTTGCTGGTGTCCCACAGGGTGCTGTCATCTCGCCTATCATTTTTGTAATCTATTTTGAATAACAGCAGTTCTGCCAGTCGCTTCCCAATTCATTTCCCTTTGGTTAGTTGCTTGCTCAGTCCTCTACTACAATGGTACTTAATGCAAGTGCTTAAAATTAATTTTTAACGCATCAGGTCCACATAGGACCTTAGGTTCTAGGCGAATGAAATTAATCTACAGCGTTAGTGCGACGCTTGGGAGGCTTTTTCAAGACAGGTATGCTGTTGAATGTTGGATAGGACTTCGCAAAAGGCTGCAATGTTGAAAAATGAATTTATATCCAACAAGTATTTTTTGGGGGTTGAACCGGAACACAAGGGGGGTAAGTGTGGGATAACTACTTTTGCACTGAACAGTTTACCCTCTTCCAGAACAGCATTAATACTGACATTCGCGCTGGACTCTAAGTCGTTTTCACCCATTAATCCAGATTCAACAAGTATTTTTTGGGGTTGAACCGGGACCCACTTCTTATTGTGGGCTATCTACTTTTACACTGAAAAGGCTATCCCCTCTTCCAAAACAGCATTGGTTCTGAGATTCGCGCTAGTCGCTTTCACCCATTAATTTAGATCCAACAAGTATTTTTTGGGGGTCGAACCGAGACCCACTTCTTACTGTGGGATATCTACTTTTACACTGAAAAAGGCTTTCCCCTCTTCCAAAACAGCATTGGTTCTGAGATTCGCGCTAGTCGCTTTCACCCATTAATCTAGATCCAACAAGTATTTTTTGGGAGTCGAACCGGGACCCACTTCTTATTGTGGGCTATCTACTTTTACACTGAAAAAGGCTTTCCCCTCTACCAAAACAGCATTGGTTCTGAGATTCGCGATAGTCGCTTTCACCCATTAATCTAGATCCAACAAGTATTTTTTGGGGGTCAAACCAGACTGACCACTAAACCAAAGAGACAACTGACCCTCTTCCAGTACAACTTTGGTGCAATTATTTACACTAGATTCGATGTACTTATCACTCATCAGTTCCGATCCAACAAAAACTTGTTGGGGGTGCAACCATGGCCTGTACTTCCTGCTGAACCAAAGGGACATACAACTCACCCTCGTCCAGTACTCCATTGGTACTAATGCCCACTCAATAAATAATAAATATCAAGCCTATTAAATGACAATTTTTTTTCCTGCGTTGCTCCTGCAGAACCTCCAACCACCTTGATGATAACATCTAAGAGGATTGGTAGTTACTTACACAACTAATAGCTACCTTTGCCTCTGACAACGTTTGACGATTGAATTGTGTTTCTCGGAAAACCGAAACCGAAACCGGATAAGTGCTGCCATTGTCCCATGTTAATGACCTAAATTTACATAGAAGGTCCTGAGCTCTCCCAGGCGGTGGGTCGCAATCAAAAATTAAAAATAATCCATACAAACAAAGTACGTACATTAATTTGCCATTTTTGCCAACTGCCAGGTAAGACGTAATCGATATTATTCATTGTCCTTGTCGTATACCTCTGCTGGGCTATCCTCTTATGCTGTTTCGTTGACTATGGCAACATCAAAGTTGGGATTCGAAACTCGCATATAGGGACATTTTATCCTCATCATTTAGAGTGTTATGGGTACTCGAAAGGGTGTAACGCAAATTTAGACTTAGATGGTCTCCAAGAAATGAAAAAAAAAAAAAAAAAAAAAAAACAACAGCACGTAAACATTCTTACGAGCTATTACATCGTAAAGATGAGAGTGAACATTTGATTGCCTTGCATTTTCGCAATTTAATCGACTTTTAAGAGGCTTGTAAATTAAATTTTCAATGATGTTCTGTCTGGACCTTGGAACAACAATGTGGTAGGTCTTTGACTGGATTTTCTTTTAGAAAGGGAAGAAGTCAGTGCAGAGAAAGTTTTTTTTAAATTTGTTTCAGAAATTAAAATTTAACTGGATTTGGGGGTTTCTCCATCGATATTGAGAGGTTGAAGTTTTTAGCGTGGAAAACCGTCTTCCCACTGTAAATCGAGTCTGTTTTAGAAGGAACTTTGTAAAGGCTGAGGGGTTACTGTTGGCCCATGCTCCTCTTTTTGGAATGTCTGATGAAAATCTTATGTTGTGAAAGGCGCTCTGTGGCCGGATCATGACTACTTCGGGAAGGGCAGGTGGTCACTGTCAGGTATATCTTGATAAGCTGCATCTGTTTGCCACTTTGTTGCTTGTTGAGGTAGAGCTAAATGACTGTAAGTTCGTATTAGCAGCTTTGGGCAGGTTTGCATGGGTCTTAAACGACCCTCTTGAATCCTCTGAGTAAGGTCTTCTGGATGGCACAGTTCTATGATAAAAAAAATCGTCATGGCTCCAAAACCAGGCAGAGCACCAAATAAACGCCTCATCGTGATTTTGTAGATCCACCTCTCCTGGTTCTACTAAAACTACAGCCCTACGTATATATTTTAGGGTACAACTACCTTTTTCGGGGCTACCCAAAGATACTTGGCCTTGGCGGAGGACCCCGAAAGAACTCCACTTTCCTGACAAACCCCTTGGGGCTGCTACTGTCTTTATTTTATTGAACTATCTATCTCAGCAACAAACACTCAATAAAACATCCCAATAAAACAGTCCAAGGCAATTTGTCAGCCTGAAAATATGCAAGCTTTCATGATAAAATGTCGTTAACTGAGTGATTAGGTGCATGTCTTTGATATTTGCGTTGCCAATAATGAAATATGTCCCGATGGACTATGAAGCGATAGCTTTCACAAGCCATAGTTGAAAATTTAACGAAATGGAGCCCGCACACAGAACTTGGATGTAATTTAACGCATGGGGCTGCAGCTAAAGTACCATTCCCTTCAGAAAGTATGCTTCGAGGGACACTTCTAAAATTAATCATATTCCGGACATCGCTAGATTTATTCGATTTTTTGAAAAGGGACTTCCTCCCGCTTAAAAATACTTCAAAAACTCACTGTAGAGGACTAAAATTGACTACACCAGTTGTACAAACACTTTAATTGGAATAACATTTGTGTCTTTTCACAACATTTAAATCAAGACGGCTTTTAAAACCCAACAAGCCAGTAAAACATTTAGCTTAGCAGGGTATAGAAAGCAATGAAATTATTGTTGAGAGTTTAATCACAAATTACCTATATAAATACGGTCTAAGTGCGTCTCTCTAGAGAGCCACGTTACCTATTGTTGAAAGAACTACAACAATTTTCGTAAACTTTGGCTGGAAGTATATTTGTTTATATATATACACGAGACGTTTTTTTTTAAAGAAAAAGTCAGTCCTAAATATTTTGCTACACGGAAGAAGAGTACTTCATAATGCATGAGAGAACAACAACTACTTTGGTTGGAATTATAGCTTTTCCTTTCAACAAATAATAATCAAGACGCCTTGTAGAAAGCAGTCAGTCAGTGGTGAAGATTTCGCTAAACAGGCTTCGGAACTACTGCAGCAGTTAAAAATATGGGGGTGTTTTTTAATACATCCGCAGTATTACAGTTTACAGGTCTATGCAATGCAAGAAAAATTGGTTTTCAATATTTCAAATTTATTACACTTTTTCTGTAATAATACATTTATATTCAAATTTAATAATTTTTTCATTAAAATGCTCATTTTAATACGAATTTTCTGAACTTTCATCTCTAAAGATTAAAATCCAGGGGGCAGACTCCGTATATCAACGATCGTCTAAACGATATCGTTTTTGCAACTTTGATCACCAAAATAAGTTATATTCTGCTCGAATTTTTTTGACAAACGTCAGCTTTCATTATATTTGTGGAAAATGAACTGGATTAAGCTCTCAAACCTGAAATTTTAGCACTTATGTACTAGTTTTGGAGGTCTATCGTTTCGACGATAATCGTTTGAAAAGTTACGGAATGAGTGCCCAGTATTTTTGTTCTACAATCTAACCCGGTCTAAATTAAAATAACATTTCCATCAAGAACTTATTACAATTCAGTTTTAGTTGTCCTGAAATATAACATCTACCCTGATTGCATTTTTATACGAACTTATTAAAGCCATCAACTTCAATACATTTGCATTTGATTTTAATACAGGACCTGAATCAAAGTGATCAGATTTAAATATATCGGTATTACTTTTGAACCCAAATATATTATTTTGTCGCATGGTTAAGAACTTATTGTTAGTTTGAGCGTCCTACTACTAAATGAAGTGGATGATTTTGTTAGAGTTTTTTTAAAAGAAAAATTTACAAGTGAAAGTGAAACATGCTGAAAACGGGGTTGAATTGATATTCAATGAGAATATTCTTCTTACAAGTAAATAACTTTGATATTCTTGTAAGAGGTTATAATATTTGCATATTTTTCTCAAGTTGTACAGTGCAGATATGTTCCTTGTGGATTTGCTTTTGAATATGATTGCGCTCTAGAGATTCGAGTTCATTGCCTCCGAGATATAGCTATTACATTTCAAAAAGTAAGTAATTGATTGAATAATTAATCTGATAATTCGGGCACACATTAGTTCTCCTTTATTTAAATTTCTAGAAAAATACACAGAAAGGAAGCACAGCCAGTGATGCCAACTAAGGCTTTTTCATGTATTTTAGGCATTCTTTCATTAGCTAAGGCTTTAAGGGTTTTTTTTCAAAAAGGCATCTTTTTTTTTATTTCAAATATTTTTCTAATTTTTTTTTTTACTTTTTATTTTTTTAATGTATGATTTCAAGTACCAAGACGATTTGATGGACTAAAACTATGTTTGTTTTGTTCGATACCTTATAATTTAATTTTTTTTTTGTAAATAAAAATTGTTTTTGTTTATTTTTTTATATTTCTGTTTAATTTTTGATTTATTGTTTCAGTTATCGTAAAAAAAATATTTTAGGCATTATTTTATTGAAAAATGCATCTTTTTTTCTCAAGTTAGGCATTTTTTCGTCAAAATTGGTTGGCAACGCTGAGCACAGCGGCACTCTATATTATTATTTTTATAGGGTTATCCCCACGGGAATTTGCCTACGCTTGACAATTTTATGTATATACGTATTGATAGATTTAAACCCAATAAAAATTAGTAGGTATTCAAATAAAATATTTTCGGTGTTGAAATATATACCACATATATTTAAATCAAATCTAGAGAAGTGTTAAAATATAATAAGATTGTATTTTGTTTTAATATACAATGGTTTTATAAAAAGCAAAAGAAGTATTGAATCTGAGGTGAAAGTATTATAAATATTAATCTGCAGTTTATTTAATTCAAAGAAAGGAAACGACTAATGTTTAATTTTGGCATTGAAACCCATCTTCCTCTATATTAAAATTAAATATTTCAGACCCATTTTGTAACAGCAGACATTATTTAAAATGAATAAATCCTTTATTAGTTGTTTAATTTGAATGCTTGCAAAATATTAAATGTTAATATTTACTCGACGTTGTCCTATATACACAGAATAAGTCTTGTTTTGGACTTTGTATTCTATTCTTGTATATATGGCTCTTTGAATATAGAAGACAGTTCTTCCAACAGGCATTTTGTCGGGTTCTGATATACGCGGTCTATTTTTTTTCGGATGTCTGTACAGTTTGAAGTCTCATTCAGCTTCCCAACCTGTAGCAAAACTCGATCTCATCTTCGCCTCATCTCCTATTAGCCTGTCGAAAAATTGTACACGTGACCATTGCGACATTGCCCCAAATACTGTCAATTATCAAAGAACAAACGGCAACAACAATTATTAAAATTCCCCATCGCGAAATGCCACTTTCATGAATAAAAGGCGACAGATTTTGCGCGCGCACTTCATTTAGCCACTTAGCGAATGCAAACAAACGCTAATTACAACGCCAACAAAAGATACGCTCAGCGATAGAACAAAAAATCACAAAAAAAAAACCGTTCCATGTCTCAAATGCGAGAGTGTATAGCTACGCATTTTTATAATTGCTGCAATTATATACTGGCTGGGTGTGTTTGATTTGAGGTGTATCTCTGAGATAAGTGTGTCGAGTGAGACACATACCTGCCAGGCAGATGTGAGGATCCGAAATTGATCTAAAAATAAGTGTTCATCTGGAAAACGTGCGACCGTCATATTTGCACATAAACTTGGAACAGATTGAATAGGAATGCTCATTCAAACGAAGGCCGGGCGTTACAATTCAATCCGATTGCAGATATAAAGGGTGATTTTTTAGCTGGTTTGGTTTTGGCAACACTGGTTTTGACAGCTGACGTGTGTTTAGTACCTTGTGTCCCTGTCAAACAGCTTCAGTTTGGTTTGCAATTTAACCATGGATCGTCTTACAAATGAACAACGCTTGCAAATTATTGAATTTTACTATCAAAATTCGTGCTCGGTTCGAAATGTTCATAGCGCGCTGCTTCCATTTTATGATCGGCATTCTCGACCTTCTGAGCAGTCTATTCGGAAGATTGTGACCAAATTTCGCACCAAATTTACTTTGTTGGACATTAAACCACCAACACGTTTACGTACTGTGCGTAGTGAAGAAAATATTGCGGCCGTATCAGCTAGTGTGACAGAAGACAGCGAAATGTCGATTCGGCGCCGTTCCCAGCAGTTAGGCCTTTGTTACAGCACTACGTGGAAAATTTTGCGGAAGGATTTGGGCGTAAAGCCTTTTAAGATACAGCTGGTGCAAGAACTAAAGCCAGCCGACCTACCACAACGCCGAATTTTTGGTGAATGGGCTCTTGGAAAGCTGGCCGAGGATCCGCTTTTTTATCGAAAAATTGTGTTCAGCGATGAGGCTCATTTTTGGTTGAATGGGTACGTAAATAAGCAAAATTGCCGCATTTGGAGTGAAGATCAGCCAGAAGCATTGCAACAGCTACCAATGCATCCCGAAAAAGCCACTGTTTGGTGCGGTTTATGGGCCGGCGGCATTATTGGGCCATATTTCTTCAAAGATGATGCGAATCGCAGCGTTACTGTCAATGGTGAACGCTACCGAGCGATGATAACAAACTTTTTTTTGCCCGAAATGGAAGTTCTTGACTTGCATGATATGTGGTTTCAACAAGACGGTGCCACATGCCACACAGCACGCGAAACAATGGCGCAATTGCGAGGCGAGTTTGGTGAACAGTTAATTTCACGTTTCGGGCCGGTCAATTGGCCGCCTAGATCGTGCGATTTGACACCATTAGATTATTTTTTGTGGGGGTATGCCAAGGCTAATGTGTATAGGGACAAGCCCGCTTCGATTGACGCACTGGAAGCCAACATCCATGCATTCATTCGTGAGATACCGGCCGATATGTGTGAAAGAGTATGCCAAAATTGGACTCAGCGGATGGGCTACCTGAGACGCAGCCGCGGTCAACATTTGCATGAAATTATCTTTAAACATTAAATTGCAAGGTTCAAACTATCGATTCAAATAAATATTTCATTCATTTTTTCGAATTTTGTATGTTTTTTTTTTAAAAAAAGTTCTAAACCTCTTAAAAAATCACCCTTTAGGAACACATGTCTTGGGTTTCTTGTAATTGACACCTGCTTGTGGAGGCAGGCGTGTTTTGCTTTTCTATTCCTCCAACTGTGCGCCGGAGATTAGGTAATTTAATGATGCCGTTCAATGAAGCGGCAGCCGCCAAGTGTATCTAAGAGATTGCATCAATGTTGATAGCTGGCTTCATTCTGGGTCAATGTCGTTTGTTTGTTTTTGTAATAAATAAAATAATTAAAGTCGCAGGTAATTATCTCATCTGACCCTTGAATGAACTTTTGTCATGCGTCGGCTTTTGGCACACACATCAATGAAATGGCGCGTGACGTGAATTCAATAGAAAAGCGTTTCCAACGACAAAAGATATGACTTGAACGTCTCAGTGTGGAGATTGTACTTTTTGTCGTTGAACAGATATGCTGAGCTGCCTATATCGGCGCAGATTCATGGACGGTCAGCTTTAATTGGTCGTAATAGCTCTTTTTCAATTAACTCCAAAAGCGGTCTGACTCCGTTTCTAAACCCTGCGAATAAGCAGTTCTAGAAACGAGATGAAATGATGGTGGATTCTTGGATCTGAGGTACTTAAAGGCATCCTCGAACTCGACCGCGTTCCGGAGGAAACTGAAAAGTCCTTCGCGGGCCTAAAATTTCATCAAAAAGGCGATTAATCTACTAAACTGAATATTTTCTTGCTTTTTTAGATCTTTTAAGTTGGCGAGGGTCAGAAAAGCATAGATTTGGTTGACAGGGCGTAGCTAGTACAGCTAGAATTTAACCCGAATAGCCTTATTAAGATATCTAAAGCCTTAGTCCTTCTATTTCATATGTTTAAAGGGCAAAAATTGTCTGATATTTGCGGGCCTTGGGCTTTCAGTGACTCTGGCTTGCGAGCCAGTTTCAAGCTCCCTGTGCACGCGAACTTAACTCAACCACCATGGACGTTGACTTCTCTACTCTCTATGCCACTATCCATCTTACCCATCAGGGAGCCTCTCGGGTTTCTTCAAACTTCTTCCCTATTATTGATTTCTAGTGTCATGGTTTTCGTCCTCAATTTGTGGCTTCTTCACTGTGCAACCATTTTTTTCGACCTTTTCCCTAGAGCCACTTTTTATCATCGAAATTCTGAAGGGGGATACATTTCCCACGACCCGAGCCACTTTTTTGTATCTAAATTCCGAGGGGATACATTTCCCACGACCCGTCAACACTGAAAATTTTTAAAACTGGAATTGTAAATTGTGGCCCTTCCACTGCGCAACTTTCTTCTTTTTTCCAATCGACATTTCTACGAAAGATAAATTTCCCACCACCCGTCAACACTGATACTTTGAAAACTGGCTGTTGAGGAATATTCCTCTCTGATTTCAATTTGTGCCCATTTTGTTCGATCTTTTGCCTATCATCAAAATACTGATGGGATATTAATTTCCCCAGACCCGTCAACACTGATATTTTTTAAAACTAGCTATTGAGGAATATTCCTTTGGAATTATAAATTGTGGCCTTTCCACTGCGCAACTTTCTTTTTTTTTGCAATCGACATTTCTACGAAAGATAAATTTCCCACCACCCGTCAACACTGATACCTTGAAAACTGCATGTCGGGGAATATTTCTTTGTGATTTAAATTTCCGGCCTCTTTCCTGCTTTTGTGAATTTTTCTTTCGTATTTTTAAAGCACCAATATTCAAAATTGGCAAAATAAATCTACGATAGGAAGAGTGTTAGATACTGGCCTTTATTGTTCCCTTAAGTTTTCCGATCTGTGAGTTTGCATGACATGGCGACAGGGAAATATGTTGGTATATTTTGTATTATTTTTTATGAATGAGTTGATATTTTACAGATATCCAGCTAGATTTAGGTACAAGCAGTCTCATATCCTTTTGTATTCACAATTTTCACTTCAAACAATAATCAATCAATTTTCTTTTTTTATTTGCAGTCGCAATTCCTAAATCGCAACTCTACTCCAGCAGACACTCATCAATGTCAATGACCAGGCCAAGTGTTGCAACATCAAATACCAGGTAAGCACTCACTGCAACTTCTGTCAGAGATAAGAACCAACACGAAAATTACTAATTTAAACATTTTGCAATGAAAAATTCATTGACACTCGGTAACTCGTATACTCGTAGATCTAATCAATTCGAGGTGTTTCACAATGCGACACTTCATTCAATTGAAACCGAAAATGCTGCTGGTAGGTCTGGTTGTACCTAACCATCCATCATAATTACGCACCAACGAAACGGCTTGTTGTGTGAATGTTTTACGACTGTTTGTATTATATACATAGTTGAATTGTTTTTCTGTTGAAGAATATAACTGATAGGGTGTCGTTTCGTTTGATTGAAATCAGTTTTTGGGGTTGAAAAGGCGCACGGGATATACTGCGATAAGTCAATTTGGTTTGTCTACGAGGTTGTCGTAAAACGAAAGCTAATTTAATGGAAACTTGATCGTTAAGTTTTAAAAAGAAATCGTAAAGATTGCAGAATCATTGCTTACAATGAAATGGGAGTCATAGGGGGACATAGGAGCGTGTCGTGTCTTAGAGTAGACTTGAGGTTGGTTTTTGTTTCAGCCACTAGAAGTCTGTTATAGAAATGAAAGGATGGTTTGACGTGAAGCTTTGGCACGCGTTTGTTGGTGGTTAGATCGATACCCGGAGTTCTGAAAATGTTTAAATGGCGTCTTAATTTTGTATTTTCTCATAAAATCGAGAAAACTATATCCCATTCGGTCCCGATTTATGGATTTTTCCATCACTCTTGCCAAGATTTTCAGTGAATTTTGCCATAGACCTGTGACTTTTAAAAAAACCCCACAAAAATAAGCCTGGAACGGTTTAATCGGGCGATCTTGCCAGTGTAAATCGCCCGTAAATGCAGCCCTCAGAATTTCGGTTGTGGGTCATGCAGTATGCGCCGCACTGTGCTCCAAAAAGGCAAATCTCGTCGCAAAAATTCTCAATTTGATGTTTTGTTTTTTATTCCTAATAGAAATATAAACGGAGCTTCAAAAAGAGCAAACAAACTAATTTTCTGCCATCTAGTTTGACTTATAGAGCTATTCAAAGTTGGACAATTTTGTTCTTGAGTAAAATAAAACAGAAACAAGGAACTTCTTTATTTTATTATTTGCAATTTTGGCATACTAAACAAAAAATTTTAATTTTCTTGAATGTACTTTAGTTTTATGTATAAATAAATTGAAATTTTAGTAAAAAAAAATTACCTAATATTTTTAATAAACAAAACAAATAAACAACTTTTTTTTACACATTTTTTGGTTTGAGTAGATCAACACAAAAATTCACGTGAGCTCCCGCGGAAAATTGACCACGATAGTTGACCCTTACTATTTGTTAAACCATATGCGAAATTGTAGCTGCAACTATTCGCAATGTTCGGAGAAATTGTAATTTGCTTAAAAAAGGACGTGTTCCCAGTGGGGACATTTTGGCCTTAAAAGCAAATTTCCTTATGGAATATTTCAATTATTTTGTAATTTTCTTCTTATATCAATAAGAAATAGTTTTGTTATGATTATGATCGTTAAAAAATGTAAACACCTCCACGCCCCTTTTTATATTTGAATGCCAATTGGTTTTTGTAATCCGCCCACTTTAACGACTCATTTTGAATAAATTCCTCCTAAACCAGAAGGGCTTTTGAGGTATGCTGTAACTGATTTTCTTCGAATTACCTAAATCCCTGTAAATAATTATTGTTCTTATTCTTAAAGTATACCTAAACATGGATTAACTTTCCAAAAGAAAGGGATTCATTGATTTATGGCCTAAACATTACAAAAAGTTGAAAGAAATATTTAATTTTGGGCTATTGTTTTATGATATACTAAAAGAGGTAGAACTATTATTTTCCTACACTATTTCAGATTAAATTTTTCACTCAAACAGGTTATAGGATATACTGATGCGCCACAAAATGAAAAAAATACTTTTTAAGTACTTGCTAACAACATTAAAAATCGGTTCGTTTTTTTTATGCATCCACTGTTGTAAAAAAAATATTTCGGATCACCCTGTGAACAATTAAATAGCCGCAGACCTTTTCTTACAAGATTCGTAAAATTTTACCTGTTTTCAAAGATTTTCTTTAATTCCTTTCTCTGTTGATTCCTTTTTCAGAGAAAATCTTACTTCAGCCTAAGATTTAGAAACACCCTGTGAAGCAATTTTCTTAAAAATCACTAAGTATTTGTATAGGCCTGGAAATTTCCTTTAAGAAGAAAAAAAAACTGTAGCGATATCTTATAGCTATGATTTTTGCAACCAAAAAAGTAATTTTGGTCCGTAGTGCGCCGTCTCTCCATTCTGTTTACCAGTCAAGTCTTTCACCAAAATTCTCTGTAAAGGCCGCCGATTGATGCCCATTTGCGTGGCACGTGGCGTCTGGTCGATACTCCAGGGTCCTCTGCGACATCTTCAGCCACAGCTACGATATCCTTAGCAGAACGGCTGCTCCGGTACCATCTTGTGTTGTCCCGCACTCTTCTAGACGAGCGGCTAATCTTAACGTGTTTGGGTTTATGGTGTGTAAAATCCAGAATGTACTTAAAAACCTCAAGGTTTTTAGTGAGTGTAAGTAAATAAAAAGGTGGCGCAACAGGTCCGAATAGGCTCTCTAGAAATGGAACTAAAATCCTATACAATTTTATCCCGAGTTCGAACGGTGGAATGGAGAAGTTTTTCTTTAAAAGTTTTTCTCTGGGAAGTTTTGTAGACGTTCACTTTTTTAGTGGAACAAAAAATCTCAGGGTGAAACTTGTGCTCTTTTCTTGAGATCGAACCTGAGACCCCTCGCTCAGAAGTTCAGCACATAAAATACTGAGCCACTTCGCCACAATTGGATGATGTGTTAGTTGAAATTTTCCATAAGCGCATTTTTTCTTTGGTATTTTCTAACATACCGAATATGGACCGATAGTCCAATTTTTATCTACCTTCAGTTAGCAAGAAATGGTTAACCATAAATAGATTATTCGTCGGGAGACCCTTAATGTGGCTCTGGCACTGCGGCCTCTATTAAAAGGTGCGTCACCTCTTCAGGTCCTAGAGCTATCTTTTCAATCCGGAGGCAGTCAGAAAGACAAGGATCTTCTGTGGGAGCATGCAAGATTTGTTGGAGTAAAGATTTCCTCACCAAGAGTATTCTTTCTGAGGCGAAAGAGAGAAGGACATTCCATGAGATAGGATTCGTCACTCTCAAGACAGAATCTGGATGTAGAGGTTGTTGATTCTTATGTCCAGTTAAATGCGGAAGCAGGTTATTTTTGTGGGAGAATTTGGTCCAAGTGATGCAAGCCAGACTTTGTTGGACTCGATACTAGGCAAGCTCGTGATGGTTAACCATAAAAGACTGCTTCCAAAATTTAAGGTGCTGGAGTTTGTGATTTCTGAGTGAGTCCAAAAGAGTCGATAAGAGCTGAGGCTGTTGTCACCTCACCAAGCCATAGAGAAGTTCTTAAAATTGGGGTGCCTCAGGGTTCCGTTTTGGGACCTATACTCTTTTTGTTTTATGTACTTCTGTTACTGTTCTTCTATTCATAGTTTCTTGTCTGAATGGGTAACTATAAGCAACTGCGGGTGATCAAAGTTTGTCTCATGGCTATGACAATCTCATCTCAGACATCGCTTTTGATCTTTATTTAAAAAGAATCGGGGTTTATTTATTACCAGCTCAAAGAACCTTGTTTTTGTTGTGGAGTTTGGGATCAAAAAACAGTCTGGATAGTTGGAGCCGGTGGCTTCTTTCGTATGCAGCTGACTTCCAAGACTTAAACTGTCTTACTGCACTTGCTATTCAAGGTGGTGGCCTTGTACTTTTCCAAGTTACCCCTGCTGTCAATATTTTCAGTTTAAAAGGGTTCTACAATTCAAATATTTGGGCCTTATCATTGACTCAGGAAGGAGCTTCCACACGGACAAAATGCCAACTCAGTACGTAGTATTTGCTCTCCTCAACTCATGTTTAGGATCTTCTACGGAACCGTCCATTTTAGATTACTGTATGGTACGGCCTAAACTTACTTGAATAAAATTCAACTTCTTTTGTCCCGTCGGAAGAGATCGAGAATTTGAAAGAAAAATCGTTTGAAATTTAGTTTTCCATTGAAAACAGGTTTTGAAAATTCTTCCCGTCCGTCACTTGTACCACCATCAAATGCTTATATTCAGACTTATGACCCATCATAGCTTTCGCGGCGATTCCTTCCTTTGTTTGTGGATTTGTTAAACCATCGGGCTAAAATTACTCCCACAATTCATACGAATTTTTCAGTTTAATGGAAAAGCATTCGATTTTATTTCATCGCATTAAAAGAACGCATTCAAAAGAAATACTAAAGACGGCTGATTTCAGGGCTATGAAGATTCGTTTGTTGGTCGCTAAAGGCACTCAGGCTTGAAATCAGTGCCGGCATACCGAATTTTCCATCAGTGGAGACCACAGTCCAGCCCTTTCCATAAAGCGGTGTCTGACGTATCTTCAATGTCAAGGGTAGTTTGATTTAGAGAGGCTCAGTTTTTCTATATTTTCCCCTCAAATACTTTTGCAGCTCTTATTTCTTTTTTAAGGTTAAATACTTTTAGTCTGTGGTTACCGACCAATGGGACCTCCTCGCAGTGACCCGTTTTTTTTAAATCAAACATCTACTGTCAAAAAATCGACGAGAGGCTGTGAAAAATTCAACTTGAAAATAGTCTTTCTAGAGCTGGACTTTTACACCAGATTGTCGATTCTGCAATACTAAAAGAGCTCAAAAGTCCTTCCTCTCCTTGCCAAACAATTTTGACTTAAACCAGTGACTTTTGCGGAGATTGAATCAATAACTCTGTACATGACTTGACATTCCCCATCCTCTGTCACTCTGTGGTGTCACAATTCGCCTATGTACAGTCCACGGTGGATATAAGAAATACTGAAATATTTTTTTTTTGGATTTGAGAGGCTTCTTATATCCGTCGCGGACTGGCAGTCTAAAAGTACTCCACCGCCGGCCATTTTCTATCTAAATTGAGATCTTTAAAACTTACCCACACTGGTTACAGGCGAAATCATTTCCGAAGAGGCCATTAACATTTTTACTCGTACTCATCGGGACGACCAAATCACCTTCACAAAGTTGGCCAGTTTTATTGGCTAAAACACGCACTTCCTTTGGAAAATTGATTTCGTTCTGCCACAGGCAATTTGCGCACTTTGACTGTCCCCATCCCCCTGATTGGCTTTGGTAACGAAAAGAAAAAAGTTCCCCCCCATGACTAATCCAACAGCAACTGAGTTGATATCGAAAACCGTCACAATTAAGTTTATTAGTCACAAGATCTCTATCGCATCGAGGCTCCCCCCGCCGACAAAGGACACTCGCTCTATTTTTTCTTGCATTTTTATTTTTCTCAAATTTTTCCGCTCATAAACCACCATGGACATGGACAGAACGAAGACTCCACGGAAAAGGTAGTTCCGATTTAATCGACCGGAAATTGACTCCGACAATCTGACACTCTTCGCAGAAAAAAAGGAAAAACTGTATAAGAAAGTCGAGATGTAGATCTCTGGATTGCGTGTCCTGCGAAGGACGACGCCTCTCGAAAGTAAAAGGAGAAGCGATTCTCATACATTAATTTGAAATTTAAATTCACATTGTCTGCCCGTTGCTGCTGCGATGACTGTTCCCACTCTCCCGCCTTGAAATGTGTATGCTGCGTGTGTTTATTTATTTACACGAGACAAGTTATTCTCATCGTCTTGTTGGCCTGCGGAGGATAACTTCCAGCACATTAAAAGTACATTACAATCAGTTTTGATGGAGCGATGGTTCGTATTTTGAATGCACAGCAAGGCATTCAGCGGACGAGTGCGAGAGTGGTTAAAGAACAAAACGGAAAATACGAACGACACTTTGGGCAGTTAGGGCCAACATTTCGAGGGCTGAGGTCCTTTCGCACAAACAGATGCTTCGAGGTGTACAGGGAAATAAAATTAAATTATGGTGATGGTAAAGCGGGTTGCTTTTCATTTTTTGTTCTGATGTTGTGTGCGAGCGGCGACTGGCGTTCACCGCCACAAAGTTGTTTGCATTGAGGGTATATGCCTTGAACTTTTCACCCCTTAAACATGCATGGTGGGGAATATTCGTTCATAGACGTTGGGAGTTGCACTTGTTGAATTTTACTGTGGAGTTGAATTCGGGAAGGAAGAATACCAATTAAAAGTGGGGAAAAGTAGGAAACTGCGAAAGATTGCCAACAGAAGTTGAGCCAAATTATCGCAAGTAGGTGTAGGTAGTAGGTGAGGGAGGAAATTGAATCAAGGCATTCTTTTTTGGATTTACTTTGAGGGATTTGCATTTTTTCTACCATTCTTTTGTGAAAATGTTTACTTTTGTCACGAATGCAAAGGACTTTCAATTAAACGTCTTAGTTGAGAAAGTTCCTCAGGAGAGTTGGACTCTCAGATGGTTGCCAGTGGGTCGCCACAGGTGGCGCAGATGTGCTTTTGATATCTTTTTGGGGATCGAATATTTCTGTGGTCACAAGGAAAAACCGCTAAAGTCTGTTTTACTCATTTTTCACCAGAGATGTTTATAGTTTTTGACAAACGCGTGAAATTCCAAGTGACTCTATTGACTTTAGTGACTTAAGCTGTTAGGTTTTTTTTTGAAATTGTAGCCAATTTTTTAAAGATATGAAGCTTAAAAAAATGTACAAAATAGATTAGAGTACGCTGAATCTAATGGCATCAAAATCTTGATTTCGTCTAAAGTCGACTTTAGCAGTTATGGTTTGTGGCCACAGTTTAACCCCACTTTCTGTAGTCCAACATACTAACCACTGAGTTTATGGTGTCAATCGTAGATATGTACCTCTTGGAACTGGGGTAGCTTTCCAAATGTTAAGTTTTTTTCACAAAAAAAATATTCATAAACAACCGCGTGTCATTTTTCGATTTTTTTCATTGGCGAAAATGTCTGCGCAAAAGACATCATCAACCATTCAAAACCCTGTTACCAAATCTAGCATTACTGCAGATCGGTAAAGGTTTCATTTTCCTCTACGGACTCCAAACTTGATTCGCTGTTAGGTTGTCATTCTTTTTAGGCTACCTTCACCTCCTTAAAAACCTTAAAATTCAAGTCACCAGCATCTAGCTCGAAATATTTCTTAAATCTGCTCCTAAATACCGCATCTGTTTTTCTCGTAAAAGCGGCCATTCCCTGCAACTGTTCCCAGATCAGATCTAAAACTCAGTGACCAACACTAGCCTTAACAATGACAACTTTTTGAATCAAATGACCGTTTCCTGGTCTAAAACTGGCATTGCTTACAACAATTTGTCTGAAGTAAGTTTTCCTTTTGAGACGTTGGAAGACGAATTTGTTTTTGGACCCTTCAATAGATTTATGTGCAAAATGCAGGTCAACGTTGTGCTAGTTCTGTTGGCAACTTTCTTAACAGAACTTGTTAGAGGTAATAATTCCAATTGCCACTTAAAAAGCTTCCTCTAGCATTGTTTTTAAAACTTGCGTCCGAAAGGGTCCCCTGTCTTTCTTTATTTTGTGTGCCTAAGCTCTTTAGTGAAAGTCAAACATTTTTAAAAGCTTAAAAAGTTCTTGAAGGGGTCTTAATTTATGTGTCGAACACAATTTGATTTAAATTTCGCTGAGTAAAGTCCTTTCCAGATAAAACGACTTCAATTGCGAGTTGGGGAACATGTTCTTGGCTCTTGGAAGTCACCGAAAAAGCGGATAGGAACCAATGAATTGGGACAGGGCTGGTCTTCTAAAACGTTTAAAATCGTCCGTTTTTTTTCCATTAAGGACTGACATATTATATGAGCTAAAACTATTCGCAGTCTACCGATGTCTGTTTCGTGATTTAAAGCAGTCATGCTTTCTATAAACTGCTCTGTATGTTTTTTTCTGTTCAAAATATGCGTTGTACCATTGAAAAAAGTAAGAGATGGTTCTAATCGGAGCTAATGGTTTGGAGCTCGACTAAATAACGCAATATTACTTTCGGTCGAGTTTCGGGTCATATTTTTCAAGATTTTTGAACACAATCGGCTGGAAAAGAATGCGATTCGATATCAAAAGCAATGTCTGCCTATTTTCAGTTTCGAAAATAACAAATTACTTATTGTTGCGATGTTCCAAGGTCTCGTGGGAGCTCCAAAAATTCCTGCCTTTCACCGCTGACACTAAATCATTGAGAGCGATCCCTATACGCATGGAGAACAGATTGCCAATGCAATACAAATTTCGGAACCGCCATGTTTCGTTATTGTAACAACTAAAAGTATGCAATAAAAAAAATAAAATACTAGTCAATGTGTGGTCTTCCATGAAGCTCCCGTATTTGTATTGCATATCCCAGTCGAATGCTGACCTTTCAACATTGTGACCATGAGTCGCCGAACTCACACAAATTTTAGAATTTTATAAAGGGTTTTCCAATCAGAGGTGTTATTTTGGTATTCAAAGAAAAATGCAATTTTTTGAGAAAAATTATCGGATGTTTATTTCATAAGAAAGAGGAATGTATGCCGTTAATAATGAAAAACAACATCAGCCAAATGGCCACCACGAGCACGCATACAGGACCATATCCTTTTCATGAAATTTTCCATAACCAAATGGCAAAGTAGCTGCCCTATGTCCTCGATAGAATCACGAATTTTATCTTTGAGGTCTTGAATCGACGCTGGGGAAAAAGTCGCAAGGTGTTAAATCACATAATCTCGGTGGCCAATTGTGATCACCTCTTCGAGAGATAACACGGTCCGGAAACTTTTCCCGTAAAAGATCAATGGTTTCGTTGCTTGTGTGGCACTTAGCGCCGTCTTGTTGAAAGTAAATATCATCAATATCATCCAACTCCGACCATAAAAAATGCTTTAGTTTTGTGAACTGTGACTGCAAGATCTTCACCATTTTTGTAGTGAATTTTAATAATTTCAATGCGTTGTTGAAGCGTGTATCGTTCCATTTTTAGTAATGGCGTAGTTTCTACTTGTCAAATGTCAAAGAATAAAAGCTTCAAAAGTGACAGCTACCGAAATAGCGGGTCATTCACAATAGCACCTCTTATTGGAAAACCCTTTATATCACTCAAGCAGTTTTAGGATATACTGATGCGCCACAAAATGAAAAATACTTTTTAAATTCTTGCCAACAACATTTAAAATTGGTTCGTTAATTTTATGCATCCACTGTCGTAAAAAAAAATATTTCGGATCACCCTGTGAACAATTAAATAGCCGCAGACCTTTTCTTGCAAGATTCATAAAATGTTCCCTTTTTTTTTTAAACTTTTTCTTTAGTTCCTTTCTCTGTTGATTCATTTTTCAAAGAAAATCTTACTTCAGGCTAAGAATAAGAAACACCCTGTGGAGCAATTTTCTTAAAAATCACTATTTTTACAGGCTTGGAAATTTCCTTTAAGAACAAAATATCTTCATGCGCTCAAAAGCTTTGAATTTGCAACCAAAAAAGGCATTTTTGACCACAGTGCGGCGGTATGAAATGTTTAGGGCCGTTCAGATGCTTGACCAAAATATTTGCATAGGTTACCAATTTTTTAAAAATGCAGACAAGTTTTCAAAAAACACCTTTCTTCTATTACTTTTTGACGTTGTTATATTTACATTGAAATAATAATCCACAATTAAATATTTCTTTAAACTTTTTGTTATGTTTAGGCAATAAATCAATTAATCGCTTTCTTTTGGCAAGTTGATCCATATTTACGTATACTTTAAGAATAAGAACAATAATTATTTACAGGGATTTAAGTAATTCGAAGAAACTCAGTTACAGCATACCTCAAAAACCCTTTCGGTTTAGGAGGAATTTATTCAAAAAGAGTCGTTAAAGTGGGTGGCATTAAAATATAAAAAGGGGATGTGGGTAGATTTTTTAACAATCAAAATAATAAAAAAAATATTTCTAATTTATATAAGGAAAAAATTTCACGCTCTCAGCTCTTATTAACAAAATAATTAGAAAATTTGCTTTTAAGGCCAAAGTTTCAGAACTGGGAACACGACTTTTTTTTTTAGGCAAATTACAATTTCTCCGAACATTGCAAATAGTTGCAGCAACAATTTCGCATATGGTTCAATAAATATTTAGGGTCAACTATCGTGGTCAATTTTCCGCGGGAACTCGCGAGAATTTTTGTGCAGCTCTACTCAAACCAAAAAAAGTTCTTAAAAGGATGTTTTTTTGTTTTATTTATTAAAAATATTGGGTAATTTTTTTTTATTAAAAAAACCACTAGAATACATTCAAGAAAGTTTGGATTTTTCGTTTAATATGCCATAATTGGAAAAAAGAAAGAAGTTGTTTTTTTTCTGTCTTTTTTCGCTCTAGAACAGAATCGACCAACTTTGAAAAGCTCTATAAGTCGGACTGGTTAGCAGAAAATTATTTTGTTTGCTGTTTTTGAAGCTCCGTTTATATTTCTATTAGAAATAAAAAACAAAACAGTAAAAATAAAATTTAGTATTTTTGCCATGAGATTTGCCTTTTTGACCACAGTGCGCCCGTGCCATCGGGCATTCGTCTTCTTTATTTATATAGACCCAGGATGAAATGGATAGATCTAGTCGAACTTAAGCTCCTGATGGTTTAGAGTCTGAAAATCAAGCGTTATTAATCATCCTACATACGGTGAAACTTTGAAATAGACGGAAGGTACTTTTAAAAATGAGTGAGTGGAGATTTCCAACTGTTTACACAAATTTGTCACTTTAAAATAATCACGCTTCCTAAGATTATCATACGAAACCTGCGGCTAAGGTACAAAGAGAAATCTGTTGCGTGGACAAAAATATACCTCAGCTACAGCTTTTGGAAATCAGTCTGCTTGGAGCTCTTGCCCAGCATCTCAAATCGAGCTTTTTACTAATTTTTTTCCCCAAAGTGCCGGATAGAAACCTTTCTCCTCGATGTATTCTAAAAGTACAAGTCCACGGATAGTAGAGCTACCTTTTGAATCTGTCAACAGGTGGCCACAATTCTGTATGCTTCTGTAACGCTGTGTTGCAGAAACGCGTTACACTCGCTTTACAAGCACTATAGCAGTTTTGCATTATAGACGCACCTGACTTCTGATTCCACTTCGCACAAAGTTGAGCCCATCACTGTAGCCGCCGCATCCCTTCTGAATTCAATAGCACACATGCACATTGAGTATACCTCCACCGCGGCCATTCAGCCACCTTCAGTGTTACTGTATTCTGTAGTTTACGTGCGAAGCGATCGTTTACGGTTTCATGAACTTCAATAGCATTGAAGCTGTATGCACATTTCCATGAAGCTAACTTCTGCTTTTATGCTCCAGGTGAATTCTAATGTGGGTGGTTGACTGGGAATATTTATTTTGCGTACTTCTCTCTCCCCCCATCAGGAACAATAGAAACAATGGTACCTACATCAGAAATGGCTTCGAAAAGTAACCCTCGTCGCTCGAGGTAGTTTCATAATCGGCATACTGTGCAACAAGTCGTGGACGAGGACTCCGATTCCGACTCCGACTCCGACTCTGACTCCAACTCCAAATCCGATACATATAAAAGAGAAAACAAATCATGACCGTTTGTCAAATTGAATGCAATTTCAGCCACAGGAAAAAAGAGGAAACTCCAAACAACGTGCTGCTTATCTCTGGACATAGAAACGAGTATAAAAGCGAATTAGTTGCGCGCCAACACCACTATTGGCTGTGGAACGGGTTGACACTCGGTACGAGGGTAGGTGTTGGCAACAAGGAAGGTTATAGTTGTCGTTGTGTGCACCCGCATGGCATTGCACGGTACAGCTGTATATTGTGATATTGTGACGTTTAATTCGACCTAGAGCCATTGGAGATAAACGTTTCCACAAGGATACCCACGCACACCGATAAAAGAGCAAACGCTATGAAACGCCTATTCCCCAGTGCTGGGGGGCCCCATGGCCACCATAGATACAGCAGAGAAGAGTGGATTCGCTTTTTCCCAGGTACTCACTGTCCAGAACAGATATCCGAGGAATTTAGCTCAGCAGTTGCATAGAATGGGATTCCACTACGTTGTCGATTGTGTTGTGACGGTGTAATTAGTTTTATTTTAAACGACTTGGAAATGCATCCAGGAAAAGGGGTTGAAGTTGAATGACGCACGATTGAATAGTTTTGGCTGTGGCACAGCACAATCAAGAAAGGAATTCTCAAGATGGGTTGCGAATTTAGGTGCAATTTGAAAGGGAATCGTGGATAGCGATATATAGCGATTTGTGTGAATTTCCAAAAGGGATGGGGATCCTTGATGTTGAAAATGCTGCATGTGGGAATAAAAATCAATGCCCCATAGTTGGATCTAAGAGGTGATTGAGGCTGAGTGGTTTTGCCGAGTGGTTTAAAATGTTACTGCGACAAAAATTCTATCAAAAGAATTGTATTTATCAACAAAGGAGTTTTAAAAGCCTTAACCTGAACTGTGGCATTGAACTTTTTGAGGTGGTCTCCTTTTTCGGTCTAGATCATATAAACTAAATATATACAAATCCAAAGTTTGTCACATTTGATTGCCAAATTTCCCCAAAAAATAAGTTTTTCCAACGATGCCTCAACACTGGTGCCACCAATTCTCAAAATTATAAGGAATTCTTCTTTAAGTTGTTGAAAGGACCACGCAGAGGCAGCACAAGAGCCTGTTACGTTCAAGTTGTCAGACAAATATGGCGAAATTTCCCAAATCGATTTTTGGTATTATTTTTCTAAAACTTTGGCTTTTATTTGGATTTTTTTTAATGCTTTTACTTTCAAAAATGGTATAAGTCAACTTTTGTTTTGTTTACGCAAATATTTTCATTTCTAGTTAATCCTTTTTTTATCGGACAGTGTTAACATATCGTGGAAAATTTTGAAGTCAAAACCCGCTTGGTTCGCTCGACAGTTATTTTTAGCTTGCATGAAATTAGTAAGCGACAGGGGATTGGGTAGTAATTGGAAAGACAGTCGAAACGGAAAAGAGGCAGGAAATGCCAGGAATAGTATAATGAGCAGGTTGGGCAGAATGGACAGTTCTTCTGAGGTGAAACAAAAAAGCGACAGGAAATGTTGCGCGCATAATAATTCCGCTCGGACAGAATATATGGCTTATGGGGCAGTTATTTTGAACTTCGATGAAACGGACAATTCGTTGGGCATAATTTCCAAACGAAAAATGAGGCAGGCGACAGGAGAATTAAGCTCGCGACCTGAGACATTTTGAGCAGAATGTATGGCTCGTTTGGCAGATATTCTAAGCTCAGATAAAATGAAAATGTGACACGTAAGGAGGCAACTCTTGCAGAATTTATGGCTCGTTGAAAACTTACTTCGAGTTCCGATGAAACGAAAAAACGACAGAAAACAGGAGGAGCGCGCGTGTTAATGTAACTCCAGCAAAACGTCGAGTGTTAGTCATGTACCTATAATCATGACTGGCTTCGTATGAGTGTGGAGAGCTCCCACGAGAATTTCCTAAAAAATCCCTAGCACGTCGTAAAGGAGTTGTTTTTTATCGATTTTAAATAGTGTGTGTCCAGATCAACCCCGGACTGCCTACGAAAGTAACGAAAGTAATAGAGTGTTGAAGTAATTGAGGTTATAAAAAAAGCGAGAAGTTCTTTTGAATGGAGTGGCGCTTATTTGAATGTGTAAATCAAGCCTATTCGTGACATGCGGGTTCGACCGTACTCAGTCCTGTAAAGATTTTGTTTGTTTTAAAACACATGTGATTTAGAGTATACGTCCTCATTTTACATATTTCTGGAGCTTCAAGAAAATTCGCTTCATTTGCACAGTTTCGTGGGCAAACAGTTTATTATTTTTATAAAATGTTAGCCCTCAAAAATCGTCTTCAATAAAAATAAATAGTTGGCGCAACAGGTCCGTAGGGACCCTGGGCCTAGCTTCTCAGAACCGTGTGACGAATGGAAGGGATCTACAATTTATCTTATTTTATTTTATGCCGAGTCCAAACGGCTAATTGAGAAGCTCTTTCACGACACTTATACTCTCGGATGTTTGTCTGATGTTCGCGAGAGTTGAGATAAGTTGGAATTTTGGGTCTTTTTCGGGACTCGAACCAGGGACCCCTCGCTTAGTAGTCCAACACACTAAACACTAGGCCACTGCGCCTATAAAAATCGTCTTAGCAAAGGCAATAAAATGTATGGGAATATAAAATAAAAGCTAGAAACCATTTTTGCGAAAAATAAAAATGTTCAAAATGCATCGCTTATAAATAGATATCATTTTGTTGGATCAGTTTTAATCCTTAAAAATCATTGTTCACTTTTCATAAGATAAGCTATTCTAAAAAAGGGGTCACGGGGGCTTCGCTAAATTTGTTTCACATTTGTGAGGGCTGATTGTTCACACTTGCTTCAGGACTTTTCCTCGATTTTCCTCAAACATTTTTTGTTCTTCTTGCTGTCATAATCGGCGATATAAAGTCGAAGAAACTTTTGAGATCAGAATTTTAAAACATTCGATGTAATTTTTGAAGATTTCGCCAAACTATTTACAAAACTTATTAATAATGACTGAAACAAAAATAACTGAGTAATAGAACGTAAATTTGTGTCCTTGTTACATGGCAATCACTTGGGATATGATTTTAGGCGCCTTGGGAACAAAGGGAAAAATCGAATTGTTTTGTGGGAAAAATTGTTCTACACTCATGCTAACACTGCTCACAATTTTTTTTCGCTTTTTTCGACCAACCAATAACTTAAGTATTTAGAAGTTAAATAAATAAATTAAATTAAAACTCTGTATAAAACTGAATGGCGAAATTGTATGTCCGCAAAAATCTTTGGCACCGATTTTGAAATTTATTTTTTTCTTAAATGCATGGAATAAATGTATGCATTTAATTCCGGGATTCCGCAAGTATGTGTACATACAACCATTAAAAAAGTAATCCCCCGCTCGTGTTGCAGATTAAACAACAAAAACAATTTTTTCCCACCGTATTATTTTAACTTAATCACCTTTTCCTACAGCCCTTGGTCTGTAAATGTCATTTCGTTTACCATTTATGCAGTCATTCAGTCAGCTTTCATTGATTTCCCTTCCTGCGCGTCGGGGAAAATCATAAATTACATTTTTACGTCACCCACACAAATGGATCTTCATCTGATATATATTTTTATGAACATTATACTAATTAGTTCATAAAAAAGCGCAACTCGTAAAAGCCATTCTCGTGCATACACACCGAGCGATTCACGGATGCAACGGGTCCGTAGTTTATAATTTGCATTCTTTACGACCATTATCGTAAAAATGAAAATGTTCCCTCCCACGAGTAGCATTAAAAATGAAAAAAAAAAAATATAAAATCCTTTCAACAAATATGTGTGTGTGTACATCAATATAGTTTGTGCTTATCTGGGCACTGGCATTTTATAAAACTGCACGAAATCCATTCTCCGTTTTGTGTCCCGGATAATCCTCGCAAAGTGCTTGAAGAAATTTTGTTCGCTGTCTGTTTTGAGAGGCAACACAAAATCGTTTAGTAGATTCCAGTGATAGCGGGGTGGTTGCATTTTCTTTTTTAAATTAACTCGACAGTCGCTGTGGAAATGCGTCGATTTTGCGATAAGAGATGCTATGTAGGGTTGGTCGGACTGTTTGATAATAGTGCAGTAGGGGAGCGTTTTGTGGGGTTTTTTGTTTCCTTCTCTTTTAAAAGCAAGTTCAAAATGTCATTTCATTGGTAAAGACAGCTTGCCAAAGTTGTGGTAGCTTCTCCGATCGATTGGAAGAGAATGACTCGCTTCTGGCTGTGAAAAAAAAAAAATAATTCTATCTCTCTCCGCTCAACAAGAAGAGCCGGATCGAGTCGACATTCATTTGGAAAATCGTTTCATTAACAGACTATTAAACATGTTGGCGATCACATATCTTTTAAAGCCGAGTCTGACAGTGACAATAAAACTCCGACGAAGGTTCTGTGGAGCCTGTTGAAGGTGGCTATGCTTTGGTTCGATATTAGGACGTACCAATTTTTCAGAATTATTTTTTGTACGTAGTCTTGAAAGACCCTTCCTGCTTGCAAAAGACTGATGTTTGCACTAGATTCCTTTAAGGTAAAACAAGTAATATAGTAAATCGATGTAGATCCATTATGATGACCCAGAGATATGAGCACCATACGGGGGAACCGGTGAAATACAACGAGTTTATTAGCCCTCCCGTTGCGTTTACGAAGTCAGGTCATATGTGCAGCCTTTTCTGAAAGTTCTTCTCTATTTTTGGGGCGGCGAAATTCCTCGACAGTAACAAAGAAAGCGTAGAGTATCCTCGTGTACATGCTCGCCAACACATCCTCTGCTTTAAAAGCTTGTAACAGTTTTTATTTTCTTGGTTTTTGTTCATTTGCAGGATTCTCTCGGTTTTTTTTTTTTTTTTTTTGTGTAGATGGGATCATTTTTGCCGTCTCTTATTCACTTGTGTTTCACCAATTGCCGGATTTAGATTATAAATAGTTGTGTCTATGTAATATAGTATCGCCTAGTTAAGTTCAAGAAAGGATCTCATCAGCTCATCAGCTCTTTTATTTCCCGACACACATCCCAGCATGGTCTTGCATTTTACTGCGCGCAAGACGACTGTAATTACTCGCGACAAAGATTTGATTTTTGATTTTATTACTTGTTTATTTGTTGATTTGTTTATTTATTTAAGTCTACCATTTTACAATTTACAGACTATATAATTACATAATTTTTTTAAAAAAACAAAAAAAACTAACAACTAAAAAACTTAACATATCTAAGAGAAAAAATATTTAATAAAAAAATAAAAAACTAAATACAGTCAAAATCGCTTACAACGACATCGGTAATATAAACCCATTGAATAACAAATCGTTTACAACGACATCGCTTACAACGACCGATTTTTTCCTTGTTTTGAAATAAAATATTGGTTATAACGACTAAGATCGACGCAGCTGTTGGTGCGACTGCATTTTTTCTGAAACGGTAAACTATTTATGGGTCTGTACATGCGATGTATCTGTCTAGACACATGTTACAGCTCACCGTTTGTTGAGATATTATTCTTTATGTTTTGCGCTTATTATTGGTTTTGAGTTTGTTCAATAGTAGGTGGGGAAATTAATTGGTGTAAATTTTTCTGTGTGACGAGTGGTCGAAGAGTTTTGATGTTATTCGGTTTGCATAAAGTTAATTGGAAAATGAGTCAGAAACGAAAAATGGCTAAGGATCGAATTACTGTACTGGTAGGAGCAAATATGACTGGTACAATTAAGAAGAAATCCAAGATACTTTAAGAATGTGAAAAAGCTTCCAGTTGAATATGAGAGCAATAAGAAAGCCTGGACGATTTCTGCAATTTTTGAAAAATACCTACGACACTGGGACCGTCGAATAAAAAAGGAGAATAAAAAGATATTATTACTCGTTGACAATTGTCCTGCACATCCAGCAGTGGAAGGCTTGCGAGCCATACGGCTTGAATTCCTGCCACCAAACACTACCTCGGTGCTCCAACCAATGGACCAAGGAATCATAAGATCCCTCAAAGCACATAATAGAAAGCTTCAAGTGCTAGAACTTATAAAGAATATTGAACATTGAACGAGACATAAATTTGCTGGAAGCGATTTTACTGATCTCAAAAGCTTGGGAAATGAATGTTACATACATTCAGGATTGAAAGATGCTCAAACAAGAGAAGATTTTGAGGAAGAGGATGAATGGCCCTTAAATCAGTGGATTCAAAGTGCTTTAGCTGTGCAAAATGTACTCCCATGTTCGTTCGATGAGCTACTGGAAGTTGACGAACACCTTTTAACGGCCGCGACTTTAACAGATGAAGAAATCGTTGATATAGTGCAAAATGATGCAACACAAGAAAGCGACGAAGAAGAAGGTAGCTGGTTTTAATATGTTCTCGGTCAAAATGCAACAAAACATTTTTTTTTTTCAGAAATAGGATTTGTTCAGCCAACAATCGAGGAAGCGCTAAATTCTGTACGAACTTTAAGTACATTCTGTTTATTTAATGATCTTGGTGGCAACAATTTTACAGAAAATAAAGTTCATATCAACAAAAACTAAACAATCAGATATTTCTACTTTTTTTAATAAATATTATTATTTGTTTGTACTTCGTAAATAATTCTCGTATGTATGTACATGTACATATATATGTCTGGTACAAATAAAAACTATAAAAATAAATAAAAAAATGTAAAACAGATTAATTTACGTATGCACCTTGATATCGGTTACAGCGACCTATCGCTTATAACGACCAAAATCGTCAGTCCCTTGAAGGTCGTTATAACCGATTTTGACTGTATATGATGTATATATAGTAAAAAAACTCTTCAAGTGAAGAGAAAAAAAATGAAGTTCAAAAATGTATCGCAAAAGAAATAAGGAAAAAAAAAACTTCCACTTAGTGTGCAAGAAAAAATATAATCAATTACCCTAAGGGAAAAACTTGTGCTTTTAATAATTACATTCGTAAAAAAACCCTATGAGCAATTATAACAATTCATTTAATCTTTTTTTAAATGCAATTCTGTTGATCGAAATATCAACACTGGAATCAACGGAGTTGCATATTGAATTAAAACTCCTAATGCACCTTGTTAAAGACCCATTCATTCCATAGCTTGTCGAATGATTAGGTTCATAAAACAAGTCATGCTCACGTAACGGTATTCCCGGAGCGTAAAAAGAGAGATTCTTCCAGAAGCGATGTCTTTTACAAACGTTATGTCCTGAATAAGTCTTCTAGTTTCCAGGGACTTTAAGTTTATTATCCGACATCTTTCTTCATAACTGGGCATTTCTACTGACCCATTAAAGTGACGAAGGCAATATCTTGAAAAAGACTTTTGTACACGTTCAATCCGATTTATATGCACCTGATATGCTGGTGGCCAAATAATAGAGCAGTATTCTAAAACAGATCTTACTAAAGAACAATGCAAGGTTTTAAGGGTTTGTATGTCTGAAAAATTAACTGTGACGGAGTCACTATTATCGCGACTTGGCTGTTTATGCAAAAGATATAGCGCCAGCAATGCAACGTGCGTAAGCAGCTGTTGTCTGTCAGTGCAAGGACCCCAGTCAGGGAAGTCTCATTGAATTGGATTGACTTAGAAACCCGGAGAAAAATCCCACGCCAACGCCAACATTCATCTTGAGGAATCGTTGTATCCCTGGGAGGTACTTGATTGTGAAAAAAAACTATTGAATGGTCCTGCAAAGCCTAAACTGGATGTTTTGTAGTCTGAGCCCCTTCAGCTAGATTAGTCTCACCAGTTCGACACATCAACTTTGTTCTATCGCTTACCTAGCTAGTTGGCTAAAATTGAGATCTACTGAGGCTCTTTTAGTTGCACTTGTTTTTAACGAAAAATAATATTCTCTATAGTTGTGACCGCCATTTTGGTTTTACCAACACACCTCCTCTTTGATACGAAGTTCCTAATCGCATTTTTCGCAGCTTATCGCATCAATGTGACCACCTTTTAAGGTCTTCAAGAGGTTGAGGATTATTTTCGTAAGTCTTGCATTTCAGATAACCGGCTTAGGAACAAATCTAAAGCGGATAGGTCTGGTGGGTCGTTCTCTGTCAATCAGTGCCTCCATTTTGTTTATATTCATCGCCCTAGAAATATTTCTCAAAGAGAACTTGTCGTACCTCGGGCTATATTGCATGCATGGACCGTCGCGAGCTTTTTAACATTTTCCAAACCTGCTTTTATTGTTTGCGGAACATTTTCTTTTTTTCAATTAAATTTTTTCAACTTCTCTTTTATTAATTTTATTTTTATTATATTTGACTTTTTTTCAATCGACATTGTTCTTGTTTTTATTTTTTCTTCAATATCTAATTTTAATTACAGCCAAAATCGGTTATAACGAAGTATCGGTTATTGTGAACTTACCCTAAAGTCCCGACAGAGGTTCATACAAATTGTACTAGCCGAATACCGCTTTTAACGATATCGCCTATAACGAATTATCGCTATTATAATAATTTCAATAAATAAAATAAAAGATTTACTTAAATAAAAAAAAAAGGTTGTCCACTCATTATAAAGAACAAAAAATGGAAAATCGGTTTTAACAAAACACCGGATATAACAAACAAATTCTCCAGTCCCATCGAGCTCGTTATAACCGATTTTGACCGTATTTGTTTTTCTTTTTTTCTTAAATTTAAATTTTTCTTTTTGTAATTAATGTCAATTTTTTTTTAATAATTTAAAAACTTTACGTAGTAAGAGAAAGATATTGTATTCGTACAAAATTTCGAACTCGAGATGCTAATCAATTCTGACATTACGATGATAGGCGAACTCAAAAAAGTGGGTCGCAAAATTCTGTCCATCTGTCTGTATGTCCCGAGGTCTACAGCCTAAGCGGCTGAACGGATTTCGTTCAAAGTTCGTATTTAAAGTTTGGGGGCTTACAGTTCGGAGACGTTCTTTTTTTTTTGCATGGTAACCTCAACATTAATGGTACTTCCCATACAAAATTTTCATACCAGTTTGATTCGTTCGAAAACGGCTCTAACGATTTCAACAAAAATTAATATTTAAGCTTAAGTACGTGAGGTTAACATAACTGCATACTCAGGTTTCCGCTGAAAAATCGAACAACGGTGCTTTTGAAATTTGGACATATCTCGAAAACGGTCCATACGATTGTAACAAAAATTGGTATCTAAGGTAATATGGCCATTTCTAACTTAAAAGCAAGCATAGTTCTTCTATATATTATCGTTCAATGGAGTTTTGAAAAAAGGAATTTTTTAAAAACTTGATTTTCTTTAGCTTACCTGAAAACGGAAATATCGATTTTGACCAAAATGCAAATTTAGAGTAAAATTTATGTTTTCAAAATGATTACGTCTTTAATTTTCAATTTGAATCACCGAAAACGCTTATTTTAAAAACTTCTCATATCTCGAAAACCCCATTTTCGATTTCGATGAAACCTTAAAACCCTAAAACCCTAATGCTTACATCCCGAACAATAACTTGTACTCGGTTTTCAGCTAAATAGTTAAGCAATAGTATTTTTCAAACTAAACATTTCAATATTTGGTACTGGTTTGTCTGCCAAATTTTACAAGAACCGCTCTAACGATTTTGACCAAAATAATATAAGTATTCTAAAAAAGATCCCGTACTTAGTTTTTCTCAAAAAATTGGAACAAATCAATTTCTTAAATATTTCCCACAAATGACTACCCAAATTCCGATCTGTATTCACATACTTTCGGTATAATTTTGAAATAATAACAATGCCCCAAGTTCCAAGGAAAATCCAATAACAGCTACGTAAAACTTATTTTTAGCAAATATTGCCAACTTCAAATTTTTTTCAACCATATTGAATGTGCACCCTAAAAATATTTCCAACAACTTGGAACTTACACAATCAGCAACTCCAACTTACATTAAAACTTTTAATGAACGAGCAAGTTACGTTCGACCCAGTCGTGCACTTTATTTATATATACGGCCAAACTTCTTTATAACGAATTTCCTTATAATGTAATTCTCTCTATATTGAACTTCATTTTGTTCCCCTTCCTCTTCCAAAATATCCCATATGAATTAGGTTCTTTATAAAGAAATTCTCTCTATAAGGAACTCATTTTTTTGGCCCAAAAACAAAAATGTTTCTTTATAGCGAAATGTCAAATTGTAAGACAGAGCTTACTATGATTTTTTGTTTTTGTTTTTAATGTTAAAAGGGAACTCGCCGTTTTGGCAAGAATTTTCTTAAATGTGAAGTGTAAATTGTTCGTTTGAGTTTGCATTTTAAGGTCGTGAAACGTTTACAAAAATGTCGAAGCGCACTCACTCACTTTCTGAGAAATTATCGATTATTAAAAAAAGTTATATGAGGAGAAAGGAAAGAAGATGTTGCAGAAAAATTTAGTGTTTCATTTAGTACAATTTTAAAGAATGAGGTAAAAATTTTAAAGTTTGCCGAAGCCAGTTCAAACAAGCCAACAAAAAACTAACAAAGAACAAAACTGTTCATGTGCGATCGAAAATTTATGATTTTAACGAAAAAAAAAAATAAAGAGATAAATTTCTTTACAATGAGTTCTTTTTTTGTACCACTTTTTTTTAAATATAAACACTACAGCGTTATAAAAAAAAAAGATTCTATATAACGAATTTTGTATAAAACTTCTTTATAACGAAGCAATTTTTTGTTCCCTTGAAGGTTCTGAAAAGAAGTTTGACTGTATTTTTCTTATTTTTTTGTTATATGTTGAGAAAGAGCAGAATAAGCTGAATTTTATTGCCTTACGTTCGAAAAGCTTTATTTTGTAAAGCAGAATTTTGAAAACCAGAATTTTTGAGCGAGAAGACAGAATTTTGAAAGCGGTATTTCGACCCGCTCCCTTTTCATCATCCATTATTCCAAACTACAACGATAGCCTTCTTTTTTTAAATGGGAAAAGACATCATTTAAAGGCCATCGCTCGGAATAATGGGTCATGAAACTAGTTTGCGGATGGGGTTATAAGATAAAAAGATTTCCCTCATAAAAAGGCAGCTTGACCAAATTTCCCTCCAGTCACAGTAGCCCTCTTCTCAGAATTAAAAAAATTCCCTATCCAAAATATTATATCGCTCCATTCCAATTCCCGAAGGAAATCATATTTATTCATTTCTTGTTCATTTTCGGCGGGTTCTCTCAACTTTTTGCGTTAGCGTACATTACAGATGAAACACAATTCTTCTCTCATTTTCACCTTGAATCGATTTTTCTATACACACACCGTCTGTGGCAGATATTTTTCTTTTGATATTATTTTCCAATTTTCCTGCATTGCCAGTGGGGTGGTTTCTTCGTACCGGGAAGCATCCCTCTTGCGAACAGCCCAAGTAACTTGTTGCTTCGTCTCCTCGTGTTACTCTGACGACACCGCTGAGTTCGAAAAGTAATTTACTTCCCCAAAAAAAAGTACTCTCGATGTTACGGTGGAAAAAACAAAAAGAACCCAATTTGCCACCCTTTATACGGGAAACTGTGAGAGCAGTTCTTAGTTCATTGTATTCCGTGGCAACAAAATAAAAAAAACATCCTGTCACACTTTGAAGGATTCGAAAGAACAATGACTGCTTTGGGGGTGCAACTCACCCCGGCGTTTGAAAGTTTTCTGTACTTGGAAAATTGTCAAGCGAAAATAATTATTTATTCATTTTGGGGGAACGCTGAGAGTCATTGTGTGCGTAATGAATAGAAATTTGCCGGCAGCGACTTTAGCAGTAGATTTCTGTGTATTGTACTTTGATTTAAATCACATTGTGCGTGCGGGTACTTTTTTGAGACGTTCTTCTGTTCGCCGTGATTGAGTTGTATTGTATGAGCGAAGTTTGTTGAAAAAAAAGATAAATAAATCAATGAACAATACCCAGTGGCAGTGGCAGTCCGTTGAAGGGAGGCTAAGAGAGCGCAAAGAGAAAATAAAGCTCGTGCTGCTAAAGCTTCCAGCTGTTCTTCTTATCGGCAAGCACTAGCGAAGCAAGAATTGGCGCCGTCATTCTCCCCGTCAAGGTTTCTTGAACTTTATTGTTCTCCCGCTATGTGCCGGAGAGTGGGGGTTTTTTTTTTTGAGGGCGGAAGATACCGTTTTGTTTATTTCTGGGGCACTCAGGCTCAGCAGTCGTAGTCAGTTCAATAATAGTAATGAAGGGGGTTCGGAGGTACTAATTCAAATCCTAAGCATAAAACTGTCACAAAATGTCGCACGGGACTTAGAATGCGTTTTTGCAGGTGGGTAGAACAGTGGGGCCAAAGAAGGAACGACCTGGAAGAGGATTCTTATGTGTGCAGATCATTTTGTTCACCCCGTTTTTGATATGAAGATCTGTGGGATCTATTTTGAAAGAAGCCTTCTAACCGTTGACCTTTAAGTTTAGTGGGAGATTTTTGGAAGAAATTATGACGGTATATTCCTTGGAAATCAGTATCAGGTCGTCTAATATATACTACAAAGTTCTTCAAAACACCCGAGAGCTCACTGATTCTAGATGATGGAACTGGAGAATTTGTCTGTTGCTAGTGGAGGTAACCAAAACCCAGTAACGCTGGCTATCAGGACATTCTCTTCTTGTTCTTGGAAACCGCAGTCAGTGGTTGTTGACGGCTAGATGCTGCGATCAAAGTCTTTAAAAAAACAGCGACCCAAATAGAAAAATAACAACAGACGAATTACGTAGCGTCAGACTGAGCGATTGGTAAGAGGAAACGCGTCAAAAAACGAGTGAAAAAAGCCTAAAAACGCATTAAAACCGCTTTAAAAAATGTGTTAAAAAAGGGGAAAAAACGCATCCAATAACGCGTCAAAAAAACATGGAAAACGCATCAAAACATATATCAAAAACAGGGTAAAAAACGCATTAAAAAAAGCAAGGTCTAAAAAACGCATCAAAAAACGTGGGAAAACGTATCAAACACCGCGTTAAAAAATGTGTGGAAAAAACGCGTTAAAATACTCGTGAAAATCGCGTCACAAAACACGTGAACAATGCTTCAAGAAACGCAGAAAAACCGTGTGTGGGAAAACGCGTCACAGCCCGCATGGAAAAACAGATCAAAAAAGGTATAAAAAAATGCGTGAAAAACGCATTAAAAAAGCGTCAAAAACCGCGTTAAGCACGTTAAAAAAAAGCCTGGGAAAAATGCATCAAAAAAACTGGTAAAAGCGTCTAAAAGCGCCTAAAAAACGCGTGAAAACCCGCGCGGAAAAACAGATCAAAATAGGGATCAAAACGAGACAAAAAAATTTTTAAAATACGCTTTGAAAACAAGTCAAAAAAACGTGGGGAAACACATCAAAAACAGCATCAAAAAACGCTTAAAATATCATCAAAAAACAGGTGGAAAAACGCATCAAAAACCGTGTGTGGGAAAACGCGTCAAAACCCGCATGGAGAAACAGTTCAAAAAAGCCAAAAAAAAACGCGTGATAAACGCATTAAAAACGCGTCAAAAAATGCTCCTAAAACATGTGGAAAACCCATTAAGAATGGATCAAAAAACGAGTGAAAAAAAAATCGGAAATCTCACCAAAAAACGGGTAAACCGGCGCTCGAAAACCTGAAAAAACCGTCCTAAAACGCTCAAAATCGCATCGAACAACACGTGAAAAAACGCATCAAAAAAACGTGGAAAAACGCATCATAACCCGCGTCAAAGAATGCGTGGAAAACGCGTCAAAAACCCATCAAAAACCGCGTCAAATTTTTTTTTGGAAAAACGGGTAAAAATGCGTCAGAAAAACCTATCAAACACACGTCAAAATTCTCGTCAAGAAATGCGTGGAAAACGCTTTAAAAACGGGTAAAAAATGCGTGAAAACCCGCTAGGAAAAACACATTAAAAATAGGATAAAAAAACGCGTAGAAATTTGCGTCAAAAAAAATTAAAAAAAACGAGTCAAAAAACGTGGAAAAACGCATCAAAAACCCGTCAAAAATGTGTGGAAAACCGCGTCGAAAATGAGTTCTTACCGTGTCAAAAAAAACTCTTAAAAAGACACATCCAACAATGGGTCGAAAATCGCGTCAAAAACCGCATGGAAAAACGCATACAAAAGGGATCAAAAGAACGCGTGTAAAACGCATCAAAATATGTGTGGAAAAACGAGTCGGAATCGGTTAAAAAACGCAGCTAACAACACGTCGCGTGAAAATATGCATCAAAAAAACACATCTTAAAACGCGTAAAAACGCATCAAAAACCAAGTCAACAAATTTATGGAAAAAGGGTTAAAACAAGCGTCGAAAAATGGGTAAAAACTCGTTAAAAAACGCATTAAAAACCCGTCAAAAAAGCGTTTAAGAACGCGACAAAAACCGCGTTTAAAAACGTATAAAAAAAAGTGTCAAAGAAAGCGTCAGAAAATGTGTTGAAATCCGTGTAAAAAATGCGTCGAAAAAAGCTTAAAAAAACGCATCGAAACTCGGGAAAATAAACGCGTCAAAAAAACGGATAAAAAAAATCGTGGAAAAATGCACAAAAAACGCTTTAAAATGCGTCGAAAACCGCGTGGAAAAACGCATAAAAAAACGTGGAGAACGCATCAAAACCCGCGTCAAAAAATGTGTGGAAAACGCGTCAAAAACCCATGAAAAAACGTATCAAAAACCGCCAAACAAATTGTGGAAAAACGGGTTAAAAATGCATCAAAAAACTCTTCAAAAACACGCGGAAAAACGCATCAAAAACGGATAAAAACGCGTAAAATAATCGTGGAAAAACGCTTCAAAATGCGTGGAAAACGCTTTAAAAAAAAAGGTAAAAAGACGAGTCGAAAAGAGCTTAAAAAACGTATCAAAAATCGAATCGTGTAAAAACGCAGTAAAAACCGCGTCAAGAAATGCGTGGAGAACGCTTTAAAAACAGGTAAAAAACGCGTCAAAAAGCACCTAAAAACACATCAAAAAATGCGTGAAAACACGATAGGAAAAACAAATAAAAAAATGCATCAGAAAACGCGTGGAAAATCGCATCAAAAAACGCGACAAATAAGTTTTAAAAAACACTTTAAAAGCGAGTCAAAAAACGCGTGAAAAAAACGTGGGAAAACACATCAAAAACCGCGTTAAAAAATGCGTGGTAAAACTCATAAAAAACGCTTAAAAAAAAAGCATGAAAAATCGAATCGTGTTAAAACGCAATAAAATCCGCGTCATGAAATGCTTGGAAAACGCTTTAAAAACGGGTAAAAAATACGCGTCAAAAAGCGCCTAAAAACGCATCAAAAAATGCGTGAAAAGCCGCTAGGAAAAACATATCAAAAAAAGGAATCAAAAAACGCATCAAAAAACGCGACAAATGAGTTTTAAAAAACACCTTAAAAAACGAGTCAAAAACCGTGGGCAAACACATCAAAAACCGCGTTTAAAAATGCGTGGGAAAACTCGTAAAAAACGCGTGGAAAAACACAAAAAAAAGGGATAAAAAACAGCGTGGAAAACGCACCAAAATAAGTTTAAAAAACGAGTCAAAAAACGCGTTAAAAAAACGTGGGAAAACACATCAAAAACCGTGTTAAAAAACGCGTGGGAAAACTCGTAAAAAACGCATCAGAAAACGCGTAGAAAAACGCACCAAAATAAGTTTAAAAAAACGCTTTAAAAAACGATTCAAAAAACGCTTGAAAAAAAATAGAAAACGTTTCAAAAACGCGTCAAGTTATATTGCCTTTTGTTATACTCGGTACTTTACCGCTTGTAAAAACTCACTTATTTGTAGTACTGTGGAATTGGGTCACAACAGGTCTCCAGTCTTCTTCAACATTAAGCCGACTGTTTGACCACTACAACGAAAATATTATGCAATCTGCCCAAATCCACTGTAACTACATCCCGCCTCTGGCAACTCTTGCAAATCAAGCTTTTTCTCCTCCAAATGTATATCCTGTAGTCAAAGTTCATTTTTTCACCGCAAATCCTGCACTAGTTCGTCGCCGTGCAGCACTGTCCCATTTTACAAGTGCCTACATATTAGCTAATACATCTTCGACAGGTAAAGTCACACACTCAAAGTCCAACTTTCTCAGTAAACAATTCTCTAGAGGGTGGTCTTTGCTTTTGTTTTTGTTTTCGTCATCGGGAAAAGCTCGCTCTCTCGCTCTTCTCTGGCCTGTTTTTCGCGTAAACACGAAACAAAAGCCTTCACCGTCACCGCTACACAGCGTAGCTTTTGGCTTTTTCGCAGTTTGGATTTACCCACGAAGTAGTTCGGATTACCCCGACAGTAAGGTTGAAAAATCCAAAAACGGTGCTAGCAGCAAAAATTGTTTTTAACAAATATTTGAAAAAAAAAAAAAGAGAAAAAAAAATTCTAAGGATACACGGTGGTGGTGTATATGTTGTGCATTTAGTGGAGTTCTTGTGGTCGTGATATGATTCGTTCCTAACTGGGCCAGTAAATCAGTGTTGGGGCAAAAGAATATGTAGTCGAAGCCGATTGTTATCCTTTTTCTATGCCCCCGCTCCTGTCGAAAGGTGCTGAATGTGAGTGTGACCGCGTCGCTGGTATCAACATTGTGGATCTGTATACCCACAGCCATCCGTGCATATATACACGAGCATATTGTCAATTGCAATTAAGAGCACAGTGAAAGGTGTACTAAATTAAAACAGCGCGGAGTAGCACAAAAGGATACCTACCTACCTACCGACGAACAGAGATTACAATCGTGAAAATATTTATTTTTGAATGTTTGCGTTCAAAATATCGATAAAGTGCTGGTGCATTGGTTTTGGTGTGCGTGCGTGTGCGGTGTATGCTAAAGAAATCCTTTGTCCGCTTGAGGATACATTGTGTGCCTGTGTGCAATCGCAACGGAGAATTAATCAGTGTGCAGCGCAATAGGATTACAGTGCAATCCGTTGTGAAAAACGAAGACCCAGGATACAGCGAGGGATAGCTCGGTTTTTTCCATTCTGTGATTGTGAGTTTTATGAAATTGTTTTGTGATTTTCCATTGCAACCTAGCCGACCCATTTGTGTCAGTGTAGACCGTGGTCGTTTGTAGGGTGGGGGTGGGGGTGGATGTATCCAGGGACCTGTTGCCAGCTGCACCGTATACGCAGCGAGAGGGTATCTGTGTTTGCTAGATCGGTTTGCTGGTGTCTGTGTGGGTGGAGGACAGGTGTTTCCATTAACTGAATCTATTCTGTAATTACCCACGACTGAGGGTGTTGCAGAAGTGTTTCCCTTGGGGCATTGGCAGGATACTGTATTCGGCCGACAGGTTTAGGAGTGTATCTCTTTGGTATCAATTTCCGGTTGCCGTTCATTTTTGTTTCGCTTCGGATGTGTTGCCCAGGAGGACAAACAAAAAAAAAAAACGGTCCAGGTGATTTTATAAGTGTTTTACGTTTCGTTTCATTAAAACTGCATGGCAATGGACCGAGGGTGGTTTTTTGTATCCCCCTTAATGTGGGACGGAGGGGTGGATGTGCCTTGCTGGAAATGTGACTACTTTTTCCCTTAGCAGTGGACTATTAGAAATTGAGAAGCTTTGCTGTTTGGTCTCGGGAATATTTGCTATTTAAGCTGCCCCACTTTTGAGTTTGAGGGTGTGGTAGGTTTTTGGCGAGAAACTGAGTTCCAAATCGAGGCTCGAATTATAGCTTTGTCCATCTACAAGGTGACCGCTCAAATTGCTGCATGATTGATGACTTTCGGACATCCACCCATCAAGCAGATGGAAATGCTGCTGCCTAGTCGCGCTCAGTGTTGAAATTTATCGATTTGATTTGGTGCGCAAATGAAATGTGGCCTTTTCCATCCATACGTGGGAGATTTTGCGAATAAATTTTGTTGAATTGTAAGGCTGAATTGGTGTCAAAAAGGAAATAGTTACTGCGTGGGCTTTCTGTTTATCCTAGAAGTAATTACTACCACGGCAGGTGTTGCAAGGAGCTTATTGAAATCCGTCAGGACAAACAACCATCATCGCATGACCTTCCCAAGACTCTTTTGACTGTAGGACTAGCAAAGTTTGGAAATGGCTTCTTGCGAACATAGAAATCTTTCAGGAGGCATCTTGAGGCCCTTTTGAAGGTCTTTAGGATCGTCTTTCGCGAAAGCAGTTAAAGAAAAAACTGTCGATCATTTTATGCCGCAAAATGCTCTTCAGCTTTTTTGAATCGGAGCGAAAACGTCCCCTCAAGAAAGAGCCTCCTTATGCCGTGCTTTCAGGAATATGCCGAGTTTTGTTCGAATTGGGTGTGCCATCAGCTTAGGATTTTTTTAAATAAGACTTTATTTATTTATTTATTTATTTATTTATTTATTTATTTATTTACATATTTTTTTTATTTATTTATTTATTTATTTATTTATTTATTTATTTATTTATTTGTTTATTTATTTATTTATTTATTTATATATTTATTTATTTATTTATTTATTTATTTATTTATTTATTTTTTTACTTACTTATTTATTGGTCTTTCACCAAAGAACAAACAAATTATGATGTCCTCTTTTTATGCAATAATTCCGAGGGTATCTCGTTTGGACTTCCATTTTTAAGATTATTGGACCGCATTGCCAGCTTTTTCGACTGCACCTTGAAAAAAAATAGAAAACTGTTCTGAACCGATACCACCTGTTTTGAATTTTCATCGTTATATCTACAAGCAGCTGGCCTTGAGCGGTGTGAACGAACTTTGTCGAACGAATCTTCTGAATTTGGGCTTTTCCCTGGCGATTTTCGAAAAAAGTTGTGCACCTTCTTGGTCAAATTATTTATAAAGAAAGCCCGTTTTGTGTTAGCAGTCGAAGGAGGTATTTTCTGTAGCTCTTTTCGCAATACCTTTGCAACGTCTGTCGACCTTAGTTCTCTCTGTTTTTGAAGGAGATTTATGAGCAAGCTTTGAAATGCCCTTTCTTTGACCACGTCGCTACGATAGCCCAATCTCTCCAACATGTGTCTCTGCCATGTTGCTTTGAAGCTCCAAGCTGTGGCTTAGCTCTCTCTGTGCAATGTTCCAATCTGGGTGTAACTTTTCATAGTAGCAACACTATTAGCCTAAGAGGCATCAAATCGCCACTTGTAGTTGAAATGGTCAAGATGTTGGCAAGTGGTTCTGCCGCAAGAGAGGTAGGTAGGGATGCCGTTTTTACCCTGTTCCGTAGTACATATATGACATCTTGTACAATAATTTTTAATTAACTTTGCTACTCTGACTGACCTAAAACGTGTTAGATGATCCAATCCTTAGAGATCGTTTTTTAATCCGAAGAAGAAAGAAATCGGGGTCTTTAGAAATGTAATTTAGGTCTCACCTTCGCAGACTAAAAGAGGTATCCAACTTTTAAGGCTTCTACCTACCTCATTCCTTATTTTTGAAAACATATATGTTGTACGTAAGTTACAAACACTTTACCAAATTTACTGTCAGTTTTAAATTGCCAGGGCAGTCATTCCGTAATTTTTCAGACGATTATCGTCGAAATGATGGACCTCCAAAAGTAGCAACTAAGTGCCAAAATTACGAGTTTGAGACCTTAATCCAGTTGGTTTTCTACAAATGTAATGAAAGCTGACGATAGTGAAACAAATTCGGGCAGAATGTAGCTTCTTATAGTCAAAAGTCTCAAAAACGATATCGTCGCGACGATAATTGTTATATATGGAATATGACCCCAGCAAATGTTTAAAATCGTCAAAACAAAATATTCACACCTCTTTCACAAAAAAAAAAGAAAAAAAAACCTGACAAAGTGCGATAGTTGCTCGACAGAAAATCAAGCGTAAAGCTAGGAACTAGAATTATTCAATATAGCTTTATTTAATAAATTTCCTTTAAGTTCGGTCTAGTGAAAAACTCATAATGTGACTTCTGACAATTGGCGAATTTTTTATGTCATAGCCATAGCGAATTCCGTCCGACAAATGTGTCAAATTTTCAAAATTTGTGCTTCCAACAAAATGTGAACCCTTTAACTTCGTTTTGCCATCAATTGACCAAACGTCTGCCACTTGACCCAATTGAGCATAAAAATACTAGGTCATTCTTTACTAAATGCAGCTCGAAGGACCAATTAATGTCTCAGCAGATTTTCCACGAAACGAAAAAGCCTAGGACGGCTTCATTTTGGAAAGACAGTGTCTTAAAAAAAATCGAAACGAATCCCCTTTTCCTTCTCAATCCGTGGCTACATTAGGCCATTAATTTGATAAAAAACTAGCGGACCACCGTTTTGAATGCCCGAAAACGTCATTTTTTAAATGAAAAATGCTTAATTTTATAAACAAAAGTAGCTTAGAACCTGCACACATTTATTTGATACATTAAAAAAAAAGAATTTTCCAAATCGGTTCGAAAGATGTTTGCGAACATACAATTTTGCCATTCAGTTTTATGTAAAGGGTGTCCCATAATTCACGCAGAATGTAATTTTTATAGAAAACACCGATTTTCATTTTTCAATTTTAATTTAATTTTTTATTGATTCATAGATTATTCAGATTGGGGCTATGTATGGAATAACACATCGGATAAATGGCCGCCACGGCTTTGCTGGCAATTACGTATTTTTTTATTGAAATTTTCAATGACCGTTTCGCATAAGTGGGGCTGAATTTCATTAATACACGTCCCAAAAATTGGTGGTCGTGGGCTTGTTTGCATAGACCGAAGGAAAAAGAAAGTCCAATCGCCTTAAACCGCAAGAAGCCCAATTCTGATCGCATCGCAAAAACGGGCGCTGCGAAATTACGCCAGAGGAAATAACACTCCGAAGATCAAAATGAAATTAGTTCCTAAAAATTGGGCCAATTTTTATAACGAAATTTTTTTTTTTTTGTATGGGGACTCGCTGGAAGGGAAAAACATTGAAAGACATTGCTGAGCTAGAACGCGAGGGATGCTTCTGCAATAGTGAGGGACTTTATCCCATTTAAAAAAAACCTCCCTGGGGGACTGACTTTCGTCATCCCGAATGTGTTTGCACCTAGTTGTTCAATTAATCGGCAATTTATTTTTGAATTGTTTGAGAATTTAAAAGAGAAATCCGCCGGTTGTCGGATTTCTGACCCTTTTTGGTAGAAAATATAACCTATTTCTATTCTTAGCTAATTTTTATAGATCAAGCGGTTTTATCCGCCTTAATCTCCTGATTACATGGTCTGTATTTAATAATTCGGTTATTTCTAAACTAACGTGGTTGAGAAGCCTACAACATTTGAGCATTTGAGCAACTTTTTGAATTTCGTCTTCAACCATTTCAATATTTAGATCTCTATGAAGATCAGCGTTGCGTATGTAAGATATGTAACGAAATAAAACCCCATTTAGTTTGTGGAAATAAGCCCAGAAAAATGAAAATGAACCCCAAAAAATAAATGAAATAATGCCCCAAAGTACATTTTTATTTTTGACGTATTCTAAACAAATGAAAATATGCCCCAAAAACTTATAAGAACACCTTCAATTTATCTTTATTTATTTATACAACCTGTCTGCAATTGGGACATTGGAAATGTGCAAAACCAGTTTCAGGTTGCATTCAGTGCTTGCAAGGTAATAGCACGATATTTGCCGGAAAATCAGTGCAAACTACGCAAACGTGACAACCTTGAGGTATAGTAACATCTTCACTTTGGTGTTCCTTCAAAATTTCCTCTGAGGAGGATATTTCATCTCCGAATACTTCCTATTTTGGAACCATATCCACGCAAATCCCGTTGCTTTCAGAGACCATCCGCGAAATAAATGACATCTTTTGAACATTATATTTTAATTTAAACAATTTTTTAATTGTTTTTCATAACAGTTAAGAATTAAATGATTCTCTCCACTTACAGCTTAAGGTAATAACAAAAAAACAATTGTTTTAATTTGATGAAATAATAGTTTTTTATAAAATAACAAATCCGTTCAAATTTTTAGCTATTATTTCATTTTTTCCCCGAAAACTTTGCGAAATTCATGCTTGACTTAACTGCACAATGTATATATAACCGAACTCGTATGAAAAAATTATGGTAACACAAAAAACACTTGCTAGAAAAACATTCTAACTGCTAACTGGTTTATTATATTTTTCTTGATTTTTAGAAAAATAAGGATAGCGAAATATCGCCCAAAAAATATTTCTTGGGTCAGATTTCATTCTCATAAATTAAATTAGACCCCAAAAAATGGAATTACACCCAAAATGTATAAAATTTTTGTTGTTATTGCATTGCGAGCATAGTTTTGGGGCCCTATTTAAATTTTTCTTGGACCTTATTTCCTGCGGCGTTATTTCGCAGAGCGGCAAAACCGCCCGATTACACGATTAGGAAATGACTCATCCAGTAATTGTTTCTCTGGCTCTGGCTCTGGCTTGTGGCACCGTCCAGTCTCCCTGAATTTTTCAATCGTTCTTTTCACAGTTGATGGTTTTAAATCACACATTTTGGACGAAAATTGCGGACTGTAGCTGAAAAACTTTCATTATTTTTAAAATATTCCTCAACAATGAAAATGCGTTGTTCCTTCGTATAGCGGTCCATTTTTAGCATAACCCCGAACTGTCAGCTGTCACATTGTTATCTTATTTTTTCGTTGGCATCACTGTAGTATAAAATGGCGCAAAATTCAAATTTCACATGGATTATGGGACATCCTTTATATAGATTAAGTGGGGAGCAACCGAAACACATTTCTGTGGCTTAAAAAGTTTCTCTCAATCGCTGGAACCGTCTTTTGCTTTCTTCTTTTCCTTAGTCATAAATCGCAATCGAAAATCAAGCTCCCCAAGTGGGCACATTCTGTTTGGATTACTGAAGTAGGAGAATCTCTTTGGCAATTGTCGACAGAATCTTAGACCTATGCTTGCTCGAAGTTACTCGAAGTAGGGATCGGCTTATTCATATCCGAAGTTCAAATCTCTGTCATATTGCATCTGTCTTCAGTCATCCATAGCGACGGACAGTTGTGTCTTTCTATTTTGTTACATAGATTGCCAAAACCCATGCTTTCATGCTTGTTGCGCGCATTTTTTAGCTTTAAGTCTGACTTCTTCATTCCAGTTTCGTCGCAAATCTATGACCACTTGTTCAATATTATTTCTTCGCGGCTTTCTTCCATCTTGTCGCAGAGTTTTTCAGCAAATATTTTCTGAAGATGTTCATGTTTTTCTGCGTTGGGTATTTTATTGGGCATCTGTCACTGTCACTCTCAGTGACAGATAGTTCTTGTTCTTGTTTTTTTTTACATGCAGTTTGAAGTTTTCAATTGATGTCGTTGTCAGATTTTTTCGTAAATCTGCATCTGCTGTTTCTTGTCTTCGGTCTGCCGGGTTCGTTTCGTCTTGCAGAGTTTCATTTCCATTTACAAATTTCTTCCTTCGACAGGAATTGAGTTTACTTCTGAATGTAACTCTGTTTAGCAATCAATTTCGATAAAAATGCATTTTAAAAATCTGAAGAAGTCATGGACAGTCAAAACTTGGAGCCTGCTTGTCGATTCTGGCCATCAGGAAGTCTTGCAAAAGCTTTTAATGGAATGGAAAATTTGTTCCGCGATATGACAAAACATGCTTTCTATATAGGGAAAGTTCATCTCTTCACCGATGTTGATTTGCCATTTAAAATTGAACCAAAAAAACCTCATTCGCTTTTTGAATTGTCCTTCGAGCCTTAGAGGTTCTGCCCAGTCCTCCGCGTCACCTACACAGTATAATAATAATTTCAAATCCGATCAAAAAAGTTTTCTCCCTTCATAAACAGAGCTCCCTTAAAAATTTAAATTTATTGACTGATAGCGAGACAGGTTGGGAGCCACCCACCCACCTCTCACATTATCCCTCTTGAACATTTTAAGGGAAAGAAACATCCAATTAGTGGCCATAGCTACAAGCCGTCCGGGCTGACGCTAATGTGATCACGTTCGTCTCAGGCGAGTTGGTATTGAAATATACACGTACGTCGCCTTCGCTTTAACAAACAACAAAGGACGTTGGAGGATAAGTCTGTTTTTTTTTTTTTAATTCGTCATCGAGTTCATTTTCCTTTCCAGCTCCTTTAAGGAGTACTTTTATTTTTAATTGGTGGAATCCCATCTGCCGAGAGATTTGCCAAATTTGGAAAAATATAGTGCCACTTCCGGATTTCAGTTTTCACTTGTTTCGACTGTCCCAATTTCGAGTCCAAATCCCCAGATTTAAACAATGGAACTTGCTCAGCTTGTTTATAAATATCCACTCATTTTGAAGACGAAAATAAACAGTTCCCAGGAATAATGAATTTATTTGTTTATTCACTAATTGGTGGAAAATGATTTATCAGTTAATACTGATAAATGGGTAGGATTTAACGCTTTGGGTAGTGGGAGGGGGATTCGTTTTTCGGCGACACATTGAGTCCGAGTTCCGTTAATCGGCTTAGTATTAGATTGATGTTCAGCACATTCTCGTTCTCACTCGTTCATTGTTTGTTTACGTTTGACGTTTGGATTTGTTTTTATTATTTAAATGGTGCTCTTCGACTGGCTTTTATTCAATTGCGATCTATGTCAAATGTAATGGATCAATGTGTGTGTGTGTGAAAGTTGAATAGAATCCCATGGTCGCAATCATTCATGGAATTTAATTTGGTTGGAAGAGGGAGACTTGTCGAGGAGGGAGAAGCTGCTATGGGTCATGGAAATATTCCGACTGAAATGTTTTGCATCGGAAAATATATTCAGTTCGATTGACTTGTTCAATTTATGGCGAGTGTTTTTGGCATGTTAGAGGCAGACTTTTCTATTTTGAAAGGATGTACGAAACGACTTGTTTCAAATATGCATCCTTGTGCTAAATTTTGCAGTTCAGCTGCCATAAGTGTCAATACACCCGTTTGTCGTTTAGTAAAATTTTATTGTGTGTTTAACTTTTTTGAGACAAAATGTGTTTTCAAAATTTGTTTACTAAACAGAATAGGTTTTAGATTATGTAGTTTGTTTGTATAGGGGAGGTGCCACGCCCTCTGTACCGAAACACTTCACATAACGCTTATAACCTCCCGCAGAAACCCACCGAAGTACAACTGCTAACAGATTTAAAATCGACCACGGATTTTAGAAATTTACAAAGTTTCTTTGTTTCATGTTTCTTTTGATGGGCGTGAAAAAAATGTTTGCAACAATATTTTGGTAAATTTCGAGTTCGAACATCCTGTTGAGGTGTCAAATATTTGACAAATGGGGTGGTATATGTTGTTTGTCATTATATCCGATGTAGATTGACAAATGCTAACCAAGCTAGAACGGCTGTCAAAAAACAAAGCTTAAAAAAAAAAGTTTCACTTTAAAAACATAGAAAATAAACATCATATGTCGTTTAGACAAACAACAAATACTGCGATCTTTTTTGACAAAGCTTTGAATGTTTAAAGGTTAAAAGTGCATTGTGGTCCAAATTTGTCTAAGAAACTCGATATCAAAAGAAGGCTTGTGCGTTTTAGTTCAAATCTTCCTATGGAGCTAGCGAGGTTCCCAGGCAAAGTTTTCATTCTTTCTATTTATATTCGGTACAACTGATCTGCAAGGGTGCCTTAGCCTATCTTCTCTTTGTGACAGATTTCATTTTTGGGACTGACCGAAAGAACCTACAAACTTCTGCTACCTCCGAAAGGCTGAATTGGGAAGGTTTTCCAGAACAGTTTTACTCTAAGCTCGCGTGGAATACTTACGCGTAAAGAACAGCGCTTTTGTCGTTTTCTAGTGGTTGGATATAATGTAGCCTATATCTGCCTCCGTTCTACAAACTAACACTATACCTTATTTCACGACGATTGGTTGAGGCGTTGAGGAGCGCAAGAAGGACAAACATTCTCATTCTTATCGATAACACCAAGGAACTTTTTCATCTGTGAGGGACTAATTTGCGGATTTACTGCCCTCTTACTCTGACGCCCAGGCGACCCCCACAGGTCTTTTGAGTATAGTTCCAACCTTAATTTGAACTCGTGGTTCAATTGATTTATTCATTTATGGGTCGTGTATTTATACGGGACGCGAAAGACCACCACCGAGGTACTTAAACCCTCGAATAGTTGTTCAACGATCACGTTAGATTTAAGATAAAATAAATATTTTTCTGGGGGTCGAACCGGGAGCACTTTTAATCATTTACCCGCAGTTCATTGAATTCACTAGTTCGAGGACATTTTTTGAGCTGCCTGTAGTTTGATATTGTTGCTACAGAAGCTTTAAAAGGCTCCTCATTCTTTGTGAAGGTTTATGCGCAATTTTGACTCTCAAAGTGTGTAGGTCGTTGAGGTTGTTAAATTAAGAACCAAGTTTATAAAAATGTCCACAGATTGGAGACCGTTTTAAACGTATGTAAAGAAGTTTCTGTTAAAATTTAGAACCAAGTTCATAAAAATGTCTACAGATTGGGGACAGTTTTGAACGCCACTTAAGAATAATATTTTCCTCAATGATTTATAACTCAAAAGGTTGTTGAGGTTGTTAAATTAAGAACCAAGTTTATAAAAATGTCCACAGATTGGAGACCGTTTTAAACGTATGTAAAGAAGTTTCTGTTAAAATTTAGAACTAAGTTCATAAAAATGTCTGCAGATTGGGGAACGTTTCTAAAGAAATTTCTGTTGAAATTTAGAACTAAGTTTATAAAAATGTCCACAGATTGGGGACCGTTTTAAACGTTTCTAAAGAAGTTTCTGTTAAAATTTAGAACCAAGTTCATAAAAATGTCCACAGATTGGGGACCGTTTTAAACGTTTCTAAAGAAGTTTCTGTTAAAATTTAGAACTAAGCTCATAAAAATGTCTACAGATTGGGGACAGTTTTGAACGTCACTTAAGAATAATATTTTCCTCAATGATTTATAACTCAAAACGTTTGCCAATTGAGAACAAAAATGACGAAACGATTTAAAACCTAATCGGTTGCACATAAGTGGGCATGCGGATATTGACTTCTTTATTTAAAAAAAAAAGTGATAAGATATTTATATATAGACAAGACAATTAAAAAAATATGTCAGCATTGCAATAGATTGCTATCGCAACGAAACAGTCAATCAAAGTGATTGATTGAGTTGTCACCTTGAACGGGTCAGTCATTCTGTTGTCGCCTGATTTTCTGACCTCTTATTTTCCTAACGTATTTTTTAGCAAATCAACCATCAAAGGCATCGAATTTTGTAGTTTTTTTTTCAGCAAGAGGGATGCGGGAGCAAAAAAATTTGGACTCATGGGTAATAATGTCAAAAAGTAATGTTAAAGTCACACCACATATCAAAGACATACGCCAAAATAACCGGACTATGCCACTTTATCATAAATACTTGCATACCTTCAGGCTTATTGTTGATTTTATTGAGCTTTGCTGAGACAGACCTACAACTAGTTTTGCAATCCGTTTGCCTTTTTAACATAGAAATAAAAATACAAATTGAAATGTATAAAACAACATTATTCCCAAAAATGTGGAGGCTCTTTTTTAAATTAAAAACTTTGCGCGAAATTTTCTAAAACAGTGCCCCGGTAGTGACATGATTCCTCTCAGTACGTAAATTCAACGATCAAGTTAAATGGGCGATGCGATATTGTGTCATTTGCGGATGACTCTGACAACTAAGTTAGAACTTGACAGCAAATGCCTATAGATCTGTATCCCACACACAAACCATCTGTTGGATTAAGCTTAACGAAATCATTTTTGTGGACGAAAATACGATTGGAAGTTCAGATGTCTGCCACGGAGTTCCATTTGAACTTAAATTTGCAGGCGGAAAAACTGGTCTTTTCATGCACCCAACAGGCTGCTTATTTTTTGCTTAATTTTCTACAAAATCAGTGCTCTAATACTGCTAATACACAGCACTTATCTTATCTGCGGTACTTTGTTGATTGTTTTCCAACAAAGTCAGGAAGACGCTTTAATAACTGCCAATGACTGCAGGGAGGACAGACAGGGACAAGTTTAAACGTCTCTTCTTCCAGAATCCTTTTTCAAAATGTTGCAACAAGGTTTATTTATTTTTTATTTTTTAAACAAATCTCAATGTTGGGGCAAATCGGTTTTTCCTTAAATGTTTGACGATATGACTTAAAATGTCGCCCAAATTCTGAAATCCTGTCATTTTTTAATTGATAAAAGCATGGAATAAACGTCTATTTTTATTGTAATTTGTTACGTACTAACTTTATCAGATAAACTGGAACTTGAGTCTATTTAAATTTGGATTTGATTGGAATAATTTTTGAATTTTTTTCTGATTTGAATGGCTTTTGCGTCAGAAAAACCAATTCAAAACTTTATATTTAAAAAAAAAAATGCTAGTTAAAGAATCTGTTGGTCGATCCTGATTTCGAGAAAAATTTTATAATATTGCAGTTAAAAGCGAAATCAAATCCTTTGTTTTTTTTTTTGGGGGGGGGGGGACAAAGTGTGAAGCAGTAAACAATATTTGCCAAAATTTATTTATTTCCCAGTAAAAACTTAATGGATATTTCTTAAAATATCTGAATTCATTTAACAAAAGATTACAAAAACGAAAAGCATTCAAAAAGGGACTTTTTTGTACAAACTATGTCCATTTATAGGTTATGAAAAAAAACATTGAAAACCCGACTTCCTTTTATTTTTATATTGGGATTTGGAAGCTTGCAAATTTGTCATTACAATTTACATAAACTACATAATTTTTATAAGTTTTTTATGAGGTTTTTGTACCTTCTCTTTCAAAATGTGACACTGATGACTTGTGAGGAGAATGACAATTCACACTGATCACAGTAATATCATTTTGGTAACACAATACATAGCACAATTATTTATTTAATAGCTCGCCGTTCACTTTTTCACTTCTGAACAGATTTTTAAATGATTTGATTTAAAAAACATCGTGACACTAGTGACTTGCAATAAGCATACGGACCATATTCATTCACCAGCTTTGATGTAACTGACAGTGATGCAGGATTAAAAGTTACATCTTTTTTTCAAGATTTTTCAGCCCCAAAATATGTACAACACTTTTTACCTTATATTCATCAAATTTCAAGAATTTTGATATCAAGAACTTTTTAAATCCAACAAATTAGAAGAACCTTTTCTATTGAAGAAAAACGTTGCCTATTAATTCCATTATTATGTATAACGTGAGTCGAACAGAGCCCATGCACAATTTCTGTTTCACTAACGTTTCCATCAACTTTTAAAGAAACATGGATTTTAACAAATTTGATAAAATAACTGATGTAAGGTGTTTTTGGAAAAATGTTTTAGGCGGAAAAACAGCGGATGGAAATTTCGCATATCCAGTCTGAAAAGATTTTATTTTCAATATTTTATCCACATTCCTCTTGCAAATGTTGAAATAATTTTTTCTGGTGTAAATTTAAATAAAACAAAAATTTGCAATCGTTTGAGTAGGTATACTGAAACAGTTGTTGAAATTTTAATCTTTACAAAGGATTTGTTTTTAATGAACTGAAATTCTTAAAAAGAAATAATATATGAATAGGTGTAACCTGTTTACAGAAAGAATGTTTTTTTTTTTTTATAAGCAATAAAATTCTAAGTCAATTTAATTGAAATATGTTCCAAAATTTCAAAAAACATTGACATTAATTTATGACAAGAGTTTTTTTTATAGATATTTATGTGATTCTTGTTTTAGTAGTAAAGTACTTCAAAACTGAATTTAATATTTCGCTCTTTTTATATTTTGAGCAAAATCTTGAAAAAAAGCTTTTTTATTTCGGAAAAACAAGATTTTCAATTTTTTTATCTGGGGACACTGGTAACTGACTATTTTCCCCCGTTTGAGTTTTTTGGCTACGCTCATTGCGCGAATTTTTTGCTGAGAAATACAGAGCAGGTGCCATTTGCAAAATAATGCGAATTTCAAATTCAAAATTTTATGACGTGAATGACGAATTTTGGGGACAGGTTAATCTTGAATAAGTAAAAATACAAGATAATATTATTCTTAAATATTGATTAGTATTACTTTTTAAGAGCACTTAATTCTTGTTTATTAGCTGTTCCAGCGTTGTTAAGCTTGTTGGAGCAGAATTCAAATCTGGCGCTTAAAAATTGTATGCAAATCTATTTGTAGTGCTGGACGATATTTCAAAATTTTTAAAATTTAAGTAAAATAAATCTTTTTCAAGCTATGCTAATTTATTGCCAATAAGTCCAGGTTCTAAGTAGTGTTTCAGACATAAAAAGTGTTAAATAAATGTGGTTTTATAAAGCAAATAAACATAGGGTAGATGTCCCTTGCAACATTTAATAATACGGCAGATATCCTTCGGTTAGAAAAGGTGATGTCGCATTTAAATCAGTTCATGTACTGAGAGCCTCAATTTCCCAGTAAATAGTCCTAGCAACCGGCTTTGTTCTCAATACGGAAGGGCAGATTCAAGATACACACGGAAGACACCTTTTACGAGATCCAAGGAAATATACAAATCTACCAAAGACTGGGTTTTGAGGGTGTGACATTAAACGAACCACCAGATGAATTTAACACCTCAGACTAGGTCCAAGAGGTGCATATTCTTGCCAAACTCAATTCGGAACATGAGTAAACCCTCAAAAACAAACAACAAACCCACCTAAAATTAAATCATATGGCATTTAATGCCAGTAGGATGCAGCCCATTAAACCGTCTCGTGTTAGAAATTTACCCCTATCTCTCTTATTAATTTAGCCACTGTCATTTCGAGCGCTGTCCTCCTTCGCAAAACTATCTTGAGCCACATTCCCCGCGAGCCCAAGACACTTATCATTCAAATCTATTCAACTCAATCACTTAAAGCAACAAAAAAAAAAACACTTTAAATAAATCAAAACACGATAAGAAAAAGCTTCTCCCCGATAAGATAATTTTGTTAAAAATGCTCCAACTATAAAAACAAATACCCCCACACAACATCTATCACGCAAAATGGAAATCTCTTCAAATTATGTACACATGCATGCCCTTGGACTGCTATTACTCGCATTATTGTTATTATTTTTTGAAAAAAAAAAAAAATTGTCACATTGACTCGAAATCGATTTGATTTCGCTGCAAGTCATTTCATTTGTTTGTACGAAACGACTACGAGTATGTGACGGCAGCCGTTAACGTCAAAGGCTGGCGGCATAAACGCAGAATCGCAATTACAGCAGATGAACGATGCCTGAAACTGAACTCCACCCTAGGGGCAAAGAAGGATCAAAGAAGCTATGACGCAGAAAACAAGAATTATAACAAAAAATGTTGCGTATACGCCATACTAATTCGATTCAAAACACAAACAGACTGTCGTCATTTTAACCAGCTGATAATTGCTTTAAGAACTCCGTTTTCGTGTTCCCCTTCGCTGCCTGTACCTAATTACACAATAATTACATGCAACACTTGCGTTTTCGGCGCACCAAAAGGGTTCAGACCGGTCACGTTCCCATTTTTTATCTTTCCAATTCTTTCAGTCCCTTTTTAATTAAGGCCAAGCAGCAGAATGAAAAAATACGAGCTACAAACGGTTTTACATGTCATACCACTCGGCAAACATAATAATTTCACATTCCCTGTTTAAGGGATTTATTCCCTTTTTTTCCCTTTACATATATTTCTTGTTCACAAAGAAAGTGCGCCTGCCTCTATCTTTTTCTTTTTCTTTTGCTTTTCTTTGGAATTGGAAACTTTTGGGGAAAGCATGTGGAAATTTAAGGTCCTGGAATTGATTTCGCCCCCGCGATAGGGAATGGATAGGAATAAAAATGGAAGAAAGCAATTTCGAAATAAATAATTCACTCGGGCTAATTGCGTCGAGTGTGATACGACGGCGGGTATATTAATTCTTTTATCACGACGCAGAGTCTGAGGTTTGTGTTCCCCCGCAGACCAGACGCTGACGCACGCACCTTCAAAGGCTTCCAGAATTTCTTCGCTCTTCATTTGTTCACGACCGTCGTCGTCGTCGTCGTCGTCGTAGTAGTCCTCTCTGTGCTTACACAATTTATTAAGATTTATAGCCAAGGAGTTTTGTTCAAGCAAATAATTATAATGAATACAAAAGTTTTTCGATGTTGTGCGCCCTTTTTTTTTTCGTTTGTGTGTACATGGAAGGCCGTAACCATTTTTTTGTCGAAGATTTATTGGGAGTTCTTCCTTGAGATGTGGTAGATTCGGTTCTTCTGCTCTTTCATGTCGGAAGAGTTCTCGGGCTTTTGCGTTTGCCATATGTAAGTGATTTGATTAACTTTTTGAAGTTGAAAATATAAATCTTCTGTTTGTGGAAATTCGCTCTTGTATTAATAATGGAAATACGAATTGGAAAGCGGGGACCTTTGATGGTGGTGACAGAGGGGGAAATTTAATTTGGCGACAAGGATTTTGTAATTCATTCGTCACAGAGGAGGGGCTGGTGAGATGGCTGAGAACTGCTTTCGGTTTCTCGGTTTGCGTTTCGCCTTTGGGAGCTTCACAAGTCCGTTCAATATTTTGTTTTATTGTCTTTGGGTCAAATGAAGCTCTCAAGAGCAATTTTAGAATGAAAAATGTTGCCAATGCAAGTTCGTGCAGTTTCAAGTGGGAGTAGAAAAAGTGTGTGGATGGTCACTGGGCGATGGCTCTCAGGTTCGACCCCGGAAAATCACAAAATGCAGAATTTCTTTGTCCCGCAAACGTCTGACAAACATCCGAAAGTGTTTAACTGTCATGGAAGAGCTTCTGAATTCAGTCTTTCGGGCTTCGAAGTTTCTTTCATTCGTCAACAAAAATAAAGACTCAAATAAACGAATGGTTCTGAGGCAATTGTCTTGGGCAAGCTTTTCCATCGCCTTGACTCTGTAGCTTAAATTCGAAGACTGTGCAATTTGTTCTTCTCTTTCTCTTTGACTAAGTCGATGCTTTGTACAAAATTGATCAGTCGTCGTTAAATTTTCCGGCATACCGAACGAATCTTTTACGACGAATTTTTTCCTTAAAACTCCCCAATTATTTGGGTCCACTTCATGAAGCAGCTCAAAGCTAAAGATGAGGGATTTTTAAGATTTATTACAGAGTCTCGTTAGTTGCCGGGGAAAGAGTCTCACTATAAATTTGTTACACTTATTCACGTAAAGATGTCGCCTTCAGATGTAATAACGTGATCGACAACGTACCTGACACCCTTGGAGGTATAGCTGCCTGGTAACACGTTCTGTCTTTCAATTTGAATACGTACCTTTTTGGTGGCAGCATATAAAGGGCTGTTATCTTCTCAATTAAAAGGCCGATTTTCTTTAGGTTTTCTTATATTTTTATTAATTTTCTTTACACCGATTAAAAATGGCTGACCAAACGTCGTTTTACTTAATTTCAAGTGTACAGTCTACTTTTTTATACACCGACCACACCCAAAATTAAATTGATCGTAATTCGATATAACTGACATGCCACTACAGCGGCTCTACAGGGTGATATTTTTTTCTTATAGAGGTACAGCTACATACAATCAAATAAAATGAAGGTAATGACCTTCGTATTGACACCTTTTACATGGTTTCTGGTTTACGACTTGATTTTCTAGCATCTGCGACGGTGCATCGTTCGTCTACTCATGGTAAAATGGCAGACAAATATAAGCACAAATCCGCTGTCAGCTGTCAGTATCGCTGTCACTGGAAAAGTTTTGCCAATTCGACAAACAAGCCGAAACTTTACTTGGTTTTGTTTGGTGAACCGTTTAATCCATTTTAGACGATTGTGTTTCTATATTCGCTACCCTTGACAGCTGTCAATATCGTCTGTCAATAAACCTTCTGCATTGTGTGTGCTGGCCTGTGGGCTTAGCGGAATTATTTCAAGAATGGTGTCGTGTCTTGTTAAATCTTATATTTTACATCAAAGCTGTCGCAAAATCGATTTTTTTTTGGTTCAAAACTGGACAAGGCTTCGTATAGCTCGTCTCTACAGATGCTGTCATATGCAGCTTTGAAATGGATGAAGAGAGTGATATCTGTTTGGACTTTCCCCGATCTTTCCAAGTCTGAACATGTTTCCATATACTGCAAAGAAAAAACTGATATTATGAAACTTCAAATGACAGCTGAGTTTGACAGGTGTCAAATGCCAGCGCTACCAACTTGAAACCACGAAATTAATGACCCTGTTCAATCGTGTAAACTAAACAAGTTTTCAATGACTGAAATAAAAAAGGAAATACCTTCCGGACTTTGAGCATTGATCTATTCAACGTTTAAAAGGCCTGGATCGACTCGCATTGTACGTGAACGAGCACTACGTGACGGAATTTGTTTTTATTTCGCATGTAAAATCAACATAATTCCGTGAACGTATAGCTCGTTCACTTTAAGTGGCAATTCGACCCCTGCTCTTCGAATGCTTCCAAATTTGAGCGGAGTATAGGTCACTTAAACGTTTAACATTAAAACGTGGGAACCCTTTTTTAAAAGTGCTAAATGCGTTAAAATTTGCCAAAAAATCAAGGTCTGGATGGACATTGCTTTCCTTCCTTTCGGAACATTAAATAAATAAAATGAAAAATAAAAGTTTCTTCAAGGCAAACCAATTCAAACTTGTAAACACTGTCAGTCTTTTAATGTTACACTTGAAAAAATTTATCTTTTGCGTGATGACAGCCACGCCTATTTTACATAATCGGCGATAGCTTGGAGGAAACACCTTCCGCCTTATCTGCTAAAACAAACACTCAATCATCGCACTTGCACTTGAAGCAAATGTATTTTTTGTGTAAATAAAGACCTTGCACTGATAACTCGCCTCGCATTTGTTGTTAATAAAATAAAATGTAAATCACTACCCTAACCTCGGACTTACTTCTATTCAAGTATTTTTTTAATTAGGTCCGTCGAGGCTTCCATTCGCAACCACAAATTGCATCCGCAAAACCACAATTCCAGCCCAAGTGCCCATCCCTATTAATCTTCTCACCCAATGAATATATTATAACCAATATTTATATTTAAAATCATAACAAAAACTCTGTCAAAAATAGATTCCACATGCGAGAGAGAATTAATTGCATTTGTGGCTTCCCCCTACCCTCCTACTGGTTGGAGTCTTTGGTCAGCCATATTGCATTTGTAGAATTAATTTTTCGAAATCAACAAACGGCGTACAAGGACCGAAGAAAAACAAAAAGTCCTTCACACACTTTCAGCAGCATATCGCAACTGTCAGCGCAAATAAATTCAATTAAACGGTATCACTCCGTAGCCGCATATTTAATAAACGAACTAATTAAATTATCTTTCGACATGTATACATCCTCCGCGCCGCTGTGTGCATGTGTCCTGCGGAGACTGTCTTTCGCAACACGCTGGGGATTCATCGGAAGCTACTGTTACGCGCAGTTATAGCCCATGTGACCGCCAAATTTTCGCTTGAACACATAAAATTGCCAAACAATCGAAATAACCCGCCGATTAATTATTATTAATTATTGTAGTTTTTAGCTGATCTATGGGTGGGGGTGCGGAGCCAGGGTGTTATTAAAATTTGCGGAATATTTTGCAAACGTTACCGCTGGAAGTACACGTAATTCGCTTTCTAATTATATCAATTGGGTTTCGAATTATTTTCACATGCCACGGCGATCTCATTTGAATAATGGAATTGCATTTGCAGTTGAGCAGCTCCGGGCGGTACTGTGCACTTACGAGTGGAATTGAGTATTGAGTATTAATTTGGATTATCAGTGGCATTAAGGTTAAATATTGGAGGGTGGTGCATTTCTTGTTGGGTAGTCTGCTTCTGTTTTTGGGTGAGCTACCTTCCAAAGGACCAGCGTTTCGTGCTCTTAGAAGTTTTATTGGACTTAGCCCAGTTACATTTCAATTTGGAGAACTATGTACGATAAACACTGAGAGGCTACCTCTGGAGCCTTTAAAAATACCTCTAAATGAGAATATTTTTAGCGTGTTGTGCTCTTAGAAGCTTTATTAGTCTTAGCCCAGTTATAGTCAACTCATTTCAATTTGGAACGATGTATGATGAACACTGAGGGGGTACCTCTGGAGCCTTTAAAAATGTCAACTTTAGATGAGAACATTTCAAGCGCAGTGTGCTCTTTGAAGCTTTATTGATCTATATTTAGTGTAAGGGTCACTTGTGAGGCTGAGAAGCCTGCAATTTGGCGGATGGATATCCCGCTGTCAAATCATTTGAATTCGATCGGTGTCCTTCCGTAAATAAAGCAAAACCTATATTTCCGTTGCTAATAACACAAAGCACCGAGTTCTATGAGGTATTCATTTCCTGGATAAATCCTCCTAAAATTAACAAGGCCTTCAAAGGATTCAAAGAACTATGAACCTTCTTTCGAAATCGTTGCTGTGGATCCCTCTCTCTCTCTCTCTCTCGCACTCAAAACCTTGGTGGCGTTGGATCTTATGGGTAGATAGGTCGATGAAACCCTTTGTGGCTTTCTCGACAATCCTTTTGGCCTTGTTGATGAAGAGGATAGCCTAGATCCCATTTATGGAATCGGAGAAGGTTATTATAGTCCTTCGGTTAAATTATTCGAGAACTCTTCAAGGGTGTCGAAGAAGGGTTTACTTTTGACTGTCTGGTCCTAAGTAGTGCCTGAGTTTCTTTTTCGGTTTCGTCCTTAAAACAGTCTGACTCCATGGTCTTTTGTAGTCAAGTCTGGCGATATCTTTTCGCATTTCGCTTATACACTTTATAAGCTGTTTTTTCCTTGACACAGTTCGGCAGCCACCTCCATCTATCTGAGGTTTTGCCTTCACACGAATTCTGAGGAAGTTTTTCTCTTACTAGCCCGAACGGAAATATGAAATACGTAATATGAAATAATTCCCCAAAGTGAACAGTGTTTGACGGAGTCGTTATCTGACCAAACGTTGCTATGTCCAGGGTTACCTTAAACTGTTCAAGCGAGGACAAACCAATTCTTCCATTTTAGCGCTCAATTTGAGGTTACATTCACTGAAACCTTGATGGCAGCTTTAATGTCAGTGAGTTTGCCTATCTTTTGACTCAGGGTTACATTCGTGTGTAGTTTAAGTTAAAGGTAGGCCTCCCGGATAGCGAATAGTTTATCTGTAACACACTGAGGGAATCCATAAGCTGATATATTACTTCGAGAAGTTTAGATACTCGGAAAATACGACATTTACTCCATTTTCACACAATCTCTGACGACTTTTAAATCCGAACGTCGAATTTCCAAAATGTTCCAAAGTTCCAAAAGGTTTCGTAAAAAGACTTTTGGGAGCAATTATATCCGTTTAGGGTGCGGTATAAGTCTTCTTGCAGCCCTTCTGAATTTCCCGATCGGGAAGAAGACTTGTACCACCACCCATACCCACAAAAGTCTTTTTAAAAAACATTTCGAAGCACAAGTCCTGTTAGGAGGCAGAGCCATCACTTGAACATTGTTCACTTCGGTGGTGATATATTTTGTTCCGCGCTTGTTTTCGAGTGCAAAGTGAGTTACAAAATGTCAAAGAGTGGTTGTCAATACTTTTCCGAAGCGAAAAAGTCTACGTCGTCTTTTTAGGCAACCAGACCTGTCTTCTTAAAACCATTTGTAAGTGCTAAATTTTATGAGGAATGGAAGTTCGGTTGAAATACTAGTGCACCCTCGGGAGTATTTTTTTTTGTTTGCTGACTAAAGGCATACTCTCCCAATGATGGTAAATGATGGCGCAGCATATTGGTTCGCCAATATTGAACCTTCGCAAGGCTTGGATGGTCAGTGCTGTCCCAGTTTTATTAAAGACTCCCTCTTTGTGGGGTATCAGTTGTTTTTACTTACCAAAGCATATTTCCATTGAGTCTTAAAAACTCTTTACGTCGTATTCAGTGCTAGAAAGCCTTTCAAAATGTGCTAAAGAAAACTTTTGACAGTTTTTGACAGCTCCTTGCGATTAGCAAAGGTTACTTTGAAGCTGTTGCCGAGTTTAGTAATTCGCGGCGATATTGAAAGTGGGTTGGAAGCAGCGTTACCACAATGATACAAGTGTAACAAAAGTGTTACACTTTTTAATTATTTTACAATGTTACTTTTTTCGCTTTGTTACACTTTTTCCCATTAAAATCTTTTTTTGTTTTTCTCGTTAAAAAAAAATTGAAAAGTTGAACTGGCAGCACTTTTTTCTATCGTACAAACTTCTACCAATTTCTGTCATTGTATTTGTTTGTTTACACAGAGCCCAAGATGTGCAAAACGTCAAACTGCGCTCGGTAATGCGGGAATGGGAGGGAACGAGAAAATACAACAATATTTTTCTGTCTCGCCGCGTCGCCGTTGACAATGTTCTACATCTCGTGGTAAATAAAGTTTCTGAAATAGAAATTGAAATCCAGATTTTTTTGAGTTGAAAAACGATGTTTTTATTATTACAAATTTTTTTCAGTTTGTTAAATTTTGTTTCCGTTTGTTACACTTTTTGAATAAATTTGTTACACTTTTAAAAAAATCTGCGGCAACATTGGTTGGAAGTGGCCCAACTGCAGAAGGTATTTTTATAGTGCTGCCATGTTTTTACCCAATTCTGAAGTGGGCACACCGAATTTGCTCATGAGCAACGAGCTCAAATCAGCTTAAAACACTTAAACTTTGTATATTTTGTTTATATTTTTAAAATTTTTTGTATACAAAACTAATAACAATTTTTTTCTTTTCTTTTCAGATAAGGTTAGTGATCTACTTTGATAAAAATATTCTGTAAGTAAAATAAGTTTTTGGTCTTATAATATATTTCAACAAAAACTCTGGACAAGACTGTCATCTTTTATACCCAAAATCATTTGCTTTTTAGCATCTTCCTTTAGCATTTTAAACGAAGCGTTTTTTGCATTACACCATGCATGGAAGAATCGGGAGAAACCGATATGAATTGTGTAAAAAAGTCCACTCCAGTGTTGTGTGCTATTGGGATTATTGTTTTCCTCGGTAAATAATTTTGACCCTTCGATTTTTGCAATTCAGATCATTTTCGCACTGAATAAATTTTAGTTAAATACACAATATTTTCAACCAGAAATACTGAAACTGCAGTTTAATTCTCAACGAATTTCAACGGCTGACAGCGACCCCAGAATAACAACTGGAACTGCGAGATTTTATAAAGAGGGGGTTATATTTTATCTTCAAACTTAACTCTTAAACATTTTCTTAAGCTGGGAATTCTCTTTCCTATATAGATATGTATTACTAAAATTGGTAAATATTCATTTTCATCGATGTAAAGCGAAGATGCGTTGTCATTGTCCGACTCGTAAAGCAGACATCAGGAAGTATGCTAATCATGGATCAGCTCGGTCTTGCCTTTTGGTGGGCTACTTCACACTTCGTGGAGATTTTTATCGTAAAACTTTGCACCAGTCCATCATTTATGCCACATTAGTACAGACATTGTATTTTTATTTCAACAAGTAATGAATTAAAAAAGTTATCCTATACAGCAACCACTTCATTCGTATTATTTGGATCTGACGCCAGATGGCGCGAACATTTGACAGGCAAATGCTGTTTCCTTCAAGTCATTTTACTGCCTTTTTGAATAAGCATTTCATCGATGTAAAGCCGTGCATATATTTTATTTCCACACGTACACATTTGAGGTTGAATTTAGGTGAATATTTTATATTTCGGGAGCTTTTTTTTCTTCCATATCACGAGACGTAACTTTAATCGTTGGAATTCCCGCAAAGAGGATTTTTTTTTAACGATTTGACAACACTGATCCACGATCTGGTTAATAAGCTTCAAAATCAAACAAAAAGGTGGATTTTCTACGTACGTGATCAGCTCGCAATCCTTTCGAAAAAAGTACATTTCCCACGGCTGATCAACACTGGTCCAGTACCTTTATTGATCAGATCTTTTGTGATACAGACGCAGCTTTCAATAAGGTAGAGCTTGGAAATGTAAGAAGACCATTAGAATATTGAAAAGGTTTTTAAAAAAGGTGTCCGCAACATTCAGAAGTCCCAGTTGCCTCATTGGTCAAAATTGTGTTGTGACTTTCTTCACTTTTGTGGACACCTTAAAGAAACTGATAGCAATGGGGTTAGTAACAACATTTCCCAAACGGAACTAGTCCTTTTGACCAGAAAGCCCAACTTCAGTTCAGCCTTCAAAAGCTATAGCTAATAGAGCTACCCCTCCTTTCGGACAGCGCCTTACTTCTGAAGAAAACAATATAAGGGAAACAATTTCGAAGGCTTCTGATTTCTATCGGAAGTTTTGAAGTTTGGAAGTACTTGAAGTTTGATACTTGATGTATGAGGCCCACATGGAGCGGTGCATAAAACCAGAGAGTCCTAGGCACTTCGTGCCACCCTTCACTGGGCACATTTCCGCTTTACTTTTAGATTAAACAACTTTCTGGTAAGAAAGACGCTGAATAATTCAGGCTTCTTCAAGGCTTGCTTCTCCTTTTAGTCAAACTGATCGCCTCTCTATGCTGCCAAGTAGGTTAAGTCAGTGTCTTGGTCTGGAGCATAGTTTCGAAAGGGGGGCCTTGATCTTATTTCTACATTATAGAAAAGTGGGAGTTGCTTCCTCCTGAAGGCAAAGTACCTTGAGACTAAAGCATGAGATCCATCAGACTGAACCTTGTTACTTTAAAAATAAGGACTATTTCTGTCATACTTATTCACCTCTTCCCATTCAAGAATCGGTTTTCGCAACCATCCAATAAAAGCACAAGCACTCTTATTCTCGATTCGATTGCCAAAATATACACTCCCCTCTCATAGTACGTCAGCAGCAATCCGGTATCCCCAATAAACCAGCGCATCATAACAAAATAAATTCCAAAATGTTTTGACTTACCCACCCCCCGGCAAGCCCCCACCATCCCCTATGCAAGTGAATATACAAGCAAAATAAACACGCAACCACTATAAACACCGACCAATCCAATCCAAATAGTTCCGATCTAGTGATTCGATAAAACAAAACAGAAACAGCAGCCAGCAGCCTCCTCCTGCTCTCGTAGTGGCCACTCGCTGGTATCAAAAAAATAAAAAAATAAAACTATTTTTTCTAAAATTGTGGCATTTTTATAGGATTCGCTTGAAGCGGACGGAAAAGTTTCAAAATCGCCGCCGACGCAATCAAGTTATTTGGTGTTTTCGAGAAAATAAAATAAGACTGATCAACTAACCTCGAAATATACGGCTTCGATGACAGATGCTAAGCAGAATGGGCCTCGCGTCATCATCATCATCGTTATCGTCGGCACTCATGGAGAAGGCTGGCGATTTAGTGGCCATCCACGTACTCGCCGCTGTGTCTCTGCCATGCATACCCTTTGCGAACTATTTTTAGCCAAGCATGTGTGCTGTGGATTGTTTGTGTGCCGTTGTTTAAGTTTTTACTTCTCACTTTTGCATTGTTTGCTTGGCTTGGCTTGCTTGTTTTTATAGAGCTTAGATGTGACACCTGAGTGTAGGTACGGGCTGAATGAACAATGGCATTTCCGATCGCGGGTGGCCGGCGGAGGAGGCGAGACATTTTATGTGCTAATTACGAGAGCTCAGTCGGAGTGGAGTGACAAAATGAAGCCCAATAGATCGTGGTTAGCTTTTGTAGGAAATGTTGGAAAGGCAGATAGTTTAGAGGAAGCTAAAGGGAAGTTGGCGTTTTTTTTCAGTGAATGACCAATTGATACTGCGTTTTCAGATTCATGCAGTGGACATCAGGAAGCGCAGTCTTGCTTTGTAAGCTGCTCCACACTTTACTGAGGTTTTTAACAGAAAACTTTGTGCTAGCCCATCATTTATGTTATTTTAGCACAGACATTGGATTCAAAATCCTATACAGCAACCACTTCATTCGTACTATTTGCGTCCAACGCTAGATGGCGCGACAACTTCACACCCAAATGCCGCGATGATTTTAAGTCATTTTATTGCCTTGTTGAGCTAGAAACCTCTCTGGGTGACCTTTACATTCCGTGGCTGGTTTCTAAGAGATCAAATGTATGAAAATGCTTCTCTTTGGGCATTCCAAGAAAATCCACTTTCTAGGTTCGTACCGAGTGTCAGTTTTTGTAACAATCCACGACATCAATTGATAGATATTAATTCCAGAATAACAAACGGCAGAGGCTTAAACTCTCGCTTTTTAAGCAACAGAAAAACCTTATCCTATATAAAGGGTGATTTTTTAAGAGGTGTAGAACTTTTTTTTAAAAAAAAACCCAAAAAATTCGAAAAAATGAATGAAATATTTATTTGAATCGATAGTTTGAACCTTGCAATTTAATGTTTAAAGATAATTTCATGCAAATGTTGACCGCGGCTGCGTCTCAGGTAGCCCATCCGCTGAGTCCAATTTTGGCATACTCTTTCACACATATCGGCCGGTATCTCACGAATGAATGCATGGATGTTGGCTTCCAGTGCGTCAATCGAAGCGGGCTTGTCCCTATACACATTAGCCTTGGCATACCCCCACACAAAATAATCTAATGGTGTCAAATCGCACGATCTAGGCGGCCAATTGACCGGCCCGAAACGTGAAATTAACTGTTCACCAAACTCGCCTCGCAATTGCGCCATTGTTTCGCGTGCTGTGTGGCATGTGGCACCGTCTTGTTGAAACCACATATCATGCAAGTCAAGAACTTCCATTTCGGGCAAAAAAAAGTTTGTTATCATCGCTCGGTAGCGTTCACCATTGACAGTAACGCTGCGATTCGCATCATCTTTGAAGAAATATGGCCCAATAATGCCGCCGGCCCATAAACCGCACCAAACAGTGGCTTTTTCGGGATGCATTGGTAGCTGTTGCAATGCTTCTGGCTGATCTTCACTCCAAATGCGGCAATTTTGCTTATTTACGTACCCATTCAACCAAAAATGAGCCTCATCGCTGAACACAATTTTTCGATAAAAAAGCGGATCCTCAGCCAGCTTTCCAAGAGCCCATTCACCAAAAATTCGGCGTTGTGGTAGGTCGGCTGGCTTTAGTTCTTGCACCAGCTGTATCTTAAAAGGCTTTACGCCCAAATCCTTCCGCAAAATTTTCCACGTAGTGCTGTAACAAAGGCCTAACTGCTGGGAACGGCGCCGAATCGACATTTCGCGGTCTTCTGTCACACTAGCTGATACGGCCGCAATATTTTCTTCACTACGCACAGTACGTAAACGTGTTGGTGGTTTAATGTCCAACAAAGTGAATTTGGTGCGAAATTTGGACACAATCTTCCGAATAGACTGCTCAGAAGGTCGAGAATGCCGATCATAAAATGGAAGCAGCGCGCGATGAACATTTCGAACCGAGCACGAATTTTGATAGTGAAATTCAATAATTTGCAAGCGTTGTTCATTTGTAAGACGATCCATGGTTAAATTGCAAACCAAACTGAAGCTGTTTGACAGTGACACAAGGTACTAAACACACGTCAGCTGTCAAAACCAGTGTTGCCAAAACCAAACCAGCTAAAAAATCACCCTTTACAAACCACTATTCACAGTATTGGCATCTGAAACCAGATGGCAGGTACTTCGAACCCGCTTTTGCTAAGCACTTTTTAGCATAAAAACGTCGTCGCTTTCAAGTCAAAGCTTCAAATAATATTCAATTTCCTCGATATCAATTATTTTAAATAATACTTCGTGTTAACATCAACAGATGGCGCTATTAAAAGTTGTGATTAATGCAACACCGATCGGTTTCAAGTCGCTTACATTTTTTCCTTACATAGTATTCACCTTCGTCGACATCAATTATTTTAAATAATACTTCGGGTTAACATCAACAGATGGCTTTATTAAAACCCGCGATTAATGCAACGCCGATCGGTGGTATAAAATAAAAACGTCGTCGCTTTCAAGTTGCTTACATTTTTTCCTTAAATAATGTTCACGTTCCTGGACTTCAATTATTTTAAATATTACTTCGGGCTAACACCAACAGATGACGCTATTAAAACTCGTGATTATGGTAACACCGATCGGTTGTACAAAATGGGATGTTCGTCTGAAGGTTGCGCTCTGTAAAAAACTCAAAAATAAAAGTCCAGCACACTTATAACTGCACCAAAAAAAATAATCAGCCACAGGCATTTGCTTACCGAAAGTAGTTAGTCAAACGTCACTTTCAACTGTCATCAGGCATTAAAAATCCATCACATTTGTCAGTATTTCAATCAAAACCAAAGCACAGTAAATTCGTGTCGTCCGAGTGTTGCGGTACCTCCAATGTAGCTTCCAATTCAAAAGTAGTCACATTCTTCCTCGCCGGATTATTAAAGTAGGTTTATTTCGCTGCTTGTATTATTGTACTCCAGTCTATGGTTTGTGACCCCAAATCAATGTGTAAAATAAAAAGTCCACAGACTGGCTAAGTGCCCACCGCCCTTAATTACTTTCTTTCATCATTCAGTCCGCCCGTTGTGCCTTGTGTATATTTTATCGGTCAGAATGCGACCGCGCACATATAACATACAACACGACATGTCAAGTGAACTCACTTCGTCTTCGTGACACCCATCATCATCGTGTCATTCAACCCCCATGGCATAAATGCATTTTAATTAACGTTCCACCAACACCACAACCACCACCGGACTAGGTACTGCTGCGAATGAATGGGAACCTAACTACTGCCGTTCTACTATCTAATGAGGTTTTCCACAGCACTAAGCCAACCTCAAAAGAGGAAATGTTCTACTTTTCAATTTTTTTTATATATATTTATGCATTTTTTTTTGCGTTTTCAAGTTGATAAGAATGAAACCAAAACTGGGCGTAGATAAACAAAATATGGTTGACATGTTATGAGTATGCAAAGTCAAAACCAAAACAACAAATAAGTAGGAAATTTGGCGCAACTCTAACCGTATTAATAAATGGCTCTGGTCATTAGAGTGTAGACGCGAATTAGCTGTCATTCCATGAGGCGGTAGAGCGAGTTTGATTTTGTTCGTTTGTGTTTTACGCGGAAATAGTTCAATCCAATTCAAAAGCGACAACCTTAAGAAAAGGTAAATACTTTGAATATTTTAATTAGCAATCGGTCAGTTGTCCTTTTGTTTAAAAAAAAATAGGTGGAGCTACCCGAGGATACTTGTCAAATATTTTCTGCCAACTCCAAGTTGTTGTGCTTGTGGTTTTATTATCTGTTTGTATGTATTAGATGGGTACTTATAAGGAAGGCAGCTAAAAGGTGAATAGGATTTTAAACACTGTGTTCTCTGAATACTGGTTGAAAGGATTTTAAAAATTGAATATCTACTGAAAGTTGTTTTTTCATAAATTTGCTTGTGTTCGAAGTTCGAAAATATATTTTGAAAACAGGTTTTAACCAAAATTTGGAATTAGGTGAACCTGTTCTTCTGTGGGAAGTTTTATACTTGAACTAATTTTTTTCTCCGTAAAGTTTCGAAATGTGTTTTCGAAAATAAGTTCAAAATCGACAACGGACTTCGAAATATACCACTGCAATGACTGCTTCTGAGCAAAATTAGGCTCACATCATCGATAGAAAGGAACCTATTCTTCTGAGACAGTTTCAAAGTTTTTTTTTCCGCTTGACGTTTCGAATTTTAGCTAAAAGTTGACAACTAACTTCGAAATATTCCACATCTGTGACTGATTCGAACTTGAAGAAGTCAAGTTCGAATCAGTCATCATTTGAAGAAGACTGGACTAAAGATCAACCAGTTCTTCTGTGACAAATTTGTCGAATAAGAACAGATTTAGTTCTAGAATTGAGCCTATTCTTTCTTGCTTGAACTTATTGTTCTTTTCGTAAGTTTTGAATTCGAACAAAAATTCGAAACTGATCAACTAACGAAATATACGACTTCGGTTTCTGATTCCAGACAGAAATAGGCTTTTCTCTCGAATTGAGCATGTTCTTCTTCGACAAGTATTGAATTGTCAAAATGAAAATTAGCCGAACATCATCAATGTCGCTACGTACATTCAGTTTCTTTGACAGCACTCATTGATTTCAAGTTGAGATTTCCCGTTCATTAATCTGTTCCCCAAGGGACCCATTGAAGGCCCAATCGAAGAGCTCAATCTTACACTCAGACACTACCAAAAAATAGGTCGCTGGCAATTTTTTTCCCGCGGAGGGCTTCTAAAGACGGTTTCTTTGAGTCTGAATGCACTCATCCCAGTAAAGGTAAAGAATTCGTACGTTTAAAGACTTTGGCATGCCCAGAACTCTTACAAATACATAAGATGGTAGCGTCAGAAGGTGTGAAGAATTTTATTGGAGGTTTAGGGACGAGTGCTGTGTTGTTACCCCGAAAAAAAACCATGGCCAAAAAAAATGTTCTTATTTAATGCTTTAGAGTTTCTCCGAGGATTCAATATAAAAGAACTGCCTTTCCTGTTATGGAAAATGACACGCCCTGTAATTTAAAATCTTTCATATAGTACAAGGAACATCCTCCAAACAATGATGGCTTGACGACTTTCCATGGGTGTAAAATCTCATAAGATTTCCGGAGACCTATAAGAATCAATTAAAAGGAAGTTTTGCGTTTACATTTAGATAGAACATAGAACAGAAAGCATAAAACAACAGAGAACATAGAACATATAACAGGAAAAATAGACCAGGAAACATAGATCAGAAAACATAGAACAAATAACATAGAACATAGAATATAAAACATTAAACATAGAACAGATAACAAAGAACATAAAACATGGAAAAGAAAGCATAGAACATAGAACATAGAACAGAGAACAGAAAACATAGAACAGAACACATAGAACAGAACACATAGAACAGAGAACATAGAACAGAGAACATAGAACATAGAACATAGAACATAGAACATAGAACATAGAACATAGAACATAGAACATAGAACATAGAACATAGAACATAGAACATAGAACATAGAACATAGAACATAGAACATAGAACATAGAACATAGAACATAGAACATAGAACATAGAACATGGAACATGGAACATGGAACATGGAACATGGAACATGGAACATGGAACATGGAACATGGAACATGGAACATGGAACATAGAACATAGAACATACAACATAGAACATAGAACATAGAACATGGAACATTGGGAAAATTGTATACCCTGGTCTAGGCCGCGGTATCTGGTTTTGGCCGGACACTCGCAGTGGAATTGGATACCAGAAAATTGAAAACGATTGGTGGAATTTCAACCACTATTCGTTCACACTTTTTGTGAACCTCTCAGTCGATGGCAAAGCCACCGCGAGTGCTCCTGCTTTGATTCAGTGCCTCCACTACCAATTTTGTTGACAACTTCTCTAAAGCGGACATACAACATTCCACGCGAAATTTTATTTAATTTTTGGATTAAGCTGGTTGTTCAGTTGCCCTCATTGTGTTGGATATTTTAGGCCTTTTTAAAGTACACATTCGAGACTTGGCAGCATTTCACGTTTTGTGACGAGTCTTGGTCTTCCTGATATGCTCATATTTGAAATTATCCACTAACAAGTATCACTCCTCTTTTTGTCTGAATTCTGTGACAACTTCGTTTTGAAAAGAAGAGCTTTGGGCACTTTGTTAAGAACTGCTTTCACTGCACAACACAACATTTTCTTCCTTAATCTTCAAAATTTTCATCGTAATCGGGTCAAATAGAATTCAACAAGTTTGTATTGACGACCTGCAAATTTCAGTTCCAACTTTGAGAGATATTTGACTCTACACTACAAGAAACTGTCATCGTCTACTCCCCTCAGTCCGTTGGGTTCCGCGAGCGTCACACTTAATTTTTCCCAGAAAGTTTCTCAGCTTAGGCAGCGAAAAAGTATTCGAACCCCCTTGAGTATCGTGTATCCTTTTGCCAAACACTTGATGTACATGAAAAGTTTCCCTCTAAATTATTCGTTTATCTCTTAAAAGCTCTGTAATGGGATCCAGATCTCGCTGTCATTTGCGTCCAACGCTTATGAATCTTTAATCCAAAATAATAATGAATAATTTATAGGCCATCCGCATTATCAATACCATTATCCGTTACTTATTGCTATAGGGAAATTGCATTGGAAATTGCTGCGTCCGCCGCCGCCGCCGCCCCGGTTTGGAGTTGTGAAATAATAAATTACAATAATCCCTGTCATGCGATAATCCTTCGCCCCATCTGTCTTGCGTCCGAGTCCCTTGTGTCGGGTCCTTAAAACACTCCCATCATTCATTGTTACACGTACACAAGTTCTCTTCGCAATCAATTAAGCTGTATACCACTCGAAAAGTAAAAATTTCCCCCAAATATCCCTTCTGCAGTATTTTCGGAAATATTATTCTGAGAAAAAAAAAAATCCCGCTGTGCTGTGTCTTATTGTGCTTTATTACCGTTTCGGATGGAGGGCAGGGAGGGCTGCCTGAAATGTTCTTAAAGTCGCCATCGGGGACTAGGGCTCTTCATGTCTGCATATAAATAACGAATGCGAAGGTGTATCCCTACACAAGAACAAGTATGTGAAGATGTCCTATCTCCTGACAGATTCCCTTATGAAATATTCATTTGAATGGAAATGAATAAAAAGTGGAAAAACAAAAATGAAAGAGATCCCTATAACATGGTTGTGGCGTCGCTCCCTTTTCTCCACATTTTCGGGGATCAAATCAGATGTAATAAAATACAATTTGAGGCAGCAATAAAAGGCTTTTGTCCTTTCAATCATTGGCATTGTTTTGTTCTGTTGTTGTTGTTGGTGGTGGGGGTTGTCGGTGGTTGTTGGTACAACTCTTTGTGAGAAGTAGCTTTCGGGCCAGAACAAGACACGTTTCCTTTGGTGGTCATTTTCTATTCATGATTTTTTAGAAGGGATATTTGCTTTTATTGCGTTTATTCCGTTGGGTAATTCGTTGAAGGAATCTGACGCCTGTTTTGGTTGTTTTATTCGGGAATGCAATTGCCTGAAAGCGAAAGAGTATACATTTTCATTGGACAGTGAAAAATAAATTTGAAATAGAAATTTTGAAGCGTTTACATTTTGAATAAAGAAAAGGTATCACATTCTGTCTTTAGCAATATTGACGCCACGGGACAGTGTCATAAAGTTATAAATAAACCATCAAAAAAGGTCGAAATAGTAGTCACAGATTAAGGTATTTTTTCGTGCAAAAGGTGGTGTCAAGTTGTCACAAGGATTAGGGTATTGTCTGGCGAAAACTATAAAGTTTGATAAAAGGGTATATCTGCGGCAACATTTAAATTATTTAACTCCTCTATGTGGAGAAAGGACAAAGAATAGGACCTAATATTTCCAGCAATGCTTCTGAAAGAGTATCGGCACAATATTCACTTGAAACAATTTATTTTGAATCGTGTGCGCTTGCAACTCATTCAAGTAAAAACGATTCTCTGACATTTTGATTCAAGACGTAGTCGCATATTTACTCCACAGGTGATGGGATGTGATTTTTCCATAAGCGCACTCAATACGACTGAAAATATTTAATCGCACATACGAGTGTGCGTTTACAACTTAGATAACCAACATAAATGGGGTAACGTGTAAATGCCAGGCGTTATTCCCTGGCTTCTGAACACAAACATATGACGTGGAATGAGGCTTATACGCGCACTCGAAAAGACTGAAGTCCTCTTTAAACGCACATAGAAGTGTGCGCTTGCGATTTAAATCCATCTCTTATATGTACAAACTTATTGACTGACATCAGTTTGCTCGGTGCTTTGCACTTGTAAAGAGAAACTATATTATTTTAAATAATCGTTCACTTTGCTAGCGCACATCTTCATGTGTTTCGTTATGACGACAATTTATGTTCCTAAATTGGCAAGTCGATACAATATCTACTAAGCTCGATTGGTTCATTATTTCACACCTTTGCTCTAATTATTTGACACTGAAGTTGAAAGCGCACATTCACTTATATCCCTTAGATTTGAGAGAATTTCTTTCCCCAAAATTAAGACGTTTAAAGCCATATTTCTTGCTGTCGTCTAGTAGCATTTTTATAAAATGCGTAAATGGATGTTGGAGTCGTTTGGCACACTTTGTTCAACGTTCCACTCATGTGCTTAGTATTATGTGGAGAAAAATAGTTGTTGACGGAGGTTAAAGTGGTAGCGCACACACATCTATGTGTTGTAGTCGTCAAAATAGTTGTTACTAACCGAACTTATGCGATTGTGGATTTAAGTAATATTATTCTCATTAAACGTGCACGTCGCTTCAAGCAACAGCGTTTACTACGCACATTTAGGTGTGCGCTTACGATTCATTTATCATTTTTGGGCTCGCTGTCATTTTTTCGGTCATCAATGAGGCTTATATGCTTCCTCCACATGTGCAATAGAGATAAAACGAAACCTTAAGGGGTTTGAGATAATTGAAAGCCGCGTTTACAATTTTGCTTCTCGATATTTAGCTCAAATATTTTTAGTTTTACGCCCATAATTGCAAATCAAGGATAGACTGATGTACTTGGTTACATTGTAACATAGAAAGTATTACTAATTCACGAAGAATTTAGTCCCAAAATGTATTTTTCCAAATGTGCGCAATCAAAATCGACGAGCAAATAAGTGTGCGCTTAATGTGTATACTGAATTTTTTGGTCCGCTAGTTGACTAGCATTGTTTTTTCATCTGCACAAATGTGCGATTACATCTTTGGATTTTCTATCGCACTTTTATCAATTTATGGCAATTAGATCATCACATCAATTCAATTTCAGGGATTTGTTTAAATTCCACAATCGGCTTCACGGCGAGACTCCCGGACTGAAGGGCTGTTTCAATGCCGCGCCGCCTCCCAATTTCATTTGGAGTATTTCCTTTTTATTTTTGTGCTCTTTGACCCAAACGCAATCCCTTTCAACAGCATTTTCGATTCAGTGTATACTTTCCTCTCTCATGTTTGCACTTGTGCTTCTGACAGGGATTAGTAATTACCGAAGCGTAAAGCGGAATTCAAAACCTTTTTGGCAAGCAAAATGATTGAAATATTACACAAGACATGAGTTTGTGTTTGGATACTTTTTATTTCATATTTGCAAACCATGGATTCATGTATATTGTATACGCATGCGTTTGATGTGTAAAATCCCACAAAATCCTTTCGATTTATATTTTAAATAAACACCCTGCGTTTCCTTGGTTTCCCGTACATTGCCCCACACCAACTCTCAATTATTAAACGTAATCCAAATAAATAAATTCTGATATGAAGAGATAATCAAGTTAGAAAGTTTCGCCGAGTCCTCGAGATACATAAATATACACAAGGATTCGGGATTGCCTGGCAGTGCGGCTCCTTGAGAGTTTTCCTCTTCTTGGTTGGGATACGGGTACTACAACTATGCTGTTGCCTTGGAGAGGGAGTGTGCTGCTTTTTTTTTTTGGGTCTTTTCGATGTTGCCACCAGCTATAAGTACTCTTCTGGTTGTAGTTAATAATAATAACATCATGTGCATAGATACGGGGATTCGATAGAAAAGAAATACGCTGTCTTGTGTATTTGGGGTTGTTTTGCTTTTTGCCTTCCCGAAAAGGAATGTTGGGTGTCAGAATTGGATTTAAACTGGCTTAAGGGTGCGGAATGGCATTTTGGCTATCGACCTAGACGGGGGTATTTTTTTGTTTTGGTTTTGTTTTGTGTTTCATCTTTATTTCGAAGTGAAAACGTTTTCGTATTATTGTCTACCTGTTTCAGTTCTTGCGAGAAATAAATAAAAATGTATTTGGCGGAGGAATGCTTTTCAAAGGAACCGAAATTCTTTGGCGTGTTTGAAATGTGTAACCAAGGCGCTGGGTCACAAAAATTACACCCTCAGATGCTTGGCAAGGCGAGAGAAGGGTCAGTGAAACGATTTGTGGGTTCTTTCTAAAGTCAAACCTGGTGACATTTGTTAGCCGGCCCCGTGATAATTTAGATTGAAAATTTTTACAATTTCTGTGAGAAGTTCTCGACTTGAAGCCGCCGTCTGCTGTGTGTCGGTGGGGAGATATACTCTCCACACTCTCCACAGCTGGTCAGAGAGAAAGACACTAGCAGCTCTTTAGATGCAAGATCCCTAATCAGATAATTTCTCAGACGATTATCTTAGCAATTATGGATCTCCACAGCTAGCAGTTCCGTTCTAAAGGAGCGGCATACCTTTCAGTCTCAAAAATACGATATGGTCTGTAAAAATGGACTCTTAAAGAGTTTAAACCTTTGAAAACGATATCGCCAAGTCCATTATTGTCATAAGTGACCCGCCGCAAAATTTCCGTCATTTCCTCGTTTATTTGCTGTCAAAAATACCCGTCCCCGACTTAATGTTCATCCCATCAACCCCAGGGGCATCTTCTCATACCGAAGGTAGGCACAGCAGATCGACATCGATCTAAGTTTGACGGGTGTCAGATTTGCATATCTCGTCAGCCATTTTACATAGCTCAACATGGGTTGCATTCAAAAATGTGGCCTGTACACCTTAAACGGCTTAACCACAAAATTCATTCAATCCCCGAAACTAGCATTGACCCCAACCAAATTGAATCATCCAAGACACGAACCACCCCATCTTTCAGTTGCTAAAAATAACTTTTTAATGGCATAGTTCTCTTACTGGGTCTCTTACAACTTAACTCACTTAAAAGCCTCCCCTCCCAATTTACAACTCGAAGGCTCGAAAACTTTTCTTCACGGTTCCTTTCCTCATATAGCAACTCTAAGGTGACTCTTAACAGACTTCATGATTCCTTTCTTCATCAAGCAACTCTAACGCGCCTCTTAAGAGACTTCAGGCTTCCTTTCCTCTTATAGCAACTCTCAGCCGCCTGTTAACAGACTCCAAGGTCCCTTTCTTCAAGAAGCAACTTAAAGGCACCTCTTAACAGACTTCACGGTCCCCTTCTTCATCTAAACAGTCTTCACGGTTCCTTTCCTCGTATAGCAACTCTAAGGCGCCTTTTGACAGGCTTCAGGGTCTCTTTCTTCATGTAGCAACTCAAATGCGCCTCTTAACAGACTCCACGGTTCCTTTCCTCATATAGCAACTCTAAGGTGACTCTTAACAGACTTCAAGGTTCCTTTCCTCATGTAGCAAATCCAAAGCTCCTCTTAACAGACTTCACGGTCCCTTTCTTCATGTAGCAACTCTAAGGTGACTCTTAACAGACTCCACGGTTCCTCTCCTCATATAGCAACTCTAAGGTGACTCTTAACAGACTTCAAGGTTCCTTTCCTCATGTAGCAACTCCAAAGCCCCTCGTAACAGACTTTACGGTTCCTTTCCTCGTATAGCAACTCTAAGACGCCTTTTGACAGGCTTCAGGGTCTCTTTCTTCATGTAGCAACTCCAAAGCCCCTCGTAACAGACTTTACGGTTCCTTTCCTCGTATAGCAACTCTAAGGTGACTCTTAACAGACTTGACGGTCCCTTTCTTCATGTAGCAACTCTAAGGTGACTCTTAAGAGGCTACGCGGTTCCTTCCTTCAACGTCTTCTCTGCTGTAACTCCGTCTCTAATCTAAACGTTGAAACTCCATAATCTAGTTGACAGCCAAATTGATACCAATTATGGTTAGTTTGGACACCAACCGCCATATCAATTAAATTACCCAAGTCCCAAACCACTTGGTCACTTTTCCCTTCCACCACTCACTAGTTTGTAATGCGACTGGCTTTGTATACCCTCCCTTGCTTACAGCAGTCCCCACTGAAATTTTGCATATTCGAGCACAAAAAGCTTAACAAACATCAAAGTCTCGAACCACATCTGGACGTTTTGCAACACTTATTACTTGCTAATGGCTAGAGTAATCATAATCCGATTTGCGTCGACTTACAAGCTCGCCCACAACCCCGACCGGTATTCAAAGACTCTTGCCAGATTACACAACTGCATTGCACGTCTTGTCAACAATATCCTGGTCTCCTATACCCGTGCTGCAGCGACGTCCGCATTGTGATTCGTCCTCTGCTGTAACTCTATACATCCAATCTGAAACCGTCACAGCAAATAACCAAATCACTTCGTCCGAAATGAAAACATTGTAAGTAGATTTGCTGCCATTTAATCACCATAACTCGAATGGCAGAGTGAGCTGGCTGGGGGGGGGGGGGGGGGGGGGGAAGAAAAACACCAACTCCTCTGAATATCGATCGATCCTTTTACATTCAGACGGATGTGGATATGGTTGCAATTTCCAGGCACTTGCTCTCGCTCTCTCTCTCTATCTCTTTATCCTTTGTTTTCCCTCCTGAATGGTGGCGGGGGGTAGCACACTGAAACCACTTTTCCTAATGGCAATTCGAGAGATGTGCTCGGTTGTTTTATTTTGCAACCAGTCAGGCATGACAAGCTTATTTCGGTGTGGAGCTGCATCGGTCTCCGCCGCACTAAAATAAAAATCGATAAAATTAAATATTTACACAGCGACGTGGAAGTTTTAAGTGTCACGTTTATTTTTGGGAATAGAATTAGCAGAATATTCTCCTCCGCCTCACATCGCACGGATGTGTCAGAAGGACTCACAAACTGAAAAGGTTAAGTGGCATTAGGATTCTACGAATGTAGCAGCCATCAATTGGCAATCTGTCTTGAAGAACAGCTCTGCCGGGGAATGGGTGCGGTCATTCAACTTTGCTGCAATGAAATCGGATAAGGAATGGAACATTGCCAGCTAAATTTTATCGTTTTGTGTCCTCTGAATGGAGCGATGCGAAATAACTGGAGGGTGAATTTAGTTCTTGTAGTATTGATGGGATTTTTGTCCGCCTTTGTTCTGTTATAACTATGCTGACTAGGGTGCATTTTCCCCAGCGAAGAAATGAGTCATCTTGGCGGGTCATTAACCTGGGCGGAGTTGTGTTTCTTTTGCCATGGAGGGGAGGGGCCAAACTGTTGTAGTTGAAGAACGGCCAAGTTTTTATGGGTATTTATTAATTTAAAACCAAAAATCGTACGGTCCGCCATTAAACGAAGGCATTCGAGGAACCTTTGAGTCTCATTAGATGTGCGGCTACTAGATGAAAGTTCCACCCATTGCTCTACATCAGTTGGATGTCCTAGGGTTTTTTTTTTTTTTATAAATAAGGCGCTTTTCGCGGTTGTTTCTGACAAACTTGCAGTAAACCGGAAAGTCTCGTGCGACTCAGTCGTGCACGTTAACCAATATCTCATTTTATTATGTCCAGCAATAGTACCCACGGGAGAGCGCATATATTTTTCTCTCTCCAAATCTCTTTCCACTTCAAGCTGTGCACTTAAAAATCATCCCAACAGAGGCTCACAAGCTTGGTCGGAGGTTTAGCCCCCCAAAAAGTGCGAATACTACCATTATACTCACAAGCATGAGAAAGTGTTCCTTTCCTGAGAAAGCTTCTTAGTTTAGCCGTTCGCATAAAATTTTAGTTCCCTTCAGTTTTTTCCAAACGTAAAAATCCCCACAAACTAATGGGTTGGAGAAGCTAGGCCTGCGGTTCCACATGGATCCGTTGTGCTAGTTATTTGTTTAAATTTTACTCAATCAGGTCCTTGATTTTTGCAATCAGTTCTAGACTTCTGTTTTCAGGTATTCAGTCTCGTTGAATGTTAATTTCCTTCATCAGATTTTTGTAAAATGGCAGAAGTTCTGCTGTGAGCCTTCGTCAGATGGACAAGGGTGCCACAGGGTTCTATTTGCGGTCTTCTACTTTTTATTTCTCGCCCTTTCTTCTCTAGCAAAAGCGAGAGGTATAAATGAAATTGAATGTTTTTAGTGCCTACCTGGTTAGAGAGTGGCTTGCTTAGGTAGCGCTTTGGTTTTACGTTTTTTTCATTCACATTTCGACTACTGACTGCTATACACAACCGGCGACAAAAATTTAACGGAAGACAGTAAATAATTTAAAGCTCAAAGTAAAAATTGACTAAAGATGTTTCTTTTCCTATTTTCATAAGTTCAATAGGCCTTTGTTGAGTTAGGGCTTATAATATGATAAAAAAAAATCAATTTGAACCCCCTTTTTTGGCTTTTAGACCTCGAATAATAAGCTTCTATAAGTGGAAGAGCATTTTTAGTATACACCCCGAGAAATTCAGTTGATAGCAGTGAAAACCGCGTCTAAATTCGTGCAGTAGGTACGGAGAAAAGTAACCGCGAGACTCCACACATAAATGTAAAACCACCAGCTCCACCTTTCGGATTTTTCTCAAACTACTCTCTAAACACTGCCGCCACTAATAGCAACAAACGTTTGAGTTTTCAGCGAAGTCCGTCGATTAGTTTAGGTAGGAGTGAGACACAAACGAACATTTTCTCTAATTTTAATATTTAAACTTTCCTTCTTGGTTTACTGGGAACGATGTATTCAATTTCTAGGTTGGAATTTATTGATGATCCAGTTTAAGGAAGGCCTTGGCTATTATTTTGACTGTAAATAAAAAGACGACTGCGTAATATTCGAAGTCTCCTTTGACCCGTCTCTTGGTTTGGTTGGTATTTTTGACATTCCACCAGGGAGCGAGTTTTTTGGTTTTTTCTCGGTCGATTTAAAAGCCCTTTAAAGACTTTTCGATTAATATTGGTAATGTCTCTAATGCTCGCTCATGATTTTTTGGCGGTAAGCTTCTGTGGTTCAGTTTTTGTCAGTCAGTTTCTCTCTTTTGTATAGAGAAAACACCCAGCTCTCCGTTCAACAGGGTGTGGCGTAGAACTTTCTCCAGAAACACTCGAGTTCCCGCGGGGGTTTTCTATAAAGGTGGTTAATAGAGTCAGATCCTGCCAGGGTTTTCTATAAAGGAGGTTAATAAAGTCAGATCTTGCTTGTGTTTTCTATAAAGGATGTTAATAGAGTCAGATCCTGCCAGGGTTTTCTATAAAGGAGGTTAATAAAGTCAGATCTTGCTTGTGTTTTCTATAAAGGAGGTTAATAGAGTCAGATCCTGCCAGGGTTTTCTATAAAGGAGGTTAATAGAGTCAGATCTTGCTTGGGTTTTCTATAAAGGAGGTTAATAGAGTCAGATCCTGCCAGGGTTTTCTATAAAGGAGGTTAATAGAGTCAGATCCCGCGAGGGTTTTCTATAAAGGAGGTTAATAAAGTCAGATCCTGCTTGGGTTTTCTATAAAGAATGTTAATAGAGTCAGATCCTGCCAGGGTTTTCTATAAAGGAGGTTAATAGAGTCAGATCCCGCGAGGGTTTTCTATAAAGGAGGTTAATAGAGTCAGATCCTGCCAGGGTTTTCTATAAAGAATGTTAATAGAGTCAGATCCTGCCAGGGTTTTCTATAAAGAATGTTAATAGAGTCAGATCCTGCCAGGGTTTTCTATAAAGGAGGTTAATAGAGTGAGATCCTGCCAGGGTTTTCTATAAAGGAGGTTAATAGAGTCAGATCCCGCGAGGGTTTTCTATAAAGGAGGTTAATAAAGTCAGATCCTGCTTGGGTTTTCTATAAAGGAGGTTAATAGAGTCAGATCCTGCCAGGGTTTTCTATAAAGAATGTTAATAGAGTCAGATCCTGCCAGGGTTTTCTATAAAGGAGGTTAATAGAGTCAGATCCCGCGAGGGTTTTCTATAAAGGAGGTTAATAGAGTCAGATCCTGTCAGGGTTTTCTATAAAGGAGGTTAATAGAGTCAGATCCTGCCAGGGTTTTCTATAAAAGAGGTTAATAGAGTCAGATCCTGCCAGGGTTTTCTAAAAAGGAGGTACAAGGAGTCAGATCTCCATAGAGTTTCGTACAAAAGGGACTGCCAGGGTGTGATCTAAAACATCTGGCCAAATTTCGTCCACAAAATCAGCTTTGTTACCATTTTTTCATCACATATGGCCCGCAATATGGCCACAACAATCATCCCCCAGCTACATACATCCATCTCCAATCAATCAATCAATTACCCAGCCTAATCCTTGAAAGTAACAAACACCTTTTTGACCGACTTAATTTTACTGTGTCAACAACAGCAAAACAAAATCGATAAACAGAAGAGGACGCACAAATGGTCCCCCTTCATTTGCTTGTCACCCTGTCGAGTAAAGCTGAATACTGCCCGCATTTCCATGTCATAAAATTATGCAAATTGACCAGCGAAATGCTTCTCCAAAAAAATTCCAACAAACAATCCCATAGCTTTATGGAGTCTTAAAAGTAAAGCCTTGAACATTTGATTAATAGCTCCCGAATGGCACCCTCACAATCCCCTTTGGACACAATCAAAAATGTATGATACACCACTAACCTACACCCAGGCGAGCTTCTCAGCTATTTCCAGGCTCCTGCACATACCGTAAATCCAATATAAACACCGCCATTTTACAGCCTTGAAAATAAAACGATTTTAACGGGTTTTTAATAAAAAAAAAAGAACCCAACGAAAACAACCCCAAAAACAACACCACGAAATATTTACACCCGCTTGCGTGTAATTTATGCACAAAGAATTGTCGACCTACTTTGAGGAGCTGTTTCCTTAAGTGGAACTTACCCGCGTGTTGCTCCCAAACAGAGAAACATTCCAAATACATATAAAAACGTATATGCTATTATAACAAGCTAACAGGCGGGCCAAATGAAAGCATTTACAGAAAGTCTCAAACCGAGATCAGTTGTGTGTTCTTTTGGTTGAAGCCCAAGGAGGGGTCTGCGTTGGCAAGAATCCGGCGAGGAAGTGTGCTCGCTGAAAGAAGCGAAATAAATTGCTTCGCCATGGCGGCTGTACGCAGCGGGAAGTGAAAAGGGTAATAAAAAGTAATAACCATCATGATGGGGAAATTCTTCTGCCTTCTCTCCTGATTGAAAATTGCAAAGGTACACACACACAATGGAAATTTAATCGAAATTGTGAGTTATACGAGTATAATCGGTAGCGGGATTGGCATTGGCATCCCCCAGCTGTGCGTATTACATAACCATTACAAGGATATTCACTTCTCAGCCGATAATAATCCAATAATCGCCATCATTCGGTTCGATTTATATACCTATTCCTGTATAAGAGCACAATCGAAGACGCAGACCGAGTGCCCACTTAATGGATGTCGATGTCCGTTGCAATTGTGTGTGTTTTGCGGTGTCCTTGAGTAGTTGGCTATTAAGTGGACACCCACCCGTGTGGGTAGCTAGCCCCAGCTGGAAGTTTTGAAATCCACTTGTAGTCCTCCAGTGCGGCAGATAATTGATGTTGGGATGTTAGCCATGGACTTGTGATTATTTCGAAGGAAGGACCTGGTTTCCTTAATGATCAGTAGGATGCTGCGAGTATTCAAGTGTATATGGTTTGGGTCACGTAGATGTTGTCATTTCTGCAGTCGATTGTGGTCTCTAAACAGAGCGTGACTTCGGGCGGAGTTTGCAAGGGTTACTTTGGACTTGTTTGTGCTTTAAGTAGGAAGATTGTTTTGGCATGTGGAAACCATGTTTTGTTACTGAGTTGTGCGTCCAATAACATATTAAAATACCCAAAAACGCCTGTTGCAGCTTCACATTGGTTTGTTCTTTAAATAACGTTTTTTCAGCAGGTTCATCAACCATTTATTTCGTACAATTTCCAGGAGGTTTTTCGGTGGTTTGTGGGGCTCCGACCTTTCCCGAGTTATGCTCTATTCGCAACTGAAATTCATTCAAAAAGCGGACTTCCACTCAGCATTTCAACGGTCCAAATGGTGATTGAAAGCGTTGACGATATCTTGAAAAAGAACACCTCTAAAGAAGAACTGACGAAGCTCCGAACGAACCTCATTAGAGAGCAACATTTTACAGCAGGTATACCAACCGTTTATTTCGTACAATTTCCAGAAGGTTTTTCGGTCTTTTTTGGGGGCTCCGACCTTTTTCGAGCTATGCTCTACTGAAATTCATCCAAAAAGCGGACTTCCACTCAGCCTTTCAACGGTCCAAATGGTGATTGAAAGCGTTGACGATATCTTGAAAAAGAACACCTCTAAAGAAGAACTGACGAAGCTCCGAACGAACCATTTACAGCAGGTACACCAACCACTTATTTCGTACATTTACCAAAAGGGGTTTGTCTGTTTCTTAGAAGTCTGCGACCATTCTCAAAAAGTTGGCTCAGTATTTTGGCAGTTCAAAGTGTGATTAAAGCAGTGACAATTTCTTTAAAATGAACAGCTCTTAAACAAGAACTGAAGACGCTTCGAACGGACCATTTTTACATACAGAACGGAACGGAAAGCAATTTCGAATGGGACTGACTTTCAGGACGAAAAAGAGAGCAGGACCCCAGTTTTCATAGTCTTCGCCGACGCAAGCCTTTACTGCTAAAATTTTTCAGTAAATAAAATTAATAATAATAATTAATTAACTGCTAAGACGAGAAATTTAGTTTCTTCAAACAAAATTTGACTTATTTTCCCACCAGTTGAGATCTTGCACTTTAATCATAGTGAAATGGCTGTCCAAAATGGGCAGATTTATCATAGTGAAATGTCAGTCCAAAATAAGCTGAAATCAGCCATCAGCTGCCTAATTGATTGCCGCTTGTCAGAAGTGATCCAACAATAAGTGAAAAAGTCCCAACTGCCTTCAAGTTATAGCTGGCTATAGTGACTTTCCGGGCGCAGGGACATAAGTCCAGGGGACATAAATCCATTATGGACTTATATCCCACTTCAGTGGTACATAAGTCCAAAATTGTATTATGGACTTATGTCCCACTGAAGTGGGATATAAGTCCATAATTTATTTTTCGAAGATGGGACATAATTCCAACCACAAGAAGATATCAGAAAACAAAGGGACATAAGTCCCAAATTGTATTATGGACTTATGTCCCACTGAAGTGGGATAAATTTTCCATAATTTATTTTTCGAAGATGGGACATAATTCCAACCACAAGAAGATATCAGAAAACAAAGTCCAAATCGCACAATTGTTTTTATAAAGTATCTATGAAATAAAACACAAATTTTTAACACATTAGCGTCTCTATAACAATTAAACGTTTATTTCAACGAAAACAAAAAAACAAAACATGTTTAATTCTCATAAACAAAATCTTATTTTGTTTCTTTTTAAATTTGAAAAGAAATATTAAGTAAAATTTGAGAAAAAGAAGAGTTAAGAAAAAAAAGATTTTGTTTATGAGAATTAAAGACAATAAAAGTAAAAACTCGCGCGAATTAAGTTAAGTAAAATAAGATTTTGTTTATGAATCCATATAACAGGGGGTTGCATGTTAAGGAGTCTGGCAGCTCTGCAAATTATTTAAACTAACTTAAGAAAAGCACGTAAAACCGTTTGTACATATTTTTTAAAATAGTGTCTTCAATTTTGCAACAGAGTTAAGAGAAGTTTATGCGTGCAACAGGTACAGCATTTCTTTAAAAACAAAACATGTCAGATGGGACATAAATCCATTAATTAAGTTATGGACTTATGACCCAGCAAAGTGGGACATAAGTCCATAATAAAATTGTGGACTTATGTCCCCTGGACTTATGTCCCTACGCCTCTGATTCGTCAATATTGTGGGTTCCTCTTCGTTGGCTGCACTTGGTCCTTCCCTATTTTAACCCATCCCGCCGCTCGTACTATTTTCGAAAGGTGACAGCTCGAGTTGTAAACTTGCCCTTCAAAAATGCAGGCAAAATAAAATCAAGTGACCTGTTTTTTTTTTTTTGTTTTAGTAAATTCCCCTCCATAATCATAATCTCCACCTAGTGAGACAATATAAGAAAAAACATCATCCCAACGATCAACAATCACAACTGCCATTCACTGCATATGCTGACATTCTAAAGGCTTTCCCAATTTATTTCCTTGCTCCTTAAATAAATATTTTCCCTCGCCGAAGAATTCCGACCTCACCTCTCGAATATTTGTTACTTTATCGGCTTGTGCGCTGAATATCTAAACAGCCACCACACTTACGGCCCTCGTCGTCAGCACGAATCCCAAATTTGACCAACTTCCTTCCCTTTAAGTGTTTTGCAAAAAAAAAAAAACCCCGCCGTCCTTTCCATCGATCCAATCTCTATAATTTATATAATCAATAAAATCAGCCCGTCACAATGACTTCTCCAAATATTTCCATCACTCGCCCACACTAAGGAGCAAAGTCCTGTCGTCGGCAGCGACAAAAAAGGGTTCGTTCCGGAAGAGACCTCCGCAGCCAGTCCGCTGTTTTATTTTTAAACTGCGAAAATTTGAGCAGCCAATAGAATTAAATGCAAAATACAACTGTAACTGTAACTCGAACTGTCAATCAATACTTCGCGATAGCAGTCACTCTGAAAATGACTGTGCGACCACTAATTGCTGTCGAAAGAAATGCTCGCTCGGGTCCGAGCCCGAGGTGTAGCAATTATTAATAATGGGAGCGCTTCGCCAAAAACGGAAGCGGACACAGCCACCGATAGCATCAATCAATACGGATAATTGCTGGGCACTCATGTTTGTCTCCGACTGTGTGTTATTATCCTTTGTCGAGGAAGTTTTATTGCACAGCAATTGGGCGTTCGCCACGTACGCAACTACACTGACCTAGCCCAACGGTGGTCGCGGGGTGGAGGACTCCTATTTTTACATAAGACACAAACGGCGCTCGTGTGCTTTGTTGAATGGGAACTCGTAATTCGATCGAAAATAACACGAATCATCGCGTGATGACGCTACGTGTATTTTTACAGCCTTTTAACCGGTGAGCTACCGCTTTTATTGCGGGCGGGTCTAAATTACGTCGAGTTGTAGTTTCTTTCTTCTTCTTTTTTTTTTTGTTAGGTTTTGGTTCCAAACAAAACAAACGAGTGTCACTTTTAAGCGGGCTCATGGATCACTGTCACAGAATACTTTCTGATTAATTGATTAATCGTACGAAAGGTGTATGTCTGTGTGTGGTTGTGTGAGGGCGCTTGGTCTGATGATGGCGAATGTGTGTCAATGTTGAGAAAATTAATTTACAAGGGTGGGTGAAAGATTGCGCTCCGGATAAACATGAGGGCGTTCGATGAGAATGAACACAATCGCACGGAGGTGAGCTGATGCGACATTGACGTATTGTGTTCGCCCGCAAATGGAGAAGAAAAGACATTTTTAATGAATGCTCGGGGCGATAATTTCAACTGAGATTGTTGTGCTTGATTAAGCGCAAAAACAATAGGCGAATGTCTATTGTTTGAGGGATGATGCGAGTACTTGAAGGCGGCCTATTGTGTGAGGGAGTATAGTCACTTATCATGGCTGGTTGCAGATTAACTTGGAAGTTTGTTTTTATTTTCGCTGCACTGGATAAGGGAGTTGCTCAAGACGGTGGAGGCGTCGTCGTTTCAAATCATAACTTAAGAGAAGTGTTTTCCCTCTGGAATGTCGAAATGTTTGGAAATGCTTGTCAACTTCTTTGATACTTCGCAAAAGAAAGAAAAGCACTCACACTCGGGACACTCGTAATAAATTCAAAGGACATTTGTAAGCGATTTTAGTAACAATCATTGCTCAACAGTTTTTGACAACAAATCGCTTATGGTTACAAAGTCAGTTCGCGTTTATGGACCGTAGCAAATCAAATTTGAAGCCTCACTTGTTCAGATTAGTTGACTGTGAGAGGAACAGTTTGTGTCCCTAAACAAACAGCTGGGATCCGGTCGAGATTCTGCTTTGCAAAATTCTGATTTTCAAATTTAAAGCAATAAAATCCTGTTTATTCAGCTTTTTTCCAACTAACAAATGTAAACGAGGAGAAAAAAAAACAGATATAAAAAAAAAAATTTTAATTTATAAAACATTAAAAATAATTTTTTTTAAATTTTTTAATAAAAATACAATTAAAATAAAAAGAAACAAGAAAAAATAGATTAAATATTGACAACAAATTTTAATAAAAAAAAAGAAAAAAATAATGCGAAATTTAATTAAAAAAGCAGCCAGAAATTGCAACTTTTATCTATACATATAATAAAACCGTAGCCGTTTTCATGTGTTAACGGTTGGCGTGAAAACTACTGCACAGATTTCGATGATACTTTTTTTGAAATGTCCCTTAAGATCTAGAGAAGGACATAGGCTGTTCATTTCATTGCCATGCCTATTTTTTGGGAGCGTTTTTGACCAAAATGTGCTTTTTTTTTCTGACTTTACTGCCTTTTAATCGCAAGTACTCCAACAATTCTCAATCAATACAAACAAAACAACATACTTAACAAAGCCAACACTTTCATAATTATTTTAAGCTTTCATAATTTTTTATTAATTTTGGTATAGGGATAGATGGGACCTCTGAGAATGACATAGGCTACTTTTTGTGAAGGGGATGAAGTAGGGGATCCAAGTTTAAATGACGAACCAATTATTTCTCAAGTTAGGGACACTAAAATTCTTCATAGGTATCTATATTTGGTAAGAAATAAATGTGTAGGGCTAATTATTTGGTTTGAAAGAAAGGATAGTTTTGGACCCGATAAGTGGCGCTGTTGATATAGATATTTTAATTGAGTTACTCGAAGTACTAATTCTACGCAGACGAAGTCGCGGGTACCAGCTAGCTTATTATAATTTCATTTGTTTTCTTTTTATACTTCATTTCGGTAGTATTAAAGGACAGCCGGAATGATGTTTGATCAAAATTCCTTCGACAATCGGATGGGTATAAAATCAAATCTTCGAATACTCTAAGACCATTTTCCTAGGAGGTTCGTTGTAAGTACTGTTACGCTGCGATTGATGTTTTAGTGGACAAACAAAGACTTTTCCTCAGTCTTCCTAAAAAATATCAATGGCAGTGTAGCTTCATTTGTTTTCTTTCGTAAAATAAAATCGTATTCTTAAGAAATACCCAGGACATTTTTTATTTTCCTCCCGAGAGGAAAAAAGAGAAGTTAACATTTGAAAAAAGTGCTCTCTCCATCTCTGATGCTTTACAAAATTCTGCAAACAATAAAAAAAAATGGAAAATGTGAAAGAGCGCGCGCTTTTTTAATACGTATTAAATTGAAAATGTTTTATCGTGAAATTAGAAGAATTGTGGCAAGATCCCATACCCTTTGTTGAGCTACCGGGTGGAAGATTATGCCTGAGCCACAAGTGGCCTGGACACCCCTCCTTCTAGTCTAACCGGACTGACCCAAAGGTCCTGTTAGTTTGGGTCATAAGGGTGGAGGTAGTGGTAGTGGGAGGGTCGTTCTCGGATTCAAGCTGTAGTGGTAGGATTTTGCGACCATCAACGGTCTAGGCCTTTGCCGGCACGGGTGATAGTGCCGGAGTAGGTCTGGTCAACTCCAATTGAGCTAATGCTCCGAAAAATCATCTCTTCTACATATGGCTGGGGTCAAGGTTCGTTACAAATATTTCCAAGGTTAACATGCTTTTGTGGACTTTCCTCTCATCTCTCATCTTTCCACATCTCATTTGTTAAGATTCGTTGGGCGTTAGACAGAGAGAGAACTGCAAAAACTGTTTGCAAACATTTGCTTTGGTTGGAACCTTATTTCTGTGGCAACAAGGAAAAAAACAGGATAACTCATTTTAAGACACTTTTCACGGGCACACTTTTCACGGGCACAGGTTAAAGGTTCAACTCCAGTTGTGGGAAGACGACTTATGCGTCTTTCCTGATCCATAACAGAGCAACTGTGAGAGATATTATGACATCTGAAGGGTCTTTCATTAAGAACTTGACAACTTCTTGTTTATTCGCTTGAATTACTATCTAAACATTTATTAATGGAATTCGACTTTGGTCATGTGTCCACCACGGGAACGTATGCAGCGGTCGATACGTAAAAAAACGGTCCAATGACGCCAACCGCACCAAAAAGTGACTTTTCGCGGATGAAGTGCTGTTCCATGAGGCACATGAGGGTTCTCACCTGTTCAGTAACGCATATTTTGCTTATTGGCGAATCCGTTTAACCGATTGATCGCTGAAGATGATTTTGCCATGAAATTCTTCATTTTCTTCCATCATGTCCAGAGCCCAATTCGAGGATGTACGTCGCTTCATTTGATCAAGTGGCTCTAGTTCTTGAGTCAGCTTGATCTTGTAAGGGTGTAGGCCAAGATCCTTACCAAAAATTCGCCATAATGTGGCCTGGGAGAGGCCCAATTTTTGAGAACGCCGTGAAATGATTTTTAGGTCGTTTGTGACCGACGCCTCTGCGGCAGCTATATTCTCCACACTTCTGGAAAAACGTAGTCTCACTGGCACGGCAACATGAGGCAGCGAATATTCTGACTCAAATTTGTTCACTAGACTGAATTTCTTGTCTACTGGGACGAGAATTTCAGCCGAAAATTGGCGCTAACGCTCTCAATGTTGCGACCACCGACTCGAAATTTCGGTAGTCAATTTTAATTATCTGTAAACGTTTTTTCTTCGTGTACTTCACCATGATGAAACTGTTGACTGTACTGAATATTTTGACATTGACAGTTCCGGTAATCGGTTTGAGGGTGTGTTCACTCTGGAAGTTTGAAGTTGTCAAGTCGCTAATGAAAGACCCTTTAGCATTCGAAATATTAACTCAATTTTGACCTAAGTCCATAAGTCGACTTGTGCTGTTCTCCCTTTTTGACACACGTTTATTTCTTAATCAGAGTTTAAGTGACTTAATCAAAGTTTAAGTGACTTAATCAAATGTTTGGCCTCGTCATCGTTAAAAAAAAGCCGTCGCTCAAATCAATTTTGGTAAAAGTGGCCGCCTCCTCGTAGCTTGTGAAATATTTCCTTTCGATCTCATGCTGAAAACTGACATTGCCTCTTAGGAATCTCTGCAAATGGGCCTGTTTCTTGACAGTTCTTGGACAACAACAACCAGAGCCATTCAACGGCTGGTCCCAGGTCACGGAATTTCAGCTGCAGCCAGTCTATCCTCCTCAACATTTCATTGGGCTTTTATTTATTTTAAACCTCTTACTCTCCAAAATCAACCTCGACATCGCTTTTAACCCTGGCAATGACTAAAATAAAAAAATAAATAGTTGGCCCAGCAGGTCCGTAGGGACCCTAAGCCTAGCTTCTCACAACCATTCGCTTTGTGTGAGTTTCTCATTTTGGGACGAATGGAAGGGATCTACCATTTTTTTCCGAGTCCAAACGGCTCATTGAGAGGCTCTTTCATGACAGTTGTTCTCTGGAAATGACTTGTCGAACTATACATCTGGATGTGCGGGCGTTAGCACCATTTGGAGGGCGCGGAATGCCTACCCCACCTGCGGACAAACAAGTTTCCGTTCGAAGGAGGTACAGTTGTGAATCTAATAAACATAACCACCCCTCAAGACTTCACAACCGTGTTTACTAAAACCTGGAAAATCAGAAATTTGTAAACAATGCATAAATTACCTGCCTGCCGAACTCCTCCATCCAGGTGCACCCCAAACACAAACCAATCTCCAACAGACACAAACACACCTCGCTCTATATTGACAGAGAAACATTCGGAAAACCAAATCGCAACCTCTCCAAATCCAGATATTCGCAATCACAACTTCGTCCTTGTTGTTTGCATGAAATCAACCGTAGAACTGCATATCCTGAGGTCATTTGAATCTATGACCCGATGAGAAACTGCTCTCCATCCCAGGTAAGAGGATTTTCGGTTACGCTACACGAGAGGGAAGGACTCGTCCATTTCCGAAATAGAACTCATCACAGAGCCAGTCCGACTCTTTGGAATAATTAATTTCATCTAACTCGCAAATACCGATGTCTCCAGGCGAAATCGAAACGCACTACGGCGTATACGTAACATTTCCATGGGAGGGGAAGAAAAATGTTCAAAATTCAATTAAAATTTCTGCTCTTGACGGACGGAATAAAATTTGAAAAATTACCCAACCTCAGGATATTGGGTATCGGGAGGGGTGTTATTATAAATTTAAAAACGAAGGCCCATGTCGAATATTTACGGTTTGTTTTCGTGTGCCAAAGTAAATATTTTCAACTCTTCAGAGAGTCCGAAATAAAATTTTAGTCGGTGGACACATCAAACAGAATCGAGGACTTTCTGTTTGTCCAGCGGAAGGGAAATGTGTGTTTGCTTTCCACCTCTGCGACACAACGGCCTCGGAGAAGTGAGGCCACACATGGGTTCCGTACGAATTCGAGAGGAATTTCGGAAAATGTGATCCAGGAAGGAAGCTATTACGAGATGTCGGAGGCGCATTTGGAGGCGAGATGTGCCGGCCGTTGAACGACGGCCAAACAATGCGGTCAGATGGTATTTTGGGCGGCCAATGAGGGAGTGTGGTCGGAATTCGCTGCTGCCGGAACTGGATGACAGTGCTGGGTTCGTGTGGAGACGTAGTACGTGTTGATGGTGGGCAGATAGTCGTTGGATGTGACAGGCTTCTGCAGGAAGTCAAAGATTGCACGTTGACCTCAACACGTTGGTCTGTGACTGGGTGGTCCACATGGTTAGGGAATGACAGAACGTATTCGTGTAGAAGTCAACTTAACTCATCTTAAGGATTGCGAGTTGAAATAACTGCCCCGGTGAGAAATTATGTCTGCTGTGAGATGTCTGTACTTTGAGGGGGCAATTGCGATTTATTTGTTTGTATTTCGTTGCACATTTGTGGGTGTAAAACAGTCCACAGGCATTGGGATTTTTTGACGTTCTTTTTAACGTATTTCTTTCGAAGACATGGCCAAAGTCAAAGACAGAGACAGAGCCAGAGTCACGTCCAGAACCAGAATCAGAGGCAGAGCTAGAGCCACAGCCAGAGCCAGAGTCACAGAAAGAGCAAGAGCCACGTCCAGAGCCGAAGTCAAATCCAGATCCAGAGTCAGAGCCAAAGCCACATCCAGAGCCAAAGCCAGATCCAGAGTCAGAGCCAAAGCTGGAGTTATAGAGCCAGAGCTAGATCTAGATTCAGAATCAGAATCAGATTCAGGGTCAGGATTAGAGCCAGAGTCACATCCAGAACCAAAGTCAAAGAAAGACAGCCAGAGCCACGGCCAAAGCCAGATTCAGAGTCAAAGGACCTTGTTGACTGTTTCCGAGTATCTGTTAAGAAAGGCCGTTCAAAAATTCGTCCTAAGTGTCGAATCGTTTCTGGGCTATCACCATAGCTTCGATCTTAAAGGACAGCCCACAGAAAAAAAAGCTAAGCAACTCCAAGGTGGACAATTGACATCACCAAGGCGACTGATGATACGATTACCAAACTTCTAATGAGCTATGGACACCCTACTGAAACCTACAATGTTCCAGGGTCATGTTTTCAATTTCAGACCATAAAAATGCAGCAGCAATCATGGCTCTGTGGCATTCTCACTTTTGGCGACAGCAGCCAAAAGTGAGCAGCGTACAAACAGGATTGCTGTCCACAAGCAACCCAGTCTCAGAAACTTGCGTACAGCAGGCGCGGTGGGTGCTTCATTTCGTCTAAAATCTATCCTTTTCATAGGGAACTGCTTGGGCAACAAGGCGCTTACTTTTGGAATAAGTTTGTAATAAGTTTGGAATGTTACCCAACCTTGTTCAAGCGTAAAGTTTCGCATTTCGTTCTGCGGAGGTATGGTCCGATACTGCCTGAAGAGCTGTCAGTGTCAAAATGCCAAAATGAATTTCCGCAAGTATTTTCATCTATTTCCCGTCTACATTTCTCTTGGTTACTTCATTTACTTTGATAGCCATGGCTTTTCTATATTTAAGAGCCATTCCTCTGTATTTTTACTCAAAATGGAAGAAGGGTTCAAAATGGACTTATTCACCAACCGATTTGTTTTAAACAGAAGAAACGCAAGAAACACATTTTTCGAGCCGCACTTTCTTCCCGCGCTGTCGTCTTTCAAATGAAAAGAGCATGAGCCTTGCGGACTCTTTCCTGAGCAGGTTTCCAGTTCAGCTTTCTATTTATATAGAACCGTGACCGTGGCGAGGTGTCTTTCGCTATACGAGACGGAAAGTTCCACTTCAGTTTGAAGGGCGGTAACTGACCGAACTACATTGTTAATCGTCCTTAGTGTTTAAATATATTTCAATAGGAAACATATTGATTGTGTGTCAAATATGTCAAATATGTCAAATATGTCAAATATGTCAAAATCCAACAGCAGGAAAATGAAATTTTTGTACTAGGCGCACAGAAAGTCACGCAGCAGACTTAAAGCAATCCAAGCACTAAAACAGCAACCGCCTCTCAATAATTCGTGGCTCCGCCCACCACACATTTTCTGAAACGGAATAATTTGCCATAAACAACTTCAGAATAGGGTGACTCTAATGTCGCAATATGAGAAAAAATAAAATTATTTTTGAGGCTGCTATAAAGAAATATTCGATAAAATTACGTCTACATTTTGGAAAGCAGCTACTTGCACGGGTCTACCCAAAAACCAAAATTCGTTAAGTTCAGCAAAATTTATCGACATATCCCCTTTGGAACTAAAAAAAAATCGTTCACATTATGCTAAAAAAGCAGCCAATTACAAATGGCTGACTAATAACGACCAAAAATAAGGTTCCGAAAATAAATTAAAATGTCGGGCACATTTAAAAATCAAAGTTTCTTAAGGTAGCCTTTTCCTTCGAGCCTCATGTCAAAATTAAAATTCATTCACCATTGCAAGACGACAATTTCATTTTTGTACTAGGCGCACAGAAAAGCCTGCAGGAGACTGAAAGCAATCTCAGTCTCAGCACAGAAAGCGCAATCGCCTCTCAATAATCTGAAAATCCGTGGCTCCGCCTATCACACATTTTCTGAAACAAAATATAGTTTGCCACGAAATAGTTCAGAACAGGATGACTCTACTGGCGCAGTATGAAAGAAAATATTTGTTGCTGGTGGTGCTATTATTTATTAGAGAAAGTAATTTTCCCATCTTGGCAGGATTCCTTTCAGCTTGTTCTTGCAAAGGGCTTAAAAATAACCACCAGAAAATGACTGAATTTACTTACCCTGTATGCAAAATCAGATTGGTTGGAAATGTCACTTTTTAAACGTCAGCCACATACACAGCTGTCGACTTTGCACTCAATCACGAAATGCTTGACTTTGTCGGCTTTCAAGTAAAACTGAGACACGTCGAGTCAGTCAGCTGTCAGACTTACCAAACTAGATTCTTGAACGTTCCCCCAATCTCTGTTTCAAAATTGACACTGAAAACAAAAAAAAAATCACCAACTATGCAATACGAAAATGCAATTTTTGTACTAGGCGCACAGAAAGTCGCGCAGCAGATTTTATGTAAGCAGAGAAAGCGCAGCCGCCTTTCAATGATCGGACAATCCCTGGCTCCGCCTCCCGCACATTTTTTGAAACGGGACAATTTGCCACAAGTAACTTCAGAACAGGGTGACTAATGGTATTAGAAAAAAGAAAACTGTTGTTGATGCTGCTTTAAAGAAATATGGGATAAAATTTGACGTGGGGCAAGAAAATAGCTCCACAAGGGTCTACCCAGATAGAAAAGTTTGTTAAGTTCAGCAAAATTCAGGAAGCAATTCCCCTCTTGACGTAAAGAATTTCTTCCAGCCTGACAAATGTCTGACCAAACACAAAGTTTCAAAAAGTCATTAGACACATTTAAGAATCTAGTCATCTTAAGTCGACTAGATTGGTCTGGATGAAATGTAACCTGAACGCAAAAACTAGATTGGTCGGGAACGTCACGTTTTCTACGTCAGCCACATATGAGAACTGTCAACTTAGTACTTAGTCACGAATTTCTCGACTAGATTCGTCGGCTACCCCTCCATAAACGCCAACTGAAACATCTGCTCTCACGACCGATTTCCCCCAATCAGAGCCGAGTTTCATTTAGTGAGAGAGCTGTCAGACTTACTAAACTAGATACTTGAACATTAACTTGTGGACGCATTCAGAAATCAAGTTGGATATCCTTAAGTCGGTTTTTCGTACGTCAGCCACATACGTACGACATGTGTCAACTATGTAAACACACACATTGTAAGTTGACTAGATTTATCGGCTACCCCGTTGTATAAACGTCAACTGGAAAAGAGGTTCATGGTGACACACGAAAAATAGAACACTGAATTGTTTTTATCTATTAAGCAATTAGGAAAAAAAAAACAAAACAAATCTCTATTCCAAAATTGGCACAAATGTCAAATTCATCCTCCATGCATGGACAAAAATGTCATTTTTGTACTAGGCGCACAGAACATCTTAGAGCAAGCACAGAAAGCGCAGCCGCCTTTTAACGATCCGTGGCTCCGCCTATCACACATTTCCTGAAACGGGATAATTTGCCAGTTCAGTACAGGGTGACTCTTCTGGCACAGAATTGGAAAACAAAAAAATTGTTATTGATTCTCACAAAGAAAAAATTACGATAAAATGACGTCTGCAATTTGGACGCACGTAGGACGTAGCAAGAAAATAGCTACCCTGCAAGGGTCTACCCAGAAACCAAAGTTCGTAAAATTCTGGACGTATCCCCTCCGAAACTAAAAAAATGCTTCCAAATTGTACTGAAAAAGAAGACAAATACAGATGGGTGACCAATAACTACGAAAGATAAGGTTCCGGAAAGTGATTAACTTGTCGGGCACATTTGAAAATCTAAATTCCGTAAGTCGCTTAAGTTGATCGTTTTTCCTGCGTAAGCTATATGTCAAAATTCAAATTCATTCACCATTGCAAGACGACAATTTCATTTTTTTACTAGGTGCACAGAAAAGCCTGCAGCTGACTTAAAGCAATCTCAGTCTCAGCACAGAAAGCGCAACCGCCTCTCAATAATCTGAAAATCCGTGGCTCCGCCTCTCATGCATTTTCTGAAACGAAATAATTTGTCTGAAAGTTCTTACGAACAGGGTGACCCTGATGGCACAGCATGAGAAAAAATAAATTTCTTGTTGAAACTGCTATAGGGAAAGCAGTTCCCCTCTTGATTTGAAGAATTCTTTCCAAAGTGGACTTTTGCGGGTATTTAGCGAAAGTAGAGTTGCCCTTTAGAGGGGACAGTACTCCTTTTTCGTTTTAAATATGAAATTGTCTCCAAAAATTTAAAAACGTATTTTTTTTTTAATCTAAAATTTAAAACTTAGAGCAGTTTGTTGTTCGTAAAAAGGTTTGTCGCCCCAGTTTAAAATATGTCCCTCTAAAAATGTACAAAGTCAGCGAAAGCTTAAATTTAAGAAAAGTATAACAGTTTGCGCAACAGGTTTAAGTGCCCACTTTTCACTCTGTGTGCTTTTTTTTTTCATTTCAGTGGCGAAATCTCAGCCGCCTCTTAATAAATAATCTGAAAATCCTTGGCTCCGCCTATCACACATTTTCTGAAACGGGACTATTTGCCACGAAATAGTTCAGAACAGGGTGACTCTAATGGATGTAGTATGAGATGCAGTATGAGAAAAAAGAAAATTATTGTTGAGGTTGCTATAAGTATGACCCTAGGTTTGGCTTCTTTTAGTCATTCATTTGCATCAGTTTATTTTGCTCTACGAAAGTTTTAGAAACAGTTGTATCATTTCAGGGTATCATTGAGCTCTCCACATTTATATTTCGTTGCATACTTGTAGGCGTTTGGAATTTATTTGGGTCCAGCTTCTCTTATTCATTCATATGCTTCATTAAATTCTGCTCTGAGGCATCATTAGGCACAGGTGAATCCTTTCAGTGTCTCGTTGAGTTCTCTACATTTATATTTCGTTGCATATTTGTAGGTGTTTGGGATTTATTTAGGTTCAGCTTCTTTTAGTCATTAATTTGGATCACTTTATTGTGCTCTGAGAAAGTTTTAGAAACAGTTGCAACCTTTCAGGGTCTCTTTGAGCTCTCCACATTTTTATTTCGTTGCATATTTGAAGGTGTTTGGAATTTATTTAGGTTCAGCTTCTTTTAATCATTCAATTGCATCAGTTTATTCTGCTCAAAGAAAGTTAAGAAACAGTTGCAACCTTTCAGGGTCTCCTTGAGTTCTCTACATTTATATTTCGTTGCATATTTGTAGGTGTTTGAAATTTATTTTCATTTAACTTGTATGATTCACATCTTCTTCCGAATTGTATCCAAAATGGATTGAAAAGAGTCACCTCTTGATTGATAACCTAGACCGAAGTTGGTCCATTCCCTAATCCAGCCTACCCTTCTCATTTAAGACGCACCAAAGTTAAATTTGACTACGAAAAGTAAAGTTAAACTTCCCAGATTCATAATCGCATTCTCATTGATACAAAGGCACTATCTTTCCATTCAACTTCCCATCACCGATATACTGCGAACAATCCTTCTTAATTCAACTTAGTAAGATGCCTGAAATCCAATTATTGACATGATTGGAAAACCAATTAGGAAAAGTTTTTAATTGCTTCACCACCTAATTACTGCTGCTGCCAACAAGAAAAATAAATGCTATCTCTAAGGATACACCATACACAATTCAACAATTCATCATTGAGCCGATAGATAAATCGCGCCGCGAAATCAAAGAGCTTCTCACGGCAACATTATTAATATTCGAAGGATGCGCGATTAAAATCCATACCAAGGCGGCGTTATTTGTCTTATATCGTCTCGCTTTCCATCACTCTTCATCAAATCCATTCAAGTGTCGGTGCAGTTGAGTTGTATACATAAATGTGTAATCATCATCCCCTTGACTCTGTGTTTCCTATGCGCACATCCCTTATGGTGCTTCTCTCATCACACGCCATCATCGTGGTCGTCGTCGTTGTTGTTGGCATCATCAACTGTATCAGCATCTCCGAGCCATTTAAGTCAAATCTAATTAGGGCTATGCTGGGTGTTTTGGCAAGCTCTGCGCCTCATGGTTGGAGAAAGTCAAATTAGAGATGTGCCATAGATGTCGCATGGGTTGAGTTGCCCGTTCGGTATCAGGTTGCCATGCTTCACTATGTTGCTCTTAACGAGCACCCATCGATCAAAGTTGCCGTGCGGTGGGTTTTTGGACGAGTTCGCCTTGTGCAACTATAATTGGATTGACGCGCGCGACAAGACTTTGGTTTGTTGTCAATTGAGCGGAATAGTTCGGCGAGAAAGGTACAATGGGAGGGTGCCACTCTTAACCCTAATTGAAATAACGTGGTTAGAACTTGGGGGGGGGGGGGCGTCGGTTTTAGGAGTGCATTTTGCTTCCATTGGCTATTTGAAAGGGACGATGTGGAAGAACACAGTCACTCGGTTTTGGGACTACATCTTGTTGCAAGCCATCAGTGGCTTAATAGGTCCGAGAAACATTTTGCTCCGTGAAGGTTAAGTTGAATCGTCAGCTCGGAATTGAAGCAAGCATTTTCTTTACTTGAGTCTTCTGAGGTCCAGACAGGAGCTAGTTGGCGGCGACAATAATTTCTAAAATAAATTTAAAGCTTTATGGAAAATTATGGATACCCTTTATCAGTATTAGGTTTTATTTTAAAACGGCAACACCTTTTTTACTTACTTTTTTTTGTTTTACTTTTATTTAATACTTTATTTCGTACAATGAGTTGAGATTACACTTTTTGGATACAAGTTCATTAAATAGTGGGTATAAAATAGTAACGTACGAAGTGACAAGAGTCGAAAGCATAAATTAACTACTAAATAGACTGACAGCTTCCGTGCCCCTACCCGATTTCCCCCGCAAATTTCGAATGAGAGCCCTCTCTCGCGCTCTCTTGTTTTTCCTGTCTGTGAATACGTGTATTAATGGCCGCCGGGTGGCACCCTTTCAATAACAAAGAATTTGTAAATAGATTTATAACAATAAATGTGAAAAAGTAAATGCTGATTATGGTTTTTTTAGGTAGCATAACTTGTTCTCTACCCATATTCTGCACCAAAACCTGTTCATCCATTCACATTTCAGTTGTTTTTTAGTTTTATTTACATGAATTCTATTTTTGACAGCAAAATTCATGCAGCTGCATAAATGAAATCCGTAGGGGGTTGTTCCAAAAATGAGTTGGCAACATGCAAGTTGAACCCAAGCTTCCACTAGGGCATAAGTGAATTTTAGAAAATCTTCATGAACGTTGAATAAATTTCTATTAGGCTTGGTCAATGTTTCCAAATTCGTTTTTTTAAGACCATATTTGTACAGAATTAAAATATGATTGGAAATTCTGTCGTTTAATAACACTGAACAGTGTTGAATGTGACTTAGGAACAGTAAAAATGCAAATGCTATTCATATTTAAAAAAAAATATTAATATCGGAAAGCAAATAAAAGTGATTAACAATCTATGATAATCCTAACAAAAAGACAATATAAATTATTAATTAACAAAAACAAGTGCACTCTTTGTGCTTTTGGGATACAAAAATTGATCCAAATCGTTTTTTAACTGTTCCGAGTATCATATAAATAAAATTGGTGTAGTTCTGTTCGACTAAGATTGAATTTGACTGCATGCCTTTAAATGCAAAAATCTTAGAAACTATTGAATATATTCTGATGCATTATTATCAGTCCTATAGAGGATAAATAGGCCTACAATATCCACTTTGTTTCAACTCTATATCGCTATAAATTCCGGAAAAAATTTGACAAGAGTAATTTATTTTATCGTTTGGTTTCGCTTTTTTCTTTGTCACGCTTTCCGTTCGAAAATACTGGGAGCATTTAAATATAGTAAACACCAGCTTATAGAGGACATCTGCGGTTACATTTTAGGATATCCATGAATTCAATAACTTAAAAAGTTTTTAAATAAATAGGCAAAATTTGAAACATTTGTACTATTTTCACCTGGGCGAGTGGATATGCATTTCATTCTCAAATCAAACACACTAACCGCGCAATATATTCACATCTCTTTTAACCTTATTTTATTCCTGTGGCGGAGAGGGAGACAGACAGAGGCAGTATGCTGTTTGGTTTGCTAAGAAAAAAAAAACCCATAAAAGAAATGTCAAATATGTAGGAAAAATATGTTTACCTCTTTTTGCTTACAAAAAAAAAATTCTATGAAAGAAATATCAGATAGGTATAGCTTTCAGTGATACCAGATCGTGGGTAATTACCCATTTCGTTTTTTATAGAGAAGAGTTTTTAAATAGCGTTTTTAACAGCCCATGGCCTCAATGCTCATAAAATGGTATTAAAAGTTAGAGTTCCCATAACATAAGCAACATAATGCTTGACATGAGACTTTAATTTTAACTGGGTGTGGTAAAGGAGATGCGGTGTTTATACCAAGAATACAAATAATTCACAGTAATTATTCATTTCAGTTTAAACCGATTCGATTGCCTATTAATGTTTGTTTTGAAATGACAATCCATAAGTCACAGGATCAAACTTTAAGAAATGCGGGAGTTGATTTAAGCAAGAATTGCTTCAAGCACGGGCAGTTATATGTAAAGTGCTCCAGGGTAAGTAATGCAGCAAATATCACTATCTTAGTCGATAGAAACAAAACAGCCAAAAAAATTTGTCCCCAACAAGACAGCAAATTTCTTAATTTTGTTTCCATCAACTGTTCTGAAACCACATTTTACACGGGCGAAGCCGGGTGGGTACAGCTAGTTTCACATAAATATAGGCCGATCTACGAGGATTTTTGTATTATGGCCTCTACAAGAAAAAAACCAAGCGCATACAAATTTGACAGCAATATTATAAACAATAAAAATATAGAATTAATTTTTTTAATTTAACAAATGCTAATGTACTTGCACATATTAATGTGCAAGTATTCATTTTACGTACCTACAATTACAGATTATAAATTATGCTAAAAGTACACAAATTGTTTTCCCTAAACGGTGTTGAAACATTTTGTTTCAATATGATTTCGGAACTTAAAGCATTAAAATCAACAAGCAAAAGTGTATTTCCTTTAAAATATACAAAAAAAAGCTTCAAGTTACAAAATCTCTTTTAACAAAAGTAAAAAAAAACGTGCTATAAAGTTCATAAACTTTATAAACTCTATGTCGTTTTCGATTTGGCAAAAAGATAAATTTTTTTTATCGAGATCGCTTTTCATGTTCGACTTGGTACAAAAAATCACCCTTTTTATCTCAGGAACATTTGAGAAATCTCGATTTTACACATACTTTCCTAATACCAATGTGTATGACACACAGTTGGCGGTTACGAATTGTTTATCGTTGGAAGGATTGCTTTTTTAACTGAATTATTAATTTTTCGAGAATGGAAACGATTTTTTCATATTAAATTATTTCGAAATTAGTTATTATAAATGTGTACAAATCAATTCAAATCAATTCAACAATTTTTTGCGGCCAATTCAATACACACAAGAACCAATTAAATTCGGATCAGCGCTGCCTCCTTGCTACTTTTGTACCTTGTAGCGTTTGAACTACATTTGGTTGGTCAAAAAAGTGAGTACGTAAATACAATTATTAATAGCGTACTTTGTACAACAATTTTGAAAATGATAAAAGAACTGGATCTTTAATTTTTTGGAATTCCATTTGAAATTGCAACTGGTAAAATTCCATCCATAATTCCTTTGCTAGACAACTTTCCGTATCATTCCGAAAATCATAAAGAAGACTTTAATAATGAATTCAGGTCGTTGGTGGGTGCACATGAAGTTTTAAATCAACACTGTGATGAAGACATCGTACAATTTTGGGTCAATTTAAAAAGCGCTAACAATTTTGAACAAAAGCCTGCATTTGGAAAAATATGTAACTATATGTTAACATTGTGCGTTCTCCCATTATTTTAATAGTTTAAATTTAATTAAAAATGACACAAGAAATAGTTTGAATAAAGATACGGTCGACGCAATACTGCCGTCCAAGGAATTAGTCAGGGATCAGGGAAATGTATATAATCCGCCTGAATCCTTTTGAAACATATGCAAAAACTTTTTTCTATCACAATGCCAACAATTATCCAAAATAATTTTTAAATGTAATCTAGTTCTTATTTTTCTTTTTTATTGTAGGTGGGTACTATATACCTACTTAGTAATAAGTAATATCAATTTTAGTTTCTGTGATTATTTGTCGACCTGTGTTATTATTTTCTCAATTGTTTAGTTATGAATTCATGTTTTTGAACTTAAAAATATCATTATAAAGTAATTATTCGTGTTTTTATTTGTTTTATTTTTCAAATTGTACTACATTTTAAAAGCCCCCGTACTACATTTTCGACCTCTTGGGGGGGCAGCGCTGATTCGGATATAATGTTCGTTTTGGCAGCAGAAATCTGAAGAGCCGAAATCGAAAACGACATAAGAACAGATGTTATTTGCCCAACACAGCCGCAACACGATAACGAAATGAAAGCCCACCTTAGGCTACCGACATCCGGTTTAAACCGGAACAGTGTAGGCTGGTTTTTTTCAAGTATGCGTGTGCCCCCTTTGATTAACATAGACAAATACATGAATTCAAACTGGGCTACATCCAAGGTCAAATTCAGGTTGTAGGCGATTTCTCTTTTTTGGCTGAAGCTGTCAGTCTATTTAGTACTTAGTTTATGGTCGAAAGTTCAAAACAGTAAACGTTAAACATTTAATTAAAATTGTTGAAGGCGAATTACAAATAGAAAACATTAGCAGAAAAATATATAAAAAACAATTATTTTACAAGACAAAGAAAAGAAGAAAATATGCATTTAAACTAAGACACTAAATGAACAATATTAATCGGTAAAAAATCTATTTACGGCTGAGTAATCAAAAGAAAATAACCAATTTTTAATACCTTTTAAAAATACATTTGTAACACTCTTACACCTAATGGAATCTGGAAGTGAATTAAACAAACGGGGAGCGGTGGCAAAGTAGAATCGTTCGAAATGTGCTTTATAAATTGTTGGACCGGTTTCCAAATTTCTAGTATTAACCCGTAAATTATAATTTGCTATATTTCTAACACAGTAAAAACCCGAGTTTTCGAAGAATATTTTAAGGACTTTGTAACACAGTAAAAACCGGAGTTTTCGAAGAATATTTTAAGGACTTTGTAGCATTATAAAGGGTTTTTCAATAAGAGCGCTACAAAAGTTTTGTGAAAGTACGTTCGATGCCATTATGTATGGAACTCGATTTCTTTTGCATGGCCACCACGGGCACGCTTGCAGAAGTCCAGACGCTGAACCCAATTTTCGACGGTTTTCAAGCATAAATCGGCCGATACTGCTGCAATTTCACGTTCGATATTCGTACGAAGTTCATCAATCGTCGCTGGCTTGTTGGCATAGACCATAGACTTGACGTAGCCCCACAGGAAATAGTCTAACGGCGTCAAATCGCACGACCGAGGCGGCCAAGCGACTGGACCATTTCGTGAGATAACACGTTCTCCAAACTTGGTTTCCAATAAATTGATTGTGACATTCGCTGTGTGGCTTGTGGCGCCGTCCTGTTGGATCCACATGTCCTCCAAGTCCATATCATCCAATTGGGGCCAAAAATATTCGGTTATCATTGAACGGTAGCGATTGCCATTCACAGTAACGTTCCGGTCTTGATCATCACGGAAGAAGTATGGCCCAATGACGCCGCCGGCCCCTAAACCACACCAAACCGTAATTTTTTTCGGTATGCAATGAGGACTCATGGAGTACGTGTGGATTGCTGCCTGACCAATACCGCATATGTATTTTGTTTATTTACGAAGCCATTCAGCAAGAAATGAGCCTCATCGCTGAAGATGATTTTTCGATGAAAATCCGAATCATTTTCAAGTTGTTGCTCAGCCCAATTCACGGACATACGACGCTTCTGGTGGTCAAGCGGCTTCAGTTCTTGCGTCAATTTAATCTGGTAAGGATGTAGGCCAAGATCTTTTCGCAAAATTCGCCACAACGACGTCACAGAGATGCCCAACGCTTGAGAACGACGTGTGAGAGACGCATTTGGGCTTTCTTCAACTGAAGCCTCAGCAGCAGCAATTGTCGACACCACGGGCACTTTTTTGTCTCACTGGCACGGGAACATTTTGTACTGTGCCTGTGGATTCAAAATTTTCCACTAGACGCTCAATTGTTGATCTGCCAGGACGATTATGACGACCATAAATTGGACGTAGCGCTCTTAACGTTGAGGCCACTGACTCCGAATTTCGGTAGTAAATTTTAATAATTTCGACTCGTTGTTGGCTCGTATATCTTTCCATCATGAAATGGCAAACCTTACTGAAGAGAAATGTCAAAAGAGCGGCAAGAAATTCGGCGTCGTTTGCTGTCCCTGTCGCTCTACTTTTGTAGCGTCCCTGTTGAAAAACCCTTTACATAACTCGCTCATTTGAGGAAGTTTTTCTTTGATGTTCCTAATTCAAATAACAGAAATCGCGAGAGAACTACACACGAGATGATACGCGACCGTGTGGGGCGCATTTTAGTTCCTTCTGTTGGTTGTGGTTTGTGTCTTCGATTCCTGCGAATTTAAATAAAATGCTGGGATTAATTTACGTACCTCTGCCACTTTGGGTAGCAATATTTTCCCGTCAACTGCTTAAAGCCGAACACGCTTTCATTTGTTTCCATATTTATGTTCGCGCCCTCCTAAAGATCAAACGCAAAAACGTGGACGTCCTTCGAGTTCGTTTGAATTAGATAGAATTTCAAATTCGTATGTTTTGCATATACTCCAACATTGGAAGACAAAATGAATTTAAATAATTTGCCCACTCCCCCAAACAGCTGTGACAATTTTTTGTAATAATTTTTTTCGATCTCTTTTTCCCCACAGGACGACGGCACTTATACACCTGACAGTTTCAAACAATATTCCTCTGTTCGTTTAGCCGGAAGCAAAAGGGGCAGCAGCAGCAAAGGGACTACCGAGTAATTATTTTGGTTTAAGGTGATTGTTCTTGTTATCCTTGACGGTTTTTTTTTCTCCCTTTGTAGATGCATCAACTCATTCAATTTAATTCACAAGACAAAAAGGAAGGTCCCGAGCGATACGTTTCGATGAGCAACCTGGCAATGCAAAGTTCAGCGAGCACATAACTCATTTGAAGCGCGTACCCATCTGTGTCTGTCAAGGATAATGCCGTGCATACCGCGGCCGATCTTATAGTCAGCACACACACATTTAAAAGCACAAGCCATTGGAAAAGTGTGGCCCACACTCAGTCGAAATTTTGCCGTCAGTCGCCAGTTCACTCTGCCATATGTACAAGGATAATTGCAATTCACCAGCCATACCAGATGACGATAGTGACGACGACTCCTCCACCGCCAACTGCACGGACGTTCAAATAATCCGCCACATTGGCTTTATAGCGTCGCGCGTTCGTTACCTCAGCGAGATATATGCGAATTTCAAATTGACGAATCCTTACAGTGCCCTGGCCAGTGCGCCATTGAACTGTTCGACAGAGAGCCTCGGCAGCAGCAGCAGCACGGCAGCCTGTGACGCTGAGCGGCAGAAGGAACGACAGCAGGATACCGCCGATGCCAAGTTGCGTCAGCGTATTCTTGAGAACCTACTAGTACAATTTTATGAGGATCATCACAAGGTGACTGTGATACGCGAGACGGGGTGCGGAAACTCCAGCAAGGACCACTGCTTCTATATTATGAACAGCAACAGTACGACTAGCAGCAGTGTGGAGCGTCTCCTGCAGGCCAACGATGACGACGACGAGAGCAATGAGAACACGTTGAGGAAGAATTTCCTGAATGTCACCACCACCATGACGGGATCTAGTCAAAAGGATGCCGCCGGTCGGGGGACGACGATGGTGTCGTTCGCCACCACCACCGGCGGTCGGCGGAGCAGTGATAACGCGGTGATTGAGTGTCGACGACGTGGCAGTGGCAGTGAGGCGCTGGATCAGTTGAAAGTCAGCAACTGTCAGCAGTTGGTGCCGGCGGCAGCGGCGACATCAAAGCCCGTTCACCGTGGCAGTTGCGGAGCGACAGGCGACCACCTGCTGGCGGCAAATTCAATTGCGAAAAAGGCGACAATTATCCTCAGCAAGTCGTGTAACAATGTGGATGCGGGTGGCGCCGCCAACGGCTGCGCTTCGCTCTATCCACGGCCGGGACCGCTGAACGTCGAAGGCGCCAGCGTGAACACGGACAATGGAGGGACTGGTGGTGGTGGTGCCGGCAGCGGCACTGCCAACAATGGAAACGGCGAATTTAGCGTCGTACAAATGAACAACACGATCATCCAGTGCCACTTCAGCGATGATGACTTCCGGGCCCTGGTCAAGGATCTGAAGCGGAAAGTCGAGTACACCGAGCGCACGAATTGGCTATGTAAGTCGAAGTAGAAATTTTGTTTCTAATTTTAAGTCGTCTTTTGTCCTTCGAACTTGGCATGGTGTCCCCGATCTAATCAGGTCCATCGATTATTTTACACACGGACAGGTTTTGAGTTAGCATGGCTACGGTTAAGCCCCTCATGAACCAACGGGGCCACCTATTGACGCGCACAAATTTACCACGAGTGGCTTTTCAATTAATCTCAAGTCCACATTCAATCAGCATTCACCTGCAGGCCGATGCGCTGTTCAATGTATCTGCAGCGATATTGATTTTCCCGCCCTTCATGCGTATGAATGATCCTGCTTGTGGCAGTATTTATGCACTCATTTACCAGCCATAATTCAGTGGCCTATCAAAAGTAGTTCACTCGAAACGCGTGCAGCACAAGGAGCTGTGCATGTTGTTTAGTACATCCTTGCAGCAACACCCTGCCGCCTTCGCGGTAACAATGTTTGAGTCGCAGTTTCCAATACGTACGAAGTTGGCCACCCACCCGCATGTGGCTTGCCCAAACCCGACCAGGCTTTTCTGCGCGTTTTTAACAATGCAATAAACTTGTTCATTCGTTTTCCAATTAAATTGTTGTTGTTGTTGTTGTTGGTGCTTTTTGTTTTTGCCTTGGATGAGGTTGCTTTGGTTTTTCTTTTTTTTATTACCTCGTTCGTTTTACAATCGGTTCACCCTGTTGGTTCCATGTGCCGTCGTGTGAGTTGATTCCCGGTGGGAGCAAGGATTTGCTTTTGGGCGGATTTCTTGGTGCTGTGTGTGTACACTTTTTAGGTCAAGAGAGTACATTGTTGTTGATAATTTGAAATATTACACTCGGTTGTGCTGATGATGATGGTGTAGTACGAGTCCTTATGATGGAGTCTGCAGCAGCCATTTATATCCTCGCATGCATGATGTACCTACCCACACAGACCTACGTGTGTGGAGGATGTAATTTCAGTTCTAAGTGCGGTCTTCTTTTCCGGGTTTACATGAGCGTGCACGTATTCATGGGGGAAGTAACCAAAGTCGTTACTTGGGAGACGAACAAAGCAAAAGTATTCAATATCAAGTGGTGTTTACAGGGTTTATGTAGGTCGTCAAGTGGCTAAGGACCGGACATTGAACGGGCGCATTAGCTTTTACTAGATCATATTGAGTATGAACTTGAAATTTGAAAAGTTCTTACAACTGCTGTGGCAATTTTTAAGTAAGATTAGAGAGTCATTGGCTTTGAGGAAGTTGGGTCCTTCTTTTGGTAGAATCAAATCGACTTTTTGGCGGAAAGGCGCGGTTGATTCTGTTCGAATCGAGACATGGGTCCAGTTTGTCAGATGCGAACGTCAAGTTAGAGTCTCATATACTGAGTATAACCTGGTAAGGTGTGGCGTAGGAGCTGATGCGGTAGAGAGCTGATTGTAGGTGCAATTGTGCGGTGCTGGGTTTAGGATCCAAGTAAAACTTGTAACACTTGCAGTTTCCTACCGGCTGAACAACTTCTTGCGAACGTGTAGTGAAAATTTAAGAGCTGGCTGTCTTGAGAGGCCAACTTGAGGGCCCATCCATCTGTGTCATCAAGAAAGTACAACTAAAAGGTGGTGATGGTGAAACCTTATGGACTTGTAAAGAATGTTCCAAAGAACGCCGTGAAAATAGCTCTAAAAGGGCCCAAAAAGAGCCACCAAATACCGTGCCAAAACCATCAACTGGAAGGGTAATTCTTCAACAAGAAAGTACAACTAAATGGTGGTGAGGAGCTACCTTGAGAAACCTTACAGGACTCTAAAGAACATTCCAAGGAACGCCGTGAAAATAGCTCTAAAACGGTCTAAAAAGAGCCACCAAATACCATTCCAAAACCATCAACTTGAAGGTTCTATCACCAACAAATTAAAGTACGATCTAATTGTTTTAAGAAGCAGCCTTGAGAAACCTTATGGACCTGTAAAGACCGTTCAAAAGAACGCCGTGAAAATAGCTCTTAAACGGTCTAAAAAGAGCCACCAAATACCATCCGGAAAAAAAATTTAAAAAATAAATTTGGAACTTTTTTTAATGCAGTTTCTGGTAGCTCGCTTTAGACCATTTTAGAGTTTTTTCCACGGCGTTCTTTGGAACGTTTTTCGGGGATTTTTTGGGTCAATTTATCGCATTCAGTTGCCTCCCATATTAATAATCTTTCTTTTAGGTTTTTTGTTGTATCAATTTGGAACACTCAACGAAAAAAAAAATCCTGAGAGGGATGTTTCTTTTCTGAAATATTTTGAAGCGATTTTGTTCTTTTTTTTTAGTTGCGTTCTTTTGGGAACCTTTTTTGGGGGCAGCAGATTCCGTATAACAATAATCGTCTGAACGATGGCGTTTTTAAAATTTTCTTAAACCGCTTTTCAAAGATTTTGTTTCAAAATTTTACAAGTTTTGCAGTAGTTTTTGGGTATCATCGTGGTCAGTATTTTTCGAGGCGTTCTTGGGAGCTTTTTTTTTTGGGTTTTTGTGAATTTTTCAGAACAAATTTTCAAAGATGTTTTTGAGTTTTTTAAATCATTTTTGTGGCGTACATAATAAGATATTTGTTGCGGGAAATGTTTGTTGTTTTGAAAGTTTTTGGTGGCCGGTTTAGACATGGTTTTGGGACGTTCTTTAAGAAGTTTTTTTTCAGCATTTTTGGAGGAGTTTTTAGAAGAATGTTTTGTGGAGTTTTTTTTCGCTCTTCTGGGCTTTTTTTCAAAGCTTATTTTAAATCTTTTTTAAGGTGTCATTTGGGATGATTTTTGACATTTGGTAAATTTTTTTAGGGCGTTCTAAAACAAATTTCGGTGTTGGTTTTGGAGCTATTTCAAGGGCGTATAATGGCATATTATGAAGTGTATTTTGAAAAGTTTTCGGTATTTTTTATGCGTTTTTCTACTCTTTTCTTTTAGTTTTTTTAAAGACGCATTTGTATATAGGCTAAGTGCGTCCTTTGTTAATTATTTTCCGGCGGATTTTCGCGAGTTTTTCTAGCTTTTTCTTCAAACGCTTTTGGGACGTTATTGAAAATAATTTGCGTTATCTTGTTTTTTTTTTTTTTTGAAGGACTTTGGTTCTTTTTTTGTAGGCTCCTTTCGAAACCTTTTCTTCACATTTTTAAAACTTGTTTCAAAGTTTTTGATTTTAGTTTTTCGAGGTGTTTACACTTCTTTTAGGGTTTCATTGTGCCCAGTAATTTTCGAAACGTTCTTTGCCTCTTTTTGCATATTTTTAAGAGCATTTTTTGGTTGTGGACTTCAGTTGTTATTTTGGATGTTCCCATACAAGTTTTTAAGGCACTTGGGAGTAGATTTTAAACAGGTTTTTTTTTTAGTGTTCCATTTTGTGTGCTATTTTTTACAGCTTTTTTTGTTATTTTTCCAAAGGGCGTTCTTAAAAGCGCTCTTATAGGCCTGTTTTGTTGGTTTATATAGGATCCTTCGGAATATATTTCTGCAGTCTTTTGGAGCTTCGTGAAGCGTTTGAGCTGCAAGGGGAGTTCGTTAAGCCGTGATCAGCTTTTTTCTCATCGCTTTTTGACGGGTTTTTGCAGCCTTTCGTAACCACAGTGAAGCTTCGGTTTTTACAACAGGATCATATTTCCATTAGTTGCAAAAATTGCACTGTATCTTCTTGAAAACAAATTTTGGGAGGATTTTTGTACGCTGTTTTTGGGCAGTTAATTCGGATGATTTCTTAACGGCGCTTGGGAAATTTTCGGTGTTCTTTTTGGTGCTTTTTTTGCCCAATTTATCATAAAGTTTGCAAGTGGTTTTTTGTACTACTTTTCTTTTGCGCTTTTCTAAGTTTTTTTTGGGGTTCTTTTCGAAATGTTTTTGAGATGTTTTATAGGTGCTCTTCAAAAGCTTTTCCGCGGGATTTTTTTATAATTTTTTCTCGCATAATTTTCTGAAAGGTTTTAGGCCTTAATCCAAATGATTTTCCTTTGTTGCGTTTAGATTTGCAGTCGCATAAGGTCCGCAAAGGTAGTTCTAAAGCTGTTGAAAAGAAACTAGGGAGGGTGTGTCCCCTTTAAGAAAAATATCCATTTCTGGTTGGATTCCTTGTTTATAAAGTCCCATTGTGCTATGTGGGTTATAGAGGGTTTTTTTTTTTGGTTATAAATAGAACCGCCAACACGCTGACCCAATCGGGTGCAGCGAATCTGCTTACATTTAAAAACAACTACTGACGATGTAATATAAAAGTACAGGTCCAAAATGACTACCCTATGGCACCTACTCCAATAAAAAAAAAAAATAATTCCGGGAAAAAATCGCCTAACTACGAACCATTGAATGGCTTAAAATAATTTCCTCTTCAATAAACACTGATCCGATCTTTAACGATGGGATAATCCGCCTTTCGTTACATCTTCCGAAAATGTTAGGTTCATGTTAATCCGACAATGTGCATGCCACTCCTCAAATTTCCATCTAGAAATTTGGAAGTCAATTCAAAATTTTAAATTGTAGTTGCCAGCTCACATCCTACATGCACTTGATGTACCCTACTGGGGGTGGAATTTCTCCTGAAAACTTTTCCTCCACGAGAAGGCAATTAAAATAAAAATACCAAGCCACAAGTTGAGGAAAAAAATTTGTAGAAGAAAAAAAAACCCATCTGCATCTCTGTAGATACTTTTCTTAATTGGTTGAGGTGAAAGTCGTATTGTTCCCATTAGGAAATCGATTCTAGAACCTGAAGAAGCCCACTTCAAAGACAATTTACGTGACACACAGGACGGCCACATTCTACTGTGCTCAAGAATATCGATGACTGTGACATGAAGGTCAATCCATACTCCTCCGGGTCAGAGATGTACGTAATTAACTATTCAGAGTAGAGACTAGATCCATTTAGTCTTTTAAATTGTAATTCGTACGAAATTATGTTGAATGACAAAAATGCTGTGGAGACCTCGGCTGTGTGTGTGCGCTATTCGATTTGAATGGGATTGAAATTAGCTAAAAGCGAATCTGATTGAGTGCTGGACAAAGCCAACTCGGTGGTCGAAGGATTTTACGGTGGCACAGTAATTAGACTAATTACTAAAGCGCATGTAACTCGAGGACTTGCTGACGAATGGTCGTGGTGTTGGATTTCGTCCTTACAGTCGAATTGACTTTGTTTTACATGCAGATGAATGGGGACCATTTTTTTTGCAAATGTCCAACGGAGCAAACTTCGGAAACGGTTTCCAACTGACCGGTTGTCAATCGGACAATGAATTTCGTAAGAACTTCCGGTAATTGCGGTCTTTTTGGTGGATTCGTTGGAATGTTTGGCTGATGCGTTTCCTTTTTTATGAGAGTAGGGTTAGGGAAGCTCGAGTTTTGCATTTTCTGTCAGACTGCCAAACAGGTGTGTGAAACTCACTGACACAGGACAATGCCCTTGGGTACTCGTAGTTCTTGAGGCTTGAGTGTTTCATGCTTTGGAGGATGCATTCGAATTGTCTTTGTAAAATAAAAGCCAATGTTTGGATTTTTGTTTGTCGCCTTTATACTCAAAAACTAATTGAACGATTTTTCTGCAAATTGAACAGCCCGTGTTTTTGGAGTGATTTGAATGAAATACGGTAGATGGCGCTGCTGTTTTTACCGTTTTTTGACCTTTCAGTGTGTCTATCTGTACCTATAGCTGGGGCAGTTTTAAGAACCACTGAATAAATTTAGACGAGGTTTTCACAGTGCGATTCTGCATTTCTCATAATTTGTATTAAAATGTGTTTTAAAAATGTCTCCGCCACTTATAGGAGCCACTGTAGTTGAGCAATACTCAAAGCAAAAAATCATTAAATCATCGCGAACAATATTCCATCAGTTTAGGCTAGTATACTTCATAGGGCCTTACCCGCTAAGGTCGTATCCTTTCAATTAAAGGCGATAAATCTAATAAACTTGCAGATAATCCTTTAAAGGTTCATATTGACTTTGTTTTAATGCAGACGATTATGGTTGCGCCAAATGAGAGCCAGAAGACTCCGAACGGTTCAAAGGAGTGTACATGAAATTGCTGAAATTTTTGATCACCCAATTCCGTTGTAAAAAAAAACCGAGCACCCGCAATTAAACTTGAACTTTGTTAATATTTTCTAACCTATTTCTGAACGTTCGAGCAGGGTCAAAAGCTGCGCGAATTAAGTGCTGAGTGTACTGAAAAATTTGGCACTTGTAAGTAAAAAAGAAGGACGCCTGAAACCAACGGTCAACCCTGTAGAAAGATGCCTTACTTCGGCAGAGGAAATTTCATAGGAAGCTGCGCAATTTCCTGATAGCTTTTGCAATATCTTACTTTATGGAGGCTTTGTAAAACGTTCCACTTCCTCGATGATAAATGTAGACAAAACTGCAAAAAAAGTGCATGTTTACAGGTTGAAACATCTCGGATAGGATGTGTTCATTAAACCGCCAGTCAACAGCTCTCAGCGCCATTCACTCTCAGCAAGCTTGTACTAGGAGAACGTTGTATCAAACAAAAATTGTGGTAATACACCGAAATAGCTAGTTTACAGCACTTTTTTTAGAAATCATTGCTTACCGTAGGGCTGATCCGAAACACTCCGACTCGTTTTATTAAACATTTGCCTACTTTACTTCCATTTGCTGAGATAGATTCTCGGTAAGACAAGCCTATTGTTCCGATATTTCTCACGTTCTTCCCTGTGGGTTTGACAGCAGGCAGAGCATTCAATCACGGTCGGAAATAACCAATAATTTCGAAGGTTTAAAGGTCCATATATCCCATTAAAAGTTGGATGCAAAAAGCGGGCAGTTTGCGCCTTCTGTTTGAATCCGTTTTTTTCTTGAAAATTGCATCTGCCTATCGTTGGTTTGGACACGAGTTAAAAAGGAAAGGACCACAGATAAAATAGAGGTTGGTGCTTTTGGTGTGTTTTTGTTCCGCTTATAATTCCCAAATATTTCGTTCTTTGCCTCACAAACTCATCCTTTCGCGTTGCATTTTTTCTATTTTATTCATGACAATTGTGGTTTTGCCTCAAATTTAAAGAACCAAACTTTAAGGTCCAATCTTCACAAAAAATTACTAAAATTGTTGCTTTCGGAAACTTAATTCTCAGAAGCAAAGTGAACCCAATGGTCGGTGATTTATACACAGTTTCAACTTTACCTCCATCTGAACTTCCGTTTCGGAATTCCTTATGTCTCTAGAAATGTTCTACTCCTGCTTGTAGTCCCTTTCAGGAATTTAAGTAATTCACAACCACCACTTCATATTTCTTTTTCACATTACTGCACTAAATTTCGAGCGCAATTGCAACTTACTCGAACTTTATGCTTCTGCAAGTCCATCGTTTTCCCTTCAAATTGGCCACCAAATATCACCCCTAAAGACATTCAAAGTGGACATGTTCATGCCACCAGCTGTGCACTCCATTCATTACTCTGTCGCCCCTTTGACTAGTCGCAGAAGAATTTCACAAAACATCGAGTGCATAGCTGTGTTTGAATATTTCCCACTGTCATGCCTTTGAAAACCCCCACTCCGACCTCACCCAGCGAACACGTTTGTCACATTCCATTTGGCAAATAAACGCTACAAGGAAACGGAAATGGTCACACTTAAGGTATTTCCCCCATTCCACTTCGCAACACATAAAGGAAAAATATAAAAACTACCCCACCTGTCGTTTCTAGGAAAACCATCCATTTCCACCGCCTCCGCTCGCGAGTTCCTTTTGGGAATATCTTTGGCAAATCGGTCGCCATTATAATGATTGCTTCACTTGTAGATACAACTTGATAGTACACTCTGCTGTAGATATAAATAGAGCACTCACTTCTCGGTGCGGTCGCATTTCACGAATTCGAAACGAATGTCATCCCCATTCCCAGAGTGTGATAAACGTGAATACTTGCGACAGCCATGGAAATTCTGTTCTGTTTTCCTTTGCGGGATAATAATGAAAAACGATTTTCCATTAGCGAGGTATTTTCGTCACACCACTTAAACAAAAAGAAAAAAAAACTTTTCTCCTGTCTTTTTTTGCGGTATTGTTTTCGCGATCCAATTTACAATAAATTTTATACATCTTTCTTTTTTCGCCATCGTCTCCCTTCTGTTCTTTGTTTACTCAAGGCAAGATAGCTGAGAGCTGTCGTCCGCCTTGTTTCCCAATGGATTAGGCGGTGTGCAGTCCTGTCAAAAATTAAGACCACCGAAATGTTTCCTAATGTGTGCATTGATGGGCAAATTTCAAGCAGCGGTGTTGACGGCGATGTAATTTAATAGTTGAGAGCGCGGCTTTTTATTTGCCAACGGGGAATTTCAAGAAGCACAGAATTTAGAGGAAAGGGTCTTGAGCAAAGCACCAACAGTTCCAGTTGACACGTCCTGGATACAGCTAGGCTTTGTATTGAAAAAATTTGTTTAGTTTGGCAACCAATCCACTCTATCAGTCTTACACAGAATTTCTGGAACATTTTTTTAACAGTCCCAATGCAATATTGAAACGATTGAATTTTGGCAGTCGATTTTCTGAATATGATATTTTATCAGTTACTTTGGTTGGAATTTCAAGGATTCCAAACAACTCCACTTATAACCTCTTCAAATTTGTTTAAACGTTTGAATTTTGGCAGTCGATTTTCTGAATATGATATTTTTTCAGTAACTTTGGTTGGAATTACAGCGATTTCAAACATTTCCACTTAAAACCTCTTCAAACTTGCTTAAATGTTTGACTTTTGACAATCGATTCTCTGAATATGATCTTTTTGATAGCTGTTGTTGGTTTAGTCCCAATTTTCAGTCACTTTGGTTGGAATTACAGCGATTTCAAACATTTGCACTTATAACCTCTTCAAATTTGCTTAAAAATTTGAATTTTGACAGTAGATTCTCTGAATATAATATTTTCGATATCTGTTGTTGGTTTAGTCCCAATTTTCAGTCACTTTGGTTGGAATTACAGCGATTTCAAACATTTGCACTTATAACCTCTTCAAATTTGCTTAAAAATTTGAATTTTGACAGTAGATTCTCTGAATATAATATTTTCGATATCTGTTGTTGGTTTAGTCCCAATTTTCAGTCACTTTGGTTGGAATTACAGCGATTTCAAACATTTGCACTTATAACCTCTTCAAATTTGCTTAAAAATTTGAATTTTGACAGTAGATTCTCTGAATATAATATTTTCGATATCTGTTGTTGGATTAGTCCCTATTTTCAGTCACTTTGGTTGGAATTACAGCGATTCCAAACATTTCCACTTATAACCTCTTCAAATTTGTTTAAACGTTTGAATTTTGGCAGTCGATTTTCTGAATATGATATTTTTTCAGTAACTTTGGTTGGAATTTCAAGGATTCCAAACAACTCCACTTATAACCTCTTCAAATTTGATTGAAAATTGAATTTAGACAGTCGATTCTCTGAATATAATATTTTCGATAGCTGTTGTTGGTTTTAGTCCCTATTTTCAGTCACTTTGGTTGGAATTACAGCGATTCCAAACATTTCCACTTATAACCTCTTCAAATTTGCTTAAAAATTTGAATTTTGACAGTAGATTCTCTGAATATAATATTTTCGATATCTGTTGTTGGATTAGTCCCGATTTTCGGTCACTTTGGTTGGAATTACAGCGATTTCAAACATTTCCACTTATAAAATCGTTTTCCACAAACAAAATTTTATATAAATAGCTTTTAGATCCTTTAACATCCAAGACACAAAGCACCCTCCTTGTCCCAGTCTTAATTAACCCTCTCCAATGATTCTCAACTTTTATTAACAATTACGCTACGGTCAACGAGGATACAACCATTTCATCAGCCATTGAATAGGTTTGCCATCCCTCCCATACACATTAAATATCCTTGTGATAGTCTAAGCGACATTTGCAATACAATCGTATTGTTATCTGTCCCGTTTTGGAATAACTGCCTATTCTTGGTTTATTGCCATCAGAAAAATAGCGTGACTAATGCTTGTTATCAACCGACCGTCCTTATGGTAATAGCTCCTTGCCGAAACCTTTTCCAATCGAACTTTTTATGTTTTCCTTCTTTTCGTACATCAACCTAGAGAATACCATTCGAGTGTAGCACTTGCCTCAAATGCGTTCGTTTAATTCAATTATTTATCGATCTCAAAGACGTCTTATTCGAACCACCCGGTGATATCATTTAATCTCATACACGTGTCCTCCTTCAGAACAATATTATTGTTTTCGACTCTAGGACTGTTTTTTTATAAATAGAAAATATCGAGGACTTCACTTGGTTACCTGCACACGTAGCGGACAAAAATAAGTTTGAGTAAGAAAAAATGGGACCGATGTCGTCTCATTGTAGCATCTTCGAAAGCGAGACTGTTGGAGCCCCTTAATTGCGTAACTATCCTCTCGATTGCGTCTGCCTAACGAGGGTGCCCTAGGTAGCTAATGCAAGAGTGGACCTTGTCAAGTTTGAGCATACCCACCCTTAAAATAACTAAAAGTTCTTGCATAGTCCGTCCCATCCTTTGCGTGGATTTGCAAAAGCAAAGCAAACTTTGTTCAGTTTGATTCTTTACGTCGCAGGACAGGTTAGGGGTGTTTCCTCTTCTAGTGTTGTGTTGTGGGCGTATGTAAACAACCCTTTACATGGAAGTGGTGCATTTCAAGTGAGGACGACAGTCTTGCATCCATTACATGTGTGTATCAAATAAATTGGAATTAGAATGAGTAACCGACCTTAAAACTCCCTTTTGAAATCCAAAAGTCAGTTCCAAACGTTGGATGAGTGAAAGGATTATCCCCAAGGGGCTGCTACTCTTCGTCGTTGCCATCTCTCATATCACAGAAGACAAAAGCCAATTGCGATGTCACCTTGTGTTTGGGTTTGAACAAAGAAATCCCTTGCTCTATATTGGGACTCGCAACCCTCGATAACAACGTCTGTCCTTGTGTCGTGTGCAAAGTTCGGTCTCCTTTTGTCCAAACGAATATCTTCTTCTCGACATTTAAAGTGATTCCAAGGAACAGTTGCTTGAGTTTGTCCTCTTTTGTCAAAAAAAAAAAACCAAAAAAAAAAATTAAATAAGCCGCATGCAGAAAATACAATTTTGAAGTTCTACAGTCGGGAAGACATACCCCACCCGAGTAGGTGGAGCACGCGTTTTGCCGCTTAACACACCGTTTATGTTCAGGCGTGAGTAATGGCACGTGCAGTGAATAGCTGGCTTAACCACCGACCGTTTGATTGTGTGAGGAGCAAGACTACCTCGAGAGGAATGTTCTAAAGTTTTTTTTTAGGTCCACAAAGTTTGCCCGCATTGTGCGAGAAATTACAGAGCGAGACCGTGCGAATTGCTCCCGTTCTATGTGCGGGTAGGTACTAATATTTTAAGTGGTAGGTTTGGTTAGGAGGGCAGTTTGAAACTTGGTATAGGACATGCGACTATAGCATAAATTTATTTGAATGTCCATCTTTGAAGATCTGGTTGGGAAACCTTTTCTAAATTATCCAACCTGTTAAAGGGTGGACCTCGTGCCCGTTTTAAACTGATTTCGTTTCGGTTCTAGGCGCAGTATTCTTCGCAGGCCTAATTGTTGTGTGGATTTTAGACCTTATTCCGACTCTTACATGAGGCAGAAATGAGTTTTAACAGTCTCGCACCAGACAACTGAACCATTGGTTAGATTGGGCTTTAAAACCGCGGGTACAACAAGTTCAGGTTAAGAAACTGTTTTTCAACATTAAATTTGAATCTTTGAGGTTGGAGCTTGTTCCTCTTGGTTTTTATTTTGGGGTTTCTTATAGCCCCATGCTTCCTGGTCTGCGATAGTCGTGCTAAACCCTTCGTCGAACCATAAATTGTCTGGGAAGCTTTCTTTTACGGTGCAGATCATGTCGAGCTCTGCAATTTCAGGGGAAAGACTGTTTGAGGCATGTGATCTGTATAGTTCATCGCTAAGTTCAATAAAAGCTTCAATGGCAGGCGTACACATGACAGCTCAGCGTTTGTACGACCATCGCTTAGACCCGATTCTCTAAAGACTATTTTAGGACGTCGCCCTTGGGGAAAGAAATACCTGTTCTTATTTCTCTACCCAGCTTGACTTTTACCAACTATAGGAAGACAGTTGCAGCCTTCTCCCTATGAAAAAAGCACCCCAACCTGAAAAGTCTATATTGTACCTTCAAGTCCAGGAGGATATCAACCACAGTAGTTGAGTAGCGACTTTCTTTATAAAGTTGATGAAGCTGTCTTTTCTTTCTAAAGTTGGAGTAGCTACCTTCTCGTTCTAAAGTTGATATGGCTGCCTTTTCTTTCTAAAGTTGATATCGCTACCTTTAAAAAAAAAAATTAAACTATGGAGGCACGTTTGAATAGATGAATAGATCTATTGTACCAGTGACAAAGATGCCCGCCAATGGATTTCTTTATTTCCTCCAGACCCCAGATTGTCCTTCTATTCATGGCTTCGTCTTCCTTAAGACGTGGCCGGTACTCTAAAGAGTCGACTATGAGTAAAAAAGCATGCCTTCTTCGACTTAAGATTCTCTGGGCTGAATAGCTAGTTTCGACAGGCCTTCCCCTTAAATAAGATAAATTTCATGAGCTTCCAGCTTTTTGTAGCTGAATTTACAGCCGATTGAGGGCAACAGAAGGTTTTAGCTCATTTAAAGGGTGTTTCTGAACCTTTTCTGGTCAGTTCATCGGGTTATTCGTGTCCCACAATTGCTTCATGAATAGGACTGTCATAATTTGGTTTTATAATTGAAGCTTACTGTTTGAAGTATGTCAAAACTATTCAAGACTGATTTGAGATCGGAGGTGGATGAGTCTTGGCTGTGAACACCTTTTGAACCAGTTTTGTAAATATTTTGGCGTGCAACTCTCTTATAGACGGGAGCATGAGACGCTGTTGGAGCCTCACCAGCTTCTTAGTTGTTATAAGTGATGTGAGGTTATCAGTCATCAACGCAAAGAAAGGGTGGTTGCAAAAGCTCTTCTAGCTTTTGTGTTTTACCACCCTTTTAATTAGGGAGGGATTTTTTGAAAGCACTTGAGGTATTTTTGGAAAATAAGCATTCTCATAGTGACTCTTCACGTACTTCGGTGGGAAATTTTGGGTTAGCTGAATATTGTTGCACGCCGCTAGAAGCTTCCTTTTGGTGAGTTTGTTGCTTAGATGAAAACTGCATAAACCTTTTGCCCATGCTTGGGCATAGTCTCTACTAAACTAAATCTTGCCCAATAAGGTCATGGGTTATGTTTGAGAAATCCATTGGAATTTTTATTAGAAATTCACATACAGAGATGTAGATCGATAATAGGGCTCATCAGCTTTGAATAGAACCCTAACCTAAGCTTCTCACGTCCATTGGCTTGTTGGAGTTCCTTGTTAGGGCGCATGGAAGGTTCTTTCCATCCAAATGGCTTTTACGGTGAGTTTTTTCATACTCCCCGTTCTTTAGATCTCATAAATAAACACCTGAGTCGATCTACGAGTCTGTCAAAAGTTCGGCGCTCGACATGGCGTAGTCTGCAGTGAAGACAGTCATTGCTTGCCACTGGAGAGTTGGAGGCTCGAGGCCCCGAAGAGGGATATCCATACTCTCAAATATCAGAGAGGTTTTTTTTTAACCAAAAATAAAGGTTTCTCCTTCATAACACAATGGACCGAAATACAAGTCTGAGTCAAACATTTAAAAAAAAAACCAAAGCCTGTAGGTCCCGGTTTTTCATTTCCACACTCTGCTGGTCCCGTTGGTCCGTGGAACAGTCGAAACATTGGGAATATATTTTTCACTTTCGAACCCATAATTATACGATTTTATTGCCGGTTAGCCATGACGGTCCGTCGGAAAGTCCAATTGTGTCCATTCGACCATATATTAAATTTATTTAATAAATAAATAAATAAAATAAAAATATATAAATCAAGTAAAAATAAATAAATATATTCGGAAATCGAATTCGCTCGGACAGAGAGGCAATTTATAGTTGATCCTGCGAGAACAGGAACCCCGGACACATTTAACGGGATAAAAATCAATTGGAGATATTATTTAAATTCTGAACGAAATGCAGGACCGCCTCATGAAATATTGCGACACGCGGGAATCGCATAAAAAAAATGAAAATGTTGCTGCTCTCCGGTACTTAAACGCGTCAGTTAAACGAAGATTCCTGCGTTAATTAGCTATCCCTGGAGCCCCGTTGGCATTTTCCACCCATACCCTAGATATTCGTAGTAATTTTACGGCAGGATGCGAGTGATGGGAGGATATTTAATCGCCGCACCTATACACACACGCTGATGAAGCGGAATGCCGCGTGGAATTTGATTTAACGGAATTTTCAGTTTAAATAACTTTGGGCGGTTTCCCTGCTTAACTGCAGGGGTGTAGATCTATGAGGTGGGTTGTATGTGGAAGTATTTTTCGAGGTGAATGATGCTTGTTTTTTTTGTTTCTATCTGCTGCAACGCGCACGTGAAGTCGGCAATTCCCCAACCGGTTGTAGTCCTGCCAAAACTTCGCACTATTTTTGAGCTTTGTCGACAGAAAAAACCAATCGTCGTTACGTTTGTGCCTTTCTAAAGATTGCGACATCTGTGTTGGGTATTCCTTTTGGTTGGAAATGTGACCTTTCCGATGAAATTAACGTCGGCAGTTGCATGCCCCAGCGAAGAGGTTTGTCCTGTATCTATTTATTTGTCTGAACTGCTTTAGATATTACTCAACTTTAGGACGATTTATATGGTGAACAATCTGAGGGTTGAAAAACTTAAAACCCCTTTATTCATGTTTTAAATCCAGCAAGCCATTGTTAAGTCAGGGCCGTAAAAACAGCTTTTTTAACGAATAATCTGATCTCCGCCACTTGGATTCTTGGTTGTTATAAGTGATAGAGTGAATTTCAAAACATCTCCCAGTAATGTAGGTTATAACATTAAAAACCGCATCCAGGTCCGTTTATAGGCGCTCGAAATTAGCGCGGAGTTACATGATACAGGCAGATGATTTCTTTAAAAAAAATAAAGGTGTTTGTATCGTAGAAGTTTTTTTGTTTAAATTGGCAACACTGTTTTGAGTGACAGTCAGTTTGACAGCAGATTCAGACAGTGAAAACCGCATTGAAATACGTTCATTTGCGCTCGTAATCAGCGCGGTCAGATAGACGGCTTTTGGAAGCCTCCTTTTTTCTTAAGAAGGTGTTTTTTCTTAGTAGTTTTGTAATTAAATTGGCAACACTGTTTTAAGTTTCAGTCTGTTTGACAGCTGACGGATGAAATGTGTTCAGTTAGTTTTGCTATTTCACTTACGCACTTGCGTCTGCTCTTCGGAAGACGATCAACTTATGCTTTAGCTTTCGATGCTCCTCTGCGACTACTCTACAGATGATTGATGCGAAAATTGTTTCCAACAAGTTGTAATCAAGCTCTGGGGTTTAATTGTGACGGAATTTGACTTTTGCCGCTGTAAAGTCGTTCACTGAGATGGCAACTTTTCACTCCATTGCCTTCTTAGATTAACTCGAAATGCTTAAGAGTTATGAGGCTTTCAAGCTTAGTTCTCGCCCTCCATTAACAAGGGCAGTTCCGAATACAATCAAATGGCTTTTCCCTAATCCACACTAAAAAGTTAAGCCCAATCGGGTCCTTGGCCAGTTAATCTTCCGATACCAATTGCTTACAACCATCTAAAGCTTGACACGCCAGCTTCATCCCTATAACCCCTACGTAAATCCGCCTAAATCCCTAATCGACATCATCGTCATTATGCCCTCCGAGTGCCAAATCGCTCTTGAGAGGACATCACAGGACGTGACCGGTATCTTGTAAAATTAAATTTCGCTTCGAAGATCTCTCTCACTCTCTCTCTCTCTCTCTTTGTGTGTTTCTCCAAAACGAATGACTAAGTCATCATTAGCCAAAATGACAGAAAAGTGCACCCCTCCTGCTATACGTGCGCTAAAAAAAGGAGCTCTTAAAAGGACCCTCCCAAATTAATTGCAAACAATAAAAATGAAAAAAGAAAATAAACCCCAAACGACAACCGCAAGTCGATTATTATCCTTTTCCATGGGACCCTCGCTCACGGCTGTTGCTGCTGGCATGGCGTGACGTCAGCAATCCATTTTTAACATGCGGCTAACGCATCTTCACACAATCTACAAGCATACCTCTGGCATCTGGTCGACGCTACGCCCAGCAGTCGGTGGCCATTAAATTAAGTGTAGACATTAATTGAAGTAGATGTACGCCGTTTCTAACGTTTATTTATTTATTTTTTTAATTAAATTGCTTCTCCTCCTCCCGTGGCCATTTGAGTAATTGTATCCTTTTTTTTTTTTTTTGTTGTTCTCTTCTCGTTTCAGGTAAGTTAACACATAAGGAATTACATAGTAAGTCAGATGAATTGTCTTCCTTAACCGTTTTGATGTGTAGCTGTTTTGTTTTGCTATCCTTCCTCCCGCTACCCAAATCGTTATCCCCAAAAAGGACTCATCTCGGTGATAAGCGCAATGATTACCATTAATTATTATTTATCATCATTGCGGCTGTTTGCTGGATTAAAACATTTAAAGGACTTTGCCAAACAGCTTTCGAAGAAAAGGGCTGGCTGAACCGTCCTTTTGCACACGCACACACATTGGGTAAATAAAAATGTGTCCACTCAGCTAGATATTTCTATGACAGTTATCACATTGGCCCACCCTCTAAGGCAACACAACTGACCGAAATCAAAAGCAAATATAACGAAACAGTTCCTTTTTTTGTTTTTTTTCCCCAGCGTGTGTGTGTGGGTCTACTTGCAAAAGCCGAATTGAGTGAAATAACAAGTTGGACAAATATTGTTGAACAGGATAATAATTGCTTAGTTACTGCCTCATTTTGGTTGTTTTCCTTTTGTTTGTATTTAACCTCCTGCAGGACTAGTGTGAGTGTGTTTGTGTTATTTTTTCTATTTTTCACCCTCGGCCCTGGCGGTCGCTCTGGCTCTGTATTGGGATTGTTGGTTAAGGAGCTTGTTCTTGTGGTTTAAAGAGCCGTGTAGACTGGACAAATTTATGGCCGAAATGCCGCCAAGAGGATTTTTGTTTCATCGTTTGGAAGGAAAGGAGGTTTTTAATGGGCAGAGCGACTGTTTGCCGGTTCATTTCACTTAAGGATCTGATTAATCTTTTGGACCACATCTTGACTTTGGCTAGGGCAAAGTTATCAGTGGATGTTATCAGTGGTTGTGGGTGGGTTGGAATTGATGCTGCAGTTAACTTATACTTTGAACATACTTTTGCAAGGCGGTAGGTTTGGGTGTACATTTTTAATCAAAAGTGTCGCTTAAAAACAACCTACACTAAAACTCATAATTTTACAATTTTCTTTTTGTTCATAAAATGATTTATGGCAACTTTAAAAGAGTAGGTATACAGGGTGGCTGATAAATTTAGTTTGTTTCGCAGGTCATCAATTATTGATTTAATTGTGGGACTTCCTTTCAAAAGGTTGTTCATAACTGCATTTAGACTTGCGCCAGAAGTTATCGCTGCCAAATTTCGATATTTCTAACTCGTCAGTCTCATTTTATACACCCCTTGCTTGCCACATGCTCACAAGAGCGAATCAGTGGTGAGATTCAGTTAAAAAAAAAAAAACGAAAAGAAAGCAACTTTCGCATTTCAGAAAACGAAAGAAAAATCAGTGTCGGCTTTCTGTAAGGCGACACGATCAGACGTTTTCGTGCGCACGAATAAATTGCCCTCTGTTACTCAAGCAAATTTCTTCGCCCTCACGAAAACGTTTGAACGTTTCGCCTTACAGAATGCCGACCCAGGCTTCATGCAACCTCTTTCGTTTTCGTCTTTCTTTCTTCACAAAAGTTTTAAAGAAGCAGTGTAATATAAATTGCATACTTTTCTGGGTCCTTTTCGCATCTTGAAGAACTGTTTGACAGAAACACCTGAAGATGGTTCAATTCATTGGCATTTTTGGTTCTTCACAATTAAACGAGTGCAATTTCTGCATAGAAATATCGGTTTGCTTCTCATTCTTCGCCTGCAATTAAACTTCTTTTGTAGCACCTTCAGATTGAAGAGAAGGAGCTCCTGTCCAATCATTTGAACTCCATTTCTCTTTCTTTTGTCAACTTATTTGTTCAGATTAGTTGTAGGTTGTGAAAGCCCCAAGTGAAATTTATATCTCTGTAAAATCAGTCACTGTTTTCCTCACGCACGAAGTGAAAAGGTCTTTCGTTTCTATAGTATACATTAAGTAAAAAAATAAATAAAACGAAAACGTCAAAACAGAATTTTCTTTCGTTTTCAAAGTTGCGTGGAAAAGTATTCAACATTTTCAGACCAACGGAAATTTCTTTCGTTTTAAAAGTTGCATGGTGCAAAAAAAAACCAAAAGGTAAAAGAAAATAATCTTTCGTTTTTTATTCAAACGAAAATTCCTCTCGTTTTCAAAATTTCTTGAAGCAAAAAAAAAATCTAACGAAAACGTAAAAAAAAAATAGTATTTCGTTTTTCATGCAAACGAAAATGTCTTTCGTTTTTAAAGTTACATGAAGCATACAAAATTAAAACAAAAACGTAAAAAATATAATCTTTCGTTTTTTGTGCAAACGAAAAATTCCCTTCGTTTCAAAATTGCATGAAGCAAAACGTTCGTGGAAAAAGATGAACATTCTCATCTGACAATATCCTTTCCCAGTTTTCGTTTTTTTTTTTTTTTCACGAAAACGAAAATACTTTTCACAGATTCATAACGTACAGAATCGCCAGAGGCCGACTCCACTCATCCTTGAGCGGACAAGATAATATAAAATTTGTTTTTGATTCATGTGAAAAATTGACTTAATTCCAAAAACGTGGGGTTGATTCACAGATGCGGCAAAGCGACCTTAAATGTTCCTTGGGTCCAATGGAAAGCGGAGCGCGTAACCTTTTTCTTGAGCGAAAATTACAGCTTCTGTAGCAACACAATCCAATTTTAAAATCACACTCCTAATTGTAAATTTTCATACATTCTAAGAAGCTTTCTGTAAAAAGGGCAGAACCAATTGGTGAAGTTACAGTTAGCTGATGTGCTTGGGTAGCCTTTATTTATGTGCTGCTTCTTAGAGAAGTGGCTTCAAATCTGATAATCATTCCAACAATTGGGGTTGCCACTTACGTCTTTTCAGTTATATTTATGGCTTTTTCAAGTTTTCAAGTTTCTGTGAACTGTCCCTTGAATTACCAAAAAGAGTGATGGTCATTGTGTTGTGTGTAGAGTTACTGATTGTAGGTTCAAGAACCGGCGACAATTATACCGTTCTTGAGAGAAACGCCTATCAAATGACAGAGTTTTTTAACCACTTTACCAGAAAAGGGGTCTTAGATTTGAGATTTGTAGTACAATAGACCGGAATTCGAGTCTAAAAACTTAAATTCCCCTTTTTCTTAAAAAAACTGCCAGGCCTGTCTCTATTTTCTCAAGATAGTGCTTAAAAAAATAAACTCTAAGGGGCTTTGGACTTGTTACCAGTTGGCGTAAAAAATACTCGAAAGATTTCGATGAAACATAATTTAAAGCGTTCCTTAAGACGCCCAGAAGGTTATAGTCTCTGTGGTTCGTTGCCACGCCTACTTTTTGGGGGCGTTTTTTGACGAAAATGTGGTTTTATTTTTTCTGACTGCCAATTGTCGTCGAAATTACTCGACAGATTTCGGTAAAACTTTCTTTGAAGCGTTCCTAAAAAACCACATAACGTTCTATGCTACGTCATTCGTTGCCACGCCTACTTTTTAGCGTTTTTTTTTTTGACGAAAGTGTACTTTTTTCTGACTCGACTGTCTCAAATTAGTCCAAAAAATTCTAATCAATGTTAAACAGAGGCAATACTCAGGGGAGACAGCACTTGCTGAGATATTTTAAGCTGGCAACCTGCGTCATCTAGAAGCTGAGCTGCAGACCAAGGTCTAATATGAAATTTCACGTCGGAAGATGTCAGAAACGACTGTTCTTGATCATACATCGTTCGGAGTATATTTCGTGGTTTCGCTCCTTTTTTTCCCTCAAAAAATCCAAAAAACAGTCAAAAAAATGTATAAACCCCCAAAGTATGCACCGTTTTTATCGCACAGTTCTGTCAATTTTCGGTCGCTGTAAAATTGAACGCATCCCTGCTCACAAAATCGACGTTGCTGCCTTATTATTCACCACGATGCCGCTTCAAGATTAAATTGGAACCTCCGCCAAGCGGCCTCTATACGCCAACTTCAGACCCACCCAAAGCCATTCGCAGCTTTATCGTTATCCCTCAAATTCCATTTGCCGTTCAATTAAAGAGAATAACCATACAGTTCGATAAACCTAAGCCAACATCACTCTGAGGAGAAAAAGCCATTCACCACCCCCGAAAACGAAGGCTGCGTCCACTCGGCCTAAATCCAAGTCGAAATAATAGAATTCCTTCAAATTAAGGCGGCTTTACACAGGAATTCAACCGAATATCAACTGGAATGGTACCCAACCACAGATGGAACCGAAAAGCGTTTCATAGAGGTAGTAAATCAAATTCCATTCCCTCTGTGCGTTTGTGACAAAGGAATCGAATAAAGCGAATAAAGGGCTTAAAGCGAGAGCGAAGACGCCACCGCACAGGCAGAAAGACTTTTCGCCTGCAAATATTTGCAAAGGACAACAAAGGTGAAATTGATTTCGTGCTTTCTGCTTAATTAGACGAGTTGGGTCCGTCTAACGCCCGCCATTATCTCTGTATTTATATGGGAGCGTTTAAGAAGTCGAACTAATTGTTATCGAAGATGGAAGCGAAATCAGGTCTCGGCTCGGATTTTGCGGGTGAAAATGTCTCGTCCGGGAGAAATTGTTTGGAAATTGCTTGGAAATTGTTTGAAAAGTGCTCCCTTCCTCGATGTCGTCAAGTTGATTCGCTTTCAGCATGAATTCTTCGAAAAAATAACCGGATGAAGATGAAACGGAGGGGGAAATCCGCCGTCAGCATGTGAGGATGTCCTTTTGGCAGCGAAGCTCTACAGGATACTCATGAGCGGAATTTTGCATGCAAGAAAATATCTTTTTTTCCTTCGAGCGATTGTATCCTCTCTGAAATAAGCAACCGGGGAGCCCGCTCTGTGATCAACCTTTAATTAGATAGGTACATAGAGGGAAGCGCTGTTGTTTCTGACATTGCAAACAGTTTTTAATGAGATCCATTGGCATAGCAACGGGCGGATATATGAAGCGAAGGATCTGCGTTGGGGTGAGGGTTTTATTACCCTCTTTCGATACAATCTTAAACCTTTAAAGTCGTCCTGCTCGCACTCGAAATCGAGGTTCAATTGCACAAAAACTGTCATCGAAGGAAACTTTTTAACTCGAGTTGTTCAAGTTTCTTCCATGTCAACGTTTCCAGTTGACAAATAGCGAAAAAGGAGTCCACAGAAATCGTGATTTATGTTAGCGGGGAGAAAACATTGCAACAAACCATTCGCGTTCGTTGACATCTCTCTCTCAAGGAGTTTCACTTTCCCTGCCGCCTGTTCTTCCGAGTCCTTTTGCAATTTAAATCCACTCCTCCTCGACGACAATATGCTAAACCTTATGAAGTTACCCTTCGCATTTAATGTGGCCTACGACCTTTGACTGAGCGCGCTGCTATAACGCACGCTTTTAAGTGCCAACATACTGTTTCAGGACGAACTGTTTTTTTGTGTCCTTTTATTATGTCGCCATAATTTAGCCAGAGAAATCCGCAGATTTACATATTTTTTATGTGGAAATAAATTCACACAACAAGAGGACCGAAGGAAGAGCGGCTAAATGTGCGACAGCAGCTTTTCACGTATTGTACAAGAGAGGTGAAGGATTTAGCGGGATCAGTGTCTTTTTATGGCGGGAAGTGCTCTTAAGTATACACACGTACAATAGGGGGTACTTGTTTAAAGTTTTGATGGAGCTGTAAATTCTGAGACGGCTTGGGTGTCTCAATATATGAATGATGACAGCGAGTATCGATAGGTGATGTGTCAGTGTCAGGGTGGCTGCTGGATGTCAAATCGGTGGCATTTGCTTTGAAATCGTTTTACTGATCCGTTTTTATCACCAGCTTTAAAGGGTTATTGGGTTTTTATGTCGAGACGGTGTTGGCGTTATCACCGTTTTGGGTTATTTTGTAATGGAAATTGGGGTTTTGCAGTCTTTTGCTCGGTCTATTAAACCATCCGAAGCTCAATCTGACAGTAAAAATTCGGTTAAAAGTGGTGGGCGGACCGTTGTCACCACTTAGATTAGGTAATGTTTTTAAGTGGGTTTAACTGAGGAGGCTATCATACCACTCTGAGGTCCTTATGGACCTTATGGCCTGCATTCCCTACGACCTCATATCCCTTTGTGTTTACCTAGCGCTGTGCAGCCATCCTGATGTCCTCAGAAACGTGTAAAGTTGTGATAGTAAAAATGTTTGCTAAAAAAAAAATTCCCAAATCCTCAAAAACGGGTAAATTTTAAAAAGATTACTCTACAGGGTGTTCCGGAATCTTTGCCTAAACAAAGATGTTCTCAAAATAAATTTTTAGACACAATAAATGACTTTGTAACTGCTCCTTCTTCTCAAGTGATCTTGCTCTACTGCATTTCGTTGAAATAAGTTAAAAAAATTGCAAAAGAGTCGCCTCTTCTAAGAGGTTTGGGTTTGAGCGGGGTGGGCATAAATTCTCTCTTGGACGAACACTTTCTGTGGTCCAAAATTACCTTAAACTCTTAAACAAACAAAGATATCGCTACTGTTTTATTTTTGCCAAAAGAAAAATGTTCAAGGCTTAAAAAACAAGTAAATTTCAAAAAGATCCCTCCACAGGGTGTTACGGAATCTTTGACCAAAGAAAGATTAACTCAAAAAATGTAAATAATTGACTTTAAAAAAAGTCCCAAATCTTGCGATTCTTTTAAAAAGAACAAGTTCGTAATTATTTCAGTGTGAACAGGGTGTTCTAAAATAAAACTGATCCCACCAGTGGATGGGTGAGATAGACGAACCAATTGTTGATATGTTTTCAGTATGTAAACAGTCTCATCAAAACATCTTTTTAAATTGTTTCAGTGATACATTGTTCATCAAACAGTGAAGGGAAAAATAACAAGGACTTTTTTACAAGATAAAATAGGAGGCTTTATTACGTCCTATTTTTTATTATTATTACGTTTTCTTTTTTTCTGAAAATCAGACAGCGTCTCTGCTAATGGAACGCAAAAACCTCTACTCAAAGTTTTAAAACATACCTTACAATACTCTGGTGTCAGGTAGCCCCTTACTACCCCTAAGTCAAAAAATCCCGTTTTTGGATAATAGTTGGATTTAAGTAAATTTTTTTTCTCTTTTGTTTGGTCCTATCGGCATAAGTCTAGCGTAACATCTTCCTATAGAAATTATTTTATACAAAGGGTATAAGTCAGGAAGTTTTTAAAATTGTTTGGTATTAAGGGCGTAAGTTGACTTAAGTTCTTTGCATTTACACCAATTTTATGTTTTGAAATAATTAAGTTGCTCCTAAGGGCTTCAGTCATCTTATGCCTTTAAAATGACCACAAACATATAAAAATTGTATAAGATACCTAATACTTTACTTTATTATTTATTTGAATTAATTTAATGTTTCCAAATTTTCTTAATGAATTAAACTGATTATTACTGTAAACAAAAATTTGTTTTCTCGACTTAAGTCCTTAGAAAAAACGTAATTTTCAAGGTAACAAAGAGGCAAATGGCTCTAAGGAGATAAGTCATCAGAAAATCTGGTAAGCACTTATTTGTTGGTCAACAGACTATAATCTTATTACAGACGAGTGTTTTGATGATTGTTTTGCATCATTCATTTTTCGCAAAAAGAATATCTGTATTTAAAAAAAAAAAATGTTCAATCTTTAATCTCATTTTGCGGAAAACTACTATTTCTGACTTAACCCCTTTCTACCTGGCACTAGAGAATAGTTAAGAGGAATTCACGAAAGGTCGATTTGACTTTCTGCACAGGCATTGCCATAAGTGCACATTTGTGTCCATTTTGCAGATTTTCCACCTCGCTGCAGACCTTTAACAACCAGCAATCTCCAGAAATTTGCGCTTCAGGTTTTGTCTGTATTCGAAATAATTTCTTTTTAAAAAACAAGTTCAAAATTGTTTGCGTACTTGCTTTCGCTGTATGCCATCATCTTCGTGTTCAGCTCTTTTTTTTATTGTTTCTTTAATAAACAAAAATTTTGTGAAGTAAGATTTTTCCATGGAAATAGAACTTTTGTCAAATTTTTGCAGCGTTGTCCAAATATTTGTATTGCTCAACCGAACAGAACTAGACTTGGGTCTATTTGAGACTCTGAGCTGCACAGGTTTTTGCGTTACATGAGCCGAGATGCTGTCTGATTTTCATAACATTCATTGGCATCATCATCTTCATCATAACTTGCTCCGAAAAACAACTTATTTCAGCTCTATTTAAGATCAGACGTGTCTACTAAAAAATTAAACAAGTGGGCCTGATGATATTTGGATCTAACATTTTTAACAAATCTCCATTTTGTCGTTTCCGCGAAGTCTTGAAGCTTTATTTCCTTGATTCCTTTGTGTCTTCTGAAAGTCGGCTGATTTTGATGCCCAATAAGTTGGACTTTGTAGAGAGTTGGTGTCAGAAGTATTTGCCATTTAGCAGATGGAAAGGTTTTTAAGTATTCTCATCAAATGTGTCGACTTTGAGAATTTTGTTGATGTTAAAAAACGTTGTTGATTGATTTTTCCAAGCCCAAAGCATTTATTTACTTTCATCCGCAAATTATTGTAAAATAATTTCCCAGTGTCTAGACAAAGTGCTGACGTCAGTGTTGATTGTTGACGCACAATTATATGCAGTAAAACGCCATTCTCCTTTTCCGCATTTGTGTGGCTCCAAGTGTAGTTCACTTAAATTGAATTCTGTTGCTCGGGGCGTATAAATTTCAGCTCTATTTTGTAAAATAGTAGGAAAATCTATCACCAAAAAATACAATTGGTGAAGTTTAGTAGGATTTTTTTGTTTTCGGCTTAGACTCTGTTAATTGAGCCGCCCTTACTTTGCCCCTATGCCAACGCAACTTAAATGCATGTGTGTGACATGCGGTAGGTAAATTCTTAGACTTTTTAGAACTTTGATTGCACTTTATCTTCATTTTACCAGAAGAAGTTATACGATGCCACATAAATTCCATATTGAATTACAAACCACTCCTACTGAATTGTGAAACTCTTTCATGAACCACAAAGGGTTTCATTCTACCTATATATAAAAAACTAAATGCATCGAAAAATAGCTGAGTGTTTTAGGCTACTTTTGTTGTACCTCTCTACATATATATAAAAAAAAAAACTGAATGCCTAAATTTCTATGTCCTCGAAAATCACACGAACTATTGCGCCAATTCCCAAATTTGTAACTTTCTCCATTACGTAGTATGTATTCGTACAAAATTTCGAACTCGAGATGCTAATCAATTCTGACATTACGATGATAGGCGAACTCAAAAAAGTTGGTCGCAAAATTCTGTCCATCTGTCTGTATGTCCCGAGGCCTACAGCCTAAGCGGCTGAACTGATTTCGTTCAAACTTCAGATTTAAAGTTTGGGGGCTTACAGTTCGGGGCTGTTTCTTTTTTTTGCATGGTAACCTCAACATTAATGGTACTTCCCATACAAAATGTTCATACCAGTTTGATTCGTTCGAAAACGGCTCTAACGATTTCAACCAAAATTTATATTTAAGCTTAAGTACGTGAGGTTAACATAACTGCATACTCAGTTTTCCGCTGAAAAATCGAACAACAGTACTTTTGAAATTTGGCTATATCTCGAAAACGGTCCATACGATTGTAACAAAAATTCATTTCTAAGGTAATATCGTCATTTGTAACTTAAAAGCAAGCATAGGTCTTGTATATATTATCGTTCAGTGGAGTTTTGAAAAAAGGAATTTTTTAAAAACTTGATTTTCTTTAGCTTACCTGAAAACGGAAATATCGATTTTGACCAAAATGCAAACTTAGAGTATAATTGATGTTGTCAAAATGATTGTGTCTTTAATTTTCAATTCGAGTCACCGAAAACGCTAATTTTAAAAACATATCTCGAAAACCCCATTTTCGATTTCGATAAAACTTTAAGAACCAAGTAATGCTTACATCCCGAACAATAACTTGTACTCGGTTTTCAGCTAAATAGTTGAGCAATAGTATTTTTCAAACTAAACATTTCAATATTTGGTACTGTTTTGTCTGCGAAATTTTCCAAAAACCGCTCTAACGATTTTGATCCAAATACATGTTAATAATAAAATCATTATTGGAAATAAGATACGTACTTGGTTTTTCTCAAGAAATTCGAAAAAAATAATTTTTTAATTACTTCCCAATCTATTTTCACATATCTATGCTAAATTTTTGTTATAATCTCCCCCACTTCCGATAAAAATGCAATAACAGCTACGCAAAACATCACTTTAGCAAATATTACCCTGTTTTCAACCTTGTTGAATATGCACCTTAAAATAATCCAGCAACCTTTCTCCTCCTTTCACAACTAGAAACTGCCACTTCATTTGCACCCATTTCTTTTATCTAGCATCGGTTCTCAGATCTTTACCTACCTACTTAATGAAATAAGAAAACAACCAACCAAACCTTTGATGAACGAGAAAGTTACGTTCGACCCAGTCGTGCACTTTATTTTTTTTAAATGCGTAAAATAAATATATGCAGCTTTTGTTTTATTTATTTTTTCGGCTGTGCTACTTTAATAAGCCACACCTGTGCTGCATGTTTACCTGCCCGCTGCAAGCTCCAATCCAATCATTTCATTTCCGCTTCAATATCAAATCAAAAATAAAATGCAAATCCCCGTCATTTGATTAAACGAAAATAAAATGGAAAATCTTTTGTGATTTAAATCAGCGTCCTGATTCAATATTAAATTCTGTAATCGACGTAGCTTGATTTTTGGCGCAATCCAAATATTTTCCCAAGCATAGGCATAGGCACCATTAACAACACAAATAAATAGCCGACTGTATCTGTGCCTGTGCGATCTAATAAGCATTATGCCTGCTTGCCATGTTATACCCATGAAAGCAACCCACGGCGAGTCCTTGCCTCCGGGAAAACACTGTGCACAACCAATACGACATTAGTACAACTTCTGACATAATTTGCTGACGCATTTTAATATCTTCTCTTTGATGATGGTGCGCAGAGAATTATCTTGGAAAGTTCTTCTGTATCCTTTCTTCGGCAATTCCTTTGAATTCCCTTGGAGAACAAATCAAAGGAAAAGCACACGCCCTGCCTCACACAGCAGTTTACTGTCGACATTTTCATCGCTAAATGAGAACAAGATGTAGTCCTTTGTCGTCCTCGCTCAACTAGGGATATGGATGGGGTATACAGTATAATATGATCTTTGCCGCAGGATAACACACAGCAATGCGGAGATAGCCCAGCAATCAACAATACAACGTTTTGTCTTTGTGTCCGAGGGCGTTTTTTGTCGGTGGCTTTTGTTCTGCGAGATGTGTTACAATTTCTAATTTACAGTAATTTGTTGGAAAGTTTCATTTTCATTTACGAATTTCTAAGAAGAGGCGCTATAGACATCCTCGCACAGATCTTCTCTGGTAAGGGTGGAAGCAGCCTTTTGCGTGTTTAAGTTGGTTGTCCACCCCCTGGAGCGATGTCTTGAGCTGGCGTTTTGTTGAATGTAAAGCTTTATCCTTAGCTAGAGGTGCTGTTGAAATTGAAAATGATTTGTACTTGGATCGGATGGGGTTTTGTAAGAAGGCTGAGGCTCTTCAGTCCCTTCTTAAGCGGTGCGATTTGTGTGACCCAATTGTGGTTGGGTGCATGTTTTTGACGGGCGTTTGTTGGTTCCACTGTCACAACTTTTGAGAACTTTACTCCAAGGTAGGACTGTCACTGGAAAGACTTAGTTCTAAATTTCGTGGAGGCTTAAGCTTAAAACAAACTATAACAACGGCTTAAATCTACTTACATAGATTCTGAAACCTATAACTACGACTTGAAGCAAGGATGCTTAAGAAGATCGATCTTTAGTGAGGTAGGGCTGCGGTGAAGTCGAAAGAAAACATTGAGGTTTGAGTAGATCTTCCGCAGCATACGAGAGATTGGTTCGTTAGAGCCACAAGAGGTGACAAAGGTTGGAGGATAGAAGATTCGGGGCAACGTAGACTACGAGGGTTAATGTTAAAGTTAAAGCAGATAGATTCAGGTGGGTCGCATTCGGACCTCCTGAGCCATCTGCTCGTTGTGCACGGAACTCGCTGCAACGTATGACTTTGCCCCATTTGATACGCAAAGCTTTCCTTGACCATATCAATAATCATTATCACCGCAAATTGACGTCGCAATTGATTCCTACCGCCGCACTGTCGTCCAAAAAGGCAAATCTCGTGGCAAAAATACTCAATTCGATGTTTTATTTTTTATTTCTAATAGAAATATAAAGGGAGCTGAAAACAGAAAACAAAAAAAAATTCTGCTAACTAGTTTGACTTATAGAGCTTTTCAAAGTTGGTCAATTTTGTAAAAAAAAAAAAAAACGAACTTCTTTATTTTTTGCAATTATGGCACATTAAACGAAAAAACTTTATTTTCGTGAATGTAGTCTAGTTGTTTTATATATAGGTAAATTTAAATTAAATAAAAAAAATAACCTAATATTTTTAATAAATAAAACAAAAAACACCTTTTTTAGCACTTTTTTTGGTTTGAGTAGAGCTACAAAAAAATTCTCGCGAGTTCCCGGGGAAAATTGACCACGATAGTTGACCCTAACTATTTGTTAAACCATATGCGAAATTGTAGCTGCAACTATTTGCAATGTTCGGAGAAATTGTAATTTGCCTAAAAAAAAATCGAGTTTCCAGTGCGGACATTTTGGCCTTAAAAGCAAATTTCTTTTTGGAATATTTCAATTATTTTGAATTTTCCTCTTATATCAATTGGAAATAGTTTTGTTATTACTTTCATCGTTAAAAAATCAACCCACTTCCACGCCCCTTTTTATATTTAAATGTCACCCACTTTAACGACTCTTTTTGAATAAATTCCTCCTAAACCAAAAGGGTTTTTGAGGTATGCTGTAACTGAGTTTCTTCGAATTACTTAAATCTTTGTAAATCATTATTATTCTTATTCATGGATTAACTTGCCAAAAGGAAGGGATGAATTTATTTATTGCCTAAACATTACAAAAAGTTGAAAGAAATATTTAATCGTGGATTATTATTTTATGATGTAATAAATTTCGCAGGTAAAACAATCCTTGTGCATGTACAAACCATGACAATGGATAAATGGTGTTAGTTTTCAAAAGGACTTACCGAAGAGCGGAGCGTGCAAATTAAATATCAATATGAATATTCCAAACAGAACCATTTCAGAACATTTTATCAATGTTTCGAATTCTCAAGAATTTGTAACTTTGATCCAAAACAAATACGAAGATATAAGTGACAATGATGAAGTGAAAAAAAAACGCCAAATAATATAGGTACTCCCGTTTAAAAAAAAAAAATTCTGAGGCGTCACGGGACGCCTGGCAGATGTGAAGCATCGAAATTATTTTCTACATGTAATATGCATAAAAGAACAGATTACGACAGGAACTAAATAAGGCATAATGAAAAAATAAAATACTACAATTTATTTCCAGAAAATTATGGCTGTTATTTAATAAACAATTATTTTCATTATATATGTATACAAAAATTTCAAGTTCAAAAATGTATTTGCAATTTCGACAAATCAATTCTTTTAATCAGCGACTTCAGTATTAGTTTTATTCGATGTTGGCTCTGACGGTACTACTGTGAGAATTGCTCGATGATAACTGAAGTATATCACAAAAGTATTGGGAATAGCATTATCAAGATATCTTATAAATACAGCATCTATTGTTCTTCCATATCTGGTAGAAGGTTTTCTTGGGTTGTTGGTAAGTTGCAGTTGAAATTCTTTTTGGAGGAACGTAATTAATGGCACTGATTTATCTTTTGCAAAATTTACATTGAAATCTCCAGCTCAAGTCAATGGTAGTTTATCTTAATTGGTTTTAAAAATTATTGAACCTCTGTGACTGTGCGGAAATAATCTCTCATGTAAAAATGAAATGATATCATTCATTTTAACATCCGGTGAAATGTGCACAACAATCATAATTGCCACGGCATGCGTCGCCACTCCAACACTCGGATTTTTCCGCGGCTATAGATGTTTCACATCAAAAAATGGATTGACATTTTTTTAGTCTTAAAACAAGATTTGTTTCGAAACGTGAAGAATTTTTGAACGGATTATTTAGAAACAAATGTGATGAATTTGATTTTATTTTATTATTTTTTTTTCGTCCCTTTACTTTTTTCCTACACTGTTTCGTATAAAATATATAACTCAAACAGTTTATAGTACAAGGTGGCGCAAAAGTAATCCTCCTATCAGAAAATGCTATAAATTTTGCGATTGGCCCCTAATGTCAGTTCTGTTTTGACATTTGTGTAGTAAACACATGCGAAATACACGTTAATAAACAATGTTACGCTACACTGCTCCAGAACGCGGAATATTGGTGACTATTTATTTGAGCAATAATCGGTCGGTGACTTTGGCACAACGTGAATTTCGTCGCAGATTTCCTAGCCGTCCAACGCCTACTGGTGAAACACTGCGACGTTAAGCCGCTCGCCTCGAAGAGACTGGCACAACACGAGATGCTGCCAGGCGTGGCAGACCCCGGAGTAGTCGTTCTGCAGAGAATATTGCTGCTGTAGCAGTTTTGGCGATTTGCACTGGCCAGCAAGATCGCCTGATTTGACCGCTCCAGACTTCTTTTTGTGGGGCTTTTTGAAGTCGCGGGTTTATGTCAACAAGCCTCAGACTCTTGCAGCTCTTAAAGACAATATCCGTCAAGAATGTGAGGACCTATCGCCTGAAGTTTTGGCCAAAGTGATGGAAAATGCCATAAAAAGGGCTCAAATGACAATCAACTGTGGCGGCGGCCATTTACATGACATCATATTCTCGACTTGATGTAAAAAAATTTAAAAGACCAAATAAAAATAATCCACAAGAGGAATCAAAGTTTTTCATTTTTTTTTCAAATTACAGCCAAAAAACATCGGAAGGTTATTTTTGCCCCACCTTGTATATACTGATGCGCAACAAAAGGAAAAAATAGTGTTTAAATACTTAATAAAACTATTGCAAATTGGTTCGTTTATTTTATGCATCACCTGTTGTAAAAAAAATTATTTTGGATCACCCTGTGAAAAATGAAATAGCCGCAGACCTTATTTTACAAGATTCGTAATATTTTACCTGTTTTTAAATATTTTCTTTAATTCCTGTCTCTGTTAATTCCTTTTCCAAAGAAAATCTTACTTCAGCCTAAGACTTAGAAACACCCTGTGAAGCAATTTTCTTAAAAATAACTACTTTTAAAGGCTTTGAAATTGTCTTTAAGAAGAAAAAACTGTAGCGATATCTTCATGTGTTCAAAAGTAATGATTTTTGCAACAAAAAAGGTCATTTTGGACCACAGTGCGCCGTTCGATTTGGTCAATTAATTCAACAAAAAGTCCTTATTCTCGGCGACATTCAATTTTACAAATTGGGGTACTTCCCGCCTTCCATTCTCAGTCATTCAATTCAACTCAGTTCGATCTTGATCATAGTGTGTTGTGCGTGCGATAAAATATTTAGACAGCCACCCGTCCAATGATTCACTTCATGGATTACAACAAAATCCTCCCCAATCAGTCAAGCACTGATACCGAACTTAATCACGGGCCCGCAGTTAAGCCAAAGCTGTCAAGTGCTAAAGCAAACTCTGTCGGATTTGATTTGATTATTACAATTTGGCTTTTACAGGCAACAACTGTCATCAAAAAAGCGGGTAACAAACACGCACTCTGGATTGAGATCACGTTGCGGCATTGAAGCATCTGTTTAGCACTTGTGGCCATTCTTCGAATGGCAGCAATTTTAGCCGACAATCGATGTCAGAAAAGAGAGTAATTCGTAGGGATGTACGACTGTACGTTGCACGAAAGTGAGTGTTATACCGCTTTTTGATGGGCGTTAGGAACGAGGATGGGTATTTTCTTTCCAACTGTCTGTAGGTTTGACTTTTCTGAATAATACAGGACGTCTTCCGGCAGCACATGCATATTAAGCAACTCACTTAGTGTGACGTCAAGTGGCAATTTGAATTTTATCTGTGAACTTCCCTTATTCATGTGCTGGCTGTAATTGCAGTCATCTCTCTCACTTTTCAGTTTATTAACTTTCCGCAAACGAAACATAACTCAATACTCCTTGGATGACAGATTGCCTGCCAACTGTGTCTAAGCAATGCGGGACGAATATCCCCATGGAGCTCACGTAATGACCAAAAGTTTTTTCTCTGTCGAAATTTATTCACTTGACTCTTAAAAGTTGGTCAACAACTCATTTGATATTATTTGCTTAAGATGTTTCCAGCCCTCACACGTCCAGGTATGAGACGAGCGTGTGTGGCCATCTGCAGGAGACAGACATTCAAGAGGTTAATTTTGCAATTCCAGCAGGAGGCAAATGAAATGCAACTCGAACCCTTCACAAGCAATAACCGTATTTCCTGATGATGCTCATCCCTGGGAGAGCTGTATCGTTAGTTGATAACTTTGTTTGTCGACTGGATGTGTGTGTGTGAGTTTGACACACACGCAACTCGTTTGGAATGTTAACTATTCCCCCGAAGTAGATGAATAGTAATTATTTTGCTGTCTGGCAGTGTCGGCGGGAAGATGACATATCGTGGGCACGAACGGAATTAGGGCTCTCTGAAATTGTTGACTAATTTTGGTTTATTATTCATCCTTTGGGGAGTCGGGTAGGAGGGAACCTGACACGTGGCAAATGGGGAAAGTCGTCGGGGACGGAGTCTGTCACCTACAGCAAGTGACACACCTCAATTTCACCACTGAAATATCAAGTCTAAGCGAACTCCGGTTCAGCAAGGAAGGCAGGCGATTTACCACGGAAGACGCATTCAAGAAATGTCGGTCAAAAAAGACCTAAAGTTGTTGCCAAACCATATAGAAGCAGCCACGACTTTTTGGTTCGTTGGTTAAAGGTCCCTCAGACCAAAAGAGGTCTGACCTTTTACAGCGAGGGGACTACTACAGTTGTTCTCACCCTCCCCCCCTTTAGTGAAGGGAAACAGGGTTCGAATCGCGTCTTCCGAACGAAATCGATATTTGTTTTCGTTTCACATGTAAAATCATCTTAATTCCGGGCGATTCGACCCCAGATCTCTTAACAGCAGCATCTTTTAAACACCCGTGGTCCTCCAATCAACTTAAACATTGAGGTTCAAAGACCTCCCTTGGTTTAGAAACACTAGAAGTCTGTAATTTATCAACGGAATCTAGCTTTAAAGACGTGAAAACGTTTTGAGCTTCAGCTGCCTCAAAAGGCGTATAAAAGTGACTTGAGAAATAACATTTTGCTGGAAAGGGGGGACCCAGTTGGCGACCAGACAGTTCGCTAGCTGGTTAAAGGCTTTTAAAAGATTATGAAGAGTTGAATATAAAATTTCCTGATTTAGCTTAGTCCCCGCTCGGACGCTTGCGAACGACCTGTAAGCTGGTGAAAATATCACACAACCGAGGAAGCTTCCACATCTAGAGGAGATAGACCACACAAACTTAAACCGGCTACTTGGTTTCTGTAGGGTAAATTGAGTGTTTTTCAAGCAAAAGTTTGTGGGTTATGTTCTTTCATTGTAGCTTACTGCAATCGGTTCTCTAGGTTTCGCGATGGGCCCTTATAGAGACCTTACTATCTCCTACCCCTTTTTGCTTAACCTAGCCTAACCTACCTCAGTCCCCTTGGGTTTTGTGGATGGCACAATCTATCAACCACAATGATTTTCTATGTCAAAATGCTGTTTAGAAAAAAAAAACAGATCAATCTCTTGTTTTTTTCACGAACTTTTCGACACCTACCACAAAATTCTATACACCAAAAGTTACAGTGAAATTTCCAATTAAAGTCCCCCCGCAGTGGGGCTAGTTTTCTCATATTCAAGTTCTATTTTAAAAGAAGTTGTAACTTATACCCGAACGTCCCCTGTCGTACCTCAAAGCAGAGGTGTTCCTCAGGGTTGAATACTTGGGCCATTGCTATTTTCTGCATTTTTTAATAAGCTTCTGGCGCTAAATTAGCTGCTCTCGGTGTATTATTGAAGTTGTAGCTTCAGAGATAAACCTCGAACTTAGTCAGATTTTGCAAAGGTCTGGACTTTTGAAGTCCAAATGATTGATTTATATGGACTTTTGAGATGGATTTTTACTCGCTTTTTGCTTTTTAATACCGGTTAAGATGGAAAATCAGAATGTGCTCCAATTTTTGGGCGATAAAATCGAACAATAGACAGGACTTTCGATCTATTCAGAATTCCGGTCTAAATTCCTTGTAGAAGTTTCTTCCCTCGTCCAAAAAGACCCGAAGCTTCGAAATTTTCTTAAGAGTGGAGTGCTTAAGGTAAGTGGAATGGCGAGAGAGGACGAACCTGTGCACTTAGATCATATATAGATCCCTTATGGTGCTAAAAGTTCTGTTTAAGGGGGTCTTTTCTGTGTCTTAGGCCAGACTTGTTTCGTCTAAAAATCTGGGTATGAGTTGCAGCCCATGGGTCGTAGGTAGTACGAAAATCCGCAGCTATTAAATCAGTCTCTGAGGGAGTATACCTGGGGCCGAGTCGACGCAGTTATAAACGAGCTTTACGTTTACGGAACTAGTTCGATTTTACGTACGAAATAGAAACGAATTTTGTTACTTATTGAGCGGATGACACGCGTCGACTTCGGACGGAGTTCTGGCGCTCTCATTGCAAAGTCTGTGCAGAGACTTTGGTCTGATCCTATTTTTTGTTTCAGGTGTTTTCCGAGTCGGAAATGTCCCAGTAAAAAGTCTTTAAAATTTGTAAGTTGTATGGGTCCAACACAAACCAATTCGTGCCGCCGCGACTGTCAGGGAAAAAAAAGAGTCCGGAGAATTCCACGGAACCTTTCTCTATTTATAAATTGGGTCGCGGTACTTTCGGTTCAGGTTTTTACTGTTTCAAGGTTGCGTTCTGGTTTTTGTTGTTTGTTGTCGCCACAGTTTTTCTTACTAAGGGACTGACAGACACACTTTGGATCTTTTTGGGCTGCAGTCCCCTAAAAGAGTCAAAGTTTGTCTTAGGCTTTGAAAACTTTTAAAATTCTAGAAGTAAAAAGTCCATTTGCTCCGTGGTTAAACTTAGAATAACCCTTGCTAATTGCTGTATATTTGTGCTAAGCAGGCAATTGGGTAGCAAAGCCCTCTCTTGAAAAACTAAGACCCAAATCGTCCCAGTCCTTCTCTATGGCATAAACTCTATCAAAAGCGGATGAGGTAAATCTTGCAAAACTCTTCGAGTAATTCTTGGTGAATGGAGGACGAGATACAACGACGAACTATTCAGCGATATCGACCTAAAACCAGAGGAGTAAAAGGTCCAACGACAGTGGCTAGAGCGAACTGAGACGAATGCTCCGGCCCGGAAGATCCTTCGCATTTCACTTTCTTGTCAAAGAATTCGCTACTACCTCATTGGCCCGAAAGTACCTTTCTTTACACACAATTCCACTTGAAAGTTGAAAGAAAGCCCACACAATAATTTCAGTTTAATAGTTCGCGAAGAACAGCTCCTTGGAAGTCCAAGTTGACCTTATCTGTCAATCTCCACAAGGACTTTTCTTGCACGGTAACCTCAATATTAATGGTACTTCGCATACAAAATTTTCATACCAGTTTGATTTGTTCGAAAACGGCTCTAACGATTTCAACCAAAATTTATATTTAAGCTTAAGTAGGTGAGGTTAACATGACTGCATACCAGTTTTCCGCTAAAAATTCGAATAAATGTGCTTTTGAAATTTGGACATATCTCGAAAACGGTCCATACGATGGTAACAAAAACTGATTTCTAAGGTAATATCGTCATTTATAACTTAAAAGCAAGCTTAGTTCTTCTATATATTATCGTCCAATGGAGTTTTGAAAAAAAGTAATTTCTTAAAAACTTGATTTTCTTTTGTTTACCTGAAAACGGCAGTAACGATTTTGATCAAAATGCAAACTTAGAGTAAAATTTATGTTTCCAAAATGATTGCGTCTTTAATTTTCAATTCGAATCACCGAAAACGCTAATTTTAAAAACTACTCATATCTCGAAAACCCCATTTTCGATTTCGATAAAACTTAAAAAACCAAGTAATGCTTACATCCCAAACAATAACTTGTACTCGGTGTTCAGCTAAATAACTTAGCAATAGTATTTTTTCAAACTAAACATTTCAATATTTGGTACTGTTTTGTCTGCGAAATTTTACAAAAACCGCTCTAACGATTTTGATCAAAATACATATGAAAGATAAAATCAGTATTCGAAATAATATCCCGTACTTAGTTTTTCTCAAAAAAATTTAATAGTGACATAAATATTTCTCAAAAATGAGTACTCAAACCTCGATCTGTTTTCACATTTCTACGGTATATTTTTTAAATAATTACAAAAGCTACGCAAAACTTTTTTTTAGCTAATATTTAATAGTATTGAATATACAAAACCCTTAAAATAAATCCAACAACTTGAAATTTTATACAATCAGGCAACTCCCAATTCATTTGCACCCAACATTTTGATGAACGAGAAAGTTACCTTCGACCCAGTCGTGCACTTTATTTCCCTTTTATGTATGGAACCTTAAAAAGTCAAAATTCAAGTCAAGCGACAAGTGCAGCACATTTCTGCAACAGAGCGCTACGACCCCAATGCTGGGGTTGAGTTACCGCGTCCGTGATCGAGTACTACGTGACTGAATTTGTTATTGTTTTGCATGATTTTAGTGACGTATTCCTCGCTCACAGATGCGGTAGTTCCACCCCTGATCTTACCAGCAATTAAGACAAATTCAGCAGACCTACAAGTGCCTATCGTCTTTTGGACTTTTAGTTGCGGGTTGCACGCCTCAGTCAGTCCCGAAGTGTAACATTTCCGTTAACACAGAACTACAACCCCAGTGCTAATCTCACCACCCCTTCTACGACTTGTCCCGGTCCGTTGGTCAAAAATGCACACAAAACTGTCCCATTTCCATCAAAACCATTAAAAAAAAACAAAAAAACGATTTATTCGCTCGGTTGCCAACTGGTCGCACCCTGTCCATGGTTTAACCACGTCGACCACTGTTTCTATTTATAAACTAATTTAACGTTGACATGATAGCGGATTTCCCTCTAAATTGTGCCAATAAACAAACAGTAAAACGGTACGCCCACTTTCAAATTAGCGCCGCAATTATGTACGGCCTCAGCAGGACCACCCTCTGACCATTCACAACTATGAAAGCAATTAATTAAATAAATCAAACGCCTGTCAAACCATATTGCGCCACCACAAACCGTCGCCAAGGGTTTGGTGTTGCAATTGTCTGCAAACTGTCCGAGGCGGAGTGCGGCCCTTCAGTCAAATAAGTAAATCCGCTTTGAGTGGTACACGTCAAAAGCGATTGCTGATGTTTTGGCAGAGAAAAAACCCATCATTTCATTTTCCGACAGATCTACCATTGGAACGCCTTCGAGCGTAACTTCCTTAAAGGAATATTTGTACTTGGGATTAGAACTTTTCCATCTTTCCAACTTCATCGTTGATCCGTTTTGATGTGGCTCACCGTGTGTGTTGGTTCGTCTTTGCATGCGGAATTTTTCAATCGAAACGATTTCGGCCGGCAACAGCAAGGAAGTATTGCGTTCCGTGAACACACATCTGGAATGGATTCAGCCGCTCTCCGTGCGTCTCGGTCGGGGAGCTTTGTTTACGCAGGACTTTCATAGGCATTCCTGCCGAGGGTGAAATGCGAAATCACAGTAAATGTTGGGGGGATTTTTGCTTCAAGGATATGCAGAGAATGTGAGTTGTAGAGAATGCTTCCGTTTGCGATTCTTTGTTGGTCCTTTGGTTGTTTGCTTCTTAGGAGCATATACGGTTGCAAGTGACAGGTAAATTGGTTCGAAATGGAGGAGCATTTGCGTTTGCATTGTCAGGCTTTGTGTGCGCTGGGGCGAAAATGTATGTTTGCTTTATTTCGCAATACTTTAGGATGTAAATCGGCAAACATAGTGGCATGTAGGGTTGTGGGTAGTGGACCTCCTGATGTGCCGTGGAAATAGGTGGGAGGGTGATCCCTTGGTTAGCGCTGCGTCAAAAGTAAGTCCAGGGAGTTGACTCCTTTTTGATGGTTGGTTCGGTACTCGGTACACCTAGACCAGGTCCAAGTCAATTGTACTTTAGCACGCGGTTCAGAGCTGTCCCAAAAAGGGTCGTCTTCAGCCAAGTTCATCTTTCTTTTTGGTGCTAGTTGCTTCGTTTCACTGAACTCTGTTTTCTGGTTAGGCTTCCCCTTTTATAATTAATTAAAGACTGCTGCCTGGTTTTTGGCACTTGCAAGAGTCTACCGTCTTGACTCTTGAGAGGACCCTGTTCCGCATTGTAGCTCTTATAAGCAACCTTCATATCTCGGAAGTGTTTAACAACGAATACTCGTTTTTTTTCCAACGGAGACTTGGTTAATTTTAACACTTTTTTTTTTTTAACCGGGCAAAAATCATACTGTGCTTTGTGACTGTTTGCGCGACTCTAACAAACGACTGGCGACTTGCTCCTTAGTTTTAATTGATTGTCTCTGCACAGTATTGAGGCCACTGTCTGCTTATTTAAAGCTGCTGGTTGGCACCTCCTCGCACTCCTTTCATTCCCAAGCTAAAACAAAAACTTGACGTGTTGTTTTTTTTTTTTAATTTCGTGCTCTAGATCATTCTTCGAAGGAAGATAGCTAAGCTTGTGATTCACTGTCAGTCTTTGACTGCAAAATCACAAGTCTCAGCATAAATCCAGAAAAAACAGTGGGTCCACAGCAGTCGTTGGTGGTCGTCTTTCATCGCAAAATATTTCCACAACGTTTTTTAAAAAAAAAATATTTATTTGTTGAACTAGAACTCGAAGGTTCTGAGCCTCATTGTCAAACTCATACCAATGGTTTCTGTTCTGTGCAGGTTCTACTTACTCTCTCCACTATTTAGACTTTTGAGGGACTTTTCTCGAAGATCCATTTAACGTTGCGATCTCATCACATCCGCAGTCTTTTTGTGGCCATCTTTGTCTTTTGTATTCGCTTTGGTTGTGGTTCGCTCGGATTTTCTTTTTTTTTTTGACAGTCGACTTTTATTTTGCTAGATTTTGCGTTCTAGCATCTCAGACGTCTGTGTCTTCTGTCTGTTTAAGAGGAGATGACCAGTTTGTAGCGTGAAAAGTTCGCCTGGTGATGGTTGGTTTAAAGAAGTCCCTTATAAAATGAACTTGAATCAAAATAGCTCCGCTGTGCTGCCATCTGGTGACACACGAACTTTCCTGCCCTAAAATGTTACGCTTCGAACAGGATAACGATTTTTTTAGCTACAAGCGCTTTAAATCTTCTTCAGATATCATTTGTGATGTCCTGTTAACGTTTTTTTTCCAACGGCGATGGTTTCAATGTTCTCCGGATATTATTTGAGATGTCCTGTGGATTTGTTTTCTTCCAAACCACGGGTCTTTCTTTCAAGTATTCGAGTCTTAAATTGTCGACCTCTGTAGGACAGTGCACATTTGTTACCAATTGATGCAAAGAGCACAGAAAGAGATTAAAAAACCGCCACAAGACCGACAAAGCATCAAAAAATGCACTCTCGTTGTCATCGTGTCTGTTTTATTCAACAATTGTCGGACAAATGTTCCCTCAATGGGCGTTAGCGAGGTAGGCAAGGTTCACTTCCTGCCGGCAAACGCTTCAACTTGCATCATGACCTGTGTCTCGCTGTGAGAGTTCACTGACTTCGTGGACTGTAAACAGAAGATTCGTACCCAATTTTGTTCTCAAGAATTGAAATTGAAATTTCAAGAATCGATTAGGTGAAACTGACGAGACTGTAAGGAGCTTGTTAATGACAACTTATTTACCCTCGGGGTGGTCGCGAGATAATGGGCAGTGAATACAAATTCTGGTAGACCATTTCCTTCCAATACGGAAGGCTCTAACTTATTAAAATAATCATTAAAACTTAAAATAAAGGTATCAGCACTTGCCAGCAGTGTTGAAGCGGGTTTGAGAGTTTCTAATGAGGAGCTTTCTTCCTAGCATAGCCCAAAAGACTCCACTTTTTGTATCCTGAGTTGGTCCTCATTTGCTGATTTAGTTTTGTATATACTAACAATCTCTGTCCTCAACTTCGTTCTAGGCATTAAATTTATACATAGCTCGTCTCCCATCTGCGCATTTCTTTAGAAGAACTTACTTCCCTTTTCGATCCGTTTCAACAGAGAAAACGACACACAGCGCGATTCTAATAGTCGTATTTAGTGTCCACTCATGATCTCATGAAATTTTCCATATAAAACGACCCATTGTGACCTACAAAATATTCAGTGTGAAATTTAAAAACGATTATTACTTAAGCCCACATTGTTTGTTCCACTGAATGTTTTCTCAAAATGCGCCCACCAGCCCAAAGCAGAACCGCAATCAAAAACAGTAGTAGCTTATATTTTCCCACGTGAAATTTGATCATATTTGATCTTGGTTTGTAACCCCGCTTCTAGATGACGCAGAAAGCTGATTGCCAGCTTAAAATATTTCAGTAGGTGCTGAGATTTGTTGAAAAAAGTTGACAGGCAGTCAGACAAAAGTATATTTTGGTCAAAAATAATCCAAGAAAGTAGGCGTGGCAACGAGTTACATAGCCTAAAACCTTCCGGGGGTCTTTAGGAACGCTTCAAATCAAGTTTCATCAAAATCTGTCCAGCAATTTTCACGCCAACTGGTTACAAACATGAAACCCACTGTTTTCTATATAAGATTTAAATGGGTTCGGGTCAAAATTCTGAACTCTTTTAACAAAATTCATCCTTTCAAACTCTGTTTTAAAAATGCTGCCTTACAAAATTCTGCAAATAATGAAAAAAACGTTTGGAAATTTTTCAAAAGCGCGCGCTTTTTCGCAGAGAACATTTCTTTTTTTAAATTGTTTTTTTTTTTTTTTAATTTTAACTCCTCTTATCTTAATACCACTTATTCTTGAGTATTCCTTCTGTTTTACATAGATTACGAATTTTTTGAGTTTTTTGAGACAGTCAAGTCGGAAAAAGTACATTTTCGTCAAAAATACTCCAAAAAAGTAGGCGTGGCAACGAGTTACATAGCCTAAAACCTTCCGGCGGTCTTAAGGAGCGCTTCAAATCAAGTTTCATCAAAATCTGTCCAGCAATTTTCACGCCAACTGGTTACAAACATGAAACCCACTGTTTTCTATATAAGATTTAGATGGGTTCGGGTCAAAATTCTGGACTCTTTTAACAAAATTCATCCTTTCAAACTCTGTTTTAAAAATGCTGCCTTACAAAATTCTGCAAATAATGAAAAAAACGTTTGGAAATTTTTCAAAAGCGCGCGCTTTTTCGCAGAGAACATTTCTTTTTTTAAATTGTTTTTTTTTTTTTTAATTTTAACTCCTCTTAATACCTCCTTATTCTTGATTTAAATAAATTTTTTTTTTTTTTAATATACAATAATATAATTTTTAGTGTTGCTTTTTATTTTAATCTATTTTTTAACTTTTAGTTTTTAAATTTTTTGTAAATATTTGTAAATTGTAAATTTTTTAATGTTTATTTTCACTTTTTTGCTTAATTTTTGTTAGTTGGAAAAAACTCAGAATAAGCTGAATTTTATTGCTTCAAATTTAAAAAGCACAATTTTGTAAAGCTGGACTGAAAAAAGCAGAATTTCGAACCGCTCCCGATTCAGATGTCACCATCGAAGGATGAACTCTGAAGACGGCGCAAAATCAAATATTACAGTGGGTCCACCACTTGACACCCGTTGCCATATACAGACATCACCAGCCGTGTAAACAGTCTGAAAATGTCCAAAAGCCATCACCATTGCACTAAAAAAAATTCCATTTCCCGCCCAGCAACACGAGAATGTGTCTGCAAATTTATGCAACAACATGCCGATCCCTCGATAGCCCTTATCCCAGCCCCAGATGCAGAACGGGGACGATTCTTCTATTTACTTTCCACTGCACATAAACATACTTTGCTGCATTTCACATGAAAGCTTTCTTCCCCCCAACATTCCTCTTCCAATTTGTATGCTTCTACGTCACAGTCGAAACAGCTGCATTTCAGACACCGTCATAGACATATCCATCCAGTCAGTTGCACAACGCAATCCGGCTTATCCTCTCGGGGGGGAAATTGAATTTCTCTCCATGGATGTCCTGTCCAAAAAAAGAAGAAGAAGGAAAACCCCTTCCAATCGTCTTAAAGAGCGTAAAACATCTCTTGGCTGAGCACGTAACACGTACCCACAAATGCGACATCCATTCGCATCCGCATCCAACCATTGTTCACATGAAATTGGGTGAGTGAATAAATAAATAAGTGCAGCACTGTGCACGTACACGTCCTCTTCCCGTTGCCGAATGCGAAAATAGTTTTACTACGCTTGATGGAATTTCTGTACTGCTCAAATGACGGAAGAATCACTCTGACATCGAGCTCTTATCAATTTTTTACTCATTCTATTTCGGTTCGTCATCCTTCCCTTCCCGATTTAGACTGTGAGTCTGGTTGTGTGTGGCTGGGATCATGCAAAATGTAACATTGTTCTTCGAACTTTCACCTGACACATCCGCTCACACGGAGGCGGGACAGGAGACTCATCATTTTTTATTATTTCCCCTGCCACAGGGCGAATGGGCGGAAGTGTGTTTTTATTACCGTGGCAGTGACGGGACAAATATTTTGCAGTGGCGGTAGGAAAACGTCTTCGATTAGGTTTAGATTTGACGTCCATTAATCATTGTGGCCCGGCAAAGCGGATGGGATTTGATTGAATGTATGGGCAGGTCGCAGGGACAATGAATGTTGCACTCTAGAGTTCGATAGTTCGATAGTTCGATGATGCATGGGGGAACATGTGTATACGGAATGAGAACGGGTACATCCTCTCAATGGCCCTTGGTCTGTGAGCGACTTTGAGATTACTTTCGACGACGTGAGTAAATCTTAATGTCCTCGTAAGGACCGCAGAACGTCCAGCGTCTTGCCAGAGAGCATATAAAAACAAATCGACCTCTACCACAAGTTGTTCGAAGTGCATTTGGTTTTTATTTGGAGTTTGGCATCACTTTGACAACTGGCTCATAAGACGGAGGTTAGGGAGAACGTCCGCTAGGGGTACAAAAATTATGTAGGTCAATTGACGCAACAGGAAACACACAGCTGAACAGACATACTTGGGGATATTTTTGCCTCTGTAAACAGCCTTAGAGTAGCTCCGACATGACGTGCCTACTCTTACTCAGTCGGTTGATCAAATGCCTTAACTTTTCTGCAAAAGGTCTTCGACTATTCACAATTTTACTTCCTTACATAGGTGGCGCTACAGTCCACAGGGTGTACCTTAGCCCATAGCTGCAAAAGGGCTACTATTGTACTGAATTTAGTACTTTTAGTACCACATCTCAACTTTCCGTACTAATTTTTGAACTAGATGAAAGATGTAAGAGCTTTTCACTTAGATCCAATCAAATGACCTTTTTTAAAATATTTATTTTTAAGGCTTGGGTTTGGTCTTATTCATTCCAAATATTTGGACGTCTGAGTACTATTTCGCCCCTACATTTATTGCCTCCAGTTTCGCACTCCGCATCACTGTAAAAGGAGCTGCCCTATGAAAAGTACACTCATCCCCAGGATATCCTCTCTCTCTCTCTCTCCTTGTCAACTGATTTAATCCCCCGAGAGCTTCTGCAAGAATTGGACTTTTATTCTAATTAAAACCAAAACTACTCCGAACACACATACGTAGAGTACCCCAAACAAATTGTCACCACCCTCTCCGGGTACACCCCTCGATAAGTTATCACATTTTACATCTGGCTCCAGAGAGTGTCCCACTCATGCCACTGCCAACCATTTCCACTAAAATCCACTAAATTACAAGGCAGTCCTAAAGTTTTAAAAGCTGCAAGGCTCCAGCTGAAATTACCCCGCACTAATGCAGCTGCACAAATTGCCAATTGGGTTGCTTGACCAAGGATAAATGCATTCGACCGACGTGCGGCATCCTCTGTGCATAAAATGGGATAAATTATGACACAAAAAAAAGAGTAAAACCGGTTTAACAATGAATTTTAATTGCCAGGAGTTATTAGCGATGGCGCTTACTCCTGCCAGAGTGCGATGGAGCATGGACCAGCACTTATGCGCTGAAGACCTTCGTGACGGTGGTAATCTCTACTTGAAGTTTGTTAATCTGCAAATTGCATTTGCAAATGGCGGGGCGAGGATGGGCTTTGGAATGGGCCTCCTTGGAAATCAACTGAGTTTGGTTTATGACAGAAAGAGCCGATTGCTCTATTGCATTGGGATACATTTTTGCTTGGAATTAAAAGGCTTACAGGTGAAACTTGTCAAACGTGAAACTGTGGAAATAAGTCCTTGGTTGGGGGATTCGTAGCCATGAATTGGGTGTAATAGGGTCTAGTTGAAACTCCTTTGTGGAAGCTTAGTCAAGGATCTTGGTCGCTGTCGAACATGCATACGGGTTCACTTCCCAGTTGCAGTAGTATCCACTAATTCAGTAGTCAAAATAACGTCCCGCTTTAGGCAGTTGTAGTTGCATTTATTTATTTATTGAGAGGCGATTCACAATCGTTGCCAATTTATTGGAATTTTCCGGGTCAAAGCGATTGAAAACAAAACGATTCGAATTTTCGTTCAAGAAGACTGAAAATCACGAACAAATTTGCAGCCGATAGTCCGTCTTCTGCTTAGGAAGCACTACATGAGTATTGAAAAGGAAAATGGCGTAGTTGAATCTCTTCTCAGGTATACCACCGATGGAAACGTCGTTCATCGCCTCACGCGACTATGTAAATTCCATTTCTGATCCAGAAAAAAAAAAAACATTTTTATGAGGCTTTTGCAAACCTTTGATAGTTTTGTTTGGAAACCGTTTTCAAATTGAAGTTTGAGTTACGAAAATCTGCCAAAAGGAGCAACCACTCGTTTAAGTTGGAAGTGCAGACAGTTTGGCGAGCTCTTTTCTGCAAGAAGATCGACCTATTGAATAGAAAATCGATCTTATTGAAGATAATTTTGAAGCCGAATGTTGTACACAGTTGTGCCATACGAGGGTTATATAAATTTGTTTAGAAAATCGGTCATCATGTAGCTCTGACGGAAGAACCTCGATGGGGCTCTGGCACTCTCTTAAAGGAGCCCACTGTGCCATTGACACTTGGCAGGCATATGCGGTCTCCTTCCACTTACATTTGTAAAGAAATAGGATCCGATTGCGCTCTTCTTTTTTTTTGGTTAAGTGATTTGATGTCTCCTCGCAACAGATGCGGCAATTCCCCATTTTTATATAGCCTCACCGCTGAATCAAATTTGTCTGTCGAAAGCTGGATTTTTCATTCAAGCTTGTCAGAGGCAAGAAACTAGAGGACTTCCTACTTCAACCTTGTAAGCATTTGAAACAATAAGTTGCTCTTAAAAAAAAACAGCTCTTTTCGGATCATCTTCTACTTTTTTATACTTCTTTCGGTAACAGCTCGAAAAGGTATTTTAAGCAGTCGCTTTTGATCCAAATTTTCACAGTTTATAAAGTGGGGACGTTTGGATATTTAATTTAGAAAATCTGACACCGACTGACTGGAAGTTTTTCAGTCTGTTAAAAATGTATACTTTTTACGTTACTTTAGCATTTTCTTAATAAAGCTTTAATAAAGCTAAGTGAGTCCTCTTTTGCGTCTTATGGATTAAAGGTCTGTTTTAACTTTCCCGATTAAGAAAGAGAAAGATATTGTATTCGAATACAAAATTTCGAACTCAGACTTTAATCAATTCTGACATCACGATGATAGGCGAACTCAAAAAAGTGGGTCGCAAAATTCTGTTCGTCTCTCTGTCTGTGTGTCCCGAGGCCTACAGCCTAAACTGCTGCCCGGATTTCGTTCAAACTTCGGGTTTGGGGGCTTACAGTTCAGGGCCGTCTTTTTGTTTGCATGGTAACCTCAATATTAATGGTACTTCCCATACAAAATTTTCATACCATTTTGATTTGTTTGAAAACGGCTCGAACGATTTCAACCAAAATTGATATTTAAGCTTATGTAGTTGAGGTTAACATTACTGCGTACTCAGTTTTCCGCTAAAAAATCGAATAACGGTGCTTTTGAAATTTGGACATATCTCGAAAACGGTCCATACGATTGTAACAAAAATTCATTTGTACAAGGTAATAGTAATTTCTAACTTAATGGAAAACTTAGTTTTTCTCTCTATTATCGTAAAATAGATTTTTGAAAAAAGTCAAATTTGAAAAATGTTGTTTCCTTTAGTTTACCTGAAAGCTGCAACACCGATTTTGACCAAAATGTAAACTTAGAGTAAAAATGATGTTTTCAAAATTATTGCATTCTTAGTTTTCAATTCGAATTAGCGAAAACGCTAGTTTTCAAAACTGCTCACATCTCGGAAACCCCACTTTCGATTTCGATAAAATTTTAAAAACCAAGTAATGCTAACATCCCGAACAATAAATTGTACTCGGTTTTCAGCTAAATAGTTAAACAATAGTATTTTTCAAACTAAACGCTTCAATATTTGGTACTGTTTTGTCTGCCAAATTTTACAAAAACCGCTCTAACGATTTTGATCAAAATACATATTACAGATAATATCAGTATTCGAAATAAGTTCTCGTACTTAGTTTTTCTCAAAAAATTCGAATAAATCCGTTTTTTTAATTATTTCACAAAAGCGACTTCCCAAATCCCGATCTTTCTTGGTAATTTTTATAAAACTAAATACCGTTTTTATTGGCAGAAATATGAAATAACAGCTACGCAAAAATTATTTTTTACAAATATTACCCACTGCTTCTTTTTTTCAACCACATTGAATATGTACCTTAAAATATTTCCAACCACTTTCAGCTTAGACAATCAGAAATTCCCACCTCATTTGCACCCCCACAAACGTCCATCGGCATATTCGGTTTATAACTGCTAATGCAAACGCTAAAACAAATCCCTGAAAACTTTCATATATATCTATGTTAAGATATGGGTCTAACACGAACCCTACTTCCAATCTTAGACACTTTCAACCAGCGTTTCTAATATATTCCAGTCAAAAATAAAAACATCAGAAAACAAAAACTTCTGCTACACTTTGCCCTATACTAAAAAATCTTGTCAAGTGTGAGACTTCATAAAATAGTACTGTAGACGCTTTTAACTCTTTAACCATAACTTGGGAAAATTGCCTTCTTCTGACAGCTTCAACTTATAAAAACTCACATTGTTATTTATTTATGTATTTTTATTTAGGACCACATATTCCTTTTCCTATATTCTATGCACCGTTTCTTTTATCTAGAATCGGCTCTCCGATTTTTACCTACGTACTTAATAAAATCAGAAAACAACCAACCAAACTTTTGATGCACGAGAAAGTTTCGTTCGACCCAGTCGTGCACTTTATTTTCCGTTGATATCACTGTACTATTAAATGGCGCAAAACTCAAATTGTTCATGAATTATGGGACACCCTTTACTATCAATGAATAATTTAAAAAACTGCATCCTGCGGCACACATTTCCCCAGACAACTGCCAGCACAAAAGGTCTTTCAGGTCGACGTTCATTTTATCGCTTCGGCAAGTCAGAAGTTCTTTAAAAAAAAAAAGTGCCACAAATATCACTCACGCTTTCCCATCAGTTGGCTAATTCCAAGTTTCCGGCAACCTGACTTCCCAGCCTTATCCACTCAGTCAAAAGAAACACCAGTCACTTGTGGGGTAGGTCTATCTGTACTGTATATATCCATCCACCTTTTCAAAAAAACAAAAAAATTCAAACAACCACCGCATGGTGCTCGCCTTTGACTCACCTTAGATGTGGTGTAGTAAACAAGCAATAAAAGCCAGCCACCTCGCCTGCTATAGGAAAAAACTCGATTATCCTTTTTCCTAATCGGGGGGAATTAATTTTCCGACAAACTCTACAGAGAATAGAAAGCGGAAACATTTAGTACACCAATTTGCATGGATCCAACCACCTCCAACCGACCCAACCCCCAAATTTAATTGGATTTTTATTTAAATTAGCTGTCGTGATCCTAGTCACTCTAACAGACGTCTTGTTGTTGTGTTTTTTCTTCTTTTCAGGTTTATCGAAGCGTCCCATGGGACCACCACACCGCAAGAGTAGTTTACCAAAGCACACTGAAGTGAGGAGACGCTTCCTGCAGATATGTGATACAACGTTCTCGGACGAGGTGAAGGCTGCTCTGCGTCTGCCCGCTTTCGATTCGTACGACTGGAGTGATGCCGATGTCATCCACTTGATGCAGACCATGTTCATCGAATTGGGATTCACGAACAAGTTCCACATCCCGCTGGACACGTTGCGCGAATGGCTCTACGAGGTCTACAAGCACTACAATGAGGTGCCGTTCCACAATTTTCGGCACTGCTTTTGTGTTGCCCAAATGGTAAGTGAAAATGAATTTTTTTGAAAATCGATTTTCTTTTATTCAAAACATGTCCCCTGGATAAGCGAGGTCGTGCGTTTTTCCCCGACATGACTGACAGACTGCGAAGGCCGGAAAATAATGATTTTTGGTTCGCTTATCGTGTGGAAATAATTCGATAGTTGTGTCTAATTAGGGACACGAGTAATTAGAACGAGGATGTGTGATGGCTTTATGATGCCGTGTGCAACACAAACGATGTCCTTGATTTTGAATGTTTCTCTTTCGCTTGTTTTGTCGTTAGGAGAATGAGTGAGAAGGGAACTTTTTTGACCATCGTTTAGATTTTTAATGCGAATAATCAGTCCCAACGAGGAAGCACAGGGTGGCCACAAAAGAACTATATAGGGAAGAAAATTTAAATAAATCCACAACGGTGTGAGATGTAAAACTGACTTTGAAGCTACATTCATGCTTTGATTTATGGAAGAGCACACCATTTAAATGGCGTGCTCTTCCATCTTCCGTGCATTTGACAACTCGGTCCAATATGTACGGCGTTATTCCGGCAATAGCCTCGACCTGGTCCAAAGCGGTTGACTTGTTAGCGTGGCCTAAGGACTTGACCTAGCTCCAGAGAAAATGATCGATTGCTGTCATTGGCGACGGTCAATTGATGAACGCTCACCCAGTCGCCATAATTTTCCTTCACAACTTCGAGCTTGGCGCCGCTTGAATGGCATCAGCACCGTCTTGTTGGAACCACAGCTCGGATATATCGATGTCGAGCTCTGGTCACAGAAAGTCGGTAACCAATCGGTCTATAACTGAGACCATTGACCCTAGCGGTGTCTCCATCCGCATTCAGAAAGACTCAAGGTCCGAGGATGCCCATAAACCGCACCAAACAGTCAATTTTTGTAGATGCATTGATGCTGGGTCGAACATTTGGACGGCCAATTTGGCCTGTTGACATAGCCGCCGAGCCAAAAATGAACCTCGTCCGGGAAGATGATGTTTGGCCAACCACCACCATTCCCAGTGCCCCATTAGCGAACTCACGGCGTTTTCTATGGTCTCATATGGACTTAGGCCCAAATCCAATCTTTCGGTTGCCAGGTTGACTGACCGCCGCCGAATCGACATTTCTATGTCTTCTTGGATGCTATTCGCTACGGCGACTTTTTTTTCTTCATTTCGCACCAGTCTTTGTCTGGTTGGTGGCTTAAGGGCCAAAAGAATTTACCCACGCTGTAACTTTTCCACGTTGCGACGAATTGCCTTAACATTGAGACAGCTGGTTGTCATTGGTGACTTTGACAGCCGCTGAAACATACAAAAAATGGAAAAAGTATCATTGTGAATGTGGCCGCTCTTCGATTGTCTGTATTTTCCTGAAGGAAGAAATGTGGGTTCAGGCAGAGAGTTGTACTCGTTTCAATAAGACTTTTATTTGGGATAGGCTCTTGCATTATATAAAGTGTTGTTTGTTAAGAAAGAGTTTGGCTAAAATTTGATTTTGTGTATTTTGTGCTACCCCAATTATTCACCATCAGACTCGTTCGGGTGATTCTTTGAATTCTGACAGTCAATTCTCCATATTTCACTGGGACAGACATTTTAGTTCTTTCCCTGTCAGGGAGTGAACGTGGCCCCTCGCTTCGGCATCAATTACTCAAGCAGTGAGCCATAGGCCGCACCAACAATTGAATACAACTGGGAGGTTGGTACCGCCATCGAACTGTCGAGTCTTCTCCTTCTTTGGAGTTATTTTTAGATAGGGTATACCAAATCTTGTTTGCATTTTCGCCTTCAAAATTGTTTACTATTATTCGTTTGTGGCTAACGCGAATCAGCCGCGGGACGGAGACTTCAATTGCTTAGTTAGAATGTGCTCTGTTTGATTGTGGAACCTGTTCCTTTTGTGGATCGCTTTGACACTGATCTGTTTATGGATGAATCGAGATCTATCTTTGAGGTCTTGAATCGACGCTGGGCTGTTGGCGTGGACCTTATCTTTCACGTGGCCCCAAAGGAAGAAGTCGCAAGGTGTTAAATCACAAGATCTCGGTGGCCAATTGTGATCACCTCTTCGAGAGATAACACGGTCCGGAATCTTTTCCCGTAAAAGATCAATGGTTTCGTTGCTTGTGTGGCACGTAGCGCCGTCTTGTTGAAAGTAAACGTTGTCCAGATCAATACCATCCAACTCCGACCATAAAAAATCATTAATCATCGACGACCAAAAAATGCTTTAGTTTTGCGAACTGTGACTGCAAGATTTTCACCATTTTTGTAATGAATTTTAATAATTTCAATGCGTTGTTGAAGCGTGTATCGTTCCATTTTTAGTAATGGCGTAGTTTCTACTTGTCAAATGTCAAAGAATAAAAGCTTCAAAAGTGACAGCTACCGATATAGCGGGTCATTCACAATAACACCTCTTATTGGAAAACCCTTTATAATGCCTGACCACAGCTCTTTGATCCACGCGATCGCAAACCGCTGTCTGTAAGCTGACCGTTCTCTGAACGTTTCGTTCCACGCTTGGGGGCTATAGATAGACGCCTTGGACTGTCAAGTATCTCTGTCCCTGTCACTTTATTAACAATGGTTCAGTTGTTAGCATTTAAAAGAGAGTTTGGGACGTTTCCAAGTCCACTCCTTGAAAAATTTGATCTACGACAGTCATGGCCCGTCAAGAACTGAGACAGATAAAAGTCATTTTCGCTGCGATCCCTTCAATCCTTGCGTCTTCAAATCAAAAGAAATACAAAATCACGACGTTCGCATTAATTCTTGTTTTTGCTGTCAAATTTGATGGGTTTTCGACACCGAAATGTATACCTTAAAATTGATATTGTGACACTGTCAACACAAATTACACCTTAAGGAAGTTTTTCCAACTGGGCAATTTCTCTAAAACGTTTGAAAGTTATCCTAGGAATACAACTGCCCTGAGCGGGCGTCTCAATTCAACAGAATTTGTCATATAGTTGGAGACCCTTCTGACAACCGCTTGGCAGTGAAAAGCTAGGCAATTATTTTTTTTTTTTAAATCACTTTGTGACGCAAAGGAGAGAAAATGAAAAGCTCTTGTGGCGGAATTTTTAATACAAGAAAACGTCAGGACAAGTTTGTTCTTTTATTGACTAAGTCTTGTGAAGAAATGTGAATTGAAACATCAAAAGGATATTAATTTTGTCAAGCATACATCAATCACTGATCTGAGAAGACCGACGCGACGTGTCCAAGTGCAAGAAGAAGTCTTTTTGCGCCTCCGATGTGGATTATATAAGATCAGATCATAAAAAAGCACTCCAATGTTGGAAAATCACTTCATCCCCTTCGATGCTGAACGCTGCCTTTCCTACTCTCAACAAGCACTGCTTCTGTTTTATGATCGAAATTTATTTGCAACTTTATTGTTGCAATATGCAATTTAACTTCCTTCAAAGTTTGTTGTCACAACTGTCGTCTACAAAGAGATTGGTTGACACTTCGCTTGGCAGTCGGTGGCCGCATAAATTTGTACAGACCTTGGATTTTTCTGGATTGCACAATGCACCTCTTCAAACTTCACTTAAAATTTGTCAACTGAAACCACTTCGACTGCCTCCCTGTTGTTTTCTGTCATATTTAGTCTCTTTGATTTTGGTTTTTGTTTCACAGATGAGATGGTCTCATTTAGAGCAAACTTCGCAACTCATCTAAGGCCTTATCCATCCACCACCGAGCTTTTCCCGATCAACAATTTTCAGTCTCAATCATCGTATGTGACATTTTAAAAGTGCAGGTACGAGAACGCAACCCTGTGGAACACCATTGGTAATAGTGAGCTCTGTGGTCGCTTCGTCAGCTTTGCAGGGATATTCATACATCTAAGAGCTCCCTTTCTGCTGCTTAAATTTGCTGCGATCTAGTGTCATTCTAGGGTCATAATTATTCCTTCCTCGGCGCCAACCAGAAGTCTGTATCGATTGCCTGCCAATTTGCACCACATTACTCCAGACTTTGATGGTGGTCCTAGTGTTTTACAGACTGCTTCATTATCCGCTGTAAACTATTCCTTCTAGTGTTGTTGCAAAGACAGATTGGACGCTGTAACGATGGTTCAACAGATTTAAAATCGCTGCATCGAAGGAAGGAGTCCAAACGTACGGAACTAAGGCGATTTTGCCCATAAAATGAATCCGAAATTCGTCATTCATTGCTTACGCCTTAGCCCCAGTACTTCTTCTACTTCCGAGCTGATCTTCGTCACTTCTTGCCCCTTCATGGATTACACGATTCCGCTCAGGACTTCTTCCGAACCGAAGTTCGTCACTTCTTGCCCTAATAAGACGGTTCAGCCCCATGACCTCCTCCTACTTCTGCTAGTAAAATGAAACTAGATCAAGTGTTTTCGAGGGCAAGGTGCCTTATTCGAAGCAAGCTTCATTCTTTTGACAAAAATTCTGTGGCTACACCTTTTATTGGTGTCTTCAGGGTTTGGTTGGACCTTTCACATGCAGCTGGGAATTTTTTCTTATCCAGCTTTTTGCCAGCGTGCAGAATTCTGTCTACTCAATCTTTCGGTATCGACGACCTTTGTTAGCTGATGGGTTTTTCACGTACTTCTGACCTTGGGAACCAAGCTTTGACACAGTAGCTCTGGACATTTTCGTACCGCCACCGGAGGCCTTTTGATTGCAGCTAATAGGCCCTAAAGACTCTACCCTTCGTCCAGTTTTCTGTCTTCTTCTTCGCAAAACGACCTGAGGCCCTCTTTCTTACTGGTGTCCTTGGATTTCATCACGAACACGTCGACTATATGCAGATACGCACTTTTGTGCATGACCTGTAAAATGCGAGCTGCTTTGGTGGTGGTAGTCACATCGCAAATACCCTCCACCCACCGCAGCCATTTTAACAGAATTAGTTCTTTTGTTTACTTTTTTTTTCTATTTTTTTTTAGATTACAATATAAACAGAATTATATTCTATAAATATTCGAGAAGTGTACGGGGGTGAATCGTCTGCACTTTGTCACTTGACGTTGTGTATGTTTTTTTTGTTTTTCGATAAAAAAAGGAGCACACTTCTCGAATATTGTCAAGGGAAACAAATTTATTTTCCAACAACTTCAACCGTGTATCGCAAGTCCGCAGTCGGTGGTGAAATAAGAAGCCAAAATGAGCACAAATCAGCTGTCAAATTGCCCGTCCCCTTCACAAGTGTTGCCAATTCGAAACCAAACCAAACCTCTAAAAAGACATCGGCCCAATAATCCAATAATGTCAAGAGACCCCTTAACTGTGGACTCATTTTCATGGCAAACCTTCTAACAAACTTATGCCGCCCCGCGCACAAATGGCCGAACAAAAATAAAATCAGTGTCCTCGAAATAGACAGAACTATACCCAAGCGGAGTCGACGCTAGGTGCAATCTAATTCACTCTCGGAACAGCACTGATGCTCTCAGCCACCCCACTGTATTTCGAACAATGTGATTTTCAATAGAACAAAGCAAGAGCAAAATAAAAACGAACTCAAGAACACGAAATATGTTACAAGGACATTGTGACAACAAACTCACATAGAATGGCTGAACACCTAACCCCAAAACAGACACAGCTACATGTCCTTGCTGCAAATGCATGCCATATACAAATGTATCTGTTTTTTTTTTTTTTTTCGTGTACTTCGTCCTTTTTAATGTTCATCAGTACAATGGCCTGATGCATCTGTTCGCAAAACATCTGTCCAGTTGTCATTTCGAATTCAGCTTTAAAGCCTTAGACGTGTTCCGAATTTCAGAGATGGCAGCGTGCTCCTTTCTGCCTAAGTGCTTGTGCCAAGTGAAGTGCAATGTATTGCATTTGAGTGAGTTCGTGTCCTCGTCTTCGATCCGTAGTTCGATGTAGGACCGCGTGCAGTTAAGAGTTCTATTGTAGCCTCCCGGGCAAGCCAAGAAAACAGTTTCCACGTAGCATGGTGCATATGCGTTTGCAAGGACCAAGTTAGAGAAACCGACAACGAATGGCAGAAATGGAGGCGCAAAGCTCGAAATCTCTGCATCGCTGAGGCACTGAAGGATATTGAATTAATGTGGATTATTTTTAGCACTCTACGTGTGTTTAAAGCACAGATATATCGCCGAAGGATATACGTACCTCGGTGTTTAATATTTGCCGAGAATAGTTCAAGGAGGCATGCTTGACCTTATGGTGGGAGGTATTTTTATACAGCTTGCGGTGGGCACTCGGAAATGTTCTCAAAATACAGACAGATGAGGAGGGATATTTTTACCCAGCATGAAGAAAACCGATGGTGACGAAAATAAATGCAATCTTTGATGGTAGATGGTAGAAGGCGCCGAGAAGTCAAACCAGAGGTTGTTTCTAATACATTCTGCAAGATGGAAGTTGATAGGAGGCTGAGCGTTTTATCAGCCTACCATTTGAGGTTTTTTCTTTATATGATCTCCCATAAGCTACTGCTGTTTTGTCAGACTCTGATTCACTGAAACCCCCTCTTCCAAAAGGACTTTCGTCAAGATATACAGCTGTTGTTTTGTAGAGAAAGAGTTGTTGGCACCCACCCGAACCGTAGATCGATTCGATTTATTTCACATCTGAGGTTATTGTGCTGGGCGAGTGATTCCAAGTTTAACCCCCCGGTTAGCCACTGTTTCACATGTGAATGACGCTCTGACAATCCTACGAGAGTAAAACTGTCCTGGGGAAGCTTCTTTATTCAGCTCTTTTGATTCGGTTGAGGGTCGAAATGCAGCTTTTAATTCTGCTTTGCAAACTCAGTTTTTTTTTTCAGTTCTTCTTCACAGAATTCAGAATTTTGAAAGCAGAATTTTGACCCCAACCCGGTTGTAGGTTAGATCCCCATCAATTCCGAGCATCTGTCAAAAGATCATGCCTTCCAAAGAGAGGGTCACAATATGTTTTCTTCTTTCCAGAAGCTGCTGTTCCACGGTTGCCACTTGCCAAAAATATGAAAAAAAATATAAAATTTACCAATAATCTGGAGACGTTGATAAAACACTAAGAGAAAAAATAGCAAATCTTTATAGTCTAGAGCCAATTTACGAACATATAATATAAAACAAGAAAAAGTTTTATCTTCGGCCTGGTCGATGCTTTGATACCCTCCAATGCATACAAGTCATGCCAAATTTTAGCCATATGAGGTAGTAATTACATTGAACAGGTAGAGGTACAGGTCAACAAATAATAAAAATCAGCTTTTGAGTAGTCTAATTACAATTCTACCTGTTCGGCGCTATCGTGTTTTTAACATGAGTTTTCTAATATAGGTTTTGTATGGGAGGTACCAGAACAACTAGCCCATTTTCAATACCAACCTGACGACGATAATAAGAAGTCCTTTCACCAAATTTAATTCGCCTATATCAATTCCTTTGAGCGCTATCGTGCTTTCAACAGACAGACAGACAGACAGGACATGGCTAAATCGATTCAGAATGTGATCCTGAACTTGCATTTGCTTAGTCTTCAGAAAAACTAAAAGAAAAGCGTAGACTTCATAGCACTTTACACCAAAACCCCGATTTGCGTCGTTAATTGGGACCAGAAAAAACACGACGCAAATCGAAACGACTCAACTTGAAATAACGATTCTTAACCTTAATTATCTTAAAAAGTGTAAACTCGTTAGCCTTAATCTTGGGCAATCCCCTTTTTACAAAAAAAAAAAATTAACAAAAAGGAGTAACAAAAAAGCAAACTGAAATAAAATCGTCCCAACTTCGAAACCAGGATCATTTTTAAATGACGCAACTTCGAAAAGACGCAAATCGGAACGACGCAAAGCGAGGTTTTGGTGTATATTTATTTATTACTAGCTGGTACCCGCGACTTCGTCTGCGTAGAATTAGTACTTCGAGTAACTCAATTAAAATATTTATATCAACAACAGCGCCACTTATCGGGTCCAAAACTATCCTCTCTTTCAAGCCAAGCAATAAGCCCTACACATTTAAATTCATTGGTAAAATACGCAGCAAATATATTTATTTCTTACCAAATATAGATACCTATGAAGAATTTTAGTGTCCCTAACTTGAGAAATAATTGGTTCGTCATTTAAACTTGGATCCCCTACTTCATCCCCTTCACAAAAAGTAGCCTATGTCATTCTCAGAGGTCCCATCTATCCCTATACCAAAATTCATAAAAATTGGTTTTGCAGAAATAATTTAGTGGATATTAACACCACCATACGTCCATCATCGAACGTCATCAGCCATCTGCGCATTTACTCAGAAAAACATTGTCGCTGTTTCATACATCCCCATTCACCTCGCATACTTCTCTTTCGTTTCACTTAGTCGCACAAAAACTTCACGCAGTTTTTTGTTGAAGTGTATGTGCGATGTGCGCCAGCCAACCACCCCAAAGCAGAACAACGATCAAGAACAACCGTTGCTGATAATTTTCGATTTGAGAAAATAAATTCAGTTTCTTCATGTTAGATCTTGGGTTGTAGCTCAGCTTCTAAATGGCACAGAAAGCTGATTGCTGGCTTAATAATTATGAAAGTGTTGGCTTTGTTAAGTATTTTGTTTTGTTTGTATTTTGATTGAGTATTGTTGGAGTACTTGCGATTAAAAGGCACAAAAAGCACATTTTGGTCAAAAACGCTCCCAAAAAATAGGCATGGCAATGAAATGAACAGCCTATGTCCTTCTCTAGATCTTAAGGGACATTTCAAAAAAAGTATCATCGAAATCTGTGCAGTAGTTTTCACGCCAACCGTTAACACATGAAAACGGCTACAGTTTTATTATACAAGGTGGCGCAAAAATAACCTTCCGATGTTTTTTGGCTGTAATTTAAAAAAAAAAATGAAAAACTTTGAGTCTTGTGGATTATTTTTATTTGGTCTTTTAATTTTTTTTACATAAAGTCGAGAATATGATGTCGTAAATGGCCGCCGCCACAGTTGATTGTCATTTGAGCCTTTTTTATGGCATTTTCCATCACTTTGGCCAAAACTTCCGGCGATAGGTCATCACATTCTTGACGGATATTGTCTTTAAGAGCTGCAAAAGTCTCAGGCTTGTTGACATAAACCCGCGACTTCAAAAAGCCCCACAAAAAGAAGTCTGGAGCGGTCAAATCAGGCGATCTTGCTGGCCAGTGCAAATCGCCAAAACTGCTACAGCAGCAATATTCTCTGCAGAACGACTACTCCGGGGTCTGCCACGCCTGGCAGCATCTCGTGTTGTGCCAGTCTCTTCGAGGCGAGCGGCTAAACGTCGGAATGTTTCACCAGTAGGCGTTGGACGGCTAGGAAATCTGCGACGAAATTCACGTTGTGCCAAAGTCACCGACCGATTATTGCTCAAATAAATAGTCACCAATATTCCGCGTTCTGGAGCAGTGTAGCGTAACATTGTTTATTAACGTGTATTTCGCATGTGTTTACTACACAAATGTCAAAACAGAACTGACATTAGGGGCCAATCGCAAAATTTATAGCATTTTCTGATAGGAGGATTACTTTTGCGCCACCTTGTATGTTAGATAAGAAAATACACATTTTTAAAACTTAAGAAAAACAAGTCTTTTAAAATATTCAATTAGGTACATTAGGTTTGTAGGAACTTAGTCAGCCTTTAAGTAGCTAAACAACGGCTACTTTATAAAATAAAAATAAGACTTAACTTACTAATGTAATAGTATTATCTACTTTAAATATTTTTGCTGACCAAAAGCATGATTTTCTAAACTCAAATTAGGTATTTGTAAAATTAGAAATCAATAAATAGTTGGCGCAACAGGTCCGTAGGGACCCTAGGCCCAGCTTCTAACAACCATTCGTTTGTGTGAGTTTTTCATTTTTGGGACGAAAGGATCTAAAATTTTAAGCCGGGTGCAAACGGCTAATTGAGAAGCTCCTTCATGACAGTTATACTTTCGCAGCGGAAAAAAACCATAAGTTGGAATTTGGGTTTTTCGGTATTCGAACCTGGGACCCCGCGCTTACTAGTCCAACACACTAAGCCACTGCGCCTACATTTTGAAAATTGCCTGTTTAAAAGCAAACATTTTTAAAACATAACACTTTTTAATTCAATAAGGAGCGTGGTGGGAACTTTGACAGTCTTTAGGCACAAAATTACCAGCTGTTAGAAGGCATGGGGTCATCTACATTTTTCTCTGCATTGACATTTAATTCTTGGTCAGAGCCTTTTTCCTTATAACAAACCTTTTACAAATTAGAGTTTTATGTCTGCAAATAAATAATATGATTAACTAACTTATCCATATCTCGCTGTAGCTATAAACAGAAACAGAAAATATTTCGAAGTTCATTATCTGTCAAAAGAAGAAAATGAGTGCATTCAGTAATTTTTTTAATTTTCTGAATATGCAAATGCAATGCGTTCACTCAGAAACAGTAAGGCAGCATTTAAATGAGGAGCTAGTTCGTGTTGTTGGTGCTCCTGCTCAAAAATGTACCATAACCAGATAAAAGTTACCAAATTACCAAAACAATAAGCAAAAAGCAAACAAAAATTACCAGGGTCCGCTCCCTGCCCTTTTTAAATTCACCTCCGCCAGAAGTCTGCTTTCGAATACTTCCTCATCAGCGATTTTGAGAATTAACCTCAGCAAGACTCGCCTGAATTAGTTATTAGCTTCCCCTAGAAATAATTATCCTACCAACCAACATCGGCATTATCCCTTTAAATGCAAATCGGATTTGCCCCCAGTAACAGGTAAGTGCCCTTACAGCCCGACATTTAGACCGTCAGTTCCCATCCTTTGCTTCATTGACTTTCAATTACAAACTTTTATGAGCTTTGCCGAACTAAAAGTGAATTAATCCTTTCCCCACCCCTCCCCGACCAATATAATATAATCAGGAACAATTTCCATAGGGCTTTGCCGGCCCGCAGCCCCCATTTCACCTTCCCGAATATGAAAACATTAAAAATTCAAAATACACTCACTCAGTTGCAACCTCAGCATTTGTATGTGCGCACATTCATCAGTGTCTTGCTGTCGTCCTTTGGATGGCTTTCCGTTCCGTCTTTCCGAATACAACTATCGTTCGGCATTGAAAAACGTAGCTCTGAATGTGCGCTGCCATCACTAGACTAGGTAGGGTACTTCCATTAAGAGCTGTTAGCATTTCGGTTGTGCCACAGTTGCAAGGATATTTTTAGTTTACCTCTTCACGTTGTATCGTACGATGTGACCTGCATTTGCAATTAGTTCTCTCGCTCTGCACACATAAATGCGATAACAAAAGGATGATAACTTCGAAACCCTTGAGAAGAGAACGAAACGAAGAACGAAGGGTCAAATTGTTCGAAACGAGGACAAAAGATATCACACAAGTTGACCGGTTTTTTTTCTTTCTGCTGCTCTTATTACTACTTGTAACTATCGCAAGGACACCGGCAAATAATAATAATTGTTCTCTCTTGGTTATTCTGCAGATGTATGCAATTACGCGACAGGCCAATCTGATATCGCGACTCGGCGAGCTGGAATGTCTCATACTCCTAGTGTCCTGCATATGTCACGATCTCGATCATCCTGGCTACAATAACATCTATCAAATAAACGCACGCACCGAGCTGGCTCTCAGGTAAGAAATGTCATTTGCGACTGGTTTTGCAGAGAACTAAATGTTTTTCGATTCAACTTGCAGGTATAACGACATCTCACCATTGGAAAATCATCATTGTTCGATCGCGTTCCGCCTGCTGGAACATCCGGAATGCAATATATTCAAGAACTTCAGTAGAGACACTTTTAAGTAAGTTTTAGCTATAAGGCGGTTGTCTTTAATGTTTTGGGCGGGGGCTTAAAATATTTCTTTAGAAATCGGTGGCGTATACGTAACTTTTTTTATTTTGCGCTTAAAATTTGCCACTGGACAACAGATCTATTTGAAGTTACAGTGAGTTGTAGAGTTTTTTTTCGACAGAATGGGTCTGGAGATGTACCCCTGAGCTTGAGGCCTTAAGAAAAGTCTTTGGATGCAAAAATTAATTAAACATCTTATAAGGCACTCGGAAAAATATTGCAAATTGCAAGGGAGCAATAAAATTAATAATAATTATGATAACTTCGGAGTGACCAACTGAAGCCAGTAGATAATTCCGGTCGCCCACTGCGTGCGCAACTCACTGACCACTTTTGTTCAACAGTTTATTCAGCTCGTTAGTTGAACAAGCACATTTTGAAACAAACTCACTTAATTATTTTGAGCAAACGAATTTAAATAAAATTTATTGCTGAACGCGTGCCTAGTTGAACAACTTCCTCATTTCTTAAATGAGCACGTAAACATGCCCGATTTTGCGGAAAAAATAAGTTCCCCGAGTTGGTCAACTCAGTTTTGTTGCTGTTGCTCAAATAGTTGATACCGTCCTAAACTTAACCAATCATCACTAGTTGGTCAACCTGTTGAGCAAAAAACTGGCAGCTTTATTAAATGTGGAAAATATTGGACACACCGAACAGCTGTAAGAATTTTTTTTTTCCAGTGGCTCGTTTTGCACAGGGACACCAATTTTAAAGCACCCAACACTCAAGTGTTTCATCATCATTCACGTCATCATTCTAGATGACGAGCAACGGCGCACATTGCACAACCATGTTCGACGAGCTCGTACACTACTTGTACATTTGTTGACAAAACGCATTGTGCAATGATCTCCAATGGGAATTAACGTGTTGGTTGCATCGAATGGAGAGCGTCGAACAATAGAGTTGAATTCGAAATTTGATGCATTGCGCATGTAGTGAACGACGGGCATTAGCCTCTGCGATAATTGGAGAGGCGTTTTGGTTGAGGCTCAACTACATTGGCCCTAGAGTGAAAAAAAAAAATGAATTGAGGACAGTGAGGTGTGTGGTAACATTCAGGATCAGATGCGTTGCGATGGTCGTCTTTTGGGATTTATTTTGCAATCGATGTGCATAAATTGAGACCTATTTTTCTATTTCCAAAAAACCTTTTTTCCCAGATCATCCTTGAGACAGATGCTTAGTGTCACTCTCTAAAGGAATGTTGTATATCCATTGACCTGACTTTGGTGGATGACCTAATTGTCAGCCCAATCAGGTCATTCATTTTTAGAAGTCGAAAATTGGACTTACCGTGATTTGTTTAATTTTAAAGTTCATACAGAGCGAAATATAGTCCAACGAAAATTGGTCCTTACCATGATTTGCTTAATTTTAAAGTTCATACAAAGTGAAATAAAGTCCAACCAACTCGTATACACGAGACTCATTTTGTTCCGCGGCGGAATGCTGACTTCCTGTGAAGATTTCGAGCTGGAAACAGCTGTCAGTGTCAAAAGAACCTATGATTTAAAAAAGAAACCCACCCTTTGCACTACAATCTGATTTAATTTTATATTTTCCTGTCCAAAAACAGTCGGTGGCCATCATTCCTTTTCCGAATTACAAAAGCATATCATTGTTTGTCGAAATTTAAACTCATTTCCATTGCTCTGTAGGTTATAGTTTTATATTTTATTTTTTTGGTTACAAGTGCTGGGCACAACGAAAGGACCCTCTACGGAGTGATGATGAATAATTTCCACACAACTCGACTGCAATTTCTCCTCCTTATCCAGCTGCGAACAGCGGACAAAGGGACATAACCTCTTCAGGGCCCATAACAAAGCAACAACGGAAGGATGTACTTACTCCCTTTCCGATTTCATTTGAATACTCGAAAGTTTTCCGTTTCGAAAATAAGGCGGAAACTTTATATTAATTATTTCTTTTAACAGAAATAAATAAATTTAACGAGTCCTTTTTCCCTATACCGCACTGAGGAAGTTTAAATTTAAATTAATTAATTTAAAGCGTTGTGCACTTTTTATTGTACGAGTACTTTTTGTTTGTCGTTAGCTCCAAGGACTACGCATTAAGTTCTCGTTCGTTTGAGTCGAGCTCCTTTTTGTGGTAAATTTGAGCAGCTTGTGGTTCACGGCGCAATTGGGTGGCAAAATCATACACATTCATAAAATGTTAATCACATAAGTAACTTGGTTCATATGTGATTATTTTGTCGAAAGGATCAATCAATTTTTAGTGGGTTTTAATTACAATGGGTGGGTGGACATGTTCCTTTGCCAAAATTAGAAACAGATTGATCGGGTGCAATGCAGGCCAAATGTGTTCATTGAGTTTGCAGGCGAATTTCACAAATGGTATTCATAAGACGTATCTCTTCGGTTAACTCAATCGAGTTGCTGTTCAGATATTTTTTCCCCAAATGCAGGGATGTCGTTGGACTCTGTGATAATTTTAATAATTACACCGGCGAAGCGAAAGTTCACACTTTTAGTGGAGACGGACTTTTAATGCGGCCAGTTACAAAATTTGTTAAACTTTCTATTTATTATGTCTTTGAAGAAAACGAATTTAACGAGTCCTTTTTCCCTAAACCGCACTAAAGGAGCTTAAATTAATTAACATCGACTGCATAGAGAGCATTTCCTGGCCCGAATTGATCGGAAGATTCAGGCGATTCAGGGGATCGTATTCCAGGAATTTTCAAAATTTTCTGTAAGATGGAAACGTCCAATCGTTTTCGCTTACACGAAAGTTTTGTAACTTTGAAATCGAAAGGAATTTTCGTTTGCAAGATGTCAGTCACACTTTCGTTTTGTAACTTTGAAAACGAAAGGAATTTTCGTTTGCAAGATGTCAGTCACACTTTCGTTTTTTTCCGAATCGAAAGACATTTTCGTTTCTTTGGAAAACAACATTTGTCTGGGAATTTAGTCGTTGTGAACTTAAGACACACTTGCAATGAACGTGGAAGTTTCAATTCATCCAGTCGTGCATTTTTGTAAATCGTCCGTAACGATTTTTAAAAAATACTGCAAATGCGTCTTTGTCAAAGTCAGTTATTTCGAAGATAGAGGAACCCACTTTTAGCAGATAAAGTGTCAAAGAAAAAGGAACATTAACGATTTGCATTAAAAAAAAATGTTGTCCTTAAAATGACGTTGCGGCAGCTCCACTGATTCCAGAAATATAGAAGGATCGATTTATAGTTAATTCAAAAGCAGAGAAGCCAGGGTCGGCATTCTTTAAAGCAAAACGTTCAAACGTTTTCGTTTGCACGAATGATTTTCCCTATGTTAAACAAGCAAATTTCAAATTTCTTCGTGCACAAAAACGTTTGAACGTTTCGCCTTACAGAATGCCGACCCCGACCCAGACCTCAGGTTTCCAAAAGGGTACTGCTATCAAAAACCTCAGTTCTTTGAATTGTGAAAACTACCCCAAATGTATGCAACGTATACTACAATCCACCTTAAAAATTTACAAAAGCGGATGGCAAAATGAGGTTTTCGCTTTCGTTTTTTTTTTTTATTTTGAATGCGAAAGAGGTGTTCGTTTTTTTTATACAAAATCCCACCCCAGAGCTTCTACGAAAGAACAGAAGATCGGGTACTATTTGGTTTAGACTATTGGAAGGTAGTTACGCTTTAGTACAGTAGGCCTTGCTGCCGTCTTCAAATCACGTCTGGAGGATATAGTTTTTTAAAGTTTGATCACCATTATTCGTTATTTTTTGCCCGAACTTTTGTGTGATTTCCATCAGTTTTCATTACACTTGTGGAGAATGTACTAGATGAAGCTCTCAAATGCGTACTTCTTTGCTAGTTTTGGAGCTGTACCGCTTCGACGACAGTCGTCTAAAAAGGTTACGTCGTTATGACCCTGTATAAAGGTTTATGGAAGACATTTTGTTTTTGCAAATAAATTAGGTAGTTATGTCAGGCCATCCAAAATGTCCACCTCTGTCATTCAGGTCATAAACGGCTTACATTTGAATGACTTATGCAAAAAACCTACGCAGACTTAAACTCAGCCATAAATGAAGGAAAATCTTTCTGGAGGGCGCCAAAGGTTTGTAGATAATTTCCTTAGTTAAGTCACCTTTTATAAACCAACAGAAAAAAGTCTGTGGGTCAAATGGTGTCACAAAAATTTAGTGATTTAATATTTAACATTAAGCTGGTTTTAAGGTTATAAAGCTATTTGTCAACTGCTTCATGTAAAATCAAATGTTTTCCAAGACAAGCTTCTCTCGTTCTTCCAACTTGTTAGTTTATAAGTGAATTTCATAAGCTTGATACCAAAAGACTGTCCATCTCGTACAAACGTAAACAACATGTCGTAATTTTGTCGTAAGAAAAACAGAGAAGCTTGACAGTTGGATAACCTACATGGTTGCCACTGGACTGGAAAGTCGGGGATAGTCAGGGAACGAAAATTTGATCAGGGACAGTCAGGGAATTTTGAAAACAGGGAAAATTCACTCCGTATTTTTTTTTATATAATTTAAAAAAAAAATATTTATGTCGATCTCTGAAGTCGCAAAAATATAAAAATCAATGCGCCTGAACACTCCCATTTGTTTCAAACAAATAAATAAACCCTTACTACATATATAACTTATTGATCTCAAGGACTAGTATTTAAAGGCGTTTTTTTTTTGGTATATTTGCAAAATTTGGTCAGGGAAAACTTCAAAACTGGTCAGGGAATGTCAGGGATTTTTTTTAATAATAGTGGCAACCATGTCTTATTAAAAAAAAAGAGCTATATTCCACAATTGAAGCATTTTTGTTTAAACCTAAAGGAAAGAAAAATAAAGCGCAGATTTTTTTATTGGGAAAAGCAGACTAAGCCCTCCTGTTGCAAAAAATCTTCATCTGAATTGCGATGTTCCTAGTCTTCCTTGAAAGTGGGCTTTTATCCCATCTGCATTTGGACTCCCGTGTGGTCTGCCCTTTTCAGTGTCAACTTGGGCTTCTTGTGTACCAATTTCTGTCATGAGTAACCACACAAAATAATCGGTCGATAAATGTAGTCGCCGATATAAATGAATCGCAGTAGTTCTCCATACCCAGGTCTTTTAAAAAGTTTGCTTTAACAAGCTGCCTCGATACATTTGAGACTCCTTCAGAACTATGTTTACAATTTCCCCGTGACATTTTTTAAATAAGCAACTTTTTCTCCGCATATTTCTAAACATGCAACTATCTCGCTCTCACTACACTTTTCCCCAAAAAATTTACTCTTCGCACAAAGATTCTAAATATAACTCCCCCTAAGTCAAATTATACGTATTGACCTGTCAACGAAAGATATTTTCGGACATGACACGTCACTCCGCGCAAAAATAACCTCTCAACAAAAAGCTGCAATGTTTTTAACAGCCACCAAACGTGCCTTTCTTTCCGTCACAACAAATTTATTTTAACAGCCCCACTCCCCAGAAAGAAAAAAAAATTCCTTCAATTTATGTACCTTCGATAAATAAAAATTTGTCAGCCAAGATAAAGACACTCAGGACTTATTAAAAAAAAAAAAAGCAGTTCCACTTCAGAAGGATGATTTTCGCTGCCTTCCATTGGGACACCCACCTTAGGTGTATACTGCCCAAACAAATTGACTCATCTCCATCATCGTCTTCATAATTATTTATCCCAATTTGATAAGGTTACATTTATCACCGTAATCGACACTTAATTTTCCATCTCAAACACTTTTCGCCGTAAACGACTCTTATTTTTCTGGCTGAAAACAGCAGCTGTGAGTGAGGGTGTGTTCATAAATTTACTTGGGACTTCATTTGCTATATGTCTAGTGGGAGTATGCTTTTTTGAATATAAGTTGAGGGCATATTTATAGTTTTTAAATTCCAATTCATTTCTGCAAGTTGTGCCAAAAAATTTTAAGGGCTGATTGCACTTTGTAGAACTTCTGTCATTTTTTTTTTTTTTAATCTCAAAGCGGAAGTGTTGCACGCTTGAATTGAGTTCAACTTGGGTTCCAGCTGTCCAATTTTCGTGTCCATATAAAAATCGTGAAAAAATGTCGCATACAGGTCAACTGTCATATTTGGACCGTTCAGTGTGCGTGGACCTTAACTGAACCACGACATGCTGCCTCGTGTGCACTTCAATGCTTTACTTAATTAGGCAGTAGTATACCCAACTCTCGCCAAATAAATAAAACTACTACAGAAAATATAAGGCTATTACATTACTCGAAAAATTATGGGTGGCGACCGCATTTTGTTGCGATGAAGACGTTTTGGCTTCTGGTTAGTTTCGTTCCTCTAAAAGGAAAATTGAGCTATCTACTGAACTGGCATTAATATTTGCCTGACTGGGATTATCTGAGTATCTGAGTCCCGCTCTGATGGATGTCTTTGACAGAACTACGAACTGATTACAGTAGATGCGTTAAAACGTGTGCGAGGATTCTGTTTGCGTGGCTGAACGTGCATGGGGCCTAACCTCCTCTCCTTAGCTCAAATTATTTCAACGAGTTTTATTCCCTTTTAACATTTTTAAAAACACGATAACTCACGAACCGATTGTCGTATTAATTTGAAATTTTTCATGTTGGTAGAGGAGCAAAAATAACCATACACGTGTTTCGCCGATTTCGGGTAAATGACCCCGTTGCCCCCTTTGTGGGGGGGTAGACTGAAAAAAGGTTGTGCTTCTCTTAAGGGGCTATAACTTTGTGACCACTTACAATAGCGATGGGGAATTTTACATTTTGATAGGAAATTAGAAAATTTGTACACGTATTTCAAGAGATCTTGATATTTGCCCAGTAGCCCCTTTCAAGGGGGGCATAGCAGGGGAGCAAATACTGTTTCTGTCGGATTTACTTGAAACTTTGTAGGAGTAATCCACAACAATTTCAATAAAATATTTTACCATTTATCGGAAGAAAAGCCAACCGTGGGCTGTTAAAAAACATCTTGGTCATTCCAAAATGGCGCTGAAGTTGTATTGTTTTGAAGTCTCTTCCTCGTTGTTGGAGTTGATATTTCAAGTTGGGTGCTGTTAACTGCTTTTATCGGTGGCAAAGGTTGCTTTTTACGTTTCCTTCATAATATGTGAAAGTTGCGCAAACGTTTAGCTGCTATGGAGTCTCGCTGGCGCCGACTGCTAATGCCGGATTTTTGTTGTTAAATTTTCCCAATAAATTGAGCAGCAGAATGTCCACAGTCGCACCTCATTTTCTTGCCGAAAGTTGCACGTTTGTAGGAGCTGTTCTTCGAATTCACAGTTCATGTGGCAGTGTCATCAAAAATCGAAACAGTGCTAGAGGTTTACAAAAATAAGATCAATATTCTCATTCAGCAGCCTGTGGGTAGTTATTCAGTCAACTATGCAGATAATCCCATTTAATTTTCATACAGCAAGAGCATTCATTGCAATTTAAAGCAAGCATGTTTTCAAACAATAAGAATTTTTTATTAATCTTCTCCGAGCGTAAAATATTCGGTTTCCCTCTTTACGGTCCTTTAACAGGAGGAAAACTTTTCAATAACAATTTCCCATTCAACTTCAAATGCATACTAATGCAGTTTATATACACAAAAGCCCACCCACTCCCTACATGTCGGCATTGTAAATGAGACTACACGTCAACCTGTTCATTGTTTACTTAACAAGAGCAGAGAACATATACCAGCCGTCACATAGATGCCCGGAACCAGGAGTTTGTGTATTCAGAGGGCAATGTTGCCAGAAAGTTTGTCCACCGGGGACAAGTTTTACACAGAAATGGGGCAATGCGATGTGAATGGGAGGAGCTTTAAGAGGCTTTCTAGATTTGTTCAGGGTAGGGTGTTTTCATTAGAGGTGCAGAACAGAAAGATCATTTTATGCTAATGCGGTTTAAGTGTGACGTAGGTGCTGCGACCGGGCTGCCAATTCAAGCAACTAACCTCCAAAAAATAACCTCTTGTCTGGTTTCTCTTTTTTTGACTGGTTTTTCGAACAGTTTTAGCCGTGCATTTCATGTCTAAACTTCTGTTAAAATTTCAAATGGATGCAAGAGATATAAACTGTCAACTGTCACTGGGAAAAGTGCTACCAATTCGAAAAACTGACTCCCTTTCTCTGGTTTCTCTTTTTTGATTGGTTTTTGCAGCTAAGTTCTTGTATGACACGTTAATACTCATTTAGAAATGGCAAACGAATAGGAACAGAAATAACCTGCCAACTGTCACTGGGAAAAGTGCTGCCAATTCGAAAAACTGACGCCCTTTCTCTGGTTTTTCTTTTTTTTACTGGTTTTTCCAGCAGTTTTGGCCGTACATTTCAAGTCTAAACTTCTGTTAAATTGGCAAATGGATAGCAAGAGATATAAACTGTCAACTGTCACTGGGAAAAGTGCTGCCAATTCGAAAAACTGACGCCCTTTCTCTGGTTTCTCTTTTTTTACTGGTTTTTCGAGCAGTTTTGGCCGTACATTTCAAGTCTAAACTTCTGTTAAATTGGCGAATGGATAGCAAGAGATATAAACTGTCAACTGTCACTGGGAAAAGTGCTGCCAATTCGAAAACCTGACGCCCTTTCCCTGGTTTCTCTTTGTTGACTGGTTTTTCGAGCAAAGTCCTTGTATCGCAATTCAATACTCATTTCAAAAAGCAAACGAATAGGAACAGATATAACCTGCCAACTGTCAATGGGAAAAATGCTGCCAATTCGAAAAACTGACCTCCAAAAAAGAGCCTCTTCTCTGGTTTCTCTTTTTTTGACTGGTTTTTCGAACAGTTTTGGCCGTGCACTTAAAGTTAAAACTTTTTTAAAAATGGCAAAAGGATAGCAACACATATTGACTGTCAACTGTCACATTGGTTGTCACTGGGAAAAGTGCTGCCAATTCGAAGAACTGACGCCCTTTCCCTGGTTTCTCTTTTTTGACTGGTTTTTCGAGCTAAGTTCTTATATGACACGTTAGTACTCATTTCAAAATGGCAAACGAATAGGAACAGAAATAACCTGCCAACTGTTACTGGGAAAAGTGCTGCCAATTCAAAAAACTGACGCCCTTTGTTTGGTTTCTCTTTTTTGAATGGTTTTTCGAGCAGTTTTGGCCGTACATTTCAAGTCTAAACTTCTGTTAAATTGGCGAATGGATAGCAAGAGATATAAACTGTCAACTGTCACTGGGAAAAGTGCTGCCAATTCGAAAACCTGACGCCCTTTCCCTGGTTTCTCTTTGTTGACTGGTTTTTCGAGCAAAGTCCTTGTATCGCAAGTCAATACTCATTTCAAAAAGCAAACGAATAGGAACAGAAATAACCTGCCAACTGTCACTGGGAAAAGTGCTGCCAATTCGAAAAACTGACGCCCTTTCTCTGGTTTCTCTATTTTTACTGGTTTTTCGACAGAAATAACCTGCCAACTGTCAATGGGAAAAATGCTGCCAATTCGAAAAACTGACCTCCAAAAACACCCTTTCTCTGGTTTATCTTTTTAGATCGGTTTTTGGAGCAGTTTTGGCCGTGCGTTTCAAGTCTAAACTTTTGTTTAAATGGCAAATGGATAGCAAGAGATATAAACTGTCAACTGTCACATTGTTTGTCACTGGGAAAAGTGCTGCCAATTCTGACGCCCTTTCTCTGGTTTCTCTTTTTTGACTGGTTTTTCGATCAGTTTTGGTCGTACATATCAAGTCAAAACTTCTTTTAAAATGAAAAACGGATAACAGCACAAATCTACTGTCAACTGTCACATTGCTTGTCATTGGGAAAAGTGCTGCCAATTCGAAAAATTTCTCTTTTTTGACTGGTTTTTGGAGCTAAGTTCTTGCATGACACTTTAATACTCATTTCAAAATGGCAAAGGCAAAACAAATAACCTGCCAACTGTCATTGGAAAAATGCTGCCTTTTTAATTACTTTCCATTTTTAAATTTAAAACTAAATAAATGCGATGCCTTGAAGTGCCACTCTTCCAAAAAGGACGAACCAATCTAGAAAAATGGTCATTGTTGCCCACCTCCATCTGGCAACATTGCCTCAAGTCGCCTGTCCTGTGCGACAGCAAGGAGAAACTTTATGACAAACGAACACCACACGACACAACAACTCGCGCCCAAAGAGGATGAGCAAAATGAATTACATCCTTCAAACCGTAATATGAGTAATGGCCAAGACTGATAGCGGTTGTGTGTCATCATGAAGTGTGTTTGCTTTTCTTTCACCGCCCTTACGAACACAACAGTACCAGGACGGCATCCAAATAAATTGTTTGCTGCATTGAAGCGCACCACCGCTCACAAGCATAAGCGACCCTGGCAACGTTGAAAAATCGCACCAAATTCAAATGAAAAACTTCCTCCGTCGCATCGCACTCACACCAAAGTGCTACAACCGAAGAGCTGTGCACTTGTGTGGGTATAGTTTGTCGAGCGCAAACTTTATGCGCTAACAAACGTGTTCATGTGGAAAAAAATCCCCCACCCGAGTGAAGTCTTGCGAATTTGTTATAAGTTGCGAAGGGGCGGAGTAAAAACTTTAAAGTTCTTAGAACAAATGGTAAACTTTGGTCCTTTGTACGCATAGCTTGACGTTTCGATGAGGAATGCTGCTGACATTCGATGCGGAAGCGACTGGCCGTCAAAGTTTACATTTCAGATTACATGTGCCGTGCGTGGTTGCATTTTTTTTTTTTTTCGAAGAAATGTCACCCCGCTCAGTGTTGGCCTTTAAAGCCCACGGGATTTTAGTGCCGTCATGAATTTCTAATTAAAGTTCACACGTCGCCTTCGAATCTGTGGAACATTGTGAGGCGCGTTAATGTGATAGTCTGGATTTTTGTGTTCAGCGGTTCACTATTTCAGTCAACTGCAGAATCCCTCTGTAGAGAGAACATTCAGGGCGACTCTCACGTCCCAAGAGCGTAAATAAAAATCCAATTAAGCAGTGCAGTTAGGAAGAAACTGCACCGAGACATATGATAACGTGCCGGTCTGGGACAGCTAACAACCCAAACCAACGCAAGAGGGTCCTTGAAGAATTCTCCAAACGGAATGCATTAATTTTCATCCCTCTGTAGAGGGAGGAAAAAACTTGTTTGTTTGTGGCAAAGAAAACCAACGGGGGTGCGGCGGAAAATTAGACGAGAAGCAAACTGAGCAAACTTAGTTTTCCCATTTTAACTTGGCAACTAGATAACCTATAGAAAATGTAATCTTTCCTTGGTGAAAAAATTGAGAACGGGTGGGCTGGAGTGAAACCAAAGGATGTGCAGTGTACACCCCTCCGTCCTCGAGTGGGCGAACGTTCGATTTGTTTGTCGAGGGCAGTTGCGGCTGGCTTTGATCAAACGAGATATTTTCCGGCCAGTGATGGTTAACAAGTTTCTGTCAGTTTGGGAGAAGTTCTCTATAACATTGTTAATTTGAGAGCTATCTGGTTGGTGCAGATGGCCAGCACTTTGTTTGTTAAGTCTTTACCCTAAAGAGCGAGTTTTGATTCAATGAAGACCTCCTGCAGTTTGAGCGCTGTAGGGTGAAGTGCTTGAGTTTTGATTGAGGTTAAATCAGTCGAAGTTGGTTATTAATGCGCGGGTTCAGTTAGATGGGATCTGTGTTCCCTGGTGGACTGAAATCGATCGAGTGGCGTTCGCTGTTTCGGCTGTTCACTCTTTTCAAGCTGATGAGGAACTCTGCAAGGCAGGTATTCAAATATTTCGCACCGAGGCTCGATTTTTAAGCCTATTAAGCTACGTTTAACACTCTGGCGGTCAGATAATAAAACCGAAGGCGAAAGCTTTCTTCGCGAGTTCTTAAATTACACAAAATTTTGTTAACGAACAAAAATTGGAGGTCACTCCAAAAAATTAACCCAAAACCAACCCGCTGCTGATATTTAAGATAGTTCATTCTGTTTGTAAAGCTTGACAGCACGATCCACACCCTTGCCGTTGTCCCATATATCGGGAAACTGTCGTCGAATAAATCGGGGGAAAAAAAAGGTTACACAGCGTAAAAACGTCTTCAGGAAAACGAATTGCCCGACAACTTGCGCCAATACAACCATTCACAGATAGATTGCGGCAAAGCGACCTAAAAATTCACTTCAATGCTTTTTTTTTTAATATTTAACTGTCCCTTTTCGATTGCAGTGTCATCCGTGAGGGAATCATTCGCTGCATCCTGGCCACAGACATGGCTCGTCACAACGAGATCCTCGACCAATTCAAACAGGTCACACCTACCTTTGACTACTCGAATAGGGCGCACGTCAACTTAGTAAGTGTGCTCATTGAATTTCCGTATCCTCTGTCCTTTTCATTGTAATTTTTTTTTTCTCTTTCAGCTCTGTATGATCCTGATTAAAGTGGCAGACATCTCGAACGAGGCCCGCCCCATGGACGTAGCCGAACCGTGGTTGGATCGGCTGCTGCAGGAATTTTTCGCCCAAAGTGCTGCGGAAAAGTCTGAGGGTCTGCCGGTGACACCGTTCATGGATCCGGATAAGGTTAGCAAGCCGGGCTCTCAAGTTCGATTCATCGGTCTAGTATTACTGCCATTATTTGAAGCGCTCGGCGATTTGGTGCCCGAGCTAACAGAACTGATTATAATTCCGGTCCGGAATGCATTGGATTACTATAAGTGAGCAGCGCCATCTGTTAGTCATTTCATTGAATTAATTTTTTTTTTTTTATATTTACAGACACTTAAATGATGCTCAAAACAAATCACGCAAATCTCTCGCTGAGACCGCCGAGAACAACAGCTCGGATGGAGGGGGTGTATCCCCGCAACTGCCACGCTCCCAGTCGGGCATTAGTGTCAAGTCCAGACGTAGTATACCATCGCAAAAGTCCGCCTCCCGGACGTCCGTAGATGAGCCCACCTGCATTGCAGCAGAACTGCACGACTTGCCCGAGGGCAGCGAGAGTGGTGATTCTGAAACTGCAACCGAAGTCGACGTAAGTACTGCGTTCGCTTATATTATATACTTTGCATCTTGTGTTTGTTTTCATTATGATTGATGCATCCGTTAGGAAAGTTATCCCTTTTTGCTGCATTTTATAATTAATTTCAGACGAATCCATCCTTCTGTCCTGTACTGAGTGAAAAGATGGAAAAAACCTTTCACGCTCATCTCTCTGTGGGTGGTTTTAACAGTTAATCCGCTTTCACACGGAGCAGTTTTTTTTTCTTTTACGTATTTTTTAGTAGCCCATGGAAGCCGCTGGAATTATGAGTAATTAGAAGAAATGAAAAGTCCTGTCCCATTAGTGCGGGTGGGATTTAATATGCCACACGGGAATCGTTTTTGCATTATTTTGCATGAGTGTCCTTGGAGGTATTCATTATTACGCCTTAAAGCCGATGAACGGCAGGGAGTAGCCGGCTTAAACGACCTAATTGAAGGGCAGGAGAGTGCTAATGGGTATAGTCATGGGGAGGTCCTCGAAACTGTGTGTTTCCTGGTAAAGTACCAGCCGACTTGATCTAGTAGAGGTTTTTGAGGGTTTTAAGGCTAAAAGTGTGTTTTATTGGACCGGTATTTTGGTCTTTTGTGGGCTCTAACGTGGGAAAAGCTTCCCGTTCGGATAAGACAAACATTTTAGCTCATTTCTTTTGTGTCAAAAGTCGTATAGGGTGGTTGCGAAAGGGCTGAACCCCTTTTACAATCTTTTTCATATATATGCACTCCGCGAACCTTTTCCCTTTGGCCCTTTGGGTTGGATTAGTAATAAATGACCTTTGCTTCATTTTTCTGCATGATTTTTATTCTTTATTTTCAAAACAAAAAACTGGCCTATAACACTCAGGTGTGTTGTGGCTTTCGACTAGTGACAGAATTTTCAAATTCGGTTCATTACTTCCAGAGGTTATCCCCTACAAACAGAGGTTACCTCTTTATAAAATTGTGTGGACGTTTGTACGCCTTTCTAGGAGAAACTCTGAAACGCCAAATAATTCCAGATGCTGCTCAAGATTGGGAGCTTCCCCTTCCAATTTGAGCTGCTGCTCAATATTGGAAGGGGTACGTTCGACTTTTTAGAAAACCTTTGGGATGCAGTGTGGAAAAATCCTAAAAACCTCACTTACGGTCTTCGATTCATTTGTTTAAAAAAAAATCCTCTACGCCTTAAGTTGCTAGGGAAACGTGTCGAAAAATACCCAGGTACATATTCATGTTTTTCATAAGCTCCGTCGTGGCTTCTCTGGCCTGTTAGAAAGCAAAATTTATGCATAATCAGCGCAGCAGGTCCATATGGGAGCGCTAGACCCTAGCCCCAGCTTTTCATATTTAAATCTATTTGAGAGTATTATTTTTAAAACAATTGAAAGAGGCTTCAAATTTTGAGAACCTTCTCCCGGGCAGAGTAAAGGTTGAGGTAAGGATTTTTGTATTTTTTTTTTTTTTGAACCAAAAACCTCTCGCAAAGTAGTTCTTCACGCCGACCACCGGGCCACTTTGTATTTAATGAAAGGTCTGTTTTACCTGTTGATAACGATGGACCCGCTTTGTTGCCTGGTCTTTTATGACGACCTCAAAAACCCCACTCAACCTCACCCAACCTAAGGTGTGTTTTAATTTTTCACAATAAGCAAAGTAAAATAGAAGACGCTTGACACTTTTGACATTCACCCTTGGTATTTATTCCAAGTAAAGGCCTGCAGCAGTTCATGTTGCCACCTTTCTGGTGATTGATTCACGTCTCTGCTAGTAAACAGCTTTGAGCGCCATTCGTTTAAAGCGAGTGGGAACTAGGAGAACGTTCAGTCAAAGCAAAAGTCGAGCCTCAGAACAAAATGAGGCTCGAAAATCTCTTCTTTTTTTTTTGCAATCGTCTACCTTTCTTAGGTTGTTGAAGTTTGCTGATATAGATTGTTCAATAAAAGAGGTCTGCTAAGCGAAGAGGTCGGAATGCAAATTTTATAGATAAATAAACCCTAAATAAATAAACTCTTCAGGTCCCCTTAGAGGATAATAAGGGAATTGCCCACAAGCTGTCACGCAGAGGTTTTTACCTCAAATTTCATACGTGAAATCGTGGAGGACAGAAAGGCTGCCGGTCTATTTTTATTAGTAGTTGGAAGGTTGGGGAAGCTTGTATTGAATGAACTATTGCAGAGGACATTCTTTTTTGGGTTTCTGGACATTTAAGCTGTCCAAATGCTGCTCTGAATTGAGTGTTTGACAGACAAGTACTTCAAAAGAGCTAAAAACTTTATTTAAGTTTGACAAACCAGAACTTCAAAAGAGCTAAAAACTTCATTGGTATTTTCACATCAAATCAAACGTGGTTCTTAATGAATGGAAAACCACCTGTAGCTTGTAGTCACTAAAATGTCGAAGATCCCAACTACCTGCGGACTACAACCTACAAGCTATGCCACGAGCACAAGATAGTCTTTGACAGAATTCAAATCCAAGTGCTCCTCGGGGTGATCGCCTGACACCGCATCATTGCAAGCTTGTGTTTTTAAGGCTAGGTATCTATTCAAATGTCTTCTGTAGAGGAATACAATTTGTCTATTAGGCCAATGGAAGCATGGTTCTTTTTGGTATCTTGCACGATCTACCAAATATACCTCTATCAGATTTAAAAAGCTTCTCTGACAAATTAGTAGCATATCCTTCCACGTTCTATAAAACAGTAATCGAAGTGGCCCTCCACGACTTTTGAGGAAAAGTTGCTAATGCACCCTGCGCTTCCAACCTTACCCAGCCTTCTAGGTTGGACCAACTTCCTCAATGTCTCTTGCATCTCAAAACGTCAAAGCAGTTGAGTTCGTATTTTAAAAACTATTAAACGCTACAAACTTGAGCTGCTTCTCAAGATTTTTAGAAAACCTTTGGCATCTTGTTTAAAAAAATCCCTCAATCTCTTTCGGCGATGAATGTTTTTGACAGAAAAAATACCACCCGTGAGCATAGGTGCTCAGCGGTTAGTGTGTTGAACTTCTCAGGTGCGATCCCTGCAAACCACAAACTACAACTCTGACAGATTTTTGCACTACAACAGCTGTCGTGAACTACAGACAGCCGAGCCTGTTACTGTCCTGAGAAAGGTTTCTAATTGCGCCGTTTGGACTTGGTAGAAAGTTGTGGGCTCCTTCCATTCGTCATAGAAATATAAACTCCCACAAACGAATGCCTTGTGAGAAGCTTGTCCTCTGGATGGCCCTCCACGGACTTGTTGCGCCAAATATTTGTTTATTTTAGCCATTTGCAAACAAACACTTTGTTTGGAAACAATCTCTTTGGTTACAGCGTTTTTTATGTCCCAAGTATATTTGATTGAACATTCAAATTCTGGGTTTTAAATCCGCATAAGCTTGATGATTTCTTGACAGAGATTCCTGCTTCTCCCTTGCCAGGAAGTGAACCATGCACGCAACTTCAACTTTGGCCCATTTTGGCGATAGGCACACAACTCCTCCAACTGTTAGTACAGAGAGGAAACCGCTGGCGACTTTCTTCAATGGGACACTATCCCAAGGATCTGTCCTTTCAATTTCCTTATCAGCGCGTAAAATCAGCATCGTTTCGTTGAGTAACCTCCGACTGAGCCGGTCCAAATGACTCAAGTCCTTCTTTCTACATTCAGGATAATCCTGCCAAATGATTCATTCATCCGGCTACCTCCGTTGCACACGAAATGTCTTGCATTTTGCTTCTGAACACACGCACGTTCCTGCACTTTAACAAGATACCATCCACCCCTGCTATGGTTGCTTGAGGAATAACGCGAAACACGATATCCCTCGAGGTAAACACACACGTAGACGTACCTTGCATGGAACGCAGCTGGCGTCGCTTCCTATGCCGAGTGATGTAACCCAGAAAAGAACATTCTACGAAAATGAACCGCGTACACGACGTATGTGAAAAGTAATATCCACCGGGATTATACCTGCCTCCCATCTGACAATGAGACGGTGGAGAGTGCATCCCCCCACCGCCATGCCTTTCCTTGAATCCGCACACAGCCCACCAGCAGGTTTCTTCACAAACTAAAATTACACATGCACAGATGTCCCGCAGAAAGGGCTCAACATTGTTTTCATAGCCTGCCAGGTGATACCGACTTTATGTATTGAGTTGCGCCGCTCCCTCTGCACATCCCATGCACCCCTCCGCCCGCCAGCTCATGTCAGGAAAATGGTGTGTGCACGGGATTGAAGGTAAACTAAGGACTCGTCAGGAAAAGTTTTGTCTGAGGATATATTCTGCGCCTTGTACCCCGACAGTTTTGATAACAAAGAGCAAACTCACTCGCTGAGGCGGGAATTTCCATAATCATTAGCTTTGGAGAAATTGACAAAAGAATTCCTTGCACAAACTGCCGGAGAATGTGCGAAGTTGTTGGATTTTGTGCCTTCCTTCTCACTTCACAAGGATGGCACCAAATTGTGCGGAAAAGATGTGAACTTAAGCAGACTTTATATGCTGTTCGAGTATAGAGAGGGATGTACAATAGAGACTTTTAGAGCTTGTTTGACGGACGACTTGATTAGGGAAATCGTTTTATTGTCACGAATCTGTCGCAGGCCTTATCTGATGTGACTTTAAGGCCGTTTGCAGGGAGGACTTGCAGAGATTTTAGTTCAATGGGAGGCTTGATCCACCTTTGAAAAAGACTTTAATCTCTTAAAGTTCTATAGGAGGCTCTATATGCCTTTAGAAAAGCCTCCTGTACAACAAACAAGAAGCCCTTTAATGTCCATTATATCGCAAAAGATGCGACACATTCGTGACAAACGACCTTCCTAATAGAGTCGTCCGTCACGCAAGCTCTAAAAGTCTCTGTTTGTCCCCCTAGGAATTTGTGTGCAACTTAAATCGGTTTGAGTGGTGTCAGCAAAAGGTCTTTAATTGGTATCAAGTCAAGGCAGTCCTTGGCTCAAAGACAGGGTCTAAAAGATTGTCTTTTCAGTGTCGAACAAAAATTGACAAATAACCATTGGAATGGAGAGGTCCCAAAATGTATTCATTTTCAAATTTTCCTTCTAACAACTTAAAGGGTCTGGGTCTTAAGTGGACCCCCCCAAACTCTAGATCTTTGGAAACCTACTCCAAATCATCGGGAAAATCCCCATACCAGTAGAGCAGAAATGTCGGAAAGACCAGTTTTGACATCAAGTTCGATGTCCAAACTCCCGGCTTTCGATTTGTAGGTTAGACTTAAAAGCGAGACTAATTATCACTTTTAACCTTCAACTTAAATGTTTTGTAGGTCACAATATGCAGTTTTGTATGGAAAATGTTGCCTTTGTGAATTCGACAAAAGACTGGACACTAAAAATGATTATTGGTATCGCGGAGAGAGTTTCTAGGTTCAAAGCTTCTGAAAAAAAGCTCCATTCAGACTTTAATTTGTAGATCCTTCCATTCGTGCCAAAAAAAAAAGACCCACACATCAACAATTATACCAATATTTGATGAACTTGATAACTTGTGCCAAAATGGGCAAAGTAAGTTTTTTCTGGACATCTTCTGCTACTGATTATATGGCCCTCTGAAAAACAAACTTGGACTGACTTTGCCTTCAGTTGAAGACCGTTTTTCCAGCACCTATATAATTTTCAATGCCTTTCCGTGGTTAGAGCTTTAGTGCGACCTCGCCACTTGACAATAAACCGAATCGATCAGCGCCTTTTCGATTTCAAACAGCTTGTTTCCTATTTAAACTGATAGGCTTCTAAAATAGGTGTCTGCATTCGTCCATAAGCCTTTCGCGCATTTTTTAACCATCAAACTTTTGAACTTGAAGTTTATTTAGCGACACTGATGCTTCGACATCACTTGGTCCATATTTTAACATTCTAGGTATACCCTTTTGTATTTAGGGTTCAAACGCCAGCATTTCTGCTCTCGATTTCTTAATAAATAGCATCTTGAAGTGAGAGGCTTCTTTGTAAACCTTTTGAACCCATCGGTAGATCAGTAGGCTTTGGTGAGATTCGCAAATTTGTCTTACTAGGCTTACATTTCTCCAAGTTCGTTATGAACAAGCTTCGCCTCCGAATTTTGAAGTAAGTCCTCCTAAAAAAGTTCTTCAGTCTTTGTTAAGGATTATTTAGCCTTTTTCCCCTGCGATTTCTTAAGAGGGCTTCTAGTTTTTAGGATTCAGGCAGTCTTTCTAAAAGGGCGGTTTTGTTTAACGACTGCATGAGTGTCTTTTCGCCGCTCGACTAGTAATGACCGTTCTTCGGATTCAACGTTCAACCATATTCCACCAGCAATGTCTTAAAAGGTCTTCTAGGATTCAGATACGATCCGCCTTCAATTTCTTAGTTGGATCATCACACAAAGGATCTTCAATCTTTCCAAAAACATCTACGTTCTTTTGACGAAAGTATGAGCGTCTTTTCGCTTTCGGCGCTTGATCTTTTTCCCCCAGCAATTCCCTAAATTCATTCATGGTTTTAGTTTTTGCGTGGGATCGATCTACATTTCTCCCCTCTTCTTGATTTGCAAGATCATCCTTCAAATTTCCAAGTAAGTCAGTCAAAGGTCTGCAGTCTTCTTAACAAATTCTCTGGCTTTTTGATGGCCATTTGAAGGCCTCCGCTGGCCGCTTTCGGACTCGACTTAAATTCGGTGAAGGGTCTTTGGTCTTTTCAATAATTGTTGCAGGGGTTTTAAGACATCCGTGGACCTGTCAGATGTTGGAAAACCACCTGATCCTGGGAAGAGCCTGTCTGGTGCCACGAATGGCATAACAAGTCTTGGAAACAAGCTTTAATGGGAATAACTGACCTAAGTTTAGTCTGCCCCGCAACTTGTCGCCGTTGCGGATTTTGGAACGAATGAACCTCATTTTGACAGCTTCTATCCGCGATCTTTCGGTTAGTTGTGTCCTATAAAGACATATTGCGGCAGTTTTAATTAATTTATAAGGCATACACTCTCAACAAAATTCAATTCCCTCACCTTTTGCTCGTTTACGGATGACGCCGATGAACCGAATTCCACAGATATCTAACTGCGTAATTCGACGAACTTGTCATCAGAAAAAAATAGTCAAGCCCATCAAATTTCGACTCCTTTTTCCAACAGCTTGGGCTGCGCATCATAAGTATATGTCGATGATGAAATGACAGTCAAATGACAGACAAAAATTAACACAAATAAGCTGTCAACTGTCACATTGATCTGTCATTGAAAAAAGTGCTGCCAAATTGAAAGACACACCTCTGCAAAGACACCCTTTACTAGTGGACGTTGCCAGGCCTTGTAGGCGGATAAGCTGTCAACTGTCACATTGATCTGTCGTTGAAAAAAAATGTTGCCAAATTGAGAGACACACTTCCGAAAATGACACCCTTTACTAGTGGACGTTGCCAGGCCTTGTAGGCGGATAAGCTGTCAACTGTCACATTGATCTGTCGTTGAAAAAAAATGTTGCCAAATTGAGAGACACACTTCCGAAAATGACACCCTTTACTAGTGGACGTTGCCAGGCCTTGTAGGCGGATAAGCTGTCAACTGTCACTTTGATCTGTCGCTGAAAAAAGTGCTGCCAAATTGAAAGACACACCTCTGCAAAGACACCCTTTACTAGTGGACGTTGCCAGGCCTTGTAGGCGGATAAGCTGTCAACTGTCACATTGATCTGTCGTTGAAAAAAAATGTTGCCAAATTGAGAGACACACTTCCGAAAATGACACCCTTTACTAGTGGACGTTGCCAGGCCTTGTAGGCGGATAAGCTGTCAACTATCACTTTGATCTGTCGCTGAAAAAAGTGCTGCCAAATCGAAAAACAAACCTCTGAAAAGACACCTTTTACAAGTGGACGTTTCTTAACCTCATCAAGGACGTTGTGCTTGTAAAAATCAAGGTTAGCGCCGAATTTCAACCCGAAAAAAACAGAAAACGCCTCGACAAAGATGTGACGCTGCTGCCGAAGTGTCATTTTGTAGCTTCAACAACACAGTAGTGACAGTCGCTTGTATACCTCTTTTTGACGTCCATTTTGCACGTGTTCCTTTTGGATACTTTCCCATTTTTTGAGTGCCCACCTCGTGCCAGTTTCTAGGACGAGTATTGAAGATTTCCGCCGCCAGGGGGCGCACCTCACCTAACTCGAAAGGGCAAAACAAAGAGCCTATATACAATGTCTGTTTGAAGCAGTTTCTGTAGGTGGACGCATAGGTTAAATAGAAACACCCAGTTGACCAAGGATAGGAATTTATTCCCCAAAATTAACCCTCTCTATTGTTTCGTATCTAACCTTGTCTAATCGATTCCATTTTGTATTTTCTTTAATTTTTAAATGCGTTTGTTACTCCAACCCCACGGGCAGATTAACTCAAACCATCAGGTGACTAATTTCGCTTTTATAACGACTGTGCGTCCAATTTGTTTGCCTTCATACAGTCAATAGACTCTAGCTTGCGTTCATTCCCTGTACATGTGTGTGTTGCTAAAGTTGTATTGTTTTCCATTTCGCTATATTATATTTTGTGGGTCACCAACTAACTGCTGCTTTGTATTTCTGTTTCAGGTGGCCGAGAAGACGTCTAAATTCAAAGTGGACACTGAGGGCAGCAGCAACCGCTCGAAGTCCTCGCACTCGAATTCGAGGAAGTCGTCCAGGGAGAAGCGGCCATCGATGATCGGAGAGATGTGCAGCACGGGGGGTAATCGCATCCGTAATTCATACGGTAACATTCATGGTTATCATACGAATCGTTGTCACTTCAGTTCGAATCGAGCCGTAAGCCTGGACCAGTACAGCTGCAACAACCGCCGCCTCTCCGATGGCCTGCAGCAGGTCATCTCCGACAGCAATGTCTTTTACAATCGCCACAATCGCGGCAGCGTCGATACCACAGACACCCAGACCCACCTTGTAGAGAAACCAAAGATAGCCGAGGGAAGCGGCGGCGAACTGTCCGATGTGGATGTTCTCAATATGAATGCGCCCCAGGGTGCGACAGCAACAACTGCGCTGTTGAGCGCGGTCAATGCGACAGCGTCATCTGCTGCGCCATCTATCGACAGCCCGGTGAACAATCGAAACGCCAACACAAACGGGAATTGCTCACAAACGATCGCCGCCGGAGCCACCAACGGTCCCAACGGTGGCGGCACCCGCTCGTGGAAGGCGCGCTTTAAACAGATTTCTGATTATTTCTCCTTTAGTTTTGACAAGGGCGGCAACAAGCGCTTTGGCAGTACCCGCAGCAGCCCGTGTTCGGTGCGAAACAACAACGCTGGTGATTTGTCCAAACCAGGTGCTGGTATTTGTTGTACAATTTCTAACAATCTCTCACCCAGTTTTAAGCACAAGCAGCACGAATTGATTAGCGCTGGCAGGAATCGCGCCTACAGCCTGGACGTGCCGACGAGGAACCGCTACAGCAGCAGTTCGGGCGGCGACAGCCGCAAGTCGTCACGCAACGAGGACAATAGCAACCGAGGCCACGACCTGCTCACCGAAGACAATAATAGCAACAATACAATAAGCGGCGAAGTAGCACCGCCACCCATCCGCATCGGAAGTGTCGATGCCAACGAGTCGATAATCATCACGTCGGCCGCTCTGCCACGGGTCATCACCCCCAGTGTCGGCGGCGATGTCCAGCTGATGTACAGCGACAGTATCGGCTCGGGCACGGTCGGCGAGCACAGCATCGACTTGGGTATTCCGAGCGGATCGAGTGATCCGCCTAAGATTTGACACCGGAGCTCCGACACGTACTCCTCATCGACTAGTGGTGCTTTCACAATGCTGCAGCAGCACTTGCTGCCGTCTAATCAACAGCAGCAGCAGCAGCAAATACAGCCAAACCAACTGCACGACTATCAGCAGCAGCAGCAGTTACAGACTTCCAATTGTAATGTGTCTTCGACAATGAATTTCTGGTCAGCTCTGGGCAATCGGTTAAGTTCGCTCGTTTGCCACTGTTGCGAGCGTAAGTTGCCAGATCCAGAGAATGTTTAAGAGTTTTGTTTTTTTTTGAGAGAGAGAGTGTGTTCGCTGGGGTGTATTTGGAAATTTGGAAGTGGCAATGCAAGTGGCACTGTTGGGCAGGAGGGTTTGGAAATATTTCTCTCTCAAAGAATCTGTTTTCGTTTTTAATGTTCGATGGAGTCCCTAGCCATCGATTAAGCTGTTGGCGAAGTGTCAGTCCGATACGAAGAAGCTTCTTCTCATAATAGGAATTATGTCGCTTGAAAGCTGTAGGAAAGTGCAACACTTTGAGGGCAGAAACAATTCCCACGCAACCGTCGTGTCGCTTAGCAAAAGGTTTAATCTCTCTACTCGTCTACAATCGTTTTTAACGACGTTTGGTCTTCTGCTTTTCTTGTTCTATTGGCGGGCTCCCGCGCTGTATTTACAGCCCCCTGCTTTGCATCGCGTTGCCCTCCTTTCGATGGTGTTTCCACATTTAAATCGAGTCTCATCTCCAAGGCACAGTCCCTGCTCATCATAGTGCATATCGAGTCATGTTTTTTACGGAGTTAAATGATATACCGGTTGCAGTAGGTTCGGGGCGCCTTCTCCATTTTTATACTGGCAACACGATGAGTTCCGCGTCTTCAATTGTTCCTACGCAGTTCGGTTGGTTGTCTGTGCAGTTAAGTCCGAAGGCTTAGAGTTTATCTCTATAAGACGTTTGGTTCAATTCCAATTCAATTCGATTCCAATTTTCTGCGGACAAACCCATCTCTGGGTAGAAACTGGAAGTCGATTCAGATTCAGACATCTGTCCCTTGGCCTGTATGCACTTTTTTCAATTCAGGCGACTCTGCAAGACGCTTTGACCTGTGACTTTTTGTTTGCAGTTCCACGTTGGGACTCCTTTCCTATTGGTAATCGGTCGATATCTCTATCGTCCTTGATTATTGATCTAGTCCTACGGCTTATATTTTACTGTCGAGTCCGGCGATGGTTACTCTGACATGGATTGCTCTTTTTTTCCTCGTTGAGTTCTACACCAGTGCATATCAGTCGAGAACTCCTTGCTGGGTGTTGACTATTGAACTGATTCGACTAGGACTGTGGGTAGGTCATCAGCGAAACGATTTACTCTTGATTCGTCGTCTTAAAACGATATACGCTTCAGGAACGCCATCTATTGGGCTTCTGTCACACGAGCTGCTTATCCAAAAAGTTTCTGTATAACCAGTTGAACAGATCAAACGAGGTCTTAGAATAGAATTGAACAGAAGAGGGTTTGGTGCCCAAAAAGTCTTCGGTGTGGTCAGCTCTATTGGTTTCCTGTGGAAATGCAGCTCGCGTGACATTGTTACGGATATTAGAATTTTCTAACTTGGTCCACTGTCGGTGTCGCAACCTGTTTCTAAAATAGTCCATCACTGTCTGCTTATTTGTGGGCGCAGTGGCTCAGTGGTTCCTCTGTTGGACTGAGAGGGGTTCTATTTTGAGCTGCACAAAAAGTAACACTATTTCCACCTTTTGTTAACCTCTGACAAACATCGAAGAGGACAACTGTCCCCAGAAAGCTTCTCAATTCAAAAAAAAGGCTTTAGAATTGTCAATTGTCCTAAAAATTGAAACTTGAACGAAGGGTAAGCTTAGGTTAGGGTTAGAAAAACGGGTATGTAGAGCAGGGTGTACCCTACAATGCCGCACTTAGGTCCTCGTGGATCCATTGTGCTTAGAGATACACCACTGAAGCGTCAATTGTTTATTTATTTTTAGATTCGTAAATAACGCTTCACTATTTTGACTGCAAGTCACTGCAGTAGTGCAGTTTTAAGTGTTTAAAGAGTTTCTGCCGTCTAGCGTTAGGAAGACGCATTATTTCTTGGCCTCCAATGTGCTCTTGGGTTATCTTCTTATGTTCCATCGATGAGATCGGTCTTAGAGTCGCTTCCGAAATCCCTATCGGCGGTCTGCGAAGCCTTCTGAGTTTCCAATCGCAGTTTTCAACCTGTCACTGTTGATGTACTCAGGTTGGATAAGGATTGGGGTATCAGGGAATCTTTTCTAAGCATAATTTATATTCCACAGCAAAAGGCTGAACAGTTATAGAGATCACCAGTTTTTGAGTACCGAAGAACGTACGCTCAGAAAAAAATTGTAATGCCAACAATTTTCGTTGGTTAAAATGTAGCCAAATATCAAAATCTTTGATTTAAGAATGAAATTGTTGGAAATGATGTAAAAAAATACTTATGGAGAGTATATAATTCTTGCGCTGAATACCTGATTCTTGAAAACTTCAAAACGAGTTCTTGTTAACAAAAATAAGATTTGAACCAAGAACTTTCAACTTACAATTTTTTAAAAATCTCAAAATTCTTCGCTTAACAATCTTATTCTTTTCTGAGTGTAGACTCTTTAAGGGTTGTGCTCCATTTTTAAAAAAAATATCAGCTCAAGTTTCGCAAAAACTGCGCTCGAGTGCTGTTTTTTTCCCCCAGAACCGGGAAAACACCCACTTAAAACATAGCTCAAGTCTTTGACTCCTTGCTGATGAAAAAGTGCATTCATTTTATTTGTTTTAGGGTCAAAGCTACACAGCTTCCGAGAAGGTCTCCCATTTAGCTCTTGATGCGCTGAAAACAGTCTGTTGCAGAGATTCGACTTTCCCAAATTTTTTATTTCAAAGTAGTAGACGAAATGAACCTTTTTTTTGTACCTGCCAAAGCGAATCGAATATTTGTAGAGACTTGTGACTTGTGGTAGAAACAGGCTTTTTGTTCTCTTTTAGGGGATAAGAACTCTCCGCACGAAGCTATTAACAGCTCTTGTGCTTGGTGTCATTTGTAAAAGCGACTTTTTTTTTATTGTTTTAACGATTTTATTTCTCTATTCCTGTCATCTTTTGTCCGAAAAACCGTCTTAAAAACGCTGCTTGCTGCACTTATACCCTTTCACTCGATAATTATTGTCTCAGTAACCTCTATCTAAGTCTACCTATGTCTTCTCTACTTTCTTCTTCTAAAAAACTGTCAAACAAAGACAGGATGAAGGATGTCTTCTTTACTACTCTCCTCTTCTAAAAAACTGTCAGTTCAAAACTCACTCACACTTATTTCCTGCATAGAATTGAAAATATTTCCAACCCCTCAATCTTGCCTCCATTGCCACTTCGCATGAGTGTTTTCTTTTCTTCTATTTATTTTTCTCCTCGATTGTGACAAATTTTTTATCAAAACAGCAAACCACTTCCAATTACACGCATTAAACAAAAATAAAAAAAAATCAACAAAAGATCACTCACAACAAAAAATTAATTTTAAATATACTACTGCACAATAATAGTACTGAAGCAAGAAATAAAAGAAAAAAAAAATTGATTCGCACTCACAAGAAGAAAATGAAAAATCTTAACCTACAAAAAAAAAAATGGAACAAACTAAGAATTAGAAAAATATAAATTGTTTTCGTACAAAGAAAAGAAAAAGAAAAAAAATCATTATACACTACATTATACTAATAATTGCCCAAATATTTGAATTATGCATTAAAATAGAATTTATAACTAAATAGTATCTTATGATGAACAAACAAAAATAGATGAAATAGTTTAGTGAATTTATTTATAAGTGAAACAAAGAACTACAAGTCGTCTATGCTCTTGTTGTGTTGCGTCGGCATTTTTTTTTTCTTTTTAATTTAGAGTCTTTTACATTTAATTAAATTTAATTGCTACTATTAATTTTCTAGATGAATACACACTTGATTTGGTGTTTGCTAGTAAGATTTTAAATATTTTACATATAATACAAATAGTAATAAAAATATTATTAAATATATTTTGCTTTCGCTTGGTTTGTTTTATTTTATTTTTTTTATTATATTGTTTATTAGATATTCGGTAAGGTTGTGTGACAAAAATATTTATTTCCCGCGCGAGGTAGGTTCATCGACAAGATATTTTATAGAACGCGCTTAAAACTCTTCAAAAACCACGGTGGGGAGTACACATAGAGACTTCTGGGTTCGAAACTTTAAATTTTACTACATATTTGAAGCATTTTCGTGTCGCATTGAATACTTTTTGAGAGTATTTCATGTCAAAAAATTAAGAACATACCGGGCGGGGTTCAGAACACAACGCGAATATTTTAAAAAGTGATTTTATCTTCAAAATCGATTCTACAAAATGACACTTATAATAAATGCACGGTATGCTTTCAAAATTGTTTCTAAAATTTGTCTAGTTATAGAATATTGGGCGCTGTCTTGCTTTCGCCAATAATCGATAACGCCTTTGAAACGTATCATCGTAAATTTGTAACAGTCACTTTTGGCGACTCGCTGTCATATTTTTAAACGTATATGAAAGACACAAAAAAATCGACACTAAAACCCTCCAAAAACCACCTAAAACTTGACACATAAGAACCAAAAATAACGTCCCGAAAATCGCCACAAAAAAAGGTTAAATACACTCCCGAAAAAACAGCACAAAAACACTCGAATATGCTCAAAAAACTTGCCGAAGAATACATCAAAAGCACTTCAAAAACTCGCCGAAAACGCATCGAAAAACGTCACTGAAAATTCTCCGAATCTGTACCATTGAAAAAAATCACTCCTTCCTAGGATTTAGAATACCAGGAAGCAAGTTCCCATAAAATATATAAACCCCGAAAACATGCATTGGATTTGACATGTCTTGTTGTTTATTGCGCTACTAAATTGAACGCGTACGCGTGTTTGCAGTATGACTGTTTACAAAGTATGAGAGCAGTGACGAATTGAACTCTCAGCTGATCGCATTTCACATGCATTCCTCCAAATGAGCCAGGTGCTCTTTTTTTAACTGAATAGTCTGAGAACTTACTACAACATTGTGCCAATTGACAGCTGCACGGTAAATACAAATCAATTTTAAAATAAATGTCAATTTTGCATTAACAACAACATTTTTCAATTCCCGATCAAAGGTTGCATTCAAAAAGAACAATCTGGCGTAGCAAGAATATTTTGTAACAGTCACAGCAAATGATTTAGAACCAATGGCTTGAAATACGTGGAACAAACGTATAGAATCTGTTGGACGCCATGATGGTTATGTCAAGTGTCACCGTCCCCAGCGGTAAGTGCATTTGCAGTAGTTAGCTTTTGTCGTTTCAAAGACTTGTCGCATTTGAAAAAAATCGCTCAGAAGTGGGTTCCTAGCTGACATTTTCCATAGACTACCATAATTTAGAAGGACTGTGCCAAAAGCGAGTGTTATTTTTGACAGCTAACCTTAAAGCCATTTTGACAAGTGCTGTAAAGGCTTTAAAGACTTTTTGAACAGTTTCAAGTAAAAATCACTTTCTGTAGTCTGTCTGTTCCGCACTTTCATCGAGAGGGCTTAGAAGTCGTTTCTAGATTTAAGAAGTTAGAGTTGCCGCTGCCGTTTTTTGAAGCACTCTAACTGCGCCTTCCTTTAAAGAATTTGCACAACTTTTGAGCACCTAGAAAGACCCTTCTAGGAGGTTTACTATTTTTTTTCTGTTAAAAAACAAACCTTAAAACCAAATGGGTGTGTTCAAAGAACTAATTTGTTAAATTTGACAGCTGACTGACGGGATTTATTTGAGTGTTTTGTTGACCAGCATTGATCACTTAGTCCCTTTTTCAGTCGAAGTAAGTGGGTACCGACAAATCTAGTCAATAGGTTCTCGACTGACAACTAAGTTGACGTTTAGTTGTGTCAAATCAAATGACGGTCGCTTTATATACGAAATTGTGTGCTGAATAATAACTCAGACAACACTTTAAATGGTCCGAATAAATTTATACAAATAACCACTTCCAAACTGACAGCAATCTGACAGTTGTTACGATCTAGAGCAAGAAACCACCTTTGACTCGATTTGAAGGGGTTTTTATTGCGGAGAAATGTCTTTCTCTCTCTTTGAGTTGAAGCCTTTTGCAGTGCCACAAAAACCAACATTGAAATGTAGACCTTTGACAGTCTTTCTCTAAGAAATACGAGACATAAGATCAAAGCCGCAACAATCTATTTATAAATCCAACTCACTCGCCGCTACATTGCATCGCATCTTTTTTAAATCACTGACGCATTACTCTACCTCGAAATTCGATGCCATCTCACAGGGACTCTTTGAATTGTTCATTCAAAATGCCGTCGTATCGCAACACAGAAACAAAACCAGCCCGTCCGTCACTGATGCTGTTCAATTTCCAATCGCATTGCAATTTCCCATTCATTCGTATTGATCCTTTTTATATGGATGCACGACGTGTGCGACTGCATGTCCTTTCGCGGTTCACGTTGTCTAAACTAAATACCAAAATGGCAAACACAAAAGGCCACCTGCATACAGTATCGAAAATAGAAATGTAAAGGACTACCACCGCAACGGACCCGGGGCTTTGCCATAGCTAGGCTCACAACAACTGTCCACACTGCACAACCACTGAATGGCTAAAAGATTCGCCCACCCTCCTTCTGCAGCGGTTCTCGTTAGTGGGAATTTTAGAAATTTAAACTTTATGGACGCACATCGCAACCGTAGGTATAGTGAAAGTTTTCCTGCGCCAATTTGGACTTAATTGGGTTTTTACCTTCTCCTTTGAAAGTATATAGTGACAATTAATCCTGCCTAAGCCTGTCGAAATGCCAGTGGGGCTAGGACGGGCCTGCGGAATATGAAAAGGTCATTAAGTGGTGAATCTGTTAACCATGAGGGAGAGGTTTTTTTTTGGTTTTAGCACGCGCTTTATTTATTAAGTTAAGACATCAAGTTTTTGGGTGAATGGGAAAGCGTTGATATGCGTTCGAGAGATAAGACGGGCCACTCGTTTAGTGGTGGAAATTGACAGAATCGGCATGGGCATTTCCAATTCCACTGAATGACATCAATTTGACTGCTTGCTTACGATTTCACGGGAAAGGAATTTATTTCCCACCTGTGAAATGCTGGTATCTCGTTTGGGATGGCTGAATAGCGAAAAGCGGCACTGTCCCCATGAACACTGAAGCAAGGATTGGAATGAGTTCGCATGGTCTGTCAAATTTTGACTACTTCTGACAGACCATGCGAACTCATTGCAATCTTTGCTTCAGTGCTCATTGGGACAGTGCCGCTTTTCGCTATTCAGCCGTCCCAAGCGAGATACCAGAATTTCGCAGGTGGGAAAAAAATTCCTTTCCCGTGAAATCGTAAGCAAACAGTGGAATTTTTATTTTTCCATGCGAGATACTTGTTTATTAGCAATAAATGTTGTTTCCAGCTCCGTGTCACTTCAGTTTGTATGTGGACATGATTGTGTTACCGTATAAAACCACCCGCCCCATCCATATGGAACTCTCAGATATAACGTTTTTATTACTGGAGCAACATTTTGTTTTCAGTTTATCGCAATCGGCCGACTTATTCAGAATATATACGAATTTGAAGTGCGTCGCCACCATTTTTATAAAATAGCACCAGCAACGTGCGCGTCCTTTCACAAGCCTGTGAGATAATTGTGTTCCCGTACATCTGAATTCAGAAATATCACGCTTCGAATAGCGCCCCCAATTGGCCGGCAGCACGGGATTCATTCGCTTAATTCAAACCCACTCACCTTCGGTGAATTTCTATTAAATTCATCCCATAATTGCACAGTGCATGCAAATGCAAATCGCTATTCATATTCAAATCACGCGCTCTCACAAATAAAAATGTCCACGCTGACTGCCGTCCACTTTTTGGGAATACCTACACCGACAACCACGAAACGGCGACTCGAAATTGAAAGCGAAATTAATTTTACAACATTCGCTCATAAATATCATCCGTGTCGGCCTGACAGCGCCATTTAATCAAATTCGACATCGGACATCACTATGCGTCCTTCTACACCGAAGTGCTGGTCCTTCTGTGCAGAAACTCAGCCGACAATTTAACATTTCCGGTCGTCAAATATGAGTACTGTAGTTGGGGGTGCTTAAAAGGATACGAGTAATTTTGAAAATTCACGGATGGATGCAAAAAAAAAAAGGAGTCATCCGTGGGGAAAAGTTTCAACTTTTGTTTGCTTTAAGTTTTTAGAGTTTTACTTTTTTGTGTACTTTACTTTTGGCTTTTAGTTGATTTGCGGCTGCAATTGAAAAACAAACAAGACATAAAAAACCACCTAACAAACAAGTTTTGAAAATTATAAAATACATATCTTGTAGGACTTGAGCCATAAGGATACTTCTACTACTTCATCTGCGCCACTCAAATAAGAAACAAAAAACACACAAGAAACATTTGTACACAAAATTAAAACCGAGCTGGATCTTGGTGAAAATGTAAAGAAGCGGCCAGCAAAATAATTCACTTGTAGACTTTTTAGTCAACCACTCAGAAATGCTGTTGCTGTAAGAAAAATGAATAAAATAAACTGAAACTGATCGCTATTAGCTGTAGTTATTCAAATGTAAGATGGTATGTTGTGGAGACCTGTACAAAATGGTGTTTGCATATTGGAAGATCGAATTTAGAGGGGTTATCTTGAAACTTAGCTTCAGTGGATTTAACTTTGAGACGGGAGGTTCAAGTTAGGATCCTAGAAGTAGGTTCAGATTCTGGCAGACATTTGTGGGGAAAAAGAAATACCCGAGGCACGCATTTTTTATGGAATACTTACTTCTCGTCCTAAATTTTGTTTAAATCGACCTATTTACATCCCCCTACAACTTAACCTAACCTAATTGAAAGAAAAAATGAGGCAGAAGTTGAAAATACTGTCTAGGATTTATCTATGAATAAACAGGTGTAATTTGCCCTATTCTTTTCGCAGTTTTTTTCTGCTGTCAAGTATGCGAGCTGTCACTCTGACAGACGTTTGCCTTCTTGTTTCTTTCTTTTATTTTCTTGCGCTCGAAACAAAACTGAGAAGTAGATAAATTTGTATTGGCTAATTTTTTAATGAATAAAATAATCTCACTCGCAATTCTCGTTAGTGGGGATTTTTGAAATGTCAAGTATGCGAGCTGTCACTCTGACAAACCTTTTTGTTTCTTTCTTTTATTTTCTTGCGCTCGAAACAAAACTGAGAAGTAGATAAATTTGTATTGGCTAATTTTTTAATTAATAAAATAATCTCACTCGCAATTCTCGTTAGTGGGGACTTTTGAAGTGTCAAGTATGCGAGCTGTCACTCTGACAAACGTTTGCCTTTTTGCTTCTTTTTTTTTCTTTTTCTTGCGCTCGAACCAAAACTGAAGAGTAGATAAATTTGTATTGGCTAATTGTTTAATAAATAAAATAACCTCACTCGCAATTCTCGTTAGTGGTGATTTTTTAAGTGGCAAGTATGCGAGCTGTCACTCTGACAGACGTTTGCCTTTTTGCTTCTTTTTTTTTTTTTCTTGCGCTCGAACCAAAACTGAGAAGAAGATTAATTTGTATTGGCTAATTTTAAGGGTATTCACAACAATAATATACAATTAAAAGGCTTTTTCAGAATCCATTGACAGAAGGATGAAGCAGTTGCTACTAAACTTTGTTCCGCCCAGATTAATAGCTCTTTTGTCAAGCAAATTGTTAAATCAATTTGCCCTTCACAAAAGAGTAGAAACAGGCTGAACACAAACTTTTTTAGAGTGAATGAGAATTACTCGTTACTCGTTATTTCGTGAATCCTCTCTGCAACTGTGAAAAACTGTCGTTGTAGACTTTTTGAGATCGATTTAAGCCAAGTTTTTACGAATGGTTTTATTTTTAATTTCAATAATCCGCAGTTGAACAAAAACTTCCGATAGCTCTGAACTTGAGGACACACACTTTGGTAGCCCTAAGCTCGGCACCCGAAAAACACTAAACTCAGTCCCTTTCATACTAAGAACTCGTGTTTAAAATGAGAAGCAATGACTATAGGTTCTTATTCAAGTCGACAGTTCAGTGTCAGATTTTGCTGTCAATTGTAGCTGCCTTTGCAGTCAGTTTCGTGGTGGGATTTTCATTTCGGTCGGTAGAATTGCTTTAAACTCATGTCTTACACTTAACCAGTGGTCATCGTTTTTCAAGTTTGCTTTTAACTTGGAATTAAGAAGACTACTAGTACTAATATATAATTTTGAGACAAAGCTTCTGCTCAATTCGGACGAAATTTTGTACCGGAAACACTGCTATTGTGAACTCCATAAATTTAAAGTCCAACTAAAGTTTGTTCTTAGTAAATCCTGTTGTATTATAATGTACTAATAACCCTATCAAACGAACTCAAAAAAGCGACAATTTTTACATAAATTTATCCATTGTGACTCACAAGTAAAAGGGTAAGAATTGTTATTAGTAGGGCGGATTTCTTCTCTTTTCAGATGTGAGTGTAAAACTCTGCAACAAATTCTCGAGATATTGTGCCGTTCTAATAACAAATTCTGGTCTCGACTTTAAATTTACGGAAAATCACAATTGCAAAATTTCAGTGGAAAACTATAACACTGTGAACTATTAAAATTTAGAGTCGAAACTGAAAATGTTTATTGGTAAGGCCCATGGCACATTAACGAGTCTCACTAATAACCATTTTTAGATTCGACTTCAATATTAATAGTTCACAATTGGTACTTTTTTGTCTATACAAATTTCGCAAATGTGACGTTTTAAGCTTCCTTGATTCAACTGTTCATTAGAGTTTGTTTCAAGTATGTAAGGCCAATCACTAGGCACGTGTAATAATTTTTAGTGTTTATGTTCATTTGTGTCAACTCACAATAGCTGCATTTTCTATACAAACTTACAAACTTCACAATTGACAGCTTCTGAACTTCCATAAATTCAATCCTAAACTTGAATTCGTTTTAGGTATTTTAGACGCATTGCTTGGCACTTCTAATCATTTTTAGTGTTAATTTTGTGAATTCACAATAGCAAGATTTTTCATATTAAATTCTGTACCAAATATTGAAGGAGGAGATTACAAATGATGATTAGTAACGTCCGTTTTTCATTCGAAACGTACTACTTTATTCCGACCATTTTAAAGACCTAGGACTTTGATCTAGATTAAAACAGACTCGACCTTTTCGAAAGGAAAAACTTCCAATTGACAGGAGTTTTTCGTTCCTCATTTTGTAAATGCTAGGTTATACTTTGTCTTATTAATAATAAATTCTAGCTTCGACTTTAAATTTACGAAACATCGCAAACGCAAAAACTGTACAAGAAAAGTAAAACTATTGTGAATTTCTTAAATTTAAAGGGGAAACCTAAAATGATCCACTAAATAGGCCTTCACAATGTAAATTTCTAGTTTTGACTTTCAATTTTAGTAGGTCACAATTTCATCATATTTAGGCAGAAATTTACGAACTCACAATGACGAATCTTTCCATATAAAATCACCGACTCTGACCTACAAAATACTTAGTAGAAAGGTTCAAAACGATGAAGGCCCTTTGTCTTTTGAATAGCAAATTACACAATCGCGAAATTTTCCATATAAAATCACCGATTGTGACCTGCAAAATATTTAGTGAGCAGGTGAAAAATTATCATTAGTGAGGCCTTGTTAATAACAAATTCCAGCTGCGATTTTAAATTTACGAAAAATCGCAATCGCAAAATTTGCACGAAAAATAAAGCTATTGTGACCTTCTTACATTTTTAGTCCATTCATTGAATTTCTTTTTAGCTAGACTTGTCTGTCTCTAAGTTTGAACCTCCCGTATCGATCAAAACTCTACTCGACTCGCTTTATATGCACATCACTTTTAACTGCGCATTCACAATATAAACTCACACGAAACTCGATTGGAAAAGGTGCTTAAAATAAATCTCTAGACAATTATTTGCGAAAAATTCGATGTTTTTTTTTCTATCTTTGTGTCATACCAACGCCTTAAGAAATAGGTATAATATAATTAATTTTACAGTTCCTTTCATACTACTACAAGTAACAAAGAAAACAAAATAAAAATACATGTAAAACATAGATATATATAGATTGTACTAGAATAATTACTAAACATAGAATATTTACATAACTAGAATCGCTGTATTAAATTATCCATCTATCCAGTAGCAAAATTGAGTGTCAATTACTCGACTTCCTCTTGAATGTATTGAAGAAGCCGATAATCGAAACAATCACTTCTAGGTTACACTTAAGAAAGCAAAACAAAACCCACGCATGTATTCTCTAAGAAATGACGTTTGTTATGTCAGTTTGGTCTCAGTGTAACTAGAGGAATCTCCCCAACTCGTATATACTTTGGACCAATGCAATTATCTGGCAAATGTATAAAAGCTCACTGGGATGGGCCTTTTACTAAACACAAACACAATTATACAATAACCTATCTACCTGTCTCTTACTACGATCATGGTTTCTCATTTCAACTCTCCATCCCGGCCATTTGTACTTGTTACTCGTACAGTGTGTCATTCCTTCCTGTCAATAAAAACACAAAAAAAAAAAAAAACAAAGACTAAGACTCATTTCCTTACAAAAGAAAATTGCCTAAGGCCGACCTATCCAATCTGAAACTTATGACAAAATATTTATGTAAAACTAAACAAAATATATATTATATAGCAAAGTATTATGTGTAAAATGCATTTCGATATAAATATTTATGGAATTTATGGAATTTACTTAAGACTTTTGATTGTTGTCTGTGGAGCATATTTAAACAAATAAACACAATGTATACAAAAATATTTATATAAACGTCGCACCTCTATGTGGAGAACATGATGCAAGTAAACCAAGAACTTTTATTCAACTAAAATGTAGTTTTACGCCGCTAGTTAAATAAGGGTCAAAGTTGTAGATAAAAATGAATACAATTATATTTTAAAGTCCAAATGACGATGAACGTTATAACAATATATATTATATTTGAGGCGCAAATTTGCAGAATGTACACACACACCCAATGATGATGTAAATTTTAAATTTAAAAAAAAAAACACTGTGTAAAGAAATATACTTATTTAATTATTTAAAATGAATAAAGTGAATAATTAAGGTGACGTTGATTTTATTTCGATTTGCTGAAGCAAGTGCTGAGAAATGTCAACTGAATTTATGAAGAAATCGGAGACATGTGTCAAGAAAGTGGGTGAGACCAGAAGGAACTTGTACATTGCCCCAGCTACCCATTTAATTTGAATAGAAGCGGAGAATGCACTTAGGGAGATTACAGTGTCAGCTGTCAGCTGTCAGCCATTCAACTGTCACAAATCGAAGCAAGGACAGGACAAAGACGAAGAGAATGGGCAAATTTAAGAATCTAGTTACCTTAAGTCGACTAGATTGGTCTGTCTTAGATGTAACCTGACCGCAAAAACTAGATTGATCCTGAACGTCACTTTTTCTACGTCAGCCACATATGCGAACTGTCAACTTAGTACTCAGTCAGGAATTTCTTGACTAGATTCGTCGGCTACCCCTCCATAAACGTCAACTGAAACAGCTGTTCATATGACCAATTTCAGCCAATCACAACCGAGTCAGACAGCTGTCAGACTTACTAAACTTGAACGTCCCCAATGATGCGAAGTATTATGTCGCAGACTGTGTTTTATTTAAGCCCTGAACACCAAGATGCTTAACAGGAAAGTGTCCCATAAGTGGTCTACATTCTTTTGAGACATTAAGAATGCCGCAGACTTTTGGGAGCATGCTTTTAGTCTTCTGCCACACAGAATTTGGTTCATAAGAAGCCCAAACGTCAATGGCTGAAAACGCAGGAAGAGCCAGCGCAAGTTCATGTCCCGAGAAGTCATCTTTTGAGTGCCTTGCATAGAAATCTTCTTCTTATGTCCCAAGCTTCTAAGCCTTTGAAGGGTAGTGCTAATTACTTTTTTGAAAGACCACATTTAAGAACCTTTTGTGACAAAAGAACTGTCATTTTTGTCGAAGTAAGTCTACTTTGGATTGGGACACGAGATTTTGCACTGAAATATAATATGTCAACTCAGCAACACGAAATGCAATTTTTGTACTAGGCGCACAGAAAGTCACGCAGGCTTAAAGCAATCCAAGCACAGAAAGCGCAGCCGCCTTTTAAATCCGTGGCTCCGCCTATCATATATTTTCTGAAACGGGACAATTTGCCACAAGCAACTTCAGAACAGGGTGAGTCTAATGGCGCAGCATGAAAGAAAAAAAAGAAAATTATTGTTTAGGGCTGCTATAAAGAAATATTCGATAAAATTACGTCTACATTTTGGACATAAGCAAGAAAGCAGCTACTCCTGCACGGGTCTACCAAAAAACCAAAATTCGTTAAGTTCAGAAAAATTCTGGACATATATATCCTTTTGGAACTAAAAAATTTCTTCCACCTTGTACAGAAAAAGCAGCCAAATACAAATGGCTGACTAATAACGACCAAAAAAAGTTTCCGAAAATTAATTAAAATGTCCAGCACATTTTAAAATCTAGGTTTCTTAAGTCGCCTAGATTGGTCGCTTTTCATGCGTAAGCCACATGCCAAAATTCAAATTCATTCACCATTGCAAAACACGACAATTTCAGTACTAGGCGCACAGAAAATCCTGCAGGAGACTTAAAGCAATCTCAGTCTCAGCTAGAAAGCGTAGCCGCCTCTCAATAACATGAAAAGCCGTGGCTCCGCCTACCATACATTTTCTGAAACGGAATAATTTGTCAAAGTGCTTACGAACAGAGTGACCCTGATGGCACAGCATGAGAAAAAATAAATTTCTTTTTGAATTTGCTATAGGGATTTAAAGAATTCTTTCCAAATTGGACTTTTGCGGATATTTAGCTAAAGTAGAGCTACCCCTTTAGTGGGGACAGTACCTACTCCTTTTTCGTTTTAAATATGAAATTGTCCCCAAAAATTGAAAAAAAAAAATATTCTTTTTTAATCTAAAACTGAAAACGAAGATTTGTTTGTTGTTCGTTAAAATGTTTGTCGCCCCAATTTGAAATTTGTCCCCCCTTTAAATGTGCAAAGTCCCCTTTTTCTTTAAGCGAAAGAAGCTTAAACTAAAAAAAAAAAAGTATAACAAATAGCAACAGGTTCGTGTGCCGTCCTTTTGACAACCATTCATTTTCTGTGAGTTTTCATTTTTGGGACGAATTGAAGGGACCTACAATTTTTGACAAGTCCGATCGGTTAATTGATTAGCTCTTTTATGACAGTTGCACTCCCGGATTGTTGTCAGGTCATCTGGAATGGAACCGAAAACCTCTCGCTCAGTAGTTCAGCACAGTTTAGCATTCTTTTCAAAGGGTATTAGAGCGGAGTAACTTTTCCGTGAACTGAATTCCCGCCAGTAATTTCATTAAATTTCCCCACTGTTTGAGATTTTGCGGTGGTGGTGGTCCATAAATGGGCAACAAAAAATTCGAGCAAACGTGAATATGCACTAGTCTCTCAGAAATCGCAGCAAGCTTTTGAACTCGTTAATAAAGTCCATAATAAGTGACTCCTCCCACCGTGTAGTTAAGAGAAACTCGTCCCGTTGAACTTGAAGTACAGGGTGGCTTAGTTTTAATATAAATAAATTAATTTCTGTGTTGGTTATTTATTTTCTTTGAAATTCACAATTTGTTGTCCAATTTCTAGCATAAAATTTATGGTATATCCCTTTTTTAATGGAAATAAATTCCCATTGTGACACCAAAAATTCATTCCTTTGCAAACAGAAATCAATTCGCTTTGGGAAAAAAAAACCCATACTCCTTTTATTAGCAAATTGCTTCAGAGCTGTGTGGCCGGTTTCTCAACCATGGTTACTATTTTTACAATTGTTGTCCCGGATTTCAATGCCATCGTGACCTCACCATCAATTAAATAAAAGGGCTTTATTTTTCATTCAATTTCACATCACAACTGCAAAAATAAACGCTGCGCGATACTAATAATCATATTTAGTGTCCTGGCTAGATTTTACGAACTCACAGTGGCGAAAATTTACATATAAAATTACCCATTGTGACCTACAGAACATTACAGAAAATGATTAGTTTTTGTGCTTTTAAAATGAAACCAGAGCAGTTCGAAAAATTCCCGATTGAATGAGTGCGTACACACCAACTTTATAAATGTAGACACGTCAAAAAAAAAATGCATTAAGAATGTATTCAAATCACATTTTCCAGCTGCTGGCAGCTTTTTTATGACATTTCAAGATTAGTTGAAAATAAATTCGATAGAAAATTTGCGGTTGCTTTGCAAACAATTGCTACCCCTTTCGTAATACACTTTTAGTCTCTTTTACACACCGCTGACTTATAAAAATTATGAAAATGAGGAAAAAATGTAGTGTCATACGGGAAGCTTCTATCTTTATTCAAAAAAAAAAAATCATACTCTGTGACATATGACTCCTCCTACCACAAAGTGTGTGAAACGGGACAAACCACTTGCGCATAGGGTGGCGCAGGATGGGCATGAAACAATTCATATTCTGTCAATATTGATAATAGGTTCGTTCGCGTACGCGTTTTGAATCGAACGCAATCGATATAAATCGATCGCAATCGCACAAAGTCTATACACGTACTCATCAAAAATGACAGAAAAAGAGAAAATTAGCAAAATAACGAGTAACGAGCAGTTCCTCTCTTGGCTCGAAACAGCTCAGAGAATTTCAACCGGCAAGTACTGATAAAAATGTCAAACGCGCGAAATTGACAGGAAACAAATTCAAAATCCGTTTTAAAAATCAATTGTATACACAAAAAAAAATATCTGAAAATAAAGAAAATTCGGTGTTGGTCGAATGTTTCATATGTTGCAAAAAGGTAAGTTATAAATTTATTCGTGATATGGATTAGATTTCAAAGATGTAAGTGGCTCAAAGTGGCTCGAAGTGTATCCACGTACTTTGGAGTATATTTTCAGCTTTCTGAGAGAGTTTCGCTCAATTTTTCGAGTTTGACAGATTTTTAGTGCTTGGCTGGTGAAAGTACGCGAATGGACCTAATATAATATTGCGAGCTTTTGCCAGCAAAACAAAACGCATGTTCTGTAGGTAAAATTTCGAATTTTTGATTGCCTTTCCAAATTTAAGATCTCACGTCAAAAATGACTATCATCAATTGACACATGAATGTTTGTTTATTAGACGTCTGTCAGATTCAGCTAGACTTTGTTCCCTCTCATTTACCCAAAATTTGGATAGAAGATAACCACAAAAAGAGAAAAACAGACTTAAAACAATCCTGCAAATATTATACCAAGAAATTTCTTTGAGCTAGTTGCTTACAGAGAGGTGTCAGATGGTTGTCAAATCATTCAAATGCCAGTTTGTATCTGACTGTTGATTTTTTTTGGTTATATTTCTGTGCTTGTTTAGCAACGATTACATTTTGAAAAGATGTGGTTCCTGCTCTGCACTTTTTGTTTTTTTTTTTTCATTGCGGTTAGCGAATAGGGTAGGTCCGGACGTCAGTGTCAAATAAGAAGAAGAAAAACCAAGTGACGGCTAAAAAAATTGAAGGAAAACAAAATAAATTTTGTAAAAATTACCTTAAAGTTTATAATAAAGTGCAAAAACCGGGACAAAAGAATTGTAGGATTGAAAAATTGAGTTTATTAAACGAACTTGGTAAAAGCACAGACAATTGTGCGCTTTTTAACAAAATTTGAACAAAACCCTACTCTGGCCATTATAAACCAGCTTTGTTGTCCTACAAGTTTTGTTTTTGTTGACGTTTGTACCATCTGTGAAAGAATGCGCTTTGGGAAACACTGGTGACGTTCAAGTATCTAGTTTAGAAAGTCTGACAGCTGTCTGCCTTGATGTTTCTCAGTTTTGATTGGCTGAAATCGGTCATTTAATCAGCTATTTGACGTTTATGAAGAGGTCGCCAACGAATCTAGTCAAGACTGAGTAATAAGTTGACAGTTCGCTGTCACTTTTTCGGCTGACGTTGGAAAAAGTGACGTTGGCGACACAATCTAGTTTTTGCTTTCAGGTTACAACTAGTCCAGACTAGGTTTTAGAATGTACCCACTCTATTGTCTGAGGAAAAGATGACATTTAGCCTAAATTGACACAAAAAGAATGCGACCAGACCTTTACCTTATGTTTAGGTATATTTTTTTTTGAGAATTTTTTTTTCACTGTCACTGAAAATTGCGCTCTTGGGAAGACCCCGCTTCTATCTTACTGCAATTCGGCCCCACGGATAGATCTGGACATGGACAACATAGGACTGTCGGACCTGGATCTATCCAGCGGACTCGGCAGCCCATCCGTGACTGATGTGTCACTGGAATCGGACACGGATGAGGCTAACAACACTGTGGTGGAGGTTTCTGGTGGTAATTGTAGCAATGATGCTGCGGTTACCTCAGATAACCTACATCACTCAAAAACGGCTTCGGCCTCTCTTCTTCTGCGGCTATCCAAAATCGCGGAAGACATTGTCCTGATTCAGGAGCCCTGGGTCATTAATGATCGGGTGCAGGGACTCAGGACTCCTAGCTATAAACTTTTCTACGTGAGCAATTAAGGTACACCGAGAGCCTGCATCCTTGCGAAGAGCACACTAAAGCGTTCAACAACGTCGAAGCAGAGGCAATTCTCGGCGCACTGACGGGCCTTGGAATTGGCTAATCGATTGGCGAGTTGGTGGGCCAGTTGCTTACTAACAGCTTCATCAACTCAAAGCTGGGCGAGGCCTCAGCTCGGAGGAACCTAGTGGTGAATGAACTACTTCTAATACTGGAAGGGGAAGGATGCAAGGTAATTGCCTATGCAGATGACGTTGCTATCGCTGTCTCAAGAAAACACCTCTTGCAGAATGCCCTCTATAAGCTCTCTAAATGGACCAATAAATATGGTCTGGCGGTCAATCCTCAGAAAATTGAGCTAGTCCTCTTTACAAAGAAATACAAAATTCCCACATTTGTATCCCCTAAACTAAGTGGCACCCCTCTGGTGCTCACTAACACGGCTAGTTACTTGGGCCTCGTTTTAGACAGCAAACTGAGCTGGAAACCCAATATTCTGCGGAGAGTTCAGAAAGCCACCACGGCTCTGTACTGCTGTAAAAAAGCCATTGGAAGCAGATGGGGGCTTTAGCCGCGAATTACACATTGGATATATGTATCCGTTTGTAAGAAACTCTGCATGCGTAAGCAGAGAATTGGAAGAAAGACTTGTTTGAGAAGCGCTGAAGCAAATTCGCGTGCGCTATAATTTTTCCGAGCGGAGACGAACCCGTACTTCCAATAGGCGGCCATATTTTTCGCCCAAATTATGGTTTCACATTTCAACCCATCGTGGGCAGTTTTGTTTAATTCCAAACGTAAATGATACGTACGCACCGAGTGCAAAAAAATCGAATTATCAGAATTTACTGAATGTTATAACGAGTTAAAAATGTACGCCATAAGCGCGAGCGAGACGGCGATACACATCCTGTTGGAAAAATTTCCAGTCAGCATCTACGACGTAGCGTGAGTTTGTCGAGTTAGTCAGTCAGTAGCGAGAGTTTGAAGAGGGCAGTTGTGGGCAACCGGGTAATAACAGTGCCATGTTTTTCCTTTGTCATGCCGCGTGGCAACATTCGGGAAAACAGAAATAACCGAAAGTATCCAACGCGAAGTAAAACCGACCATTCGAGGGAAGTTTGTATTCGAGATCATAATCCCGACCAGACACCCGCATACGTCAGTTTCTGATCGTCCGGGAAAAAAAAATACAAATAAAGGGAAAAAGAAAAGAAAGAAATAAAAAAAAACCCACCACTATAACCCATACCCACGTGTTAGAAAAATCGAGAAAAAAGAAAGAGGTGAACAGATACAGTAAATCCTGTAAAGAAAAGTAAAGAACCCCGAACGTAATAACAAAAAGAACAAATTAGACATTGAAAGGGAAAAATCCCCAACTAGAACCGTGAATTACGCAGTCGTGTGGTGCTCATATATATTTTTGTCGTTTTCACATCTGACTTCATTGAAGCAGTCAACCACCATTCCCAGCAGTAGCGACGCCAGCAAAATCCACTCACCAGTAGAGGGAGTGTATATTCTCCAAAGATCATCACCCATCATAGACACCAACCTGTCGGACATTTTTTTGAACCGATACCCCAACCCGCGGAAATTCACCACCTTATATGTTCAGCCAGAAGACATACTGTAGTCAAGTAGTTGGGTCCATTATTTGTTTTGTAAACTTTTATTTGTTCAAATGATTTTTTTTCCTCCCTAGTGTATAAATATATCGCAAGGGCCAATAATTTAATTGAAAGAGGCCAAGATCCCTGGAAGGAAATGCGTGCACCTCAGTCCCTCACAACGGAATGCGAACTTGTAGTTAGATAACTCCTGAAAAAGGGGGTAAGTTTGGTTGTTGGAAAATTTTCATTTGGAACAAAATAAAGTGTAAAAGTAGAATTGACCCATATTGTTCTCAAGCTAGGGCATTGTTTTTTTTTTTTTTTATTCTCTCGTCGTGGTTATAATCAATTTGCTGAATAGAGTCGCGTAGAAATTTGGGAGCCCGTCTTGGCTGTAATTTTAAAATCTTTCTTGGTTGCGTTAAAGAAAGATTGTATCGTATTTGAGTTTAATTAGTGGTGTTATTAGATCCCCTAAGGAAGCGTGTAGCACGGTTACGGATTTCAAATTCTTAGCCTCTACGTCAAGTTGAGTTGTTTGTAATAATTTGTACACCCGAACCATGATTAAGTACCCCGATCGAGGGGAGTTTAAAGTAACGTTAGATTTAAGCAGTAGTTTGGTCTCGTTTTCATGAATAAAATGAAACCTGTACTCATTTGACGAGGAAGATAAACGTGTGGTTTTTTATTTATTCCTTCCGGAAGTTACAGCTGTGAGGTCAGGATAAAGGAACGAAGAGAGGAGATGTCGGCCATGAAGACATGGACAGCCAGAATGTTTCAGTAGTGAGTTAGTATCAGTGGTCGGACCCTAGTGGGCGGGTTAGGCCACACGTACGCAAGGGGTCGTTGAATAGTTTTGAGCGTGTCAACGGCCATGGAAGCTTAGTGTCAGGATAAGTAGGGGTGGGTCAGCTCTCGGGAAGAGTCTCACACCTTAGTCTTCCACGCCTTCTCCCACTGTGGAAAAACTTTGTGAATTTGATCTTAACTCGGGCCTCGCAATTTTCATTGTTAGGGATATGGTTACCCGGTCGTAGTTGATATCGTTTTCGACCACTTTTTATATTGATTTGCAGGCATGTAAAACACAATGTAACCCCAGTCTAGGGCCTGTAGCAAGATCCCCGCCCACCGATGAGCTAGTGTGTGGATAAGCGGTCATGCCTGTGCTGCAGGAGGCCTGGACACCCCATCCGCTATTCTGCCCAGACTGTCTCCAGGGTTCTGTGACCTTGGGTCATATGGGTGGTAAAAGTGGCGGATGCACTGCCCTTGAGAAGGCCATCTACTACAATCACCTTAGCCGTGTTCAAAGAACGGCATGCGTATTCATTAGTGGAGCCCTTAGGACCACTTCAACAGCGGCCATGGACGTAATGTTCCAGTCGCTACCGCTAGACATATATTGCAAACAAGTGGCAGCAAACGCAGCCACTCGGATAAAAGCAGTTCGTTTGTGGACCAGTTGGCAAACTGGTCACTCGTCTATTCTAGATACATTAGAATGCATTCCAAAAGAAACTGACTCAGTTTCAATTCGATAAGAATTTCGAAACCTACATACCCTCCAGGAGTGACTGGGAGAATGATGTAGTGCCTCGTAAGGAGTCAGTCTGCTTCTATACAGACGGGTCCAAAACCGAAACAGGAGTTGGGGGGGTGTTTTCTCTTATGAACTAGATTGCAAAATCTCATTCAGCCTTGCTAATCACTGTAGTGTATTCCAGGCGGAAATCATGGCGATCAAAGAGGCCTTGTCGTGGCTTCGGTATAATGGTATAATGTAATATCTGTAAAGGATATCAGCATCTTTACCGATTAAATCCGTGGATTCTGTCATCTTCAATTCCACAACTGCCCTCAATTGCCGATTATCTCTTAATGAGATGGCGAAACAATTCAAAATTCACCTAATATGGGTGCCGGGTCATGGAGACATTCCAGGGAATTGTATGGCCGACGAACTCGCCAGACTAGGCACTCCGGAAAAGGAGAATGTGAAACATATGCGCCTACGTAATGGCGCCCTCTCTCCACGTCAGAGTCTCTCTTGTTGTCTATCGATAGATAGACAGTTGCTGTAGAGACACATATAAACAGATCCACGAGTCGGTCGTTTGTTAGTTCGATTGCAAGCTTTGCTTAGTTCAGCTGTGCATTCCAAGTGAAACTGATCACGCGGTTACAAGTGTTTTGCCCCACCAGAGCGATTATCATTTTAGTTTTTGTTAACCTTCCGTCAACTACAGCCTGACGTGTGCTTCAGCAAATATTGTCGAAATGAAACTTTTGTTGTTTCTTCTTGCTTCGGTGGCACTGCTGCTGATTCAGTGCCAACACGCAAGTGAGTTCCACCTATGTGTCATACAAGTTGACGTGTAAACACAAATTTTTGTCCACAGAATGCCAAGATGGGGGTGAGGAAGAGCCCACAACGGCCGCCTCAGATGATGAAATCCGGGAGCTCACCGAAACACTGTACACCATGGAGACCAACTCCCAACTGCCGCTGATCACTGTGAACATTCAGGGCAAGACACGTTCCATCGACACCGCTGACAAGGCCCCACAACCGTAAGAACAAGTCGAGTCTTTCAAATAGTTTCCCATTAAAAGTCCTACATTTTCAGCCTCCTCCAAGTCGACGAAAAGGCCTACGAAGCAGAAACCATTTCAAAGATGCGGGCGCTCTTCAACAACTACGAACTCGACACCACTGTGAATGAGAAAAGCACGCTCACGGAGCGGAAGGAGGAAAACGACTTTGTCAACGCTGTCATGGCCACCACTGTCATGCGTCAGGCGATGCTGTTCCTTCAAAACAAGGGTAAGCTTTGCTTGTACATGCCAAGGGATTTTCTTAACTTCTGCCACTCGTTTAGGCCTCCTCACCTCTGACCCAAATACTCACAGGGACCTCATCAAGACGCTGTGGTTCACACCCTACTCCCGGGGACAGGGCAGAATCGGCAGTTCCGGTTTTGAACATGTTTTCGTGAATGAAGTCAAGAACGGCAACATCATTGGCCTACACAACTGGGTCTACTTTAATGACGAGGAGAAGGCCGGGCGCATCGACTACAAGGGCTACCTCAAAAGGGTCGACTTGGGAAACGTAAGTCAAGTGAAACGTTTGCCTGTCACTGAACTTTTTGAAAAAAATTTCCCGCCCAACAGAAAGGAATAGTCCTCAAGACTCGCTTCACTCACAACGGTCTCAACAAGCCGGTGAATACGCTCTTCATTGGGACGAGTCCCGAGCTCGAGTTGGCGCTGTACACTGTCTGTCATCAGGTTCGAACCGACAAGCTGTGCCCGGTTTCGCTGGGAGGCAACAAGTTCGGCATACAGACGTACAGCTGGAGGTATCGTGGCAAGAATATGATTGGAAGTGCATACCCAGATATATAGGTGAGGAACGACCGTAACTACTGGGATTTTCTTGTAGCCATATTTAGATTCATGAAATAAAATGTTTTTTTTTAATGGTACAATTGTGAAATTTGGAAACTATATCTATTGTGAACTCTTTTAACTAAAACTCGAAACTGCAAGTGTCTATTGGTAAGGCCCAGACAATGCGTGATACTAAAAAAGATATTTAGTGTCCACGCTAGATTTTACGAGCTCGCAGTGGCGACATTTTTCACATAAATTTACCCATTGTGACCTACAAAATATTTGGTGTGAAGATTCAAAATGGTCATTAGTAAGGCCAAATGATTTCGAAGTTTTCATGGTAAATAGCGCGGTTTTCAAAACTCATTGGGCAGTTTTTCTATATAAAGTAAGCTATTGTGACCTATAAAATGTTAAATCATAACCTAATATATACAAAAAGTCCATAGAGGGATTTCCTTAAGATAGTAAGTGGACTGCACTCCAAACTAACTGAAAATAAATGCTTTCGACGTTTTGTTTGTAATTATGCAAACATTTAAAAAACATTTTTCATATAAAGTTACCTATTGTGACCTTAAATATATTGCAGACTCACAAGATTCTTAGAAATACCCAAAAGTTAGGCACTTTGATAACTTGTTCCAGTATTGACGTTGAACTTGCAGGCCTCAAAACTGTGAAATTTCTTGAGAAAATATATCTATTGTGAACTCCTTTAAATTAAAGTCGAAAGCCGAAAGAAAAATTGATTATTGGTACGGCTCAAAGAGTAAGTTCTTAGAAGCTCGTTCGGTAAATATAAAGCGCGCTTGATTTACAAGCTCACAGTGGTGAACTTTTCTACACGAAATTATCTATTGTGACTCACTTTTATTTGAAGCTGAAGGTGAATGATTATAAGTAATGCCTATTAAACTGTGTCTGGTAAGATATAGGGAAGTTGTATGTATGCACAAAATTTGGAACTGGATGAGATGAGACTTCTAGGTCTCATTGTGAATTGCTATCTTTGACAGATCGCCGAAGATGAAGACGAATCGCACAAATAGTATTTCTTTTTATCGCAGCAGCCTTTTCTTTTTATACCTTTAAACTATGGGCCATACCAATAAACATATTTAGTCCCGACATTAAATTCAAGTAATTCACAATGGCCATATCCTGCATACGAATTTCGTAGCTGTGAACTTCCTCAAATTGAAAATCGAGACCTAAATTTATCATAAGTACGGCGCTATGTTCTTAAATATTTCGTAGGTCACAATAGATGATTTTTGATTCAAAAACTGTGAATTTGTAAGATTGAGCCTGTGCTTGGACACTAAAAACGATTATAAGAACACCGCATTGATGCATTATATTCGATTTTTAACAACCACCCGAATGTGACAAGATTGAGATTGGTCAGCAAAGGTTTCTTTTCTTGTTTGTTCAATTACGACTGACTTTATATGGCATCTTATATCCGAACCAATTGCACTAGACCAATGCCAAGTTTCGCTTAATGTACACAATAGTTAATCTTTGAACCATTCGCAACGATTTATTTCAAACTGTGTATATGGTGGCTGTGATAGAAACATGAAATGAACCACAGAGGTTCTTCAATGAAATGTAGATGTTGGGTAGAGTATTATAGGACTTTTAATTGAACAAGAACCAGCCTGTTGTTTCTCGAATTGGACTTTCGAAATGATAAATCTTCTGATTCTTAGACGCGTCTTATTCTAGTTTACCAAATCCTATAGCTGGCTGCGTGAAGTGTCACAACAAAGCAAATCAGGAATTTGTCGGTTTGTCAGTTAGTTGACATTATGGAAGTATGCCTGAAGACTTGTAACGTTTTCTCCTTTGCTGTTGCGGAGTTTGAGATGGAAGATTAAAATTAAAATGAAGAAGAACCATCATCAGGGATTCTCGGCAGAATGATTCAAATTCTTTTCTTTCTTCAATCTTTCCAACTCACCCTATCAAACCCTAATCTACCGTTAAAACTGAATGTTACAGGGCATACAGGCTATCCGGGCAGGAGTGTGAAAGGGGGTGTCCCATCCCTTAACAGCTGTAGGCCTGCTAGCATAAAGCTCGTCCTAGCTCGTCGGATGGGTGGGATCTTGCTGCAGGGAAAAGGGACAGTGTTACGTATTTCGTTTCTTTCAGGCCTAATCAATGGTGTTATTCGACGGTAAACATTGTTAACTTATAAGAAGCTGAGCCCGAAATAGTTCGCTATTTTCTTTTTTTCGCACGTCTTATTGGAGAGCATAGCTGTTGGTGCCTCCTGAGTATAAACCCTCCCTTAGAATTCCGCAAAAAAAAACGAGTATGCTTTAGTCTACACGACTGAAGTAAAACTTCTTTAGCTCCATCTATATGTATGTACTCCCGCACGAACTACTGACTGAAATACATATATTTATATTTCATGCACTGGCTATGAGAGTAAGAGTGAAGAGATAAAGAAAATGTGCGCGCAGCTCTCTCTTGCTCCTGCAGTGTGATAAAGACGAAAGGCCACAGTTGCCACTTTTTATTTTAATTTTAAAATACACAATTGCTTGTTTAACAAAACAACTTTTATAAAACATAAGACTTTTCAATTCAATAAGGAACGTAGTAGGAACTTTGTCAGTCTTTAAAAAATTAAACAACGTCAACAAAGTTCTGCCCGAAATTACCAGCTGCTCGAAGGCATGGGATCATCTACCATTTTCGATAATTTTTTCTTTTAACAAGACTTTAACAAATTAGAGTTCTATGTCTGTATATAAATAATATGATTAATTAACCTATCCATATCTCAATGTAGTTATAAACAGAAACAGAAAATATTTCGAAGTACACTTTCATTGGGGTTTTTTTTTATTTTGAGATTTTTGAACTAGATTTTTTTGTTAAATGTAAGTGGATGTGCAAGGAATATAGGGTAGGTGTACCAGTACCCGGCCAGTCACTAGTATCCGGCCACTTTGCGTTAAATAGTTGATAATAAATAATTTCATAAATTTAATAAATAATGTCATTTTCATTGGCCAACAATTTGGGGCCATCATTTTTGACCTATCAAACGTGCTGGTAAAATTTGACAGCTGTGAACATCACTAAACTGCTGGAAAAAAAATGCGCAGTCTATGTAGTTCGTCAAGGAAGTGAAAAGTGCGTTTTAGAGTTCAAGAGAATTAGTGGAGGTATCAAACGAAAAACGCAAGTTTCAGTGTTTTTTTTTTAGATATTAACCAACTCGTTTATTGTTTTTCTGTTAAGTTATTTAATTATTAATCATAAAATGTGAAAAAACAAGACATTTTTATTTTAATTTAAGTATTAGATGGTGGCCGGTTACTAGAACCTTATTTTTTGATGGTGTTCTAGTGTCCGGCCAAGGTGACCCTACACAGTCTTGCAGGTCTCCTAAGCGCAGGCTTAAAGGGATATACCTATATACGAGCAAAAAGAACCAGCTAAGCAAGAAAAAATCTATGCAATCGAAAAGACAAAAGATGCCAGACTACAGAGAAGAAAAGAAAAGGAAGCTAGAAAGTCAAAGGAAAGAAACAACGAAGAGGAACTGATTATTAAACTATATACATACTCGTACCTACCAATTTTTTTTATTTTTTTTGACAAGTTTACAAAATTGTATTTACCTTAACTATAATGCATACATATGTATATAATAAACATGAATCCAAAATAAAAATGAATTTTTATTAAATAATCGATTTCAAACGGGTTTATTTTTGTTTAATTTACTTTGTAATTGAAAGCAAAAATAACCCGGCCGGATACTCGTGCAAAAGTGGCCGACTAATGAATTTTGCTGGCCGGGTACTGGTGAAATTTAACTTCTTTCAAAAAATTGATTTTAATTTTAGATGCAATAACCCAATTATACTCAAGTATTTTTTCTTTAAACCAAAATTGCCTTTGAAGTACAAAGTAGGGTACATCTACCCTACCTACATGAACAGGGTGGAATATTTTGAGATTATGTAAGTAGGTAAGAAGTGAACTTGCATATGTCTAGTGGGATATTTTTATTTTGCGATATTTTGAGTTAGATTCTCCTTGAAGTTGCAACATTGCAAGTGATGTGAGTTAATGTGCAAGAAATAATTCAGCACAGGTGTGAGGGATGTTGTTATTTTGGGCTTATTTCAACAAACACGTTTAAAATGCAAATGGCAGTATTTGTTCACGCAAGATAAAATTAATTTTTCTTTCCCAGCAATGCGCCCCCAGAATTTGGCGCCCTGTGCATTTGTACATCTTGCCCATATGGTTGGTCGGGCCCTGGCGGTGAGGTGAGGTGCGAGACCCTCTTTTGCTCCTACAGTGTGATACAGACAAAAGGCCTGCACTGCAGTGATACCAGACTTTAGAGGCAGGTTATCCCACGGCTATACCCAAAATATCCCTTTTATCCCACGCCAAAATATAAAAAATTCTACATTTATCTTACGAAATATTAAATGAAAAAAAAACATTTATTTCATTAAATTCTCTCTTTTTTATTAGTAACAAATACAAGTTACATTATACATTAACTATGCAAGCTAACAAAAATAAATACATATTAAGATACGTTTGTATATATGTAATACAAAAATAGAAATGTAGGTACATCTTATACATTTTTAAGACGTTACAAAAAGAAACATGAAATTGCATTCGGCATTAAAATGAAAATAATATTCAACATAAAATAAATATCTTATGAATTATTTGAAACTTTATCTCGGTTTCAAGTCTCATTATTCTTGATTTTTCATACAAAAATGACACAGAAATTTGATTTGAGAATGAGGTAAGGCTTTTTTGCATACATTCCAATGCTAACAAAATAAATAAATCTATTATTTTAAGAAATACTCGAATTCATTCACAGATTTGTCATTTTAGAAACAGTTTAGGGAAATAAAAAAAAGAAAATGAAAGCATTCAGATATTTTGAATGACTTTTTTCTCAACATGAAAATATTTAATTTGATCGTAGGTTGACTGATGTTTTTATTCTTAATGAAATGAGTAATTAGGAAAAAATTTTTATCAAAAAGTAAAATCCCTTTCCTTTTGTACTATGAGGTTTGAAAAAGTCTTTGTCACTTTTAGTTTATTTTAAGTTAGAAAATCCAGCTAAAAGGGATAAATCCCCCGATCTGGTATCACTGCTGCACACCCCACAGTGTCTTAGATATACGAAACTCTCTCTCTCTTTCTATCTTCACTAACTTATATCTGCCTCTCAACTCCCGTTCGCAATTTCCGTAACGTTTTCGTGACGCATTCACCAGCTTAACCCCGAAGTCAAGCGCGCCTAAAGAAGTTATACTTCAAAAGTTTTACTTCAAAAGTTTTACTTCAAAAAGGAATGACATTGACAAACATAAACTAAAGATGATGTGGTCTTGGCGCTGTTGTTGCCTGTTAATCGGGTCGTGGTTCGGACCCCAAGAGGGGGCAGACGGGACGCGTAGTGGATATTTCAGATGCTTGTATGACGATGTGACGATCGAAACAATTGTACAGGGAAGCGGGGACATAAGCAAATCCTATTCTGGACACACAATATGATATGCCAAGTGCCGATGGATCAACTTAGTGGTGGGAAATGATCGTCGCTTTTTTGCCTGCTTCGGTCAATTGATACTAATATAATGTGGTAGTTTATATAGTCACTTTTGTTACTGGGTCTTCTTGTTTGTATAGAGCACTTAAGGGGTTTTTAGGGGTATGCAAGGAGTAACTGCTCTCTGACAATTTATCAATTTACTGCACTTGTAGCAGTCTTGAGGCAGATGAAACTTTAATGCCGAACTTCACTTTATGTTTATTTTCACAGTGCCGAAATTCAAACTTTATTACTTAAATCTTTTTGATTATATGTAGGTATTAACCGGATTGACTGTACCATGTACCTCCTGTACAAACTGTAGTACAACTTATCAAGCAACCGCGTTAAATTATCTCTTCGAACTCTCTATTCTATGAGACCTTTCTTTTCCGACACCAAGCACTGACTGACTTCCCAATCGTTGTCCCCTCGCTATATCACATCCTACTTTACACATGAAAAGCGTTTTTTTTTGTTTTTTTTTTGTTTTACAAATCACGCGAACACAAGAACCAGAGATGAATGAATAAAAGAGATGGATATCTTTCGAACGTCTATCCCCCCAAAACCCAATTGTTTACATTGTTGTTTTTGTAATTTCAATCCCTGTCTGTGAATACGTGTGAGCAACGAAAAAAGTTACTAATGAAAGACCACCAATCAAAATTCAGAACGGCCGGCCGGATGTCATAAAACAGCATAATTTTGTATTCACCATATGGTGACACTCTCTTTTAGATAGGTCGGTTCGTTAGATATACGATTTTTCGGTTACCTCCAGAATCACCCCATTGAATTAATCCGACTGGAAGGAACAACTTATGTTATATGTGAAATTATTCCCTAACTGACTATTTAATTTTATACGCGGATGAATTTATATATTTAAAAGAGTGGTTGGTGTACTAGGGTTCAAATTATAAGAACTTTTAAAAGAAACATTACGAAAGCATTATGTGCTATTTATCGGATAAACTGCGATATTTTCTTTTATGGCAATTATCTATTCTTGTTTATTAAATCTATAAAAGTTATAATATAATTCTACGTGCAGTATTAAAATGTACATATTAATAACAATAAAAACTTTTCATGCCGAATTATAGTAGATGACCTTGATAGATTAGTACGTGACTAAAATGTTGGATTTTGCAAAAATTATATGCAAATTGATTGGTAAATTGTAAATAATTTTAATTTATACAGCCTGCTTGTGTTCAATTTAACAAGAAAACTTTTTTCATTACTCTGTTAATAAAAATGGAATTTGAATTGTTATTCGTAACTATATTAACCATTTTTGATAAAAAGCAGTGTCAAAATGTTAGAAACATATTAATTATCTGTGGTAATAAGTTAAAACATCTTATGTCAATTTTGTCCACTTTTCAGGAGAGCAATTTTAAACTTATGCAATGCACTACAGTTGATGACTTAATCGATTTTAAAACAGTTATAACTTCCTCATTATTTAACATTTTTTCACCTGGTTTGGCTTAAGAAATAGAGTAAGGAGAACACAATTCAAATAACGTTAAACAGCTAAAACAACTTAAGTCGACTTAAGATGTTTTAACTTATTGCCACAGAATATTCATTGCAAGCAAATTAACTGTCAACCGTCAAAATTCAAATTTTCATAGTGAACATGCCCAAACCAGTTTTCCAGGATATTTGAAAATTTTATGAATTTCGGTGGTGAATTCACCAACTTTCCGCCATCTTCCGGGTGAATTAACGAACTCACTTATACTAGTATATAAATGAGAATTTATGCGTGACTTCATGAATTTTTCGGGAAAACAGCTTGTAGGCAGCCGCCTTTCCACTAGAAAGATATCCATCTCTGTATTCCATTACCTTTGTTGTCTACTAGCAGTCCATATTATAAATATAATAAGTCAATGATTGTAGTATAGTATGGAATCCATTTTATGAAGTACATTCCATGAGAATCGAGAAGATCCAAAAACGATTTACTAGAGTTGCTGTTCGTAGATTACTTTGGAATATCGAAATGCCATCGTATGAGACACGATGCAAATTATTTGGTATCCTACCTCTTTTTAAGCGTAGGCAATATTTTTCAATTATGTTCATTCGGGACTTGATAAACAACCATATCGACTGCACTTTTCTTTTATCATTAATTATGGTTTTTATGCTCCATCTAGAATGCTTAGAAATCGCTTTTTATTTAATGTTCCTTATCATAGAGTTCAGTTAACTATGGTTGTAATGAACCAATTACCAGATGCCTAAGAGAATCTAATAATTATAGTAGTTTGTTCGGGTTTGATCTCAGTAGGGACTCATTTAAGAATAAATTAATTTTAACGCTAGGCTTTGGTGGTAGTATTTAAGTATTTTAATGTTGTATTAAGTAATCTAGCGAGAGCAGTGAATGTTCTCATTTGATGTGAAATAAATAAATAAAATTCGCCCGTCATCACTTTCCCTTTTCTGCGCAGCAACTCGCACCCGATCCATCTGTAAAGTGCGGCTGGGGTAGATTTAATTTTTCGAACTTTTCTGTGTGGCAAAGTTCCCATTGCCAATTAAAAGCCCGCCGCCATCCACAACAGTCCCTCAAATCACTCCGTTCTACTTAACCCATTGTGCGGGTGTCGGCCACACAATTGAATGACAATTGCGCCGCCAACGATACACCACAAAAATCTACCACTGCAAATGTGTTTGGTGAAAAATTGACCTCTTGGCCGCGTAAATTATTCCAGCGATAAGGAAGACATCATCTCGCGTCAACACGGTGTCTAAGTTCGTAGAACAGATAGAGAGAGCGGGAGCGTTAGCTGCTAGATTCACTGTGCAAACAGCGCACACCTTGTCTCCTATTGGAACGTGTCCAAGTTTGCGTCGCGGCAAAAACACCGCTTCCGCTAAAACAAGTAACGCAATTAAAATCGTTAAATGTGCGAGCCAACTGTGGTCCGGCAGTTTTGTTTATTGCTTGGATATTTCGCAGTCCAGCTGGGACGCACTGTTGAGTCACCAAGTCAGGTATAGCTCCGAGCTTGTGAAACATATGCGCCTACGTAATGGCGCACTCTGTCCGAGTCCGAGTCTCTCTTGTTGTCGCACAAAACTGGTTCAAGTTCGTTAGATAGAAAGTAGCTGTAGAGACAGACAGATCCACCAGTCGGTCGTTTGTTAGTTCGATTGCGAGCATTGCTTAGTTCAGCTGTGCATTCCAAGTGAAACTGGTCACGCGGTTCCAAGAGTTTTGCCCCACCAGAGCGATTATCATTTTTGTTTTTGTTGACCTTCCGTCACCTACAGTCTGACGTGTGCTTCAGCAAAAATTTGCCGATAGAGATGAAACTTTCGTTGTTTCTTGTGGCTTCGGTGGCATTGCTGCTGATTCAGTGCCAACACGCAAGTGAGTTCCACCTATGTGTCATACAAGTTGACGTGTAAACACAAATTTTTGTCCATAGAATGCCAAGAGGGGGGTGAGGAAGAGCCCACAACGAAGAAGCCGGGCTTCTTCAGACGGCTATTCGGCAAGAGCTCATCTACTACCACGACGACGACGACTACGACGCCGAGAAATGTCCCCGCCGTAGCACCAACGCCTGCCAGGAGGCCCATCAACCCCCCGCAGCCAAATCCTAGCGATCCATTTGGTAGTCCCAACACGGGATTGGGGCCGATTCCCTCATATCAACGACCGAAACAGCAGCCGTCTGGGCTCAGTTTGAGCTACGGCGGGCCCGGAAAGCAGGCAGGATTCCCGGCAGGCTCTTACGGGTCCTTGGCGCCAATGGCTCCAGTTCCAGCCAGTCCGACGCCAGCCCCAGTGACGCCGTCAACTACCACAACGACAACAGCCAAGCCCAGGGTGCAGGCTCCGCTGGCCAGGCCGGAAGATTTTTCTGATTTCGACTTTCCCAAGAAGGCGGTCTCTCCAACACCAGCACCAACACCAACACCATCAACATCAACATCAACAACGACGACCAAGAAGCCGACAACTGGAGAGGACTTCCCAGCTCTTCCAGCATCGCGCCGGCCTTCGATTAAGGAGGACTTTCCGGCCCTACCTGCAAGGCCGTCCTCTCCCGGTGGACAAAGCTCTACACCATCGTCGCCATCGGCTTGGTCGGTCACACCGCCCACCCCTGGCAATCGGGTAGCCTTCGTACCCCACGTCCCTGCAAGCAGCACAACAGTCAGACCAGGAACGCCCACAACCGCGAAGCCACTCGCCTCAGATGATGAGATCAGGGAGCTCACCGAAACACTGTACACCAAGGAGACCAACTCCCAAATGCGGCTGATCACTGTGAACGTCCAGGGCAAGACACGTTCCATCGATACCACTGACGATGCCCCACAACCGTAAGAACAAGTCGAGTCTTTCAAATTGTTTCCCATTAAAAGTCCTAAATTTTCAGCCTCCTCCAAGTCGACGAAAAGGCCTACGAAGCAGAAACCATTTCAAGGATGCGGGCGCTCTTCAACAACTACGAACTCGACACCACTGTGAACGAGCACATCACGCCCATGGAGCGGAAGGAGGAAAACGACTTCGTCGACGCTGTAATGGCCACCACTGTCATGCGTCAGGCGATGCTGTTCCTTCAAAACAAGGGTAAGCTTTGCTTTTACATGCCAAGGGATATTCTTAACCTCTGCAACTCGTTTAGGCCTCCTCACCCCTGACCCTAAGACTCACAGGGACCTCGTCAAGACGCTGTGGTTCACACCCTACTCCCGGGGACAGGGCAGAATCGGCAGTTCCGGCTTTGAACATGTTTTCGTGAATGAAGTCAAGAACGGCACCATCATTGGCCTGCACAACTGGGTCTACTTTAATGAAGAGGAGAAGGCCGGGCGCATCGACTACAAGGGCTACCTCAACAAGGTCGACTTGGGAAACGTAAGTCAAGTGAAACGTTTGCCTGTTACTGAACTTTTTGAAAAAAATTTCCCGCCAAACAGAAAGGAATAGTCCTCAAGACTCGCTTCACTCACAACGGTCTCAACAAGCCGGTGAATACGCTCTTCATTGGGACGAGTCCCGAGCTCGAGTTGGCGCTGTATACTGTCTGTCATCAGGTTCGAACCGACAAGCTGTGCCCGGTTTCGCTGGGAGGCAACAAGTTCGGCATACAGACGTACAGCTGGAGGTATCGTGGCAAGAATCTGATTGGAAGTGCATACCCAGATATATAGGTGAGGAACGACCGTAACTACTGAGATTTTATGATAGCCATATTTAGATACATGAAATAAAATGTTTTTTTTTTGTTTTAATGGTACTAAAACGTGATTTTTAGTGTCCACGAGAGATTTTTTATATAAATATTGCAATTGTGACCGAAAATATATTTAGATTCCCGATTAAAGAACAAATTCTAGCCTGGACGTTAAATTTACCGACGCCAACAATTGTGAAATTTGGATGGAGGCTATAGCTATTGTGAATCTTTTTTTAACTAAAACTCGAAACTGCAAGTGTCTATTGGTAAGGCCCAGACAATGCGTGATACTAAAAAAGATATTTAGTGTCCACGCTAGATTTTACTAGCTAGCAGTGGCGACATTTTTCACATAAATTTACCCATTGTGACCTACAAAATATTTGGTGTGAAGATTCAAAATGGTCATTAGTAAGGCCAAATGATTTCGAAGTTTTCATGGTAAATAGCGCGGTTTTCAAAACTCAATGGGCAGTTTTTCTATATAAAGGAAGCTATTGTGACCTATAAAATGTTAAATCATAACCTAATATATACAAAAAGTCCATAGAGGGATTTCCTTAAGATAGTAAGTAGACTGCACTCCAAACTAACTAAAAATAAATGCTTTCGACGTTTTGTTTGTAATTATGCAAACATTTAAAAAACATTTTTCATATAAAGTTACCTATTGTGACCTTAAATATATTGCAGACGCACAGAATCTTAGAAATACCCAAAAGTTAGGCACTTTGATAACTTGTTCCAGTATTGACGTTGAACTTGCAGGCCTCAAAACTGTGAAATTTCTTGAGAAAATATATCTATTGTGAACTCCTTTAAATTAAAGTCGAAAGCCGAAAGAAAAATTGATTATTGGTACGGCTCAAAGAGTAAGTTCTTAGAAGCTCGTTCGGTAAATATAAAGCGCGCTTGATTAACAAGCTCACAGTGGTGAACTTTTCTACACGAAATTATCTATTGTGACTCACTTTTATTTGAAGCTGAAGGTGAATGATTATAAGTAATGCCTTTTAAACTGTGTCTGGTAAGATATAGGGAAGTTGTATGTATGCACAAAATTTGGAACTGGATGAGATGAGACTTCTAGGTCTCATTGTGAATTGCTATCTTTGACAGATCGCCGAAGATGAAGACGAATCGCACAAATAGTATTTCTTCTTATCGCAGCAGCCTTTTCTTTTTATACCTTTAAACTATGGGCCATACCAATAAACATATTTAGTCCCGACATTAAATTCAAGTAATTCACAATGGCCATATCCTGCATACGAATTTCGTAGCTGTGAACTTCCTCAAATTGAAAATCGAGACCTAAATTTATTATAAGTACGGCGCTATGTTCTTAAATATTTCGAAGGTCACAATAGATGATTTTTGATTGAAAAATTGTGAATTCGTCAAATGAAACCTGTTCCTAGACACTAAAAACGATTATATGAATACCGCATTGATGCATTATATTCGATTTTTAACAACCACCCGAATGTGACAAGATTGAGATTGGTCAGCAAAGGTTTCTTTTCTTGTTTGTTCAATTACGACTGACTTTATATGCCATCTTATATCCGAACCAATTGCACTAGACCAATGCCAAGTTTCGCTTAAGAATGTACACAATAGTTAATCTTTGAACCATTCGCAACGATTTATTTCAAACAGTATATATGGTGGCTGTGATAGAAACATGAAATGAACCACAGAGGTTCTTCAATGAAATGTAGATGTTGGGTAGAGTATTATAGGGCTTTTAATTGAAGAAGAACCAACCTTTTGTTTCTCGAATAGGACTTTCGAAATGATAAATCTTTTGATTCTTAGACGCGTCTTATTCTAGTTTAACAAATCCTATAGCTGGCTGCGTGAAGTGTCACAACAAAGCAAATCAGGAATTTGTCGGTTTGTCAGTTAGTTGACATTATGGAAGTATGTCTGAAGACTAGAACGCAGTTCGGGCTAAAATTAAGTAGAGCTAAGTATGAGCTTTCTCTCCGCAAGGTTGCTAACTGTGGAGTAAGAATGTAAGAATGGGTTTCGCTTAAATCCATCTCAAATATTTTCTCTTGGGCTGTCAAAAAAGAAGCTAAGAGATTTATTTGCAATAGTAGAATTTATAACTTAGCTTGAATTGCGTACTGGTCGGCTTCCATTCTTTGCTTAGTTTCATCTCCCGACGAATTTGGATTGTAGCTTAATTTAAATGCGTCAAGGTAAAGTTCAGACAATTCCAATCAACGTAAGTCGACTAGACTAGACTTTGCCTGGGTAATATTGGTGTTTTCTTAATTACAATCGACTTAAATCCTAATTTTTCGTTTTCGCCTTGGCCTAAATAAAAAACCGTCAGACATTTTTTATCCCAAATGAAATCGAATGTTTTCATTGAAAATGGCGACATTTTTAAACTGAACTCAAGGAAAATCACCTGAAGATGAAGTGTTTTATTCGCAATAAGGGTTTCCTCCTTTTATGCGATCATCTTAAAACATTTTTCCTTAAAACGAAGAGCTCCCTATTCACAGAAACGATCTTCAATTCTATTTTGTCCACTGATTTATTATAAACGGTCTGCTAGTAGCTAACTTCACGCATGTTCCAAAACAGCAAAGCGCTACTTGTTTACAACGTGAAATTTAAGAAACATTATGTACAATTTAAACGAAAGCAACGAAAGTGATCAAAATATATGTCAAAAGGCTTAAATCTAAAATAGTAATAACATTTCACTAGCAGTTCATGGTTAAGTAATATTCGTTTTCTTACGGCTGTCATCTTCACTTTAATTAATTTGGGGAAATTGTACATCTCAAGTGTACATTTTCATTTTTAACTAGACACAAAATTGACAACCATAATTTTGCGACATTGCCTTTCATTCTGATCGCAAATGAAAAGCAGTCTAAATCAATAGACATTTCCATACAATTGCATGCTAACTGATTACCTACCTCTTTCACAATTTCAAATAGACAAAAACTGTGTCACACTTCCCACTCTGTTTCTATTTCATATCTATACTCAAGTGCTGATATTCACTGAACCAGTCCATCAACAGCGCACTCTACCACCTCGCATTGGAATTAAAATTTCCCCTGCGTGGCTGTCAACACTTTCTCAACAAATTCACCTCGGAAAACAAACAACTCCTTTTTCTCACTCTCTCCATCAAACAGTGGCATCCTGTCGATCGCATGCGCTCTCATTCTGGCCACCTTGTCGCCGGGGTATAGTCAACCACAGACGGAAAAACTTCATCTAGTAGTTATTCGGTCGTGTTGTGTCGTGTTTCGATCCGTGCAAGTGTTCTCGGTAGTGTGGAATCGCTTGTGCTCACTGTAGCAATAGCAACTTGAATTATTATTCTCACGCGGTGTGAATAACGTCTCAGTAAACATAAATAAATAAATTAAAAATTGCTTATCGTGCGAATATTATAATATTTTGGGTGCGTGCGCGAGTGAATGTATGCGTGAAAAATATGTAAAAATGTGCTCCTTTGTGACACCAACACGAGCGCCGTCGTTTTTGTGCGTCTTCTTCTGTTGTTCCTGTCGCGCGTGTGCTTGAGTGTAGTGTAAAAGAGAGGGCGCAAGCAACCAACCAACCAACTCACACATCCACAAAAGTGGTAACGAAAAAAGGGGATGAAATTAGATTTCTGTGTTATTTTCGTTTTTTCGTCGTATCGCAAGTTTGTCGTCGCCGTCGTAGTCGTCCTTTTTCCCAGCGAAATATCCCCCCAATCGGTTTGAAATTACAGTGATTTTGCTCGAATTTAATTGCTCGTCCTTTGGAAAGGGTTGTGCAATCGTACCTGTGTGTGCATACGGTGCAAAGTGCGAGAAAATGCGAAAAAACATCCATCCATCAACCCCCAGTGCGAAGTGAAAGTGAGTGTTATATAAAAATATAACAAGGACGACCAAGTACCAGTGACGGTGGGTGGAACGGAACACAAGGGAACGGAAAAGAGAAAAAAAAACCGGGAGCATCCAGCACCCCACACCCTTTGTCCAGGGGAGAATCTGTTCGCGTTTGTGTTTCGATTGTCGTGTTTGCAATAAAATTGCATGCGGATTCGTAGCGTGATCTATTAAAAGTGAACCACGGTTTGGAAAAGCTTCCTTCAACCACCTCCTCCAGCAGTGGGTGAAGCGAAGCAAGAACACCACCTCCTCCGCCATCACCACCACTACCACCACCACCATCACAGAAACAACCTTCAAAGCGCCAGCCAGCTACACAATAAAGGATAAACTTACACTTTTATGACGTCAGCAGGAGCGAACATCATCAGCATGGACCAGCCCAGTATCCTTGTACGAATTCTACATGCGATTCCGCATGTGAACTACACATTTCGCCGGGTTAATGACACTTTCAATCCGGACAGCGATATTTATCTCGAGGTATGTACAACTTAAACTCGACTCTTGCTGGCTGTATTCTTTTTCTTTTCCTTTTTGCCTCAATAGTATGGCAGAGGGCTTCTCCGTTTTATGGGGGCATCCAGCATACAGATGTATTCAGCATCTTCAAGTTCCTTTCTTTTTGATTATATCCCTTATCCGAGCCGTGTACCGTGTCCCTGTCCCTGTCCCTGGCTCTAAAGGATTCCCTCTTTCGGTTGTTTCTTTTGGATCCAATTCTTGATGTGTGTATAAATGGTGAAAACTGAAAATCTCTCGCAACGAAGTACTTTGTGTTTTTTTTTTTTTATAACGGAGCCAGGCAGGATCTCCATTATTCTCTTCCCCTCTACACTCGCATCCATCTGCTCGCACGCAATAGCTGGTGAGTTGAGTTGAGTGGTGAACTGTGATAAGGATGTGTGCGTTTTGAGAGGATTTCCCTGATTGCTGATGTGTGCCTCGTTTTCGTGCGGGGATGTGGTTGTTTTGGCCACCCACTGGGGGCAATAGTCCTTTTTTTTTTATCCTTATGACGTATTTAGTTGGAGGTGGGCTGGGTGGTGCTTAAAGACAGAGCGAAAGAAAAGAACTCACCATGTGGTAGGAACGAAGATAGATTTGACAGATTTTTACTGTCAAATGTCAGACAGTTAATTAAGTGGGCGAAAGTTGGAGGAAGAGGGATTGCCACCGATTTATTAAGAAAGCGCGTTTGAAATTTTTATTTTTTTGTATTTTGTCATGTCGTCCATTAAAGTATTAAGAGGTAGGTATTTTATGTCAAACAGGAAATGGGTTGTCAAAGTAAAATAAAATTTAATGAAACTTAGAAGTCCTTATAATACTACCATAGGTGCAATCAAACGTCTAGTCTTCGAAGGACAATTGGATTTACCTGTACTAGATTTCGCGAAAAATAGGTTTCCCGTTAACGTCACCTTTACTATATCAGTCATCCGAAATGTCAACCACCGAGAAGTGAATATTGCGTAATTTTTTATGAAATTTGTCGGTCGCCTCTCTGTAAACGTTAATTTGAAACCTTTTCCCGTGATCCATCTCCAAATATACATATACTCAAATACATTACGTCAGTCAGTTGTCAAATTAAACAAACTATCATTTTGAACGTCCCCAATATAAATTTTAGACACATCACCTCAACCTCCTGTCAGAATTAATGAATTAGAGGTTGAACTTTGTTTCGACAATTTTCAGTGACATTTAAACGTAATAGTTGGTGAGTTAATGACAGCTGGTCGGATTTTCAGTAATTTGATTGTCAAAAGAGAAAACTTGAATCTGTGCCCGTACTTTCTCAGTAAAACTTGGAAATATCACATTTGGGAGAGTGGTAAAGGTATTATCTCTGCAAGCCCAAAAATTACCACAATTTCTTGTTCAACTGTCAGCACTTCTATGACGTGTAGTGTTTGACAGATTACTACATTTGGGTACCTCAAACTTCTTCCTTCACCCGATCTTCTGATATTTTTTGCAAGATTTCGTAGCATGTATCGAATTGTTTATTTGGCAGCTGTCGCACCTCTAAGCGATGTTTGAAAAACAGGACATATCCACCACAACTTGACGTTTAAATATAGGACATTGACATTTCGATAACAGGGTGGGCCAAATATAAGTTTCTTTTTAAAAATGCAATAAAATGAGCAAAATGATTTTTTTCCCATGTATTATGGCTTTATTAGTAAGAACAAAGATTCCCATTAATTATGGAACACAGCCTCGTTCAAGTGGCTGCCTCGGCTGGCTTCGCTGTAGCGCATTCTGTCACTCCAATTTTCCAAGACCTTGTTGATGGTTTCGGGCTGTAGCTCACGGATTTTTTGGATGATATTGGACTTAAGTGCTTGAATCGTTTCCGGATTGTTGACATAATATCGGTCATTCAAGGTTCCCCACAAAAAAAAAACAATCCAAAGGGGTCAAATCTCAGTTCCGAGGCGGCCAATTGACTAGCCAATGGAAATAGCAAGCAATATGCTGTTTCAATATTCACCACTGCAAATAAGTCTTCAATATTTCTCAACGTTGTTCAAGCGTAAAGCGACTCATTTCGTTCCGCGGAGGTATGATACTGACTTCCTGTCAAAATGTAGAGCACGAAACAGCTGTCAGTGTCAAAATAACCTTTTTTTCAAAAGAAACCACTAGATAGCCCACCTTTTAGATCCCAACCATTGTGAATCCACCTAGAGGGCGCCTTCTCTAGGTGATAGACAAGAAAATATTTAAGCAATGCAATTCCTCGAAAGAAGCGAGCAATTAGAGATATTAGAAATAAGTTTAGAGCTTAAAAAAAAAAAACTCTCCCAGCCTCTGAGCCCTTGGACGGTTACCCAAAAACTGCTTTACATCTTTCAAACGGCCGAACAAGTGCGAAATGCTTCTTCTTTTCCCTGAAATAGGTGCTTCAACCATAGAAGACCTGTATCCAGTCGAAGAGGACCCGGATGTACAAGAAATGTCTAAATCATAATGAAATTTAAAGCCCAAGTTTCCTTCCGTCACCTGCAGCCGGATGTGATCCTGGTGTGAAATTATATTCATCATCTTTTCTCCGCCTCGATGATGATGAATCATCTCATTCCCATCGTTCGACCCTGCCTCGCGCGCAAAATACATAAAGTCCTCGGCATCCGTTCCATCTTCCTTTGCGGTAAATGTATTTGCACTGTAATGTATATTATATAGGTAGCACGTAGATTACCTGCTTTGGAGTAAACGCCTTCGTGAACTACTTTTTTCAGCGAGCAACTTGCCGCGGAGGACTCGTTCTTCTTTCGTTTGAGGGTTTTTCTCTTCTGTTTTTTTTTTTTTGTGTTTTGCGTTTTGGGTGAAACGAAATTCATTCTGTTTATCTTTGCCTTCTGCGGAACGACAAGGGAATGCACTCTAAATGCATCTCCGTGTCAGTGTGGACGGGAGGGTTTTTATTTTTTGACTTGTCTCCCGGGGGACAAGGGAGATTCACTTTAGATAGCCGGCCTACTCATATCTGCCTACCTGTTATATAATATGTGCTGTTATCTCTCTTGCTTTTGTTTTATGTTTAAATTATGAAGGAGATAAACTGCAGCAGTGCATCGAATGACGTAATAAATTTGGAGTGTGTTACCTGTCAAAATTGATGTTTTATGGGTCATTACGACAAAGAGAAAGAAAGCGGCGCATTGGGAGTTTACACGCCCTGACCTGGCCGGTTTGTCAAGTGTTTTTCCGGTTCTACCTGAAGTCGGGTGGGTGTAGGAATATACTAAACGGTGTTTCGTGGTTGACACAGTATACGACAGAGAACGCATTTGTCATGGCACTGACATTGAGTGGAGGGTTTAGTTTGTTAAATGAGTCGGAGTTTCTATTGACAAAGGGAGCGACAATAGGATTCTTCTTTGAAAAAGTGTGACAAATTTGTGAGTTAAATTGGCGGCCTTGCTTCGACCGAATGCATTCGAGAAGGGAAATATTTTCTGCATCAACAATGGGATTGGAATGTTTGGTGAATCGGAAACGCTGTAAAAGGCCGAAGGCATTTCTTTTCGAGGTTGGTATAAAGCTGTAGCTTGGGTATTGTATTATTTTTACTATTCTTTAAGTGCCTAATACCGGTGAGTTTGCCCAGCGCTAGGTTACATAAAATGGGTCGCTGGCTCGGTTTTGAGAGTGACGGATCAATCGATGGGTTGCTGTGAAGATTGGACTAGTATAGCTCGTTAGAAACGGTTTAAATGCGGAGATGACTCTTAAAATACGAACTCGTGCCTAATTTTTGTGCCCACAGTGCACCTGAGTATTAAAACGGCAGCACCTACATGAAGTAAGTTTCATATTCTTACTAGCGGACCCCCGCCTATTTTGCTAGACGTTTGAATGCGTGAAAATATAAAAAAAAGAAGCATTTTTTAAACAAAAGTGGCCCAAAACCTGCACACATTTAAATACAAAAATTTTGCTAAACTGTGCAATAGTTCGTAAAATGTTGGAGGACATACAATTTTGCAAATCAGTTTTATATATAAAGATCTGCGCACCCGATGTTACTTGTCAGCCTTGACGACTTTTTGCTTTCATGCTCCAACCTCCAAATAGTGTTTGAAGCTTCGACGGCCGTCAATACTCAAAAAGCGGTTTTGAAACCACTTCAAGGCCTTTAAACTTCTCTAAACATGTAATAAGCACGTTCAGTATTTGTTGGTGGCTTCTTTCCGACCCCTGCAGTTTATAGCTCTCTTGAGCTCTCGTTAGATCCTCGTTAATTACGTCTACAGTTTAGATCGGAAACCATTTTTGTTTTCTGATAGGCCTCTCGGCTTAGTTTAAAGCCTGTTGTTAGTTATCCACTCGAGGGTTTTCCAATCGTGTTTAGTAAAAAAAAAAAATAAGTTCGAATTTGGCAAGTCTTTGGCCAAAGTTTGCGAAGAAAGCCCCCGAAGGCTTCAAATAACTCGGTTCTTGTTTAGGATGAACAAGACGCCCTCTTTTAAGAGGACATGTCCTCTTCTTATCTTAAAAAAATGTCCGGTATCTTTTTGAAAAAATATGCAATTTGTGCTCTTTTTGGGATTTCTCAATTTACGGAATTCTTTGACACCACAAAACTAGAACAAAACATTTATTTTTCAAAACAAATTCGGGAATGTGCTCCATCTTTCTGGTGTGAACACGACCTAAAATATATTCGTAACCGAACTCATTCATTTCTGAACACAACACCATCTTTTGTTTTTTTTTAAAAAATCGTCTGAACACACCCACTCATTTGACAGCTCAATTTCTGTAGTAAATATATCGGCTTGTTTTGTTATGTTTAGGTATCGTGTGTGTGTTTTTTTGAAGTGAAAAGAACTGAATTAAGAAACAAAATGCCAAAACGTCAATGTAGACAGACATTTAAACAAAAATACGGACAAATGACAAATAAAATCAAAGTCAATAATTAAATCAGAGCCATTATTTTATTTTATTTTATATTTATGGTTAGAATTGACATAATTTATTTTTAAAGCTTGTTTGTTTTTATTTATATATGTGAATTTGTTAAAATTGAGGTTTTTTGTTTGTTTTAGTGAATTAAAAAAATATAATTATTTTGTTATTTTGGTTGTTGATTTTTGTTCTTCAATTTTTCATGTGAGATTTTTGAAGGTGTCCTCTTTTTGCTGGGCATGGATCTGGTCAGCCTTGTCTTGTTTAACTCGCGTTTTTTATGGCTCTGTATTTGGAGTTCCATCCTGAGCCTCTCTTTTGTCTATAATTTCTTATGTGCTTCAAGTACCTAGATCTTTACGTGCTTTGTTAAAGTATAACGTGGCTGATATAGGAAGAGTCACGTTCGGGGTGCCTAACTAGATTTTTGTAGTAGCTTTGGCAGAACTTTGACCACCAATTTCGGCCATATTGGAAAATCTTTTGCTGTCATCCAGTCAATGTCAAACAGACTATATTAATTAATAAATGTTGCAAGGAAGATATGACAGTCAAACTTTTTGACACTCTTAGGTCTGTTCCTTTACTTTTGTTCTGTAGCAAGAATGGAAGAAGAATAAATACTTACGAAAAAGTTAGGGAACGGTTTTGTAGAAATCTGTGATAAATGACAGATGAATAATTTAAAAAAAAAATTGGTACGAAAAGTTGTTAAAATATCTGATAAACTCGAAGAACTTGCTAATTTACAAACAAAGTTAGTTGATTCATCTACCTAGCGATTAAAGTGATTCGGGGAATTAATCGAACTTCTTTTTTATGAATCCGAGTGTTGCAACAATGCAAAATGGTGTCACCGGTCCTAATGCCAAAAATAAATAACAAAATTATGACACAATTCAATTTATTTGGAGGAAACTGTGGCTCGATGACACCGAGTATGTGGAAGAGTTTGTACTGATTGAACTACAAGCATTCGAGAAGAGGAAAAAACGACTGACTTACAGCTTTTTCAATTCTTACACCAAGAAATTTGTTAAGTAAAAATTCGTAAGACTCTCAGGGGAGGGAGGGGTAGTATCTTGCTCTCTTTTACGAATTTTTCGAGTCAAGGAACTCCTATAGTCTATTGAGTAAAAACTCGTAAAAATTTCTAAGAATTAGTAAAAACTTGTGAGATTTAAAAGTAAAGGAACAGACCTAATGTGTTTATGAAGCACACTTGGGCACTAGCTGTCATTTTCATTTATTCCCCTGTTAATGTCACATTAGCTCTGCTCAGGTTATAAAGTGACCTCTGATGATGCTCTAAACGATTACTTTTTGACAACCCAATCCCTGCTTGAAACTAAGAGAGATAAACGTCAATTTATCAAAAAATCGTTGTACAAGTTTATTCGCAAATTTCGCTAGCTTCGTCAAGATTTAATTTTGTTCATTTTATTGCATTTTTAAGAAGAAACTTGTATTTGGCCCACCCTGTACTTGAATGTCCCCAAATGTGTCAAGCAAAATATGACAGCCAAACTATTTGACACCGGCCACATTCAGATTGATTGGTCTGGATGAGATGTAACCTGAACGCAAAAACTAGATTGGTCGGGAACGTCACTTTTTCTACGTCAGCCACATATAAGAACTGTCAACTTAGTACTCAGTCAGGAATTTTTCGACTAGATTCGTCGGCTACCCCTCCATAAAGGTCAACTTTCCCCCAATCAGAGCCGAGTTTCATCTAGTGAGAGAGCTGTCAGACTTACTAAACTAGATACTTGAACGTCCCCACTCTTTATGACAGAAAACTGTCAAATGTCGTACAAAAAAAAAAAAACCTCTTGGAGAATAAGAAAGTCAAACTGTTTGCCACTGGTTTTTCGGCAGAAAAAATGACAAATATTCGATGCATTCTGGTAGCTTAGGTCATGTTGGTATTGAATTCCATGAAAGCTTCTCTTGGTCGTCGGTTGTCCTCTATCCTCCTCTCAAAAATGCATGAGGCTGTCTGAAATACATTCATCGGCAAATCTTCGACTCTCCGTCATACATTCCTGGGGTTAATACATTTTGAAGAGTCTGTCTAACCAGTTTGTCCAGCAAACGTCTAAAACAGCTCGAAGACTGTTAGGACTGTAAGGAAGGTGGAATTTGAAAAATGGGAAGGTCTTACAGAAAATATGTGAGGGAATACGTTTCGGGCACTTCACTTTCTAACCAAGAGTGTAGGTTGCATTTTGAAGGGTTTCTGTTTTCACCCGATGTTTGGCCTTCCTAAGTGGGACTGCTGATGTATGAAAAATTTGGTTTTTCGTTGAAATTTTTAGAAATATTGTTTTTTTTTTCGTTGAATTTTCTTCCCGAGCTATGCTGGGCGCTTATAGCTGGCAACGCTGTAGGCGCGTAGTCTGCAGCCTCTCCGCACCTGGCGAAGAGTTGCTGTCGTCTATTTTATCCCAGGTGCTGTTCTTCTATTGTACATCTGTAAGCCCTCAAAGTCGCTTCCCTAAAGCTCGCTCTGTCGTTGGGCTGACCTCAAATTCCACGACTACGTTGGCAATTCCATCTTTATGCATGTTGCTCGTTTCGGATTCGATGGGAAAGTTAAAAGTGTTCTTTTCAGAGGCTTGGTTTACAAATTGGCAGTACTTTTTTTGGTAATTTGACAGTTGACAGTTAATTTGTGGCCATTTTGGTTTGGCATTTCTTACTTAAGAGCCTCTGCCTGAGACACTGCAACCTTCCGTTCTCTACGATCCGGCCGGGCACGCCTCTTTCAGTTATCTGGAATCCGAGGTGGCTTGTTTTTTAAAACGGACGTTCGGTCTTCCTTGAGGAAGAGTACCTCTTAGCTGACGAAATATTGCCCACTCGCTCAATGTGGGCAAACCAATGTAGTCGACGTATTTTTTTGACTGCGTCCACTTCATAGAATTCGCGGTTGTAGCTTCTTCTCCTTCCGCCAGGTTTCCCATTTCACCTTGAGTATTATAGACGACCCTATATCTGCTCAAGAAACTATTAAAAAGTGAGAAGAAGCCTCCGCTGCTGCCTATTTCCTACTTTCGCATTCGTCAGTTCGTCATTTGGTTTGACTTTAGGGTTGGTCCTTGATGAGGTGCTAAAGGTCCATTCCGCTGTCTTTACCATGACTGGTTTCTGTTTCATTTCATTTCAAAGAAAGTATCTCCTTCATCAATGAACGGAAACATCTGTCACTTCCTCCCAAAACTGACTGAGTTGATCGAAACTTTCGAAACCCTTGGAAACGCTGTAACGTGTGACTCACCTCGCAGGGACTGTGAATGAAATACTTTTACCGAATTCTGTGGCTCATTCAATTCGCAGAAGGAATACAATTTCTCCTTTCTGCACTCGGGGTAGAGAAAACAATTATTTTTGGCAGCTGCAATTATTTCAATGAATCGAATCACCACACAAACACAGACCAATCAACTTGAAAATTTGCATATAGCTAAACAGAAACACAGATAGATACACGAAGAAGTTTCGTTATCGCTCCGCACTGTCCGTGACGACGTCTGTTACCAGAAATGTTTTATTTAAACAGCCGAAAACGAACAACAACGGACCGCTGTGTGCGTTGAGTCATACTCAAACTATAACCAACCAACAAGGGACGGGCGGAGGAGGTGCCACCGCGATTTGTTATCGCTTAATTATTTACTTTCGTTCCAGATACACAGTCAAACTAAATTACGCGTCGCTATCTAGTGTTTGTTGTTGAAAATATTTGTCGGCGCGAGTTTGGGACACATTGGTAATCGGTGGCCCTTTAGTGGTTTCTGGTTCTTCCCATTTGACTCTGAACGCCGTACGTTTTGTCCTAGATCTGTGGTGGGTAGGCGACAACGACAAAGATGCTTCAGAAAGGAACCTATCGAGTTCAAGGTCTGCTCGCTTGCCTGAGTGCACTTTGATGGAACCAATCCCGCATGCAGCTCGAGTGCTCTTGATGGATGTGTGTAAAAAAAATCTCAAGTTACGTATTAACTCAAAGAATGCATTCGCGTCATCGGCAAAATTGCAACCCTCACCGACTTGACCCCCAAAAGCCTTCAATTTTGCAATATAATCCTCCCTCTATCCACTGCGCGCTCTGCCTCTCTCGAATGGCCTGCCGAAATGTCAGTCGCGCGAAAGAGAGAGGAAGCGACAGAAATAAAACACCGGCCATACCAGAGTTTCGAGTTTGGCACTGTGTGACGTAAGTGCAGCCAGCGCTGATTGTCAGTATCATCGTCATCACATCATCATCACCGTCGTCGTTATCGTTATCCTTGCCATTGTCCCAGTTACCCAACCCATTTGCACGAGAAAAGCTTTTGCGGCGTTTTTTTGTGCAAAACAGAATAAAAACAAAAAAAACATAAGAACCCGAGCAAAGAATCCCGGTTTTGTTTAACGTGGCGATTATTGTTAATGAGTTACAAAGCAGGGTGGGCACCGAGAGTCCTCGGAGAGATTAGATAGGTTAGGATGGAATCACCACACCCATCATCGCAGCAGTATATGGTTGACCTGGATACGTCTCGGTCGTTTTTTAGCGATCCCCTGGTCGTGTGTGCGAGTACGCAAAAGTTTTGTAACGATTTTCCTGAGCGGCCTCCTCCCGTTTTGTATTGTAAATTAAAAATTCATTCCTCGACCCCGATTCGATGAGGTTTTTTTTTGTTTTTTTTTAGCACATTGCTACTGAATATTAGGGCCTGGAATGCGGGACAAGAGGTTTCGCATTACTTGCGGTGGAGGTTAAGTGGGACTTGGCGGGATATGAGTTTTACAAGTGCGGGATTATTGTGTGCCTCCCGTTTCCAATTAGCTCACCTGCAAGGCAACCTTACGAAGTCGGCTGGCACATTTTCCGGCCAGAAATTAATGCATTCGGAGTACAACTGTGGAATTCCTTGAACGAAGTCGTTTTCATTTCACCAGGACACCATTGCGTGTTGCGAGACTGTTTGTTGTGTGCAAAAGGGGAGGGGGAAAGAAAAAGTGTGGTGACCATTTCACTGAAAGTGACTTACATCACGTGTGCTTTTGTTGGTTGGAAACTGGTAGTGAACATTGAACAGTCCCAGGCAAACGAGCGTCTCAATATCAAGGACAGTTAAATTCGAATTAACGCACTTTGGAGGTTGTCGAGTATGGTCGTAAACTTAATTAAATCAAAGACGGGACTAGGATGTGGATACGGAGGAGGGAAGCAACAAGCTTGTCGATTGAATTATTTAGAAGAAAATGGATGAAAGGGGACTGCCAAATGGGAGAGGGGTGTGTTCACTAAAACGCTGTAAAATTAAATGAATGGGAATGGGCTTTTTAAACGGTTTTTCTTTTGACAGATGGGAAGAGGAGGTTTTGGGTAGCTTTTCTCAACAGGACTTATTTGAGCTATCGGTTGCATAGCTCCTCAACAAAGACTGGGTAATTTTCTGTTATCATTTCTTAATTAATTCATATTTTGACAGTGACAGCTCTTTCGAGCTGAACAGATATGAACATAGACGCAAGTTAGAAGAAAGAGTGCACTTTCTAAAAATAGATTTTAACTGTAATCAGCTTAAAGATCGATGTTTTTTTTACTTTCAATGGTTCATTCACTTAAGCTGACTTACTGAGTGTTAAAATTGTAATCCAAATATACTTAAAAAAAACTCAAAAACTGTTTTAATGGGCGACGGATACAATTATTCCTTGTTCTGTAGACGACCCAGCAGATCAGTCACTTAAGCTGACTTTCTGCGCGAAAAAATGTCAATGCGAATCTACTTAAAAAAAAATCAAAAATTCTTCTAATGGGCGACGGATTCAATTCTGAACACGATGTGCGTCTTGTTGGCGATCCCGCAGTTGTTCAGCCACCTAAGCCGACTTAATCCGCGTCAAAATTTCTACTAAAATGTACTTAAAAAGCACTTGCCGACGAATTCAATTATGAGTATGATCCTCGTGATTCAGTGTATCCAGCAGTGATTCAGTCACTTAAGCTGACTTACTGAGTGTTAAAATTGTAATCCAAATCTACTTAAAAAAAACTCAAAAACAGTTTTAATGGGCGACGGATTCAATTATTCCTTGTTCTGTAGACGACCCAGCAGATCAGTCACTTAAGCTGACTTACTGCGCGAAAAAAATTCAATGCGAATCTACTTAAAAAACTCAAAAACTCTTCTAATGGGCGACGGATTCAATTATGCTCACGATGTTCGTTTTGCTGGCAATCCATCACTTATCCAGTTACTTAAGCCGACTTACTGCTTGTCAAAATTTCAATCCAAATCTACTTAAAAACTCAGAAACTCTTCTAAGAGGCGACGGATTCAACTATGATCTCGATGTTCGTTTTGATGGCAATCCATCACTGATCCCGTCACTTAAGCCGACTTACTACGCGTCAAAGTTTCAATGCAAATCAACTTAAAAAAACTCTTCTAATGGATTCAATTTCAAATATGATTGACGCACGATCTAAGTGTGGTACTCATTGGCTTAAGTCAGATTACTGCATTTGATTAATCCAGCTTAAGCCAAACAACGACTACTTTATTTTCTTTACTGAATTTCCGGACCATAGTTGGTTTAGTGGTTAATTTCAAACGTTGGATAGATTTTCGTCCACTGGCTTTTTTTGTAGCACATAGTTTGCGCATCATTTCGTCCACTCAAGAAGACCGACACAGGCGAACGTCTGTATACCTGAAATTATTTTTGGGGCACAAGTCCTCTGTCAAGGTTCTCGACCGAGGAGTTCCTCGAAAGTACGGGTGTTGAGCTTTAGTTGTTTCATATACCAGTTTCATATACCAAAAGTCGACTTTTTGGAGGGTCTCCGCGTCTGCTGTCAAATTTTATTGAAAAACCGTCTCTCTTCAGTTTCCAGTCGCTGCACCGACTTTTGTCGAACTACATTTACCTATGCAACTCCTCGCTCCTTCGCTGAATGGTAAATTCCACACAACGGAATAATTGACGCCCTGCCAACCGCAACCCTCTGCCAACTATAGCTGCAGCGTTTTTATTTTGTTAATCTGCAATCCAAAAGTTTGGTTTAAACTAAAACAAAAAGCCAGCCACCGGAATGACAAAAAGCACGCACACACAAAGCGAGTTTCACAATCAAATTTATCTCAACGAGCATGCAGAATGGAAAGCGAAGCTACTCGCATCGCTCAGGCAGGCATTCCGCGCGCCATATTTAATCTCTTGTAAATCTAATAAAACATCGTCATGGGCTCAAGCAAATAAAAGCAAACAGCATTAGTTAGCTGGATATGAATCACCCGAACAAGGAGCATCATCTCGCCGCGTTGAATAATGGCATTCTGTCAGCGCAAGGACCCTCGGCATATACAACAAAAAGCAAGCGCACACACTCCGAACAATTCGTTGTTCATCTTTGCAATAAAAAAAAGGACTCTAAACTAAACTGTCATCGGTTAGTGGAACGGGAACAGAGGATCCGCGCCCTCACTTCAGATGTATGTCTTCTAATTCGTCTTCAACTATATTCGTTGAGGGAAATTCCTTCGCGAGTCAGACTCAGAGCCAGAGTCAGAGTCTCCCTGCGACCAATACCCAAAGCAGAAAATTTATTGCTGGATGGCAGATGTTTGGCATTTGTTTCGGGGACTTTCTAAGGAGACATGCGGCTGATAACTGTGCACAGATTTTCCCTTGACTGGGTGTGTATATGTTTGGCCGTTTTATTGCGCTGTCAGTTTCTGTGTGTTGCGGATTTTTGTAGTTGACTATTTTTCAGGCGATTCATGTCACACGCCAAATGAATCATGCGGCCAGATGTCGGGACAAATTTTGGAAACCTTAATCCACGTGTCAATAGTGTGTCGGGGAGGAAATGTTTCAAATGCCGTTGGATGTCCGACTGTGACACGAATGTAATCGATACATGCGGCTGGAAGTTGACCGAAAATTTGTTGTGCACTTTAATTAGATGTGACAGTCGGAGCAGAGTGTTCCGGTGGAGGAAACTTGATCCCTTTCGGGGTGGTTTTAAATACTGATTTTCTGACGGTGTCGTCGAAGTTATGAAGTCGACATTTACCCGGAAGCATGGATATTTGGAGATGAAATCGATTTTCGGGTTGGAATTTTATTTTTGGGCTCACAAATTGGGAAATTCACTTGACAGCTCACGTGGTGGTCAGCAGGCGCACCCAGAGGTCCAATCTGAGAGACACATCTGGGCGGTTCATCCGCTGCCAGGAACCAAAGATAGTTCCTATTGGGACTTTGTTCGTAGGGCCCTATAAAAATATTGCTGATTATATATAACAGGCATATTATTCACTCCCTTTAATCCGGGTTAAAGGTTATAACCGGGTTTAAGTGAGTTAAACCCAAGTCCATAATATTCAGTCGCATAAAGCCAGTTTTTTTTAAACTTGACAGCGTTTAATCCGATTGTATTTAAACTGCACTCCGGAGACCGGTTTAAGTACTTTAACTCGGCCTAAAACTCAATTTCATAATATTGACATTTTATTTCTCGCAGGGCGCGAGAAATAAGAAAAGTACAAAATAAAATTGAAAGTAAAAAATGTATTTCATTCATGAAATGGAGAGCTGACGGTAAATCAACGTCGTCCTCGATTTTTTCGACTGAAGAAAGAAGCATTTTGGAGGCTACATCCCATGATTCGACTAATGCACTAAAAACTAAAATCGGCACACTACAAATCAAATTAATTTCCAAGTGGCAATCAACAAAAAACAAATGTCATTATTTGTGGAATTTGACATTACGTAGGTTTAAATCCATCTTTAATCCAGCGGGTTTAATGAATGTTTTTCAGTGAATAATATGGACATAGGCTAAAATTGTCGGGTTTAAAAAATGCAGATTTATGATCGGGTGTATAATTAACTTAAAAACTGGAGTAAATTAATTATTGTTTATAAAGTTCTCAATTTAAATAATTTATTGTTTCAATTTCAAATTTCAATTTGATTCAATCTTATTTGTATTTATTACTCATGCAAATGCCCTTTAATACAACAATATGTCAAAATGAAGTCTATGTTTATTTATGTCACTTTAATGACATCTGAGGTTTTTTTTTTTGGTTATAATAAAAGAATTCTGTAAAATGGTAAAAGGAAGTGGTTTGATTTTATCAATGTGGTTTTGAGTTTTGTCAATTACAAAAAAAAATATATACAAGGAAATCCAGGGAGTTGGAAATCGAGTGTAAAATAAAGAATCAAGCAAAACAGTATATGAATAGCATTAGGTATTAATAAATGATAAGCAAAACAAATAAGTTGAACTTATTATAAAAAATTAACTATAGAAATTACATTACATTATTTTTACTGGACAACATAGAAAATATCAAAATATACATAAAAAATAAAAAAATAAAAAGATCCGCTATACCTTAAACACCGACAACGATGTAGATGTCATATATGTGATCTCCTCCACTATTTCCGGGAACATAGCGTTGAAGTCAAATTTGATTTATTTAATTAAAACAATAATAAATATTAATTGATCTATTTAAATAAAACAAGTAAAAGTGTTGTAATCGGCCTGGCGGATGCTTTGATACCCTCCACTGCATACAAGTCATGCAAGATTTTAGGCATGTGAGGTAGTACGTAATTACATTGAACAGGATGTTTATCAGAATCAAAAACAACGTATTCCACTTTTACTGCTTCTGAGATATTCAAAGAAATCGTTTCTGAAGCCGTGGAATACTCATATTTTGATTTTTACAGCAAATATCTGAATTTAGTACTTGAATAGAGTTATTCTGATTTAAACAAGGACGTGAAATAAAAACTACAAATGTTTTGATTCTAACCCAAGTATTCAACTTAAGAAATCTCTGGAATTAGTTGGCTTTTGAAACTAACAAAAACAGTAATAGAAAGATCTCAAGAAAGAGAATTAAAATTCATCGTCAACTCGATTTTTTAAAAAAAAAAAGGGAATATATAGCTTTTTATTCTCATAAACAGGTATAGGTACAGGTCCACAAATATTAAAAATCAGCTTTTGAGTAATCTAATTACGATTCTACCTGTTGTTACCTGTTCAAGGGAAATTTCTAGAAAGTGCTTCTATTGTAAAAATAGTACAGGTGTGACATACTTAATAACAAAGTGGTTTAATCCATTTTGAATACCAACCTGACGACGATAAAAATAAGTCCTCTCACAAAATTTCACTTGCCTAGGTAGCTTCTTTTTGACGCTATCGTGTTTTCAACGGACAGAGACACATGGGCCTAATATTGATTATGTATGGGAGGTACCAGAACTACTTGACCGACATAGCCCATTTTCAATACCAACCTGACGACGATAAGAATAAGTCCTTTCACCAAATTTCATTCGCCTGTGTCAATTCCTTTGTGCGCTATCGTGCTTTCAACAGACAGACAGACGGACATGGCTAAATCGATTCAGAATGTGATCCTGATTCAGAATATATGTACTTTATGAGGTCTCCTGTGACTCCTTCTTGGCGTTACAAATATAACGACAAAGTGAATATACCTTCCTGTGGAGGGTATAAAAATGCATATTAAACAATCCAACAATGCAATTCTTACCAATTTATATCTAAGGGGTCGTTTACATGTTTTCCATTTTTCCAGTCTTCATTCATTAACGGATTTATTTCTTATTAAGATGTTGATCTCACTTTTTTAGGGAATTTTTATGTACTTTAACAAATTACTTTAGTTCCCGTGTCAAATCGTAAATGACGCCATCAAAAGCATTGCATTGAAATGATTACCCTTATTAACTCAACAAAATTTATATATCAAATCTACAAGCAAAAATGTTCATTTCAACAGAATGTTTGTAGTACATATTTATGATCTGAATTTTGTTTGGCTAACAAACATTTTGCATAAGTTTTGTCAATTTCACAAAAGTGATTTTTGCTTCTGTTTTAATGGATATAACAAAAACTTTGTTAATTCAACTATAAAATTGTTCAATTGATACAACATTGATTTATTGAACAACAAATTATGTTTTGTCAATCGGACAAAGTAGTTTTATAGCAAATGTATTATCCGTTTGACAAAATATCGTTCAAATTGATAAAACTTGAGTTGTATTGATAAATTTCATTTATTCAAATTTACAAAAAATGTTTTTCAGTTCAACAAAACTAATTTTGTTGAAATTTTAGCATCAAATTGTGTCAATATTACCTGGTATTCTATTTTTAGTGCATGTTGCCCTTATTGCCGAGTCGTTTAAGAAATTTGACAGTCGTTTGCTTAATAAAACTTTTTGAGTGTGGAAGCCTATTGCCATAAAATCTGCTTCAAAATTGAAGCTTACAACGAGCAACGACAGTACCAAGTTAGCCCCAGGTGCGACCAAGAGTAGGTGAGGTTAGGTAAGGTGGCTGTCAAGAAAGACACACTTAGACCATTTTGGTATCGGTTCTTTGTGATACCACATAAGTGAGGGCCAAACCAAGCGAAGGACCTCCACCATAGAAGTGTGGATCGACAGGGAATATTGGTACCTTTGAACGGCCATCTTGTACACCTACAACTCATCTATAAATGAGGCAACTGAACTTCCGACAAAGTTATTGGACATTTCATCTAGCTTTTTTCTCTCCGCTGACCTGGGGGCAGATTCCGTATAAAAATAATCCTCGGGGCGATATCGTTTTTCAAACTTTGATGACCATAACAAGTTATATTCTGTCCGAATTTGTTTCACTATCGTAAGCTTTCATAGCATTTGTGAAAAATTAACTGGATTAAGGATAACTGGATTTTTACACTTTGATGCTGTTTTTGGAGGTCTATCGATTCGACGATAATCGTCTGAAAAATTACGGAGTGAGTGTCCTGATGTCCCATTCAAATCTGTCAGGAATTCGCGTTGGTAATCTCCTTTCAAAGGCGAAAAGTAGGGGTTGTTATAGTCGGTTGTACATTTTTCCTTCGCTACGCCCCCAGGCGGCGCCCGCCGTTCGCGTCATGCTCGGAAGTTCGCTGCTCGAATGACGCGCTTTAGAAAGTACCTACCAAACCTGAGATCCAAAAGGGTGTGCCAGAAGTCACTAGCAGAGTTTTCCCCGACAGAAAAATTTCCCTTCGCAGGTCATCCACCTCTGGGTGTATATGTTTGCACCCAGAATTTTTCACCACCACTCTGTATGTGGATTTCGCATTTCAAAATTGCTATCGCTACCCGGACAGTGAATTAACAATTCCCGACCAGTATCGCCACATCTTCACCACCATCCCCGGCACTTTAATCAAACTATTTCCCATCGAGATATACACATTTTGAACAGGGTGTACCATGTACATTTGAATTTCATTTTAATTTCGCGGAAATACCTCCTCCTCGCTATTTGTTCTTCAATTGTTGCGTCCTGCATGCGAGCATGATGGCCACAACAGCAAAAAATACCCTGCTGAAACCCGAAGCACATTCCCCAGTTATGATATCAAGTGGAATTTGCTTTCAGCTATTCTAGCGGAATTTTTCCCCCATTTTGATAGTGCATTCAGTTGGGAATGGGTTGGGTACATTCTTCCACTGCTGATGCATTGAAAGGAGGAAAAAAATAAATAAAAAGGAAGCATCTCCCGGTGAGGTTTACTTTTTGATTTTCTTTTTTCGCAAAACATTCCCAAAGACCTCTAGTCACGTTTTGCAATTTAAAATTCGCTCAGTCCGCACCGCCACAGACGGCCAGCCAACACATGTTTCCACACTTTTCCACCCCAAGCCAGAGATGACTCTGGCGATATGCCGGCCGATGGCAAATCTCAAGTGACGCAATCAATTTATCGCTGAACACACTGTTTCTGAACGCGTCTACCTTTCCAACTTGCTCTTCGGAGAGGAGGAAAGTTTTTCTATTTATTGTTTATTGTGGAACTAAGTAGTTTTCGTTGAAGAAAATCAACCGAACTGGGAGAGAAAAGAAAAACATACACCATAACCTAACCAGCAGCATGTGTGCGCCAGGCCGACCAGCATGGTCGTTCGGAAAGATGCATTCAGTGGGATGGCCATTGTCTGTCAATGTATGAGGCGCACGGTATTGGCGGGCCTGGGCCAATATGGAATCTTAAAAGGGAAAAGTTTTTCAATCACAACATTTGGAAAGAAAAAGAGAAAACCCATCACAAAAGAGGAGGAGGAGGAGGAGGAACCCTTTTATGTTCGTCCGGTTTGTTAATGAGTCCGTTCGGACCTGCTGTGGGCCGTCGATATATCTGCTGTTGTAATAATAATGGAAATGGCTTCGTGTGTCTGGAAATTGTTTCGGTGAAACCATCTCTGAATATTGAAATCGAGTGGGCGCCGAATGGGCACAGTGAGACGCCGAAACCTCCAGCCACATGCGCATAGGTAGGTCTCCATTTATTTTTCAAAGTGAAATTGCCTTTTGTTTTTGTGTCGGTTTGACGTCTTTAAAACTCGGTTTGCAAATTACACACTGACACACGCAGCCATTGTAACACGACGACAGTAGAACACTTCAAGGACTTAACACAGCCGTATGTGCAATTCGCACATACAGATGACTGTCTGTCACACAGGCTGTAATTTTTTACGACTTGTTTTTGTGCGCCGTACACGTATTCGAGGGAACATGAAAGAAATCACGCGAGTGGAGTGCCACAGAGAATGCAATAAAAAAAAAAAAAAAAAAAAAACAGCTCGTCTACCGTGACCTCCAGCATGGAATGAAGCGGGAAACTAATTAAACGTTTTTATTTCCTTTGACAAGAAATATAGCACAAAGCATGAGTTATTTTAATGGCATTCAGCTGGTAAACACTGGTTTGCTGAATGATTCGTTTAATCGCCGGTTGCTGCCACTTGGAGGTTAGTTTCGATTGCAGTCCAAAGATGGTTGCGATTTGGAAATTCTATATGATGACAAAAAAAATATTCACAATTGGAAAATGTCCGTCCAAGTCGTAAATATTTACACACGCCGAAGACGATGTCAATTGATTCCAATTGAGAGGGCGATTACTTAATCTGTCAGCAGAGATGAGTAGCTAAAGAGTTGCCTCTGATGAGACATTCTGATGAGGCATCTAGTCGTGCGGTTAAATTGATACAAAATTACAAAGTAGCGAAAAATTGATGAGCTACGTCGGACGTTTTGTTTATGTTGCGGTTTTGGGGGATGAATTGTTTTTTTTAAAAGTTATTTGGTCGGTTCGAGGTCGGAAGAGGATGCAGGTCTCATTTTACAGAGTCACAATGACGGAACTCTTCATATAAGTTAGCTATTGTGAACTGGCCAAGAAAAATAATGGGACTTGCCTGTAATCATTTTTAATAATATTATTTATGGAAAAATTAAATTTCTAAAACTTTAATGGGTAATTTTGTATGGAAAATTTCGCCATTGTGAGTTCGCAAAATCTGCCCTGGACACTAGATATGATTATTGGTACCGCGCAGAGTCACAAACCCTTTATATAAAGTTGGCTATTGTGAACTGGACCGTGGAAAAAATCTGCTGCCTGAATATACATTTTATCGGGTCGGAATGACAGGTAAAAATATCTATTGTGACCTACAATATATTTTAGGTGAATATTCACAACGAAAAGTAGTAATAGACTTTAATTTGACATCAAATATAATAATCTCGAGCGCTTTAGGGGAAGATTCGACTGCATGCCAAGTAAGGTCACAACTGCGAAACTGTCCACACAAATTAAGCTATTGTAACCCACAATACACCTTTATAATTGAATGGCGAACAATTTTATATAAAATTCCCCATTGTGAGCTACAAAATATTACCCACTGTGACCTATAAAATGTTTTGTGTTAAGGCTAAACTTTTAATTCATCTCTATAGACACGAACCTCTCTGTCCCTGGCCTCTCTGTCTAGGTCAGGCCCTAGGCCCTACTTTCTGTCTCCTTGCGAAAGTACAATTTTTCGAAATCGAAAATTTTGTACTCTCTATTTCGAACGTGAAATGAAGTACAGTTCATATTTCACTGGAATTAATATTAATTAAATAATTTTTTTCCATTTAGAAAGTATTGCAGAGTACCCACCCAGTACCTAGTTAAAAGCGGAACGGAAAGCACATTCGAATAGGATTGACTTTCGAAACGAAATAGAGAGTAGGGCAACAGATGCCTATTTTTTTCTGTATTCGTGAATCTGAGAAATTACAAAAATGTAAAACATAAACTCAATGCGAGGCAATAATCGTCTTTTTGTGTCTAAACTTTAGGAACACACAATGGCGAATGTATCCATATAAAATATGTACAATTATTAATAATAATAGAGAGGGTTCAGTACACTGCGACCTTCTGATCTATTCCGATAATTTGCGCCTATTTTTTGAGGTCGCAATGGCGAAATTTTCCATACAAAACTAAATTAGCTATTGTGACCTACACCAAACTTTGGGGAAAAGGTTAAAACGTATAAGCCTCAAAAACTGAATCATTTATGCATTCGAACTAAAGTTTCACAAACTCACAATTGCGAATATTTGTTTATTGAACTTTCCATTGTGACTTACAAACAAATTTTGTCAAAAGGGTTGAAAATGAGAATACACAGAATCGTTTGTACTGTCTAACTGAAGTACGAGCCCACAATTGTTAATATTTGTATACTAAATTATCTATTGTGACCTACAACAGATTTAATGGTAAAAAATGATTTTTAGTAAGGCCCAAAGTCATCCTTACAACTTTTCAAAACTCCTTTTCCTTACTTTTAGTATCTGAATTTTATGAACTCACAATGGCGAATGTTTGCATATGTAATTTGCTATTGTAACCTACATCAAACTCAAGGTGAAGGGTTAAAATTAGTAAGGCCTATAATCCGAATAATTTGTACTCTCCACCTGAAGTTTAACCAAATCACAGTTGCGAATATTTGTATATATTTAATTAACCATTGTGACCTTCAACAGATTTAGTGGTTAGAAATGATTTTTAGTGAGGCCTAATGTGTGTAGTAAATACGATCCTTCCGTATAACTTTTATGTCAATAATTTTTTCGAAAAACTCATGCTTTTTTTAACTGACACATTTATAAATGTCAAAGTGCCTGACATTTTAAACAAATCTAAAAATATGTCCGTTTAACCACCTCTTCCTCGTCTGTAGACGTCGATGAACAACAGCGCTTTGAGACCAATGTAGACACAGTTAACGACCTCATTACTCATTACTCACAAGCAATGGCGGCGATTCTGACATGGGTAATGACAAGTACAACTCAAACGAATGACATCACCACGCCCTAATGACCATACGTGCATTTGCAATTGCAATTAATGGCATGGCTGTCACTCTGTTTCTTTGTTTGTTGTTTTTAGAAGCGGAGTGAAAAGGGTTTTGTATTATCTTTCGCCGCCTTCGTTTTAAAACTTACAAACGCCCCACAAACAGCCCGCCGCGTTCTCCCGATAAAGTCAGTCATGATCGCTGTTTAAATAGTTGGACAGCGAAATTGTGCATCTGTCAGTGTCCAACAATTGTTTCAAGTTTGATGTTAAAAAAAGTCAGATTATAGTGCGTCTTAAGCCTTTTTAGGGTATCTCTGCCGACTTTGACATAGCAGCGAGGTGTCTTCATCCGCATTTGACAACCGTCGCTTTTAATTAAGTTGACTTTACATGTGAAACAAAAAAAAATTTCCGTCACGTATGCTCGTTCACGGGCGACTCCAGGACTCGGTCTAATTAATGACAAAATTAGCCACCTGAAGTTTTTTTTTTCTCCCATCATTTCTCCAACTTCGCCCGTTAATCAAAGCACAAAAACTGCCATCAATTATGCCCGCGCTTCCGCCCCGTAATTTGTCTCATTTAATATCCTTTTCTGCCCCCCTCCACCACACACATCAACTGAATACATGTAATTACAAGAAAATTGAAAACTTTTCCCCAATTTCCATCGACAGCTTGCTAAAACTTTTCAACGATACCTACACTGAGTAAAAATGATCAACCCACTTATTCCGAGGCGGGAATTGACTTCACACACACGAAAAAAAGGACGCACGTGAATACAATGCTCTTGATTGTCTTAGGAATCGAGAATAAGTGTCTTAACAGTGGCAAGGACACCCACACCCCCGCCCCTCGTCCCCATAAGGGAACTGAATAAAAGATTGAAAAATCTCCACGCTCCTGCTGTGGATGTGTACAATTGTACAATGTACATATGTGCGTAGGGCGGCTGTTATTACGCCCAGGGAATTGCCAATTACTTAAAAAATGTACACGTATGCTGAACGCTCACCTGGAAAAGTGCAAAAATGTGTTCAACGTCTGGGTGTGTGTGCTGGTTATAAAAGCCTGGGAGGTGTAACTTCCTTTGTCCCCAGCAAAATAACCCGTGTAATTGTTGAATAATTAATCATTTGGGCGACCTTTATGAAGCACGCGCTTCTTTTTGACATTTACTCGAGTGTAAATCTGCTGGGATAGAATAATAAACGAAATGACAATCAGAATGAACAACAAAACTCCGCACTGACAGCATCGATCGATTAGAAACTGTTGACCACACAACTGAATCGATTACATCGTAGGTGACAGATCACCTTGTCAGGTTTTACTGCACTGAATGACAGCTATGGCCATTTGCGGTACAATCTTACTGTGCTTGGGTGACACTGAAAGTAAGATGGATGTCGGGCTGAAAGCGAAATCTCATCTGTCATATTGACGACGTCTTGAATCAACAATGCACAGGAGCGATAGCGCGTTCGACACAATGGTCATTTGCATATCGAGCTGATTTGAATTATGAGCGACAACTGACAGCGCGCATAATGACTGACAAAACAGAAAAAAAAAAAAAAAAAATGTTGGCTGTACCTCATAGGTGGGTCAATAACTCCGCACGACAGCCGGCGGGCTGTAGAAAATCGATTAAGCAACAAGCGGTTTTCTTTTACCTTCCGCCGAACGTGTACGCGCGACAGTTAAAACTGGTTGTCGATGGCGCTATAGCGCCGCACTGTGTGCGCGAAAAGCAGTTTTGTGGAAGGTGATTGACACGCTTCACTTTCAAGTGGAGCTCGATTCGACTGTTCCCCTCTGACACAATCTGTTTGCCTTATTAAAATGTTGCGCCATTCCCATCCATTCATTGAGAAGCTCTTAAAACGAAGAACAAAATTGCTTTCGCACAAGAGAATGTCCCCGCCGTGCAGCAAATCCACACTGACATACTTTTTTTAGAGTAAAAAAAAAGAAGCGATTTGATGATGTCCTAATATCTAGCTTGTCTAACATTCCTCCGCATTGAACTGATCCAGTTTCCGTCTGTGTTAACCTAAAAAGAAGACTGTAGCTGCCATGTGTGCAGACGTAATTAACACAAATACCTTCCTGCAGCAGTCGAATTTAAGTCAAATCTGTGGAGTGTGGCAGCACTTCTTCATCAGTCGCTGTGTTTCTCTACATACGGAATGACCCCAACAATGAATCGCGGAGTAAAAGTTCAGCACACAAAAAGGGGGTAAACTAAAATGTGCGGCATTGGTGTTTTGTTGTTTTTGTTTTTGTTTTCCCATTCACTTACATATTCTCTATTGTGCCTCGTTCATGACTGACATTTGTTGTTGCAAGTTCGACCTATTTTCTCGATGTCGGTATGTCAGAGTTTTGACAGAAGCCTTGTGGCGAAAGTAATTAAACAATGGTAACCATTGAACTTTGGGAGAATTTTGTATTGTGCTCATTTTGAGAATGACGTGATGAACCAAAACATGGGGAAAGTTTTTGGGTGGTTATTGAGCTTGTGAAGGGCCTTACCCGCTTTTCGAACATGGCGAAAGTTGGAGTCTACTCAAATCTGTTTTTATTTAAACTAAACTTGGCCATTGCGTCAGTTTTTGAATTTTTTTAAAAAGTAAAGTTCTATTCTTACGGCCCAAGATATATCCGATGGAAAGTCGCTCAAAAATTACAACTATTACAGAAGGTAAACAAATATATCTCTTCAACTATGTTTAAGTCGCAGCATTTCCTAACAATTGGAGACGAATAATATCTAAAGCTGCACCAAATATGCTTTTAGGTTCCTTTTGAAAATCATATCATTACTAATCCTTTGAATTTTGGGATTTATAGGACAAAAATTTACCTAAATACGGACAATTAAAAATAGCAATAATTCGAAACGTACTGTTTGCAAACAAACTTTTTTATTTCTCTCAAACAATCAATCAGAAATGAAGTTTATGATTTTTAGGTCACCAAATTTGCTTAAATTTGCATAGTTAAAAATAGCAATAATTCCAAATGCACTGTTTGCAAACAAACTTTTTTATTTCTCTCAAACAATACATCAGAAATGAAGTTTATGATTTTTAGGTCAACAAATTTGCTTAAATTTGCATAGTTAAAAATAGCAATAATTCGAAACGTACTGTTTGCAAACAAACTTTTTTATTTCTCTCAAACAATCAATCAGAAATGAAGTTTATGATCTGTAGGTCAACTAAATAGTTTGCACACAAAAAAACTCGTTTCTACACAAACCACACGTTTGAATTTTTTTTGGGACGAAAGGAAGTAGAAGGCTTGGAAGAGAGGTATAAGAAGAGAGAGAGAGCAGATCAGTGCTCTAAACAGAATTTTTCTTATTCTAGACTTTCCTTGCGGCTAATATCCCTCCACTCAACGAGCAAACTCAATACGATTAGTTACACTTATTTCTGATTACCTTCTTTAATTCCTGGGGCTTCGGGCCATTTTCCAGCTACTCCCTTTCAACTGCCCTGATTTTATTTTTTTCGGTCGTCCCCCTCTTCCGGCATTTATGGTTAATGAGGTTCATAGCTTGTCTATTGAAATTTCTTCGCCTTTTCGAAATGAAAGGCCCTTTTTCGTCGTCGAATTGTGAGCCATTTTTTTTTATGGAGTCCTTAGTACAATTACCCATCTGCTTCCACTCACCTCCGTATTGTACAACGTCTCGTCAGAAACCAATGTGAATCGTTAAAATTGCTGGGGAATTTTTTGAATCAGATTAAAGGGGACGTCAGCAATTATTTCCCTCTTGGGAATAGTCATGATCTATGAATCGAGGCTCCTTTAGACGACTCTACGCTGTGTAACCGGATGTGTTCTTCTCAACTGCGAGGGATCTTTCAAGAGTTCCGCCGCGCAATTAACAGATATGTTGTCTTTTGTATTTTTAGATCGCCATTGTGAACCAGTTCGTGTGGTTTTCAAATTTACGTTCGATCATCCCCCTCTGACAAAAATAAAAGAACGCATAATAGAAATGAGATTTTGAGAAATGTCATTCCAAGGGGAATATAACATATTCAGAAATCAACTGTTAAAACTATTCTTATCCTTTTGTTTTATTGAAAAGAACCCGAAGATGAATAAGTTACGTAGTTCGAAAGACCCGTATAATTCCAATCGCAGTGTTTCCAAACAAATTGTTTTAGTTACGTCAAACAAGGCATCAGAAGTGAGTTTTTTTGTGTGGAGATTTTCTACACGGACTGTTAAACTGTTTTAACAATCGTTACAAGGAGTGGTGTACTTCGAAAAAACACTATAATTCCAAACGTAGTGTTTCCAAACAAATTGTTTTAGTTACGTCAAACAAGGCATCAGAAGTGAGTTTTTTTGTGTGGAGATTTTCTACACGGACTGTTAAACTGTTTTAACAATCGTTACAAGGAGTGGTGTACTTCGAAAAAACACTATAATTCCAAACGTAGTGTTTCCAAACAAATTGTTTTAGTTACGTCAAACAAGGCATCAGAAGTGAGTTTTTTTGTGTGGAGATTTTCTACACGGACTGTTAAACTGTTTTAACAATCGTTACAAGGAGTGGTGTACTTCGAAAAAAACACTATAATTCCAATCGTAGTGTTTCCAAACAAATTGTTTTTGTTCCCTCAACCAGGGCATTCGAAATGCGGTTTGCGTGTGGAGATTTCCATTAAAATCTACAGGGACTCAAAAATCTACCGTTCCAACAGTGATTACATGGTGTGGTGTACTTCGAAAAAACACTATAATTCCAATCGCAGAGTTTCTAAACAAATAATTTTGGGTCGCTCAAAAACCACATCAAAAGTAAAGTTTGTATGTGAGAACTTTTGTTATTAAACATTGCAGACATTTTCTGGTTGATTTTCAAACAAGATCCGATTGTAGCAATGGAAAAACCTCAGCCGAAAGGATTTCTGAACAACGATGTAGCATTCTAGAAAGAAATAGGACGCAAAGTACATTTCTTTGACTGCTTTGAATTTCCAAAGAAGATTGATTCCAGATAATCAAAGTATCCCAACCGAAGCTACACGCCAACCCAAAGGAAAACAGTCTTTGATCTAATGGCAGAATGGCATTCTAAAGGATGCCCAGGTCTGCAGAAAATGAGAGGCGAAAACTAAAATGTCTGGTTCGCCGCTTTTGTGTGTCGTTTGATGAATGGGAATTGATTTGCAGTTGGTCGAGGAAAATTAACCTAATCGAGTATTTCCGCCATCTGGTGACAGATTTGCAACGTCTCTTGTTTGACAAGGGGCTTCAAACACAGTCCCCCCTTCCACGTGTTTATTCAAACCGCTTCCCAGCTTATTATGTTGACAGCACTAGGAATTTCGTTGTCAAAAAGAATCCAAGTCCAAACAACAACATCGGGAGAAAATCGTTTTCAAGTTCAAGTTGTGTTGACTCGCTTTGGTTATTTTTGTCTATCGATTGTCTGCAAGATAGCCGAAGGAATGAGAGGACGGGGGTGTGTGCTGTGCTTTTAAAAATATATTATAACACAGATTCATGTTTCTTTTATCATATATTTCTTTTTTGGGAATCTTTCATATGACGCTGTCGGGGCTAATTGAACTGAATTCATTAAAATGGCTCCGAAACTTGCTTTTATTTGGGGAAAGATTTATGGCGAAGAATTTTTTTTAAATATCTTATGTTCCGCCGCGTTGAATATAGATTGTGGAATTTTATTTTTCCTTCTTATTGGAAATCATGTTCGGACGGGGGAATCAATTAATTAAACGGTATATTTGTCATTCGTAAAAAAAACGCAGAAGAAGATTTATTGCTTGTTTAGCTGGGATGCCGAGATTGGGTGTCAAAATTTATGTTGAGTTATTTGTTTTGATGCGGAAGTCTTTTGGCATTTGGCTTGTGTTAGGGCTGGTCTTTTAATAGTGGGCGAAGAAAATTAACGAAATGAAGGTGTTTCCGTAGAGGTTTGGCAATCGCTTGTTGTCGGCTTTCACTCTGACTGAGTGATGGTTGGAAAATCATCAGAAAAAAAGAGTACTCAGCCTAGAAAGAATGTTCGGCTGGATTTTAAACAGCCCCGAATTTTAGCGAAGTTTGCAAGTGGAGCTCAATATATAAAAGGTTGGCCGCTTTTCGAACGTGACGAAAGTTGGAGTCTACTCAAATCTGATTTTATTTAAACTAAACTTGGCCATTGCATCAGTTTTGGCATATTTTTTAAAAGTAAAGTTCTATTCTTACGGCCCAAGATATATCCAATGGAAAGTCGCTCTAAGATCACAACTATTACAGAAGGTAAACAAATATATCTGTTCAACTATGTTAAAGTCGCAGCATTTCCTACCAATTACAGACGCGCATCTTTAAAGCTGCACCAAATATGCTTTAAGGTTCCTTTTGAAAATCATATCATTACTAATCCTTTGAATTTTGGGATTTATAGGACAAAAATGTACTTAAATACGGACAATTCAAAATAGCAATAATTCGAAACGTACTGTTTGCAAACAAATTTTTTTATTTCTCTCAAACAATACATCAGAAATGAGGTTTATGATTTTTAGGTCACCAAATTTGCTTAAATTTGCATAGTTAAAAATAGCAATAATTCCAAATGCACTGTTTGCAAACAAACTTTTTTATTTCTCTCAAACAATACATCAGAAATGAGGTTTATGATTTTTAGGTCACCAAATTTGCTTAAATTTGCATAGTTAAAGATAGCAATAATTCCAAATGCACTGTTTGCAAACAAACTTTTTTATTTTTCTCTCAAAAGACCCATTAGATATACAAAATTTGGGTTTGAGGATTTTTTTTATTAAATAAAAACAAATTCACGCAGTCTCCACCGAATTTTTTTTTTGTTTTTTTATTGTTTCACATTTATTGATTTTTTTAGTTTGAATTGAAATATGCAGAAAATTCAAAGAATTTTAATTTTGCTATGGTTTTCAGAGTTCGCAACGAACTTTTATCGCGAGATTTGAATGACAGCACTGCAATCTGACTGAATTTTTGGTTGTCAAATGACCAAAGTCTGGCAAGTCAGTTTATCTTACCATTGTCCAATGCTAGGGGTGTTTTTAATATTTTTAGGGCGTTTTTTAAGCGATTTTTAGAACGTTTTTTGAGAAGTTTTTCAAGGCTTTCTTTGAAGCAGTTGCAAATGAGCATAACAAGCTGATAGCGTAATACGGTCCACTTTATATTCATTCATAATAAATGCGTTACTATACCAACAGTTCGGGGTATCCAATTTTCAATTCTCCTCCATTTAAATAATCGCTCCTTTCGAAGGTGTTGTCTCTTCGGGTGTGAGACACTTTTAACCTCCAATTTCGCTTTGGTCCCACAAGATGAGTTGCAAAAATTCGAAGCCATACCACAAAGATTTTTGTAATGGAGACGGTCCCTCGTTTTTTTTTTAGCAAAGCTTTGAACCTATTCTATTGACGAACCGTTTATATACGGTGGGCCTATTGCTTCGTTTTCAAGGCATTTCTAATTTTTTTAATTGTCAAAGTAAAAAAAGCTGATTTCCAATTTTTTGCTCCAAGCGTTAGCTAAGCAATTTTGAGCGCCACAAATAACACACGTTTCTTGAAAAAAAAAACATCATTAAACCTAAAAGGTTTCGAGTTGGAATTTTCTTTGACTCATGTCCAAGTTGTTTACTCTTCACAAATCGTTCGTCAAATTATTCAGAGAAAAAGTACATTTTTCTCAACTCTTGCAACCAATAATAGCACGATCTGTCTAAACATTCACGGCCCAAAAACTTGGCTAGATAGGTAGAAAGATGCATCAGCAAGTTTATGATTGTTTTTATACAAATATGCTGATAAAATCCCCGTGGTTCCGCGTTTACGTTGAGAAAATGTCCCGAGCATTTATCTCTTTTTTGACAAACCCACTGCGTACAGTTTGAACCGAAAATTCGATTGAAGGCCTCTAAAATTGAACCCAGTTGAATACCGATTTTCCGTTCATGAGTTTGCTTTTTGTCTGATGGATTTTGTTTGTATAGAATAAGACTGTTTATTCGGGTGGATGTTCGAATGTTCACATTAAACTGAAACGATCTGAAATACTCTTTCTTGATCTGTAAAAATTTTGTTCATGAAAATTGTTCGCGCATGAGAAGAGATTTCTGTACAGTCCGAGAAGAATGTTGTTCAAAATTTTAGTGCGAAGTGCGAACTAATTGGCTAAAATGCTTTGCTTAGTTTTGTTGCGCCTTCTTCGCTGTTGCCAATTCCAAGAGTCCATATGAGTCGAATTAAAATAAACCGTTTTATTCTTTATTACATACTTTACCTTCATTAGTGTACTTAATAAATTTTGAATTGCTGGAACGTAATACGAGCGACTTGTCGCGCTGCTCTTATGCGTTTATAGTCCACGTAGAATGACAGGGGGATCATGGAAATGGAATTGCAGCTCAGTACAGTTTGGACCGAAACTATGTTCGAATTCAACTTGTGTACAGGGTGCCACATTTATTATTGTGGAAACTTTTGAGGACGATTTTATGTAAGCGTGGGCAGGAAAATTTTGAATGTATATATTTTTTGTTTTGTAACGACTTTCGACTGCTGTCAAACTTGACATAACCCTAATAAAGAAAACCTACATTGCAATTAGTAGAAGAGTTCAAAATATGCTATGCATGCTTACCGCTCTCTTTTTGACATCTCCAACGGTAAGAAAGTCACGTTTGAATAATAAGGCTGAAATAAGAACTGAAACTCTGTCAATTTAAAAGAAGAATTTAACAAAACATTCAGAGAACAGGAAATGTTCTCAAAAAAACATGTTTACACATTGAGCCCCCAGCTAAACAAACCAAAACTACTTCAAATGACAGTTAAAAATTCAGTATTTGCATTAAATGAATATCATATTTTGTTTACTGTCGTTTAAATATATTTTCAGTTGTTCTATTTTTATTTATTTCTCATTTTTTTATTTTGTCCATCTGTCAACTTTTTGCAATTATTGACAAAATTGACATTCCTTGCCGAAAGAAATTTACTGTTCTTAACCAAAACGGGGAACCACTCGTTACTATATATTTAGATATTTAGCTAATCTCCTCTCTTTCTGTCATTTTTTGATGAGAACGTGTATAACCTCTTTCAGCGATTGCGATCAATTCAAACCGTCTTCATACGGATGACTCAACTGTCACATTGACACAACTTACCATAAAAATGGCCACCTACCAAACTTATCGAAATTAAACAAACCTCCGCTCAATTTGCCGGTGGACTGAACCCATAAACGTCTACAATGTCAACAGTATGTTTGTGGGTCTTCCCTTTTTCAGCCCGACTGTCCCAACTCTTACGCATTTCTCCATCCAGTAACCAGTACTAAATAATTATCTCATTTAGCATTCAATTCAAACTAACCATTTTCTCTTTCTCTTTTTTGCAGGTAAGTTCATGATTCCATTCATTATCTATACACAAACAAATGCTGCGACGAAAGAGCGAAAAAAAAAACAATTCTTATTTATAAACCCAAACAAATGGGAGAGATAAAATTAGAAGACAGATAAATACCATCAACCTGGTGATAAGGTACAGTTTTCATCTCATTTACTTGTCTAGTTTTCTGCTGCGGATTTTATTCGCTATGAGGTTTTTTTTTAGTTTGTGTGAAGGAGAGACAGAGAGGGCAACATGTGTAAAACGTCTTTAAACTATAATCCCCATCCGAAATGACATAAGCAAATCATTCACTCACTTACATTAAGCGGATCACACAGCGGTGTCGACGAACGAATGACGGAGGCGAAGGAAAAGCTAAAACGAAAAATAAAATAATAATAATAATAACAATATAGCCGTCACAAGTACTTACGTTACAACTACTTGTGCAATTACCCTGCGAGAGTTAATATTGCGAAAGGCTGGTGCGAGTGCGAGGGTGTATGTGGACAAGTTTAAGCGGATTTTTTGTTAACAAATTAAATTGTGAATATAGTTGAAATGAATTTCCAACTTTGTGTGAACATGAAAAGAAGAGGCTCGAACTCACGTCACCTTTTGACAAGTGGTGTTGAGTTTCCATATGCATAATGCAGTCTTTCGTTCTTTGTACTGTTGAACTAGTCCAATAGGGTGAAGTCGTGTTCGCGGAGTATAGTGTGGGGATTAGAAAAACGGAGATTACTTTTAATGACCGACTTTACGTCACGTTTGAAGTATAGGTGTGATGATCTGTCGAATGGGGAACGGATATCGGACTGACAGTTCTGTAAGTGAACATTTTTGTCACGATTTGCGATGGAAATGGAATGTACGCCGTGTACTAAGCAGATCATCAACTATCCCGTCCATTTTCAACCATTGCAAGGTCCTCTATAAGCAGGTACATACAGCTGCAACTATTGTATATCAGCCTTACATTGACAATTGATATTCGACATTTGAAAAAAATGTGTTGGTAGGACTGTTGACCGTTTTTCAAGTTTTATACGTCGAATTGGGGTGGATGGTTCGCTTGGCTCAAAGTCTTTAAAATCTAGTAAAACATTTGTGAACGTCATCCTGTTCGATTTGGAACCAATTTATTTCATAAAACACTATTTTTTTAGGTAATTAACCATTTTGAAACGAAGATTCCGTAGCCTGTATCAAACGTCGGTCAAATGTCAGTTGACAACGTCTAAATAGCCACTTCGTTCATTTTCCGCGATACCAATAATCATTTTTAGTGTCCAGGCTAAATTTTTCGTACTCACAATAACGAAATTTGCCATACGAAATTGCATAGTCTAACCTACAAAATATTTAGTGTGGAGGCTAAGAATAATTATTAAGGCCCCTTAACTGTAGGAACAAAACGTGGTTCGCCACTTTGATAGATCGATTTTGTTCGTTGGTAGAATGATGGCCACCACTTACCTATTTGAAGTTGACTGCAGTTGATACTCGCCCCACTCTTGACGGTATGAAATGGGAATAAATTTCGTTCGATTCTCTTAGTGACAATTTGTAATCTATCTACTACAATTTTTTTTTCGTTTTTCTTGGTGACATTTTATAAACTACAATTTTTTTTTTCGTTTTTCTTTTTCTTGTTGACATTTTATAATCTACTACAATTTTTCGTTTTTCTTGGTGAAATTTTATAAACTACAACAATTTTTTCCGTTTTTCTTGGTGACATTTTATAATCTACTACAATTTTTTTGTTTTTTCTTAGGGGCATTTTTTAGATCTACTACAATTTTGTTCTAAAACTTCCACTTTCAAACACAAAATTGAGTACACAATTTTAATCCAGACGAATTGTAGTTTTTCTATGAAATTTTTTCCTCTTTTTGTTTTTCATTCCACAAAATGCCAAAATGAAATGTCAAATAGGTTTTTTTTTTTGTTGAGTGCTTCTGTAATAAAAAAGAGGTCACTTTCATATTATTATTTAAATGTATTCAAAATCCATTCCCATCAAACACTCAGACAAACATTTACAAACTGAATTATTAATCAGTTTGACACTTACGAGACTTTGACAGATTTTCTTGTTAAAATCAATTCAATACCATTGAAAATTTGAAAGAAAATTTTCTTTTGTCCATCCTCCGCCCAAAGGCTATCAAATTTTGAATGAAACTAGAGCAATGTATGGTTTTGTTTACTGAGGGGGCCTACTCATTTCTCACTCATGTTTATCTATTAAAGGTTTATTTTGAAGGTCAGTAACCTTGCATAACTAGAACATACGATTTCGATTCATGTAAACGAAATGGAAAAATATACCTCCGATTAGTAAATATTAGCATTTCACATAACCAAGAGGTTTAGTGTTTTTAATTGATTTAGTGACATTGCTGTGTATTTGTTGACAAAACAGAATGCGATAATGTTCAAACTGAATGATTCGACATAATCTATATAAAATACAAAGGGGAAGCGTAGTCATTCATGGCGTTCCATTGTCAAATAAAATGTAAAAAAAAAATGATAGGAAGAAACTGATTTTCAATTTCACTATGAAAATATTCCAATTTCTATCCTCTTCAAGAAAGTCTCCAAACGTCAGTTATCAACCTAGCGACTGATAGAATCTACTCCATTTTCAGTCGTCCCTAAAACGAGCATCAACATAAAAATACAAACGAATCGTTGTGAGAAGGTAGAATTCTTTACGGACCTGAAGTGCCACCTGTTGTTTTTTTGGGTTTTTTTTTTGACTGACACAAAATGCTGTCAAATCTATCAAATGAAATGAAATTTTGATTATTTTTTTTTGCCGTCCTGTCAACGTTTTTCACACACTTCAGGTACGAAAAAACTATTTGACACGAATCAAGTTGATTTTTGACACCATACCATTTGACAAAATTCCGATCTCGCATAATCTGTCAACGTGTCGAACAGATTTGAAATTTCACTGCAAGTATAGTGACAGTTATGTTAAAGAGCGTATTCTGTGCGATTTTTCAAACAATTTCAGTAATAGTTCCACGATATTTTAATTTTCGATTTAATTTCCAAAGATGGAAATATGAAAGTTCTTCGCATCACCTAATTGAATCTACACTTAATTTTTGTCGGTGACTATGCAGATTACATAAACCTGGATTGCTGAAATGGAAACTACTTTTTTTTGTTCTGTCAACTTTCTCTCTTTTGCCAACGGCCGAACTTGTTGCTTTTGTAGTCCAAAACAGCCGACCGAACAGTGGCGTCACTGTGTAGCTGACGTGCGTTTTGGTTAGGCATTTTTGGCTTCTCATTTAATTTTATTTTCGGCGCCCTTCTTGCGTCTGTTTTCATCAGTTCTTGTACCCATAATTATAAAAAGAATTTCTGTAAACACACCTTGCATCGCAATTTAAATGCATAATTTAACAGATTGACAAACTGTCAACTGTCAAACTGCATCTAATTGCATTGTCTGTCTGAATGTCAAACTTTGTTCGATGCCAGACAATAGTCTGTATTGTCAATTGTTTGGCAAGGAATATATGATGGTGAAACGGTTTGACAACGTTTGCAATTAAAATGTGTCAAATTTCGTACAATGTCAAACGGCCAGTTGTCAAATAAAATATGACTTGCGGTCAAGTTCAATCCCACATTTGCAAATTAAAAGTGTCCGCAATATGAGATAACGACGGAGTTTTAGTAGAATTAGAGACGACTTCTTTTCTTTTTTTGACAAAATGAATTGTCAACTGGTTGACGTTTTACCAATAAATTTAATCGTATTCAAATAACGTCACTGGTGATCAATTTCTGTCAAATTTCAATACATACCTAGTCCGTAGTGGTCTCAAATTTTCTGTGTGTCAATTTTGGCATATTTTCGAATTCTGTCAAATAAGGAAGTGTGTTCAGAAAATTTCAAAATCTGCATTGAATCAAATTACAACTCATTTAACAGACAACCGCTGTTTTTTTTTCGACAGCTACTAGCAAACACAACACGAACGGTACAAGTAGACTCAAAAACTAGTTCACTGGACTGCCAGTGTACCGAGGAACCGCATACACTGTCATTTCAAGAATGACAAGAATATACAACGATCCAACAAAATATGCGATGACACAAAGTTGCATAAAAATGCCTTCTGTAGGGACTGTTTCTCTTGACCCTCTTGGTTTTACAAACAGACTGCAGCACAAGCCTTACGTGGCCATGGTGTAGTCGTCAGTGTTTTGCTGTCAAGCTGATTGCCGCCGGTATGATTTCGACCATAAATATGTAAGAGGTTATGAAGAGGCGTCCAAATTTTGCTTTTCTAAAAAAGGACTTCAAATGAAACGTTGATAACGAGAAGCATAAGCTTTATCCGAATACGTGGATTCAATAAATCAAACATGAAAATGCGCGACAAGACTCAAAAAAGCGGGACAAATGAAATAGCCTGTTGTCAAATGTTTCTTTCTAAAAAATGTCAAGCTTTGCCCGTTTGTAGAATTTGTGTTGATGCTTAAACAGTCTGAAATAAACGTTCCTTACTAGTTTGAGGTACCTTTCTTCGAACTTCAAAGTAGAAGTGGTCTACTTTAAACTCTTTTTGTGACTGCCGTGATTACAGGTCCTAAAATATTGGCCGCCTGATTAAAATAAACTCATTTTTCCTTACTGCTATTCTTGGTAAAAGTCGATTGTTTTTTTTAGTCCCGCAAACTGCAAATTCCTACATCTTTTGAATGAGTTGGCCAATCGCGATGAAATAAGAACCAAACATTGCTCCATTCAGCCCTCTTTTATACGAATTCCTTCGAATTGTGGAAGTAGCTTTAAAGTGATTCAAAGTTCAAAGCCACAAACAGACAGAACTTTCACAAAGGTCTAATTTATTTTTAAAAATTTTTAAAATACGACCAAAATTGTCAAAATGTACCAAGCCTATTTGACAATCAACACTGAATCTGCTCGACGAAGTCCCTCTTCAAGTTCAGTGTCAGAAGTCCGGAACAGCAGCATTTATCACGCTCATTATTTTCAGACAATTCATATCGCTTCCCCTTTCACCAACGAGTTCCTTTCAAATTAAGTTATTCTCCGTACAGATTCAATCAAGTTGATTGCCATAGTAGGAATGTGCTCGTAAAAAGCTGTCTAAAAGTAAAATATGATTTAATGGACAATTTCCGATTTAATGTCTCCATAATTCGCTTTTAATGTCGTTACGCAGCATCGCCATGCCACAACCGACTGGCAATTTAGTCAAATTTACCCTTTCGTTCGTTCGTTTGGCATCCGCGCCTAATGTTGATACCGGTTCCATGGTGAATTACAATCTCACTCCCGCTAACCACTTGCAATATCACCAGAGTAACCGTGTTCCGTGTACCTCGCCCTCTCGTGCAATATACGAGTAATGACATTAAAGCCGCACTAAATCCGCGCGCCCGTTTCTGGTTAAAGTCGGCGACGGCGGCGGCGGGTACCCTCCCGGTAGACAGAAGAAGATTACACCGAAATTACACTTGACGTTTCCGTGGATTAGTTATTGCACAATAGCAGTCTTAACTGAACCGAAGTGCGGTGCGGTGCGGTTGATACTCATCCACTCGTTTGGATGAAAACTGGACCAAGTGTGCGCTTAAGTTGGTGGCGTCGTTGTCGTCGTTGTCGTCGCCTACGGATTGGGAGCGCAGAGTATGTGCCTCCCGAAGAATGGAAATGGAACTTAATGTGTTGCAAACGCAGCAGTAGTGTTATTAGGGTTAAGATTATTTAATTAACGCAAATTTGTTGAATTTACAACATTTTTAACTAGTTCAGGCCGCAGCGCGTCTGTTGTCGGTGTGATTTTGTACGGAGTACTCCATTGGCACTTTCCGCGGGCCTTTTGCCATGGAACACTTGACGCCATCTTGAGTGTCTGTTTGGAAATGCATGGAATTTCTTCTCCAAATCAGCTTTGCTCCTGAGGGTGGCACTTTTCTGTCTTCCATGGGTGGATGTGAATGTCACATAGGAAATATGTGAATAGAGGGAGACGCATTCCACTTTGGGTGTCACTTGCCTAGTTTCTGTCACTTGAGAAACAGAACTGCTACTTTCAAGATGCAATGATTCAATGAAATTGTTAGGAAAACTTTAAATTTGTGTATCCTTTGAATGAGTTGGCCGATCCCAATGAAATAAGGACTAAGGGTTGCTCCTTGATTGGGTGAATAGTTTTCACGTGATCCAGTAACGAATTCGCATAGAAACAGCTCCATTTTATGGAGAAATATCTTTCAAGGTTGCATCTTGAAAAGTTGATTTACGTGAGTTTCAATTTCAATTTTTCGGACCTAAAATTGAATCCGAACGTTTGAATGAGGAGCTTTTTCAGGACAACTACGCTCCCTCCGATGTTTGTCAGACGTTGTCAAGAGACGGAGCAGTGAAAAAAAGTCGTAAAAGTTGGGAAGGTCTTATTTCCAGAGGGTATAAGTTTGGATGATCTTCAACCTCCGTTGTAAATGGGACGTTTAACATTTTTGTAGCATCATAGGGATGTGTACAAAAAGGGTCCCCACTTTTAGCCCTTCTTCCTCTGAGTTCTGTATAGTTATACTCATCTTTTGAATCGCGGAAATTGAGATCGACTATCAACTCAAGCGTTTCACTCCACCAGTCGTTGTAATTTAAGTCTTATTTTCTATATTCCTTTATTTTGAGGAAGCTCTTCATCAAGGACATCGTTTAGCTCCCTCCGCGTCTGTATCGATTTTGATCAGCTCGGGCAAAATTTTAAGCTTGCGCCTTAAGTTAGACTACGGTTTTGACATTTTAAGCTTTCTTTGCTCAACATTAAGGGAAAAATGGACGTGTGACATTTGTTTTCCATGTGGGGATGTTCTTCGCATGTGCCAGTTGCTTTGTAAAGTCCAAACGCTCAATATTCAAGCTTGCATAATTTTTTAAAAGAAAGTTAGCCCATTCCTTCAATGCAGAAGAAATGGGGAGACAAAACGCCACCTTCCGGACAGCTTTTGTAACACATTTAATGCAACTTTTGCTGCATTAGGGATGTGCCTTCAGAGCCCTGTTTTCGAGCATAGCTTAGATGCAGAGGAGGAACGTTTAATTGTTGCAATGCTCTTTAGATGAGCTGTACATTTTATTTGAAGCGGGACTGTCAAAAGCGCCCTCTATGTCGTATTTTTCCGGCCTCTCTAGACTTCGAAGAGCCCTATAGAAACGACTTCCCCTATCACTCTTTTTTTATCACATTAAAAATTGCAGCATTACCCGAAACCAAGGCTGGTAACACCACCCCTTTCAAGAACAATATGCTTTCACCCTAAACCCACCTTTGACGCGCGTTGTTTGTCCAAATCGTTTCATTTTGACGCCATCCACCCAACCAAACCACTCGTGACATATGTCGCCATTACTTAATACATTTCCGACTTCCATTTTAGTTTAACAATCCACATTTCCCCCCTTGATTTGTGTGTTCACTGAACGCACTTCCATGTCATTCCCCTGAGCTTTACAAACAGAAAAAGATGGTTCATTGGTTACAACGGGTCACATCGGGTCACATCGGGTTGACAGGTGACGCTCCCAATCATACACAACACATGCAGAAACCTGTGTGTTGGATGTGAATTGTTGGGTTAACTGTATACACACTGTTTCACTAAAATGAAGGGGGTGTCCAGAAAGAGCAACATATTTCGTTTGAAAAAAAAAAAAATATGTATATACCAGCAACAGCTCGAGGTGTTGAATGATTTGACAGCCGTAATACTGCAGAGTGGGTTATCGGCAGTGGTTTTGAGAGCAGTTGGGCTGCTATTCAATTGCAATTTATCGATGGGGCTGTGTGCACACATGCAGAATCCCGCCCCTGAACGCGTCCACTGAACAACTGTTGTGGACACTGAATTGGCACTATAAAGGGCAATGATTGACAGGTTCAGAGCAGATACATAGTACTAGAGTGGGACAGCCTTTCTTTCTGCATGAATGTGGGTGTGTGTGGTGTATGCTCTGTCATCGGCATACAGCCCCAAACCAATTAAAAAGGACATCATTGGCAAATTGCACTCTGACTTTGGTCAAGTAGCACTTTTGTGGCAGTAGTAGGGGTCTGGTTTTTTATTTTGTATTTTTCAAAAGGACACTTGAATGACACTTCAGTATTGGCTTCAGTTTGTTCAACACTGAGAGAAGCAGTGATGGAGTGAGCGAGCAAAAGAGGGCATCAGATGCGGATGCTTTGTAAAATTGATTAGTTTTGGAGTGATGTCTCTGTGGGAACGGTTAACTCGCCTCCTTGTTTACTAATAATGATGTTAGTTGTGGGTTTTGGTCTGCAAATTAATTTTCTGTCATCTGACTAGAGTGACAGTGACGCGTTTGTGTCGCAACTGACAGGAGATGCAGGCGCACGTGAATGATTTAAGTGTTTGAATAAAAAAAAGTCCACGTATTCACATTGGACATTGTGACCAACCATCAATTTTAGGTGGAAACTGGCGTGCAATAAGCTTCCAAAACAAATTCAGGTCCGTTGTTTTTAACTTAATATTTTTTCAGCCTTTTTTTTTGTTGAGGTTTTTGTGCTGCCTTTACTTCCTTAAATGTGTGCAAAGTGGCACCATTTTGCATTTGACAGATTCTTCCATTCAGCTCTTTTGTCGAGAATTGTGGTCGATGAGCCTGGCCTTCAATGGAAACTGGCTACCAAGGGTTCAATTCAAGTTGTCTTGGAGGGATTTAATTCTTCCAGTTTATGATTCTGTCTATTTTTTCTCCTCAGTTAAATCTACAGACATGCAAATCAATTTCCATCCAATTCTGTTTCTTCTCTGTGTTAATTTTCTTAATTGCTGAGCAGCTTTCATCGCACTACACTATAAGAGCAGCATAACCTCTTTAGCTCGTGTTTTTTGGTTAAAAAATACCAAAACTGCTCTGTGTGTAGATGCACTTTAAGACGATTCGCTTTGAATTCACCGGCAAGTTCATCTGAGAATGCCGTGCGATAACATTATCGTATGGATTGGTTGAAATCGCGGTGAATGTCAATGGACGAATCGCCAGTGATTCGCCAAAACCCTCGCGAAAGAACAAAATGCGAACATTTAGAAGAAGGTTGTATTTATTGGGAAAACTTAAAAAGGTACACGGTTGGTTGAAACAAAAAATACAAAGGTCGCTTTATGTCACTTCCTATTTTCAAATATAACAAAATGATGTTCGCGATACATTCGCCGGGGAAGACATTATGTGCACGTTGGCTTCCCTCTAGCGTTTTGTTGTAAGTGCAGTGGCTCCATCTGTATTTAATTCTGTAGGAATTATCATCTCTGTTTTAATGTCGCTTCATATTGGGGGAGTTTACTTATTCTAAAGTTCAAACTTTCCTCGTCTTTAAAAAAAAAAATACTTTTACCGAAGTTGCTAGGGATTCTCTGGCAAACGTTTTCGCAAATCAATAAGTCCGTCGCTTCTAGTTTCAACTTTTTGTTTGTTTGGACAACTTGCTCTATTGCAATCGCGATAAGCAAACGCGAAACTGCACAAATGTTGATTTTGTGTGTACATAATTTTTTGACAGCCCAGCGGACTCCATTCTGGTGCAGTTACAAAACAAAAACGACACAAAAATAATATTTTTTTGACAGCGCGACGCGCTGGATGTCACAAAACACTACTGACTGGCATATGTTGCTTTAATGAGAGATATTTCGAGCAACTTGATTGGTTTTTTGTCTCGATATATTTGAAATGCACAACAACTAACAGCGCATTTGACAACCGCGGTGACATCGCTTTAGCAATTTAATTTAACAAAATATCTTGAAATTGAAAAACGACTAATTGCGTCAATTTAAGACTAAGAAGTGAACCCACTCACTTCGATGTCAAGTTGCTCAATTCGAACCCGAAAGCAAAGCACGCGCTGTCACTTTTCCGATAAAAAACTGTCACTTTGTCAGCATTTTGACATTTGATTATTGGTAAGGTTCTTTCGTTGCAAATTTTGGTGTCGTTTTTAGCTTTTTTATGTTTTTGCTGTCAATAATGATTTCAATATACTATATAAAATTAAATATCAGGCAAAATTTGAGACCATGTTTTGGTTGGAAAGTGTTGCTATACCGTGGGAAATTTTTTACATCAATGGAACACTGTGTGGAAATATTGTCATTAAATGGAAATATGTACCAGAACGTCTCATTTCTACTTCCATAGTTTTGTTTAAGTCTTCAAACAAATTTTAATCGTCATTTGCTGTTCAATAAAAAATAAACAAAGTAACTTATTTTGGTTCCTTTTAATATATTTTTGAATGACATCTGCAGCCTGTGGAAAAACTGTTATGGTGCGTCCCAGAAACACAATTTCTCGGTATTTGTTTGTTTTAAATTTATTTTTAAGTTCCGCGCAACTTCCGCGAAATTTGACGATCATTCCTCACTATAGATCAGTGAACCACGCACCGTGAAATCTTCGGACAGCCGCAATGCAGATTTTTGATTTCCATATCAGTTTTTTCCCTGTTCCAATGAACGCCCATCAGAAAACTTCTTATGTCGCACGACTTTCAATGCAGTGATCCCAGATTGAGGGGAAGAGCGTCAATTTCGGCGCTTTTTGAATGAAAAAGGAAAAGGGGAAAGCGTCTGACAAGCATAAAAAGGGACAACTATCAAAAATCTCTATGAAACGTAAATTGCTTAAAAATAAAATTAGAACGAACAAATTTCAAAGAATTAATTGTTCACATTTGAAATGAATAGGGTGACTAGATCCACGCCCAGCAAAAAGAGGACACCTTCAAAAATCAAAAATCAAAAATCAAAAAACCAAAATAACAAAATGTATATATTTTTTTTAATTCATTAAAACAAACAAAAAACATCAATTTTAACAAATTCAATGAAATAAATAAAAACAAGCTACATAAATAAATTATGGCAATTTTAACTATAAATATAAAATAGTGGCTCTGATTTAATTATTGACGTTTTGGCATTTTGTTTCTTAATTCACTTCTTTTCACTTTAAAAAAAAAACACACACACGATATATTTGCTTTAAACAGAAATTGAGCTGTCAAATGAGTGGGTGTGTTCAGACGGTTGTTTAAAAAAAAAAAAAAGATGTGTTGTGTTCGAAATGAATGAGTTCGGGTACAAATATATTTTAGGTCTCTTTTCACTTAAAAAAAAACACACACACGATACCTAAACAAAACAAACCGATATTATGTATTTACTTTAACAGAAATTGAGCTGTCAAATGAGTGGGTGTGTTCAGACGGTTGTTAAAAAAAAAAAAAGATATGTTGTGTTCGAAATGAATGAGTTCGGGTACAAATATATTTTAGGTTGTGTTCACACCAGAAAGATGCAGAAAATTTCTGAAATAGTTTTGGAAAAATGTTTTGTTCTAGTTCTGTGGTGTCGACAATTTCCGTAAACTGAAAAATCCGAAAAAGAGGACAAATTGCATATTTTTTCAAAAAGATACCATACATTTTTTTTTTAGATAAAAAGGTCAGCCTAGACATGAAAGAAAACAGCACATCGAAAGTCTATCTGAACACATTGACTTGTTTTGACTTTAGGTCTGTCTTAAGGAAGGAAAAAAATGTGTAATACGTATATTTTGATGTTTTATGATTATTTTAAGATTGTTAATAAAAACGGTTACATTTTTAATATTTTTATTAGAAAACAGGTACAAATTTCACTTTCTTTCTGCGAATTTAGGAGAATGCTAATGCTTTTGCTGATCTTCAAAGTTTGGGTACACTGCTTCTATGAGTATACACAGCCAGCCAATAGAAAAAAATAAACCTGGGCGACAAAAAAAAACGTCGCTAGCATCTGTCAGTTCTATTTAATTTTCATGAACTAACGCGATTTGTTTTTGCATAAAATCGAGTTGAATCCACCGACGTAAATAGCTCCTTCACAAATGCGCCGATTCGGAACCGTCTTTCTCTGGGTAAATGTCAACTGTCAAAGAAGAAATAAAAGTCTGTTCGCCATAAAATAAAATCGAAGTTCTCGCTAGTCAAGAAGAAACCTATTTCTAAATAAAGTTTTTCCAAAGATGGGACTTTTGATATATCAAAAACAGTGACATCTGTCAAACCGATAGCAAGCTGACAAAAAAAAAATGCAACCTCTTTTTAAAGTCGCTTAACCTCAAATCTGGGCAATTAGTGAAGTCAGTGAAGTCTTACTCAACAATTTACAAAACTTTCAATACGAAAGTCTTTATCCCACCTCGAGCCTAATTGATAGAGCTAATTCCGATATCGAACTATCTTAAATCACCAAAATCCAAATAAAAGTCTGCCTACTTTAAGAAGATGATCCCAACTCTCTCAAGCAAACATTCCAAATAAAACCTATGCACAAAGCGAGCGACATAAATTCGACTCCTCCATCCTGCATTTTAACTTATTCGCAACTCCAAGGAGCAGAGCAGAGCACAGCACAGCACAGCAGGTCATCCCTTCAAGGAAAATCTGAAATTTATTGCCAAACGGCACACAATTGACATTTCCCTTTGCATACGAAATTTGAGAATGTAATTGCAAGTAGAGTAATCAAAAAAGAATATTGGCAAGGAGGGATTCTTCATTTGAATTCCAGCTTCCGGAAGGATATCATTATTGTGTGTGGAAGAGAATTGCGCCATGGCCCGGACCAACTACAAAAGGAATAGATTTCGTCTTTGTCATTCTTTTCTCGTCTGGTTTTCAATAGGTGAACGGGTATGTGTGAGTCGATCTATCGAAAGTAATTTATTAGACGAACAAAGTTGACGAGAAACAGCAGCGCACGAAGGAGAGACAAGGACACATGTACAAACGAGTATCTGTGATAATGGTATTTTATCGCAAATCGATTTCTCTGCCACAACTCCCAACATTCGCCCACTTGTGAAGATGGAATCATTTCCCTATTTGAGAGAGCCCCCACTCCCCCACTGTCGACTGCCGTTCAAATGGAAGGACGAAGCTTTTGTTTGAAGGATTCAGGGGTTCATCTCTCGGCCATAGAAATCCAGGTGTTTGTCTTAATGTGGCAACTGCGAATAATGGAGAAATTAATAAACTTGTGGCGAGTGGATGATGCGCACGTCCCAAGGGAGCTCTCACGAAAGTTATTTCAAGTTTGGATCCCTCTGCGGCTCTTCCATGCAGATCACGTTTCACTCCATACGCGGGAAATGGCTTCTTATCTGTATGTTCACCCAGCTAATGACGTGTGGACCACAGCGCGCTCAATTGGTGATGTCACGTGGACTCGTATGATAATTGTAAACAAAGAGAGGAGAAAAAAAAAACATCATTAGCAGAGATATGGAATTACGCAAGTCTGTCACGAAGTCTGCCGGCTAAACCGTGCATGAATCATCACCGATCACCTTGGTGCTGGTATATCGGAGTTGAATTTCCATAAAATGCCGAAAGAATGTGGTCAGCTTGTGTTTGTTGTTGACTTTTACTTTTGTTCGGTCTCTTCACCTCATTCTCGCTGTGTGGTTTTATTCGCTGACTTACCGTTACCAGAAAAATTGAATGAAAATAAAAATTCAAATTCGCAAAACTCGCGATTTTTATTATGCCGATGCTAATCGTTTGATTTTTTGTTGATAGAGTTGTCCATTGTGAACATGTTTTGGCAACTTCTGACACATAAATTACGTAGTCTGTTTGTCAGGTGAAACCTCCTACGGAGTGGTTGCCAAAATATTAATTCTGATTAATTGCGGCTTAGGCTGTGGTTTTGGTTAATTTTTAAAGCGCAATATGCGCGTATTTGGTTAAATTTTAAGGCGAAATATGCTCGTATTTGGACAGATGTTTTCTGACAGAACTGCGATTGAAGTTTTCCGTGGGATTTGGCAATTGGTTAGCTTCTCGTTTAGATATAGGTAAGTGGATGTGGGTGGAGAATGTAAATGGTAACAAAACGTCGAATGAGAATATTTTTTTTTTGGGCAAAGCGTCGGAAGAACTGCGAAGACAAATGTGACACTGACAGCCATGAATCAAGGTCGTGGAAGATGACGTTATTCGCATGATTTGTAGTTTAATTTGACAGCTTGTCGACAACAAAATGTGTGGAATCTCACAATAGAGCGAGCTTCAGAGCCAAGACATTATTTTTTTGGCATTTCAGGCTCTGTTTGGAAATATAAAAGAAAATCGAACGTAGTCGTTCGGATACCTTGTTCATTTAAAACCTCAACTAGATTCGCCTGGACTAGGTAAACAAACGCGTTGCCTAGTCAACTTGAATAGTTTTTGAATTTTGACACTTGGAAATGTCAACTGTGCAGCGAGATTTTCTTGACTAGATTTGTCGGCTACCCCTCCGTAAATGTCAACCAGAAAAAACTATTCAAGTGTCTGAAATACATCAAATCGGCTGTCAGACTTACTAAATTAGAAATCTGAAAGTCCCGATTGTGACTTACTTCTGTACGACCCCGGAGTAAGTGCAAATGCAGAGCACCTGTGACGGAATCAGTTACATCTGACAACATTTTGACAGTTAGCGCTCCTAATACTTATTTTTCAATTTTAAATAAGGCATGTTTTTTTGTCATTTGTTTTATTTCTGAACCGGAACGGAGTCCGTCAGCGGCTCCAATCGGTTAGCAATTTCAATATAAAGGGTGTTTTCTTGAGAAGCCTGTTTTTCAAATTGGCAACACTTTTTCCAATGACAACAACCTGACTTCTAAATGTGTTCATTTTGATTTGCTATTGGACGGTGACTTTCTCTTCCTTAGTACATTTACGTTCCACAGTCGCAACTGCTCCAAAAACCAGTCGAAAATTGGAAACCACGTAAAAGTACTTTTTGTTGAGCTTGCTTTCAAATTGGCAACAACCTTTCCAAGCACAACCAATTTTAACAGCCGACAGAAATCACATTTCCACTTTGCCCCCAGTGCATTTAGTTCGACTTAACTTCTTTTTCAATGCCCCATCATCCCCTCTCATTGTTGCAACCTCATGTAACCTATTTTATTTGAACATGTTCAATGACCATGCACATTTTGATACACTTTCTTTTAACTCCTCCTCGGCTGGGCTATCGTAATTAAACATGTCCAAACCACAGAGCTCCATTGCGGCAAAATAGAGCACAACTACAGTCTGCATCCACAATGCGTTGCTGCCGATTGAAATCTCTTTGTAACCTCACATAGCCTTTAAAACTATCAATTTGTATTCACAAAATGTCAATCCATTTGCTTTGTATGCCAACTGCCGAGTTGCAATATTCTCTAAAATCCTCTCTACACATGTTATTCCCCAGTTCGGTTGGGGGCTTTTTTCCCCTAATTACAGATCCACAAAACCCACTCATTTGTTTTGTCCACCTCAATCGGATATTGATTTCTACTCCCTACCTCCCTCGTAACCACCAACACCAAAGTGCACCCGACAATTCGAAATCCGAACTAAATAAAATATTCTATAAAAAAAATCACAGTTTGTGAACTCGCCCGGTGTGTGTTACCGCGTGTCATCGGTTCAATTGATGGAAATTAAATTCAATTTGCATTTATTTCAATTAAACAGAAATGTGGAACTTGGAAAGCCCCGTGGGAGACGATGTAACTATGGCATTCACTTTTGTGACGTCTTCCAAATGATGACGATCATAATTCGCTCTGTGCAAGCAGAATAATTAACCATTCTTCCGATTTGATTGCCACTTACTCGCGCCAAATTGAATTGCATCCATTAGAATGACCGAGTACGTATTTTGCAAACCAACCAAAGTGTGACAAGCTAAGCGCGTAGCATCAATGTCGTTGACATTTGACAGTCGAACGCGGTCGAGATCATTAATTGCGGCACAGATGGCTAAATGATCGGAAAGTTCACTTCCCGCGACGAACAAGCAGCAGGGACACAGTGGTAATAGAGCGCAGCGCCAGAGTGATAGTTTTCAAATTGTAGTAGCATTGAATTGGACTGGGCCACTTACAGATGACAGATGATATGCAAAAGTTAGTTTTTGACACGTTGAGTGCGGTTGCGACGAGGGTAATGATGATGATGATGATGAGTTTTTATTTTGTCTTTCACTGATTTTGAGAATGGACTGGGGGAAAAAAATGTGGGAGTGGGTATGCTTCCACGGGGAAAGTACTAAATGGAAATGTTTATTTGAATTGATTTTTAAAGGGATTGGCTGGGGGGAGATGGCCGTACGTGGGTGTGGAAGAAATTTCTAAGATAAAGTTTCCCATTCTCAGTTAGTTGTGGAACAAATGTGCTTGAAAACGGCCACCATTTTGTTTAATTTGCACTCGAAAAGATAAATATGACCTGACGCAATAAACTATCAGTGTCCGACTGTATTTTTTCGTTAAAAACAGTCCATTTCGTTATAGAAAACCTTTCAGTAACAATTGGAACGTCTGAAAGAAGTAGCGGCGTATAAATTGTTATTTGGTACAATTTTTGGTTTGGTACAATTTTTTGGTTTGGTACAATTTTTGGTTAGGTAAACTTTTTTATTGGATACAATTTTTTATTTGGTACAATTTTTTATTTGGTACAATTTTCATACATGAAACCCATATTATCATTAATTTAACGATCACTTTCTGCCCTATCGCTATCAAATCAGATCCATAAATTCATTTTCGACATGCTTAACCAACTCCTTTTGGCGGAAATAATTTCTTCGACTCTAAAAATGGACAAGCTACACGATACTGCCACAAAGAAGCCACTTCTCACAGGCGACATGACTGGAATAATTAACCCGAGCCTTGGAGCAGGCAAACGCAAACTTCCAGGCTTCTATGTATTTGATTCCACTCCCATTATTGGGGGAGTCACTCACATTCACTTGTGTGTACTTCAACGAGTCAAATGTTCCGATCGACCATCGAAAGGGGGTACTGGGCTGGGAAAACGCACTTGACAATTGCGGCCACGACTTTTGTCCACGACGGGAAGAACATTTTGTATGTGTTCCGACTATCAAATGAGATTTCCGGATCAATTGCGCGGTCTATTGCGGGGGGGTAATGGATATGTAAATGAATTTACTGATTTCGATTGGAAGTAGTGAGATCGGTTCTTCGATTAACTGAAAGTGATTTCGAGGGGACACACGCTTGACAGGAAATGCTCAAATGAAATGCATTTAGCGCGTTATTTATGTTCAAATGTCGGGTGTCACTGTCTTTATTTAAATAATATAATAAAATATGCACTTAAATCAATTAATTAAATTTATATTATCTAAGAACTTTGTACCAAATTGTCTTTAATTTTGAAAAGGAATGGTTGTCGAAAAGCTAGTTAAAAGGTCGTAAAAAACTAATGCAATCGTCAAAATGTTCGCAATCCGATATTAAGTACGTTACGTCAGAATTGGATCTGGCAAAAATACAAAATTTGTACCAAATTGTTAGAAATTTAAAGAAGAAGAAAGAGAAAGGTTTAGATATTGAGTATTTTTCGTCAGAATTGCGACTGGCAAAACTTCAAAATTTGTACCAAATTTTTAGAAATTCAAGGAAATTCTTTGAGATGAGAAAAACGCAGAACTTACAAATTGACCGGCTTTTTAGGAAAAACTTTAGTACTTGTCCCAAATTGTACGAAATTCTAAGAATCGTGGAACTTCTACATTTTAAGGAGATTTTCTGCAGAGAATTTAAAATAAATTCAATCGATACGAAGTCAGAGTAGCATCTGACATAACTTCAAATTTTGTACCAAATTGTTACAAAGTTGACCGAGTTGCAGTAGTTCAGAATTGTTATGCATTTCAAGAAGATTTTTAAATAATAAGTAATTCCAATCAGAGAGAACTTGTAGGCATGAACTGGGTTAAGTCAGATGTCAGAGTAAAATCGGGCATAACTTTGCAACCTGTACCAAATTTTTAGAAACTTAAAAAACAAACCCAAATTGCCTGCGCTTTTAAACATTTTGGGAGTCGACATAATTAAAATCAAAGAACTTAACAACATCAGTGAGGGGTTAAGTCATAGCAAACTTTGAACCTTATTCGAAATTGTTAGAAATTTGAGGAAACCTGAAATAGCAGGACTATTTCAAGTTTTCACAAATTTTTAAGACGATTTTTTGAGAATACATTATCAAAACGTGTCGACATAAGGCGGGTTTAGTCCGAGTATAGCCTCGAACGAAACTTAAAAATTTTGTACGAAATTGTTGCGCGAAAATACAGAACTTCAGTTGAGCGAAATACAGAACTTCAGAATATTCATGCGTTTGGAGAAGATTTTTAAAGAATATCAATTCAGAGTGTAGCAACTGGCAACGCTTTAAAAACTTTGTACGAAATTGTTGAAATTTGAGGAAAACGTGAAACTTTTAAGGTATATCTGCATTTTTAGGAAATTTTTTGTGAAACGCTTAAAATAAATTAAATCAGACTTCACTTTAAATTTTGTACCAAATTTTAAGAAATTTTCGGAAAACGTGTTGCCTCAAAATTGTCTTTCTCTTAAAAAAAAAACTGGTTGGGGACAGTGAAAAAAAAAGTCAGGGAACAAGACAAGCTTTAAAATTTGTACGAAAACCTACAAAACTTAGGAGTATTGCTTGAATCAAATTTTAGGAAAGCTGTGAATCGCCCTAAACTCCCGCGATCGGCGGAAGTCTCGGCATTTCAAGGAAACTAAACACAGCATTTAAAATATTGTACTAAATTGTTTAAGGAATTCAAAGTGACTCACCGACATCTCTGACTAAACCCTTTCATTCGAAAATTGGTTTACCAACTCATTTCTATGATGCATTTATCCCGGAAGGCAACTTCTCTGAATCAATTTCATTACATTTCTCCTTTCGAAATACAAAGCGGAACTTATTGACCAATTCAAATTTAAAGTGCTCCCATAGTGTGCCTTTCAATGCGAGGAAGTGCGCACACATTCAATCCCTTTGAACGGCAGGTGAATTGAAAGTGGCCTCCATTTCAAAGAGAGAGAGAGAAAGCACAGGAAAGAACACAAAAATCAACAAATATCCTCTGCAACAGTTGACCATATCAGCAGCGTTTACCCAATTGCTTCCGACAGATGGTGGCCACAGTATCATAAATTACACAATCAGTTTGCCCATCTCACTGACATTTGACATTCGCATATGCCCGACGTATGTGCGGTTTGCTCTCACAGTTGATACGTGAAGCCACCACTCGCATGAGCAACTCACCTCCACCGCCATTGACATATGAACTCAGAAGTTAAACCCTTGCGAGTGCTTGCTGCTTGGTTATATTTTTCGCTCCGGTCCTGTTTAAAAATTGAAGGCAAAGTCCATTCGACGAAAAGTTCCTCTTCGCACACAACGGCAAGGGGTTTCTCATTTTCTTTTTTCTTTTGTTATTGTTATTATTTCCACCATCATGAGCTATTGTAATAATTCACAATGGCCAGCGGGACGCGTTACACGTAGCTGTGGCACGACTGTATACTCGGTGGTGTCTATTTGTGTTTGAGTGGCTCTTATGAATATTCCATCACTCCAGTCCTGGGGAGACTTGATTTATAATGCAAGTGAATGAGTACTTAATGCTTTTCCGTTTTTTACTCACTCAACAAAATATTACACGAACGGCGAGGGGAGTAATCCTCTTCCAAGGCTACGTTCACATGCAAGTTCGTTCTTTCTCACAACGGACAGGGAGTTTGGGGTGATTTGTAATTTCCATTCGAATGTTAATGAGCTCGGTGTGCGAGGAGTCTTAGCGCTCGGCTTCCGTTTTGCGATCTGGCGTGTGCGGGCGAGCATCATGCACTCCACTCATCTTGAAAACTTGCAATAATTGCAGAACAATTAATAAGGAGCCATTTGATGTACAGCGTTCCATTAATAACAAAATAGTGTTTCGTTTGGCGTGTGACGTTGTGCACCGTCCTGTTGGAACCACATGTCACCAAAAACAAAACGATTTTCAGACAAAAAAACGTCAAAGATTGCCATCGGTTTCCTTAAAAATTTATGACAGTTTTCGACTTTTTTTTCGGTCGAACATCGCTTTGAGATTGGTCAGAGTCGGATGTCAAAGTTCATAGTTATTGAAGGACCCTACAGTTGCAATTTGCACTTCCAGTTAATTTAATTCAGTCCCACAGAGGGAAAATGCTTTGCCCAAAAATGAGAGTTTTTTTTTAAAAACGTCGGATAAAACAGTAGAAAATTTCCTTTTCTTCCACAGACTAAGAAAGTCTAAATTTTCCTTTAAGTATGTAATTTTATTTATTAAATTTATTACTTGAGCAGCATTTTGGGCATTTTTTTGAGGGCGAAAATCGTTTCGTTAATTCTCGTAGTCCGCTGTCAAAGTTTTATCTTAGGTATTGAAGAAGGACCCTTCAGTTGTTATTTGCACAAGTAGTCAATTTTCAACTCCTTCAGAGCGAAAATGCTTTGCCATCAGTATCAGTAAAGAGGGACATTTTTTTAAAAGAAAAATCCCATAAAACAGGCGAAAATTTCCTTTCTTCCACAGACAAAGAAAGTCCACATTTTTATTTTAGTATGTAATTTTGTTTATTAAATTTAATAATTGAGCGGCATTTTGGCCAAAAAATCAGTAAAGAGGGAAATTTTTTTTTTTAGAAAAATCCCATAAAACAGGCGAAAATTTCCTTTTTTTTCCACATACTAAGAAAGTCTAAATTTTCATCGTATATAATTTTTTTTTTTATTAAATTTAACACTTGAGCGGCATTTTATTGTCCTTCCGTTGGGGGAAAATAAAAAGAATAAATAAAAACTACCTCTATTAACTTTCGTTACTTTTAAGTTTAGTTTTATATTAATTAGTTGGAAAACGCATCCAAAGATAAACAGTCTCTTTATTTGGATGTAATATTGTAAGCCCAACAATTTCCCATCAAATCATTTTGAAATTTCCCCCGACACCCTAACACTGCCCAGAACAATTTCTGCTTCTCAGTCGATAAAATGCAACTTACTACATAACTACGCCGCAATTTTTTTACAAAAATGATGCCAAACTACAAATGGCCACCATTCGATGGCCAATTCCACTCAAAGTTCTAAAATGACACAAAAGTCAGCAGAAATCTCCAACTCGGACACATGTCATCACAGCGCTTATACAATAACGCTAATTTGATAAATTCAATTCAAATTAGATCACTTGGAGCGAGTAGCGAACACATTTCACGCTGAACAGCCTCCACCCACGCTGATGCTGGTACCGTTCTCACACGTTGTCCCAAAGATTTATATACGTACCTCCATCATGTCTCCCGCAACACTGATATCTAAATTGCCTGCCTTAATTTAATTTTCATCCAGATTGTTATTGTTTTTATGACAAAACTCAAGACTACTGGGGCTTGAGAGAAAGAGTGGCGGTTGGCCAGCATCAACCCGGTGCGGTCAATTTAAAAACTTCAAATGTGGCGGTGACACATTTGCGCAGGTCCGACCGACCGACGTTCGAGACTATTTCGGGTTTCCTTGTTTCAGTTAAACAGAATAATGCGGGCGCGCAATTTCCCGATTTGATAAGTAAGTGGAACTTGGCGCGGCGAAGGCGAAGGCTGTTTCCGTTGATAGAAAGCGATTGCAAATGTGTTTGTTTCTTTTTTTTATTTTCTCTGTCCCGATAAAGAAACGAATGTAAACACTGAGCCAACCCTTGCCAGAAATGTGCTGTGCAACGGCCGGGCGAAAAATGCAAACTTTATCAATTGACCATATTGTGGCGCAATTAGTCGCGGTGATTGTGCGGCTAATTTTTCCCAGTGAAGGCAGGAATTTCATTTCAGGGCCGTTGCCCAAAGTCACGTACGTTTTGGGGGATTGCGATTTTGGCCGAACGAAAGGGAAGGATTGGAACGTTTTTGTTTATGTGGCTTGTCGGTGAATCCGAGTGAACAAGAAAATTCTTTGAAGCAGCCGTTTATTTTTGAACTCTTTACCCCGATTAGGCATCTGGTTGGGGAGGAATTCCGTGGATAAATTTGGATATTTGAGAGTTGAATTAACTCTGTGTTTACGTTAGGTGTCGGCATTTGCCTCAGTTGATCGGTTGAGTGTTTCGAATTTTGTGTCGTAAGCAAAAATGACGTCGCCCCTTTTATGAGAGGTTGCGCAGATATTCGTTGTTTGTTTACGTGGAGTTCTGTGAAGGCTTCAAATGCGTTGTATCTTATTTTTTCATCATCGTCGGTTCGTATGGATTGTTTGATCTTTGCCCAAATGGTCTTGTGTACATTTTGAGAGAATATTGCAGTGAAATGCTGCAGATATGGAAGAGGAGTCATTCTACACCTTTTCGACAAACTTCCTTACTAACTTGTGGTGGCGCTACATTCCAAGGTGGACCTGGGACTCAACCAAGAGAATTCCGCAATACTTTCTGCAGGATTTCTGTCTGTCTGTCTGACACTATTCACAAAAGCAGGACATTCTCGGTCAAAATAAATAAAAATCCGTCGCCACAGGTTTACATAGGACCCTCGGCCTAACTTCTCATAGCCCTACTTTTTCTGCAACGTTTTTAAGGCGAATGTTCGACTTCTGTAACCTGGAAATGGCGGTCGGTCCTCTATGGTGCCTGGTTTTTTGTGACAATCTCACAACCCACCTCAACCTAACCCTACCTAAAGCTCCTGCAATTTTATGCCGAATTCCGGACGACTGAATTTAGGAGGTTTCACGGGTCAATTATGCTCTTGGATATTTTTGTCTGACGTTCGCGAGATGTGCGACAAGAAGCGTAAATGATTTGTGTCTTTTTGGGGGTCGAACCGAGCTCTGTAGTTCACCAAGTACACAAACCACTGTGCGCCCAAATTTAGCAATACAAACAACAAAAGGAATTCCAATCGCCAGCCGAAAAGTTGTGCAACCGCTCCTTCAAAGCAATTGGTAGAATGAGTTTCATTTCTTTTTCTTTATTTTCAATTGGTATACTGAGTTTCATTTCAGTTCCCAGAGGAACTCAGACATTCTGTTTATCAGGGGACAAACCTTTGTCTGTTGCGATTTTTGTAGGTTTCTTGAAAGATTGCAATAATTTCTTCCCTATTTTCAATTGGTAGAATGAGTTTCATTTCAGTTCCCAGAGGAACTCAGAAATTCTGTTTATCAGGGGACAAACCTTTGTCTGTTGCGATTTTTGTAGGTTTCTTGAAAGATTGCAATAATTTCTTCCCTATTTTCAATTGGTAGAATGAGTTTCATTTCAGTTCCCAGAGGAACTCAGAAATTCTGTTTATCAGGGGACAAACCTTTGTCTTAAAATCCTGTTGCGATTTTTGTAGGTTTTTTTGAAAGATTGCAATAACTTTTTCTTTATTTTCAATTGGTAGAATGAGTTTCATTTCAGTTGCCACAGGAACTCAGAAATTCTGTTTATCACGGGACAAACCTTTGTCTTAAAATCCTGTTGCGATTCTTGTAGGTTTTTTGAAAGATTGCAATAATTTCTTCCCTATTTTCAATTGGTATACTGAGTTTCATTTCAGTTGCCACAGAAACTCAGAAATTCTGTTTATCAGGGGACAAACCTTTGTCTGTTGCGATTTTTGTAGGTTTCTTGAAAGATTGCAATAATTTCTTCCCTATTTTCAATTGGTATACTGAGTTTCATTTCAGTTCCCAGAGGAACTCAGAAATTCTGTTTATCAAGGGACAAACCTTTGTCTGTTGCGATTTTTATAGGTTTTTTTGAAAGATTGCAATAACTTTTTCTTTATTTTCAATCGGTAGAATGAGTTTCATTTCAGTTGCCAGAGGAACTGAGAAATTTTGTTCATCAGGGGACAAACCTTTGTCTTAAAATCCTGTTGCGATTTTTGTTGGTTTCTTGAAAGATTGCAATAACTTTTTCTTTATTTTCAATCGGTAGAACGAGTTTCATTTCAGTTGCCAGAGGAACTCAGAAATTCCTCAAAATTTTGTTAAGACATCATAAAGTGAATGTTCAAATTTTCGATTGGAACCGTTCAGGCGGTCAACCTTTTGAAAACTTACAACATATCAGGTAAATTTAAAGCCCAGCCACTGAATCTCACCCACTCAGCAACAACCGACAGCCTTAAGGTAACAAACTCCCAGCGAATGCCACCCCAAACCGCAAGTTACCCCCAAAACTATCCGCCGTCGAATCATAAAATAAAGAGGAAGAAAAAATCATAATCTGTACCAAATTGTGGGAGCCTAACCGCATTACTCGTACCTAGGTCCAAATGTCAATACGATTCAGTGATCACAACGAAATAAATTTTTTTTTGCCTTCCTTGGAGGAAATCCAACCACCGCTAAACAAAAATTAGCCGCTTTGGTGATTTCTCTATCAGCAGCGGGCGACTGTCACACCGCCCTTGCCGGAAGACGGAACCGAAATAATTGGATTTATGTAAACGCCCAAAGAGAGCCCGAAATGGAAAAGAATTTCGAGCATTCGGCATCCAAGGTACAGACAGAAAAAAAAATATATAAACCATCAGGAGTGTGACCCAGATTTGTCAAAAATAAAAAAAAATAAAGTGGTAATCCCTAATCCTTGAGGAAAATTGCATTGAATCTCTGTCAGAATTAAATATTAAATAAAACCCAACGATGAGAGAACTCGCTACGAGCTTTCCTGCCATATCAAGGAGATTTTGATTTTGAGGTTGTACACGGCATACAATCGTTGACCGCGGCGGGTCGCATTTCTGCGAAAAATATTATAAAAAGTAAATGGATTGCGCGATAGACATAAAGTCCTTTTTGTGTAAGAGGATTTCGCAAGCAACAAATTGTGTGTGCAGATTTTGTGGCTGAAGGAATCAACTATTTAGAATGACTCAGAATTCGGGACATAGCTGTGGAGGGATGAGCGTCAATTTGCTGTGGATTTAAAATGTTTGTTGCGATTCAACTGGTTGCGGTGGATTTCAGATCGCGAATGAGTTACTTTTGGGTCTATTTCAGTTGCTCGAGGGGGGTTGGTTCACGGTTTGAACTGTCAGTTGGTGGTTGCGTCAAATGTCGGTCACTATCGTCCTCAAACTGTAAGTTGTTAGTTATCTCAAAGGCGTCAGTTTTAGGTTGCTAAAAGGAGGGCTTTTAATAAAAACCGTTCAATTTCTGACAACCTTTCACTGTCAGTCGCTAGAGTCCTCAAACTGTCGTTCGCTTTCGTTCTTAAACGTCAGTTCTTTCTCATATCGAGCTTGGCAGTTTTGAGCTGTCAGCGAATATAAGCAAATCAAACTGTCAGTTGTTTTCAACTTCAAAATGTCGGTCACTATCGTCCTCAAACTGTCAGTTGTTAGTTACCTCAAAGGCGTCAGTTTTAGGTTGCAAAAAGGAGGTTATTAAGGGAATAGAAGCCAATTAAACTGTCAGTTGCTAACAACCTCAAATTGTCGGTCGCTGTCGTCCTCAATTTTTCAGTTGTTAACTACCCCAAGCGAGTCCGTGTTGAGCTGCAAAAAAGAGTACATTTAATGAATAGAAGAAAACAAAGCTATCTGTTAATGACAGCATCAAACTATCAGTCCCTAGAGTTCTCAAACTGTCGGTCATAAAGACGTCAAAGTGAGTTGAGTTGCTAGTTGCCTCAAGTGTTTCAGGTTTCCACTATAAAAACTCTAGCATTTAGCTATCAATCTGAGATCAATCTGTCGTTTCCTTAAATCACCAAACTGTCTGTCAGTAGAGTCCTCAAACTGTTCGTTGCTAGTGAGCTATCAGTTAAGCTGCAAAATAAAAATATAAAAATAAAATTTTTTTTTTCAACTCAATTTTTTACCTTTTTTTCTATAAATGTAATAGATTTTTTTTCGAAAGGGATTCTAGTACAATTTTAGAAAAAAAATTATTTTAATACAATTTTAGAAAAAAATAAATATTAAATCCAACGATCTATGCAGAAGCTGGGGAGACGAAGAAGACACACAGAGACTGCAGTGCGAGTGTTCCTCCTTTTAGGAATGACAACTGCGATCTCTGGATCTTTGAAAACTTTTTAGAACTGTCAAAAAGGTAAATAGGTCTAATCAGAATAATGAAGTCCACTCCATTGTTTTTGGGTTCGTTTACAAGTAGAAAGGGAACCACACACCCTTCTCCAACCTAATCTAGTACAATTTTGAACCAATTCGTCTGTCCATTTGTTTACTCGGTCAATTGTTCAAGGATACTTTTCTGTCAAATGATGAGTGGTAATTCAGCCACTGGTCTCGTTTTTTCAATTCCAAAGCAGAGTTTCAAAGATTTAATGGTGCAGAGTCTCCTTTTGCATTCAATTTTTTTAGGTTATGAGCAAGAAAAACATAGACCGACCCTCCTTGTACGAATTTCCTCCAACAAATGACAGTTCTTGTTGTTAAAACCTTCCTCACAAAGCAAACCCCTATATCCCACTCAATGAGAGTCTCTCGTGCGTTCGCTGCAATTATCCTGCGTCCCGCATCTTGTCAAACGTACACTATAACCACTTCAAGGCTTAATTAAAGTAATTGCATATTTCTGCAGGAGTTACACCCTTCACCAAAGCAGTCTCCTCTTTCTCCCTGTAGAGGGGCTGATGTAGAACAAGTAGGCTTGCAATACTCGGTAATAAAATGCCGCCGGGTCATTGGCATATGCCATGACAGCGTGAGACTTTGACATGTGGGCACACGCCTTTTATTTATAAACCATAACAAGTATAGCAAACGATAAGTCTGACAGGCACACACAGCAACGTCAGTCACATGAGAGTGGAAGTAAATTAAAATGCAGTCTATGCGTTTTCGCCGACAATAACTTAAAAACTTTGGGGGTGTTCGAATATTTACCTCCCTCCGCTCCGCGGTGGACTGTAAATCAAAGTAAACGGAAAAAAATCGCTCCTAGTGCTCCTGCTCACGGTTATGACACACAACGTCACCGCAGTCAGTCTTATAGTACTTTTCTTTGAATTGTGCCTCGCTTCGGAGAAATTAAGAAGAAAAGCGACAAAGGAACACAACAAAAGGCGTAAGTCACGTTTCACGTGCGAAAAACTAAAATTGTTGCATTTATGGCGGCTCGGGGAATGGTTTAGCTGCATGCATTGCTTCGGTTCATCGGACGGAGTCCCATTTCGAGTAGCACACAGTACTGCGTTGGGTTTGCTATTGTTCGGCGTTGAATGAAAAGTTTTCCGTGTTTTTTTTTTCTATATGGAAAGCGGTGCCTTTTTTAGTTGGTTTCTGTTATTTTTTTGTTCTGTGTCGCTGTGAAGTCGTCGAACTTAAGAGGAGAGAAAAACATGACGGTATCACTGTCAGCGGAAAGGCAGACCTTAAAATCTCAGAAGGGCTTCAATACGAGTCGCACAAGTAAGATCGCTGGTAAAGGACGGAGTTCTTTGTGGATAGCGTTTTACTGGGGGAACAATCCCTGACCTATATATGGGTAGACCTACACACGCGGGGTAGAATTTGTGTCATTTGAAAGTCGTTTGTTGAATTTTCAATCAAATGGTTAGCGCATTCGATAATCGGTTTGTGAATGCACTAAAAGCTGAAAATTCCTTTAAAAAATGTTGTAATTGTGCTGGTGATGCATAGTTTTCTTCGTCTTCTAGACTTTAGGGTCACTCGTATCCATGTCCAGAAACAAGTCTTGCTGAACCTCGTTTTTAAAGAAGCCATGACATTTTTTTTTTACACAGTTTCAAACACTGGTACCTGGTGCTTTCATGGTACTCGTAAGGAAATTGCCACTAAAATAAGAACAAAGCCGAAATAAGAACAGAGCTACGCGCCGCTTTTTCTTTTTCAGTGGACCGTTAATGAAAACGTACCTTAATAAATAAAGGAGCTGAAGAAAAGTCTATTTTAGCTCCCACAAATGGACCAATTCCCTTACCTCGAAAATAGCTTCTTAGAGTCGCGGCAGTAAATTATAAACCGAACATCAGTAAGCAATATATATATATATAACTGAATGGCAAAAATCTTACGAAGTGGTGCAGCAATTTACAAATTTCTTTCTCTAAAATGTGTGAAACAGGAGTTGGATTTTGTAAAAAACGAAACGAATTTCAAAAAACGAAAGAAATCATGCGAAAGGGAACATTTTGCTTCATGTAACTGCTTCTTCTCGTTGGCAAGGGTTTAAGAGATGGTGTGACAAAAATGTTAAAGTTTGAGAAGCTGTATATCAAATATATTGTTTTGACGGCCAACAGCTGACCGCTTTTAATGTAAATATTTCGTTTGTTGAAAATTGTTGGTTATAACAAAAGGTAAACATTCTAATAATTATGCAAGTACGATTAAAAATTACCGACAAACTGTTTATTTAAATAACAACACAAACGCAAGAAAATATTATGATCGAGTGGATGGAGAAGTATCCCTTTCTAGAAAAAAATACAAAAATACAGAAATAAAAATGCCCTGCTCAGGGAAGAGTTAAAGCCGCAGAAAAATGGAAACAGCTGTATAAAATATTAAATGAAAATGGCCAGCCCATAAAATAAAATTACTGGATGGAAAAATGTCTCATTGTTTGTTATATATATATATTTATATATACATTGAAATTGATATGGCACTTTTTTAGACATGGGCAGATTACAAACTGTCAATTTAAAAGCCAAATTTTCTATCGCGCAGAGTAAGAATCCGAACAATCTCAAAGTATTTTTCGGATTCTTCTTAAATTTACACAATTCTCCACAGCGCTAATAAATAATTCGTCAGCATATTTTTTGTGAAATAAAAATTAGTCACAACCAGCGTTGCCACAATGATACAAGTGTAACAAAAGTGTTACAGTTTTTAATTATTTGATAATTTTGTTACAATATTATTTTTTTTTCGCTTTGTTACACTTTTTTTGTTTTTCTCGTTAAAAAATATTGAAAAGTTCAACTGGCAGCACTTTTTTCTTTCGAACAAGCTTCAACCGATTTCTGTCATTTTGTTACAATGTTGCTTTTTTTTTCGCTTTGTTACACTTTTTTCCTTTAAATCTTTTTTTGTTTTTCTCGTTAAAAAATATTGAAAAGTTCAACTGGCAGCACTTTTTCCTTTCGAACTAGCTTCAACCAATTTCTGTTTGTTTACACAGAGCACTAGTTGTGCAAAACGTCAAACTGCGAGTGGTTATGCGGGAATGGGAGGGAACGAGAAAATACAACAATATTTTTCTGTCTCGCCGCGTCGCCGTTGACAATGTTCTACATCTCGTGGTAAATAAAGTTTGTGAAATAGAAATTCAAATCGACTTTGAAATGTGATAAAGAGTTCCTAATAAAGATTTTTTTGTATTGAAAAACGATGTTTTTATTATTAACATTTTTTTTCAGTTTGTTACATTGTTTTTTTCATTTGTTACACTTTTTGAAAAAAATTGTTACACTTTTTGAAAAAAATTGTTACACTTTTAAAAAAAGCTGCGGCAACATTGGTCACAACTACTAATTGAATAACCAAAAATAATGAGAAACGTCAAACAAATAGAATCCGCTGTATTCCTTTCGCATGAAACGAAAATTTCTTTCGTTTTTGGAGTTACATGAAGCAAAGAAAACGAAAACGTCGATGAAATAGCTTTCGCTTTTTTACTTTCGCGGAAATGAAATTTTCTTTCGTTTTCGAAGTTACATGAAGCAAAACGTTCGCTCGAACGAAAACGATTGAACGTTTTCATCTTACAGAATCTCATCCCAGGTTTAAGGCTTTTGTTTTGAAAATGTACAGTATTTCTTTTATTTTCGCGCATTTAAACACCTAGCGAAGCAGTCGGGGTTCCTCTATAGTTTACAAATAAGCAGTGCATTGATGAAAGAAAAACGAGTTAAATATTAGAAACATATTTACTCCTATTTAAGACAGACTTTAGTCAGTCTTTGAGGCGTTTTTTTAGACCGGGATCAAGTCCTTTATTGTAGCAGAAGCCTTCGCCGTGTTATATCATCTACAATTTATGTGGGGGATTTTTTTATTTCAGCGATTCTCCAAAGAAAAATGTTTTAAATCCCTGACAAGATGACAAATTTCTTTTACCAGATGTTTTTTCTATTTCTTTTTTCTATAAATTTCTGAGACTAAACTTGAGACTTCCGCAGGCGAAATGAGAGCTTCAGCTAGTCGCTTATTAGGTTTAAAATTCCCATTAATAGGTTTAACTGCAAATTTTAGTTTAAATGACTTTTGGAGAAGTAAAATTCGAAAAATGCTTTCCTCCTGATAAAGTAAAATGCGTATTTTACAATTTGAGCTTGCAGCTTGTAGGCTTTTCATCTCCGAAATAAAAGCCTAACATTTTATCAAGATCATGGAGGTGTTCACTTTGTTAACACAGCCCCAATTGTCCCAGCTGATACACGTTGGAATTTATAACTCCGCGAGTACTTTCTGTCGCGGAATTGTTTTGCTATCACAGTCTTCAGATATCTAGTTCTTAAGTTCTTTATTTTCGTTCATTTTCGCTCGTATCTCGTTCAAAATTTCATCAAAATTGAGTCGATATCCATTTTGTCTTCAATTTTCTTCAACGACATTTTATTATCAAATCATCAGGCGGTAACCCTGCATATATTCTTTTTTCTTTTTGCGAACGTTTGTCAATCTTTACTACGGTAACCCTGGGAAGATCTTTAAAGAGTGATAGATCACAGATGTGTTGAAGCTTTTACAACAAGACTGAAAGGCAACCTTCCTATCTTTCCCGTACTGACAGCTTTAGTGAAACAGAGTTTACTGGACTTACTTTCTACTTTTGTGTCCGTTGACAGTTTTTTTTTTTTTCTTAAGTTTAGACATTCACTGGCTTTGAAAGGTCGTCAATGACAGGTCAATCTGTGCAAATATTTTGTGCCCCGGCTATAAATAAATTAATAAATATTTAGTTGACGCAACAGGTTCGTGTACCCAAAGCCTGGGTCGGCATTCTGCAAGGAGAAACGTTAAAACGTTTTCGTGTGAACGAGGAAACTTGCTTGTGTAACATAGGGCAAATCATTCATGCGCACGAATGATTTGCCCTATATTACACAAGCAATTTTCTTCGTGCACAGGAAAACGTTTGAACGTTTCGCCTTACAGAATGCCGAACCGCTTTTTAAAAAAACATTAGTTTTTTTGAATTTATTTGAAATTTTTGGGACGAATGGAAGGACCTACAATTTTATACCGAGTCCGAACGTCTACTTGAGAAGCTCTTTCATGACAGTTGTACTCTCGGATGTTTGTCAGACATTCGCGAGAGTTGCAACGGATAGCGACGGATTTTATGGGACTATTCATTTCGTTACGTAGACTTTGCGTTGCGGACACAAGGAATTTTATTTGTCGCGCTCTTCAGTCGTTATGCGACTGTGATTTTAAAGAGCTACACCGGCTTATCCAATCTGAATATGGCTTCAGTTTTAATTTTCGCACCTCAAGGTGTGCGACCAGCCTTAGACCTTATCAAAGTTACTCCTCAACTGCACTCTCCACTGGTCCATGTTTCCAGAGGCCTTTTTTTCACAGAAAAAACAGGCAAAACTCTCCTCTTCCAAATAGATTCAGTGAAAATATTTTATTCAGATTGCATACCAAATAACTTGAGTTAAACTTCTGCTTACGGTCCAACCTCAAATCCAAATCGCCCAGCACTAATGCACTCCACCTGAAGGCATTCCCACTCGGCTGATGCTGGTTGGAAACAAAATTTAAATTTCCACAGCTCACTTCCAGAAACAATTCCCTTTCCTATTTGAATTTGAATAGTTGAGCAAACAAAAAAAGATGGCTGACCCGGACTCCATCTCTGGCCATAACAACTCCCATCATCTACTGCTTCATTTCCATATGACATGATGGTGATAATTTCGTTTTGCATTTAAACCCGGCTCTAATCCGCTGCAGTCTGCAGCAGCTGCAGAGACGATGTGTACAGTGTACCGGAAGCAAAAGAAGATGTAACGAAAGTCCTACGGTTTGCATCTGGTGTGTTGCCCACTTTCATATGCAAATGATATCTCTCTCTCTCTTGGAATCTGCTGCAGTGGGTTGGCAAATGTAAAAGTGCGTAAACTGACCCCCGTTTTATTGTTATGATGGCCACTTCAAGGGCACAAAGAACCACACACACACAGAGAGAGAGAGAGAGAGAGAGAGAGTCTTGCATGCAAATTCACCGAGGCGTGTAAACTATAAAGTCGTCTACCTGTTTGTCTACTCGTGTTGTCGCTGGTGCAGTGTTTAAGAGCCCCTCCGTGGATATAATTTACGATGAATGGCAATCAGCGGACTTTGCCTTTTTTTCCATATTGCCGGTTGGGATCGTACGACTACGAGGTGGAACCTACGCGGTGAACGAGGCCAGTGCTTTATGTATGGATACGTGGGCGAGGAGTGCGCTTTTACGATTTAATTAAATTATTAAAATGTTTTCGCAATCTCGGGCAATGATCCCGCTGCATGTGAAAATCGGCAAATGTTTTCAATTAAAATGTATGAGTGAGTGTGTTTGGGTGAGTTTGTGTGTGTCGGGTCAGGGTTCGTTGAGGGAGTTATGTCAGTCGGGCAGTGGAGCCACAGTCAACAGTGGATGTCGCTTTAATCTTTTTTCGCAACTGGGTACCACAAGTGAGTCACTCGATACAGTTGGACGTTCCAATGCTAGTAGGATCTATCTGACTCTTTGACAAGTGAAATTAGGGGTACGTATAGAGAGAGTCCTTAGAAAGACGCACGGTTAAATTTAATATTTTTGCGGTTGTGTATAGGACAACGCCGAAAACACATTAAAATTTATTATTTAGCATGTATTCAAATTAAACAACTAATAAAAAATTTTTAATTTTTAATAATGTCTGCTATTACAAAATATTAAATTTCAATATAGAGGAAGATAGGTTTCAATGCAAAAGTACTTAAATCAAACCCTTATTTATATTTGAAAATTAAAGAATTTTAATTGTAGGCGCAGTGGCTTAGTGGTTAGTGAGTTGGACTACTAAGCAAGGGGTCCCAGGTTCGAATCCCGAAAAAACCCAAATTCCAACTTATGGTTTTTTTCCGCTGCGAAAGTATAACTGTCATGAATGAGCTTCTCAATTAGCCGTTTGGACCCGGCATAAAATTGTAGATCCCTTCCATTCGTCCCAAAAATGAAAAACTCACACAAACGAATGCTTGTGAGAAGCTAGGGCTAGGGGCCCTACAGACCTGTTGCGCCAACTATTTATTTATTTATTTATTTATTTATTTATTAAAGAATTTTAATACATTTATATTGGAATTAAAAAGCTGCAGATTAAAATTAAATACTTTCACCTCAAATTCAATACTTCATTTGCTTTTTATAAACCTATGGAATATTAAAATGTAATACAATCTTATTATATTTTAATACTTCTTTAGATTTGGTTTAAATATCAATGGGATATATTTCAAAACCGAATATATAATTTTTATTGGTTTTAAATATAACAATACATAAAGAAAATTGTCAAGCGTAGGCGAATTCCCGTGGTCTTTTATCACCTTTGAAAATCATCCTACTGAGTAGTGTTGGGGACTATCGAATAAAAACTATCGACTTATTCGATAGATGCTCAAAATGCGTTCATTCGATAGTAAAGGGTCCGCCAAATAACTTTTTTTTTTTGAAAATGCTATAAAAAAAAACTACTGAATATTTTCTCAAATTTCTTTTTTTATTTGAAAGTACAATCCTTCCGGTTAATAATGGAAAATAATTTCATTCAAATGGCTGCCTCGGCTGGCCATGCAGTAGCCTACACGAAGATGCCGATTTTGCCAAAAAAAATCATCTTTGCAGATGAAGCTCATTTTCATCTCGGCTCATTCACACTCGGATAAAGGAAACGTATTTTTATTCACACAATTTGTTATTATATGTATATTGAAATCGTTACACATATAAGAAACATAATTATTTCCTTTGTTGAGCTGAATTTCAGTTTAAATGCAAAAACAGCTCAACTATGTGTAAATTCAGAAACGTCAAACATTTGCGCAGTGATGTGGCATCACTGCTTATTTGCGATGCGCAGTTTATGCTGATGCATGAATATGAATATGAAGTTTGAGTTTTAGACCGCATTAGGTCCATTCGCGTACATTCACGAGCCAAGCACTAAAAATCTGTCAAACTCGAAAAATTGAGCGAAACTCTCTCAGCAGGTGGATACTCTTCGAGCTACTTTGAGCCACTTACATCTTTGAAAGCTAATCCATATCACGAATAAATTTATAACTTACCTTTGTGCAACATGAAACGTTCTAGGAGAGCATTCGACCACAACCGAATTTTCTTTATTTTCGGATTATTTTATTTTTGTGTACAATTGATTTTTAAAACGGATTTTGAATTTGTTTCCTGTCAATTTTGCGCATTTGAAATTTTTATCAGTACTTGCCGGTTGAAATTCTCTGAGCTGTTTTGAGCCAAGAGAGGCCCTGCTCGTTACTCGTTATTTTGCTAATTTTCTCTCTCTTTCTGTCATTTTTGATGAGTACGTGTATAGAAGATTGCGATCGATTTATATCGATTGCGTTCGATTCAAACCGCGTACGCGAACGAACCTATTGCTCACATCAAACATTTTAATGTCAAGATAGGAGTTTTATGATCGTAAAGACGATCAATTTATTTTCATGCCTTAGTCTTGTCGTTATTAAAAGCTCCGCAGCGCTGAAATACTCAATGTAAAAAAAAATTAATGTTTGTGAGAAAAATTAAAATAAAGGAATTCAACAAAAATTCTTAAATTTTGATGTCCAAAGCATACGTGTTCTTTCGCTTCCGACATTTTTCTTACGTTTTTGCCGGCGAATCAACAGCGCATGTTTGGGCATCAGTTTGATCAAATTTGCAATAATGAACACTTGACGTTGAAAGTGATGCCAATAGTTGCAATAATAAACATTTTGCAAAGCATCATGATGCCAGTGATGCGTTACTGAATTTACACTATGATGCGAACACACACAATGACAGCTGTCCTACTGTCAGTAGAAAAAAGCCCGCCAAATCGTCCTACACACTCTCTTCGTGTTGACTTCTGCTTTTGTTCGTTCATATTTCATTCTATCGGTTGTTTTTATATAAGAAATTTTGTTTCTCGCATAAGAAACTTTGTTTCTTATAAACGTCGTTTCCATATAAGAACAACTCGGATATAAGAAACAAATCTATTTGTTTTTTATATGTTTCTTATATCCGTGTTGAACTGTACTACTTTTTTCACTCGATAGCAGGTTCATTCGATAGTAGGTTTGAATGAATGATTTCATTCCTTCAACTTACTATTTTCATTTGGTGTGCTTTGCTTGAACGATTTACTTTTTCCTATCGATATTTGTTTTTTAAAGTTTTATATCAATAGCCAATGGGTATAGACTGATAAATTATTAGAAGTGCGTATTATAATAATATACCTATTAGTACAATTATTCTATTGCACTTTGTTTGAATTCTTCAGATGTTGTTTTATTATTCGATAGTTGTGTGATTATTTTGTTTTGTATGCTTAGTGGTTATATTCTAGAACCTTTTAAGGCGATTGTTCTTGATTTTATTTTTAATTGGAGTGTTTATTCTTTGGGTTATAAATTGATTAATGAATTACGTTCAAATTTGACTTTAAGTGGCTGTCTGATTTTTTGTGCAAACTTTTCTTTTTCTATTTATGTGTAAATTATCAAATTAGCACCAAACAAAAAATCTTTAATTTATTGTAGCAATACAATACGCATTATGCCCAACCTATTGAACAACATGTGTTGTCTTAAAGTTAACAAAAAAAAAATCAATTTGAAATGTACTCCTTCCAAAGAGATCCTAAAAAAAAGGTCAGTTGGCTTTACTCATTTTAAGTAAATGAATGAATGGAAAAAGAAATCATTCAGTTACTAACTATCGACAGTCGCATTCATTCGATATTGCCCATCACTACTACTGAGTGCCGCTGTGCTTCCTTCTGAACGTATAATTTTCTAGAAATTTAAATGAGGGAGAACTCAGGTATGCCCGAATTATCTTATTATTTTATTTATTTTATTTATTTTATTTATTTTATTTATTTTATTTATTTTATTTATTTTATTTATTTGATTTATTTTATTTATTTGATTTATTTTATTTATTTTATTTATTTTATTTATTTTATTTATTTTATTTATTTTATTTATTTTATTTATTTTATTTATTTTATTTATTTTATTTATTTTATTTATTTTATTTATTTTATTTATTTTATTTATTTTATTTTATTTATTTCATTTATTTTATTTATTTTATTTATTTTGTTTATTTTACTATCATATTTATTTATATTAATTATTCAGTCAATTACTTTTTGGAATGTAATAGCTATATTTCTGAAGCAATGAACGCGAATTTAGAGCGCCCTTATCTTCAAAAGCAAATCTAGGAACATATCTGCTTGAGAAAATATAACTTGAGAAAAAAAACAAATATTATAACCTCTCACAAGAGTACTTTAAAATTAAAGCTAAAGTTGTAAGAAGAATATGCTCATTGAATATCAAAGTAAGCCCGTTTTCAGCATGACTTTCGCTTGTTTGTATTTTGTAAACATTTTTCTTTTAAAAAAAACTCTACCCAAAGCATCCACTTGATTGAGTAGGACCCTCAAAATAACACTAAATTCTCAACCAAGCGACAAAGCAGGGAAATAACTTCACGGGCAATAACTTCACATGGGAAATAGCTTCACCTCGAGTTGTGAAGTTCACTTTTTGTTGTGAAGTTATTGAAATTATTTCCCACAAAAAAGTGAAGTTATTGCTCACATTCAAAGGGAAATAACTTCACATAAAAAAAGTGAGATTATTTCCCACTCAAGGTGAGGTTATTTCCCATGTGAAGTTATTGCCCGTGAAGTTATTTCCCTGCACCGACAAAATAATATATTTGGGCTCAAAAGTAATGCCGATATATTTAAATCGAATCACTTCGGTTCAGATTGGGCATTAAAAATAAATCCAAATGTATTGAAATTGATGGCTTTAATAAGTTCGTATTAAAATGTAATCAGAGTCGATGTTATATTTCAGGTCAACTTAAACCTAATTGCAATAAGTTCTTGATGGAAATGTTATTTTAATTTAGACCGGGTTAGATTGTAGAACAAAAATACTGGGCACTCATTCCGTAACTTTTCAAACGATTATCGTCGAAACGATATACCTCCAAAACTAGTAACTAAGTACTAAAATTTCAGGTTTGAGAGCTTAATCCAACTCATTTTCCACAAATATAATGAAAGCTGACGTTTGTCAAAAAAATTCGAGTAGAATATAACTTATTTTGGTGATCAAAGTTGCGAAAACGATCGTTGAATTTTAATCTTTAAAGATTAAAGTTGAGAAAATTCCTATTAAAATGAACATTTTAAATGAAACAATTATTAAATAAAATAATACAGAAAACATTTAATAAACTGGAAATATTGAAAACCATTTTTCTTGTATTGCCCTGTATCTAATACTGCGGATGTATTAAAAAATACACCCCCATATTTTTAACCGTGTGGCCAACAGAAATTCCGAACTTTCTTAATTTTGAATTTAAAACTATATATAAAACCGAATGGCAAAATTACATGTCCGCGAAAATCTTACGAACTATTGCACCGACTTGCAAATTTCTTTTTTTTAAATGTATGCAATATAATTATGTCTGCAGGTTTTGGGCTACTTTTGTTTTAAAAATGGAGCCTTTTTTATTTCAACGCTTAGCAAAGCAGGCGGGAGTCCGCTAGTTAAATATAAAACTAAACGCCAGAAGCTTCTTTGTCCTTTCTACATTTCCAGAATGTTTATCCAATCAAACGGCCATGGAGTCTCGTACATCCGTGCAGGTCTGGTGGAGGTCGCAAGCGATATTGGAAGAGTTTTCGACCTTCCATCTAAAACAATAATACTTTTGGAACAGTTTCCGACCAGGGGGGCGTGGCATCTTCCATCTAAAAGGGCAGCGATTTTTGTGAAATCTAGTACATTGATGTGTTTTGTCGGTAAAGCTCTAGCTCTGTGCGGCTCTTTTTGCAGCTTATTTCGAATGTAACTACTGATAAAGTGTGCATTTTAAATACTGTAGAAGGGGACATCCACAGCTGTCAAATTTAACGACGACTTTTGGTCCAACTACCCATTTCTTCCTTCCTTTCTAAAAGCGACTCAGCTACCTCGATTAATAGGCCAACGCAATCTTCCTCTGTTTTCGAATTCCCACGACTATCAAGTTTATAGTCGGTGGTTATGGTGTAGTGGTCAGGGTGTTTGATGGTAACCTCAGCGAAGTAGGTCCGAGGCATAAAGAGAAGCCCCCAAAAAAGTGGGTCGCAAAATTTTGTCCGTCTGTGTGTATGTCCCGAGGCCTACAGCCTAAGCGGCTGAACGGATTTCGTTCAAACTTCGGATTTAAAGTTTGGGGGCTTACAGTTCGGGGCCGTTTTTTTTTTTGCATGGTAACCTCAATATTAATGGTACTTCTCATACAAAATTTTCATACCAGTTTGATTTGTTCGAAAACGGCTCTAACGATTTCAACAAAAATTTATATTTAAACTTAAGTAGGTGAGGTTAACATAACTGCATACTCAGTTTTCCGCTAAAAAATCGATTAACGGTATTTTTGAAATTTGGACATATCTCGAAAACGGTCCATACGATTGTAACAAAAATGCATTTCTAAGGTAATATGGTAATTTCTAACTTAATGGAAAACTTATTTTTTCTGTGTACTATCGTAAAATGGATTTTTGGAAAAAATTCATTTTTGAAAAATGTTGTTTCCTTTAGTTTATCTGAAAGTGGCAACACCGATTTTGATAAAAATGCAAATTTAGAGTAAAATTGATGTTTTCAAAATTATTGCGTCCTTAATTTTCAATTGGAATCACTGGAAACGCTAACTTTAAAAACTGCTCATATCTCGAAAACCCTATTTTCGATTTCGATAAAACCCTAAAAATCAAGTAATGCTTACATCCCGAACAATAACTTGTTTTTTTTTTTTAATCATATTGAATATGCACCCTAAAAATAAATCTAACAATTCCTTTGCACCAAAATTTGATGAACGCGAAAGTTACGTTCGACCCAGTCGTGCACTTTATTTTCTAGTACGTCGGATGGCTTCTTCATTTAGTTTCGACTGTCAAATTAATGTCAAAAATCTCAGCCCTTCAACATTTCGAATGTCAAAGCACTCTCATAATTTCTGCACCTTTCCGAGGTTCAAAGACAGCTCTACCTTAGTAGCACTAACACTTCCCAATTCTAATCACCTCCGACGCTAGATTCATCGGAAAAGTAAAAAAAAAAAAAAAACGCATCAACGTCCTCGCTCTCACTCTCTCATATATTCCGTTTCCAGTAATGCATTTCACTCCGACCTGGAATAGTAACTTCTGGACAAATATTATTCAAACGTGCGATGAGGCAAAATGATAGCTCAAGCATCTCCACTTCCGTCGCAGCTTTGCATCTCTTTTCCATCTGTCAATTAATGCCAGAACGAAAAATGTCGCGTCAAAAAGACGCTTTCAAATATGCTCATCGATTTCACCTCACGGCGGGCAGCAGAGTTTTTATTTATTTTATTTTTCTTAAGACGAAAAACACATGCACAGCCACCTCGCTCTGCGAAGAATACCAGAACCAGACGAGAACATAAACAGAACCAGAACCCCAGAGAGCGAGTCGGGAGAATTATTCATTCGACCCGCATCGCTTGAAAGTAATAAAAATACAAATTCAAATTGAAATGTGGATTTGCATGCCTCCACTTCCACCCACTGTGTGATGTCTGTTTGTCGTCGCCATGGCAGTCTTTGAGTCGTACTCTTCCTGGAATTCCCATCCCGTGTGCGTCTTTGTGTTTGCCCCAGAAACCGGAGCAGAACTGCTCTCCACCAGAAGTGTACCTACCACCGCAACCTTTCTGAATACATACACCACGAGTGGGTAGGTATAGAACTCGATCTTTGAGAGATGTGGGCCGGCCTATACCGGAGTGTGTGCGAGTGCAGGTTGCAGGCTCTGCTAGGCGCTCTCCTTATAAGTGGCACCGAAGTGTTACTATTTTTATTTTCCTGTTTGGGATGTGGAAATTATTGGGTCAAAGTGCCAGATGGCTGGTTGCCGTTTGATTCGTTGCATACCGTGTGCTATTTGTTTCTGAGCAGAGATGATTCTCCATCATGCGGGTGCCTTGGGATTGCCGTGTAGTCTGGCTGACGGTGTTTTGGGAAATACACCATTGGAATGGAGAGATCTCTGGAAATACGCATGTGTGCATTTTTATTGAACGATCAACGGACGGGGGTGAGTGAATGGGTTCTAATTTCGTTTTGAATGTGACGCTACTGTGATTTTTTCGACAATCTCTTCCGGTCTGCAAGCAATAAGTCAAGTAGTGGATGGGCCAATTGACTCTGCAGTCATCTGTGCCGTGATTTACAGCTGGTGGTGAAGAGGAGCAAGTTAGACAGGGTGGACAAGACCGGATTTGAAATGACTGTGCCGCTCAGCAGATGGACAACGAATTGGTAGTTTAACCACGCAAATACTGTTGGAGTTGTCGCCGGTTTTTCTACACAACTCGGCTGTCAAATTTCTCTCATTTTATTTAATTTTTTTTCTTAAAAAAAAAAAGGGAGAGTGTTCTTTTCAGAGGTACAAAACTTCAAAATTAAATAAAACACGCATGCAAGTCGTGGAAGTGACTGTGATGTAATTCATTGAAAAGGTAATTTCATGTCATTAATGTTTAAGTGTGACTTTGGGTATAAAGGCGCCGTGGCTAGTTTTCGATAAGTTTTTCGAACACAGCCGACGCGTCGCACTGTGGTCAAAAATGGCTTTATTAGTTACAAAAATCATAACTTTTGAACGCATGAAGATATCGCTACAGATTTTTTTCTTCTTAAAGGTCATTTGCAAACTTGTAAAAATAGTGATTTTAAAGAAAATTGCTTCACAGGGTGTTTCTACATCTTAGGCTTAAGTAAGATTTTCTTTGAAAAAGGAATAAACAGAGAAAGGAATTTAAGAAAAACCTTAAAAGCAGGTCAAATTTTACGAACCCTGTAAAAAAAAAAAAGGTCTGCGGCTATTGAATTGTTCACAGGGTGAACCAAAATATATTTGTTTTACAACAGGTGATACATAAAATAAACGAACCAATTTGAAATAGTTTTATTAAATATTTAAACACTATTTTTTCCTTTTGTTGCGCATCAGTATATTGTATAAACTGTTTGAGCTCTAAAGCCCTCCGCCGTTTGATTTTATACGAAACAGTGTAGGAAAAAAGTAAAGGGACGAAAAAAATAATAAAATAAAATCAAATTTGTTTGTAAATAATCCGTTCAAAAATTCTTCACGTTTCGAAACAAATCTTGTTTTAAGACTAAAAAAATGTCAATCCATTTTTTGATGTGAAACATCTATAGCCGCGGAAAATACCGAGTGTTGGAGTGGCGACGCATGCCGTGGCAATTATGATTGTTGTGCACATTTCACCGGATGTTAAAATGAATGATATCATTTCATTTTTACATGAGAGATTATTTCCGCACAGTCACAGAGGTTCAATAATTTTTAAAACCAATTAAGATAAACTACCATTGACTTTAGCTGGAGATTTCAATGTAAATTTTGCAAAAGATAAATCAGTGCCATTAATTACGTTCCTCCAAAAAGAATTTCAACTGCAACTTACCAACAACCCAAGAAAACCTTCTACCAGATATGGAACAACAATAGATGCTGTATTTATAAGATATCTTGATAATGCTATTCCCAATACTTTTGTGATATACTTCAGTTATCATCGAGCAATTCTCACAGTAGAACCGTCAGAGCCAACATCTAATATAACTCATACTGAAGTCGCTGATTAAAAGAATTGAGCTGTCGAAATTGCAAATACATTTTTGAACTTGAAATTTTTGTATACATATATAATGAAAATAATTGTTTATTAAATAACAGCCATAATTTTCTGGAAATAAATTGTAGTAAATATTTTATTTTTTCATTATGCCTTATTTAGTTCCTGTCGTAATCTGTTCTTTTATGCATATTACTTGTAGAAAAAAATTTCGATGCTTCACATCTGCCAGGCGTCCCGTGACGCCTCAGAATTTTTTTTTTTTAAACGGGAGTACCTATATTATTTGGCGTTTTTTTTTCACTTCATCGTTGTCACTTATGTCTTCGTATTTGTTTTGGATCAAAGTTACAAATTCTTGAGAATTCGAAACATTGATAAAATGTTCTGAAATGGTTCTGTTTGGAATATTCATATTGATATTTCATTTGCAGGATCCGCTCTTCGGTAAGTCCTTTTGAAAACTAACACCATTTATCCATTGTCATGGTTTGTACATGCACAAGGATTGTTTTACCTGTGAAATTTAAGCTTCCCAATGAGGGGTAACAGAGGAAAATTAATATTTCTACCTGTTTTATTATATCATAAAATAATAATCCACGATTAAATATTTCTTTCAACTTCTTGTAATGTTTAGGCAATAAATAAATTCATCCCTTCCTTTTGGCAAGTTAATCCATGAATAAGAATAATAATGATTTACAAAGATTTAAGTAATTCGAAGAAACTCAGTTACAGCATACCTCAAAAACCCTTTTGGTTTAAGAGGAAATTATTCAAAAAGAGCCGTTAAAGTGGGCGGATTACAAAAACCAATTTACATTCAAATATAAAAATTTATTAACGATCAAAATCATAACAAAACTATTTCTAATTGATATAAGAAGAAAAATTCACGCTCTCATCTCATTTAATTAACAAAATAATTGAAATATTCCACAAGGAAATTTTCATTTAAGGCCAAAATGTCCGCAATGGGAACACGACTTTTTTTAAGCAAATTACAATTTCCCCGAACATTGCAAATAGTTACAACTGCAATTTAGCATATGGTTTAACAAATAGTTAAGGTCAACTATCGCGGTAAATTTTTCGCGGCAACTCGGGAGAATTTTTTTTAAGCTCTACTCAAACCAAAAAAAAAAAGTGCTAAAAAAGGTGTTTTTTTTTTGTTTTATTTATTAAAAATATTGGATCATTTTTTAAAATTTTTGTTCACCTATATATAAAACAACTAGACTACATTCAACAAAATTAAGATTTTTCGTTTAATACTTCAATATGCCATAATTGCAAAAAAGAAAATAAAAAAGGTATTTTTTTTCTGCTTTTTTTTTTACTCAAGAACAAAATTGACCATCTTTGAAAAGCTCTATAGGTCGAACTAGTTGGCAGAAAATTATTTTGTTTGCTGTTTTTGAAGCTCCGTTTATATTTCTATTAGAAATACAAAATAAAACATCGAATTGAGTATTTTTTCCACGATATTTGCCTTTTTGGACCACAGTGCGTCATAAGTTTACTCATGAGAAAGGGACAAATAAAAGTCTAGTCTCGGTGAAAAGACAAACCAAGCTCATTTGGAAAACGGAGTCAGTTGTCAAATGGGTTACTGCTAAAGGAAGTGTGTTGCCAATTCGAAAATCAACCTCAAACAAAAGCCCTGTTTATGGGTTTTCGAATTTTGCGAGTTGTCTTTCGAGCAGGTGTGGCCGTAAATCGTAAGTCTATTTCCTTAGTGAAATAGCAAACCCAAATGAGCACAAATCACCTGTCATCCGTCAAAAAAGTGGTCGCTGAAAAAAGTGTTGAGAATTTGAAAAAAGCAACCTCTTAAAAACAAGTTTTCCATCATAAGTTTAGTGGCATTTGACGAAAAATACCTTAGGACCGAGCTTAGCTATCTTTTGGACTGCCTTTCCTTAATTAAATTCTCATAGTCCTAGGCTTTCGGTCCTATATGAAACTGTTGCGACAAGACGAGTCACAAACATTGACTTAAACCACTACATCATGGTCTTCCTATTCGTTGCGTTGACTTGAGATTGATTGCTTTGCCTGTGACTAGCTAATAATAAATGGAACAAAACGTTCCACTGAAACGTTTCACTTCTTTACTATTCCTTCCACCAGAAAAGGTTTCGCGCAGTCGGTTCATTTTTTGGCTGTTTCTTTTCAAGTTCGCCTTTTACGGACGCCATTTTTGTGACAGCTACTAGCGCCTTTCCGCACTTTCAGATTTTACTGTTTCGTGTCCATTTTTAGATGCAGCCACAATGTTCGTTTAATTCGGTCTTCTTCTACATTCAGTGAGTATTGATGCAGAGTTGAAGCTGTCAGTCGATATTTATATTTATTTTAATGTACAGGGTGTCGCGGTGCATTTGTGCTTTTTTATATTTAAAATGAATTACGTCGCCATTATAACGAATTTTCGATACAGCGAATTTTCGATATAACGAAAGGTTTTTAGATTTACATTAGTATCTCTATATAACGAATGGTGTCCACGATTTACTATCCGATATAACGAACGTAGAAATCAATTGGATTAAAAACCGTGGAAGTATTTAAATGGCAGGGACGTCATATATTCAATTTAACATTAAAAAAAATAAACACATTTTTTTTTTGTTTAAATTATAGAAAATTCGATCGATATAATGAATGGCATCAAACATTATATCATTCGTTATACTGGACGTCCACTGTACAAGGTTTTTGAAGAGGATATCTTGTCCATCATGCCTCACGCAATGGAAAAGCCTTTTTCATTAGCTGCCGCTCTTCTTTTCAGACACACTGTTCACTAAAACTCCCCCTTAATAGATCCCCGCTGTGAAAAATCATCTGCATAATATATTTCCACGCCTAATATGCATTCTCGAAAAATTTCCATTTATTAAATATCCTTAAATTCCAATTACGGATACCGCATTAGGTCCTTACAGTTCATCCATCAGTTTGGCAGAATGGTTGAAATCGCATACTCCCATTCTCATTGGATCTAAATAGTTGCAAGTATTTTTTGCAATGTTCGCCGAAACATATATCTGTTTGTGTAACCTTGAAGTAAACACATTTGACCCACATGTCGCTTAACTGATTAAAAACTATACGAACTGTATTCCATTCATCTCGAACAATTCTCGAAAAAAAAGATGAAGAAAAAACCTTTTAAGCTTAGTGACAAGAGTACCCGCTACAAAACACGCTCTTGAACCATAAAAATCCATTCAAATCCCCCGCCCGCCCACTCACAGAAGACACAATGGCAAAAACTCCACACATTTCCAAGGTGAAACTTTAAAAAGTCCACAGATAAATTTAAAAGCACAGACTCGGCCAACGATGACTGTACACAAAATAAAAAATTGGATACAACGCAAAGTCTACATCTGAAAATGAGCCCATGTCCGTGTCCGTGTCCGTGTCCTTTTAACCTACATCCACAATACAACATATTTCTGAAAATGCATAAGTACGATTCTCTGCTTACAATATTCTGCTGTTACCTTACAACTACGAGTACTCGGATAAAGTACACGTAAAGCCACAGGGATAAAATCAATCGCAGCTACCCAGGGCCAGTACCCATCCCTGTCGGCATTTCAATTACGCCAATAAAATGATATACGACGGCGATAATTATGAAATATACTTTTATTTACGTATATTTATGCATAAGGAAGTCCTTGTGAAAATATTGAAAAATGCACGCGAAATGATTGTGCAAACGTTTGCCCCAGAGCCGCCCGGTGTTGAATTGCTGACTGCATTTTGTGTGCGGTTGGGGGTGGGGGTGACCATACAGCATACTCGAACGTCCCTTGATCATTAACTCCCGAAGGAGTAAAGTCCCTCAAAACCCACCACGAAAATGTGAAATTAAAATTAAATAAAGCGATTGTCCGATTCAGGAGTCTGCCTACCGAGTTGGCATGGATTTCGCGGAATATTGATGGGGACAGGGTTGGCCCGGAGGTCATTCGGAACGCTGCCTTTGAGTGAGAAGCTTTAATTGATTTCTGTGGGTTTTTCCACCTCCGTTTTTCAGTATTGGAAGTAAATATTCACTTAAAGTGTCGCTTCCGTAAAACAATTCCATTTGACAGGTAATTATAGCGATATGATTGTCAAATTCAATTGCAGCTGACAGTTGGCGGTGTCGGTTAAATAATTTTGTCGTGAAGTGATGAGTTTTTTAAATGGAGAAATGCTGTGTTTTTTTTTTTACTACTTAACTACTTACACCTACTTTCTAGGTGAGCACGGGTTCGAAGTTGTCAGTTATGAACAAAGCACAAAATGGTCGTTTGACAAGTATTTCTCTCCTAAAATCCATCACACAATTTGAAAGGCTACTGTAGCAGTAGCTATTCCAGATGCTTTTCAAATTGACTGATGGATATTGAGAGGAAAATACTTGTCAAACGACCATTTTGTGCTTTGTTCATAACTGACACCTTCGACCCCGTGCTCACCTACTTTCTATTAAAAAAAAAACACAGCATATCTCCATTTAAAAAACTCATAAGGGATTTTTTTGTGACTTCAAATTTGTACCCCACTCTCCCCTACTTGAGTCTTGTTGAAAAAACTGGGGATTGGGTAAGGAGTTTACTTTAAAATAAGGCTTTTCGTTACTTGATTGTCTTTTTAGGAAAGGAAAAGAAAATTTAAGGCAATGGCTTCCTTAGCACTTTATTCATATGCGACCACGCCCACTTTTTAAAGGCCTTTTCTTAAAACAGCGGAATTTTGTCTGCTTTTTTAATGATGTTATAAAATTTTTAACTCAACACAACCCACAAAAGTGACAGTTTAAACCTGCTATGAAAGCTAATCATAAAGATAATGATAATGGTAAAGTTAATACTAAATGACTTGTACTTGTAGATATGTAGGCTTTCTTTATTGTAAACCTCAAATGTCGGTAATACAGGATTTATGACCAGGAAGAACTAATATGCGCCAACAGTATTTATTTAAAGGCATTTTAATCCAAAAAAAATAAACAAAAATAACTTTATTCAGCTTTGTTAAAAAATTCCCTGGGACAACAAAAAAAAACAAACATTATAAATATTACTAAGTTTATGAAATATTCATGAATTATTAATTTATAAAATTTATTTGCTTACATTCTGAGAAAAAAAAACTTCTTAAATCGACCTTCTCCGCAAGCACATTTGATGTAGAATGATTATTTGCGAATTCGAACGAATTTGGCATTAACTTTCGGAAAAGTACTACATTTTGTACTAAGAAAAAAAAAATTGTCAGTACTGGAGCTGTTCGAATTTCGCTTTCATAACTTACTTATAGAATTACAGATTTTGCGACTTCGAACAGTTTCACTTTAGAATCGAGTTTCATAGTAGGGCCCCTGGAAAATGAGACGCATAATTTAAAAATTATTTCCCACTTGTCCTCCCAATGACTGCCCCATTTTTGTTCCCACTTAACTACGTTCTTTTGTCAAAATGTACAGCCGTAGTAAGCAGTAAATGCTGGGATTTCAATTCGTGTATATGCCCTGAGATTCTGACTTCTGAGTCAATGCGGGCCCGTTTAAGTAATCGCTCTTTTGAGATGAGCTGCGCTAGGTTGAAGTGGTTCACCTTAACTTATTAAATAGGTGGCGCTACAGTCGGGAGTGGAACTGGGCCTCAACCAATAGGCCTCTCTTGATGTTTGCCTGAAATTTCGTAGACAAAACTCGTAACAGTGTTAATATCTCATTGGAATGGTATTTCCCTCTAAATTTGTCCTTTCGTCATATTGATAAAATTTCCCGCCATTTCACACGACTTATTTTTGTACAAAAAAAAAAAACAGAAAACTATCTTTAAATGCAACTGAAGATAGTTATAATTTTCAACTACGTGTCCGGATATATATAAACACAGTGGGCGTTACTAATAATCATTTTTAACCTTCACACTAAGTATTTAGTAGGTCACAATATGCAATTTTTTTGTATGGAAAATTTCGCCATTTTGAGTTCGACAAATTTGGCTTTGACACTTAAAATGATTATTACATAGTATCGCGGAGTATGTTAAAATTTGTCTGAATATTTGTTCTTAAGGTTGCAGAATTACACCGCAGGACCCCACTTCCCCCTTTTTTCAAGGAGACAGTTTTTTTACCATTTAAATCGACTGAATTTCCCTCGAGTTTTACAACACTCTTTTTAGCTCCGATTGGTATTCATTGTTAATTTTTTACCATTGAAATTCCCACAAAATTTCCCTCGAGCTTTCAACACTCCTTTCCGCGCTGAGCGGTAGTCTATTCATTGGCAGTTTTTAAGATGAAATTTCCTTTATCAGCATTAATTTTCCTTGGAATAGGGAAGGCGAAAGGAGGGACTTAAATGTTAACTGTAGAAGGATACACCTTCCGCGTCATTAGTCTTTGATTCGTCTTAGAAGTGAATTGGTTCATCGTCGAAAAGTCTTTCAAATTGATGAGCCGTATCTCTCGCCTATTTAAAGTCAAATATACTCGGTTATAATTTTGCGGAACCGTATCTGGGGTATGCGGTTAAGTCTATATTTTTTGGATGGGTCCTGAATGTATTCACAATAGCGACGTAGGAATTTTTGTTTTCTGGTCCACTGACAGGTTCATTTAATGCGACCATAGGCAGCTGTTCAGAGGTATAAATCTCTAAAAAATGTGTTAAAAATGTCGGTGTCAGTTAAAGTCGGATGTCTTGTATTGGGGTGGCCTATTCCAGAGATTTCCGCTGATTCACAAACAAGCATGGGAGTACTTAAACACCCTTAAGATGGTGCTGTTAAATCCGGTGAGTTTGAAGGCCAGTTTAAAGCTTCTGAATCAAAGGACTGTACCAACAATTGTTTTAGATTTGGACTCTAAAATAAATGATTTCAAAAAAGCTAAATTGTTTCCAATTGTGACCTTCCTTAAATTTAAAGCCAATACCAGATTTTTAACTCTCTCCATTACGTAGTAAGAGAAAGATATTGTATTCGTACAAAATTTCGAACTCGAGATGTTAATCAATTCTGACATTACGATGATAGGCGAACTCAAAAAAGTGGGTCGCAAAATTCTGTCCGTCTGTCCGTCTGTCTGTTTGTCTGTATCTCCTGAGGCCTACAGCCTAAGCCGCTGAACGGATTTCGTTCAAACTTCGGATTTAAAGTTTGGGGGCTTACAGTTCGAGGCCGTTTTTTTTTGCACCTCAATATTAATGGTACTTCTCATACAAAATTTTCATACCAGTGTGAATTGTTCGAAAACGGCTCTAACGATTTCAACAAAAATGTATATTAAAGCTTAAGTAGGTGAGGTAAACATGACTGCATACTCAGTTTTCCGCTAAAAAATCGATTAACGGTACTTTTGAAATTTGGACATATCTCGAAAACGGTCCATCGATTGTAACAAAAATGCATTAATATGTAATATGGTCATTTCTAACTTGATGGAAAACTCAGTTTTTCTCTGTAGTATCGTAAAATGGATTTTTGAAAAAAGTCATTTTTGAAAAATGTTGTTTCCTTTAGTTTATCTGAAAGTGGCAACACCGATTTTGATAAAAATGCAAATTTAGAGTAAAATTGATGTTTTCAAAATTATTGCGTCCTTAATTTTCAATTCGAATCACTGGAAACACTAACTTTAAAAACTGCTCATATCTCGAAAACCCATTTTCGATTTCGATAAAACCCTAAAAACCAAGTAATGCTTACATCCCGAAAAAAAGATTTGCTTAAATGACTTTGAATTTCAGTCAGATTTGTAAAATGGAATACTTCAAAACTTCAGACCATTTTTTATACCAAATAAAGTTGCACATATCACTAACAGATGGTGCTGTCCCACCCCTACCCATTTCCAGTTCCACTTACCTCTCTTTTGTGTTAAAGAAAAAGAACAAGGTACTTCAGCCAGCAAATGAAACTGTCCACATTTGCTCAGACAGTTGAGTGTTCATGCTCATGCTTCCACTCGGCTGAAAAATTTGTTAAAAAAAAACTGCATTGCAGACAAAACAACAACAAAACACATTTTGTAGACATATTGTTTAGCTTTAGAGCGCACTAGTCGATTACTCGAGGCTAGCTGTGTCCGTGTCGCTCCTCAAGTTGGAATAAACGAATCAAGTCCATCGAACTTCATCCATTCCCATTGAAGGAAAAAGCACACAAAAACGGAAACAAACACACAGCATAATGCATTCCGCCTTATCCATATATAATTTCCGAAACCGGAACGAGGGGGGGATGTTTGAGAACGTGCAAGTCAAACAAACCCTGGCAAATGGACATCATAGTGATGGTGTGCATTTTAAAATTCCTCTGCTGTGAGGGAAGTTTTTCCTTCTCTCCTCTCAGTTCCGTAGACCGAGTCCCCTCACTAATTCTATAGACAGAGAAAAAGTATTCTTTTCCTAGGGCAAATATGCAGATTTGGTTATGTTTTTTTTTTTTTTCGTAGCATTTTGTGTAATTTTTCACACGTACTCAGTCCTGCAGAGGTCAAATGGATGGACTAACTTTTACATTTCAGTTACATTTTGCTTGTCTGTCTTTTTATTAGCATGTCAACTAAATTTATTCTTCTTGTTCTTGTTTTTTTCTTGCAGAGTTTGGGAATTTTAGCTTCCATCCCCGCCGCATTACTTATATTGTCGTTATTCGGTTTACTGCTATATTTATTAACACGATGCTGTGATCGAAAGCCGAGGAAGCCCAGCGCTCAGAGATGTCAAAATTGCACACTGGTTATCATCACATTGATGTGTTGTGCAGCGATTGGTTTAGGTGAGTACAAATTTCCCGATTAACTGATTAGTTTGTCCTTGGAAGATGGACGCTAAAATTTAAAATGAAAAAAGTGTTCAAATGTAAAAGCAGCAGCTTTATTAAACTGTCGCAAGAATATTGCGGTCTTTTTACGACTCCGGTAATTAAATACATTTTACATTTCCGTTTGTAAGTTTTAATGTCGTACTTTGCAGGTTTAATGTGCAAATTAAAATATTTTGTACATCGAATGACTTTTAGTCGGCTTTTAATTTACTTTTCATTTTCTACCCAACGGCCTTGTCTTAAAAAATTGCGCGGTAATGGGGTCTTGCTTAAACTAATTTTAGGTCACAATAGATAATTTTTGTACTTATAAAAAAATTCTAGTCGCGACTTCCAATTGCTAAATTAGCTATACTCACATTTAACCATTGTGAACTACTAAAATTTAACGCCGAAACTAACTTTAAAGAAATTCGCTATGCTAATAATCATTATAAGTGTCCAGACAAGTTTTTACGAACTCACAATGGCTAAATTCTCCATATAAAATTATCTACTGTGACCTACAAAATATTTATTGTAAAGTTAAAAAATGTTAATTGGTATGTGTCTAATGCACACTGAGCTTAGACACTGGGTCCTACTAATAATCATTTTTAACCTTCACCTTATGTATTTTGTAGGTCACAATATGCAACTCATCATTGTAAGTTCGAACACTTAACATGATTATTTGTATCGCGGACTGAAAATGGTTATCAGCACTACGCAATAGGCATTACCAACAATTGTTGTGTTCGACCCTTAACATGAATTTACCTTAAGTCACAATAGATAATTTTGTGTAAAAAACTTCTCCTCTGTGAGCTCGGCAAATGACGTGCAAAATGAATTGTGCCTTAGTTATAATAAATCTTTGTCTCGACGTTAAAAAGGAAGCTCACAACTTGAATTTGTCTTTTAAGTCACAATAGATAATTTTATGTAAAAAATTTCGTCATTGTGAGCTCTTTAAATGATGAGCAAAATTGTGAGCTCTTAAAATGATGAGCAACATTAATTGTCTTTCAGTGATAGCAAATCTTAGTCTTTATCTTGACTTTAAATTAAAACGGTAGCACACAATTGCAAAATATGTGTTAAAAATATTTCTACCGTGATTCTAAGTTGCATGGCTATATTTTTATCCTCCAGCAACATTTTACGATCACAAAAGTGGAAACGGTAGCTCACAATTGCAAAATTTGTATTAAAAATATTGCTACCGTGATCTACTCAAATTTTAAATTGCATGGCTACATTTTTAGCCTCCACCAATACTTTAAAATCACAAAAGTGGCGAAATCTTACTTCCAAAATTTTCTATTGTGAATTAAAAAATGTTAATGGCCCCAGTTACAATTGATTTGTAATAAACTCCTCTATAAATAATTTTGAATCCATCTAATTGCTTTGTCTTATACCTTCCAGGTTTATATGGAAACGATGATTTCCACAACGGCTTGTTACAAGCCTTTAGTTCCGGCAAACAAGTTGAAGGACTTGTTGGTAATTTGAAGAAACAGGTGAGTTACATTTTTCTTTCTTTTTTCGAAAATCTTTTGAGTTTTTTCTACCTTGTCTGTTGATTTCAGTTTTATGACCTGTCAAGTCTCAGTTTTGTGTGTTCTCATAATTATCGTTGAAAAATGTGCCTTTGACCTGTCACTTAGGCCAAATTGTCCCCAGCGCTGTCACTTTAGAAAGCGTCCACTCATAATCTGCTCTGACTTTTCGCCTAGAATGACATAAACTGAGTGTGTTCAGAATACCCGTTTACTAAGTTCAACAGCTGGGTGGAGGTAATTTGTCCGGCCTAGATTTTCCACACAACTGTCAGGTTGACATGGTATCGTTTCTGTCAAATCTGGTTCAAAATTTCCCGACATTCAGTTGTGTCAAGCTCAGATGATTTGTCACTTTTAGGACGCACTAGTTTGCGGAGAAGCGAATGTGATAAAAGATGGATTTGGTCGATGTCAGACAGCTGTCAATTACGGACCGCGATCCACGAAGATCAAAACTACACTCCTTTCACGCATCAAAAGGAGACTAAGGAGTACCACTCAGAGCGTGTCATAAATCAATCTGATTGATGGAAAAGAACCGCCCTTTCACTTTTCCCTTTTGAATTTTAAAGATGGCCACATCAACTGACATATCCCGCTCGTGGTGTACACATACCACTATTCCCAACAAACTAATTGATGTTCTCCATTGTCCACTATCCCTTTTAACTGTGTTCCCACATTTGCATCGCTGCTGAAAGTATGCAACGAAAGCCTTACAAATTGACCAATTAGTGTGTCCATGTTTTCCCGGCGGCTCTGCCCCATCACTGCCTGTTGGGTATGTTCGATCCGGAACGAGAACAAGTTAAAAAAATAAAAAAAAAACAGCACGATAAATAATTTTCCAGTACAGCTCCGGCAGCCATTTGGAAGTAGCAACAGCAAAAAATCACGTTCAACATTTCAGCTTAAATTCCGCCACTCCCTCGTTCTATATTACGGTCATTTTGAATGCCTGACATTTCACTCCTGGTACAGTGACCCACATGAGTGCTGTTCCGGGCACACACCGACACCGACACCATTGATCCCTCCCGAATTGGTCATGATAGGCGCCCACTGGGATGGGGTCGCACATAATAAATACATGTGTCCTGTTACACAATTTTACATCCCAAACCGTACACACTACAATTTAGGTCTACAAGGGAGGGGGAGGTAAAGATAAACGAACGTGCCTGGCAAAGTTTTTGGGGTAAATCTGTAGCCCGTTTGCCGAAATGACCCAAGGGCAGGCTTTGGCGAAGAAGTGCCAATACGTGATATGATCCCCACTATCTAAATAATTCACTAAATTTTACACTGTGAAATATTTATGAATATATAGTGCATTCGGAATAGAGTGAGAATATTCAATCTCATGTATGCCCAGGCAAAAAAGGTTGCTGTCCATTTAGGCGAGATACATTTTGGATGAGGCGGGAATGTACCTGGCCATCTCGGAGCGGAGTGTGCCAGTTTTAGTTACATTAAAGTGTCCGAAGCTATTTGTGTCGCACATTCATCGTCGTCCTCCCAAAAAGGAGAGAGTGTCAGTGTGGGACCTTTCACTGTTCTATTTCATTTTGTCGCTTTATGTGTCATTGCTTATTGAGTTAGCTTTAACTCGAGCAACGCGACAGATGAAAACGATGACGACACCTCAATTTGAACGATTGACACGCTATTAGATTATGTTAATAATTTTGACTTTAATGGGCGTCCTTCCTCTCCCCCTATCTCCTAGAGAAGTCCTCTGGAAAGTTAAAAAGTTTCGAAACTCTTATCAGGTTCTATTCTCATTTTGGCAGGTGGGGTGCACCGGAAGTCTTTTCAACTGTGGTTGGTGCACACAGGCGGATTAGGTCTTGTGTCACCTCTTCGACATGCATGCAAGTTATTGGAATGTCCTTTTTTTTTGTGTTATCCCATTGGCAGCGCAACGGAGTGGAGACGGACAAAAACATATTTCGAAAGTTTCTACTTTGTGTCTTTGTTTCTGTCGATATTGGTATAGTAAGAATAAAAATAAAAATCTCACGAATCGAGAGTTTGTTGAAGAAGAGTTTTGTGGGTGTGTCCGAAGAGATATTATTTGCCATTGTTGTTGGTTGAAGTTAAGCCGGAGGTTAAATATTGCAAATGGCAGATAAGGAGGTTTATTTTGTCTTTAAATTAGGCGCTGTATGTTTGATAGTTGTTTTTGTAAGGCAAATAGTTCAACCTTTAAGAGGTTGGCAGTTGGAATGGGAACACGAGGAAGGGTGTTTCTCTGTATTTTTTCTTTTTGCCAGGATTTAGTCTTTCAATCGCACGATCAATTTATTTCTGACGTATGTAGCTGACGAAGTGTTGTGTCGACTTCCACTTTTGGGTCACTTTGAGCACGAATACGAGGAACAATGTTGTCCTACGAGACGTCAATTGTTGCTGATTTAACATCAGAGGTGTCAAAACGCGCGATGTTAGGAAGGTTCATTTCCCGAAATCATATTCAGTCCATTGTTGCGATCATTGTAGACACATAGCGCCATCTTGTGGAAAACACACTTCATCGGAATTATCGTCTACCATATTTTGAAACAAAAGTCATAAAACACGGTTCTCTATAACCACAACGTGAACTGCTGTCGTATTTTTTGAACAAATAAGGTCCGATGATGACATAATTTCTTGTGGGCTTGTGTCACTCCATCAATCTAGCTTGTAGCCTAAATTAAGCCTTATGGGTGAACACAGATTTGCGATAAAAACAAGGAGTCCTCCTTCAACTCTTTCAGATGACAAGCAACGAAAGAACGACGTATATTGCTGCTTGATCATACGAACTGATTTACGGCGAGCTTCTTGCGCAAAATTTCCAACGTAGTTTGTGAACACAGCCGAAATAGTTGCGACCTACGATGAATATCAATTTGGATTTTCTTTTAATTTTTATTAACAGCTGCGATATTCTGTTCAGTACGCACAGACCTTCAACCACTTCTAGTGTTTTTGCATCATTTAGAAAATATTTGGCCCAAAATGTATTCACAGTTTGACATACAATAGTTGAGCGTTTTTGTCTTGCAGCAAAATCACCAAGTCGTCTATAAAATTTCTTAATTTTGTTTTTCAAACTCGACTCATCTTCAGTAGGTGACTTGCTTGACTTGTCTGCTATATATATATATATGTCAAAAAGTAAACATAGTGTGACAGATCGCTTGACAGTAAACGCTTTCGTATGCAATTGTAATATTAGTAACTGTCATTACTTTTTCATATCACATTTGAGGTAAATACTGCTCGTTTTATGTAAATCCCCATCCCACAAAGTTTATACACATTCCTTCCAAAAATTGTTAAAAATATTTAGTTCACAAAGTAACGAGTAACGAGTGATTCTGCTCAGGAAATTGCCATTATTTTCCTTATCAGTGTTATATTTAATGATGCTCGATTTATGGCAATCTCAGTTCCAAAATGAGAGAAAAGAAAAAGTAACGAGTAATTCTCCTCCTATAAGTAATTGTTGTTATTTTGGGTAAAATATTGCTTGATTTACGGTGTTCCCATTCGCACAGAGTCTGTACATATTCTCATCAAAAATGGGTGATAAAAAGTAGATAATCCACCAAGTAAAGAGTGACGAGTCATTTTCATACTTGGGGAATTGTTATTTGTTTTCGTATCAGGTTCGGGCAAAGTGGCGACCGCAATGGGGAGAATCTTTTCACATTCTCATCACAAATATGAAAAATTTCAACACATAAAGTAACGAGTAATTTTTATTTATTTTGGGTGAAAACTTTGTTCAATTTGTTACAATCCCAATTGAGCCTTTACACATTCTCATCAAAAATAGTGAGAAAGAAAATAATCCACCGAGTAAAGAATAACGAGTAATTCAGAATCGTCACTATTTCCCGTATCAAGTTAAATCCCTTTAATTCATTTAAACAGAGATAAATATATTCTCATCCACTACCACTCGCTACAATTGTGAATGCACCGTATGTCGGTGCTCGCAAATTTAATAAAAAAACTTTTCGAAATTCTTTCGGAATACCCCCAAGTTACAGACACTCACTCACTGCGAATAAAAGAAACAACTTCGAGAGAGAAGAAAGGCAAACTCCTATTCCATCTCCAATACGCCAAGTGATAGGTTTTACTGTATGTAAATATTCCTTTTCAGACCCACTTGGACAATTAATTTTCTTCCCTAGGGACAAAAAAAAACTTTTCCATTACAAAAGTTATTTACGTTTCACCACCACTACTCGTGGAAAATAAAAGAAATGTGCAAAATAGTAACGTCTCCCGTTTGCTGCGCCCCTATAGAACAGCAAGGACATAGACAAAAAAAAAAAGGACTAAATACAGAAAAGGAATTAAATGAAAAGTAATTATTTGCTTTCACAAAAGATCGGGAGATTTACTACTTTTTTTTAGGACATTTCCACCGGAAGTTGAACCGTCTGTACGGATTAGCGGACCACCTTAATCCACAGTGTCCCACTGCAATCCGAATCCGTTTTTGGCGCGCATTTATAAGGAAAATCGCCGAAGAGCGAACACGAAAATCGTTACCTATCAGGCGGCGACTGAGAGGGGGTAGGGGTACTAAATTAAAATTGGCAGGAAGACGCCTCATCCCAATCGTGCATCGGTATTAAAAATTTACCCACAACGAGGACGATAAACCTTGAAGGATTACCTGTGCACAGTGTGACAGAGGATTAATAATTTCACCTATACACTCGCTTTGGAAATAATTTCGTGCCCGAATGCGCAGCCAGGGCATTGACTCTTCGCAAAGAATTAATTGAGTATCGGGCTAAACTTTTGCACCAGCCAGTAAGAGAGAAAAGAAAGAGAAAAAAAACAAAAAACAGGATCCCTCTGAAGGAAAAACAAGTACAGTACTTCATCGGGAGTTAATGAGCCGGCTTCTTGCTTCCGTTATAAATGGAATCAATAAAAGTACTAGTGAACGGTTCGCGCTTTCTCTCTTGTTCTCTCTTTCTTTCTTTCGGTTTGTGTGTATTTGGTTCGACTGTGTTAGGGATACTTTTAATGGCTGGGACAAAAAAGGAAACACCTTTCCGACGTCGTACAGCAACATAATCCTTTCGGTAACTGTATCAAGAGTTGTTTGGAGTGGGCTTGGATTGCACTCCAAAAAATACTTCCCATATATACCTATGTTCTATGTACCTTGTGTTGCAGAAGTCCTGCAAAACATATGGGTAATGGCCTGTATGAAAACGTTCGCAAAGGATAAGTGGGAAATGTGCGACTCAGTTTTTAATTAAAACCTGAAAAGTGAATTGCTGTGCACAGTGATTTTTCTATACACCGAGTATTTTACGTGCATATTTCCGAATGTGATTGAGATTCTTGATTCAAATTAAATTGAGTGTTGGAAAGTGTTCCTTTTTGTTGCCATAGAGCAGGTCAAAAACTTCCTTCGTACGTTGAAAAGTATCATAGCAAAAGAATGGTCATTGCGACAGGTGACAATTTTTATGGTTTATCTGACTTCAGTTGATGCTGCCATCTTGTGGTGCGTAGACGAACTGTCTCAATATGAGGGGTTTTTGAGTAAATTACATTTTTGACATGGTTCTCGATTTGTTGGACACAAAATTACAAACGGTCATCAGTTTTTGTTACATTTTAAAAAAAAGATTTTGTACTTCTTCCATACTTCTTGGTCATTTTGTCTTTCTGTCACTTGTCTAGCTGTCAGCTGTTTCACTTTTACAAATGTTCCCTGTCAAAAGTAGGGAAATAGGTTTTTCATTTGTGAGGTTTCAACCTGCAGCACCCTTGACTCCACTGATGGAATATTTTCGGCGATGATTTATTTTGAATTTTGCTCAGTTTTAAGACAGACAGAACGTTCTAAATCTAAAGCTCAAATGAATCAGAGACAAATTTGCTAAGAAAGTTACTTTCTTTAAATCCAATAAGGCTTTGTTGGGGCTTTGTAATCACCTTTTAAGGACGAATTTGAATGCCCATTCTGCTGGACCACGATAGCTCAGCTCTTACAATTTATAGAGCTATTTTTAATACCCTCGGTCTTCCACTTAAACCACGCCTTAAAAACTGCCGGAACTGCATAGTCTGCTAAATTTCTCGAGTAAGCTTTGAGACTATATAGGCCTTCTAATTGTTTAATAGATTGAACTTGTATTATCCATTTTTTAAAAGCTAGTTTAAGTGAATTAAGGCCGTTTTTCCAGTAAGCCAGTCAACTGTATAAGCGAAGCAGCTAAGTATAACAGGGACACAAGTTTGACAGTTTCTCATGCAATTATTTTCGAACTTGATTCGTTGATCAGGTGGTTTTCAGAGACCCATCACAAGTCGTACTTTTAGGCCGTCGAGTTTTCATTTCATGAGTTCATTTCATTTTGCGCTTCAAGTTTGGCAATTTTAGAGAATAACTGCATCTTTCGATGTGTCTCTTTCACCGTTTGTTCTTGATGCAGGCTTCAGCGACTTGCCTTGATCTTTATTCGTTTTCCACATTTCTTCGCGGGCTTACAGTCTTTTTTTTACTTTCTTTTACACCTACCAAGAGAAATATTTTTAATAAGTTAATCTTTGGTTTGATTTTAACCAGTCTTGAGCTTGATTTTCATTTTAAAAGTTTAGATAGTTCCAATTTGCCTTTCAATCTTTCCTTCCACATATTCTGTAAGGTATTTAACACCGCCATCTATTGTCAACAGATTTTCAATATTCAAAAGCTTTGAACATTCATTTCCAAACAGCAACCAACTTCACAGCGAACTTTGTAAACGAAAATGACAGACCATCTGAGACTGAAATTTGATTTGTTCACAAAATAAATGGAAATAGAAAACGAGCACAACTTTCGTAATATTTTGTTTAAACAAACAGAACTCTCATCAATGGGGACGTTCAAGTGTATAGTTTAGTAAGTCTGACAGCTGGGTGACTTGATGTGTCTCAATTTTTTATTGCCCTAGATCGATCACATGAACAGTTTTTCAAGTTGACGTATATAGAAAACTAATCGACAAATCTAGTGAAAAATTTCTTGACTGAGTTGTGAGTACTAAGTTGACAGTTCGCATTACCGACCTAGTTCTTGCGTTCAATGTACATCCAATCTGATCGACTGAAGATAACTCGGTTTGTGAATGCGCCCAATGTGTTTGCATTTTCCAAAGCCTTAATTAAATAAGTTGATTCTGCTTTCTATAATAAAAAAAAAGTTCTACGTATTCAATCATAAAATCGAACACACCTTTTACGAAATTTTTCAAGATCAAACAGTACATGACGTTTCATGAGTTTCTTTTTTGTTTTTGCGTTCTTAAAACATAAACTACGAAGTCGCAATAACAAAAATATGCTCGGACATTGACAGTAGAAAAGTCAAATTAAATTTCTTTTCGTTCAATAAAAGTTAAAGCCCGAAGAGTTTTAAATAGAACTTTCCACGTGTGAAGATGGAGCCGAAGTAAATCTGATTCTTTTGGGCGAGTGGTGGAAATGAACGAAACCAATCTGCATATGTTTTAAAAAAATTCAGTTTCTGTCAGGATTTTTTTTTAGAACTGTTCTACCACCGACGGAGTTTAACCGCCATTGCCCGATCTTTATTGAATAGCATTCCACTTCCCTAGTTTAAAAAAAAAAAAAAACGAGCAAACTATTTGAAGTTTACTACAAACATACCCCCAATCTGCATAATTTTGACAGCAAGTTGACTGGCTGTCAATAGTGACAGGTTTTTTTTTAATTAAATTTCCTTAAAACTGACATATTAAAAAGCCTGTTGGCCAAAACCATTTGAAACGTATTTCAGATCAATTAAGAACGCCCTCAAAACAAACAGACTTCCAATTGTGCCCGAAAATTACGTAGAGAAGCTTTTCAGAATTCCCAATGCAGTTGTATAGTCAGTTTTTGTAGCTATCGAAACGATAACAGATCGCCTGCCTGTGGCATTCGAAAACATTCAATTTATCAATTAGCAGACCCCATTCGATGCTTTGTCCTTGGGTTGTGTGCGCCTTTATTGCATTTAATTGAAATCCATTTATATATGCTTCGTTCCAAAGCTTCCTGGACCGCACATTCTACTCCAGTGATTGTGTATCGAGAATGATAACCGCCTCTGGCCCATCATGAGCACCGATCATCGAGCAGGTCCCGAACCAATAAGCAATAATCACACACGATGGCGATTCTGCAAACGGGTTTCATTATTTTCTTATAAATTCTCTGCTAGGAGTATATGCTACCGGGCAACAGCCACGCCTACAGGAAGATATTCTTTCCCAGATTAAGGAAGAGGGAATCTGGGTTATGGGTGAACACTTTCAGCGCGAAGACTTAAGCAAACATTAAAGGCGCAAGGAGGCGAGTGGAGACCACAAAAAGGATTCCATTTGGCTTCCCATCCTATAACTGCAAGAAATTGATTTTTTTTTTTGTTTATCCTTTGCACTTCTGTCTGTCTATGTGTATGTGTTTTCCCTTTAGCCTTTGGAATTCAGCTTAAGAATGGGGGCGATAGTTTGTGTGACGAAGGAATGAAAGTCCTGTTGGCGATAGAAAACACGAGTACGACGGTGATGAGATGATGATAGTAGGGGGGTGGGCGAAAAAAAAACAACACACACACATGGATCATGGGGGACAAAAGAAACGGTGGCACATATTCAGCATGAAAGAAGATTTACCTTTAGGCAGGCAGCAGCAGGAAGACATGACGCAGGGTGCTTGCTGACAGGGTGAATGGTTAAGTTTCGGTCGGGTTTGTGTTATGACATCCTGGAAATTTTTTTTGTATAGAGGTCCTTTGCTATGGTCGCCTGCAATGGGGGTGCAAATTAGCCTGCGAAAGTGGATTCCTTCCGCTGCTGCTGGGTGGATGGCTTGATCTTTCTTAATGCGGCTAGTAGACTTAGAAATGCATGGAATTTTCGAAAATCCTTTAAGTCCATTTTAAGTTTATGTTGCCTGATGTATGGCACCAAGAGTTGTCAGTTGTGCTGCTGCATAATAGAGGAGTTGCTCCAAATTATGTCGCAAAGTTTTACCAAAAGAAGAAGGAAAATGAGCATAAAGTTGGGGAAGTGAATCTTTTGGAGTTGGAATCGGTGGAAAATATTTTAAGGCGAGTGGGGTTTCTATTTTTAAGCAGCTCTTGTAGATTTTGAACACTTGGTTAGTAGGGTTGGCTTCTCACAATCAATTGAAAGGAACTACAGTTTGATGGCGGCTTAATTTGGAAGTTTTTTTCTCTCGAGTGTTTGTGGACACTTTTGCAAGAGGTGGCGCTGTAGAAATAAGTTTTAAGTATGATTTATAAATCAAAATCACTTGGTTTCTAAGCATGGCTTTTCACAACCAATTGAAGGGAACTGCAAATAAATTTACGGTTGAATTTAGAAGACTTTTATTCTCTACTGTTTGTCGTTTAAAACATATACAAGAGGTGGCGCTGTAGAAATAAGTTTTAAGTATGATTTATAAATCAAAATCACTTGGTTTCTAAGCATGGCTTTTCACAACCAATTGAAGGAAACTGCAAATAAATCTACGGTTGAATTTAGAAGCCTTTTACTCTCTACTGTTTGTCGTTTGACACGTTTGCAAGAGGTGGCGCTGTAAAAAAAAGTTTTAAGTATGTTTTATAAATCAAAATCACTTGGTTTCTAAGCATGGCTTTTCACAACCAATTGAAGGGAACTGCAAATAAATTTACGGTTGAATTTAGAAGACTTTTATTCTCTACTGTTTGTCGTTTAAAACATATACAAGAGGTGGCGCTGTCAAAAAAAGTTCTATGTATGATTTATAAATCAAAATCACTTGGTTTCTAAGCCTGGCTTTTCACAACCAATTGAAGGGAACTGCAAATAAATTTACGCTTGAATTTAGAAGCCTTTTACACTCGAGTGTTTGTCGTTTGACACGTTTGCAAGAGGTGGCGCTGTCAAAAGAAGTTCTAAGTATGATTTATAAATCAAAATCACCTGGCTTTTCACAACCAATTGAAGGGAACTGAAAATAAATCTACGGTTAAATCTAGAAGTCTTTTACTCTCTTGAATGTGATAACCTTAATTGGCATCTACTTAACACCTGACGTAAACGACCAGGTTAAAATTTTTAATGATAATGTTTCTTATTTGTTTAATAAATATGTTCCAATTAGAACAAAAGTTGTTGTAAACTCGATTTCCCTACGCGATAATCTTTTCCGGCAATGGAAAAGGTTTGAATGTGCTGAAATGCTCAATGCATTCAAAAAAGCAAGAAACCGTGTTACGTGCATGACAAGATGCGCAAAATACCTTCACTATCTTCACAAATTTAATAATAACAGCTCCTCTAAATTCTTATGGAAACAAGTAAAAGACTTGGCAAGAAATGCCTGTCTGTAAATGATGACATCGATATCGAGGAAATTAATATTAAATTTGCTAACCCCACCCTGGTCACCCATAATAGCTCTTCACATTTCATACCCAACTACTCTAAAGATGCGTTTTCTCTTTCTGCTGTGAATATTTTCACTGTTGGCAACGCGATTTTCTCAATCAAGTCAAAGTGTGTGGGACTAGATAATATTCACCTTGACTTTATAAAAATTCTTATTCCTAAAATAGTCCAGTATATTACTTATATTTTTAATTCCATCTTAACAACGTCCGATTATCCAATAGTATAGAAACGAGCTAAAATAGTTCCGATACCGAAGACCTCAGGAACTGTGAATTGAGGTAATTGTCAGCAAACAAATCAAGGAGTATGTAGATAGTTTGAATTTATTAAATTCTTTTCAATCTGGATTTAGATCTGATCACAGCTGCATAATGGCCCTGTCGAAGGTCTCGGATGACATTCGCCAAGCGATAGATTGTAACAAATCAACTTTGGTCACACTATTAAATTTTTCAGAGGCATTTGATTCGGTTGAACCGTCTATTTTATGTCAAAAATTATCAAATCTGTTGAATTTTAATAGTGCAACTAAAATGGTTTCAATGGTTCAGGCCGTTGCATACAAAAAATAATCTTTCCTCCTTTTTACCTTTAACAAGGGGTGTACCGCAAGGATCTGTTCTTGGACCTCTAATTTTTTCTTTATTTATAAATGACCTGCCATCTGTCATTAAATATTGCAACTTACACATTTATGCTGACGATGTCCAGCGCTATATCGATTTTCCTATAGGTCTTGACGAAGATGCCGCGGTAAAAATGAACGAGGACCTGGCATCAGTAGTTGAGTGGTCAAACCAAAACCAGCTGCTGTTAAATCCTACCAAAACAAAGTTCTTACCAATTGGAAGGCACCAACCAGATTTTGAAGATTTTCCACCCATTTTGTTAAATGGATCCCAAGTTGAAATGGTTTCGAAGATTACAAATCTAGGAATAATATTTTACATTTACTCCGTTAGCCTTTGGAATCATCTCCCCATTTCGTTAAGAAAAAAATCGAACATAGCCAGTTTTTACCTGCCGTTTTTTTTTTTTTCATTTTTATCACTGGATAGTTCTCAAATAATTTAATCTTTGAATTTCAATTTATTTTATTTTATTATTCGAGCATCTAAACCAAATTTTGGATCATGTCTTAATCATTCATTTTTCTGTTTAAAATGTACATATAAATATACACTACCTGTACTATTTTAAGAAATTATTCATTCTCGATGTACAGCGATCAAATTAAATAAATAAATAAATAAATAAATAAATTTACGGTTTAGTGTTTGTCGTTTGAAACGTTTGCAAGAGGTGGCCCTGTAAAAAAAAGTTTGAAGTATGATTTCTATTAATGAGAATCAGCAAAAACGATGTCGTTACTGACTTATTGTCCGGACGCTGGTCAAAGGCTTCACGAACGACGTTTATTACTCAGCGGCTCATTTTTAAATTGACAGAAATTTCGAGGTTGATTTTCTTTTTAAACAGTTCCAGTTGCTCTATCGTGATTTTTGTGCTATAGCACGTTTGGTTCACCAGTTACACTAACCACGCCAATTCGTCAGAGCTTCCGGATTTCAATCACTTTATGTCAGAGGTTTGTAGGCACACACTGAATATGACCATTTTTACACTAATCGCTGCATATTTTCAGGCAGCACAAGTGAATCTTGACAGTTCTTCAGAGGATTAGTCTGCCAAGCTCTCTTTTTCTGTGATTGTTCAATAGAACAAACCTCTAAATTGCAGACGCTCTGGAAATGCGCGAGTTTATATGAAATCTTAAGTCCACTTCAGTTGTCATCAATTCAAATAGAACGTTAAAAGACCGCCTCCTCGGACCTCCACCCCCGCACACTCTCGCCGCAATAGGAGTGGCTTTTGTTGCCCACTATTCCCGGCCTTGATTTAAGCCATTCGTTTAGATTTTCTAGGATCGTCCTTGTCCTTTTATTTTCGCTGAAAATAGCTCATTACGCCCAGGGCACATTTTACCCCTGGCAATAAAACCACTTCACGGCAATCCCACAGGAGTGCTATCTCAATCTCCTACACAACGGCGAGCAGTGCTGCCAGAGGGACAGAGTACAAGGCACACAATGCCTGTGGCGAACAATACATTCTACAACATTCCAATTATTATCATTTTATTAATTAATCACGCAAGCTAAAATATAATAGTCGAGGACACTCCTCCGGTAATGAGGTCATTATTCATCATTTGCGCAAACATATTTCCGTTCCTGTCTAAAGCGCTCCAAAAAGACTCGTCTATGTGTATATGAGAAGAATTTCCACTAAGAGCTTTTTAATGGTCTGAGGATCTGACCTGACCAAACAACAGTACTGCTGAGCCCACCTGTTAAAACGCCGACAACATGCTAAACTCTAATTAAGCCGACTATTTTTAGAAGGAGCAGCCATCCTACTGCAAGATGTTTCATTTCTGAATTTCATAGTCCTGAATTTAAATCGCATACAAATTGAAGGCGAGAGAGATCGCACAACAAAGGAAAGCAAGAAATTAACTTCACAGTTCGCACATATGTCCTGCCTGGGAGAGAATTCCAGCTGGGAAATTTGTAATTCAGGCCAGTGTTAACTTTCCCCTCCTTGTGGTGGTGATTTGGTGGAGGCGGAGCAGAGATAGAACACGATTGCCCTTAACTTGATTATTCAGAAAACGAATGCAATTTTGCTTCGTTATCGCCATTTACCTCTTGATCCTCGCAAACTGCTACTGCTGAAATGCACATCCGACTAGTTGCCGGATATTAAGGTGGGAAATGTTGTACGATTGTGTTTTGTGTGCTTCTTTTTGGATTTCAAGGAGAAGGACATTTTATCGTAACGAAGGGACATCTTATTCAATTCGTGAAATGTTTGTTATTTCTGGAAAACGTTTTGGGAGAATTTATTTTTCATTCCTGCGATAAGGGTGTTGATGTTTAAGGTGACATTTCTCAAGAACAACTTGGTAACTGATGACGAGATTTCTTTGTGTTTATTTTCACAACAGAGCTGTGGGTGCAAATTATTTAAATGTCAATGACGAGCGGATGTCGTCTTTCAATGTTGCTGCACTATGGGGGTGGGTTTAAAATGTCAGAGAAGTGACAGCTTGTCAGGCAATGAAACGAACTTATTCTTTGCGATTATATTTTCACTTTGAGGATGGGTTCATTTGGTTTAAAATTTTTTATGAATACTTGTGTACCCTTTCACAGAAAAAGAAGAAGGAAGAACCATCCCTGCTTTATTTATATGGAGAAGAGCGAAACACTTGCCTTGAACAGAGAAGGGCTTCGAATGGGTTCGGCAAACGACTCTTTGGAGGGTGTGTTTGTCCTTGTTTTCAATTGAATCCATTTTATCTTTTATAGGCGCGTTCGAAAAGTCATCCGCTAACCAGATGGAGCAGTTTTTCAAGGTTGTACCTAATACTACGTTTCCACCGGCGATTTATTCCGAGATTAGGATTAACTAACCTCAATCTCGTAGAAATCTCGAGGTTTATCTCGATTTTATTCACATAAACACGAGATTGAAAACGAGTCTCGAAAACCAACCAACCAGGTTTGCATGTAGAAGTCCGGCTTGTGAATACACTTTCCAAAACTCGGGATGTCAAAAATACAAAGCAAACAGAGCTGTATTTGAAATTGTGTTATAAAAAAAGCGAATTTATTTCTGAGAGACTTTTCCTAGCCAATGCAACCATCAAAACTTTCATTTTATTTTGTGGAATTAGATTGTAAACCTAAAAAAAATTTAAGATTTCTGGAACTCATGTTTTATTACTTTAAACTTTTGAATGTTTTAATTAAATTATCACAATTTTGGCTTTTTCGATTTGACAGTAGTTGAAAACATCTGGTGAAACGTCAAATTAATCTTCTTCTTTTTTTTGGTAGAAACGCCTCAGGATTTATCTTTAATCTCTTGTCCTAAATCTCGCGATTAGTGTCCGTTAGAAACGTAGTATAATGCTACGTCTCCACCGGCGATTAATGCCCAATTCACAATGTCGCGTTGACGCGCGCGTGCGTTGACATATTATGTAGAAACAAAGCGTTCATATGCTGCCACACAAAATACAACTTTAGGCGTTGGATCGACTTTAGATCGTAAATATCGTAAAGTTCAACGCGACGCCTGAGTAGACCTACTCTCTACTCTCACGCGCGTTTGACAACTTTAGAATTTTGAATTGTTTGATTTGATGTCATGGGGTGTGCCGTTCTTAGTTGGAGTGGCACAGAATCACTAATGTTTATCAAACACAAGTTTTAAAAAGCAATATGATGTTTTTTTAATGCAAATTAGTTAATTTAGTTAGTGAAAATGACGAATACCTTTTTTTTTGTGTGGCTAATACTTATTTCTTCAGATTTTCTTAAATAAAAAAAAAATAATAACCATTGGTTTTGCATCTTTGTTAAGGTTGTTCTTTACATTACTCTTATGAATGATTTTTTTTATCGATTTTGGAGAATCCTTTTTTAATTCTTGCACAAAAATTACAGCTACAGGCAAAAAGAGAGTAGACTTGAAATTTAAATTCTGCTCCCTATTTGTGTACATTAGTTAAAACCAAACCGAACTTTTAATCTGTCATGCTCTACTCTCTCAACGCGCATTCGCTTCAAAGCAGCATTTCGTTTGCTCCGCCCTTTGGCATTTCAAATCGTAAAGATTCGATAAAGCGTGTCAAAGCGCGCCGACGAACGCACGCGTTTAACGCGGAATTGTGAATTCGGCATAACTCCGAGATTAGGATTAACTAACCTCAATCTCGTAGAAATCTCGAGGTTTATCTCGATTTTATTCACATAAACACGAGATTGAAAGCGAGTCTCGAAAACCAACCAACCAGGTTTGCATGTAGAAGTCCGGCTTGTGAACACACTCTCCACAGCTCGGGATGTCAAATATGTTAAACAAACAGAGCTGCATTTGACAGGGATAAAAAGGAAGACTTCAGAAATGTAAAAATGGCTCATTCTCTTGTGAAACGTCATTCTGTCTCTTGAATGGAGAGAGCCAGAGAGAATACGTAAACTTAATCTTCTTTTATTCGGTGCAAGCACTTTAAGATTAAATTTAAACCTCTTGTTTTCTTAATCTGGGGATTTGTGTCCGGTGGAAACTTAGCATAAAGGGACCAAGCAGTAGAATCCGTTGTATATGATACCTCAAAATAAACCAATTCAACGGAAGGAGGCTTCTACTTGTTTTGCAACATTTGACAGATAGGTTTGGATATGATTTTCACTGACATTTTCCGCTCTCTTTGTTTGTTTGTCTTTTACGAAATTTTGTTAATGGGGCAGACTGAGTCTTAAGTTGGTTGGCTTTCTTAAAACAAAACTTGTTTCACTGCGAGAACCTTTAATCTCATCGAGCTGGGGCCCTACTATGAAACTCGATTCTACTATTGATTCTATTCGAAAGATATTTGCGATTCTACTTTCAAATGGCACTCTCTATGAAAGTTGAATCGAATGCCGGTAATAGCAAACTACATATTTGTCAAAAAATTTGCGATTTTCGAACGATTCTCGCATTATGTTTGACATAACCCAAACGAGTCTCGCATTATGTTTGGAATTTCCCAAAAAATTGATCGTGAAACAATTAAATAATAATAAATAAATATGGACTGTGTCTTAATAAGTCTGAAGGAAATCCGGACCAGATTCAACAAGTTGAACGAAGGCGAATTAGAGATAAATCTAAAATAACGGAGCTTGGCAGGCAAAGGCATTTTTAATCGAAAAATAAAATAAACTAAAATAACTTTATTCAGCTTTGTTAAAAACTACCGCCTTCGAAAGATGCCTTTATGTACTTTTTCGGGATTCGGGACCCAAATTTATGAGCGTCCATACCTCTGCTTGTTTCGTTTATAATCAAACGAAACCTTATTTTGGCACGAAGTGCTATAAAAACTTTATTAGAGATAAAAAATATTTATAATACATATTAGTTACAAAAAAAAAGGGGAGCAACTGGCTGTACCTCAAATGTCAAAAAAAAATAAAATCTTTTTCGTCTTATTACTTTAGGTACACTAAGAAAGGTGCTGCCAAAACCATTTAATAATTCAATTTGGATAATGAGTGTGTTCAGAAAGGACTTAACAAAAGAGTTTTGTGGCTGTGTTTTTAACAGTACTTGTTGAACAATATTTCAACAGAGCTAAGTGTTCGCAGAAAAACAAACTTTTGTTACCAACATTATAAAGGCTGTTTTAAAATACCCCTTGGACAAATCTGGATGCCGGGCCATATATTGCACCATTATTTCAAACTGTGACACTTTTGTGTTTGGACTTTTAGATGATTCCCTGGGACAACAAAAAAAACAAACACTATAAATATTACTAAGTTTATGAAATATTCATGAATTATTAATTTATAAAATTTATTTACTTACATTCTGAGAAAAAAAATCTTCTTAAATCGACCTTCTCCGCAAGCACATTTGATGTAGAATGATTATTTGCGAATTTGAACGAATTTGACATTAACTTTCGGAAAAGGTAGTACCAAGTTTGTAGTAAGAAAACAAAATAAAGTTGGCAGTACTAGAGCTGTTCGAATTTCGCTTTCATAACTTACTTATGGAATTACAGATTTTGCGATTTTGCGATTTTGCGAATTCGAACAGTTTCACTTTAGAATCGAGTTTCATAGTAGGGCCCCTGGTGGACATCTTATCTTAGACCCTCTTTCTCTACGCCGAATATTCTTTTCCCACCTTCTTCTTTTTCGAAACTCTTACATTCCTCTCAGTTGTATTGCACTGCAGCTCCATGCGACCTTGTGCATCTTCTGGGACCTTTTTTCGGCGAGCACTTTTATCACTTTTATCACATTACCACAGGCTTGTTCTTTAAGGTGGTGCGCTGCAGCTCCACGTGACCTTTTAAAGGGTTTTCCAATGAGAGGTGTTATTGGGAATGACCCGCTATTTCGGTAGCTGTCACTTTTGAAGCTTTAGAAACTACGCCATTACTAAAAATGGAACGATACACGCTACAACAACGCATTGAAATTATTAAAATTCACTACAAAAATGGTGAAAATCTTGCAGTCACAGTTTGCAAAACTAAAGCATTTTTTGGTCGTCGTGAAGCACCTTGTCGGACCGCAATACAGAAATTGGTGGAGCTGTTGGGACAAGTTAGTGATGTGAAGAATAAAACCCGTGCACGTCGCTCAAGAACAAATGAGAATATTGCTGCTGTAGCCCAAAGTTTTGAAGAAAACCCAGGTTTGTCCATTCCTCGTCGTTCTTTGGGCTTAATTAATGATTTTTTATGGTCGGAGTTGGATGGTATTGATCTGGACACCGTTTACTTTCAACAAGACGGCGCTACGCGCCACACAAGCAACGAAACCATTGATCTTTTACGGGAAAAGTTTCCGGACCGTGTTATCTCTCGAAGAGGTGATCACAATTGGCCACCGAGATTTTGTGCTTTAACACCTTGCGACTTCTTCCTTTGGGGCCACGTGAAATATAAGGTCTACGCCAACGGCCCAGCGTCGATTCCAGACCTCAAAGATAAAATTCGTGAGGCTATCGAGAACATAGGGCAGCCACTTTGCGATTTGGTTATGGAAAATTTCATGAAAAGGATATGGTCCTGTATGTGTGCTCGTGGTGGCCATTTGGCTGATGTTCTTTTTCATTATTAACGGCATACCTTCCTCTTTATTATGAAATAAACATCCGATCATTTATCTCAAAAAATAGCATTTCTCTTTGAATACCAAAATAACACCTCTTATTGGAAAACCCTTTACATCTTCTGGGATTTTTTTGTTGTTAAACACATTCATCACAATACCACAGGCTTGTTGCTTAAGTGCCTGGTACAGCCTTCGCTGGTGAACTATACGCTCCCGAAAAGTTCAATTTAGAAACTAACAATCCGGCCCGAAGAGTCTTCGATTTCAACGCAGAGAGAAAATGCATTAGAGGAAGACCTCTTAGTAAAGTTCTCGCCCGTCAGATCAACCATAGACAAAAAAATTGAAAATGAGGAAGAGACCAAATGTAGAAGTCCAGACTTACAACCTTTTTATCGACTTGAAAGAAGCATGTGGCAGCATTTATTGTCAAGAGCTTTATAAGGGGAAAAAGTGTCAGAAAAATCACTTCAAGTAATACTGTTGATATAGTTTCTACAAAGTTAGTGGATTAAAAATGACCGAGTCAACTTGTTTAATGAATTTCCCCTCCAAATTTTCTCGCTCGTAAAATCCAAAATAAAACTGTTTGGTTGATAGTAATTTAGAAACTTTGTAGATAACTTCTGTTTTTTTTTTTATCAGTGTTTTAACCTTTTTATCTCGGTAGCTTTTAACAACGAGTACTCGTCTTTGTTCAGCAGAGACTTGGCTAAATTTAACCTATCGAAAATCACCCTCGGTTAGGGTAAATTTTTTTCCATCCCGTACTGTACCGGACTGTACCGTCATCAAAATTAAAGACACAATTTGATGAGGGCACACATTCACTTTAGGCCATGGCAGGAATTACAACGGAAACAAGAACTCACTTACTTTGAGATTACAAAGAATTAAAAGTGTCGTTGTAAGTTCGGGTCAAGGTTGTGTTTGCCAGGACAAAAGCTCCATTAAGTCGTCCAGCCCCTGAGGTGTAACTGAGGGGTAGCAATCGTCAACACATTACATCTTCTCGGTTATTGCATTAAAAATAATTCACCCTTCGAAGGGTAGGTAGGTTTTATTTTCTCCCTCGGTAGTTGGTTGTGTCTAAAAACCACCTGAGTCACTAAACGATAGAAGTCCACACGAAATTGGAATGTAAAGGATATGACATAATTGCTGGAGACGCAAAGACTGACTTACTACACATACCCCGTCGTTGTGAATATCATGGGAGCGTTTCTTTTTTTCCTCCTTGCTGGGGTGCACCATTTTACCTCGATTGTTGTAAGCGGATATGCATGAGCTTATTATAAGACTCTAATAGTTCTTTTTCATTTTGCCCCCCCATCCCTCCGTGGAATGTCAGAGAGCATTGCTATAGTTTTTTTTTTTGTTTGTTCCTTGTTATCATTTGAGTAACTGCAGGACACACAGGCGACACATAGAGAGTGGAGCAGACAGTGCGCCAGGAATGCAGCAGCAGCAGTAGCAGTGGTAGAAGTAGGAAAGCCACTGAGGTGGCCTTTGCAAAATGATGACGGCAATTTGCTATATTTCATTAGGGGATAACAAACGTTTATGCACGTCTGAGTGACTTAAACTGTGTGCAAGTGACATTGTTGTGTTCGGCTGCACTTGCCGACTCTAGTCACGTAAGTGCACATACACTACAGGGCATTTGTGTGTATAGCTAATTCGCAAAGGACTGACAGCCAGTGGGTGCTTAAGTATGTCCGCCCCACCCATGTGGGTTTATGTTTGGAATTGCAATTATGTGTTCAACTAACATTCTCCAGTTGGTTCGTCATTCGCGATTATACTGCCAAAGTTCATTCCAAATACACAGACGGTTCATCTTCATTGTTCATTCCAAAAGCGAGCTCTTCAAATTCAATTTTTCAAATAGAAATCCTTCAGAAACTTCTTCAAGTGGAAATGGTTGCTTTTCTTTACCCCACTAGAGCTACTCATCTCTTATACGAAGTGAGGTTATCATAATCCTCTTCTCTATTTATCTGGGGCCAACTATAGCCGCTGTTCCATCGCCAATGTGTACTCTGTCCTCCTCGTTGGTTATGTCAACCAAGCATGCCGCTTGCCGCTTGCCGCATTTGGGACGAGTTGAAGGAATATAGTTTTCTTTTCCACGTGTAGTTTTTAATAACAGGGAAAAAAAAAGTAAGGAAATTGTTTGAAAAGAAAAGGAGGACACAAAAGTTTCAATTGTGCGATGTGATTCCCATCAAGTTTCTTCAAATAATCCTAAGAGCTTAAACAGTTTTCGGGGAACGCGGCGGAGTGGATTGCCAAAATGCAAAAATGACATATCTGGTGAGTCTGATTGCGGCAGAGGTTCGGTGTCTATTTTTGAAATCGTAAGTTTCCCGCAGCCTTGATGGGATTCGAATGGGAATAGCAATTAAAATTAATTTATTTGTTTCTGTAAGTTTGGAAGTTGCAGAAATCGTTCCAAACGAAGGGATCTACTTGGAATTCCTTAAGTGAGAGGGTGCTTTAATGATGAAAGACTTTAAGGGTCAACCACAATCGGATTATGTGGGCTTTCGCTAGTGTCAAATAGGAATGGACATTCACTTTAGTCTGAAATGGGCCGCTACTTCTACTTTGGTCACGACATGCAATCGCAGTTTAACCGGAAATTTGCTTAAGCTGGATTACTCTCATGTGATTGTGGGACTGTTCTCCGCACTGGAGTTTCTACAAAATGTCTGAACGGGTGTTTATAAATGTTAAAACCTCTCCTATCTGTATAGTTAGGGAGGACTTTTACCCGCTTTCCATTTAACGCCGAAATGACTACCGCTGTGTCAAATAAACGTCAAACTCTGTAATGTAAAAATTGACATCTAACCAATGTAAGACTGACGTTACTCATCTCTGGCATCTGGCATCGTGGCACCGTTTTCGAGCAGAATTTCGAACTTGAAATATTAATCATTTTTTGACATTTTGATGACTGACATTAGGGAACCCAACAAAATGTGTCTGCCATATTCTTTTCGTGTTTCCGTTTGCAGAGAACTCTATTGAGAAAATCGACTGATCTCAAGTCGTCTAGATTGGTCTGGGCTAGATATTCCATGAATGCAAAAAACTAGATCGGTCACTTTTTCTACGTCAGCCACATATGCGAACTGTCAACTTAGTACTCTAGTACTCAGTCACGAAGTTCTTAACTAGATTCGTCGGCAATCCCTCTATAGATGTTATACGAAAAAAACTCTTCATGTGATCGATCTAAGCCAATCAAAACTGAGACACACCAAGTCAGACAGCTGTCAGAATACTTGAACGTCTCCACTGGTAGCCAAACTACAAAACAAATTGACTTCAAACTTCGGTGACAGCTCGCTGCGTTGTTTTCTCAATATTAACCCAAAACACGAATAACCTTTCATTTTGTATAATGATTGACAATGATAATGATCTTAATAACGATTTAAGATATGGCAAATATTTTACCGGATCCAACCATTTCAATGTGATTACCGATTGAAATGTGAACTTGGTTTTCTGTCAAAGTTTGACACAATCGAAAAGTAGGTTTATTTTCTCCTTTTCTGTCAGTTGTAGCCGTTGACAGTTGTCACAGCGTGAGAGGAAGCACTTCCATTGGTCAAAATATTGAGAGAATGAGAGAAACTGTCCTTCCCCTGTCACTGTATGCGACAGATTCTATGGTACTGCTCATTCCGTCGAATACGTCAATATTGGCGGAGCTTACCACGCAATGGAAGCAACGGATTACATGGGCTGGGCCTTTTACCCCTTCGTATACGTACTACCTAACAAAACTAACAAAACTGTTTACGTTCGTTCATGTACTTTCAGCATAGAAAAATGAAAAACGTCAAATATCCAAAATTGAGAGAAATCTCTCAATTTCAAGAGAAGTACCCGACCGGTTTTCTTACAGAAAGTTAAAGAAATGTCATTTCGACATTATCGTAAAATGCAGCATCTACAAAATAGTTGGAATTGAATTTTGTATAAGCTAAATGCCTATTTAACTTACCATTTTGAATGCGCTGTCATGTATAGAATATTCGATTACAACTTCTTCCTCCGACATCGTTGAAGACGCAAATAAATAGAGTTTTACTTGTCAAACTTTTGAGCTGTCACTTAGTTGTCAGTTCTCATTTTTCAGTAAGTCGAAATTCGGCGGGTAGAAAATTACGAAAAAATGAAAAGAGGGGAAATTTGTCTCTAATTTTTTTTTTCAATTTTCCTCATTACGTGGTCGCATTTGGACAGTTTCTTAGCAAAATTTTTAATAATTTTACGTTTGCAACAAAGTACCCGAACGAACCTTAGATCAATCCTGGCCAATAAAAACTGTGACAGATCATGTCAAAACTATTAAATTACGCCAATTTTAAGAACGCTGAGCAAAAGTAAGGTAACACATAATTAAAACTTCAAACTTTTGTTTGCTATCTGACGTTTATCGGATAGCTTACTTCCGCAAATTTGTTTATTGATACGAGAGTTAGTATTTTGAACGTACCCACGCTAAAATTTGACTTATAGGTACCACCTTATTGTGTGCGGCGAGTTGATAAATGATACTTCAACTTGACAGGGTGCTCGTATTTATAAACATATGTATGTTCAAAACAGACTTACCCATTCTTTACAAAGATAAAAGGGAAAATAAAGATAGAAGCGTCACTATTGGATGTCATAGACTCAACATTCAAGGCCGATTTATTTCGTTACACTCATCATTTTTTACACACCATAAAGAAGTTACTCTTCCAACTGTCATCTGTCAAATATAGTACCTCTATATCGAAACTTGCACCCAACTAATGACACAATTAAATTTTGTTCTCTTTTTCCCTTTGCAGACTGAATCCATTAAAATTAATCTTGAGACCAAAATCCAAAGCTACAATCTAGAAGAACAAATCGACAAATCTCAATACAATCAAACAGCTGTCACAATTCTGCTGGACACTTGTCGGCTAGTGCGCGATAACACCTCTCGTGCCGTAACTAGTTTGGACAACATGGTCCTGTACTTTATGAAAACGAAAGGAACCGAGAACGACACATCGCTAAAGGGTGTCCTACACGTAAGTACACCGTCTGTCAGTATATTTGTCAAATGTATTAACTTTTGAATAAATTTTTTTCTTGCAGCTCGGCGAATTCTACGAGTCAATACGTTGGCCGGCCACACTCGGCTTTTTAACTCTACTGTTACTTTTGTGCACCATCTTGGTGATAGGTGTAGCAAGACGTTCACGATGTGCTTTAATATTCTTCAGTGTATCCGGTTTATTTTGTATAATTATATGTTGGCTGTTATCCGGGATTTACTTGGCATCGTCGGTAGCAGCCGGTGATTTTTGTATGCGACCGCACGAGTTCATGTGCCGTCAAGTTGGAACGGTGAGTTACACAACGCAGTGCCAGTTGAAACAATTGTGCAATTGTTTGACAGTTAACAGCGGACCTCTCTGTAGTTTCCTATTCCCGGGTGGATCCTTTAAATTCATAGGAATATCTCGTTTTCCGCTCCCAACTAACCAACTGTCAACAATAATTTTTGATTGGAGCTCCTTTCTCGCCGAAGGATGGCGCACTGGCAGAGGAGGCCACCATGACCCGTTTGGGAAATTTATTACATCGGTTTGAGGTTATCGGTTTGTAAAAAATGTCTGCATCCGGCAGCGGAAGATCTGACTAAACTTTTTTTTTACTTTTTCCCTTTCGCTTCCATATTTTTGTCCGCTTCTCTGTGGTGCAAATATCAATTGCATGTGCATGGCTGTGTGTATAACGAATGTGTGTTCAGAGAATTAAAATCCCTTCCGAGTGGAGTGCTTGCTTATCCAATTCCATGGATCATGCACTGTACGGACCGAACAAAAAATAAAACAAGTCCTTTAACCGAATGTGTGTCACAGGAGGCATAAATATGTGAACTCCATCTATCGAATCGATTTATGAAATTAATTTCCATTTAAGGGATAATGGCGTTCTCGCTGACACACCAGCAGAAACGCGCGACTCGTAAATCTGCACAGTTTTAAAATGGACCGTCAATAGCTGGCAGCGAGGATTTTGTTGGTTTTTAATTAGCGGTCGCCTTTGACGGTTTTTTTTTTTTGTTTTATTGTGATAATTGGCCTTAAGGAAGTTTCTGCTTTTCCTGTGACATCGGCTGTCACTTGGGTGAGAATTTGCAAGGCATGGAGCTGCGCAAAAGTATTTTTTTCTCATTTTCATGTTCTACTTTGAAGTTTGAGGTCATGGCAGTAATTTGTGGTGGTGTTTACTTATCTCACTGGGATGCTTAGCCAATTTGCTGGCTGTCAGATGGGCTGCTTTTATGAGGCTTTCTCAGAATGGCAGTCCCTTCAATTCAATAGAATGGTTGAAGAATGAAAAATAAAAACCAGATGTAGGAGTTTTTGCAATGACCACATAACTGGGGTCGACAAGAATGCTCAGAAGTCCCTGCCTTATGCTGCGAGTATTTCAATTTGACAGACTCCTACCAGTTGAATGCGATTCGCCATGAATTGCTTCAAGGTGGATCCAACTTCTCGAGTTTCTATTCCTTCTCTGTATATTTTCAGCGCTTTTTCTTACTCCGTTCAAATTCTCATCGTTAGTGCGCATAAATGGCACGATATTGTCCAGCCCTGTCCTCCCTGCCTTCATTTCTAATATTCGTCTCTTTGATGCCGTATCTGGTGCATTTTAATAATGTGTGTTCGGCTCTCTGACATAGACTAGTTGTACTTCCCATTTTATGCAAAGACAATTGGTGGAGTAAAAACCGTCCAGTCCGCGATGTTGCCGCTCAATCTTCTAGTTGAACTGCCTCTAATTTCTTTGAGCCGCCGGAGCTCTCACCATCATTGCCTGGTGATCTTTCCTTTCCTGTCGTCCCTCGCTGCTTTTTCTTTTCTATAAACTTCTTGAATGAGTGCATCAGGCCGGATATCACATCCGTGCAGGAGGATAGAGGTTTTCGCCGACTTTTCGTTGGTTCTTTGAAGCTCGACAACAGTCTAAGTCTTTGCTGATAATCTGTGGACTTTGTATACACCTTCACTACGAAGGTTACTGCCTCCTAACTTACCTCTACCTCAAAAATTCTGCGGGTCTGCTTTTTATTCAACAGGCATATCTCCTCCTTTTCTATTAGTCTGTAGTCTTGCATTCAAAAGTCGAAGCATCCTATGACTTGGTTCTGAAGACATTTTTCTACGAACAGGTCGAACTGGAGAACCTTGTTAGTGGAGCTTGGGACCTTATTTCAACCCGAATTATAGAGTTGCCGTAGTATATAACACTTGGTTAAGTCTTTTGACATATTTGGTCTCTTGTGCAGTGATCACTCCGGACCAGGTACGTATTTTTGACCATCTCCATTCTTAGGAATCTATCGGAAGATATATTCTTAAGTCGGGCCCTAGAATTGCGACCTAAGCGGCACCAGAGGTTAGTTTCTTTGTCTCGATTTCCCCTCTTTATCTGTTAAGAGTTAAGAGTTCTTCTTACCTCTGGAGTTGCCAGCTTAACAATTTTTCTTGATTGACAGATACTGCCCTCGACCTCTTTCCACCTCCTGTACGGCTGATTTTTTGAACACTTGCTTTTAAGTAGACATGAAGCTACTTTCAAAACAGCTGCAGGAATTCCTTTCTTAAGCATCTTTTCTAAAAAAAAATTCAGAACTATCAAACAGCCACAAGGCCCGATGGGATATCCAGGTTTCGTTTCCCTTACTGATAAGCAGCAGCCGTGGCTTTTTTTTAACTCCTTCCTGTTGGCAGCGATTGCACACACGCATTTAAAGCAAAAGACGTTGGGAGGTGGATTTGTCGGTCACTCTTAAGATTTCTGCTGGTAACACTTCTGGTCCGGTGGCCCCTTTATTTTTCATATGGCTTGGAGGTAGTATCAGCTCTTTTTTATTAAACTGTGTGATATCCTCTTGTCGATCACTGGCATACGATATTCTTAATTTTTGCCGTTTTCGGGGTGGTTACTGCTTCTTATTCTTATTCCCCCGTCTTTCGTAGGACTTACATATATCCCAGTCCCCAGGAATCGCTGTTAACATCGAGAAGCAGCTTCTCCTATTTTTCTCTTTTGCTTCTGGAGCTGTAGGTTTGTTATTTTATAAGTTCACTCCGCGTTTCTTAAAACTCAGCTACGAGTACTTCCGTCGCTTCTGGGTGTCTTCTACTCCCTCTAGTAGCTCTACTATCAATGTGTAGGGAGCGTCTTCTAAATGCGGCACCAGTACACCGGTTGCCTTTCTTTTTTCCATCCGCGAGGGCTACGCATTGTCCTCTTGTCTTAGATTAGATGCATTGTACCATCGGCTCAATTCCTCTGCCTCTTACTGTCATTAGAAATAGCCTCGACACGTTCCATCTTGGAATTCGCCTCTGGCTTGTTCTGGTCGTTCGTTGGTGTCTTTGCAGGCGGTGGGCAATGTACGCCCATACATTATCCGGGCCTTTCTCACAGCGTTCACCTTCGTACCCTCATCCAACTCCGCTTTCAAATTCAAAATGTTCGATAAACCCCTACAGTTCCTCACTGACCAAACGAGGAAGTGTTTATTCATGGATTTGTTGCCTCCCCGATTAAAGAAACTAATTGACATAAACCGCACATGCAGAATATCCTTCTCCAATGCCAATATTGTCGCATTCTAACCCATATCCCAGAGCAATGCCCTAAAGCACATTAGAAAATCTACACCCGAGCCAGCGCAGCGCAAACAAAACACACACCGGCAATATATTTTAAATTCTTTGAAAAAAAACTGAATGCGGGCATTCATAAAAAAGAAAGCGCCTTTGCAAATGTGTGTTAGAAGGAAGCAGGGTAGCATCCCTGCTCCGTCCATTCATATATGCAAATGAATGATGTTGAAAATGTGTTGCTGCGTGAAACAAAAAAAAAAGAAACTACAACCTCCTCCTGTGTAACTCAACTTTAATCAGAGAGTATAAATGGCGTCCAAAGTACACACACGGAATGCACACAACAAACAAAAAAAAAGTAAATTATCATCCTAAATGAAAAGTGTGTACTGCGTTAAAGCGAAAAAGTGGGGGAAAGCGTTACCGAAATAAAAGAGGCAGGACATGCGAAATAATGTAGGTAACCGAGTGAGCTCTGGGATTACCCTCATATTCGTGTTGAATACAGGGAGTGTGCATCACTTCAGTGGCACTTTAAATTTATGCTTTAGACTGACAGTTATTCGTGCTACAGCGTTCCGTTACTGCGTTTCTGATTTGAGGGCAGGTTTACGCTTACTGCAGTGGCTTTTTGCGACTTTGGCTGTTTTCTGGTGACAAAACACTTTGAATTTCCGATTGTCAGGGGGACTTTGGGTCGTATTAATAACAACTAGCATTTGCTTTGAGTAAAAGGTTTTAGCAAAGTAAAATCCCTTAGCAAATGCTTTGAATCGGTATGAATAAAAACCTACAGCCTTATTTATTAGAATTTGCTAAACACGCCTAAACTCCTGTATAGTTATGCAGTGTATAAGTATTTATACAGTCTTTATACACCCTTCCAAAAATTCTTATTTATAAAACATTTTTCCATTCATACTAGTTATACAGGGCTTGCGTCAAAAAAGGTACTGAAAAAGAGAAATCTATTACATTTATCTGTCCGAAAAGATAAAAAAAAAATAAGGAGCTTGTGAGAAATGCAAAATTCAAATAGAAATAGGAAAAGGAATTAAAAAATTGAAAAGTAAAAAGAAAAAGGATGATTTGGAACTCCTAAGAAACGGTAGTCTTATACAAATTAAAACGAGTTTTTAAAACAATTTGAAGTATCTCATTTCTGCACATTATTTCCTTTCGAGGACACTTGTAGAATCTTGAAAATTTAAAATAAAAATGTCGATACATTTCATCCAATTTATTTTTGATTTCATCATCATCATATAAATAAAATTGGTGTAGTTCTGTTTGACTAAGATTGAATTTGACTGCATGTCTTTAAATGCAAAAATCTTAGAAACTGCTGAATATATTCTGATGCATTTTTCTCAGTCCTATAGAGGATAAATAGGCCCACAATATCCACTTTGTTTCAACTCTATATCGCTATAAATTCCGGAAAAAATTTGACAAGAGTAATTTATTTTATCGTTTGGTTTCGCTTTTTTCTTTGTCACGCTTTCCGTTCGAAAATACTGGGAGCATTTAAATATAGTAAACACCAGCTTATAGGGGACATCTGCGGCTACATTTTAGGATATCCATGAATTCAATAACTTAAAAAGTTTTTAAATAAATAGGCAAAATTTGAAACATTTGTAGTATTTTCACCTGGGTGGGTGGATATGCATTTCATTCTCAAATCAAACACACTAACCGCGCAATATATTCACATCTCTTTTAACCTTATTTTATTCCTGTGGCGGAGAGGGAGACAGAGAGAGGCAGTATGCTGTTTGGTTTGCTAAGAAAAAAAAAACCCATAAAAGAAATGTCAAATATGTAGGAAAAATATGTTTACCCTCTGTTTTGCTTACAAAAAAAAAAAATTTTATGAAAGAAATATCAGATAGGTTTAGCTTTCAGTGATACCAGATCGTGGGTAATTACCCATTTCGTTTTTTATAGAGTAGAGTTTTTAAATAGCGTTTTTAACAGCCCATGGCCTCAATGCTCATAAAATGGTATTAAAAGTTGGAGTTCCCATAACATAAGCAACATAATGCTTGACGTGAGGCTTTAATTTTAACTGGGTGTGGTAAAGGAGATGCGGTGTTTATACCAAGAATACAAATAATTCACAGTAATTATTCATTTCAGTTTAAACCGATTCGATTGCCTATTAATGTTTGTTTTGAAATGACAATCCATAAGTCACAGGATCAAACTTTAAGAAATGCGGGAGTTGATTTAAGCAAGAATTGCTTCAAGCACGGGCAGTTATATGTAAAGTGCTCCAGGGTAAGTAATGCAGCAAATATCACTATCTTAGTCGATAGAAACAAAACAGCCAAACAAATTTGTCCCCAACAAGACAGCAAATTTCTTAATTTTGTTTCCATCAACTGTTCTGAAACCACATTTTACACGGGCGAAGCCGGGTGGGTACAGCTAGTTTAAAATAAAATGTGACAGATTTTTTAAGTCAAAATGACATTTCGATACTATTCCACCTCTATACAAGCTCTAAACAACGTCCAAGCGTGTTTAGCTTATACAAGTTCTATACAACGTCGACAAATTTTTATAAATAAGGTTTTTTCGTATAGAGGCATTATAAAGGGTGCATAAGTTTATACACTCTTTATAATACGTTTATAAACAAGGCTGCTAGTTTGCTAAAGTAAGTTCGAAAATTCGAACATAGCATTTACTTCGCTGTACATGACCTTGCCTTGCAATTTCTGTCAAACTTGACAAGTGACATCTGTCCGGTGGTTTGTTTATTTTGAATTTATTTTCAAATTTTTGTGGGAAAACTATCATAAGCAATCTATAGCTCCAATTGCACATGGAAACATACATTTTATTTGCGAAATCGCTTGAATGATGTTTGGTTTCTTCCTCAGTTGTCGGAAAATGTATCCAATCATCAGCTTGCTGAACTATGTTTTGACACACAAACCAATTAGTTAACGAAACGGTTGACTGATGAACACCAACCTAAACACATACATTTTTCACTTGTTAAGCCATGAATTTTGAAATGTTTACCTGAAAGCCCAGATCTCCTAAATACCTTAGGAAAGATTTAATCTTCTGGATATTTGAAAAAGCACCACCTTGCGTCTCATAATTATCATGAAAAAAAGTACTAGCCAAAATGTCCACATTTTCACGCGTGAAACGAAACAATTGCTTGAAGTTATTATCGTCCCCAATTCTTCTTTGTTTATACTGTTTTTTTATTAGCACGAACGTTAGATAACAACAAGAGGTAAAACAGGTTTTCCATTTCGGTAGCTGTCACTTTTGAAGCTTTTATTCTTTGACATTTGACAAGTAGAAACTACGCCATTACTAAAAATGGAACGATACACGCTTCAACAACGCATTGAAATTATTAAAATTCACTACAAAAATGGTGAAAATCTTGCAGTCACAGTTCGCAAAACTAAAGCATTTTTTGGTCGTCGTGAAGCACCTTGTCGGACCGCAATACAGAAATTGGTGGAGCTGTTGGGACAAGTTAGTGATGTGAAGTATAAAACCCGTGCACGTCGCTGAAGAACAAATGAGAATATTGCTGCTGTAGCCCAAAGTTTTGAAGAAAACCCATGTTTGTCCATTCCTCGTCGTTCTTTGGGCTTAATTAATGATTTTTTATGCTCGGAGTTGGATGGTATTGATCTGGACAACGTTTACTTTCAACAAGACGGCGCTACGTAATACACAAGCAACGAAACCATTGATCTTTTACGGGAAAAGATTCCGGACCGTGTTATCTCTCGAAGAGGTGATCACAATTGGCCACCGAGATTTTGTGCTTTAACACCTTGCGACTTCTTCCTTTGGGGCCACGTGAAATATAAGGTCTACGCCAACGGCCCAGCGTCGATTCCAGACCTCAAAGATAAAATTCGTGAGGCTATCGAGAACATAGGGCAGCCACTTTGCGATTTGGTTATGGAAAATTTCATGAAAAGGATATGGTCCTGTATGCGTGCTCGTGGTGGCCATTTGGCTGATGTTCTTTTTCATTATTAACGGCATACCTTCCTCTTTATTATGAAATAAACATCCGATCATTTATCTCAAAAAATTACATTTTTCTTTGAATACCAAAATAACACCTCTTATTGTAAAACCCTTTATAATGTGAAAACTTATCGCATCCATGTATTGTTTGGTATTCCTGCACAGACAAAACTTAATTTAACTATTTATAAATTAAACATCGAAAATTCACAATGCTTAGATTGTTTTGTGTAAAAAATGTGCGTACAAAATATTTAGCAAAAGGTCTGAGTCAACTAAATAGCAGACTCAGAATTTGAGTACCATTTGCTTTGTCTGATAATTTTTATTCATACCAATCTGAGTAAAAGGTCAGTGCCGCCGCTTTTCGAACATGTCAAAAGTTGGAACTAACTCAAATTAGTTTTTATTCATACGAAATGTATCAAATGCTTCAATTTTGACATTTCTCTTGAGTAAAAGCAATTGTTACGTTTTATTCATACGACCCAATGTATGGACCGCTCGAGTGGGTGCGCAAAAGGCCACTTTGTGCGTTTTTCTTGTTAAGTTCGGAGCAGAAGGAAGTATTAGGCTACCACTTTCGGCTTAGGGGGTTTTACGTTGCCTTTGCGCTTGCTTTCAACAAGCGACATGGTCAAAAAAAAAAACGTCCCCTTGTGCTGTCGATCCCGCCACAACTGCTCTTGCTCTGCATTCCGCATACAAAACTACGTTTAGGACGTTCTTTTGCGTCGGTATTATCAGTTTTGCAAGATTGGACTTTATAAATTTGCCGAGAAAAGCTGAAGCCTTACTCTTCGTCTCGGGAAACAAATCAAGTCTTTTTGGGACCTGTACTTTGACAGGGGACCTTAAAACCGTTTAGTCTTTTAGGAGTTAGAGCTTGCTTCCCCGAGAGCCCTGCCCAAGCAACTGAACTCGTAATCGTTTGCAGTAATTACCCTCTCAACAACAACGTTGACAGTAAGTCGAATTGAAGCCCATAAAGCATGGCTCATTGAGTCTTTAAGTCAATAGACGAAGTAAGGACGAACAAGAGGAACAAGCCCTTCAACTTTGTCATATAATTTGTTTCTGTTTTCGATCTCACTATATATGGGATGGCAACAATGATATTCCGAACTGTTTTTATTTACCAAATTGTTCACAGCGGATCAGGTCAGGTCATACTAAAATCAGGGGCCGAATCGCCACGTCCTTGAACGAGCTATACGTTCACGGAACTGTGTCGATTTAACACACGAAACAAAAAGAGATCTGTTCCCTAAATAGTTAAAAATAGCGTCTACTTCATCTTCGGTGTGACTATCCCAGAAAATCAATCTCAGTTTCAAGTTCAAGTAAACATTTGTCGGGCGAGGTTGATGGCTCCGCACTATGATGCGAGCTCCCCTTCGTCAAAGGTCTAACTCTTTCTTGGTTGTATTTATTTACCCAACATGCTCGTTCTCACTCTCCCTCTTTCTCATTTTTTCTTATGTTGCTTTCGCTAATTATATTCATACTTAATTTTTGCAGCGGAGTCCGTATGTCTACTTCCTAAATTGTGGCACCCTAAGGAATCGCTTCATTCTGCGTCTGAATGAGTCCAGAGATTTAGTGGAACGTGCTAAAGAATCTGTTGAGCTAGTATCAAGGTTTGTATTGAAAAAAAAAAAAACTGTTTTCCTATCCCATTTTGTTTGTCTACATAATCTCTTATCTTTTTCTTTTCTTTCTTTCTTTTGCAAATGGTAAACAGGATGAGCCAAGATGTGTATCCACGTATTGACATCCGTCAGACACTCGAACGAATGGGCAACGACCTGGAGGAAACGAAACGAAATCTGAGTGTTTTGTCGGCGACGCTGGATCGTCGGTCCATAGACAAACACTACGCGGACGCCCTGAAGGGCTTATGCGGCGGTGGACTACTTGGCCTCAGTCTGATGATGGTTGCCGGCTTACTGACATCATTCCTGCTCACAATACTTGTGTATGCAGACTCTCATGCGTGGATCTACCTAACAAAGAGGTGAGTTTTTCTCTCATATGAGATGGTGCCAATGTCCTAAACTTTGTTTGTATTTTGTCCGCAGACCACTGCCAGAAGTTGATAAATCCGAGACCACACCACTCTTCCCGATATCGTCGACGCCGAACCCAACAATATCGCCCACCGCTCCGGTTGGCACAGGGACCATCAATCGCACCTTGCTGCATCATCAACAGGCGCACACCGGCACTCTGAGCAGCGGTGGCATTACTAGCGCCGGCACCGGTGGACACCATCGAAACGGAACTGCTGGATTGAGATCAGGGTTGGCATACACAGCTACTTCCTCTAACACTGGTGGTGGTGGTAGTGATGGCAATTCATCACCACCGCCCGGTTATGATGTTGTGGTGCATGGCACAAGGCATGGCTTGTATTCATTTTTAATTTCGTTCATTTTTTATTTCTATTTATTTATTAATATTCAACACTCTCTCTCTCTATTCTCTCTATCGCCGAGCACACATAATAATCGAGGAAATTCGCAACGCTGTACAAGATAATGTTGCAAGCACATTTTGGTCTTATCCTCATTTGGTTTTCTCTATCGTGTGAATATCATTTAAAGTTTCATTTCGTTTTCACATGCAGCACACATTAATTGCAGTTTGCTTAGCAAATATTAAGTATACGCCATGGTTGACGGAGAAATTAATTATTACTGATGTTCATGAGGATGCGATGGTCCATCAGAATAGCTGTAGGTTGGGCTGAGTGCAATGGGATACAAAAACGTGTTTAAAGGCTGAGAATTGTTGTTTGGTCTCTTTAGTCGTGGATTGCAAGGCAACCAGTCCAGACAGACTTAGTTATTGACTTATGTGGCGCTTCAGACCAGGGTGGAGCTGGCCCTCAACCGATACCAATATTATTGTTTGTCTAACTGCCTCCACAGTTAGTTGAGGTCCCCTTTTACTTGTTTTCGCCACCTAAGGCGAGGTCTTACATTGAGCGATTTGGAGTCAAAGACTCTACGGGTCGAAGTATTTGTGCCCCATGCGATCTCCATGTCTTAGCCGCTGTACAGTTCTTTTATGAATCTCCTCATCAAATACCCTCCAAAGCACATGACATGACTGGCAATCTAACAAAGGATCTTTCTCTCGAAGCGACCCAGGACATCTTCATTCGCTTTAGACAGGGTCTTAGCTTCAGCGACGTAAAGATGAAGTTCTTCCTGATAGGACTCCACCACTCGTCTGCCTTCTTAATCAAAGGAAACAGCGTCTCACAAGAGTTTATCTTGTTTTGATCTCTGCTGAGATGTTGTCATCAGAATTAATAACAGATCTAAGGCACTTCTGCACAACCTAACGAGTCACGAGTTTAGCAGGGACGCCAAAAACGTAAATGGCTCTATATAACTCGCCTCTTTACATGTTTTGTCGTTTGCTGTCTGTTCAGTGCTAGTTTAGAACTTTAAAATAGTAAATTCGTTTATAACATGTCACTCTATCCCACGTACAGTGATCTCATGGCAGAAATTCAGTTCATTGCTCAGCTTTTGCTTGACGGACATGCATCTGATTACATTGCACCTCAGACAGAATGTCAATCTTACTTGATTTTGCTGAGTAAATATCATCATTTGTGTTTTTATATATCCAGCGTGATTGCGTGTGTTTTTATGGTTCGTGTTAAGTTTATATTTTTATAGTGTACTGTACATATATGTATCATATGTATATATCTTTTTATTAATACATATTTAATTCAATTGTGACGCTGTAGGGTACGCAATGTAGTGGAAATAGGCGTTATAAGTATTGGTCCAATTAGAGTGAAATATTTGTACAGTTTTCTTCTTCACTTTCCTCGTTTAAAAAGCAAAGAGGCTTCGTATGCTGTGTAACTTTTCGCTGTCAAAACATGGAACTGTACTCATATGAGACGGCTCAAATAAACGGACAAGAAAGGGCTCTTAAATTGAAAAATGAATGCACGTAGACATGAAGAGTGAACAAAACGTGTCCCAAGTAACTAAATTAACAAAAATTGTTCTTCCAGTTACTTTCTTTACTTCCGATCCGTGAAGTGTCTCTGCTTGAGACACGGCAGCCTTTCATCCTCTCCCGGCTATCAGTAAACAATTTCGAACGAAGCTCTAGTTGACAAATCAAGTTGACGCGCTCGTAGTCCTACTCAAGACAAATCGAGTTGAAGTACTAGATCAGCCAAGTGTCCGATAGCTCCCATTGTCATCACATATTTAACTAAAAGTTGATGGAAATGCAACTTTTGACAATCAACTTCAGCGGATAATGAATCAGTCATTTTTAGGTTATCTCCTGGTGAAATTTTGTACAGTATTAGAAACGATTTTGTAACGTAGATTAGCTTGTTTATATTTTATTTGTTTTTATGTAGTAGTAGTCCTTAAATTAAAACCAAATAGTGTTTTGCAACTGTGTGTAAACTTTCCGCGACGAACAAATTGGGTCGAACCTGCGTTGCCTTTGGGCCGCCCTGTGCTGTTGAAGTGCCACAAGGTACAATGCATTGTGGTCGTTGTGCTGTTAATAGATTCGGCCTTGGTTAATGCAAGTCAACCGAATTTCCCCTTCTCCTCATGGATACAATTTCTGTTCTGGAGAATGCTCCACTTTGTCGGGTATTTCTTTAACACCCTTGCTAATTCACTGAATGTGTATACAACACTCAATTTCCGTTCAACTTTTAGCCCCGCCACTTTGAGGCAACTTTATAACAAACCGATCCAGGAAGCACAACTTAAAGCCTCAGTCTTTAATATCCTTTTTGGTGGCAATTCCCAGGCCATGTGTCGGCATTTTCTTATCATAATTATCCCCTGGAAATTAAATTTAAATTGCCCTGAACTTTGGCCCAACTTTTATGATGTTTCCCCCCAGACAAAGATGACGCTTCTACAAGATACTTTCCTGCACATCTGATTACACACACACCACTTCCGATCCAGGCACATAAAAACACATCGTCGACAGCAATGGAATTCAGTGAACCAACATTACATGGCGCACCACAATCAGATCAGGAGCCCAGGATGGAAAAGTCCTTTCCCCCAACTATACATCATAATATTTGTCTTTTGATGCAACTCATCTGGCCTTTGTACGGTGTCTGAGAGTAGGCAACTTTTGTGTGTGCGCAAATTCATTTATTTCCTATTTGCTCCTTCCCCAAACATTCGCCATGCCAGCGCATCGTTTTGTTCGCTTCCTGTATCAGTTTTAATAACTAATTGCAAATTACGCTCGTCTTTGGTGTACGCAAAGAGGCGAACGCTTTGCCGTTGGAACTGAATGTTTCGAAAGTTTATCACAGTCGCAAAAGAAACAGAAAGTTCGCATTTGTTTTTTTGTCTCATTAGCAGTCGTTCGAAAGTCGAAGTGCTTCGCGTGAGGAAGCCTAATTAAATAAATATTTGTTTACTTTGCCGCTGGATGCTTACCTACATGTTTTTATTTTGTTTTTCAGGAGCGGCCACCACACCCTGGGTCGGCTACCATCTCAGCAATCGGCATATTTAGCCGGCCCGAATAATGGCAAATATGCCACCCTCAGCAAACAGTGTAAGACGCTAGAGTCCAATGACTTTTACTGAGAATCGCTTGCCTGCAATTTAAATGCAGGCAGCAGTTCGTCAATGAAGAACATCTTCGCATCAGCAACATTACCTCGTTCATCAGCATCATCGATCAAATCAACCACATCAACAGCTCATACAATCTGCAAGACAACCGACGGCATCGGCGGCAGCAGGGATAAACTAGACGAAAATGGCGATACCAAAGATCCCCGCGACGTGACCAACAATAGTTTTAACCGCTTCGATCCGAAGTACATTAGTATAGGGCCCAAAGCGGCGAGGGGCAACAATAATCTGAATATAATGGCAGCGGCAACGACGAATAAGTGCGCAACATTGCGTCACGTAGGTCGGTATGGCGGCTCGCTGAAAGGAGGAACCAGCCCCAGTCCGAATCTGCGGAGCGCCAAAACACCCAGCATTGCAACTGTCTCCAAGGACTATTGCAATCAGCCCGACTGTATACCGCCATATAAGAAAACTCCGACAACGAACACATTTACCGACATTCCAGGAACGACGGGCGTGGGCAGCTCGATAGCGGCCGCAAAGAAGGAGAGTGAGCGACAACAACAGCTTCAGCAATACCATCAGCAACAGCAGCAGCAGCAACAACAACAACAACAACAACAACAACAGTTGCAGCAGCAGCAGCCTCTTCCTTCGGTGTATAGTATTGAAACAGTGCCCTATCGACCACCGCCGCCAAGCCAACCAAGCCATTCTACTACGTCCACGAATCAACAGCAACTCCAACAACAACAGCAACAACAACAACAGCAGCAACAGCAACAGCAACAACAGCAGCAGCAACAACAGCAACAACAACTGCAGCCGCAATCCAGACAGCAGATGAAACATTTGAATTCCATAGTAAACCAGCCACTGCCCGATATTCCACAGCATTCAACGAAGATCTCTCAGCAGCCGCTATGCGCCGCTAATTTAAACTCATACCGCTCACTGCAGCGGCCCTCGTCGCAGAAGCTACAGATCTCGAGCGCCCGTAGTTCCGATCTATTGAACAACCAATCCCAATCGTATACCACACAAAGTCAGCTGCAGCAGCCACCGCAACTGCAACAAAAGATAACTCCACCGTCCCTGCCACCAAAGAACCGTCACAAAGAGGACCCCTCCGGCGGAGGCCGTTCGTCATCTCGTCATTCCGCTGCAAATATGCAAACCCTGCCCCCGAAATCGTCAAGCCTTCGCCAGCAACATCAGTCGACACACAGTACATTTGGCTACGATCGTGGTGGCCAAAACATCGCGCAGTCAGAGCGATCGCGTCGAGGCGAATCGCTCGACAACAGTAACAAATCCTCCTCTGGCATGTCATACATGGAACAGTACAAATCGAGTTCCAAGCATCAACAACAACAGCAACAAGACCCACATTACCCGCAATACCATCAACAGCAATCTTCATCGTCGTCGTCGCATCGTCAACCTTCGAATGTCGTCTCAACAGCCTCCTCCCATCACAACAACAACTTGAACTCGACATCGTCGGGCGGCTATCATCATCAGAGTAGCAAAAACCATTACGATCCACAGCAACAGAACGCCTACTATCGATCTCTGAAGCGCGGCGGATCACATGCCAACAACGACCTTTACTCTGTGACCGAGTTGTAGGAGTGTGCCTGCTGCGGTGGTGGCGTTGATTTAATGCGACGATGTCCAGCTGGCAAATCGTCGTCGTCGTCAACATCTGCCCCACCAGCCGCAGCGCAGTCCCAGTCGTCGTCTTCTTCGAATCACCATCCGCATCGGCAACATCAAAAGTCCAGCAAACGTTCCTTATCGTATCATGCCCCGCCAAGCAACCATCCGAGTTGTGAGGATCACGAATACGATTACTATCCCAAGACTCAACGTTCGGCGACATTCGACGTTGCCGATGCGCGAGACTACGAGGTGCGTCTGTTAAAGCAACAGCAGCAACATCATCGTTCGAATGTTGCAGCCACCACCAAGCAGAGCCAGCAGATCCTGCAGCAGCAGCAAACTGGCAACGGCAATCTGGCCTCCAACGGAGTGCAACGTCAGCATCGCAGGGAGAAAACATTCAAGGTATGATTTTTAGAGACGTCATAAAAATTTCCCCCTACCAACAGTAGGCGGCAGAGGTAATAATAAAAAAGACACCAAAACACCAACACCACACACAGTAAATCTATAAATACTACAGGACATTCAGTATAAGCGGCAACACCTTGCCAGGGATTTTTTATTATTAATTCGAAGCGAAATAAATTTTTGTGACGTCAATAAACCGAAAAAAAAAAAAAAAACATTAACACAGACAAACTATATAAATACAACTCACGCAGGACAAGACTTAAATGAATCAAATTTGCAATAAGAAAAGGAAGTAGGATAGGACAGCCACATACGTTAGGTAGCCGTTGAAAGTTAAGCAACACAAATGAATCGTTTACTTCGAATTTTATGGGCAGTACTCGAATGTTCGCCATTTCGCATATCTAGCTGACAGAACAGCTTTGACTTGGACTCTTGTTTCTCACTTGTTTCGAATTCTGGATGAATATTATTCAAATCGCAGTCAGGCGTCAGGCGAACTCACTGATGTAGGAATCCGTGGAACTAAAAAGCACCACATGCGTTTCAATTCAACTGGCCAAGTTTTAAGCTCAGGTTGTAGGTGGAAATGCATAAGTTGTGTTTGCCAACATCAATTTGTTGAGTGTAATTGATTCCAAGACTGGTTTTCTCATCTCATTCCGCTTTTTCTCTACTTTCTACTTCCTATCGTTTCTTTTTCCTCATACTAAAGAATAATATTGTCGGAAACCGTGGAACCGGAACGCGATCAGTTTTTCTGTAAATTCAGTTATTCAACAAAAAAAGAGGACAGGAACATTTAATCTGGAGTTAAATCGCGTAATCCGTGAACGAGCAATACGTGACAGAATTTGTCGTAAAGTCGACGATCGGATAACACGATTCGACCGAATGAGCTTTCTTCGATTGTTATTCAAGAAAGTGGGCTCATTCAAAACTGAAATAAACTAACTCTGACAGGTGAAAGCAGTCGTAATAATGTTTTGAAAACTATTCCCTGAAGGATTGAATGATAACCATCAAATCTTGTCACGAATTTCTGGACTGAGAAAGAGTACTTATTTGGCATTTCGATTGTATGACTGAAGAAGTAAGTGACGTTAACGAGCAATCTAATTTTTAGGTTTAACATTGCGCACATTCCTAGTTATCTTAAGTCGAATAGATCGGTCTGGACTAGATGCACCCTTAACGCTTTAAAAAGTAGATTTGTAGGCAACGTCACTTGTCGTACGTCAGCCACATATACGAACTGTCAACTAAGTGCTCAGTCACGAAATTATTGACTACCCCTCTCTATAGGGTATTTGACCTAGGCCAATCAAAACCGAAACACATCAAGTCAGCCAGCTTACGGACTTACTAAACTACATACTTGAATATCCCCAATTTTGACGTTTTGAATGTGGGTCCTTTTTGTTGTCAACACACAAAACCTGACTGACACTAGTCTTCTTTTCACAAATTCTTGTTTTTAAACCCACAATTCAAACCCGTGTCGTATCGCGTCGGTGAATATAAACTCTGACATTTGATGCAATGGCTGTTACAGATTACAAAAAGTACCTTAATGCAGAATGAGTTCCCATTTAGTTTAAATTGACATTTTGCAACTGTCATTCTCTTCATCGAGTACTGCTCATTGAATTCCCTTCATTTGTTCGCCCAATTTTCCCTGTAAATAGACACTCGGAAAAACGTTTTTTTTACATTAAACTAAACAACTCTTCAATATAAATCTACATTCACATAAAATTAAAACCGAAATTAAATAAAAAATCAACCCCACTAACTAAACAGTCTACACAGTGTACAGAACCAACTTGTTCTTTTCGAAATTTTTAACAGAAAATAAAATATAGCTCAACAAATTTATAAAAAAATACATAGGAGTAGATTTAATAATCAAAATAGTTAAATAAATAAAACATTCCAATCTGGATTGCGGTTACGCGAGGGCCCAAACTTAAACATTCATTGATTTTGTAAAAGTGGTTGGAATTTTTGTTAGGAAGTGGATTCTGCCCTCTAACAGAGCTGTCCTCCTCTGTACTTTTAGGGCCAACATTGTCTAAATGACATATTTTTGTTAGTGTAGGAGAACTTGACATAATAGCAATAAAGTATGGGCACACTTGTCACCATCAAATTTGCAAAACATGCTGTTCAAATAAATCCAACAGCTTTTGCATGATTGCTTCCGTTAAAGAATCTTACGATTCTTATTTTACCCTATTTACATTGATTTGAAATTAGAAGTCACTTCCGGATTGACATTTCAGAGATTTGAGAGACAACACAAACAGACTGACTCCGCAGCACAAATCCTTAGTTCAGCCTTGTAAAATTGTTTTTGTTGTTTCTGCAAGCTTATTTTAGCTGTCACTGTGTTTTTTTATTCTCACATTTGACTCGACACTGAAAGTCGTGCACTATGGCCTCTTTTCATTGACTGATAGACATCTAGTACATAATGCAAGGCAACCACTAAAGCCTACTTCCTAGCTCTAGAAAGCAGAAACAATTGGGTTTGCTTACCTATGTGTCTTTACACTCCAAAAATTAACAAATTTCCCACGGAAAAATATAATGTGACCCTTCAATTCGCTTTATTTTGAATTCTGTCGATGAACTTCCATTTTTTCACTTTTGTTTGTTATTCCAAATTTTTTTACTTTTAGTCGAACTACACTGACAGCTCGATTTTTCTCTTCCAGTCTCTAAATTTTGCGGGTAGGTAATATATAACTTCCAGTGCAAAGGTATAACTGCCTTTTTTAAATGTAGTTTGACACGTCAATTGAACATTTATGAAACACATTTGAACACTAGCTGTCATTTTCATTTCTCCCCCTATAAATGTGCCATAAGCTGTGCTCAGGTTATTAAGTGCCCTCCGATCACGCTCTAACCGAACAATTTTTGACAACCCATCCCCTGCTCTACACGAATAAAGAAAAACGTTAATTTATCAAAAAATCGTTGTAAAACTCTATTCGCTAGCCTCAATCCAGATTCCAATGAACTTCAATTGTTCTCTATTTTTTTATCGTCAATAGAAATTTTTACTGCCAAATAATCTGTACAAAAATTCGTATAACTTTAAGATTTTCAGGAAAGAAAAACGAAATGAACGTTCTCCACTTTGCATGCGTTTTAACAAAATAGAAATTAATATTCAACACTTAAGACTTAACTTGCATTCATCCCGTAGGAACCATTTTCTGTTTGTTGCGAAGAACACAAAGCGCCTTACTAGTAACAGTTTGTAGTATCGACTTTGAATCTGCGGAAGTTCACAATAGCAAAATTTACATACGGAAAATGCAGTTATTGTGAACTTTTTTTTATTTTAAAGTCAAAACTGAAACGAGTTGTTAGCAAGGTCCATATAATTTTAGTATATCAACTCAGACATTAAACGCAGACATGGAGGACAATTTGATTGGGAGTAGCCGGTGACATAGTACGTATTGGTAATCGGTCATAAGTCGTCGTTTATTTGTGTAAATTGGCGGCCAAATGTGTAATGGCCACCTTTTTGTGTTGAATCTTTCGCTGGTTTTATTTAAAATACAATTGGCCTTACTAAAACCGACCTTAAATAGATCATTTTAAATTACGAATTCCGTCATTCGTCGTTAAAATGAATCCTCAAATTATTATTTATAACTTCTAGATCTTATATAGAAAAGACTTCGAAAACACAGTCATAAGAACAGCACAAACACTCAAATTGTTCTCCACGTGTAGTCACAAATTTCGGTCGCAAAAATTTATGAATTAAAATTAATAATCAAAAAATCATCAACACCTCCCTCCCATCAAAACGAAACGAAAAAATCTCAAAAATGATTGCAAAACAAAACGAAACGAATAATATATATCTTGCAGTCGCTGTCGTTTTTTCCACTTTTCATTAAAACATTAATTGTAAAAGATAAGTAAAAGAAACATTCACGGAAAACTTGTATTATACAAAAATGAAAACATTTTAATAAGAACTTAAATTAGAGAATGAAACATTTGAAATTGTTAAACAAACGAATAAATGATATTTTAAATTGTAGTTTACACAGAATATACCAAATAACCTAAGAAATACAAAACAAAATGAAACCCTAAAATTAATTACACGCATTTAATAATAACAATTAAAAACAATTCTCAAAAGGAAACTTTAAAAAAAAAAGCTAAACAGAAAATTATGTGAAAAACATGAACTGTTGTTAGTGATGTTGAATTTTGTAATATCTAAGCGTTTTAGTCGATTTATATATAAAATTAAATTATATACATAGGTATATATATTATAAATGAAACAATAGAAATTAAATCAATTAAACACAGTACAGTATGTTGTAAGTAATGAATACAATTTTAGCCTTTAAGTGTATCTATATTTGTTATTAAAGATCCAATTACGGAACAGAAAGAAGAAGAAAACAAACAAAAACAAAAGACACAAACACAGTGATGTCCTTTCTAGCAAAATATTTCTTTTTGATATTCATTACAAGAAAAAACAAAACAGATATATAATATAAAAATTAGTACGAACGAGAAAATAAAACGCTTATTTGAAAATTAAGTAACGAAATTAAAGAATTAAAAAACATGACAATTTCTAAAATGAAAACAACCATAATTACACACCTACGAACTATAATATTTAGCCAAGTAAATGATTTTAAAATGACATTGATTGTGTGAAACAAAATCGTTGGGTCAATTTTGATGGAAGAGCAAAGAAGAAAATTAATCACTGAGTAATTAAAATAGCAACTGTTCGAATGAATTGTATTTTAAGTGGTTAGAAGCAAACGGCGAAAATAGAAGTATAAGTATGAAATTGAAATTTATTGTTTAAACTGTATAACAAAATTGTTTAGTTTTGCATGTAAACAGATTTAAGTTCGACTTAAGACGCAGACGGGCACCCGCAGCTTGATCAAGTGAAGTTCTCATTCATAGAAACAGTTTGTCACAGATCAGTTCACCCTGTAAGTGCGTTTTACAGGGGGTCTGCTAACATTCTATGTTTCCCTTACAAATATTCATTGCTACTCCCACTGTCTTTTGTTGTAAACGACTTAAATTTTATTTCGTTTTTAAGTCGGTGCTTAGTACTTGTTTGATACAATCGATGAGAAAAGAGAGTGACATGCATTTTGCAACGCCAAGCACATGAGTCGCTTACGGGAAACGTCAGTCAGAATACGGTTGCTGCAGATTATTTTCGTATCAAATCGTTTCCCTGCTTTTAAAGACCATTACTGTTGAGAATTTCCCTCCCTTTCGTTCGAGTTTGGCTTATTTAACGCATTTTGTACGGCTTTTCTTAAATATTTGACATATTACTAACAAAGCACAAAAGCGAATGTTTTCTGACAGAGCCGAACAGCTCCACACAGCAACTTATGTTACATTTTCACGATAATTTAAGAAAACAATCCAAAATCAATTCGAAATTGTTCTATTTCCCAAAACGTATTCTTACTCCCAAACTCAAACAAATGTCACTGTGCATAATCCATTTCGAAACTCAGTAGTTGAATGAAATTAACCTGATCAGCACCGTTAAACTGAATTTTAAAGCTGTCAAATATCTAAACGTCGTACGTTGAAACATGATCCATATTGTGTACAAAATCATCGTTTAAAAAACTGCCGGTCTTACATCATCTCCACTTGATTTGATTTGATTCTTTTTCATTTGCTCTTCAACGCATTCCGCCACGTTTTGCTGAGAGCTGTGACTTTCTTTGTTTTAATGTTAATTCCATCTCCATGCATTTTCTTTTCGATATCTACAATTTTTCTGTTCACCCACGTTATGTAATTATATTTAAACGTTTTTGTTTTTAAATTCTAAGAGACTGGAAATAAGTTTGTAACAAATTTAGATATTTTTTATTATACGAAATAAAAAGAAACTTTTTTTTTTGAAATTATAGTTATTAAAATTACATAAAAAAAGAAACACACCTTCATCGCCATATAAAAATAAATGAAGTTTGTTATTAGATTTAATATTTAAATGGACAGGAAACAAAATGTATGAAACCATTCAAAAGAAAAATCATTAGGTAATAGAACAAATCGTACGTAAAAGAGAAAAGAAGAAATGATTATGTAAATTTAAAAAACAAAAAAGAAATTTAATCATTTATGTAAATATTATAATAAAATTAAAAAGAAATATGAATTATTTGAATAAATTCACTAAATATAAGAATTTTGCGTTTCATTTTCACGAAAACCTCAAACCATCCCTGAGAATGAAGTGACAGTCGGTGGAAAATGCTGCCAGGAGTAAATGTTTTTATGTGCTATGTTGCCGGAAATTATATATTTTTTTGTGTTGCAAGGCAGCTTGCTACCGTTTCTGCTGACTTGGTGCTTTTTCTGAAATTTCGCTTAAATTTTGTGAAATAACCAAACGTGTGTCCCCGAGAAGAAATGCCATTTTCATCAGACATAGAGACGCATACGAGTGCTGCCAACATCCCGGTAGAATTTCGCAGTTTCGCGCCTTATACCGGGTGAATTTCTCAGAAAAACTGAAAAAAGGATGAAGGTCAATAAAGGAAGTTCTTTTGGTGTCCTGATGAATTTCTTTATTACAAACGTTTCCGCTGTTACAAAAATACGAGAAAACCGCAGCAGAAATGTCGACAATTTCAGGGGAACAAGCAGGAATGTTGTTCCAATTATGTTGGAGAGGTATTTAGCCAGGAGTCGGGATCTTAAACCACAGATGCCTTTTCTGTTTCGAGATCCTGCGCGTTTCTTAGTGTGTAGTTGAGTTCTGCTGCGAACGGGTTCACCCAGAGATGTATCGCTAGCCGATGGGCTCCACTCCACTGCCCTCCTATATCGATACCTGCAGAGTTTCTCTCCTTTAATCGGGGACCCTACCTAGTTTATTGTGGAAACTTTTCGGGTTCCCTTTCCCCGGTGGTGCCATTCTGGTAGTGATTTATCCGCGCCTCTTTGTACGTTCGGAAGAAGAAGTGGTTCCACTCGTTGGCAGTCCGCATTAGCAGCTCGAACCAAATCACCTCGGTCATCTCCCCCGGAGCATTGTAGATCTGGTTGCGTGGCGTCATAAACACGCGGCGTCTTAAGTCCGTCGCGATCAAATACAAATCCGAATGGAAGCTGCTCAAGTCGTCGCCTGCAATTGCAGCCAGAATAAAAATGCCGCCCCACCAACAAGCAAACACTCACCCGTCACATTTGGAATGCGGAAGCAATTCACGACCTTGTCGGCATCGGAAACACTTGAGGCCTTCTTCTGCTCGTCAGTCTCTCCGAGAAAGATCTTTAGCTTGCTCTCCCTGTAGCAGAACCTCAGCATTTTGTCGAGGTACTCCTTTTCCAGGTCCAAATAGTCCAAGCGCCTCGCTCGGTTCTTCACGAACAGAACATTGGGATAGTAGTCCTCGACGAAAGGTTTTGTATCCTGGTTGGGCTTGGCCATCGCTGCCATTTGGAACAGTCGCATGAGATTCATGTCGAAGTAGTCGTTCTGGACGAGGATCACCAAATGGCACACAGACATGAAAATGATGATGTTGTGCAAATCGTCCATTTCATTGGTGATCTCGTCTTTCTTGTACGAGTTGCACAGCACTGGTGGACTGTCCAGAAGGATCATCCTGTCCTTCGTGATGTACATGTGGATGGATTCGGTTCGCGGCCAAGCGGCGCCTTTGTTGGGTTTGATTTTGATCGGGAAGATGCTCTCTTGCTCTTTGAAAATCGAGGTGTACGCCTCTTTGTTGAAGTCGTCCACACCCAGAATGTTCATTATGGTGGACTTGCCCACTCCCTGTCGGCCAACCACACCGACCACAAGAAAGTCTTTGTTGCTTTTGATGAGAAACTTAGAAGCGTTGAAGTTTACCTGAGATGTGGACGAAATCACGGTGGCCGGACGAGTCATAATCGGGGTGGGTTCGGCTATTGAAACATCTGATGCGGTTTCCCTTGGCGGCACCGATGTATTTGGGCTTTGTGAGCTGGTCTGGCCTGGCAAAGATGCTGTAGCGCAGTTCTCAACTGTTATGGAATCCCTTGTGACTATGATGGTTTTCTGAAGAGCCGGAGCAGATGAGGTAAACTCGTTGATATCCCTTACTTTCTGTAATATTTTCGGTTGAATGGGCTGCTCTTCAGGGGGTTTGACTACGACACGGTCGGGCTCCCTTTTTGCAAGAATCACAGGGCGCTTTTCTTCCGGCTGCAAAAGATGTTCTTATGAGATATAGAAGTAGTTAATGTGACTTGCAATTACCTTTGGTTTCCGGTAGCGTTTTTTTCTACTCTCAGACATATTTCGGTATGTTTTAGTACATAAAAAGTTTGTTAAAACTTTAACAAATGGAACAACAACTTTTTGTCCATCAATGAACTGTCATCCAATAATGGTCGCATATTTTAGCAGCATTTGGCGTTTGTGAGTGTGTTCGTAAGAAAGGTGGAATCGTATAATGTGATGATTCACAGTGATAGCTGAAGGTTTAATTCTACGAAAGAGAAAAGTTTTCAACATTCATTTTCGAGATTTAAAGCGCTAAAAAGTTTGTCAATTTAATTATTTGTATTAATAATTGGAGACAGATTCCTAGTTTACTAAGTCTGACAGCTGACTGACTTGATATATTTCAGTTTTTATTGGCATAAATCGGTCACATGAACTTGAACAGTTTTACAGTTGACGTTTATGGAGGGGCAAATCTAGTCAAGAAAATTCTCCCTGCTTACTTAGTCAACATGACCGATTTCGACCAATCAAAACCGAGATACATCTAGTGAGAGTGAGAGAGCTGTCAGACTTACTAAACTAGATACTTGAACGTGACCATTCCGTCAAGATTTGGTCAATGACGCAGACATCTGGTTGCTTCGCCATTGAACACATCCCCACTGTGACCATCACCAATGAAAAGTAACGAGTTTTAAAATGTATCACTGTGAATACACCATACAGCTGCCCTGTCATGTTTTGACAGGCATTTTTTTGGATTCCTTTGTGGAAGTGGAAACGAATTTTGGTGGCTTTTGTTCAAGTGCAGAATATTCCAAACAATATAAAATCGCTGCACATTTTCTAAAAACAGTTTCCAAACCAACACCCCATTTAACCACACAAATGGACATGAACGACAGACCGCCAATATACAGCCCTTCTATGCGGCCCGAAGATGCAGAGGAGGAGCGCAGACATTTTCTCAACATAATCACTGCTTTAAAGTGCTACAGGTAATAAATAAATAACAAAAGAAACAAACACTTTGCAATCGCGATATATGCCCCGTCGTCTACCGAAAGCAACACAAAAGTTGTTTTCGTGCAAATTTGCGATACGGTAGATAACGGGCAAGAGGTGGCTCATCATTGGGTGGACAATTTCTCTCGGCTATGCGGGAAGGTTTGTTGATAAGTATTTTGTTTTTTTATTTCATTTTTGTTGGCAAAAAGGTGACGGGTCATTTGTGTGTTTTAAGTAAATCGAAGCATGTGCTTGGTGTGGACGGTCGTTAACCTCTTCAGCGAAAGATGATGAAATATACAACGCGAGCTAGTGTTTATCCAAGAGGGTAGTGCCTCTAAAAATAGACAAAGTTTGAAATTTGCTTGTGCAGAAAGTTAGGGTTAGAATTGCCACCATATGCGTGGGACATTGCAAACGGTGCTTTCGTACATCTACTCGATGCGGTTACTTATTTCACGCAGCTTCTGAGGCGTCTGCTTTCCATGAAGGAGCATTTTCAGTTCGCTGGTTATAATGGCAGTTGCAATGCGAATTTAATTTCAGGGCCTATTCCTATGCGCGCGTGGACAAAACTGAGTACTACCTCAACAGCCTGAGCGAACGCCACCAGAACATGCTGTCAAAATATCGCAATCACATCGGTGACGTCCGCTACTGCATCGATGAGAACTTTAAAATAATTCAGAAAATGCTTCGGGACTCGGACGAAGTGGAGAAGCTGTTCTGCCAGTTTCCGAGCAGCGCTTCCAGCACAGTGGTCCACCAGGAGGACGGCCACGCGGTCAAGATCCGCCACCAGGATATGGACAACGTAAGTAGCGCTCAAGTGCTCGATGCGCTTTGCTTTTCTCGATTAATCTTCTGAAAGCCTTTTCCAAGACACACAAACAATGTGCGATTTTTTTCTCGTTTGCAATATCCGAACACGTCAGCCTGTCGTTGAACCTTTTAAATTATTAAAGGTCCAGTCCACACTGAAGCAATTCGCCCGCGATTGGAGCGCCGAAGGCGAGGGGGAACGCTCGCAGTCCTACAAGCCCATTATTGACGCGATTGAGAACTTCTTCGACCCGGACAAGATGTAAGTCCAGCCACTGGTTTTGTGTAAAATATTCTTCAAAAATCTACATTCAAGGGAACTAAATGAAGTGAAAGTCTTGGTACCTGGAGCTGGTCTGGGCCGACTGGCGTACGAGCTGGCCTGCCGGGGATACTACTGCGAGGGCAACGAGTTCTCCTACTTCATGCTGATCGCGTCCAATTTCGTACTGAATCAGTAAGTGATGGCGTGCCATTTGTTCAGTCTGCAATTATACGTTATCTGTATTCCCGTTAGATGTACGATAGAAAATCAATTTACATTGTATCCGTGGGTGCACCAGTATGTGAACAACCTTCGCAAATGCGATCAGGTGGCGCCGATCAAGTTCCCCGATGTCTGTCCACTGAAATCGCCGCCCAAAGGAGAGATCATGATGACTGCTGGCGACTTTCTGCAGGTAAAACATGCGTTGCCCGTTCATGTTTGTCTTTCCACGTTCAGCGTGTCCAATCTTTGCAGGTGTATGAAATAGAGAATTCATACGATTGCGTTGCAACGTGCTTCTTCATAGACTGCGCCAACAACATCGTCGAATTCATCGAAACCATTTACAAGTATGCGCAGCAACCCCTTAGACTGTCCACGTACTAACACCTCCTTCTTTGCAGAATTCTAGTTCCGGGTGGAATATGGGTGAACCTCGGGCCGCTGCTCTATCACTACAGCGACATGCAGTCGGAGAACAGCATCGAACCCACCCACGAGGACCTTATGAACATCATAGACGCGGTGGGCTTCGAAGTGATAAAAAGTGAGACTGGCGTACGCACAAAATACGCACAAAACCCCCGATCCATGCTTAAGAGTGAGTACGAAAGCCTTTTCTGGGTGTGCCGCAAGCCAACGACAAATGCACACCCACCAGCAGCCTCGCCATCAGACGCCGCCGCCGAGGCGAATGGCGATGGCCGAGCCTCGGTGCACGCCCACAACGGAGGAAGTGACACCGTTCGAGACGAGATGCAGCACTAGACTGCTGCAAAAGATGAATTTAGTTTTATGTTCTTTACCCCACACACACACGCAGACACATTAATTTCCTTCTTTGTTCCATTCATTTCTATTATTTAAACGTTACAATTCGAATTTAAAAATTGTACAAACAGTTGCGGCACCTTGTCCAAGGTGCTGCTCGTTGAATGCATTTTGCTGTAGTTAATAAATTGCCGACGCAATCGGTTCAATTGAATTGCGTTAGCATTGCTGGGCAGGTCAGCCTTAATGGCACTGCCCTTGACCGGGAGCGGACCGAGAATGCCAATCTTGCGCGATGACATGACATCGGCTACTATTTCTTGGGTGAGGCGGTCCATTTCGAACAGGTAGTTGGTCGCACACACCGGAGCCTGCAGATTAGAAGAAGTTTGATTCATGAAAAACTAAATTTCGAACAGCACAGCCTCGACGATTGTTTTGTGCTTGTCCATCCCATTTAATATGTACATACATGAAATTTTGTTTGTAAATAAAGACATTGAAAGAAGAGACTTACGTTTTGTGTGCTCATGTTTGGCGGCAGGGGGGCTGACTCAAAGAGCGCACTGTATATGGCCTCACAGTCGAGTTGGTCATCGGGGAATACGACGAACAGAGGCTTGTCCCAGCGGCAGTTGCCATGGGGCTCCTCGAAACGCATGCACAGTGCATCGAAAATTTCTCGCGAGTATGGGACGTTGGAGTTGTCGAGGTCGTCGGTGGAATCTGATTCTCCTTCAGTTCGATTGCAGTTTAGTTCCCACGCTTTGTCCTTTTGAATGGCACAGAAGAGCGTGCATTGGGTACTACGGGCCGCTTTGGTGGCGCAAAAGAGCTCGTAGCGGTAGCCTAAGTGGATTTTAGGAAAATTGTATTCTAATGGTTACGATGGGTAAGGAGGCGCAATACAATTACATTTGCGAGGACATGCCTCCGGATGCTTGACAAAGGTGGAAAGTGGTAGCGAATTCAAGGGTGAACACCATTGTGGCTCATCAGAAACATGATCTGATTTCTGCGACTCTGTTTTGATGTACTTTCACTTCTTCTTGTATCAGACTCAAAAAAAACGACTTCCCTATCAATCCAAACATACCTTTTATGTAATTGCCCGCATCCAGTATAACGACATCGTCCTTATTCATTAATCTGACTGCTTCCGACTTCAAATCGCTGCGTACTACTTTCTCCTTTTGCGAGTCTTCGTAGTAACCATTCTTGTCGAATCCAGCTTTCGGGATGGCTGCATTTTCTGAAATCAATTTCACCTGTTTCCCTTTGGCCGTGAAGAATTCCCGCAGGTGTTTCGCTCGAGCAGTTTTTCCACTTGACGGGAAGCCGGAAATTACAATTAATGGCATGGGAATATACAAAAATATACTAGCACATGAAAATGTTAAAAATGCTCGTTTTTTTCTACGAGTCTGAGAAACGTCAAAGAAGAAACTCAACATATGTAAATAGTGGTGAGTTTTTAAACGCAGTTGTACTAGACTAACATCTTTTTCCACAAAATGTGATGTGAAGGGTTTTTCTTAGGCATTTTAAATGCACTAAACTATTTTTATTACATAAAATATATCATATTTTATGAAAAACGTCCATTTAATTGTCAAAAAAAACCGCCCCATTCACAATAACGAATCCAACCGTGGTGAGTTTGTCAACCGGCAGGTGTTCCAAATAAGTCTAATTTTAAAATGGCAGTTTGTGTGTTTTGTTTGCGAGATCCTTCAGAATCCTTGTTTTGTGAAAAGTAATAAATATTCTTAAACAAATTAAAGAAATACCAAAGAAAAAGAAAATGTCCTCTGCAGTGGATAACAATGCTTTTGAGATGGTCATCACTCCATCACGTAAGAGAAAACGCAATTCTGTAACAGATCCATCAACAAGTGCCACTCCTTCGTCTATAAATAAACCAAGACCATCTGCATTTACCAATGCTGCATTCTCGTCGACACCAAAGAAGGAAGTCAAGAGCTTAATTCAGAAGTTCAATAGATTTCCTCCAAATAAAAGACCTCCCCTGGGCAAGGAAAATGCCAATCAATTTCCGACCAACCCATGCTTGGAGGTCAAATCAATTTTCGATCTAGTCAATCAGAAGGTGGAAGGCGAACCAGACAACCCATTTGAAGTGATTCGCAAACCCCCAAAGAAGAAAAAGAAAGCAGACATTGAAGAAGCCTGCTTCGTGAATCCTGGTCTCAATTTGGAACTGCCAGAGAAGCAATTCAATCCATTTGAGGTAAGCACATTCAACCCATTGTTTAAGTAGACTGATTGGTAATGCATTTATTTAGGTGAAGCGAATTTCACCGTCGAAATTGGCCAAAGCAGATGAACCGCGATGCTTTGTAAATCCAGCACTTAACATCCGAACGCATGAAACCACTGCCGCAAGGAATCCCTTCGAGATTCCACGAGTCAGTCAGGTAATAGAATCAACGGCGAACGGAATCGAGAACCCGGGGCTGGACTTGGCCAGCGGACCTTTGCGAATCGGCCTTTCATTTAAGCCAACGGTTGGGTGCCGAATTGATTTCAATAATCTTACGCCCTCGAAAATGCTCGCTGAAAAACTGGTTTTCTCTCCAATGAATCCAAAGACTCCTCGAGTTTTGACGAACATTAGCGAGGAGGAGACTACAATGGATATTGGAAGAGAGCTGGATCTCTATCAGTTGGAATTAGAGAACAGTATCAACGAGGCCAAGCAGAGAAAAACGATCACAGTCGGTCGGACTTTTGGTGAGAAACTAGAGGACATTGTTGAGAACTCCCAAGAAGCAGAACATGAGGAAGTCGAGCCAAAAACGCCAGACTCGTCTGCTCTGAAATTGATGTTGGAGAACAAAAAACACATTTTAGGTCTGGAAAGTGTGGAAACCCCACCAATTCAGAAGGCACCAGATCAACAGAGCGCCGAAGTTTCAACTGCCCCAAATGACAAGAAACCTGAAAAGGACGAACCCCACTGCGAGTCCTTCACCGACGATGAAGGAATCGAATATGACGACGATGACGATGCAGACGAAATCGATTTTAAAGCTCCTGCTCCATTCGTACGCGCCTATCGCAAGCCAGATACAATTGCACCCCTTTTGGTGATTCACCGCAGCAGAGAATCGTTAAAAAGCGACGAAGCAGCTCCAACAGTCGAATCAGAGAGCAAGTCAAAAGTGAAGAATATCATTCGCAACAGCATTCGAAAGTTAATGCATCCCAACAAGCAGTCCGCTGAGGAGAAGGTCGAGAAAACTCCGATTACCCACTCGGATCACCACTCGGGTGGCCATAATTTCATGGAGACAATTCGTCACAGTCTACGACGACGTCCGCAAAAGCAGAACAACGTTCTAGATGTAGCAGCTGCTCGGGAAATGTCCATTATTGACACCACCGAGAGGAAAATGAAATTCAAATCGAATCTCATTCAGACGGACTACATTAAAATTGAAGAGCTAACCACCGAAAAGAAGTCCTCGTTGAGGAGCAGCATTAGAAAGTCTACTCGCGATGTTAAGAACCAAATCATGAAGTCGGTTTTTCACAAGAACAATGAGGAATATGTTTTTGCATAATGAAATAGATGGGAGGTTGTTGAAGTCCCTCAAATACTTGCAACAGTATTATACTTTTTATGGTTACCACATTTTTTTATTATTTATTCAAACTGCACGAGGCTTTTTCTTTAATTAAGTTGGCTCACCCGAGTTTTAGTTATATTTATGTTTGTTTATGAACTTTTAAATAAATAAATTGTTTTCTACTTTTGAATAAATGCCTTTTTTTTGAAGATTTGAGGCGGTAGAGAGATCCAATCGAAGGAAGGAAGGCAATGAGCGCTGGGCAAGCATGGGAATATTTTTTTTTTTTTATCTAATGTAGGACCAATCGTTTTTGTGGCCGACGTCGCTGAATTTATAAGACTACTTGGCTGTCGCTTGGTCAAAGTAATGTCAGTCAAATAGATCGTGTTGCGCTGGCGATCGATGGAAGACATTTTCTATTGGACGGCTTTCTAAACTGGAAACGTCGACTCGAACCTTTGGAGCAGAGGCATCACAAACGATGCGATTGCGACTAGAAATGTGGGGAGAATAAACATTAAAACGCTGATATCGCGTGTGTACGGTGTTGATATTTTAAGTAAGGTAGGCTATGGGATGAATAGTTGGCGCAACAGGTCCAAATGCGATGCTAGGTATTTTTCTCTATTTATTGTTTGGGGCGAATGGAGGGTTCCTTAAATTGTATGCATAATCTGAAAGGCTGGATTGAGAAGCAATGAAAAATAAGTGTGATAATGTGGGATTTGTTTAGGTTAATCTGGGCTTAACCTGGGATCCCTTGCTTAGTAATTCAGTGTACTATGTAGCCACTGGAGACTGGACCACTGCGAGCCTGATCAAGTGACTTGTTTGTTTCAATCGATTTATTTTGCTTTTAAGCAACTTTTTCTGCTATCATGAGAGAAGCATCGGGAAACGAGTGAAAAACGCATCAAAAATCTAAATAAATCCAGTGCAACGAAAAAGGTAAGAAAAGATAACCAGCTGAAAACCAGCATCAGCAAATGCATCGAAAAACGGCTAAATCAAGCCATCAGAAATGTGTCCAAAAATGCACAAAAAACGCTTCGAAAACCTTGTATAATATTAGCCCATGAGCTACAGAAACAGAGCTGTGGAAATATTTTTTTAAATACGCAGTAAGTCAGTTCATGTTCTCGATAAAATCTGTGCAATATTTAAGGGACAAACTGTCTATCAAGAGTCCACGTAAATAAATGACGCTACAGTTAATGTGAACCTACGCGTCTCCAATTGCCCAACTCCTTCTGCTGCGCACTCCAAAAGCTATTTCAACTTTCCGTAAATCTTTACTGATAAAGAAAACGTAAAAGAAAACACATCAAAGGTCAAGGGAAAAATAAATATTTATTTAAACATAAAGCAGCATCAAAACACTTTAGATTAGTTGGTTCTATTTATAAACCGTTTGGAGAAGCGGTCGCTTGCGTTGCTCAATCGGCTTATACGCGTGTTGATAGACACTCGCCAATCTCCAATGCTCTGGATAGCCTCCTTGTCCGGCACCACCCTTCAAGCTTGTAAAAGGTGGCACGAGGGTCTCAATATCGTAGTTTTTCTTATTGTACGGATTACGGGGTCGCGGAACAACTAGCACTTTAGTTGTTGTTGAACAAGACCCGCTAGACATCGAGCTGCATCCACTGTCAGATCCAACCACTGCTCCCGATGCGTTATATTGTGGCACACCGGCCCGGAAAGCCGCCTTGTATTCCTCCTTTTCTTTCTCCTCCGGATACGGTTGGGGTGCTACTTTATGGCACATTCTAGCTGTTCGCCTAAAGAATCCCGGCTGTGGTTCTCCGTTCTTCTTCGGTCCATATTTTCGACAGGAATGTTCTCTGGTGGGTTTCTCATTCTCTTTTGGGTAGTCACTCACTTGAAATTGCGACAGGTTCGGCGAACTTTCATACCGTTTATGGTCCACTCCACTTTTTGTAGAACTTCCACCGCGTGACACGCTCTTCGCTCTGAAGTTCTTCGCACTTTCAAACGGTATTGGAGATGTCCCGCAAGTACATTTCACCGGTTCCTTTCGACTCGCTTGGGCGAAGTCTGTCTTTCGGCGCATGATGTCTTTATCAAAGAATCCCGGCTCCCCAAATGTACTCGTAAATACTCCGGCTGTTCGCCCGGTCTGAACTTTCTCCGGAGTTCGGGGAGTCTTTACAAAAGTGAACACTGCCGGCCCAGCGGAGTCGTTCGATCCATCTATGTGCCGGGCTGGCCTTGGTTCATCCGCCGGATTGTCGGGACGGAAATCCCAGCAAATTGCTAAGTCCATCGAGCCCACCTTCTTGGTCTCCATCGATGAGAAAGGGCGATGGTTTGACGTCGCACCTTTATAGACCTTCGGTACAACTCCGCAAGTTTTTGGCCGAAAAACTTTCATCTTCGTGCAGTGGGTGGGTCCAGCGTTATACGTTTTCACCCCCACCCCAGTGGCAATCGGGTTCAAATTCAGCGCCAGACCTGGATGTGCTCGTCCCTCGGCTTGGAGCTTTCGAAAAGCCTGATCAGCTACACAGTCGGGCAGTGGCTGATGATCCAAGTTTTCTTGGTGCATTTTTCGAGCCATCTCAAAGTTGGCATAGGCCGGTATAACCGGCGAAGGACTGCGCTCATGCGGCTTCTCAGTTATCGCTCGGTTCACTGATAAATGCATTCTTTCGAATGTATCCTCGACGTCGGTGTTTAGAGTGTTGCTAATGATTGGAAAAGCGGAAGGAGTGGAGTCCTTTCTACCCAAATACGGGTATTTACTCTCAGTTTTTTCCAAGTACAGGTCGTTGGGTTCGAGGTCCGGTTGAATGTTGTTTTCTCGTTCGTATTTTTGCTGTAAGAGAAGGTCTCGAGAGGGATGCTGCTGTTCGTGTGGCGTAAAGTCTCCTGGCATATATTCTAAATCTAAAGGCTGAGTAGAGGAGGTTGAAAAACAGTTTTTTATTATTTAAATTTCGACACATAAGCCAATTCAATTGGTTAGGAACCGCATTTCCTAAAAAAAATAGAGAAGGTGCCTTTTAAAAACAAAAATCAAAGCGTTTTGGGTGCGCCAGGCTAACATTCTGTGCATTGGGTGCATTCTACGTATTCAAACTTTCAACTTATAGCTTACTTTAGCCTTTGTTGGGTTCTCGTGAGGCCTACTGCTTCCACGTACATCCCTTTCGTTTTCTTCCTTCTTCTCAAAATCCTGCCATCTGTCTTTTCCAATCAGTTTTCGATTGATTTCATCAGCCTTTTCGCGGGAAATCTTCCGGGGCAACTGGTGCGTTCCTTTATAGTTTCCCCATGGAGAATCATCGGATCTAAACCAACGAAAGCCAACTTATTACTGTCAAGTGAAAACCAAATCACCGAACCTCTTAACATTCGGCAACAGATGACCCCGGTCGTTGGCGATTACTTTTGTTGTACTCTTGCGCTGTCTAGGGCGTGGTGGATACCATTTGGGTACTTCCCAGTTGCAGAGACGTCGAGCTGTAAACGCGTTTTCAAACTGCAAACGATATAGGAAAACAACTTAAGTCGATAGTCTACTGTAGTTTGTATGCATAAAAATGCAATAAATAACTGCACTTGCTGTAGTGAATGTTTATCCTCATAATCCCCTTAAAAAAATCACCCGTCCCACCCTAATTGAAGCTACCCTCCGAGCTCTGACAGCCTAAAAGCACCCCCTTTTCGCTGAGGAAATGCCAGCCAATTACACCGCAATTTTCGTCATAGCTATTGTGACATGTGTAAAAATCTATTTAACTTAATCCCTCCTTGTTTACTTTTTTAGAAATTATCCGTGTTGGCACAGAAGGACATACTGGTGTTGGTATTTATAGAGAAGTTAATCATACTTAAGCCAGATATCATTTATCATCGATGAACTTTTTAGCCTGTGATGCGTGAGACTGCGGATGGACAAGTGGTATTTTTAGGCATATGGCTGGTACACAGTTTTAAAGGGATTTAAGGTCGGAGTCTGTTCAGAAAACCCTAGAAATAAAGAATCTTCACCTTTAGCTTCATCTGCCAAGTCTGGAGTGAATTTTGTTAGTCTATAGTAACAAAAAACATGACTGGAAAGGGGATCTTGCCATATTTCTCGTCATCTGTCTTCACTGTCTAAATTTAGAGAGGATTTGGGACCGCACTTGGAAGTGTATTGAAAAATATCACAAATTTGTAGTTCATGTCACAATGACGCTCTCTCAGCGCAGTACTAATTTGAAACTTTCGTCTCGACTTTAAATTTCGGAAGTTCACAATTGAGAAATATTTCCACACTACTAAAATTTAGATTCGAAACTAAAAATGTTTATTGGCCTTCAGACTTTGGGCCTTACTAATAACTATTTTGAATCTTCGGACTCAATATTTTGTAGGTCACAATGGGTGATTTTATATGGAAAATTTTGCTATTGTGAGTTCGTAAAGTGCAGTCTGGAATTTAATGTGGTTTTCGATTGGGCTTCTTCAGATTCGCTCTCAGATTTCAGATTTTGTGTGTCTAATCGAACATAAAAACCTCACTTGCTCTTTTTTCTGTTGATATTTGTGCGATTGGAATATGTGTAGTCTTCGACACTTTTCTAAGCGCTTTCCATTCAAGCGAAGTACGCTGCTCAAGCTAAACTAAATTTTATCTGGTCCCTAACTTTTCTCCCCAAACATCAGCTAAAGTCCTAGCTAAATTTTGACATAGAGTACGGACATAAAAAGTGCTCTGAGAGCAAAAAAGTGAACGTGGGTATATGGTTTATGTTAGGTTAGGAACAATTGCAGCCTCACTTAGGCCAGAGGAGGCCGATTGTGGATACCACAATACCGAATGTGTAGTTCTCATAACTCTGGGCATACGTACTTTAACCAACAAAAGGGTACAAGTCCTAAGGAATATCATCGAACATGCCAAGAAGCTGGCCTTCTAAACAGGAAAGAATTCACTCATAAAATTCAAATAACTTTTTTCCACCATGTAGAGCACTTTTTGGTAGAACTCCCACGCTCTGCAAGGATGCATAATTATTACGGCCTCTACACATGTAATATAAATAATTTTAAACAATTTATCAGTTCATATTCAAATTGAGTTGGTCCTTCAGCCGTCTTCTGTCAACGCCCTTAGCTAGATGAACCCATCACTCATCACGAAACGCACCCACAATGGCTTATACACGGCGCGTTTGGAACTCTGAAACCGTAAACCGCACCCTGACACACGTCCTCTGAGCGGACTCAACCCCTCTACCAATCACATTATCACATCGTTACATAATTAAATTTACACGGCAATTACACGCTGGTTGCCACAGCACGCATTTGATTCAGCGCGCTCTGTAGCACAAAAGCTCGCCATACAAATTGATTTAAAACTCGATTACATTCTCACACTGAGATGCTCTGGCTGTTGCAGTTGTTAAAATTAGTTATCTTCCCGATTAACAAATACGACGGTATCTATTTCTCGAGAATCAGTCCTATTCCTATGCCAACCCTCCGGGGAATAATTTATCACGTCTCGGGGATTATTCAGTCAAAAAGTTTGTATCACTCCCTCCCCCCAAGTGGAAAGAACACGTGTATAGTGTTGTTTTTTAAGGGTGCTAGACCATACACGATTAATCCAATGTTGGTATATCCTCTAAGCGGACTCCTGGTATATGGAAACACTTGTCTCTTTGTCGATTAAAGTAATTTCACGGACAATTCTATTCTATCGCTATCGATAGTCGTTTAGAGCTCAAACAGATGGCATTTCGATTGTTCGCGTCAAACAGGGAAATGTCTATTTTAATTGCGAAGTTGCGAAAGAGAATCCTTTGTGGCGAAGAATCGCAAATGAACTGATTTTTTGGCGAATCGTTAGGTTGTCTATTTTGGTGGATGTATTAGCAAACAAGTTCTTCGTTACCTGGATATGCTATATGGCGGTCGAATTTGGCTTGCATGTTCAGCATTCTATATTTAGGGATCCCAGGGAGCTCTCTTGCCAGCTCCTTTTTGGGAAGTATAATTTGATTGTATCTCTAATTAATTGGCAATGTTTTGGATGATTTTGGCAAGGGTAATAGAGGCGTATTATTGATTTGAACTACTACGAGGTTTGATTGTAGATTTATGTAAGCGCCAAACGCAAATCAAGTTGGAGAAAGTGAAATGCTGTATAGACAGAAGTGAAGGGCTGTGGATCGATACTTTTGATTGATAAATCGTGTTGTAATGTTAGAGGCTGACAATTGTTCATTAAATAGCAACAAGCGAGACATTAACATTTTCTCTTTGACAAACGGAATCAGTGTCAAAATGTAAAAATATAAAATACCGTTCGAATGAACTAATCATGACAGAAAATTACCGGCGACATGAACACCAAAAGTTTTCTGCGTGAAGTTTAAATATAAATATGGGCTTCCACAATATGTAATAGAGCACATTCAAGAATCTAGGTAGTTATCTAAAGTGGAATAGATTGGCCTGGACTATATTTAAATTGAACGCAAAACCTAGATTTGTGGTCGGTAAGGTCACTTTTCCTACGCCAGCCACATATACAAACTGTCAACTTAGTACATATACTGTCACAAATTTCTTGACTATGTTCGTCGGCTAACCCTCTATAAACGTCAGCGAAAAAAGCTGTTCATGTGACCGATCTAGGCCGATCTAGACACATCAAGTCAGCCAGCTGACTATCTACTACTAAACTAGATACTTGAGAGTCCCCAATGGCAGTAGTGTCAAAATGTGAAAATATAGAATACTTCTCGAAAAATATGATCATGAAAAGTCATTTACGGGGACGATAACAAATATAGATTGACATAAAAACAAACGTTTTCTGCGTCAAGTTTAAACAAGCTTTCTAGTTTAAACAAGTCAACTAGATTTTTCTGTAGTCTGGATTAGATGTACAGTGAACGAAAAAACTAATGTCATTTTCCATTGGGCAAAAATCACTTCTGAAACCGTTGGCACAAAAAATACTCTTCTGGTGATACTGAGAAGAGAATTTCGCTTCTCGGTTTGAATCCACTCAAGAAGCACTCATATAAGTGTAATTTATGTATTTTATACAAGCCAGCTGACAGCAGCCATAGATTATTTTTTTGGCATTTCACCAATACTTTTGTGGATTCTTTCAGAAGCAGTTTTGTTGTTCCATTGGATTTCAGAATGAGTGGATCCCCGAGTGAAACCAATGGAAAACGACATAAACTTTGGTCGTTAACGTCGCTTTTTAAACGTCAGGCAAACAAATTAAATGTACTACATTGAGGACATGAGATTGTGCACAATCAAGAATCTAGTTATCTTAAGTCGACTAGATTGGTCTGGATAAGGCGAAAACTAAAAAGGTCGGGAACAACTACAACTAGTACTCAGTCACAAATTTCTTGACTAGATTTGTCGGCTACCCCTCCATAAGCGTCAACTGAAACAGAAACAGACTTTTAAATTCGAATTTTGGACGTCCCTATAGAGCTTTTCCGGTCTTCGTTTAGATCAGGACACTGAACAGGGCTTGAGCATGCTCTAAACAGAGCACGTTCAGAGCAATCTGATTAAGGCTGGATTCACTTGGAATTATTGCACTAGAAAAAGATAAAATATACAAAAGCACAGCCGGCAAATAAAAACCAAAAAACGATCCATCAAGTATGGGTGAACTTGGATTTCAAATTCGAGAGATATAGTACGAACAGAAAACAGCAGCATACTATAGGCTTAGGCAAATAAAAACAGAATTAAACTATTCCAAGGAGTATTCAGTTCTGCCCACCCATAAAGGGCAGTAGCACATCCTTTAACTGTAAGTATGCCAACAAATCTAATTGGATTTCAAGTGAATAAATATTAAATTGAATTCTGTCTTCTTTACCATATCCTAACCAGAGATTCGCAGTCATTTTATCATGCAATGTGCTATTTCTAGGTCAGATATTTCATACCTAAAAAAAAAAAAGCAATTCCCTACACATCCGTAACCAAAATATCCGTCTTTCAGGTATACCCTGAATTACGCTCCATGGATACCGCCACAACATGTAATTCACAATAAACACCACTTTTCTTAACGATTACTGCAATTTCTGATATTCCAATATATTGGTAAGCAATTTTCGGTAAAAAACACTTTATCAAACCTGATTTGCACTAAAGTTGAAGGCCATATCCTTGTAAACGGTCCACGGTCCTCAGTCCCCCGTCTACTTTTATCCAAATGTGAATATAAATTTTTGTTTTTGTTGTTGACAATTTAATTAGCTACAGACTTCATTTGAAAAATAAAAATAAATCTAAAGTCAAAGTAGATCAATATAGGTTTTGCTTCACTATATTGACACTCTCCCATGGGAACTGAAGGATACGTTTTATTTTCTAGATGGTAGACACTTCAAGTCCAGGAATACAGGTATTTTACTTTTGCATATTGGAATTTCCCTAACAACTAATTTATATTTATTTTCGAACACAGGGTTCGGGAATTCAGTAATTCCTCAGCACGTGACTCCTTGACGACCACCGCAAGTTGATATGAAGCCGGGACTTTGTGTTTGCTCGATTTCCGTTGCATAAACACCTATTCCTGTTCCAACTTTCCAGGGTAGCAACTCAAAAAGTTTAGATGGCTATTTGGAACAGATATTCTGACATTTGGGTCGCAGTGTCGAACCGGAGTATAATTGGGCTTATATTGACAACAGTCAAATTTGAAAAACTACAGGAGCTGATTTTTAAACCATTTGTTGTTTATAAAATCGCATAGTTTTTGTACAAGTGGCAAAAAATTTGCAACTTTTAGACGCGAATATTCGAATGCACAATGAACAGGAATCTGCAAGATTACGACAATCGCATGGTTTTTTTTTTGTTTGTAACATTTGACAGTTTGCTGGCACTAAAATGTTTGAGAACCAATATTGTGACGTGTCTGCGTAGATTTGGAGAAAATGCGAATCACTTGTGGCGGATTCTTTAACACAAGACAACGGAACGCATCAGATTTCTCTTTCGACTGTCAATGAAGCGTTGAAAACGTCGTTTGACGTTGAGGACGTCAAAGAATGAGCGACGAATGTCGTGATCTTGTATTTTCTTCATGTCTTGAGCTATACCGCATCAAAAAGTCAGCGACTAGTCTTCTGTGTTTTATAGATTCGGCCCAAATTAACTTCTTTTTAGCTGTCAAAAAAGTTAAGTAAACGTTTTGGGCGCAGTGGCTTAGTGGTTGGTGTGTTGGACTACTAAGCGAGGGGCCCCAGGTTCGAATCCCGAAAAAAAACAAATTCCAACTTATGGTTTTTTTTCCGCTGCGCCACCTCTCGCGAACGTCTGACAGATATCTGAAAGTATAACTGTCATGAAGGAGCTTCTCAATTAGCCGTTTGGAACCGACATAAAATTGTAGATCCCTTCCATTCGTCCCAAAAATTAAAAACTCACACAAGCGAATGGTTGTGAGAAGCTAGGCCGAGGGTCCCTACAGACCAGTTGTGCCAAGTATTTTTTTAATTTTTTTTTAAACGTTTTGGGACGAAACAAATGTTTGATGTCAATTTTTAAGCTCTGGTCGAACCCATGTTTTGTGGAAAGGGAGGCGAAGTTGTTCAAACTTCAGTTACCTCTAATACTCTATAAATATGCAACTCAACTTGATCTTGTGATATTAGATAATGTGGTCTTTCGAGATTATTTACAGCATTCAAATGAAATAAGACCAATAAGACCGAAGAAGGTCAATGGGTGTCAATTGGTCAGCAAGTATTTTTGAAATACAAATTTTAATTTGGATCTGGATTGGCTCTGAGGTCTCGTCAATATTCTCCTTCATGGGCTGAACAAAGAAAACATTGCGCGATACCATTAACAAATTTAAGTCTCGACTTAAAATTCTTTACCCAAAAGGTAAAATGGCTTATGTCGATTTTTCACATTTTTCCGGAGAGCAATTTTAAACTTTAAATAAATTCGTGTAAAAAACCCTACGTTGAGTAGATGGCTGCAATTTACTTCAGAACTAAGACGTTATTCCAATGCAATGTTTTTACTTTTATTGAGTTAAGTCGTTGTAACAGTAGAAAAAACAGTTTACGAGAGTATAGGTAGAAACAAGGTGACCACCAAACTGTAGCTAAATTTGTTCTCATTTCAAATATTTAAAAATACCTACTGTTTTTGGCTTAAATCGACTTGCGCTCCTTTACCTTTTGAGTAAATTAACAGAAGCTCACAATTGCGAATTTTGCTTTGAAAATATAGCCACTGGGCCTTACCAATAACCATTTTTAGTTTCGACTCAAAATTTTGACAGTGGCTATATTTTGCATACAAATTTCGCGATTGTGAGCTTCCGTAAATTTAAAATCGAAACTAAAATTTGTTATTAGTACGGCGCACTGTGAACTACTAAAATTTGGAGTAGAAACTATATAAATGTTTATTAGTAAGGCCCATTGTATTGTCAGATTGACATTTTCTTGAGACCAATCATACCATTGACTTTTCACGTTCAACACGCAATTTACCAAGGACTTCCGCCCTTGGGAACCAGACTCCATGATACGGGGAACGCTTGATAGCAAGCAAAACTTACAGCCAATCCTCCAGGCAACTTATAACGCTAAAGGCTAAACTATTCTGCCTCAGCAAAATCTCACAAACCACGCGAGTAGATCAACCTTTTCAGCTTACTATTCAACACCATTTTTCAGATTTCAGATCACTTTTCCGAATCTGGATTTTTTTCTCAGATTTGCTTCAGATTTACCAATAGAAGTGCGTTTGAGTTTGACAACTAGTAAAGTTTGTTTACATTTTCGTGAAATTTTTCAACTGAAAAGAGACGAATTGCATCGGGTTGATCTATTTTTGTTAATTATTTATGTACAAATGCTTAGAAATCAGTCTGGGCGAGCATTTTGAATGGTTTCATATAAAATTTAACCAGTGCATGAAAAAGTGTCGAAGGCTACACAAACTCCAATCGCACAAATATCAACACAAAAACGAGCAAGTGACGTTTTTATGTTCGATTAGACACACAAAATTTGAAATCTGAAGAAGCCCAATTGGAAACCACATAAAGTTCAGTTTTGTTTTATAAAGGACCCTCCCAGGACGTGGTCAAAGAGAAAGAGACAGGTGATCTGTTTTTTGCGTGGGGTACAATTAAGGTGGAGGCCATTGATCAATGTACTAGATTATTGAGCAAGGGGTTCCGGGTACCTCAAGGTTTTTTCTTACTGTGCTGCGTATCGTGAACGTCTGACGAAGGTCCCAATTCAGCCTTTCGGATTCGGCGATAAAATATAGATCCTCTCTATATTCGTTCCAAAAACAAAAACGCGCACACAAAAAAGTAGTAAAGAGCTAGTCCTTGGATCCAATCCGAAGCAGTTGCACAATCTATTCCATTTTTGGACACGGTCAAGTTAGCACCTTAGGACTGCGTCTAGACCTGCGTTAAGAGAACTTGGGTCGAATCGCGACGTCCCGGAAAAATCCTTCAAATGCATTGTTCTACTGCGCCAAAGAATCGACCTACCGTTCAAATTACTTCGAATTGTGGTTTACGTAGCTCTTCTTTCTGAAACCTATTTTTAAAAGCCTTTGTCACTCAGTCGCAGAATAAATCTGTATTTAAAAATGTTCGCTCTGAAATTGTGTGTGGTTGTAAGCAGTGTGTTCGATGTTTGATACCAAGAAAATGCAAAAGTTCGTTTCTCTATAGCGAACGTCTAAAGAAATAGAAGGAAGTAGGTGTCTGTCATTAGAATGAGAACGCATTCGATCCTGTCTAAGAAATTGACACTTTTTGGAAAAGAGATTCAATACCGGAGTCTTTACAATTTGTCTGTCGAAATCAATTTCTACTTCTACCCACACAATGTGACCTGAAGGCAGTAGTTATGTGTATTCATTCGTATGCATGAATTTAAACACACAACCATACGCCATGAAAGATGGTGGGCACATTTCCACGCAGAATCCCCAGCAGCCATGCTCCAATCCTCCCTACAACAAATACGAACAAGGACAAACATACGGCCACAGATGGCACATGGAGAGGAATTCCATTTACAAAGGTACATCACGAAATCAGCAACTGATGCCCACGAAGCTATATGCATGGAGGGTTGAACTTTAAAGACGCAAACACAATCCATGTACATTCTTTCACAGGGGTACTTATTTATTAACTTAAATTTACGAGAAATATACACAGAAATAAATAGAAATGATATTTTATCACACGGCTGGTTCTGAAATTTGGATCCACACAAATCTATGTCTCAAGGACATGGTTCAAGTAGGCAATGTAGCAGATAGCCAGCTTGAGAATCTCGATTTTGGACAGTTTCTTGTCGGGCGGCAAAGTGGGCAGCAACTTGCGAAGTTCGGCAAACGATACATTGAACGCCTCCACTCGGATCCTTTCCCTGGTAGCGTGAGCGGTCCTGTACTTGAGAGTAGCCCGGCGGCGTCGGCGACGTTCCTCTCGCGACAATCCCACAAGCTCTGATGGGTCCAAGTTCGTGACGGGGGTAGTCCTTCGTCTGGGGGTATGTGGTGTAGTCTGGGGCACGTTCTCACACGGCATCACGGCATGCTGTTCGGGCACATAGTATCGTCCCAGTGAAATGCTCTGAGCCGGCACCAAATGGGTCATGTCGTATACCATGGCTGTCCTGTTTGATGCAAAGAAAAGAGCACACAAGAAAACACTGCTGTCAACCCCTTTCTTTATAAATACTAAAACCAAACTACACACGTTTTTCAAACGGTTAAATACTATAATTTGAAGCGGATTGCAACACCCTTGAGAGTTTTATTGATTCTGGTGGTGTTGCTGTGGGGGTGGCGAAATCTTTGTGTAAACATACGAGTACTGCGGGGGCACCACTTATTTGCCGTTTTTATTATATTATTTGTGGCATATTTTCACACCTAGAATAATAACTGGTGGTACACAGAGGGTGAGATGGGCCAAAGGGTGACTTAAAGGGTTTGGCAAGGGGTGTGGGAAATCTCGGATTTTATTGAGTGCAATAAGCAATAAAATCTAATATTTATCGAAAACCTTCAGACGAGGATTGCATTTCGATACAATCAGGAAATGTCCTGAAATTTAACTTTTTTAGTTTGAGACACTTCGCCCGTCGTCTTATTTTTTATTTAAAAGCTACGTAGCATGGAATTTTGCAATTTTGTGGCTACAATAGGCAGCGTTCTATTGACCGCTAAGTCTCTACCTACGAACTCCGCAGTTGACTTCAGAACTCCAATTCTCAAGATCCGCATAGCATAATTCGTATACGAGCAAATCCGCCTAAAATGTTCGCAAAGCAGAAAAATTGGTATTCTCAAAGCTGCGCTGGTTTTTTCCACCTATGCGAAAATTATATTCACCTCTCGAGTCTCGAATGAGGTAGAGTTTTGGAGTACGTCAAGTAAACGATTTTGCCAGGTTTTAAAAAAAATACCATAAAATCAAAAACCATAATATTCAAATTATACCGAGCTATTCGAGAGTCCCAAGATTACTTTGAACTCTCTCATACAAAGTTTATAAATTGATTTCGGCTAAATAAGCGCTTGGCACAGGAATTTATCGATTTCTTCGCTCCGCATTATGCTTGACCAATATAAATCAAGCGATTTAACAGCTTAAAAAAAGGTAAATATAATACAAGAGCTTATTTAATTGGTGTTGAAAAATCAGATGAGTTTTCAGATTTTTTGTTCCCTTCGAATTTCTGCAGTTGGAAGTTACCAAAACTGCATAGGAGATAGCCGCAACAATCAACCAAGCCAATCGTCAATAAGCAATTCCGTATGCGAGACGGAAATCCACATGGAAAAGGCAGACGACTACAATTCGAAGAGAAATTCTCGTATACGGATTTCGAGAATTGCAAATTTCAGTTTTTCGCATCGTATATCGAAGATTTTGACAAATAAAAGTTTACGAGAATTTTTGAGAATTGGGGTCCTGATTTTCTGACATGTTTTCGAAACATGCTCATGAATCAAATGACATTGGCAGTTGTTTTTTTTATTTTTATTCCTTTTTCTCAATCTATATTGAACAAGTTTTGTAGCACACATATGGTTGGATGTCAAAATAATTTGACGCAAGCCATCTAGCGATCTGTCAGATATATGTCAATGGGGACGTTCAAGTATCTAGTTTAGTAAGTCTGACAGCTCTCTCACTAGATGAAACTCGGCTCTGATTGGGGGAAATCGGTCGTGAGAGCAGATGTTTCAGTTGACGTTTATGGAGGGGTAGCCGACGAATCTAGTCGAGAAATTCGTGACTGAGTACTAAGTTGACAGTTCTCATATGTGGCTGACGTAGAAAACGTGACGTTCCCGACCAATCTAGTTTTTGCGTTCAGGTTACATCTCATCCAGACCAATCTAGTCGACTTAAGATAACTAGATACTTGAATGTGGCCAATAGGAAGATACAGTTTTAAACTCAGAACTGAAAGTGGGCAAACTATTATTCATATCAAGAGAAGGCCATTGGCGATCGTGCAAAAAAGTTAAAATGCCTTCCTTTATTGCAACAATTATTGATTCTGAGAACTGTCATATACTTATGGGCTAAGGGCTAGTCAAAAACTATAATTGGTGTGTGTGTTTTATTTTTATCACAAAAATTGAAGTTACAGCTGCAGTTTTATGCGCTTTGTTAAATGTCAGAGCTAAGGAAGCTTTGCCAAATAAACCCCGAAAGATTTTTCTTCAATTGGCCTGAATACAGCTGACAATTTTTTGCGTCAAAGTTTTTCAGCGAACCGAAATATTGGGCATAAGTACGCAAAAATCTAGTTAGCTAGTTACGTGCACACTGAACGTAAAAATGGGATTGGTCGGTAAAGCCCGTATGACACTACATTTTTTCCTCATTTTTATAATGTTGAAAAATCAGCGGTGTGTAAAAGAGACTTAAAGTGGATTACGAAAGGGGCAGCAATTGTTTGCAAAGCAACCGCAAATTTTCAATAGAATTTATTTTCAAATAATCTTGAAATGTCAAAAAAAAAAAGCTGCCAGCAGGTGAAAAATGTGATTTGAATTCATTTTTAATACATTTTTTTTTGACGTGCTTACATTAATAAAGTTGTTGTGTACGCACTCACTCCTATCGGGAATTTTCGCCCCAATTTTTCGTACTGCTCTAGTTTCATTTTAAAAGCAGAAAAATGCAAAAAAAATGTAGTGTCATACGGGCTTAAGGTCACTTTTCCTACGTCAGCCGAATATACAAACTGTCAACGTAGCACTCAGTCACGAAATTCCATTTATAAATGTCAACTGAAAAAAATGTGCTTCTGACCGATCTTGCCCAAACGAAACTGAGACACATCAAGACGTTAACGTTCTCATTTTATGGTATTTAATAACGTTTTTCAATGAAGATCCGAGAGAATCGCTCGAAATTCGAAATAGTTCTTTTCAATTAAATTCGTCGTAGTACTTTTGCAATAGTGGTAGAGCCCACAAGTACATCATTATGTGAGATTTGGTTTTCTGATGCTACTTTTTTTTGTTTTCTACATGCCAAGTCAACATTTTTCAATTATAGTTTACATTTGCATATATAATTGCATATTTTCGGATCACATGGATCGGAAAGTGGAAAGGTGCCACAATTTTGTTTTTTTTTTGGCGCGTTTTTGAACGCAAAAAGTTTAAATTTTGTTTTTAACAACAAACAAGCATTTCATTTTGCTAGTGTGTGTTGGCGAGTTCAGGGAAATTCTTTAAAAATATTCCGAACACTTCTGTCGTGTTAAGAATTGACCTGGGAGTCGCCTTTTTTCAATCAAATACAGAAAACATAGAAAGAGCACTTCTAGATTTGATCTTTTGATATAAAGGGCAATTATTTTCTTTTCTTTTTTTCGAAAACGTCATTAGTTAAGCTACCCGTAATTTTCTGCAATGCGATATTTAGGGAATCTGCGAATTTGAAAATTTGATTTTGAGGAAAGTGTGGCAAGTAACCTCAATATACGTGCCAAAATGCAGTCATTGATTGCGTTTCAGAAATCTGAAGTTTCGACAAATCTGGTTACTCTCTCCAAAGAAGACATCCCAACCATAGACAAACCATACTGAGACCCCCAACTCACAATCTTCTTGCCGCTGGGCCTCTCAATTTTTTTTCAAATTCGCCATTTTGTATTCCTATCGGTGTTATGTCAAAAAAGAATCAGTGTGACATGCAAAAACACACAAAAACTACAAAAATAAATGCTGCCAATCGCGGCAACCGTGGGGAAATGTGAAAGAGTTCGGGAATTCCACATATTTATATTCCTGAATGCCATTGGTTAGTTATTATAAATTGTTAAAAGGCGAATAATTTGATTTGTTTGGTTAGCAAAACTATCTAAAAGAGATGTTCTATATACTAGAAACATATTAGGACAAACATGGTTGTGTATTTTCCGCTTTTGGATATCATTAACTTCGATTTCGTGTGTAAATTTTTCTTAAATAATGAAGAAAATTTGCTCAAAATGTTTTCATTTTCCCTCAACCAATCTACATTGTTAATTTTTCATGAACATTTTAAGCAAATGTGCACTTATTCCTAAAAAAAAATATTATCCACACGTAGGTAACGAACAATTTTAAATTAAACGGATAAAATTCTATGAACTCTGCCAGCAACTTTGCCCACAGCGGAAGTGTCTCATATCTCCTGGGAGTGTGTTGGTGAGCAGAATTTTTGAAGTTTCGTATTTAAGAATACTAGCGCACCAAACGTGAATACTTTATAAAAATATAGCTTGTAGGCTAAGTAACGGGAAATCGGCCGGAGTTGGTGGTCTCAGTATTGTCTCTGATCCCAACTTGCTCCATCTGGTCTAGTTCTCTGGAGATAGATTTGTGTCTGGAATAGATTTTCCCTTAACACGAAAACTATATTGAACTGTTGGCGGTACTTTAACTCCGTCAAAGACATACAATCGAAATGGACAAACTTTGGCCTAGCTTCTCACAGCCATAAGCGAATGACACTGGTTTTAGTTTGTGCACGAATAAAACAACCTAGTTTACACCGAGTCCAAACGGCTAAATGCAGTTTTATAACGAAAATTTAACTCTCGGAAGCTTGCCAGACTTAAGCAAGAGGTGGTGTAGGGAAATATAGCCGCTGGTTGCCTCAAAACACTAATCACCCGCGGCCGCAATTGATTAAAAACGTAAAATAAATTCGATCCATGACGGACAAATTTAAGTCACACAAATATGCAGAAAACAAGCCGAGGAGGATAAATATTAAACGCAATTGGCACACGCCCTTTCACTTCATAGTTATATAATGATGTCCGGTGTTATTAAAATGGGTAGTTCTATTGAAATTAGGTTAAGGTGGGCATCATTCACTCGCAGTACTCAAAACCACTAGACACAGCCGATATAAATTTATTAACTCTCATCGCAATAAAATAGACGTCTCCTGCCTTCAAGTTACCTTTAAATATTATTTACGCCGAAAGTATAATCCATACGATATTTTCTTTAATATTAAAGCTCTGTTTTCTATATTTTTTGTTTGAAAGTAACTTTTTTCCGACTACCGCACCACGATGTTTTTGCTTCAAAATCCGATTTGAACTGTTACCATTGCCGCATCTCGCAGCATCCATTTATACGATATCTGATAGCAGACTATGTACATACTTTGCAAGGACCACCCTCTCCCCATCAGAAGCGGATGCGTTCATCCCTTAACAGTACCATGCCAACTGAATCTACCACCTGATGTATCCAATGAGCATCATCTGTCTGCATAGGGAAAACCATAAGTCCCTCCTATTTTCATATACTTTAGTGGGTATGAGTAGAGCATATTTCGTATGTTTAAAACGATGTATAAAAGCAAAATCAACACGGTCGGTAATTGAGTTAACGTTCTCTTGTAGTTCTTTGTTTAAAAGCCTACGCATCCATTTAATAAATATGTATAACAGATCTATTGAGCTTTATGTAGATAAAATATATACCTACATATAATAATAATATATATGGTTTGGAATTGTTCAGTTTAAATTCTTAAACTTCAGTACAATTAATTAAACCCAGTACATTTGTGAATTTTTTTAGCCGTCGAATTGAATGTCTATATAGTCAGAAAACCTCTTTCAAACATTTAAAAAAAATCATCCGCATCTATTCAGAAACGTTAAATAAAACAACGTAGGTATACAACTCATTGTGTCAAAATCAATATTGTAGCTTTGTCAGACATTTTAACGTGTTAGGCTACAGGGCAGTGGGAACATTGAAAAACCAAGAAGAGAAGAATTGCCCTTTCTATCGAAAGAGCTTTCTATGTTTTATTGAAAAAGAAAGTGCACTTCCAGGTCAATTCTTAGCACGAAAGAAGTCTCGCAATATATTTTTTAAAGAATTGTACTCAAATCACCAATACACACTAGCAAAATGTCAGATTGAAATGCTTGTTTGTTGTTAAAAATTTAAACTATGTGATCCGAAAATATGCAATTATATATGGAAATGTAAACTTTAATTGAAATATCTTGATTCGGCCTGTAAACAAAAAAGAATAGCATCAGAAAATACCAAATGATGTGCTTATGGGGTCTACCGCCATTTGCAAAAGTGCTACAATGAATTTCATTGAAAAGAACAATTTTTAATTTTGAGCAATTCTCTCGAATCTTCAATGAAAAACGCCATTAGTACTCAGTAACGAAACTCTTGACTAGATTCGTCGGCTACCCCTCCATAAACGTCAACTGAAAAAGCTGTTCATGTGACTGATACTGATCTAATGTCGTTTTCGGTTTGGCTTTTAAGATTTTGATCTGAAATTACTGACAAATCGAACATTAAGGGTTTTAATTCCGAATTTAATTGGTTCTTGTTTATATGGAGTTCGCCGCAAACAATTTTTTTTTCACTTGCACTGGAATTCCATTGAGATTGATTTTTTGACAAATCGAACATGAAAAGCAATCTCAATCAAAAAAAATTGAATTTTTTTCACAAAAATTGATCTTTTTACCCTACTATTGCGGTCACACACAATAACGTTTAGTACTAAACAATTTTTAAACCTGGGATAGATTCTGTAAGGCGAAAACGTTTGAACCCTGGCTTCCCATAGAAGTACACTATCAAACTTATCTGTAGAAGTTAAAATGAGGCAGTGGACTGAAGTGAATGTTTAAAAACAGTGGATAAATGGCACCCCAAAAAGCAGAGTTTTTGTAGTTTTAATATAATCTCAATCCCAAACAACGAAATCCCATAAGAAAAAGATTACATCCAGGGTCCAATGCGGATCGACAATTATTTATTAGCCGTCATCATTTTTTTGTTTTTATAACTAATGTCAGGAAAATGTCAATAAATTTGAATTGTTTTTTTAAATGGTTTTCTTAAATCTAAATATCTACTTGTTTTAGCAAAAACGTATTATAAAATTACCAAAGGATCATTCGCGAATTCGGAAATAAGAAGAAATGTTACAAAATATTTTCTAAAACTAGCTCCCGTGAGGTAGTAGAACAAGTTCAGAAAACTTCAGAGCAATTCACTGAACGCGTTTTTTTATATGAATTTTGAACATCGTAGACAGAAAATCAATGCGCTAATAAAAATATCACGTCTCTCAAAAGTGAATATGAAAAACTAAAACATTGGAAAACAAGAAGAAAAAATCTTTTGATAATTATTTTGACTTCATAGCGCGTTTAGCGGTTTTAGCACTCTCTACATTTTTAATACCCAATTCCCGAACCTGGTTAGCACTCAGGTGGAGGGTTTTTGTTATTGTGAACCAATCGGTTCGGTGGTGCCAAAATGAACATTTTTCTTCGTTAAATCACAATAGGCTAGCCAGTATTAAATTCGCAAGTATGTTCTCAATTAGGACTACATTTTTTTCTAGAACATTTTGCTAAAATGCAAACTTGATTGACAGTCAAATTAAAGCAGAATGTGTTATTATTGTGGGATCAAAATGTTTTGATGAGATTTTACCAAAAAATTAATTAATGCCGTCAGAATTTTAAAATAAATTCCAACAATCTACTTGCCGAAGGGCTTTTCGAAATATCCATAGAAAGGGAGAAATCCACGATATAAGAGCACTACTTCATAGTCACCATAGAAAACCCACCACGCATCCGTCAGAATCAGCCGCTGCTGTTTCATAACCTCCCAGCATGACAGTGATTTGCTTTTAAAGGATTTTCTTGCTAAAACACATCTTTATTAATTAAATTCACAGCTAAATAAAATGGATTTATCGAAGCTCTTGCAAGCACTTAAACTGTCGCTTCAACCAGTCCGTACTTATGGTAAACATAACAAAAAATATCTTTATAAAAATGGCGTAAAGTATGAAGGAATCTATTACTACCCACGGTGAGAACGGTCAAATTCTTTTAAATAACCTAAATGTAGCAAAAATATATACCCACAGAAGACAAGACCAGACAGATCCCCCAATAACCCCTGCTAAGCTGTTTCGTGTGCAGCGCATAAAACCCTTCAAAGGCAATCCATATTGGGAAAAACGAATTCTGCAAGATTTGGGACTAGACGGCAAGGCCGGCCATTTCAATGTTGTCAAAAATATCCCAGAAAATAATGCAAGGTTATGGAAGATAAAGCACCTAATTAAAGTGACGCCGATAACCTTTACCTACGGTGAGCCAACGGAAAACGACATCAAGCACACCATCTTAAAGGAGAACGGCGAATGCATTGTCACCAAGGAGATTGGTAACTTGGAGGAGCGACTCGAGGCTACCGAGCAATTTGAGGCAGACCCTAAAAGATTGGACACTGACCTGCTAAAAAGGGATTCGCGTTTGAAGTGGTTAAACAATTGGTAAACTGAAACAATAAAATGAGACGAATTAAAGTGAAAACAGTTTATTCTCTAAAAACTATATTGTCTTAACATGTACAGCTACCTTCTTCTCCAGCGTTTTACATCCCGCTGTTGCAAATAGGCCTGTTTTCTTCTCAAATGTGACAGAGCTTTTTATTATTTCCCTGAAGAAGTAAAGTTATTTGAATGTTATTTGAAGAACTTTTCCAATTCCCATTCACTTACTCAATAACATCAGGTTTTGGTCCCCATCCCCAGCGTTTGAACTCCGCTTCCAAACACTGATATACTTGGGATTTTTCCAAAGGCAAAAACGGAATGTAATGATCCACTACATGCGCCTCGATCATACTGGCCTTTTTTAAGCCCCCATCCAGATTGTATGCTGCCAGCTCGAGGATTTTTTCGAAGTCACTCATTTTCGTATTTTCTCGCAACGTCCCAGACCGCATAAGTTCACCCAGACGCGACGAAATTTCAACTCCCGCCGTATTCGAAAGGAACACGAAGATAGCGTGGTTGTATTCAGCTCCTTTTATGTGAGAATTGTAATCAACGAGAGATGTTAATGACTCGAAAATGCCATGCGGCATTTTGTCGACCTCGTCAAAGACAAACAACGATCGCGAACACTCCTTGATTGCATCTTGAACTTCACGGCCTATTTTCTCCTGGATGCGACCACAAAATTATAGCTACTGTCTCTATAGAAATAGCGATCAACTCTTACCTGGTAGATTCTACTTTGCGATTGCAGTGAGAAATCCGCCCTCCCTTTGTATATGTGTACATATTTACTCTTCAGACCTTCTTTGAACAGGGATTTAGCTATGAAATCTGTTACGAAGTTCTTTCCCGTTCCAGGAGTCCCATGGAAGCTCAAAACCAGCGCCTTCTTTGACTTTGCATCTTTACTGAAGTGTGCTCTGAGAGCTGGCACCAGCTGTTGTATCACAATGTGTTGACCAAACAGGTTGTTTTTTAAGCTGCGCTCTAGACCTATAGGGGAATTCCTTGCAATTAAATTAATTTTTAAGCGCGGTCACTACTTACTGCCTATGTCTCCGGGTATATACTCAGCATTGCAGCATTCCCTAAATTTGCAGTACGTGTTGTCTTTAAAAAAATTAAAGTTATACCCTAGTCCAGCCACTATTCCTGTTCCAATAGTTAGCGATAAGGGGTCAAAGAGGCAGTTGGCACACTGGACAAGCAAGGCAACAACGACTAGGACATTAAAACTTAGCATATTGACGGATTATTTAAATTTTGGTTGCAAGTGCGAAACTTGCGCAAACTGCAAAACATTTCAGCCGCTAAATTGGTGAACTTGAATTCACCTCTTGTTGTTGACAGCTCCTGTCCTATTGTTACAGATAAAGCGCGTCTGCATCTGCAGTTATTGTTTCTTTTTTATTTTAATGGATTTATTGCCAACGAATTCTTTTTTCACTTCACGTTCTTTAAAATTAATTAACAAATTAATAATTATTAAATACCGTTTAAAGGTAACACGATTTGTATAAGCAATATTTTCCCGTTTCCGAAACTTAAAACGAACACGAAAACGAGACTAATATATTCTAGAAGCCAAAAGAGCATTCAATTGGTTTTAGTAAAAGGATGGTCTCCGAAAATAATAAACTGGGCCAGCCACCCACCCAGGTCTTGGGAAACATTTAGGAACATCCAAGAGCGGCGATCATTGCAGTGGAAATGTATTCCAAATGTCTGTGAATATGATAATGATCTAATAACAAAACACTTTGGGTTTCTGTAGCAAAAATATATTGCTACCACACATTTGCACTTACAACTTGTGATTAACTTTGTAAGAATAATTTTTTTTTCTCTAGATTACACAAATCACAATTCACAGTTTTTTTTTTCTCAAACCACTTCAAATTAAATTCAAACTTTTTGAACACATCTCACGGGTCGGCCATTTGTAAACCGATGACCGAAGTTCTTTTGACGTTTCTATGGTGAAGTCTTTTTGTAAAATTAATTTCATTGTTGCAAACTCGTGGCGAAATATTTTTCACATTTTCTTGATAAATAAACCCACAAAATTGTAATATCTATTCAAAATCGTGTACAATACAAACAATATTTAACTAATAAATAATTTTCTTGTATCAAAACAGATGCCGGGAGTGGATACGATCAAATCATCATGGGCCGATGAGGTTGAGCTCGATTATGGTGGCTTGCCACCGTCAACGGAGAGCACCGAAAACGGCCTGAAACACGTCACTGAATATAAATACAATAAGGACGACAAAAAAATTAAAGTAGTACGCACGTACAAAATAACAAAACAAGTTGTTCCCAAAACGGTGGCGAAACGGCGAGCATGGGCAAAGTTTGGTGACTCAAAAGACGACAAACCTGGCCCCAATTCACAAACAACAATGGTGTCTGAAGAGATTTTCATGCAATTCCTCAATTCGAAGGAGGAGGAGAAAACCAACGAGAATTTACTCGATCCATCCAAGAATATTGCCAAGTGTCGTATTTGCAACGGTGAACATTGGTCAGTCAACTGTCCTTACAAGGGCACCGCAATGGATACTCAATTGATGGAGAACAAATCGGCTCCAGCTACATCGGACGCACCGAAAACCGGCAAATATGTTCCACCATTCATGAAGGACAGTCAGAAAGGAGGCCCAGGTATGCGAGGACGCGACGACACAGCTGCTATTCGTATTTCCAACTTGTCTGAGTCCATGACGGAAGCTGATTTGGAGGAGCTGGTTAAGAAAATTGGTCCACAAAGTAAAATGTACTTGGCCAGAGATAAGAACACCGGCCTCTGCAAAGGATTCGCTTACGTTCACTTCAAAATGAGGAAGGATGCCGCTAGTGCTATCGAGGTTCTCAATGGACACGGTTACGATCATTTGATCTTAAATGTGGAATGGTCCAAACCACAGACCAACTAATCTTATAAGCTATTCCATGTATTGTGAATTGTAATGCAACAAATAAATAAAGTCGAATTGAAGTGGAGTTGTTAGGTATATGTTTAAAAGGCTAAACAAACCGAAAGGGATGTATGGGTGGGACTAAAACTTAAAATGGTAATGCTGGGTTGAGACTTGGAAAGTGCTTTTAAAGTGTCGTCCTCCATAAGCCGTGAGTAATGTCAGAATAACAGAATAAGTTATTTTTGTGGTTTTGCATCAAATATCTGTTTGTAGCCCCAAAAAGGCGTCAACAATGCTGAAAATGCTGCCAAAACAGATTCATTATGTGGAAAAAACCTGGATTTGTAATTTATGTAGAACACCTATCAATGGGCGTCTTATAAAACTCCCCGGGTGATAGTTTCCTCCTATTCTTGGTCTCAGCAGTTGCAGCAGAGATCGTTGTTCCACATGCCCACATGCTGACATTAGCCACCTTATAGACGTTGGGTCGTTTAAGTCGTGAAAGTTAAAAGGTAAACGTTTCTTTCTCCAACTAGAATCGCCCAGTATTCTAGTTTTTATCAAGACTTGCTTGCTCAATTTTGGGCAGTGGGTTATGTACGTGGTACGCGTTTTTACTTTCCACTTTCTACACTAGAGGATCCTTATATTGGCATCTTGTGCTCTGCATAATTCTTTGGAATGACACAGGGACCTGAAACCCTCTTAAAATGGTAACTTGAACTTCAAACTGCGTTTTGAAAAATGCTCATTATTACTGCGATGCACAGATATGCCAGCCGAGGAGTTTTAAGCCGCTTAATCGGACCTTTTGTGCATTTGTGCATAGATGACCACTATACTATAATGCTGTACACAAACAGGCGCATACCTTCTCTAGAGAGGACCGGCTTCTCACAAACATTCATTTGCGAGCTTTATTTTTGCGAATGCAATTCGAAACCCAATTCTTATGCTTTTTAAGGACATATTTCAGGATATTTGACAGATTGACTGGAAATGGTCGTATTGTGTTTTCTCGGGAGTCGTTAAACTTTCAACCCCTCGTTGGCACATTAACCGCAGAGTCCATCAATTCGTTTAACGTCAGTGCATTGTGTTCGGAAGAAGATGAATTTGCTTTCATACTGTTGTAACTAATAAACAAATTATTAATTTTATTACATCCGCGTTGCGCACAACCAATATCACCAATTTCTTTTCCTGTCTTCCCCACTGTTTCAATCCATTTCAATTCGTAAATCGTATCACCTGTCAGTCAACACCAGAAAGTTTTGTTTACCTCAGATCAAAAAACATCGCTCTTGCTAAATACACACCAACAAGGTGCGTTTCTAAAAATACCCTATAAATATTATTATTTTGAAGCGCAAATAAATACTAAAAAGAACTGCAAATAGCCACACACGAAATCCGTTTCTAAAATAAAACTCTTTGGCGAGCGTCACCACACTGACTTTACCCCTAAAATATAAGAGACGACCAAGACGATTTCGCGGAAGGAAAAGTGAAATCAGTTCGTTTTCGACAACTTTTACAGAAAGACTCAACTCTAGCTAGTTGCAAGTATGCAATCGAAGCAAAAGAAAAAACTCCTCATCAAGCGTGGTGATCGGATCTTAACCGAAAAGCCCTTCGTCTATGTTCTGCATTCCAAGTATCGCAGAGAAAGATGCGATCATTGTTTAACTGCGTAAGTAAATGCATATGCGACTCAAGTGGATGGAATTTTAAATTCTTATTCGTATCCAGTGGTAAAGTGCTCAAATGTTCCAACTGCCAATATGTGTTCTACTGCAATCGAGCATGCCAAATGGAGGCCTGGCCAATGCACAAGATCGAATGTGGCTTCCTGAAGAAGGTGGCCCCCCGTATAGTTCCAGATGCAGCGAGAGTGCTGTCGAAAATTATCATCAATCTAGAACGAGGCGGTGATTCCATTAAGAGCTACTACACAGATACCTGTTTCCGAAAATTCAAAGATCTCATGTCACGTAAGTGAGATATACTGTCGACTTGTGTTCGCTGTCCTAATCAATTTCTATTAGATTATGCCGAACTGAAAAACGACGCGAAGAGGGTCGAACATTTGCAAGTGCTGCACTCGGTTCTGTGTGAACTAATGGATGGAATTGTGGTGCCAAATCCGACAGAATTAATGGGAATCTATGGTCGGGTGAGTTGATAGCGCGATGATGTAATGATTAATTAATTTTTAAGTACCTAATTGGATGAGCTAATTATATATATTGGCGTGGCAGTGGCGTCTGCTGTTTGATGGGCAGATGCACCTGGTCGTCCCAGAAATAAAAACTCGCAAGTGAATGGTTGCAGGCACAGGGTCTTCCGTGGACTAGCAACTATTCATTTTGTGTATACTTGAATGTTAGTAAGTGAAACTTGGGATTGAGAAGGCGCTGTAGGAATAGGCCCCAAATCTCTTTGGATGATATTTATCAGTTTAACCACTTCAAAAATGAGGTTTAAAGCTGAACGTCCAACTGCACTTCTCTTCCGCACGCCCATGCACATGGTTTGATCGATTTTGCAATTGAAAGGAATCTTTCGCCAACTGCCACGATCAGAAGATATCTGGCTAAGCGCCAGCACACCTTTTGGCAAGCCAAATACTACTGAGTGCTATTTATTGCAAACAAAATATATTTGTCGCGAGGGGTATGCGAAAAGCGAGTGCTGCGAAACAAGAATTTCACTACAACACACCGGGTCATGTGAAAGTATGTGCACAGCAGAGAAACGCAGTTCAAACGTCAGCGCAAAGTGTGTGCCGCTATTCTTAGCCCGATGCCAGATTTTGGCACCGGTTCCGTTTTGCCGGTATTCATACACAAATTTAATTTCTTTACAGCTGGTCACGAATGGCTTCAACATACTTGACCCTGAAATGAATGCAATCGCAACGGGCATTTACTTGGGTGTCTCTGTGACTGATCACAGTTGCAAGCCCAACGCTGTGGCAACTTTTGAGGGAACGACATTACACATTCAAGTTACCGAAGACATGGAGTGCTTAGACTGGTCAAAGGTAGGGACGGAAATTAAAAAAATAATGTGTTCTACTTACATGCGACTTGCTTGCAGATCTTCATTAGTTACATTGACCTTCTCAACACACCCGAACAGAGACGTCAAGACTTGACTGACAATTACTTCTTCTTGTGTATCTGCGCCAAATGTGTTGATCCGCAGGAGTCAATCGAAATGAATGCGGGCGTGTGCCCCAACAGGAACTGCACAGAAATGCTGAACATGTCGCTTAGCAACTGTCCAAAGTGCGGAGCCGGCGTCAGTCCCAAGCATAGGAGTGCCTACAAAGAAGTCATGAGTCTGACCAAGAGCCATTTGGAGGACATGAAGGAGACGACTTGTAAGTTGCTACCAACTGTGAACTGTGACATTTACTCATCCTCGATTAGATCTTGACATTTGTAAGATGTGCTTGGCCAAACAAAAAGGAGTGCTGCATCCGCTCAACTTGTGGCACGTGAAAATGCTCGACGCAGCTGTCGAAAGTGCATTTGCAGTTAAGAAATGGACGGATGTATTAGAATTCGGGCTTCAGCTTATTCCAGGGTTTAGGTAAACATTGCAATTATGTCACAGTATTGGTTTATGGATCGGCTTCTTGTAGGAAGTACTACGGCGGCTGGAATCCTCTGCTTGGGCTGCTCTACGTGAAGGTGGCCAAACTTCAAATGTACGAGGGCTTTCTAAAGGAAGCTCTTCACAATCTAAAGGAGGCCATGAAGATTATCGAAGTAACCCACGGCCGTGACCACAGTCTGTTTCGGGAGCAGTTAAGCCCTCTGATGCTGCAGCTTACATGCGAGCTCGCCGACAAGTAGATCTTGACATACTGTGTACATTTGTTAACTTTTTCAACATAAATATTTATATATACAAAAAGACGTGTTTTAACAATCAAAAAATCGAGGCCAGGGCGTCGGCACGCCGATCGGTGTTCTGGAACAGAGCGCGTATTAGGTGTTTGATCTCGTCGGCTTTGTAGTTTGCCGTCAGAATGCCGTGTCCCTCGCACCACTGCTCTGTGATTTGGATCAGGGACGCACCAAGGATCATTCGTAGCTGCTCGAGCTTCATCCACGACTTGACGTGGATGATTTGATGTTTGTCCTAGAGAAAGATACCATAAATGGGCTGCGGTATATATAAAATGGCAACAACATACCTTGAAGAGCGTGGGTCCCTTCTCCAGAATAACACCGATCAACTCGGCCAACTGATCGCCAACCTTAGCTGAGATGTCCTCCTTGAGCATGATTTTCCGAATTATTTCTGAACAGAAGTCGTTCATAAGGCCGCATATGGTTTTGTTATACCCATCATCGGGCAGTATGTTCTGCCAGACGTTCTTAAGCAGCTCCAATTGCCTGAGGCACTGGTGCACAAGTTTCTGCGGAGCGATACCAAGTGCAGTTATGGCATCGGACAGATCTAAAAAGAAAATACCACGCTAAGTCATTTGAGTTAAGGATCCTGAATGGTTTCTAACCGAAATCCTGCAGTATTCCCATTAGCAAAGCCCTCTGCGTTCGTATTTGACTGTTAAAGTGTTCAGTTGCGAGACTCTGAAGTGATTTCACTAGCGCAGCAAACGATGCGATGCCTTTGTTCGAGTTCTTTGTAACCCAATGGGCCAGAAACATGGTATTGTTGTAAAACAAGGCCGACTGCTGGGGGATGTTTTGCAAAAGTTTCTCATGATGCCTAGGCACCTCGGCGACGTAGCGATGGATAATATATGGAATTACCGAAACTAACTGTTCGCTGAGGTCGCCATCGACAGATCCTGCTTGGCGGATGATTTTCTCCATCAAATGCACAAGCTCCTAAGAGAAAAGAATGGGTCAGTCACATGTGTTTGTATGGGATTAGTTAACGCACTAAAATACTCTTGGACACCATGCAGCGTGGGAAGAGGAACGGGTTATCGGCCACATCTTCAGGACTGTTCTGCTCAGCAATGAGCGTCATTTCGTGGAGATCTTTGCGCATAATATCCACGGCACTGTCCATGATACTGCCGCAAAATTGGTTTCGAAACAAGTTATCTATTTTCTCTGTAAACTCGACCAACGCTAGGTCAGAGTTCTCGTCAATCAATTGCGACTCGACGAGGAATTTATGAAAATTCAACACATCTTCGGCTAGGGTGGACTCCTGCATCTCGTTCATCGTCTCGGGAATGGCGTTCAGCAAGCATTCGTTAACAACCAAGTGCAGCAAGCGCTCCTTCAATTGGTCACCAAAAATATTAAACACATGCAGTGTGTCGGACAGTTGAATGTTCATGTGCCCGAGGCAGAGTATCAGCATTTCAATGTTTTTAAATACGACTTTGTAGTTTGGCCTCAAACTCTTGCCCATGTCCTTCAAGCTGTACGACAGAGAAAGCTGGACAAAGTCCGGGCTAACATCATCACGAAACGATATGGACACTGGTTTCATCACAATCGGCTCAAAACAGTTGTCCAACAGAAACTCGCACATCTTCTTGGGGTTGTAGCGGGCGTTAAACAAAGCCAACACGGTGTCCTGTAGCTGATTTTCATCCTTGGAGATCTTCAGTGTCACCGACTTGGTATTTTGGAAAGCTTTCTCCGCAAATTGAACCAGCCGATCAAAGCACTGTTTCATGTTTTGCAGCAGCATATCGGACTCTATGCGACATTTCACTTTTATTATCTGATAGCATTCCAAGCGACTGAAGACTTTGTCGCTCGGATCATCAATCAGGTTCTTCAGTTTTCCAACAATGTCCATAACTATGAGATAATCCTTATTGCTCTTGGCTTCTTCCAAGCTCTGGAAGAGGTCATCGATACGAAGGATTTTGCACGACACCTTCAGCCCAATAGATATCTCCTTCAGTTCGTCGATGTACTGTTGGAGGTCTTCGTTTGCCTCGCAAATGGCACTCTGGGTGTCTCCTTCAACGTTTTGAAGGAGATATTCCACCTGCAAATGATTTATTTATAAGACGAATGTAGGTTTGCTTTTTGTACTTGCCTCCTTGATGAGTGCTTCGCCCTCCTCCAAGTACAGTTCGCTGCTAGATAGATCAACTAAAAATTCGACGTAATTTGTTTCGATGTACGATTTTATCTTCTCTTGATATCTCTTGATTTCGGCAGTAATTTTTGATATTTTACGTTTAGTATCAATACTGTCGCTGTCGTTAAGGACTTTTATTATGTCCTGTGAAATACTTGTCGACATTTTGGCGAATAATTTCTGTTAAATGGCACAAAACTCCCAAAAAATTGAATATTTGTCAACGAATTCAGTTTTTTTTTTGACAGCGCACCGTTGTTTGGCGTTGAAAACAAACGGCAGTTTGGGCGGTTGAATAGAAATTGAACGTTGAATGCTGTCGGGTGTGTCCGTTGATCAAACTGGGTATTTCGCTCAGAAATAATTATTGAGAGAAAAATTGCACTCAATACTCTGTTCGGTTTTTGTTCATGATAATTTGATGATCTACATCCTTTGTTAAAAATGAAAGCGCCATTTATTTTAGACCTCCATTTTCTTTGTTTCAACTGTAGATAGATAACCTAATTTCCTGGTGCAGAGCAAACTACAGAAAGGCTATGTAAATCGGGCTTAAGAGATCGCCAGACAAAAATGTTAAATGTGTTCAAGAAGCATTTTCAGCAGCCGCTTAATGGGCACCATTTACAGAGATTTTTGGCCAATTCAACAACTCTGAGCTGTATAATAAGATTGGCCAAATTAACAGTGACCCAGCCGTCAGCTTTATACAGCGCACTTGGTCTGTCCAACTGGAAGCAACGCGAGCATTATCGCAGATTATATGAGATGAGATGAGCAAAGTATGCGAATATACAAATTTTCAACAAACATCCTAAAATGAATTATTTCCCTCACTTAAATAGTTCAATTAAACACCTCCTTTCTATTTATTAATACTCGTATAGTACTCCTCTTCGAGATCATACAGATCCATTGCCATTTCGTCTCTCAACTTCATCAGCTTCTTATCACACTCGATCTGCGTAGCTCGAAATAGCTGTGAGTTAGACGTTATTGCTTCGTTTACCGAATGGAAATCGTTAAGAATAAGATACTGCTTGATGTCGGACACCAACTTCATCAGCGACTCTCCCGCACGCACTGTAATTAAAGGCAGTTAGCACAAATAGTTTACAGAAATAACTTGAATACTAACCAATATTGGCAGCTCTCACTTGCATTTCATACGTATCTTGTTCACATTGCGTCGTCTTTGATATTTGAGAATCTCCCTCGCCTCTGGCCAGTTTGACAATTTCTATAAAAATAAATTTCAAACTTCAAACCACATCTCAAACTGCAGTCGCATTTAAAAACAAAATTCCCCTTCCAACGGTTTTCATTCCACGTTTCCTAAAATGAAGTTTCATTAACATAGGGAAAAACAAAAATGTATAATCTCTCTCAAGTGCCCAATCGTACACGTCATTGCACTGTGAATCACAATAGTATTAAATGCATATAAAAGTTTAAAAATTAACAAAGCAACCGCATACCAAAGTCACCTGTGCTGTCGTTTAGATTAAATCTTGCGAAAGTGTTTACATATTTCTGTGCAAACTACAAAACAAAATACGATGGGTTTAACAATTTCATCACTGCTGGATCGCCTGTTTCCGAAGCAGAATATGCGTATCGCAATGCTTGGACTGGACGCTGCTGGAAAGACGACAATTCTCTACAAACTGAAAATAGGCGAAGTTGTGACAACAATTCCAACGATTGGCTTCAATGTGGAGACAGTGGAGTATAAGAATATTAAGTTCACTGTCTGGGATGTTGGTGGACAGACGGTTATCCGTGGAATGTGGCGGTACTACTTACAAAATTGTGCGGCACTCATATTCGTTGTGGACTCGACCGACCGAGAACGAATCGATAAAGCCGAATCAGAATTGTCAGCGATGTTGGAGTCAGACGAGCTGCGGGATGCCGTGATACTGGTGTTTGCCAACAAACAGGACCTACCGAACGCATTGAGTCCAACAGAATTGGCTGAGAAAATGCGGATGCCCTATCGAAAGCATGAATGGCATGTTCAGGGAACTTGCGCTCATTCGGGAAATGGACTTTATGAAGGGTTGGACTATTTGCAGCGAATGTTGTCGAAAAGGAAATAGGAAGCGTGTGATATTTTGTTGTAGAATAAAGATAGTATAAAACCTGAACAGAAGAGTTTAATTTTGTTGTGAAATTCAGAGGCATGTTTCCGATTTACCTTCAAAATTTTCCAGCATACTTTTGACATCATCCTTCAGCCTGGTGTTGTACGATTTCAAAAGAGCCTCCTTCGATTGGGGCAGAGCTCTATTTGCACTCATAACTACGTAGTTCTATATATATTTACAAAAGGAAATTGGTATAAGCTGGTTAAAACTTTCGACAATATTTTTTTAGAATAAACCCCGACGTAAACAAAAGTGACGTCTTTCGGTTTTGGGTCAGCGGGAAATGTCAATAAAGTTGTAATTTTTCTATTTCTCCATAGAGGAGCTTGTGTCAGTATAAAGACTTAGGGGTTTCTCTCTATTGAGTTTAAATAAACATCGTTGGCACTCGTTGCTAAAAAGGAAGTAACGCAAAGCAACGCAATGCTTTCCTAGATTCCTTTGCATTTATGATGCACCTTTTAAATTGAATATTTATCTCATCAAACCAAATAAATGTGCATCTGCAATGCGTTCGGTTTCTCTACCATTTGACTAGGATTTTGTTTACGAATGACGTCTCGTAATGAAAAAAAAATAGTTCGTATGACTTTGAAGTTACGTGACATTTGTCAATACAAATGTTCTATGTAGTAACAATGGGCATGTTCCAATACCTTGTTTATGTAAGGCGTCAACTAGATTTGTTTGGACTAGGTATACGAACGCGTACAAATTGGCTAGTCAACTAGATGTCAACTTGAATTGGCAACTAGGGTACCAAGGTTGTTTAGAATTAGCTGGTAGGACAATAAATGTTGATTTAGTCACTTAGAGCTCGTTGTTTGTATTAATGCCAATATTTGTGTGCACGCATAAACATTTCTCATTGTGGGTGTCCATTTATTAGGACGATCAAATATAATACACCCCTTCATCAATCTGGACCACCCAAACGAGAGACAAATGCTGTCAGACTTATTAAAGCAGAAGTCCGAACATTCTCAATTACTAGCGCACATACCAGTGCGTACAAATTCAGCTTGTAGGCAAGTAGCTGGAGGTCGGCCGAACTTGGGGGTCTGACGACAGTTTTATGTTGCACCATTTAAGTCCTGTTGAAATTGCGCTAAGTAATTATCAACACTACCGTGGTGAGCAAATTGGGGGAAATATTTTGCTACGGGACCTGGTCATAAAACTGTCCTGTTGCCCAATTTTCTGACGTTTTCTTTTGCTTTGCATTTAATGGAACACTGAATTGCAGTTGAAAGATGAATGGGGACGTTCAAGTATCTAGTTTAGTAAGTCTGACAGCTCTCTGATTTGTTGTATATCGGTTTTGATTGGTCGAAATAGATCATGTGAGCAGCGGTTTCAGTTGACGTTTATGGAGGGGTAGCCAACGAATCTAGTCAAGAACTTCGTGACTGAGTACTAAGTTGATAGTTCGTATATGTGGCTGACGTAGAAAAAGTGACGTTCCCGACCAATCTAGTTTCTGCGTTCAGGTTACATCTCATCCAGACCAATCTAGGCGACTTAAGATAAATAGGTTCTTGAATGTGCCCAATCTCTGTTTCAAATTGGAGTTAATTTCTCTTGTCAATATCAACACTCACTTTGGTGTCAGAAAATTATCAAAAGCTAAAATCAGTGATAAGGGAAGGGAATTGGTGAGATTGACCTACCAAAGTGATTTATACCTTTAAGGACTAAAATATCGACACAAGGGCTAATTTCTTCCCCCATTTGTCCATATATTTAGCAACATCAATTGTTTATTATGAAATTTCAATTCAATTCACCATAACCTTCGACCCTAGATAAATCAGTTCTTATCTCCTGCCCACTAGGTGTCACCTGAAACAACTGCTAGTATTTTCCCGAACAGCTTGGAAGAGCGAAAGTGCACCGCTTTTGGATTTCTCTTAACGTGGGCCAATCACAATCAAACAAAAATGACAGCACATCAGCCAATCAAATAGCACCACGCTTAATTTTAAGGGGTAAAAATAGGCAGCCGGCTTGAAGAGAGCATTCAGTTGAATTTCATACGCCAGAGAGAAAAGAACAGTTTCAGCAAAACGCTAGCAGTAGAATTCGTGTGAGTTCCAGTGAATTTTTCACAAAATAAGCCCAACAGAAAAATTAGTTAATTCCAACTATTTGTGTATCAAAACGGAGTGATAAATTAATTTAACCATAAGTGCAACTAGACAAATCAAATGTAAGTACGAAAAACGCACATAATATTGTTTTTCAAGTGCTTAACCCATAAACGACAAACCGACCGAATTAGCCATGTTGGCAATTTGTGAAAAATGGGTGGACCATTCAATGCAGTGTGTTGGTTTTTAGTTACATTTTTCCAATATATCCTTTTCCGATTCGGTGATTTTATATTCTTTTCGATATCTACAAAGCCATTTATAAAGTTCTAGAAGAATATTTCAATTCATTTCACATAGCAACGCGTTTTACTATAATGAAAATGTGTGAGTAGCAAAAAAAGATGTGTGGAGAGATGCGACGTCATCAATTATAAAGCTTTCCTTTTTGCTCAAGTTTATTCGTTTTCTCTCTCATACACTTGGTTTCTTAGTAAAAGTAGTGCTATTGGCAAATGGCGATGGCGAATACCGTTCTTTGAGAACCCAACAAACTAAAGAAAGAAAATGTCGACGTGTCCCGCAAGCACAAGAACATTTCCAGAAATTAAATGAACGAAAGATTGCGCTTACGTTACAGTCACAGACTCACCGTATGTCCAAGTGATAGCATATGGGCGTTTGCACCATGAAAAACCGAAAAATCAGGAATACCTACCACAGTTCTATGACAAAGCACAAAGATAACGAATCTGAAACAGATATTGTAATAACAATGATTGAAGACACGTCGTGAACAACATATTATACTCTTGCAAAGTACATATACCTACAAATTTAGCTTGGACACAAATAGAGGCAGTGGGTACACGTCATTGTTATCCCACTTGTATACGCGACAGCGCTCTGTCTATTTTAGACTTGCGTACGGTTCATAACAAAATCGTATTTAATTTAATAATATGTTTGTTGCAAGCTAAAAGTTTTAAAATCGGAAAAAGTAGTTCTCCGGATTTCCATTTACTTCAATAGTTGAAAAGAATTGAGCAATTGTACCACAACTGGGTACCTATATCTGTAACCCATACGTATACGCCCTTGATTCCAGGTCGCATTCGCATCTATATATCCAGACGGCATTTAACCTTTGTCTTGATTTTTGCTTCAACATTGCTATCAACTACATAAATATTATATGCGTCTGCTACAACAGATATACCTACTTGGCTTCATGTGCCTATTCGCACCTCGCTGCTCAAAGAGGCCTATTGGAAATTAAAACTAGAAAATCTGATAGTATTTGATTTGCATCAAACAGTATTTGCTTATTTAGTGACGATGCTTCAAGTTATTTCTCATCAAATCTAATGGTGGACACCTGACTTCCAACCATCCCTCGCTCCCAACTTCGTAGTATTGTCGGTTTTTCCCTTTTAGCGTTGGCAGATATTTTTAAAGCAGGTACCTAATAAGATTCGCTTGATGAAATCACGATCAATAATCGTGTCATTGGCCGGTACCGGTCTCAGTTCGTCGATATACAGTACACGCCTTAGCGATCAACTCTATCCCTTTCCACGCGCTCTCGCATTCTCTCTTTCTATCCCCGGTCCGTCTCATAAGTCGTATTTCAAGAAGAATGTGTGTAGAATTTATTAACCGGTCAAAGAACTTTTCGCCGGATGAAGACTCATATTTTTCGATTTCTTCATTGTACATCATGCAAACCTTATTGTCCACGTATTTGGGCCTTCGCATACAGTTACCGAAAAAAAAGGTAGATTACGACAGCGCAACAGTAAAAATAGGGCTTTCGATTTGTTGAGTCACACTCGTGTTCTTGGGCAAAGTGTGTCAGCGGTGTTCTAGTTTATCAAGTGCTAATTATTTATTTGTCTGATACCGTTAGTAGTTTGAATGCCTGTCTGATGTACCTCTTTTTTTTATATTTCAGATATCATAGCTCAATATGAGGTTGTGTGTATTACTGGCCGTTGTGGCCTTTGTAGGCCTGTCCCTTGGGGAGGAGAAGAAAGAAAAGGATAAGGATATTGGCACCGTGATCGGTATCGATCTGGGAACGACCTACTCATGGTGAGTTTGAACTCGAGTCTCGTGTGCCAACGAAACTAAATCAATTTGTTTTTCCTCTTACAGTGTGGGAGTTTACAAAAATGGTCGCGTTGAAATTATTGCCAACGATCAGGGTAACCGCATCACACCATCGTACGTAGCATTCACCGCTGACGGTGAGCGATTGATTGGTGATGCGGCCAAGAATCAGTTGACCACCAATCCCGAGAATACTGTGTTCGATGCCAAGCGATTGATTGGTCGTGAATGGTCGGACGCCAACGTGCAACATGACGTCAAGTTCTTCCCATTCAAGGTAGTGGAGAAGAACTCCAAGCCTCACATCAGCGTAGCCACATCGCAGGGTAACAAGGTGTTTGCACCTGAAGAAATCTCTGCCATGGTTTTGAGTAAAATGAAGGAAACCGCTGAAGCTTACCTCGGCAAGAAGGTCACACACGCTGTGGTCACAGTGCCGGCTTACTTCAACGATGCTCAACGTCAAGCTACCAAGGACGCCGGCGTGATTGCTGGTTTGAACGTTATGCGTATCATTAACGAACCCACCGCCGCCGCTATTGCCTACGGTTTGGACAAGAAGGAAGGTGAAAAGAACGTGCTGGTCTTCGATCTGGGTGGTGGCACATTCGATGTGTCGCTTCTGACCATCGACAACGGCGTGTTTGAGGTAGTCGCCACCAACGGAGACACTCATTTGGGCGGTGAAGATTTCGATCAACGCGTCATGGATCACTTCATCAAGTTGTACAAGAAGAAGCGTGGAAAGGACATCCGCAAGGACAACCGTGCTGTGCAGAAACTGCGTCGTGAAGTTGAGAAGGCAAAGCGCGCCCTCTCGTCCAGTCATCAAGTTAGAATTGAAATCGAATCGTTCTTCGAGGGTGAGGATTTCTCCGAGACTCTGACCCGTGCCAAGTTCGAGGAATTGAACATGGATCTGTTCCGTTCTACATTGAAGCCCGTGCAAAAGGTATTGGAAGATGCTGACATGAACAAGAAGGATGTGCATGAAATCGTTTTGGTTGGTGGCTCCACCCGTATCCCCAAGGTGCAGCAATTGGTTAAGGACTTCTTCGGTGGCAAGGAACCATCCCGAGGTATCAATCCTGATGAAGCTGTCGCCTATGGTGCTGCCGTGCAAGCTGGTGTCCTCTCCGGTGAACAAGATACTGATGCCATTGTCCTGCTTGATGTCAATCCATTGACCATGGGTATCGAAACAGTCGGAGGTGTCATGACCAAACTTATCCCAAGAAACACTGTCATTCCCACCAAGAAATCACAGATTTTCTCAACCGCCTCGGACAACCAACACACTGTCACCATTCAGGTGTACGAAGGTGAACGTCCAATGACCAAGGACAATCACTTGCTGGGCAAGTTCGATCTCACCGGCATTCCACCAGCACCACGCGGCATTCCACAAATTGAAGTTTCCTTCGAAATCGACGCCAACGGTATTCTGCAAGTCAGCGCCGAGGACAAGGGCACCGGAAACAAGGAAAAGATCGTCATCACCAACGACCAGAATCGTCTCACCCCAGACGACATCGATCGCATGATCAGGGATGCCGAGAAGTTCGCCGACGAAGACAAGAAACTCAAAGAGCGCGTCGAATCAAAGAACGAACTCGAATCGTACGCCTACAGTCTAAAGAACCAGCTGGGCGACAAGGAGAAACTCGGCGCCAAGCTGAGCGACGAAGAGAAGACCAAGATGGAGGAAGCGATCGACGAGAAGATCAAGTGGATGGAACAGAACGCCGACGCCGATCCAGAGGAATACAAGAAACAAAAGAAGGATCTGGAAAGCATAGTGCAACCAATCATCGCCAAGCTCTACCAAGGCCAAGGCGGTGCCCCACCAACAGAGGAAGGCGACGACTTAAAGGATGAACTGTAAGGACCGACTGCATCTGAGCATAGTGAGACAAGAGAGATCGAAGATTGAAGGGGAGAATCATTGGAGAGAAGAACACATGAACCCCATACTCTCCACTAACGCGTTCACCAAGCAAACAATTCTCCACTAAGTTAAGGCATTTCACACAAACTAAGATCTTATGTTCTAATATTAATTTAAATTTATTTATTGATGTAGTACTTCTAAGAGATTTCTTCATTTTCTCCTCTTACTTTTCTTTTCCATTCCATCTAAAGAAACACAATACTATCAGAGATTTTTTGACTAGCAAAATGAAGAGAATAGAATTCTGTCAATAGAAAGAAAAGAAAATCGCGAAATAAAAACAATATCCCTTTCGATTTTTACGAAGGGGAGACAAACAATTAAAAAAATTGAGTTGATTTCATTTGTGGTGCCGTTTAGTTTTTTTTATCTGTTCTTCTTTAGTTTACATCAAACTCAACTCGTCTCGCTCTTACAACAGTGCACAGCAGAAAGTAGTTGTAACCTACGTATATTTTTTTGACTGAACTTTTTAATAAATAAATATAAATCGAAATACCAATAAAAAGTAAAAAATTAATTATAATGCATAGTGGAAATAAATTATGAAGAGAGGTATGCGTAAGAGATCTCCATGTTAATTTGGAAAGCAAAGACGTAGACCGGTGTATGATAACTTTTTTGTAAAAAAAAAAATAAACGATAGAAAAAAATCGTCTGCAGTGTTTTGTGTTGTTGCCTAGGGAGCGGAGAAGACTGACTAAACAACGATTAAGCTTCATCGCTCGGTGGTAGGTGCTTGGTCCACTAAATGCAGATTCCTGACAGCGGGAAACGATAGTACCTTTCGGAGGGATATTCATAGAGTAGGGGGGCTGTTCCCCAATGCGCGCGGATCGCTTTCGATGGCGGATTTGAATTTTTGTATTTCCATTCGACCATCATATGGAAAGCGAAAGCACTTTCCAACGTAATTTTAAAATACAAAAATTCAAAAGCGATCCGCAGCGCATTTGGGAATAACCCCCCCCCAGAGTTTGACTGTCCGAATTTAACTGGTAAAACCACCCCTTAATGGAGTCGGATGATGAGTTAGTGCTGTAGTTGGAAAAAGCTATAAATCCAGCCGAAGTGTCGGTTGAGGAGGTTCCTGTTCGCTGAATGAACACATCATCCGAAGTGGTCATTCGTTGGTGAAGAAGAACGAGCTGGTTGACATCGATTTAGTTGTCTAGATGGCAATAGGGAGGGACTTTTAAATGTCATATAAACGTAGGCTTGAACATCAGCTTTTCGTTCGCGAATGCTCAATACTACTGTACTTACTCGAACTCAGCTTTCCCTTCTGAATCCCTGGGCCTTTGCTACGATTGAATAACATCGTAAGCGATTTCTGGCAATATTAGCTCTCCCCAACTGTTTTTCGCATTTCTTGGAGGAATATGTGTAGCCTTCGACACTTTTCTAAGCGTTTTCCACACACTGGTTAAATTTTATATGAAAACATTCAAAATGCTCGCCCAGATTGATTTCTAAGCATAAATAATTAACAAAAAACAGATCAACACGATGCAATTCGTTTCTTTTCAGTTGAAAATTTTTACGAAAACGTAAACAAACTACACTAGTTGTCAAGCTCAAACGTACTAGAATTGGTAAATCTGAATCTGAGAAAAAAAATCCAGATTCGCAAAAGTGCTCTGAAATCTGAAAAAGATTTTTTTTTGTACCAAACGAACATAAAAAGTGCTCTGACAGGGCCCAATCGAAAACCACATTAGTCTTCACACCTACGATATTTGCCGCCCTCTCCACATCTGCTGTCAATTGGTGGAGGTCCATAACTCTATGATAGACATTTCATTAGATATCTTTGACAAGCTAGGACCTGATATTCCATTTCCTTACTAGGCCAGAGAAGCAGTGACAGGCAAGTGTAACATTTTACTTGGTTTTTGGTTGATTTCGTTATGAATGTGTAGCGGAGTCGGGGTAGACATGGACAAAGTCCTTTGCTGTGTCAAATTTACCGCTCCTGTTGTGTGTTCATTCTTGTTGCCATTCCCAGGTAAACCCATTTCTGGCGTGTCTGGTTCAGCATACGCTAATGTTTCCAACGTCATCAGCCTAGGTCTAGCTTCTCACAGTATTGGGTATTTCATTTTTGGGACTGATGGGGATCTACAATTTTATGCCGAGTCCAAACGGCCAATTGAGAGGACGTACGCGAGATGTGGCGCAGTGTTTTGCGGGGATCGAGCCTGGGAGCTTTCGCTTAGTAGTCCAACACACTAACTACTAAGCCACTCCGCTTATCCAAGTACGTCTTGCACTGGAAAGTTTCGCCTCTGGTGTTTGGCACTATTTCTTCAAGTATGATGTTGAAGGAACCGCATAACGGTCCAGATTGTTGAGATCCTTTCCGACGTAGATGGATCGGTAACCGTTCTTCACCTTCTTTTGGCAGGTATACCATAACTCTGCATATTTTTTTCCAAAAATGCTGTCATATGCAGTCAATAAATAATAAACGAAGGTATCGCTCTCTGCAGGATCCGACGCAGTAAAAACAATCAAAAAATTCTATACTTACCAGGCTAAAAACCGCACTCACAGAAGCCTGCTCGTTGATAAATAGTTTAAGTCCTTCACAAAGTATAATAGACAGGATCGCGCAAGTTAAGAAGACGGATATCGCAGTAAAGATGGCCGCTTCATAGCGTTTTCCTATGGCTGGGGGTTTGCTAGTTGCCGTTGTGAAAACTAGCAAATGAATTTCGATCCTTGGAGTCGATGTATAGACGTCTCTAACAGTTGATAATAACGGAGTGCGTTGAGTCAAAGGAAACGTGATCAAGGTTTTTGAAGGTTTAGATTGCGGGGCGCACGCCCTACATAAAACAGGCAATGGTATCGGAAGCACATTTGGTAGTTTTTCGTTCGCTCTTTGATGATGTCTGCCGTTGTGTGTGTGGATTTAAATTTGACAACTCCTGACGCCACAGCGAAAGTCGAAAGCGCCTCCCTCCGGTTTGCCTTTAGCTTAAGTTCATATATTGATGTGATGTTGCTTTCCAGTCTTTTTTTGGGGTTAAAGTTGCGGTTTACCCGACATTCCTTAAAAGTTTGTTGCGGGGTTCTTAAAGGCACAGTTTAGTAATTTTACTTGGCAAGTGTATTCCAGGCTGGTGCTATCGAATTTAATCTCGATGCGGATTATTTTCAGACCTCTCTTTAGGTATCGGAAGCTCAACACTTCCAGCAAAAGCCTGCCATTTACAAAAAATTCTTTCTCTGACCCAGGCGCTTCCTAATAAGTTCTGAAAACTCGGCCCGAATTACCGCATCGGTGATGGAGTACCATTCGTGACCTTCATCAGGGAGGTCGCACGTCGCTTAGATTAACCTTTCTCCATTGATACAATAGATCTTTTACGTTGCAGTGTTAGCCAACTGGGGATGGGACTTATTAAAAAAATAAAAATACCTGACGGAATTTGTTATTATTTTGCATGTAAAATCCAGTGCGGTATTGCTCGTTCACGGATGCGGTAATTCGGCCCTGCTTTTAGCAGTCCTGCAGTGGTTGAAACTTTTTGTTTTTTGTTCGTATTTAACCCCCCAATCTGGTGCGGCAGGCTCTTTTCTGGGACCCCTTGGTAATAACCCGGTGCAGGGAAATAACTCCACGGGCAACAACTTCACATGGGAAACAACTTTACATCGAGTGGGAAATAATTTCACTTGGGATCACTGTTTGGGAGAGGGAGAAGGTGCAAGGGTGGGTGTATGCCAAGTTGTTATTCATAATGTTTAGTTAAATTATACTAAAATTCTATAAATAATTCGATTTGGTTTCTGTTTTCCAGTTAGAATAGAAAGATTCTCAAATCGTTGGTGGGAAATAATTTCACAAAATTTGTGGTAAAATAATTGCCCACCAAAAATAAATAAAAAAAGTGAAATTATTTCCCTCTCAAGGTGTAGTTATTTCCCATGTGAGGTTATTGCCCATGGAGTTATTTCCCTGCACCGTAATAGCCCCATGCGAACGGCTTCGTCCTTTGAATATTTGGCAAACACTTATGGCGTTTTCGATTGAAGAAAAGAATTGCCCTTTCTATGAAAAGAGCAAATCTAGAAGTGCTCTTTCGATGTATTCTATTGTCGTTTTCCATTGGGCAAAAAGAAGCGTCCGGAAGAGTCCGGAATCGAAAAAATCACTCCTGAAACCGTTCCATTGGCACAAAAAATACTCTTCTGGTGATTCTGAGGAGAGAATATCGCTTCTCGATTTGAAGCAGCGTTGTTATGTGATCGTATTTATCGTAAATGTTACGATTTTCGAAGGTCAATACGACGCTCCGATTTTTGCCTTTTTCGACCCAATTTTTACGATTTCGTAAATATTCTTACGATTTTTCCGATATTATACATACATCAAATACGATAGCTAAACCGAAATACGACGCGATAAATAAAATACAATTTCAGAAAAAGAACCCACAAAGATTTAGAAATGCATTTAGCACCTATAACTTTACCTTACCCGCACATCCCCTTTGCAATTAGCCGGCATCGATTACCGAGCATACCCGTTTTTTTTTGTTTGCGTGATGGGTTACCGCCTACTTGCGATGCTACGTCTATGTTATTTCAAATTGGCAATGGCTATATTTCCTTTTGAATATTTGCGTTGTTTCTTGCTTGTGTCACGGTTGCCACTTTGGTAATTTTTTCCAAATTTAGTAATTTTTTTTTGCTTTTGAGTTTTGGTAATTTGGTAATTTTTATCTGGTTTTGGTAACTTTTTGAGCAGGAGCACCAAAAATACGAGCTCGATGTCAATTCATTTAAATGCTGCCTTACTGTTTCTGAGTGAAAGCATTGCATTTGCATATGCGTCAGCACCATCCATGTAAACCTATTTTGTTCAAAAAATTACTGAATGCACTCATTTTCAACTTTTGACAGAATAATGGTGAACTTCGAAATATTTTTGTTATAAGAAAAAATGCTCGGAAATGGTAGAAGGTAGCTGGTAATTTTGTGCACAACGTTGTTGAAGTTGTTTAATTGATAAGACTGACAAAGTTCCTACTACGTTCCTTACTGAGTCTTATGTTTTATAAATGTTTGTTTTTAAACAACCAATTTTAAAAATCAAATAAAATAATTTGAGTTTACAAAAGAATGCTTTTCGTCAGTAAAAGTATTTAAAGTAGAAATTACTATTACATTAGTAAGTTAAGTCTTATTTATTTTATTTTGTAAAGTTGTTGTTTAACTACTTAAAGACTGACTAAGTTCCTACAAACCTATTGTACCAAATTAGATACTTTAAAAGACTTATGTTTTTTTTTGTGTTTTAAAAATGTGTGCTATAATAAATAAAAATAATGTGCTAGGAACTCTACACTTTTTTTTTAGTTTCTCTGAAGACTAAGCAAATGGAAGTTTTTACACTGTCATGCCGTTTTTTTATATTATGTTCGCAAATCAGAGAAAAAAGTCTTAGGATAGTGATAAGGCATTTTCACATTGGCTCAAGACTATATAATACCCTTACCCTTTTACTTTAAACATTGCAGATTGGTTGATAAATCAAAACGGTTAATGTAATGTGTAAAATTTTAAAATCAATTACTTTTCTTAAGGAATATGAGTCCTTAACCCCTTACCATGGGGATGTGGAGTTTTATATGGGGTAGAATTACCATATATAAAAAAAATACTTCAATAGACTTCGGAAGGTATAAGTTTTATTGGTATGAAAGTAAATACCTACTTCTGAATTTAAATTTGCTTGAAAGCGACATAAGCTTTCGATTTGGCAAAAAGATACATTTTTTCAGAAAAAAATCTCCTTTTTTTTGATCGAGATTACTTTTCATAAAAAATAGATCTTATTTTTTTTTTCTTGTCTGAGACACTTTTCAGAAATCTCGATTTCCTTCTCAGATTTACACATTCACTCATACCAATGTGTATGGCACACAGACGGCGGTTTATCGTTGGAAGGATTGTTTTTTTTTTTAACTGAATTATTCATTTTACGCGTATGGAAACGAGTATTTATATTAAATTATTTCGAAATGCGTTACTATAAACGTGTTACTAAAAACGTGGAAATTGATTTCCAGGAGGTAGATACAAGTGAAAAAAAAAAAAAATCCGGCCAACCCAATACACACAAGAATCAATAAAATTTTGATTTTATGTTCGATTTGGCAGCAAAAATCTGAAATCTCAGATCAAAATCAAAATCTGAAAAGCCAAATCGAAAACGACATATTTAAAAAATACTAATAAAACACCAAGCATCTTAAAGATCAAACTGTCCGACTTCTCGAGCATTACAAAAAAACATTCATATTAAGTGCAAAATGACCTCTATGCTCTTAAACGCATTTTTTGTACTCGTAAAATTAGAAAATACGACAAATACGATTTTGAATCGAGAAAATATACGATTCTGAAACAATATCCATAACAACACTGATTTGAAGTCAGAATCCACTCAAGAAGCACTCACACAAGTGTATTTTATGTATTTTATACAAGCCAGCTGACAGCAGCCGCAGATTATTTTTTGGCATTTCACCAATACTTTTGTGGATTCTTTCAGAAGCAGTTTTGTTGTTCCATTGGATTTCAGAATGAGTGGATCCCCGAGTGAAACCAATGGAAAACGACATATATGTTTCATTGAAAAAAAAAAGTGCACTTCCAGGTCAATTCTTAACACGACAGAAGTGTCCGGAATATTTTTACAGAATTGCCCTGAACATACTAACAAAATGTCAGATTGAAGTGTTTGTTGTATTATTAGAAACAAATTTTTCGCTATGTGATCCGAAAATATACAATTATGCGTGCAAAATGTAAACTTAAATTGAAATATATTGATTTGGCTGTATTTATTATTGCAGAAAACAAAAAAAAAGTAGCAACAGAAAACCAAATCTCTCATATGGTGTATACCACTATTACAAAAGTGCTCGAACGAATTTCATTGAAAAGAGCAATTCTGAATTTCGGGGCAATTCTCTCGGATCTTCAATCGAAAACACCATTATTTCTGCTACGTCCGAAGATCTTCACTCTGCTGCCAAACACTGACTCAGTAGGTCTGTTCCTTTACTTTTAAATCTTACGAATTTTTACTAATTCTTACGAATTTTTACTCAATGCCGTTCCTTAACTCGAAAAATTAGTAAAAGAGAGCATCATCGAGAGAGCAAGAAATTACCCCTCCACTGAGAATCCGAATTTTTACTCAACAAATTTCTTGGTGTAAGAATTGACAAAGCTGTCAATTAACAGCTGATTCGAAATTTGTTGTCTTATTTGACATTTGTTTTGATTTCTTGTATATTCAAATGGTAACAACAGGCGGAAAAATAAAATTAAATGTCCCCCTTAGATTCTTTTGGTGGCGACGAAATTCTTCCTCGCTGTAAGGAGTAAGAAAGGACAACCTCCTCCACGTAATTTTTAATGATTGTAGTATAATCAGTACAAGCTCTTCCATATACTCGGATTCATGAATTCGATTAATTCCGAATCACTTTCATCGCTATGTAGATAAATCAACTAATTTTGTTTGTAAATTAGCCAATTCTTCAAGATTATACAATATTTTAACGGCTTTTCGTACAACTTTTTGAATTATATATCTGTCGTTTTTCATAGATTAATTTTGGTGGGGGCAGTACCCCCATATATTTGGCTTAATACAAGCTAAGACTTAAAACTATGACGCTTAAAACTATGACACTTAAAACTAGGACATGGAAAACCTTAAAACTAAGACTTAAAGATAGGGGGAATGGTGGAGGAGATGGAGTTTGAGGTGGGCAGTGCTGCGGTTGAAATCGAAAACAGAATCGTTAGAATTAACCTCTCGCAGCATACGGGAGATTGGTTCATTGGAGCCATATAAGGTATGATGGGTTGGTAGGTAAAAGAGACGTGGGCAACGTAAATTACGGGGGTTTGTGTTAAAGAAAATAGAGTTATAGAGAGACGCACAATCAACGGAGCCAGAGAGAAGTCGATAAATGAAAAGAATGTCTGCAGCGTCCCTGCGTTCCTCAAGGGTATTCAGGTTAATGAGATTGAGCCGGTCTATGTATGGTGGCAAAATGAAAGGATCGTCCCAAGGCAGACCTCGAAGAGCAAATCGAAGAAAGCGGCGTTGGACATTCTCAATTCTATGCTTATGAACTTGATGAAAGGGAGCCCACGCTTGACTAGCGTACTCAAGGAGGGGGCGAACAAAGGTGATATAGAGGGATCTGGTCACGTACGGGTTCGAGAATTCTTTAGACCATCGCTTAACAAAGCCGAGTGATGAGTTGGCCTTTAAGATAATATCCTCAATATGCGAACGAAAATTTAGCTCCCTATCGTACAATATGCCAAGGTCACGCAGAGATTGAACTAGAGAAATTGGGTGACCGTGGAGAAGGTAGAGTCGGCGAGGGGACATGTTGCGCTTTCGCGATAGGGTAATGGATTGACATTTGGGGATGTTAAGTTCTAAGCAATTTTTAAGGCACCAGGTCGAAAAACGATTAAGGTCTAGTTGAAGGAGACAGGAGTCTTGAGGTGAAGAGATGATTTTGAAGAATTTAGTATCATCTGCGTAGAGAGAGAGAGACGAGTGTTTAATGACCTTCTCAAGATCATTTACCGTAAGGATAAAGAGAAGGGGACCTAAATGGCTGCCTTGAGGGACACCAGATATTGCTAAGAAGGAGGACGAAAGTACGGACCTAAAGCGGACGCTATAATAGCGGTTAGCAAGGTAGGATGATATCCATTTTATCAATATAGGTTCAAAGCCAAGTTGTGGTCTACGCGGCTCCGTTGGAGGTGTGATATTCTTTTGGAGTGAACAAAGTTTCCAAATGCCGTAAGGTCTTCCACTACTTTTTGTGGCGATATATTAAAAGACTCGTGGAACTTGGTGTAGATGTTCCTTAGACTGGTAAGGTCGGTAGGGAGACCTTCCTGCTGGATTGAAACCATGACGCTAGTTTTTGTCTTACCCTCGTAGCAAACCGAGTCAGATTTGTCATGAAGATATGCAAGAAAGAGACGAGTATTTTCGTAAGTCTTTTTTTCTCTAAGCCTAGAGAGCGCATATCGACATTCTGTGGAATCGAGGGTTTGCTGGGTTAGTTTAACAAGGGGTGGCAAAAGGGGATCGAGAAATGGGATAGTAGTGGTGGTCGTTGTAGGGGAAGGGATGGACGAAGAGGAAGGGGATAAAGAGGATTTGGCTGATGTATTGGATAAGTCATTAGATGTACTAGATGTGGGATTTATAAAATGGGAACTAATGAAATTTGGGTACTTAGCACCTGTTGTTAAGTCAAAACTCGGAAAAGAATTATTATTATTATTATTATTCGAGGGTGATATAGTAGATGGGGTAGAGGAGATGGTGTTAGATGCTGGAGTAAGTTTAAAAGAGACGCGGTTACGCGGGGCCTTAGATGGCTTAGAAATATTTAAAGAAGAAGAGGGTGGGTTGTTAGGGATATGGGTAGGAGGGGCGAAATTAGGAAAAAGTTTGGTTTTTAGGCTCCAATTCGGGTCAGGTTTAGGACGGGAATTGGGAACAGGTTTTGGTATCTTATTACTAGTTTTATTATTATTATTGGAGGGGACAGATTTTGATGACTTATTACTAGGAGCGTTGGAAGGCACGGATTTTGATGATTTATTACTATGAGCGTTGGAGGGCTTTTCCGTCCACTTGCATATACTCATCTTCCCGAGGTTAAGAATATCACCAGCAGACCTTAGGAATAACCATTCATACTTAGTGGGGAGGTCTAATTTAAATTTGCGGTTACCTTTATGGTTAAACATTTTGCATTGGCTGATAGTGATGCCAAATCTTTTAGTGAAAAATGTCTTAATCCAAGAGATATCTGCATATTGGGGGGCGCCTTTGATGAAGAGAGTGGTGAGGTTTTCAGACTCCAGTTTATCGAGTCTGTCTTGCCAATCGGAGGGTGTCCACGTAGTACCAAATTGTTTTATAAGCCTGCGTGGAGCAGCGGTGGGGGGAGCAGGCAAAGTAAGGGGTGCAGCAGGCGATGTGGACGGTAATGGTGTGGGCACTATTGATGATGTTTTAGGAGATGCTATTGTAGTGTTAATAGTGGTTGTTGTTGTTGCTGTAGTCGTCGTTGTTGTTGGTTGAGGAATGGGTGTAGTTTGGTAGTCTGTACTTTCATGGATTTCAGCGAGTATTGATGTATTGTATACGGAGCTCGATTGTGGCTGAATGAGCTCTGGTATGAAATCAATCTTGTTTGAAGTCATTCTAATATTCTCATCAATATCGCCCATAACTACACGAAAAGCAGCAACATCGTTACTAATATCATTGATTTTGCTTATTAAATCCAACAATAGTGGATCGACGGGTTGATGAGGTGGAGCAGTTGGCTTTGATGGGCTTTGTAAGTACGTATCCAGGTAAGAGCGAAAGGAGTTGAGATGATCATCGATCGTTATTAAATGCGGGTTCAGAATTGCATTAATATCCGATTTAATGTCACTTTTTATGTTCAAAAATTTGGAATTAAATTCAGCCGGCGATTTTTTTGTTAATTCACTAAGACTTGCCAGCTGTTTGTCTATATTTTTGAACTTCGTTTTACAGAAGGTGGTGGAAAGATCTATGCTGGTAGATATTTCTTCTACACACTTGAAAAGATCGTCAAATTTTGCAAGTTGGGTCACGATATGCTTGTGAAGCATTTTACACTCGGAGGAATTGGCGTTAAGGGTGTCACTAACACATTTTATCGCGAGCATTACATGCGAAAGGGAGATGCCCTTGCACTCATCGCAGAAAAAAAGGAAATTGTTATTATAGTCACTTAGGTATGTAGTGGAGCGCTTGCTTAACCCGGTGCAGAGAGCATGAAACGATTTACCGCATAGACCATTACATTTCACCCAGTCAGCACTAAGGTCTTGCGATGATAGCACACAAACAGAATTGCCACACTGCTTTGACATATTAAAACGAGAGGTGGGTCAGTTCTTTTAAGTAGGTGAAGGCAATGACCAAGAAATAGGTGTTCAGGGAAAAATTGCAAGTAAGCAAATAAATTAAATTGGAATTAAATAAACTCGCGCAGCGGGAGCAGAAGAAAAACACGTCCGAACGGTTGGAGGTACGAAACGAAAAAAAAACGATTACTACAAAAGCGTTCCCTAACTTTTTCGTAAGTGCATCTCTCTGTGAGAGAATTTATCCCTACCACAGCCATTTTGACAGTCTTTTCCATTCTTACTACAAAAGTAAGGGAACAGACCTAGTATGTGTCCATGTCCCGTCTTTTCTCCCAACACAGTGTACAGGTGTCGTCGTATCAGGCCCATCTAAATGAATGATTCGAAATGAGATACCCTCCGCAGTACTAATAACCATTTTTTCCAAATTTTTTAAGCTCACAATGGCGAAATTTTTTACATAAAATTGCATGTTGTGATCCACAAAATATATAAGGTGAAGGTTGAAAATGATTATTAGTAGGGCCCTATGTTCAAGAAAATGGTTCTTGTCCCAGACACCTATCAACTGAGCCCGTTTTCCAAGCGAGCTTTGACTTTGGACTGAACAACCGACGACGCTTTTTACTCAGTGTAACACACCCACCACACAAACGATGGGTAGGTGATAATGAATTTGGTTATCATTGTCCACTCCACATAAAAGTTTGCACTGATGATACCGAGGATGATACTCTTCGCCCGCGGGATCTTTTCTTCAAAAAATGTAGTTCCAAGTTAGTCCTGTTTCTTGCTACACCCCCATAAATTATTCGCCACTGCTAAGTCTGATCCAAAAAGTAGTAAGGACTGAAATTTAGCGAATGCGCCAAATCTTGGAACGCTGTCCCCAAATACCGACCTATTGTCCCTTTTCGGCGTACCAGCATTTAAGGGAAACGTTACCTCTGAAATAGCTGACTGTGTGTAACTGCACATTGCAACCATTTGTGACTTTAAGAAACACTGATGATGATTTTGCATCTAGAAAACCGTTAAATACTGCCCAACATTTTGAGTGGCAAAGCGAGCAATCTTAAAAACAAAACACCGTCCTTAGATGTATATATATTTTTTTCTTTTTATTCCAAATGCGATTACTCAGAATGCATTCATTACAAACGTTTGTCTATATTTTTAGTAGGTATGTATTATAGTAGGTTCACCGTCTTCGGTAAAATAAACAGTTGTTCCTTAACATTTACTTAATCTACTGGGGGTATGCAGCATTTTCGTCCGAGGTTTCACTTCTTCTCGGTTATCTTCTATGGATTTATATAAAATATCAAAAACGTTTCCTTCAAACGTGATGTAGTGACTGTGAGATGATGTGCTGTGGGCCGTCGAATTGAATAATTTCGAGACAGTGTTTGGGAGTCGTCTGTGAAAATGTACATTGGGATGGAAACGTAACAGTGAGTCAGTCGTTAACTGTGTAGAGTGCTGTTAAAGTTTAACTCATCCGGCGGGACACCTACGAATCAGATCCGGGTCGGGTGAGCCCACCGACTCTCTCAGAGAGGTAAGGGAAATGCATAAATGAAACTATAGGAAGGTATAGATGAGATGACTTGAATTTGGGAAAGCACGAAGTGAATGTGAATGTGTGAGGAGAGTGTCCTTTTCGTAATACAGTAGAAAAAGATTTGTTTCTGAAAATTTACAAGCGTGGCCAATACAAAAATCACTACGTTCTCCATTCTTTGCCTATACAATATATAATATATGTGTGTGTGTGTGTGTGTGTGTGTACCTTAAATACAATTTTCATTCTATATGCGATTTGGACGGTCGTGCGCCTCGCCTTCTTCGTCCTTTTGTGGACCACGCTGTGAATGAAAGAAAAAGAAAAGAAAAAAGGAAAACACACAATAAACAAATATACGAAAACATAAAAGTAAAGAACAAACACTTTTTGTTTAAGCATTCTTTTTTTTTTTCCTTTGTATTTGTTTACTTAGAAAATTTATTTAATTTGAATTTATATTTTATCGAGTTGAGGTCCAACAGTTGGTTGACAGAGAAATTCCGAAGGTCAAACCTTCGGGGCACAACAATTCGAACGGGGAAAAGAAAACCAAAGAATATTGAACAAAAGACTGGTGGAACTACCACCGAAAGAGTGGTGACAAGCAAAGGGAGTGACATCATGTAAAACTGAACAAATCACAACATTTAAAGGCGAGGGGCAACACCAACACCAACAATTATGGTTCTTGTCTCTCTTTGGTAAATGATGCCGCCTCGTCGGGAGGAGAAATAAATAGAATGGTGCTCCAGACCTGATGATTGCCCCTGGTAGCTGCTATTACTCTGCCTCGGGTTCTGGTCGGCTCAGGATTTCCTGACACAGAGCAATGTAGTCCTGAAAAGTAATTTAGTTAAAGCCGCAGTGAAGTATTTAGGTAGAAAAACGAATTCAGTTCAGAATATACCAACACATAGATTTAGGTTAGGTTAGGTTAGGTTAGCGGGTTGGCGAGACAGGGTAAACCTGCCCCGCCTCAATTAGATCGATGTAGATCCGTTGTGATGCCCTTGGGGTTCTAGGTTATTGATAATATCAACAAGGAAACAAAATTATTACACTCGATAGGTTGGGGTTTAGGACTAGCAGTTGGCCAATCGTGTGTTTACATCCATGAATGGCAATTGAGAACGGGAAGCAATGCGGAAAGAACAAGCTGCCAAGTGCAGATGATCGACTACGACTACGATTTTTGATTGTAAAACTCCTAGTGGCAGGGGGGATTTTTGGCAATTATTCCTAACTAACCCGATGTTTTAGTGGAAAACTAGATCTGCCAGTTTGTTGCAACATATGCCAGGTGGAGTCACGTTTTTCATAGGGGGGAAACCACTAGCTAACGGCGTTTAGTTGCACTCGCTTGGATTATAGGGCTATGGACCTCTACCTTATGATAGCAAGCAGCGGAACTGTGCGCTTATTGAAAAATTGCGCACTAGGCCGGTAGGACGTAAAAGTGAAACCTAGGACGCTTTAGCGGAAGCAGGACAATTGTAAATCGGTTGCAGTGGTGACAGTTTTATTTAGAAATTAAAATTATAAAAAGGGAGCTGGGGTCCTGCACATAATCGGGAAAAGGTTGGTCCACACCTGCGCAACAATGGTGTAACTTTCGCAGAGGTTTTTTGAGGATAATTCAAAGTTCAAGCTCGGGTGGGTTTGATTTGATAGACAAAGAACTACCCGCTGGGACTGCATAAGAGGCACGAATTTTCTCGTTCGTGGATGAGGCGTTTTGGATAAACGTTGGTCCATCTTTCTGTGACAGTGCTAGTGCGTCTTTAAAGCAAAAGCAGTCCAGCAAATACGAGCTTTGGCGTCCTTAAGTGTACCACAACTGAGACCATGCACCTGCTAGAAGCGGAAACAATTTGCACGGAGAAATATCATCGGATGGCGGAAAATCACTATCAGATCGAAGAACGACTTCAACAGCCTTAACTTGTGATAAGCGTGACCACATCATATTGGTAGCAAATATGTGAGATAGTAAAACCGTCTACAACATTTCGAAAGAATTGCCATTGATATGAGGACAAAACTGTGGGCCTTCTTGTTTCGTTTGAGGACACACGGTACGGACTTCAAACCCGTTTCCGGTATACATTCATCGAGTCCAGAGCCCCAGGAAGTTCAAGACAAGATACACCGAAACTTTTATTTAACCCGTCGGCAGTTGGCAACTGGAAGCAAAGTGCACGGAATCTTAGTCTATGACAAGGTGAACCGTTTCAGGCAGAGTATTCACAGTTCGAAAGTAGGGTTTATTAATTGGATATCAGAGAGAGACCTTCGGAAGAAATTTCCGTTTTCCAATGCGCTGATTGATATTTAAGTTTAAGGTTAAGGAAGAAAATAACTACTGGTGAGCATTGGTGCAAAACAGATGCATTCCTCGAAGAATTTTTTGGACTAGTTAATCTGTACGGAGGCCTCGAATTGAATTTTTACGTTTCGTACAATGAAAAACCATTTCTGCTTGGACTCCTTTGTGGTGTTGTGCATTTAAATGCCTGCTACAAAATGAATGTGCAACTGATCATCATCAAAGAAGAATCAGCACTCTTCGGATGTTGGGTTGTCGCTCTCGCGGGGCTTGTAATTCGGTGAAAACTTGTACAGTGCGAGAATGGCCCTACTCTCTATTTCGTCCTATTCGAAATAGCTTTTTCCTTCCGTTTTTTAGTAGGTACTCTGTAATAATTTCGGAATTCTGAATGCGACATAAACATATTTCATTCCACTTTCGAAATGCAGAGTAGAAAATTGTTGTTTTCGAAAAATGTTACTTTCGGAACGAGATACAGAGGAGGGCCCCAGTAATTTTAGCTTGCGCCTAGAGTCAAGGCTAAATTATGAATGGTTTGAGCTGAGAGCCCACGGTAGCTTGGGAATGCACTCTCCCATCTAGTACTCGTGAATGCGGGTGGATTTGGCTTGGGGCAGCCAACCACAAAGCCACTCTCATTCGCAATTACCATACCTACAAAACATTGGAAAAAAACCTCGAACCATGAAGCTGTAAATCTATATACCAGTCAGGAACAAATTCACTTGACAAAAGAAGGATTGTATGTAATGTAATGAAATCTGCTCGCTCAGAATAAGCAAATAACAGTTAAGTAGCTGATAGTAGGAAAAGCATTCATTGAGAAAACTGAACGCGTTTTAGAGGTGTTGTTTTACGAACACGGAACAATTTTTTTTTGACATTTTGTCATTTATCAAAGTTTGATAAGTCACGATTCACCAATGTGCGAGAAAAGTACTGCAACAAAGCTTAATATCTACCTCAGGAAAGAATATGAATCATAGGAAGAACGAAGCGGACATTCCATTGGCACATTTGAGCATATTGACACCGAGACGACGAAAACGCGCTGCTAATAGAAATATAATCATAACCTCAAATCGACTGCCTAGGCTGGCTAGTACGAGAATAGTGGGTTAAAGAAAACGTTCTTAATGACATTTCAAACGTGCTAGGTACCACCTGCACCGCAATGCGATTCTATATGAATTCATCGGACTGCCTAATGCGCATGGACAGCTCTACTCAGAATTGCTCTTTTCAATGAAATTCGTTAGACACTTTTCTACTAGTGGTAGACACCATATGTGAGATTTGGTTTTCTGCTACTTTTTTTTTTGTTTTCTACAGAAAATATGAATGTTTTAAAATGCCAAATCAATATAATTAAATTTAAGTCTATATTATCTATATATATATCTACAACAAATATTAATATTTCAATCCGACATTTTGCAAGTGTGCATTGGTGAGTTTAGGGCAATTCTCAAAAAATATTCCGGACACTTCTGTCGTGTTTACAATTGACCTGGAAGTGCACTTAAATTTTATATGAAAACATTCAAAATGCTAGCTCAGATTGATTTCTAAACATTTGTATATAAATAATTAACAAAAAACAGATCAACCGATGCAATTTTTTTCTTTTCAGAAAACGTAAACAAACTACACTAGTTGTCAAACTCAAACGTACTTGTATTGGTAAATCTGAGGCAAATCTGAGAAAAAAATCCAGATTCGCAAAAGTGCTCTGAAATCTGAAAAAGATAGCTTTTTCTTGTACCAAACGAACATAAAAATTGCTCTGAGAGCAAAAAAAGTGCTCTGAGAGCGCCCAATCGAATACCACAAGAGAACACCTAGAAATAGCACTTCTAGATTTGATCTTTTCATAGAAAGGTCAATTCTTTTCTTCAATCGAAAACGCCAGTAGTTTATTGCTTAACAAACGAGTATGCCGCGTGATTCGACAATCTTTCGATTAGAATCAGTTTAATCGAGTTTCATAGTGGAAGTAGTGCCCTTCAATTTGCACTCTTTTTTTGTTGATATTCGTGCGATTTGAAATAAGCGTAGCCTTCGACTAGACACTGGTTAAATTTTATATTTAAACATTCGAAATTGGCTCCCACACCGATTTCTAAACTTTTGGACATAAATAATTAACAAAAATTGGCCCACCCGATGCAATGCGTTTCTTTGCAGTTGAAAAATGTGCCGAAAACGTAAACAAACTCCACCAGTTGTCCAACTCAAACGCACTTCGATTGGTAAACCTGAAGCAACTCTGGGAAAGTGTTCTGAAATCAGAAAAAGATTGCTTTTTTCGTACCAATCGAACATAAGTGACCGAGAGCCAAAAAAGGTCCCTAAAAAGCCAAATCGAATGACACATAGCAAGCAAGGCAAGTTGTGGAAGGTGGCTCGCTTCGCTCGCGTCAAATTCTTTCATATTTGTTGAAAAACAATTTTCACTTTATATATAATTTTTTTACACATCCCAAACGTCAACTGCCAAATACCCACTCCAATGTTAGATACACGAGTACTCGAATGCAACAACGAGCAAAGCCGACTGACCAACTTCTAGCAATTACTTGACCTGCACAAACACTACACTCAGTGGGAATCTCAACATCACATTGATAAGTTTTATTACACCTTAGACACGCGATATAATCAGTGGCTCAAAGTTAACATTTCGTTTCCAAAAATTCTACATACAAGGTTAAAAAATAACAAAAATACTATGAAGAGGGCGCTCTAAAAAAGAAGAGTTCTATCACAAAGAGGCAATAAGGAGAAAACAAAACATAAAATAAATGCGAACAAATGAGATTAGTGTGTGATTTTTCGTATCTATCTTGTGTTTCTTTTTTCATTTTGTTGTGAACGTATATTTCTCCGAATAAATCTCGTCAAGTATATCTCTTGTTTTGTATTTCGTTTTCAAACTGAGTTTGGCATTTTGTTTTCTTTTAACATAAGTTTCTTTTTCTTTATTGTTATTATTATTGATTTTTTTTTTTTTGTTTCGTTTTTAATGTATATAAATGTAAATGCAATAAATTTGTGAGGAAAATAAAAAATATATAATTAATATTAAATGTTTTCATTTCAAATTTACCGCTCGTAGTGGCATTTTAAAGTTAGCTGCTGCTTGCAGCTGAATTTGATAAGCTAAGCTATGTATTTTGAATCCATAAAGTCTGGAAAAGGCACAGGGGGTTAGCAATGTCCTGAAATGTTATATGTATAAGTGGGGCTTTACCTTGGAACAAATTGGTTGGTGGGTCGCTTCGGACGATACTCTGGATGAACCATAAATAGCATATGGGGGAAACCAGTACCGAAGTATGCCCCATCCGTGTGATGGTGACGAGATGACTTTGGCGTGTACACATCAATGCATTTGGGGCAATATGTCTTCACCATTGCTTCGCCGGGAATATCGGACAGACCTTGAAATGGAAACGCAAACACAAATCTGGATGAGAAATGGGGTTAGAATTGATTTGCACTGGCACCCTACCTAATGGAAGCATTGGTTGACTTTCACAGTAAACGCGTGGGCAATGGCCAAAGTCTCCGGTTTGGTATTTTTCTATCATCTGAGCAATACCGCGATTTGTTAAAATATATCTACAATGAATGAGACCGTATAGCATCTCAGCTGCTTGTTCAGTCATATCGGATTGATGGGGATTATCCTCGAGTTCATCCTCTGCAAAATAAGGGAAAACTTAAATAATATTCTATAACTTTGTACGGGCATTGACACCTACCTGGTTCTAGATCAAGAATCATGTCGAGAGCCTGTCTGTAGTTTGGAACTTGTTCATTTAATCCAGTTAAATTGAACTTGTCCTGAATGTAATCTTCATCCACCTACAATCGAACAATAAATTTGCGTTAACTACAATTGTTTTCATAAATATTTAATCATTTTGTTGGACTCACCTCACAAAAGAACTCATTTCCACGAAGTCCACAGAACCATGTAACCCAGGATACTTCCTCGGAGCTGCTCATTTTTCTGCAAATCAATCTGAACAGGCTTTCGGTGAATTAAAAATTAAAAAGTATTTTCCATTAGTTTATACAGCCAAAAGTTAATCTACACAAATATTTTTATTTTTTTTCGAAAACTAGTTTGATAAAGGAAAAAAAAATTTATATGATAGCCGCCATTTTTCCCTATACTCGCGAAATTTCATTTATCCCACTTTTCCGTAGAACTTACTTTTTTCCAGTCTTCTTCTTCTTTTTTTTGATGTTCTATGAAAAATAGTTTTTTCCGAAGGGAAATTTTTATATTTCTAGGTACAAATATAATTACACGACACGTGAAACTTGCGAAATGTGATTTTAATTAATGCGGACAGCAAATATAAATATTCTTTTCTGGTATTTATCACTTGAAATACGTAATTTTCAATGAAATAACTCGACTTACCTTTTAACACTTTTGTCACCCTCAGCCACGCTTATTGAATTTCTGGTGCGTTTACATGTCGCAGTCGAAAAAACAGGGTTTCGATTGATAAGGTAGTTTGCAAAGTGTCATTAGCAGTACTGCCATATTTGATTTGGCCGTCAGATTAGACTCGGTTAATACAAAATTGTATCACCTTGAAGGGCTTGATTTTGTTTATTTATTTAGGCCTGATTGGTCATTTATGCACTTTTAATTATACACAAGTGGTAGTTTTAAGAAAATGTTTGTCGCTCGACTTATTTTAAACGATATTTCTTATCTGTCAAGGAAATAGTTCTTACTACAAGTACCTACAGTCGAAGAAATTGCTTTGTGTTTGATAACTCGATTAAGTCATTTTAACTTTTGTTATTTTCAAATATTGAATATTCGAATTTAATGAGTTTTCTATGTCGACTTGCGAAGATCAAATCATAATACAGCAAACCAATGAATGCAACATCTTCTTGAAGTAGAATTTGTCGTACAAGTTTTAAATTGATATTGGTTTTTAAACGAGAAGTAGAACTAAGCAGTGGATGTTAGTTCTTAGTCTGTCATCTTTAAAAACACCTCTATTTATTCAATGGTCACGCTATACAATTTCGAACAATCTGAATAAACCCCTTGGAATCTTACTATGGTTATTTGAGCACCCGTCATAACTTTTACTACTTTTTCCTAAGCACTGCTGCAGTTACTTCGAACAAACCTAAGCCAGTTGGCTGTCAACCAACGCCAATTTTTTGACAGTAGGTTTAAATGTCAAATTCCTTAAAACTCCGAAGCACGTTGTGGATTGTTTTTCCGTGAATATCAACCGCAATTCATAAGTTTTTTCATAGCTTTGTTATTTTTTTAATTTTATAAAAACCATGAGCGACGATGAAGTCAAAACAGCTCCTGTTAGGAAAATGTCGAAAAAAAAGTCTGCTCCACAGCGCTACTTCGATAACCCTGTTGAGGAATCCCAAGTAAAAAGGGTCAAACTCAAGCCAGAGAAAGAACAAAAATTCAAAGGTGAAATAATACGAGTCGAAAACAAAGCAAGGCCGCTTCGGAAATTTCTGAAAAATGCCAAAGCACCACTGCCACCTCGCAAGTCAAAAGTCCCAAAGGAACAACTAGAAAAGCACTCGCGCGGCCCGAAAATCGACTCGACCGGTGTGAAAACAAATTTCTTCAAGGATAAGTTGAAGAGGAGGGAGGTGTACTACGAGTATGCCACAGAACAGGCAGCTAGAACTGAGATTCTGCTTAAGGAAGATGCTGGGTGAGTAGTGAACACATTAATTCGTTGTCCTAGTCGTTACATGATTCATTGAGCAGGTTTATTGTGCCCGATGAGGGTGAACGCACGTTGGACTATCGCCAGTCGGATATAGCGGCTAATGTTGACATCACAGCGGCGTCGAAAATCTTCAAACTGAACCTCGAATTTGGCCCTTATTCGATGCGATACACAAAAAACGGACGGCATCTACTTCTGGGCGGTCGCAGGGGTCATGTCGCCGCCTTCGATTGGGTGTCGAAGCGCCTCCACTGTGAGATAAACGTCATGGAGGAGATAGCCGATGTCGCGTGGCTGCATGTTGAAACGATGTTCGCATGTGCGCAAAAGAGCTGGACGTACATCTACGATAATCAGGGCACGGAGCTGCATTGCCTCAAGCGACTATATCGGGTGAACAAACTGGAATTTCTGCCTTACCACTTTCTTCTGGCGTGTGTCAGTACGCAGGGATACGCTTCCTGGGTGGATGTATCCATCGGAGAACTTGTCGGGCACTTTAATACCAAACTGGGGGACATTCGCCTGATGCGCAGTAACCCCGCTAATGGCGTTCTCTGTGTGGGAGGTGGAAAGGGAGTTGTAACAATGTGGTCGCCAAAGGTGAAAGAACCACTGGCAGAGTTGCTTTGCCACCCAACGCCGATGTCAGCTCTTGCAGTCGACCCAAAGGGCCAGCACTTGGTCACAGCAGGTCTAGATAGGACCATCAAAGTCTGGGACATCAGAGAGCTTAGTGGTCCAATGGCGATATACAACCTGCGAATGGCCGCCAATGAAGTTGATGTTTCACAGAGGGGAGTACTTGGTTTCGCTACTGGAAATCTGTGTAGTATGTACAGTGACCTATTGGTTGGAAAGAATACGACACCTTATCTTCGGCAGCAGTGTGATGGCCACATCACCGGTCTTCGTTTCTGTCCGTATGAGGACATACTGGGTATTTCGACTGCGAAAGGCTATCAGTCAATAATAGTGCCTGGTTCAGGAGAGCCTAACTTCGACGCCCTCGAAGACAATCCATTCCAGACGAAGACCCAACGGAAAGAGCATGAGGTGCATACTCTTATGGAGAAGATTCCTGCAGAGCTGATCACACTCAATCCAAACGAAATCTCTGGAGTGGATGTGCCAACACTGAGGGAGAAGGTGGATGCGAAGAAGGGATTGTTCTTCCTGAAACCGCCGCAGATTGACTTCAAATCCAGAAACAAGATGAAGGGACGTGGTGGCTCCGTAAATGCGGCCAGAAATAAACAAATAGTCAAGGACCTGGCCAGAAAGGTTAGTGGGAATGTGGTACATGTTTGTAAAAATAAATCGCTAAACAAAACTTATTATCCTTTCAGGAATTCATCAACGATATCCGCCAACAGAAGAAGGAAGTTATGGCCGAGTCAAAGGTGGAACAATCTGAGGACTTTATTCCCCTCCAGGAAAGCAAGCCAACGGCATTGGACAGATTTAAACCGAAAAAGAAGAAATAGTGTTGTCGTAAATTTAGCGAATAAATTATATTTTCATAATGTAAAGGCCTTTCAATCGGTATTTTAGCTAGAAACTGATTTTGTGTTTGGTAGAAATTGGAGAGGTAAGCTTGTCAAATAACCGTGGTTCCTTCAAAGCGAAGTCTTCCTCTACATCTACAGTGCGTTTGTGCGCTTTTCTGTCATAAAGCGAGAGGTAGATGTCAGTTCTGAGTCTCCCTCAAAGGGAACGACCAAGGATGTTGAAATTAATTCTTAAAATTTTGTTAAGGTCAACTTAAAACTGCAGTACTGGCCAATTTTTGTCAAATTGAATAATAGACTGAAACAAAATGGCGGCCACGGTGAGAAATTGGATTTTTCCACCCAATAAAAGAGACGGGAATTTAAACGTTGATTTCCTTATCTGTGGTTGAGCCCCTGGAAAAATGTAATTTTCACTGCACCATCGTCGCGAAATTTTGCCGAACATACAGCATAAATAAGCTTATCAATTCAGCTGTTTCATTCGTAAAAATAAATGAAATTAAATAGTTGCGCACTCGAAACAAAATATAATAGTAAGTAAGGATTAAAACCCTATTGATGCTTAAGCTTTTATCTCTCTATATCTATACCTCTATTTTGAATTCCTTAAAATTTAAACCGAAAACAATTTTTTTTTTAAATATGTCCATTGCGAATAACTTATTACTTAAACTTGCGCCATTATTTATTATATTTGCTAACAAAGATTGAAAAATATTCCATTTTGCGTAAAAAAAAATAAATAATAAAAAAATGTTCATCCTGTAACCCAGTATTTATTTTTATTAATTTATATAACGAGACTCAGATAAGTAGTCATTTCAATTGATATTTTTCGTAGAAATAAATCTAGTACAATATAAATAACTTTCGCTCTCACCACGCAAATTGAGAAGAGATTGGCAGCATTGTTCGCACGACAAGGCAGCGAGAATTATCAAAATGTCCGACTTGAAGTAAGAGTTTTTTTCCTAAAATATTTTTATTAATTTTCCGCAGAAATAGTGCACGTATTTTATTAAAAATAATATAAAAATATAAACTGATAGTTGCGAATTATTGTGCGCTATTTTTTTTTGTGAAAAATTACGGAAAAACCTTGATTTTTCGAAAGAAAAGTTGCTTTGTTGGGGGTTGGGAAATTTAATGTGTGTATGCTGCGTACGTGTGAAGGGGCAGCATATAATTTAATTTTTTTTTTCTTAAGCAAATTTCAACTTTTCTACCACATTGTGAAACTTTGATTAATTTTTAACATGAATATACCTTTTCGTAGTGATGATCTATTGAATTACGAACTCGGCGATGATTTGGACGACCATGCATTGTATGGTGCTGATGAGGACGAATTGCTGTTATCTGACGATGGTAAGTTGCACAAATTGTTTTTGGTGTTTCTTTCTGTTCTGAAAGTAAACGTGTTATTTGTAGATCTAGAAAAGGACGTAACAAATGAGGAAAAATTACAATTAAAAGAAGAAGCAGAACAATGGGTAAAAACGCACATAACCGAACAGACAAATGGCACTGCAGGTGAACCAAAGACATCAGTGGAGGTGTCTTCGTCGGGCAATGCCCCAGCTCACATAGAGAATAGCACAAACCCAGTGGCTAGTGATTCAGACGTGTCAACGAGCGAAGAATCTCCAGTAAAACATCAAGCACCGCCGCCATGTGACTTTAAGCAACCAATGCAGGCGATGACAATAGCTCCGACAAGTTCAGAGGAAGTGGTCACATCTACCAATGTGGAAGATCAATCGCAAATAGACAATTCAGTTGTAAGTTCTGCAAACAGTCACACAGAATCAATGTTGCCAAGCTCCCAGGACAGTTCAAGCCTGGCAGGTACAGAATTCTCCGATCCCAGAGAAGATCCGGAGGACGAACGCGAGGAACGAACCAATATTAAGCAGGCTAGTGAGCGTGATATGGAAGACGGAAACGATTCCTCTCCTGGTAAGTCAAAGTAAAGTACAAGTTGATGAAATTGCCTCACAAGACGCCCCAACTCTTTGCAGATAAACATCACGGCGGCCGTTTCATGCATTCAAAACGAGGTCGTGGAGGCATCGGTGGTGTATCGATGATGCGTGGTGGTATGATGTATCCCGGCCAAAGGCCATTGTTGCGGTATCCCCCACACGGTGGTGTTATGGGTCCAGGTGGTGCTGGTGGTGGGTTCCCCCAATACTCTCATCATCCCAATGAAAATATTAATCCTCAAACTCTCCCAGGTCAATTTCCACAAAATCCCTATTTATCCGATCAAAAGCCTTTGCGACATACATATCCCCCGAACCAGCATCCAGTACCTGGACCGAGAATAGATTTCCGACAGCCAGGAGGCAGTTACCGGCTCCCAAATCCAAATATGTATGGGCAGGTACCACACAACGAGTATTCTGGTGGGGCAGTGCCCGCAAACGGCCTACCATATTTTGGCTCGTTTCCCCCCAATCAGCATCAGCACCAGCGCCAAATGTTTCGACCAGAGTGTCCATCCCAAATGCCTGGTATCAGACCACCACGCATGCCGTTGCATCGACCGCCGGGAATTCCTCTGCAAGGAAACCCCAACTACGTTAACTCCTCCGGTCCGCCATCACAGGGAATTCAGCGTCAGCAAATGCCACCTCAACAGCAGCTACCAGCAGCGCCTCCACCTCCCATGGCGACGTCGCAGCAGTCGGTTCGTCCGAGCAAAGTGTTGATAAACCCCAACTTCAAGGGTGGCGTCGAAGCGGCTACCAGCAAATTTATCCAAGAGACTCAGTTCATGCATACCATCAGTAGTCATGTGTCGCATTTGCAAAGCGATGAGGAGCTGCTACGGCAGCAGGAGGAGTTCATCAACAAAAATCGGCAGCACATTGAAAAGCGCCGCAACGAGAGGTCGCCCCCTCCAAGGCTGCGAAGTCGCAGTCGAGAAAGGAGCCGCAGCCGCGAGCGCAGCTATTCACCACCAAAACGTGAACGGCACTTGGAGCGTGGCAACAATGGTGCCGGTGGCAATTTAGGCGGAGGCGGGGGTGGTGGCGGTGGACTTGACAGAGAACGCGATCGCCGGGCAAATAGTCGTGACAGATACAATTCGTTCAACAGAGGTGGCCGGTTTAGGCGCAACAGTAGAGACTATGAAAACAGAAATTATGGCAAACGGAGGAGGAGTGCGTCGCCAATGCGCCGACGTGATAGAGATCGTAATGATGTAAGTCGTGTGAAGAAAATTAAACAATCGAAAAAATTTTACTGAACTCTAATCTCGTTTCAGATGGAAGAGGACGAGGAGACCAGAGCGTATCGGCTGGAAATTGAGAAGCAAAAGGCCTTAAGGGAGAAAATCCTCAAAGACAAAGAACTGCGCCGCCGAAGGGCCGCAGAAGAGAAGCACCACGAGGTAAGTTTTTCTTTCTTTTATCACTTATGAGTAGGCGCGGTTTCATTTGATTGAATTGAAAATGTATGGGAATGGGAAGTCACGAAACAGAGTAAATATTACGCCAGCATCAAGCTTTCACTAAACAAATTACAGAACGCAATTTAGGAGAAACACTTTGCTTGCTATAATGAATCACAAGAGAACTACCGACGTCTGCAACTAATTTTTAACCGAAAGTAGGATCATTTACACAATAATCAGAAAAATATTCTTTGCAATTTCAAGCAGCACTTATATTCTATGTCTCTACATCCCTACATCCTTATTTGGTGAATCTATAAAGTACTTTGGTGTCAACTAGCTCTTAGATAATTTTCCTTTGATGTTCTTGATGATGAAAAAACCTCGGGATAGTTTCCTCTGCTTTCTTCTATTCATTAACACAAGGGGTTGTAGTATTTTTTACGGTTCGAAGGGACTCAACCCTCGTGTACATTACTCGATTAATTTCTCAAAAGTCATATCATCGTTCTCATTTGAGGATAGAATTTAAAGAGCCCTAGTTGATAGTCTGTTCTGCTTACAGGAAGTATTCTCAGACATACGTGTACAAGGAATTTTCGATGGCTACGTCCTCTGTTTTGATATCACTTGATGCTGTGGCATCAGAATGGGCCTAATTTGGTCTAACCCGACCCAACCTAATCTACGTCCTCTTGGGCTTTTAAATAACCGCTGAATCGGTGTCTAAAGTAATTTACGCTGACACACAGCCTATTCACGTGAATCGTAGATTCGATTCACCCATTCGATTCCCTTTCACTCTGCATTTCCATTCTGCTATCCATCGGGTGAACTACATTATCCAAACGAATTTGACATTCAAGTTAACAGCTGTTCACGTGAAATCCATAAGAAGTTTGATTTTTTTTTTTAATTGAAATTAATGTATTCAATTTGATTAGTTATTTGGTTAGTTATTTTAAATAAAGCAAAAAATATAAACATACAGGCATGGATAGTGTTGGACTTTTTTTTCCACTTTCAAACAGTGCGGAAATTAAAGCAGTGAACTGGTCTCTGTTTGTTGTTCTACCCCTAAAAATGAATAATCTTTATTTACAAACAAATAATCAAGCAATAAATTTACTCATTTCGTCAACCACCAAGGATCCATTTAATTTAAAATCCGCAACATTTGACATGTGGATCTGAGTGTATGCGTTCACGTGAATAAGAAAATACCGCACAGTATTATCGACGTTACCGACACTAACGAGGTGAATCCATATTCGATTCGAATGAATAGTAGAATAGTGTTCAGTGAAAATTCAAGAAAAATTCCCCCCGATGAATACCAGAATAGGGCTGACATTCTTAGTATTTTCTTCTCCGTTTGCTCATACGACGTTTTTTAGGGCATAAACTGTCACATAAGAGTTTATGTGGCACTTAATTCGCTATGAGTCGTATCAGCAAACGGCAAACGGCCCCTTAATCAGCGAGAATGACTCGGGTTTCTTGCATAACTTTGGACGCATTTTCTTCGGTTGTCGGAAACCTTAAAGAGGACTCCATTGCACGAGTGTCAATGATGTATGGAAGCATTAGTGAGTTGGTATCCCAACCAATGTTTTGGGGTAAAAGCGACTTTATTTGTCCTCCAAATGATTACGGCGACTCACCATTGTCACTTCATTTAATTAATATGATGACCTGGGCCCTATTTCACCAACCACTTTTCACTATGCACTTTGCAATTTTGCAAAAAAAAAAATAATTCCTGCAAAGTACAAGTGCGATGTGTTTCACTAAAAATGCAAAGTTCTCACTGCATTTATAATCGCGTTTTGTAAATTTGCAAAGTGAAAAACATATGCGTGTATGTTATCCCACGTTGATTATGTAGAACGCAGCAGGCTAAAAAGATTTTACTTGCAATAGTGGGCTGCAGGCGGAGATAGTTTAAACTTTTCCTTCAATATTCCTAAAAAAATTAAATGTTTGAGAATGAAAGAAACTCGTACATTTCACATACCAAAACTATTTTCAATGATTCGCCTATTCTTTTTATGAGCTCGGTTAAAACGTTGTTCCACTGGAACGTCCGGATTTGTTCTTAGTGGTGTTATTAACCATTCACTTAAAGAATAAGCGCTGTCTCCTAAAAGTACTGCATTTGGAAATGGTCGATATCGCAGCCAAACGGGAGTTCCTTAATACCCTTGCATCGTGCACACTACCTGGCCAGCTTACGTTAATCGCATAGAAAGATCGGTCCGGCCCACATACCATCATTGCATTCAATGCATTCTTCCCATGTCTCTGCAGACTGTAGCTTTACTTACTCTATGATATTGCCCTCCATTTCCAATCCAACGTAGTGTGCATAGAATCTGTTGCAAGGGACTTAAGCAATTAATTCGTTCGCTGTCAAACCTTGGCCTATGTCCAATTGTTGACAAAACACGTTCAATACTCGTCTTCGTTAAGCGAAAGCTTTCCAGGGTTGAAAAATGATCTCCAATTTCAAAATTTGTCCTTAATTTTACAACCCTTTGTACATTTTTTGTATCCTCTTCGTCTTCAAGGAGTGCTTCGAAACGGTTCATTATATATTTTTTAAATAATATCACCAACTGTTCACAACAAAAGCTCAACTGCAAATGATTTTTTTGTTTGGTGAAACGAAATGGACGAATTCTTTGGAAATTGACAAAAGTTTGCAATTTGCAAAAACAAGTTTTGCTCTTTGAAAATTTGCGTTTGGTAAAACGAATTTTGCAAAGAGGGAACATTTTCAACTTTGCAAAGGAATAATTTCCTCTTTGCAAATTTGCTTTTGGTGAAACGAATTTTGCAGAGATAAAGTGAAAAATTGCAAAATGCAAAATGGAAAGGGGATTGGTGAAATAGGGCCCTGATGGCAATTTGCACTAATCCGAATATTGTCGTTGATGTAAGTCTTCAGCAACAGAACTTTCCACTTTCAAACTGCTACATATTTTCTCGTTTGGCCTCTTTAGTCAGTGTTTATCTTCTGTCTGCGGTGGCACGTAGCTGGACATTGATCGCGAGATCCGATTTACAGTGTCTGCAGATCTGCTCAGTGGCATCCGTCACACTCCATTTCTCCCCGTAATTCGCTAATATTCGTTTTCTTTTCGTTTATATATGCTCTTAGATTAGGTCAAAGGGATAATAAGACAAGTCCCACTTAGATCTATATAGATCCAGACGTTTTCGCTTTCATAGCTTGTAGTCTTTGCTTTTGATTTAAGTTCTACTTAAATACTTATAGGCTACTTTTTTTAGGGCATAAACTGTCACATACGATTTTATGTGGCACTTAATTCGCTATGAGTCGTATCAGCAAGCGGCCCTTAGTCATTTCACTGTCGTTTAATAATTGTTCGAATGCATACACACACTTACAGACTCGCTAAAGAGGTCTTTATTTCTTCTTCTGGCAAAGTGCTTACTTACATACTTAGTTACATAGGTGGGTTGGTTGGGTTGTTGTTGTCTGGGTTGGAATCGCGTCATAACCAATTCGCCCCTCTTTGGCTAATAACTGCCTTCAGTTTCGCATTCCAAGTTGGTTGAGGTCCCCTCCAATTTGCTCGCGCCACCTAAGGCGAGATTTTCCTCTACTGCGTTTTCCCTCCGGGTTGAAATCGAAGAGGGCTTGCCTGATATACAAAAAGTGTGGACAACACAAGTGCCCTACCTCACTACAGAGGATTGTAATGACAATTTGACCTGATTTTCTTGTTATTGCTATGACACCTTAGCAAGTTATCACCAGAAGCCTGATTGAACTGGATAGTCTGAGAGATTCAGAGTAAAATGCCGCGGCAACGCCAATACACATTTTGAAAACATTCGCGCCATTGACTTATTATATAAAGGGTTTTTCAATAAGAGCGCTACAAAAGTTTTTTTTTTGAATAAAACAAGAACGGTTTTGGATATCAATGAAATTCTTTATTCTTGTGAAAGTACGTTCGATGCCATTATGTATGGAACTCGATTTCTTTTGCATGGTCACCACGGGCACGCTTGCAGAAGTCCAGACGCTGAACCCAATTTTCGACGGTTTTCAAGCATAAATCGGCCGATACTGCTGCAATTTCACGTTCGATATTCGTACGAAGTTCATCAATCGTCGCTGGCTTGTTGGCATAGACCATAGACTTGACGTAGCCCCACAGGAAATAGTCTAACGGCGTCAAATCGCACGACCGAGGCGGCCAAGCGACTGGACCATTTCGTGAGATAACACGTTCTCCAAACTTGGTTTCCAATAAATTGATTGTGACATTCGCTGTGTGGCGCCGTCCTGTTGGAACCACATGTCCTCCAAGTCCATATCATCCAATTGGACCAAAAATATTCGGTTATCATTGAACGGTAGCGATTCCCATTCACAGTAACGTGCCGGTCTTGATCATCACGGAAGAAGTACGGCCCAATGACGCCGCCGGCCCATAAACCACACCAAACCGTAATTTTTTCGGGATGCAATGATGACTCATGGAGTACGTGTGGATTGCTGCCTGACCAATACCGCATATTTTGTTTATTGACGAAGCCAGAAATGAGCCTCATCGCTGAAGATGATTTTTCGATGAAAATCCGAATCATTTTTAAGTTGTTGCTCAGCCCAATTCACGAACATACGACGCTTCTGGTGGTCAAGCGGCTTCAGTTCTTGCGTCAATTTAATCTTGTAAGGATGTAGGCCAAGATCTTTTTGCAAAATTCGCCACAACGACGTCACAGAGATGCCCACCGCTTGAGAACGACGTGTGAGAGACACATTTGGGCATTCTTCAACTGAAGCCTCAGCGGCAGCAATATTCTCGACACTACGGGCACTTCTTTGTCTCACTGGCACGGGAACATTTTGTACTGTGCCTGTGGATTCAAATTTTTCCACTAGACGCTCAATTGTTGATCTGCTAGGACGATTATGACGACCATAAATTGGACGTAGCGCTCTTAACGTTGAGGCCACTGACTCCGAATTTTGGTAGTAAATTTTAATAATTTTTAGTCGTTGTTGGCTCGTATATCTTTCCATCATGAAATGACAAACCTTACTGAAGAGAAATGTCAAAAGAGCGGCAATTGCTGTCCCTGTCGCTCTACTTTTGTAGCGTCGCTGTTGAAAAACCCTTTATATGGACTGCTAGTGAAATGTCACTTCCATACAATCTCTGCCCAGAAAATGACGCCAGCATAACTCGCGCCTGTGGTTCTATGCGAAAGATAAGTGAAACAAAATGACAACCATCTTAGATTTCTCCATAGAATGCTAGAGCCGCCTATTGGGCGTGAGTGGATTTGCCAAGTGAAACGGTTGAAATTCAAATTGTTGCGGCATTGTTCACAATAGATGTCATCCCGAAATTGTGCTAATTTAAATCATTAATAATAGATGGAAGCAACAAAATTTGAATAAAAAATCCTTTTTCATTGTCCCATAAATTGCACAATTTTCGTATATTTATTGCGAATTAGTTTTTCATGTTGTTTTTGATTATGAATTTTAGAAATATGATGTAATAAGACTTTAGCGTATATTTCAATCACATTTCTGATCAATAAATACTTATGATTGTCAAGAATATCACATTCAACATAACGAACGTATCGCATCAAGCCAATACCTTGTTAAATGCATTTGTTTTATGCATTTTTTTTTAATTTTCTGCCTCATGCATTTTGATTGAAAATCTTACCTATGGAAACAGATTTGTCCCTTTTCAGAGAAACTTGAATCATATTGCAAATTGAAACCAATTATAAAGGGTTTTTTTTTTTTAGAGTTATATAACTTCGAATTGAAATAAAACACAAAAAAATCGTTTTAATGTCCATCAATTTGGCTTTATTGGAAGGATAATTTTATGCCATTAATTTTTAAATATGATTTCGGGCATGTGGCCGCCGCCGCGGCTGCTTCGAATAAAGCCAAGTCTAGAGGTCCAATTTTCAACCACTTTTTCGAGCATTTGGGGCTGTATGTCGGCAATAACGCCACGACTGTTGGCTTCCAAGTCCCCTAACGTTTTTGGTTTGTTGGCGTAGGCGAGCGACTTCACATATCCCCAAAGAAAATAATCCAACGGTGTCAAATCACACGATCTTGGTGGCCAATCGACAGGTCCATTCCGCGAAATTATGCGCTCATCGAATGTTTCCTTCAATAAATCGATTGTGACGTGCGCTGTGTGGCATGTAGCGCCGTCTTGTTGGAACCACATCTCATCCACATTCATGCCATCCAATTCGGGAATAAAATAGTCAGTTATCATCGCTCTATACCGGTCTCCATTAACGGTAACTGACTCTCCAGCATCATTTCGGAGGAAGTATGGCTCAATGTCTCTACCAGCCCCTAGATCACCCCAAACAGTCAGTTTTTGTGGATGTAATGGCGTCTCAAGGGTCTCATGTGGATTCTCTTCACTCGAAATGCGGCAATTTTGCTTGTTGACGCAGCAATTCAACCAAAAATGAACCTCATCACTGAACAAAATTTTGCGATGAGAATCAGCATCGATATCAATCTCATTTTCGGCCCATACATCAAAATCACGACGCATTGCATGGTCTCGCGGCTTTAATTCTTGCACAAGCTGGATCTTGTAAGGTCGTAAGCTAAGGTCTTTGCGCAAAATCTTCCATAAAGTTGATGGACAAAGCTCCAATTGCTGTGCACGCTGGCGAATCGATTCATCCGGGTCCTCTTCAACACTTTGCTCTACAGCGGCAATTGTTTCTTCGGTGCGCACTGTTCGACGTCTCTGCGGATGCGTATTATCACATAGAGTAAACGTAGTGCGAAAACGATCCATGGTTAACCGAATTAATTGCTCTGATGGACGATTATGTCGATCATAAATGAACGGAGCTTGCGGTAAACTTCGCGAACTGAACCATTATTTTCGAAATAAATTTTCACGATTTGCAAGCGTTGTTCATTTGTCAACTTGTTCATGATGAAATGGCAAACCAAACTAAAAATAAATCACTTGACAGCTGACAAAATGGCCGGCAGTTAAAATGGTGTTCTATACCTCTAAAAAAACCACCCTGTACTTTATTCTTTATTCAATTAATCGCAATAACACAGTCTTATGCAAAACTATCTGCAACGAAATGGAAACGTCAGATGTGAGTTTCCAATTTATTCCGCCCCGAACCCCGAGAGCTAGCGCTTATGTTGGAACCACCGCGAAGTTGTCTACTAGCAGTCCATATATAATAAGTCAATGATTCGTGCAAACGGTTGGTTTACCTTATATCCGAGTTGTTCTTATATGCGAACAAGAAACAAAGTCTACTGTTTTTTCGCATGCGTTATTATAAGCGGTTTGTTCTGTTTTTTGTCCGTCGTGGACTGTGGACTGTATCAGGGGTGAAACAGAATTATGTTGATTTTACATGTGAAACAAAAGCAAATTCTGTCACGTAATGCTCGTTTACGGATGACGCCATTCGATCCCAGTTTAGCTTAGCCAAAAAGCGCTGTTTGTGGCAAATTGCCCTTGAGTTGTTGTCCGTTCTGTATAATGTGTCCCTGGTTCTTTGAACGAGGTCTTTAGTTCTTTCTTAGTCCGAAGAGACTGGGATTGACAAAGAGTTATACTTCGCTTGATTTCTGCTTATTACTATGAAGATGAAAATGGCATACTTTCGGCCCTTCTTGTTGACAGCATACATTTTGCCTTCCAGTTGCAGCAGTTCCTTTTCCCCCGATGGGCATCAATATGGCTCAGTTTTGACCTGAGTGAGACATGAAGCCAGCCCACATACCTAAGCTAACCTAACGCACCAGTTCGCTGTGTCCTACCAGCTATATGAATGTCGTCCGCGAATGCTAGTGGACTTTGTACCTCCTGTGGCTTGTGACTTTCGTACAATTGCTGAAGAAGATACACGATCGGGCGTTGCCTTGAGCCTTTTTCCACATGGAAGCGACTGTCGGTGGAGGGAAATTCCTCCATCATCATCCTGCATAGACGAATGAGTTTGCACCACTACGACGGCGTCCTCTCTGTCTCTGTCGGCTTGAAGGTCTTCATATCAACCTTGTACAACATTTAAAGTCTGCGATTTGATATTTCCACCACGGTGTTCCACAGAAACCTGGCAGACTTTGGCGTTGTTGGTATCTGGCTTATCCGCCATTGTCTTCACTGCCGATCTGGTACGTAAACTGCCCGCAGGTAGTGCAAGAGCAGGTTTTAATAGCAGCACGAGATTCTTGGGCTGCCCTCAAAGCTGATGCCTCTTTTTGATTTCCTCATTATTTCCCATAAGTAGCGGATCATTGGTAATCTGCCTGTACAGAGATCGGCATTTTATGGGTGGAGCTAGCTAATCCTCAAGAAGTTGTGTGTGAAAGCAAGTAAAAAAGTTTTGTTAGCCATGAGTGCATTCGAGTAACTGCCGACAGATTTTTTTTTTTTCATCTCTATAAAAAGTAGGACTGTTTTTGTGATCAGGGGCAGCGGTTGCGCTCTATTACAGACATCTATATACTAAACATACATAAAAACAAGTTCTTGCTGACAAATTAAAGCAACCACCACACAACTGATGCAGAAAAATCAAGAAACAAATGCGATCCAGTCACACAAATATAAAAAAAAAATTGATTTCCCGTTAAATTTCACCACAGAAAAATCTGAACTATATTCCAAACACATGAAATTGTTAAAACTTCACCAAAGAAAAGGCAACATCACAAAAAAAGCCAACCAAATTATAAATTGAGGCTACGAGAGCAAGTTCAAGATAAAGTTGCAGCTCAGAGAACTTTCCATTTGTCGCAGGAACATTGCCTGCTTAGAATTGCTCTGGTAGCCTCAATAGGTAGCCACCCACAAGCGACATGTAAAAACGCCTTATTTAGAGAACGACCAACACTGAGTCATATGTAAAAACAAACCGAAATTGTAAATGCTCTCGCATTCTTAACAGTTTATACCAGTACCATACATTGTCATTGTAAATGTTCCATTAAAACTTCTAACCAATGCTAACAATTTGTAAATACACGAGTATGTAATGCTTTTTAGTTGCTCTGTAACTGTTTCTCAGCCATAATGTTGTCAATTGTAGAAGAAAGAAACAAATTCCCATAATCATAACCTTAATATTGCAGGACAAGCCACATAGTGATGAGCCGCCGCACAAGCTGAAGCCAATCATTGTGACGGAGAGCAAAATAATATCGTTGAAAAAGAAACAAGCCGACATGGACGCGTCAAAGCGATCAGAATCATCGCACAGTCACGGAAATAACAGTAGAAATTCGTCAAAATCAATACCGACCGCTAAGATTCTGCCCGAAGCGAAGCGCAGCCTTTCCGATCACATATCTGGCAATGGCGGTGGCAGCAACAGCAATGCCCAGTCAACAGCAACGGCCATCATCAAGCCGGTGGTGAAGAAGCCGCCAACTCCGAGCTCCCAGCAGATTGTCGCAAAGCCAGCCAAGCTGCACGACACACCATCCGAAGACGAGCTCGATTACGATGAAGTTGAGCTGCTGCTCGAGGAAGATCGCCTGCTTGCCGATACGCCATCTCCGCCGCCATCTCCTCGTCCGCCGTCACCCAAGCAGTCGGTGCAAAAAAATCCCAAAGCCTTCAGTTCATCCAATAGACGGGTCGTTCTCAAGTCATCATTGTCATCCGCATCGCCGTCATCGTCATCAGGCGATCGAAGATCTGACGAGAGCCGTGCCAGAGGAGGACACGGCAGATCCAGGAACAAAGACTCCAACGATGAGAACTACCGAAAAGCGGTCTTCGACAGGCTCGACAGGAAGATCGGCGTCAGTGAGCCCGGCAAACGGAGAATTCAGCGCATCGTCATGAAGAACGCATCCGGCGGAGACTAACTACCAACAAAGTAAACAAATGGTTTGATTACATTGCATTGATTTTATAAGTTCGTTATTATTTCCATCTTGAGGCGGCGAGACTAACAATCTCCTTCCATACATATATATATAATATTGTATCCACCTACAATGCTTAATATCTTTCTGAGCCCCCAACCGGATCCCCATTTTTTGTTCTTGTTTCCAACCCCACACGAAAACCCCTGTTAACGATAAGACATTGATAATTTCTTTTGCATATTTTCTGTAATATTTGTTTGCACTAGTATATATGTTTGAACACAATATGACTTTTCAATTATTGTTTGTACTGCTCTACATGCAAGCAGATAGAGACTATTATTAAGATTAGTTCCGTTCCGGTCCACAATACTTCTTGACTAAAGACAAATCGATTAACTGACAAAGCCACTTTCCCAGGCGCGTACTACTCGATGAAATAGTGTTCGGTTTTTTTATGAATTCCCCTTTTAAGTTAAACGCCTCTTTTTTTTTTTTCTTTCCCAATATCCTTTTTTTTCCAATTCTCTCTGCCACAAAAAATAACAACAACCTCTAAAGTCTAATTTGAGTGAAAAGAAAAAGAAATTCCTAAATTCAGATGAAGAGTAATATGTTTCGTGTTTGTTACATACAAAAAAAAAAAAAAATTGTTTATTTGCTATATACCGAAAGACAAGTTATATATATATATTTTTTTTTAGTTTGTAAGTTTTATAGTCTTAGATCTTAGTTGTTAAGGAAAACAGTTTACCCCACCCGCAACAAAAATAAATTGACTTTGCTGAAAATATATATTTTATTATATTTGTCAGTATAAATAATTTTGCCTTTCTTATTTTTAAACAAAAACGAAAAAACAAAAAAGCAAACAAGAAGCCATTACGTATCAGCCGCACGGTGCTGTGTGTGTGCAAGTGAATGGTTTTATTTTGAGTGTTTGTCTGTAGTGTTGGATCAATTTTATGTACTTGTATTAGCCACAGAGAGTAACAATTTGATTATAGAAAGAAAGGAACCCAAGGAGCTGCATTTTTTAGATACTTAAACACTTTTTAGAAACAAACGGAGAGAGAACTAACAATAGTTTGTAAAACATGTTAAAATATTTAAACAATAGTTTTTAGAATGAAATCAAAATTTAACAATCTCGTAGTTAAGTAGTGAATATTGTTTTCATGGGGACATGTGTGCAAGTGGAACTGGGGTGCAAACGTTTTAGGTTTAAGTGTCATTCATTTCATTTGAGTCTCTGTCGATAGATTCTATTGATACGCGTCTCTAAAGCGGACAATTTGGAAGCGGCAAATTGATGAATTTCCATAAAACTGAGGTATCTCTTCTTCTATTTCTGGATAGTCCCAAATATATCGCGTTTTGTACTCTTAATTATCATTCATTGGTTGCACTTTTTTTTTATAAATGTGGTGAATCACTCACTCCACAACTCAAAATACAGGAGGTTACTTTTGTGGGCTGGCGAGCAGTACCACGTGCCATAATCACTTTACTTCCATTACCACGGCCGTCGAAGGAAAGAGGCTCAAGAAGAGGATCGCAGTTGCTCTGACTCTGGATGTGGCCTTGGCTCTGACTCTCGATCTGGCTTTGGCTCTGGCTCTGGCCGTAGCTCTTGCTCTTTCTCTGACTCTGGTTCTGGCCGTGGCTCTAGCTCTGACTCTGGCTCTGACTCTGGATCTGGCTGTGGGTCTGGCTCTGGCCGTGGCTCTATCTCTGACTCTGATTCTGACTCTAGTCCTAGCTCTGGCTCTGTCTCTGACTCTGATTCTAATTCGGTCTCTGATTCTGGCTCTGTCTTTGACTTTGGTCATGTCTTCGTAAGAAAAACGTTGAAAAGTACGTCAAAAAATCCCAAAGCCTGTGCACTATTTTACACCCACTGGAGTTAATAAACGATCGATCGTAATTTCTAAGGTTGATGTAGGAATTCCACCATCGACCGTTCACCCCGCGATATATTGTGAATGCATTGAAAAACTTTACGATTGGCCATCGATCACTAATCAACTCTGATCGATCTTGTTTCTGTCAGTTGTTCGGTTCTTTGTTTGGCCCATTTCATCTCTCACTTTCTTCCATTCTTCTGTGTTTTTTCAGCCGATCTAGCAGTGGATCAACTTTATTGAGCTAAAAACTCAACCAATCGATGAAGTGAAACTAGAACTCAGCTGTTAAAATTGTTGATTTAAGTATCATTCACTTCAAGTTGCGGCTAGTGACTTTTGGGGGGCTACATTTTTGTCTTTGATCGACTTCCTTGTTGAGCGGATTTTTTACAACGTGCCTTTCTTAAATATTAGCTCTTTCGATCGATTCTTTGAACATTCGGTACGTGTCTTCCAGCGGACAATTTGGAACCCACAAATTGAAAAATTCCCATTGTCTCGTTGGCTCATTAACTTTCCCCTCGAATTTCTTCATAATTCGGACAAAGAGCACCGAAGTATACTTATTACAAATAGCAAAGGCGTGCGGAAAATTCTCCCAACAGACCTCGTTTTTTTATAATCAATTTCTACGGTTTCGAAGCGTTGTTGAACCGCTTAGCGCTTCATGCTGAAATGTTACCTATTGCAGTAGAGATGACAACTGTTAAAGTTTTATCAGAGCTACATTCAGTAGCTAGTAGTCTCTTTGATCTAAAAAAGTCACAGCACACGACTTGTATACGAAAATCAATAGCGCATCGTCAAAAACCTCAATCCGTCATAAGACCAATAATTTTTAAACACTAGCTCGGGGTTCTGTTCAAAGGATACCACATCGAAATGAAGGCCCCTTTGATGCGTTGCGAAATGCTTGGTGCAACGATCTATTTAAAATGATTGTGCCTGAGGTTTGTCTCCTTTTATCTTCACTGTAGATGTCTTCTTCTCCCTCTTTGCCCTTTGATGGTGGTCAGTTCATTGGTCATTTGTTCGTAAATACTTTTCCTCGAGACTAGTTCAAGATATTCTTAGAGCTCGCTGTCTGGCCCAAGCTAGTCCCATACAGGCAGCCGAGTGTATTGTTGGGTTACTCAATTTGATTGCATGTTTGCTTGTAGGCCGGTGGACTGTTGCGATCGCTGCTGTTATGGCTTCTTTTTCTTTGATGATTTTTCATGATTTGTTATGAAGGTGGTAGTCTTATCCAATGAAATGAATCCACCTTCAGGAATGCCAACGAGGAACTTCTGAGTTGTTTTGCATCACTTGGGCTCAGTTTTCCTTGGCTTTTAATCATCGATATTCTGCTCTTTCTTCAAAATTTTGACAAAACTCGATTTTATTATTCAACATAGTTGCCTTCGAGGGCGATACAACGAGTATAGCGATTTTCTAACTTTTCGATACCACTTTTATAGTACGATTTCTCTTTCTCGTCAAAATAGGCCTCAGTTTCAGCAATTACTTCATCATTGGACTTAAATTTCTTTCCAGCAAGCATTCTGGTTTGTAAAAGTGAAGCCATGTTTCATCCATTGTCACATATCGACGATAGAATTCGATTTTATTGCGCCAAACCCTCCTCACTTTGCACAGAGCTTTCGCATACCCAAATGTTCGTGTAAAATGGTAAAAACACTACCATCTGATATCTTTACAATGCCAGCTAGCACCTTCAATTTGCGATCGTTCATAATCAATTTGTGGATTTTTGTTGATGTTGTCTGGAATAACAGCCTCATTTGGATGGTATGTGCTGGTACGACCACGCTTAAACTCAGCAATCCACTTCTCTACCATTTGTCTCGATGGAGCAGAGTCCGGATTATGTTAATCAAGCCATTGTTTGGTTTCCACTGAATTTGTTTTCATCACAAAGCAATTCGAAATTCTTTTTTTTTAAGATAACAAAAGTTGCTTCAACACAAAATGCTATAACTTCCGAATCAATAGTCAGGTTGCTGTCAAATTTATGCACTTGTCGTTTGAAGGATAGTACTAAATAAAAATCATATGGAAAATGTTTTAGTAACGCCATCCATTTGTCATCCTATGGACTTTTTGAATGGACTAATAAATAAATAATTTTCATGCATTTCAAGGACCCAATCAGCAAAGACAGGACGTTGTTGATGATCGGCCGGCTTGAGTTCTTGTGTTAACTGAACTTTATAAGCCTTAAGACCCAAGTTTTTATGCAAAATACGGTGTAATGACGTTTGTGGAATGCCCAATTCCAAAGAACGACGAGGAATAGACAAACCTGGGTTTTCTTCAACACTTTGGGCTACAGCAGCAATATTCTCAGTTGTTCTTGAGCGACGTGCACGGGTTTTATTCTTCACATCACTAACTTGTCCCAACAGCTCGAATTTTTGCACCAATTTCTGTATTGCGGTCCGACAAGGTGCTTCACGACGACCACAAAATGCTTTAGTTTTGCCAACTGTGACTGCAAGATTTTCACCATTTTTGTAGTGAATTTTAATAATTTCAATGCGTTGTTGAAGCGTGTATCGTTTCATTTTTGCCAAATGTCAAAGAATAAAAGCTTCAAAAGTGACAGCTACCGAAATAGCGGAGCGGGTCATTCACAATAACGCCTCTTATTGGAAAACCCTTTAGATCATTGATTTAAATGGTTTACAACAATAATACGAGATCCGACTGCTGTCATGTTGTCATGAGGGGATTTATGAGACTTACATCCTGGGCTCTCAACTTTCTCTATCATCTGTGTAGGCAGTCTTTGAATCATTCAAGTCCTGTGAGATAAACGTCTATTTCGACATCAACTCATTGATATTTCTGACCATGTTCCTCCTGTCTCTCTGATTCAGCGATCTTAGCACAGTTGGTTTTGGTTTCTTCTTTTGATTTCCATCTGTGAATATATCTTCCTCTTTGTGTAGGGCTCACAAACGTCTACCTCGTGGGCATTGTTTGATAGGAGTTGCTCCTTTCCGTTGTACTTTCAGTCTGCTAAATTTCAACTTTCCTGACTGGCGCTGATCTCACAGCCAACAGGGAGGAGTGCGTCACAGTCATTACAAGTCTAAGCAACCAAACTCAACTTCTTCCAAATTGCTTGTACTTTTCTCTCCACCTTCAATAAGGACCGACCAAAAGAAGTAAGATTTAGACACCCGTTTCCTCATATTTGCATCTGTATCTCTTTGTCGACGCTTTTGCTCACAACTGCAACACATTATTAACTCCATCACCCACAACCTTTTGTTCCACTTCCACATGTGCCCCTGCAAGAAATGAAAACAAAAAAGTTGATATTTACTAACCCCCAGATAATAGACTCAGACCACATCCCAAGACAAACTCCTCGATGACTGTTAGTTGTAAATTTCGTTGGCATTTGTGTATGCGACTTGTGTTTGTTTTTATGTAAGACACTAGCAACCCTCATCCAGAAAGGTCTCCACCATGTATTGTTGTTCACACCCGACCTTCAATGTAAAGCTTTAATGAACAAAATTCCATGTAGGGCCTTACCAAAAAAAAAAAAAAAATGCCCCCCATCATGCGTAAATTAAAGTAAATTCTAACATTAAAATATAAAAATTAACCAATTGCTTTGTGATTTGTAAAGTATATATTTAAATGTAACTATTTTGAGAAGCAAATCATTCAAATTGTAATCAGCGACAACATAATGTACACCGTCGCTACTAGCTCTTACTAGCTGATCCTATGTTCTACAATAAAATCTCTTACTTAAATTATTATTACAAATGTTTGTGTTTTCCTAACTTAAGTTGAATCGTATTAAACAAACAAAATAAACAACCATATATGCAAACAAAACAGTTCTAGATATTTATTATTAATTTAACAAGCTACCTATGTATGTTTCCTATTTTATGCGTGAGTGTCTCTCTTTCTCTCTCCTACTCTTTATTATTATTATTATTATTATTATTACTATCCATAACACTGATGAAATGTCTATGCTAAAGTAAAACTCAAAATACAAGATATCTCGATAAAAAATCAAAAGAATAACAAAATCAATTCAAATTTAGCGATAAGATTATGCAAAATAAAAACAAAACAACAACAAAATATATATACTACTGATAATTACAAAACAAACAACCAAATGTGATATTTTTTCCTCGTACTATTTAAAACAAAATTTTGTTTTTACAATTTCTACATAGCCATATGTGTATTTATACATTTATGCATTTTTATATATATATTTATTATTATTGATTATTGTGAATAGTGTGTGAATGTTGACGGAGGCAGCCTTTTGGCGTCCACATTTTGTTTATATAGTTTTAATTTTTATTTCTATTTTTTAGCTTAACTAGTATTTTTTTTTTTTTTTTTAGTAACATTCCCTTATTTAGTTTTTTATTTATATATTTTTCGGATTTTTCTGTTCGATGTTTTTTTTTTTTTGTTTATTTGGTTACCATTTTTTTTTATTCCAGATGACTTGTTACCTTGTTAACAAGGGAAAATAGAGAGTGCGTTTTTAAGTACTCAAAGTACAAAGAGAAAAAAAAAAAGAGAAATCAATAAAAGTACTTTTTTATCTAAAAAAAATCATGTGTGTGGAGTTTTTTTTACTTTTTTTTTCATAGCAACTTTCGGATTGGATTTGAATTGAATTTTGCCACATTCGATCTCCGTGATTGGTTGGGGTGGATTTGAAAAATTCGCGTTGGAAGATCATCGTTTAATGTTGCTTCACGTTACTAATTCAACTGCCAAATACTATCGTCGAAACGATTCGATTGAACGATACGATTGATATTTTGCAATCGTTTCATCGTTTTTGGTTTTTTTTTTTTTTTTTTTCAGTTTTAGGTAGGTTTTAGAGAAGTAAAACAATCACCTCGATTACCGTTGTCGTTTATCGAAAACGACTTTTGTTTCTTGAGTCGTGTCGTTTTTCATTCCTCAATACCTAACACAGACGACCCGCCAAATTTGTAGCAGATTTTTAACCGACTAGAATGTAGTAAAATCTTTTCGAAGGATTGGTATAGCATTTGTATGAAACTGTCAAAAAGACTGTTTATTCTTTAATTTGAAAATAAATTGTTGTGGAAATGATTTTACTTCTTCAAAGATTTCAGTTTTTTCAAAAGATATACAGGGTCCGCCAAATAACTTTTTTTTTTTTTTAAATGCTATAAAAAAAAACTACTGAATATTTTCTCAAATTTCTTTTATTATTTGAAAGTACAATCCTTCCGGTTAATAATGGAAAATAATTTCATTCAAATGGCTGCCTCGGCTGGCCATGCAGTAGCCTACACGAAGATGCCGATTTTGCCAAAAAATCATCTTTTCAGATGAAGCTCATTTTCATCTTGGCGGGTATGTAAACAAGCAAAATTGTCGCATTTGGGGCACAGAAAACCCGCACGCATACATTGAAAAGACGATATACCCAAAACGAGTCACTGTTTGGTGCGGAAGTCGGAAACGACAACGGTAATCGAAGTGAATATTTTACGGAAGACACCAACTTATGTTATCTTTGGAGAGGACTTGCTTTTATCGAAGTTGTAGATAAAAGAACGCATTCTTTGCATAAAGATGGTTGTTGCATTTCTTTTTGTGAATAGAAAGTTAATTTTATTTATTTTATTTATGATTGCATGCAGTATCATATCATTCACTGAATTCTTTGTTACAACTCGATCCTTGGCAATAAATCTTCCTAAAACACTCTTGTGTATCCGCCCTTCTTGGGCAAATCTTGCTTTTTCATACTTGCATACTTGCATCTTGATACTAACTATCCATTTTTGCATTAAGTTCCCAGTTCCCAGCAACAGTCTGCTACTTTAATTTTTAAATTTAAAATCCAACAAGTAGCATTATAGAAACCCACATCCCCACTCTCACTCGCTCACTTAATTGCGACATACCACGCAGTCGCAAGTTCCAATTAAAAACAGCGGTATGACAACAAAAAACAAATTTTCAACTACTTTCGTTTTCTTGTCATTTCCAACGGTTTCATTAGTGTAAAATTTAGCATTCTTTTGGGATAATGTAAAGGGTGTCCCATAATTGACGCAAAGTTTTCATTTTCCGCCATTAAATAGTAGATACAGTGATGCCAACGCAAAGAAAGATGACAATGTGACAGCTGCAAGTTCGGATTAGTAAAAATGGAGCGCTTCACGAAAGAACAACGCATTTTCATTGTTGAGCAATATTTTAAAAATAATGAATGTTTGCCAGCTACAGTCCGCAATTTTCGTACAAAATGTGTGATTGAAAACCATCAATTGTGAAGAGAATAATTGAAAAATTCAGGGATACTGGATCTTAAACAGTGACTTGTGACCTGTCACAAGGCGTTCGACAGAAAACATCGAAGCAGTTCGCTAGCGTATTGCTGACAGTCCAGGGGCCCTACTATGAAACTCGATTCTACTATTGATTCTATTCGAAAGATATTTGCGGTTCAACTTTCAAATGGCACTCTCTATGAAAGTAGAATCGAATGCCGGTAATGCCAAACCGAATGCCAAATTTTCGAACGATTCTCGCAATATGTTTGACATAACCCAAACGAGTCTCGCACTATGTTTGGCATTTCCCAAAAAATTGATCGTGAAACAATTCAATAATAATAAATAAACATGGACTGTGTCGCAATTAGGCTGGAGTCTGAAGGAAATGCGGAACAGATTCAACAAGTTGAACGAAGGCGGATTAGAGATAAGTCTAACAAATTCGAGCTTGGCGAGAAAAAGCTTTTCTATTCAGTATTTATTTAAAGGCATTTTTAATCCAAAAATAAAATAAACTAAAATAACTTTATTCAGCTTTGTTATAAACTACCGCCTTTCGAAAGATACCTTTATGTACTTGTTGAACAATATTTCAACAGAACTAAGTGTTCGCAAAAAACAAACTTTTGTTCCCAACATTATAAAGGCTGTTTTTAAATACCCCTTGGACAAATCTGGATGCCGGGCCATATATTGCACCATTATTTCAAACTGTGACACTTTTATGTTTGGACTTTTAGATGATTCCCTGGGACAACAAAAAAAACAAACATTATAAATATTACTAAGTTTATGAAATATTCATGAATTATTAATTTATAAAATTTATTTACTTACATTCTGAGAAAAAAAAACTTCTTAAACCGACCTTCTCCGCAAGCACATTTGATGTAGATTGATTATTTGCGAATTCGAACGAATTTGACATTAACTTTCGGGAAAGGTAGTACCAATTTTGTACCAAGAAAACAAAAAAACGTTGGCAGTACTAGAGCTGTTCGAATTTCGCTTTCATAACTTATTTGCGATTTTGCGAATTCGAACAGTTTCACTTTAGAATCGAGTTTCATAGTAGGGCCCCAGGCGTAAGAAAGATTCAGTCCTTTCTTCACTCTTTCATCGGCACTCCGTTTGCAGTTTAAACAAGAGTTGAATACATCCTCCAGGTAATTAGGCTCGAACGAAAGAATGAGTCGAATTCAATTTAATTTTGGTGGCTCCAATTTTTATTTCTAATATCTCATATTCAAAAATATCGTTGCTAGGTCGTTTCTGACATGCAGGTATGGTTTCCTAGCTCGTCGGGAGGTTTCAGACTTGACCCTTGGTCTGTGCAACAGAAGAAAAACCAGTCCAGTCTTATAAGTCGAGGTGATTTTGACGCTGCCAAAATTTGCCCCTAAATTCGGTCTGACTGCTAAGTCTCCAGCCACTTTGATCATTCCTACTCCGAGGATAGAGGATAATGTTGGTCCTGTAGCGGAAAAACAGACGGCTGTCCCATGTTACTCAGTCTAGAAAATCTAGACGGTCGCACTATTCCAAGTATGCTTGTGTAGAAAGTTCCGTTCGATGCTTCTTAACTTCTGCTGGATTTTTGTTTACCAGAACCTAGAGCCTTCTCAAAGTCCATTACAAATAAAATAAAAACCACTTCACCAGTACCTACTATGTATGTACAGTTTTATTTGTTTATCTTTTGTGAATCTCCAGATTACAACCCGTTTAACCAGAAACGAAAATAGAAATATTTAATCAAAACCTCTTACATAATACTGCACCTAATTCTATTCGCGTATCCTAAGGATAAAGCGCAATTAACAAGCTCGTCTTGCACCCTTACACGGTTTTAGCAAATTTTAAGTACGTTTATAAGCACCTTAACTAGGATTGGATTTAAAGCTTAATCTTTGGATTCTTATGCAACGTCGGGTACGGTAACTGGTACCACTTCTGCCGGGGGGAGTTGGGGTTGAGCTTCGACGGTAGTGGCAGCTGCAACTATCGCTGGAGCTTCTTCGTTGTTGTTGATGTCGGTTTTTTCCTCGGCAACTGCGGGACTTGGCTCGCTAGCTGCGGCTGTTAGTTCAACTGCGGGTGTTGGTACAACTGCGGCGGCAGACTCGGCTGTTGGTGTTGGTGGGGTGACTACGGTTTCTGGGGGAGGTCCAAAGGACTTTGGTTGAGTTGCAACAGCTTCTGGTGCAGATGCTGTTTCCACTACTTTCTCAGTTGCAGGTGGTGTCGGTACTACCTCCTGTTCTGGTTGTGCACTTGCCGACGCAGGTTCCTTTTCTGCTACAATTGCTGTTTGTGCAGTTGCTGTTGCTGCTGCTGCTGGTGCGGGTGCTTGTGCTTGTGCTTGTGCTTGTGCTGGTTCAGTTGCGACGTCCTTTGGTGGCTGATCAACCTTGATCTCAGGTGTTGCTTGCTCCGTGGCGGCAACAGCTTTTTTAGCAACTGGCTTCACGATCTTTGCCTTTGGCTTGGAGGGTGTGGGCGATGCACTTGGAGCTCTCCTCTGACTGTCGATCAATACAGATGTAGCTTGGGGTGCGGGGCTTACACTTCTGCGAATTTCGTCCTGTTTTTGTTCCAAAATTTGACGAATCTCCTTGATGGGTTTCAGCAGAAACACGGGCACATTGTCGTCGCGGCGCTGGAACAGCACCTCGCCTTCAAATTCGATCAGCTTGTGTTTGCGAGCCCGCAAAAGAATTCCCACAACCTTGTCAGAGATGTACGTGTAGATCTGTTGACACAAAACCTTGTTAACAGAGAAGGGTTTTAGGAAAAGGAATACTTACGTTAAAGAGCTCTCCGAATGGAATGACTTTCATGCTTGGCTCGTCCTTCACATTGTATCCCTCCGAGTCAATGATTTGACAGAGTTCCAGCATCTCCTTCAGGACATGAATGTTGGCTTTCTGGCCACGCTGTTCTGTTAAGCTACCCGCTAGGGGTCTGTCGAAATTCGGAAGAAAAAAAGTCAGTATACCTGTAGGTTAAGGATTTGGTGGGGTAACTCACTTTCCATATTCACCCTTGTTGAAGGTGGGCTTTGGCAGTCCACCAGACTGTGAGAACGGGTTCAAATGTTGGGATTCCTGGTGCTTTGACACAGCGTTGTTGAACATCGCGACTTTGGATGACAGGGGAGATTCCTGCAACAAAAAATTAAAAAAGGGGCGTTAGCAACATGACAAAGACAAACCAAAAGTGGAAGTGTGTCACATTTTTCGGTGGTGAGTCCATTGTTTTTGAATTTTTTGTGAAATTTGGAATTTAGTGACTAGCAACGAAAGAATTTTTTAAATAAATGATGAAAATATCCTACGACAATTTTAAAAATTGATTTCAAAGATCTAGGGATCTACAGTGCGTTCGAATTGTAGTCCCTTGTTAATTTGGTAACGTTTCGTGTTCCCAGAGGGATCATTGGAGATCTATTTAACCTATTTAGGACAGCATTCAGACACGAGTATTTCAACTAATAGGAGATCCTATACGCTGCAACGTAGTCATTCTCTTACAGAGGACTAGTTACCTGACCTGACCTGGCATATTTTCAGAGGAATTTAACGAAATTATTCCTCGAAGTGCGACATAACACGAGCGCCGTACAAGGCAGACAACCAATGTCCATCATCTATCAGTATAATTGAAACTTGACAGCCCCGAAGGCATCACAAAGCTCGTTCGGCTACAGGAGGTTGCTCGGGGATTTATTTCCAGAGGATCACAAGTCCATAACTTGCAAAAGAACTACCACCAGCATCAGGGGGCGCTGTTGAAGCGTTTTATGTTCGCCTTTTCAAAGAAAAGTTTTTACAAAAAATAAAATCTATCGTGACTTCGCCACAAATCTGATAAAAACGCTTACGGACTGGTTTTATTTATTTTTACGCACATTAAAAGAACACTTCGTATACCGCGATACTAATAAAATCATTTATATCGTCCAGCTTAAAGTTTTCGAACTCACAATGGCAACCTGTATCATATAAAACGATCTACTGTGACCTACAATATATTTTAGGTGAAGGTTAAGAATGTATATAAATAGCAAGGTCCATTACGCGATAGTAATAATTATTGCTAGCATTCAAAGCTTACGAGCTCACAATTGCAATATTTTCCATATGAAATTGTATATTGTGACCTACATTTTTTATTTTAGGTGGATGTTAACCATTATAATGAAAAGTAGGACCCATTTCGTAGTGCTAATAAATCATTTCTAGTGACTAGTTTACGAATTCACAGTGGAAATATTGTCCGATCTATTGTGATCTACGAAATATTAAATGTGAAGGTTTAATACGACCACTGAATAGTAAGACACATTGCGTAGTTGCTACTAATGAATTCAATTTTACGACCAGCAGAAACTTCATACACAAATTTTCTATTGTGACCGACGACATATTTGAGGTTAAAAATGATTACTAGAGCGACCCATTGAATCTGAATATTTTGCTAGAACTCAAGTTTTATTTGATTGAGCTGGCTCGTGGAAATTAAGTGTGTAACAGTATTGGACGTTGTCCAAATATTTTAAATTCTTCATTGATTGACAAGGTCGTTGAATAGAACCGTTATCCTAAAGCAGTGTACAAAATTCCTTCACCTAAAATATTCAGAAGTGAGAAAGAAGCAAGCATAAGACTTGGACAGATGATTCGCTCGCCATTCTTTCCAAATCCACTTGTAAATAACTACCTAGTTCAGTTGGCTTAGGTTGGCCCGTAGCCAGCGTTATTTGCTGGCAGTTACAAACGATAAACCTCCTCAGATGATTTCATTCAGATTTCAGATGCTTATTTGCGGGATGTTCGCAACGTTAGTCTTCCAATTGTCCGTGAAAATTAAAAAAATAGAAGCTAATACGTTACATCCATTTCTTCGGCTAAGAATGAATGGCTGTCTAAAAATGTGACCCGTTGATGACTCTTCTGAATTGAATTTGCGGGGTAATTTATTTTCGCTGCATCCCACGTAGATCAAAGATGAAAGATCCGATTTGAGAATATGTTGGTCGGTCTTTATTTCGAAAGGCAGTTGTCCAGCACAAGTGACTTATCTAACAAACGTCAGATGACATACGAAAATTCGAGTGACAGTTGACAGATTTAATGCAGCGTTTATTAATACGTTCGCAATAATTGCGCAAGTGAGACATCCTCTGCGGATCGCGACCTTGAACCGCACTCTGCATTTCTGTTCTCCACAATTTACCTTGAAAATAAACAACCACCAACGCAATCTGTTTGCGCCTCGTGCACCAAGGCCTTGGACACAAGACCCGGCAAACAGTCACCGCAACTCACAGTTTCGAAATACATTCCACTCAAAAGCAACGTCGTCATTTCGCTTTGGAACATTAATAATACTTTTTTTTTGCACTGACTTCTCCCGAACCGTGATCACAAAATGACCGGGTGTCTGATGTGCCTTCAACTTGTGCCTCATGTTGAAATTAATTAATTTACAAAATGAGTACCAAAATTTCGTGTCACTTTTCGGCTAATTAATTCGAAATTGCAAGCGCACACGCGAAGGGGTTCAGATTCACATTTTTATTTTGCTTTATTTTTTTTTTTGTTCTCAATTTTATGCGATAAATGTTTGCCAAATTATTTTTTGGATCGGGCGGCTTCTTGTTTAATTAGTTTTGACCTTAAAAAAAAAATCGTTTGTCTGTCTGGCCCAAATGTCTGGGCGAGAGAAAAACACAAAAATATTTTATATGGCGGAAGCGTTGAATGCTCTTTAAATATTTAACTGGGTGTTTGATATTTATTCTTCTTGTGTGACTTCTTACTTGTTCTACCGATTGAGTGGTCACTGATCTAAAGGTTCTAGTCTATTGAATGCCTGAGGAAATAGTGAATCAATTGTCAAAGTCTTTCGCAATCACAGCGCCGATCAATTGAGTGGAAAGTGTATTTTTAGTGGGTCGCCATAGCGGCGACTGTACCGAGTTGATCTTTACGAAATTATTGGGTTTCACCTTTTGTTTTATCTCGAGCTGTTTGTCTGTCAGTTGCGAGGAGATTGATGTATACAGGGTGGGCAGGAGGTAACAAAAACTTTTAAGAGAAGAATAGTTAGAAACAAGTTTAGTTCAGTTAAGTCATTTCTGAACCAAAGAAATATAGATGGCGCGACTGGAGCTTAGCACGCGACAACCATTCGTTTAGAGTGAGTTTTAAATTTTAGGATGTCGGCTATATTGAGAAGGTTTAAATAGGTTTGGGGCAGCTAAAAAAACAACAATGCACTTAATTTATTTTTTTTCCTCCCCCGGGAGTTGAACCTGCAATCCCTCGCTCAAGAGTCCAGCAGAATTTCAACTGACCAACTGCAGATTAGCTGTAAGTGTCTAGCATTAAAATTCATGCACGCGTCGAGTCTTACCATTGGGCCTTAACTTTAAATATTCCGTAGATCACAATAAAAAGTTTTGATTTAAATTGAACATTTGATGTTCTTATAAAATTTACCTGCACTCTCAAAATGATTATTCGGAGAGAGGGATTGCATTTTTGCAATGTGAAAAGAGTGATCTGTTCTGCCCAGGCCCACCCTGATCGATTCGGACACCTTTGACAGATCAAACACTTTGGCTCACTCTCATAGCTGTTTTAAAATAATTAAATTAAAAATGTTAAAAATAGGTGTTTCTGACGACCGTTGGTTTTTATTTTTTGTTACTAATGGAGGGGGCCTAAAACTGTTTGTCAATTCCGAACTGAGGAGCTCGCCTGGGGCATCCATGCTCTTCGATTTTTGTCAGGCGTTTGCAAGACTGACACAGTGTAAAAACTTAAGGCTCAAATAGTGTTTTTCGAACGTCTGGAACCGGAGTCCCTTCACTCAGTAGTCGCTCTTTTTGAATATATGTTTTTGTAGATTATGGGCCTTACCAATAACCATTTTTTGTTTTGACTAAATATTTTAGTTGTTCACAGTGGCAATACTTTCCATACAAATTTCGCAAATGTGAGCTTCTGTAAATTTAAAGTCGAGATTAAAATTTCTTATTAGTACGGCGCTATAGGATTTTGGTATACATAACCTTTTTAGTTTCGACTTTAAATGGAAATAGTTCACAATAGCTAGATTTTCCATAGAAATTTCGCAAATCCGAGCTAAAGTGGGGACTAAAATTTGTTATTACTATTAATTAAGGCGCATGAAAAGAGAAATAAAAACCTCCATGGCCAAAACAATTGCTAAATTTTTATGAAAAAAACAACCATTGTGAACTACAGACAATTCTTGGTCAGAAAACTCTTGAGTATTCTCTTACTCTTTTCTTACATTTTTTTATAAAATTTTCCATACAAGAAGATAGTTTTCGTTAAACCAGTTTGGTACTACTGCAACATTTTCCGGAATACTGACATTTCATATTTTAAGTACTAATTTTTAGATAATTTCTATTCAAAAAATCTCCCAAACTCGAGCTCTATCGTAGCCGTAGCTCTATCTATCGTAGCTGTTTTATTTTACTGTAAACAAAGATTGAACAGTGGTTTTTTGTTCCAGTGCGTTGACAACTGTTTTCGGTGAATCGAATTATTTGGGCTTAGTTTCTAAAAAGCTTTAATAAAAATATAATCTTTCCAGTGCGTTGACAACTGTTTTCGGTGAATCGAATTATTTGGGCTTAGTTTCTAAAAGGCTTTAATAAAAATATAATCTTTCCAGTGCGTTGACAACTGTTTTCGGTGAATCGAATTATTTGGGCTTAGTTTCTAAAAGGCTTTAATAAAAATATAATCTTTCCAGTGCGTTGACTACTGTTTTCGGTGAATCGAATTATTTGGGCTTAGTTTCTAAAAGGCTTTAATAAAAATATAATCTTTCCAGTGCGTTGACAACTGTTTTCGGTGAATCGAATTATTTGGGCTTAGTTTATAAAAGGCTTTAATAAAAATATAATCTTTCCAGTGCGTTGACAACTGTTTTCGGTGAATCGAATTATTTGGGCTTAGTTTCTAAAAAGCTTTAATAAAAATATAATCTTTCCAGTGCGTTGACTACTGTTTTCGGCGAATCGAATTATTTGGGCTTAGTTTCTAAAAGGCTTTAATAAAAATATAATCTTTCCAGTGCGTTGACTACTGTTTTCGGTGAATCGAATTATTTGGGCTTAGTTTCTAAAAGGCTTTAATAAAAATATAATCTTTCCAGTGCGTTGACTACTGTTTTCGGTGAATCGAATTATTTGGGCTTAGTTTCTAAAAGGCTTTAATAAAAATATAATCTTTCCAGTGCGTTGACAACTGTTTTCGGTGAATCGAATTATTTGGGCTTAGTTTATAAAAGGCTTTAATAAAAATATAATCTTTCCAGTGCGTTGACAACTGTTTTCGGTGAATCGAATTATTTGGGCTTAGTTTCTAAAAAGCTTTAATAAAAATATAATCTTTCCAGTGCGTTGACTACTGTTTTCGGCGAATCGAATTATTTGGGCTTAGTTTCTAAAAGGCTTTAATAAAAATATAATCTTTCCAGTGCGTTGACTACTGTTTTCGGTGAATCGAATTATTTGGGCTTAGTTTCTAAAAGGCTTTAATAAAAATATAATCTTTCCAGTGCGTTGACAACTGTTTTCGGTGAATCGAATTATTTGGGCTTAGTTTATAAAAGGCTTTAATAAAAATATAATCTTTCCAGTGCGTTGACAACTGTTTTCGGTGAATCGAATTATTTGGGCTTATTTTCTAAAAGGCTTTAATAAAAATATAATCTTTCCAGTGCGTTGTCTACTGTTTTCGGCGAATCGAATTATTTGGGCTTAGTTTCTAAAAAGCTGGTGCCAAAATACTTCGTTTTTTTGACTAAGAACCTCTCCAGCCCAATCGCTGTTCACTTTTTTAAGTATTTGACCGTCATAACCTCTTTTTCGACTTCAGTGTCAACTTCTTTTTCAATGTGGAAACTATTTGTTTCAAATCTTTTCTCATTCTCACCTTAAGCAATTTTAAGGAAATTTTCCGAAATAATCTTTTGAGCATTGCTCCAAATGTGATAGATTTTTTTAAAGATGGTTGGGTCTTGCTGAAGTAGTTTTTTCGCAATTCGTCGTTGATTCGTATGAGAACTCTCTGCTCAAATTGAGGGGCAGTTCTTTTTCGTGACATGTTTTTATCGTCTTTAAGACCCTTTAGACGAAATATTATGGGGACACTTTGATCAATCTTTGAATACTGTTTTCTTTTTACTTATGATTACTCAAGCTTCATGCCTCCAGCACCATTGGTCCTTGCCATGCTCATCAATCCCCAAACAGTGATTGATTTATTGCGCACTAGTCTTTTCTGATTAGCCCCATACCCTGTTCAGCTCAAAGTGCAATTTTATGTTCTATTTACAAATCCATTCCACTTGCTAATTCCTGCATTCCCAAACAAACAAATTCGGAAAAATCCTAAACAAATCTCAAGTACCCTCTCAACGGCAATTGCGCAAAACAAAAACTCTTGAAATTGATTACCCTCGTGAAATAACCGTAACACGTTTTTATGAAACAATAAAAGCTTCATATACGTGTGCACACGATTATTTCCAACCCGCCAGAGCACATTCCGTTGATGATGAACTTGAAAGCAATTCGTAAATAAAGAAAGAATTTTCGAACGAAATTCAAACATTCCCTCGTGATGATGAACACGGAAACTGCATGCGGAACATGCAACGGTCCTCTATATATGTAAAACTGTCCATTGATCACTGTCAAATGCGAGCGAATCTAATGGAATAAATTAAAAATTTCAAATACTACACCTTGGAGAAAGCGAAATGCTAAATTAAATTAAAAATTAGCATTTTTACATTCGAGGTCAACGAAAGATTGTCTTGGACTAATTAATCTTTCAAAAGATCCCAGACTGTACTCAGCCGCTGAGAAGTCATTGTAAAAAAATGCTGGAAACGGCTGGTAGTGCAATTTTGGCGAACAATGGATGAGAGAATACTCAAACCCTGCATGTAGTGCACCAGAAAATGGAAATGGTTGGAATTATTCATGAGTACTGGTGAAGTTGTTTTGATTGACTGAAAGGGCACGCAACAGGTAGGTTTGTGTTTTATGTCCTCTAGGTGACGGTGAGAAAAGGGAACCGGTGAGTTTTTATTGAGATTGTATTCACAATGTCACCGCAAGTGTATTTGAATTGGGTTGCTATACTGGCAACAAATTTCGACTTTAATAATAAAGCCCGTATGACGCTAATTTTTTTTTTTTGCATTTTTTCTGCTTTTAAAATTAAACTAGAGCAGTACGAAAAATTAGAACGAAAATTCCCGATAGGAGTGAGTAATGCAGACACGTCAAAAAAAATGCATTAAAAATGTATTTAAATCACAAATTTCAGCTGCAGCTTTTTTTGTTTTTGACATTTCAAGATTATTTGAAAATAAATTCTATTGAAAATTTGCGGTTGCTTTGCAAACAATTGCTACCCCTTTCGTAATACACTCTTAGTCTCACACACCTCTGACTTTTCAACATTATAAGAATGAGGAAAAAATGTAATATCATACGGCCTTAAGGAGTTCACGATAGCTGGTTTTTTCATACAAATTTCTAGTTGCTTTTGTCAACTTCTTAAATTTAAAGTCAAAACCGCGATACTTATAATCATATTTAGTGTCCAGGTTAACTTTTTCCAACTCACGATGGCGAAATTTTCCATACAAAATTGCATATTGTGACCTTCATAATAATTAGAGTGAAGATTTTTTTTTCTAAGGCCCAATATTAGACGTTTTTTTTTAGCTTCTATCTCAGCAAAGCAAAGTAAAGTAAGATTTTCAAGAACGCAATTAAAACAACTCTCTACTGTGAGTCCTCGAAGTGTCAAGTAGAGCGCAGTTGTAATTGCGTGCTAAAAATTCTACTTTACGTTGCATTGCTGAGATCGGAGCTAAAAAAACAGGCCAATTGTTAACTCGTAATGTGAATAAGTTAAAAGTAATCGATTTTGACATGAGAATCAACAAAAAGAATTAAAATTTAATAGCAATGGTTCCTGAGATCCACATAACCCCAAATACCAGGGATGTCAATATGATGGTCGACACAATTTTTCTTTGCGACTAGAGCTTTATAATTTACTACAAGTCATTGTAAAATATTCGTATTATCTCGCTAATTCGTTAATTCAGTCAATGAAAGTGAAATAAAGCAAATCAAGTCTGTGTAAATATTATGGGTTCATAAAAGCTCGCCTTAGCAACATCTGACAGCGATTTATAGTTGACGTAACATCATTGTACTTAGCAGAAGAAAAATCAGACTTTGAATGTTCATTCGATACGTAGACATGTAGGTATATTCTGTCATCACAAAGGGCCATACCCCGCACCTATAGGCCATTATAACCTCCGCCTTAAATTAATTGTAGATCACAATAGCTAATTTCATAGTGGGAATATCGTCAGTGTAACTCTGTGAAATTCAACCTTCGAACTGGAAAAAAAGATTAATACCTCGCAATGTTTTAAGCGGTTCCTCGTTTATTAAAACCTTTGACTCTGTCCACATTAGATATCAGCGCCTTTTCTCATTTCGACATGTGTCAAATATACTTCAAAACTGTAAATGATTATCTGTCTATCAGATGCTTATGTGTCTTCGGGAATTTGTGGAATTTCATCAACTGAATTGATTTTACTCACTAACATTTTTAGCCTTCACAATTTATGGGTCACAATAAATATTTTTGAATGGAAATTTTCATCATTTTGTGTATTTGTAAAGAGTAAGCAACTTCTAACTCCTTACTAATAATCACCATTTCTAGTTTCGACTTTAAATTTAAGGAGCCTTACCAATAAACATTTTTAGTTTCGACTCTAAATTTCAGTAGTTCACAGTGGCTATATTTTCCATACAAATTTCGCAATTGTAAATTTAAAGTCGAGACTAAAATTAGTTATTAGTACGGCTCAATAGCCATACATATTTCGCGATTGCGAGCTTCCGGAAATTTAATGTCGAGACTTGAGTTTGTTGGTAGTGAGGCTGTTTGCTCATTTCACAAATGACACATTCACAAATGACACATTCACAAACGTCAAAATGAGTGTCGAGTCAATAAACCGCCAATAAAGAGCAAATTATTGACACTGCCTACAAGAACTTTGACAGTTTGTTACAAATACAGCGGCCGTCCAGTATAACGAACGATATAATGTTTGATGTCATTCATTATATCGAGTGCGTTCTTTTTTTTTTGTTGAAAATAAGTCATTAAAAATGTGTTATTTAACAGTTTTTAATTAAAGTTAAATTGAATAGATGATGGTCCTGCCCTTTAAATACTTCCATGGTTTTTAATCCAATAACGTTCGTTATATTGGATAGCAAATCGTGGGCACCATTCGTTATATAGAGATACCAATGTGAATCTAAAAAGCTTTCGTTATATCGAAAATTCGCTATATCGGATATTCGTTATAATGGACGTCCACTGTACTATGTTGTGTCAAATTTTTACTGAAGAGACATTTTGAGAGATGATTTTATTACAAAATTTGCGGAGAAAATTAGGTAGACGCTCGGAAGCTGGCAGTCTATTATATGAAGTTTTGGCCTGACAGTTCTACACCCTCTCTGAAAATACACACATGACACCGCCTGTCACTCACTCGAGCCCTGATTCGGTAACCCGAACCCTGTTAAGTTTTTCTTATAAAAATATGCTCATTTCCTTGTGAAAAAATGCTGCCATCTTTACACCACATGCCAGTTGAATTGTTGCAACCAAACTAGCAACGTCAACTTTTTACTGCTTGTACGCCCGTTTGACATTTCCAGATTATAAGTAAGGGCAAGTAGAAAAACCTATTACCCAAGGTCGACAATAAGACCTCTTGACTGCTGTTGTCACGACACACATTTTGTTTCTTGTTTTCTGTTCTCGTTTCCATAATATTTTCCACTGTGGACTTGAAGTAGTCCACACATTGGACTTGTTGTGTGCCAAATGCACTACGCTGAAACAAGAGTAAGTATCTCTTACAGTTGCATGTGGAAAAGTTCTTCTCACGTCCCCTATATCTATCTATGTAGTTCTGCAAATATTTCTCAAGGTGACTTGAAACACACCACCAACTGTAGCGACCATAAAAAAATGAGAAAGAATTTCTCCGTCAATGAATTTCAAAGTATTCGTCGTAAACCATTGTGAACGACTTGTTTTTTCTATAAAGAAAATATTATTCTTTTATTTTTCTCAAGAAAAAAAGGAAGAGATAATCTTCAAAATAAAACATTCACCACTTTGCTGTTGCTGTTGTTGTTGTTGATTTTATTTATTTTGGTCGCATGCGAATCACTTGTTTGTTTGAATGAATGAATGCGAAGACGATGGCACTTCTGGGCCTTTGGACGGCAGCGATCGTGACGGTCATTGCCAAGAATTTTCCCCCCACCCAAACACAAACACATTCGACAATTAATAGATGTGTGGTATGATTTTATATGTGATTTGTTTATAATTTCGCATAAATAATACGCTAGTCTGCCAAATGGCAAACAATTTAAATTTCATTTCAAAGTATTCTCGTGGGATTTAAAATTTCTGATTTATTTGCAACAGATTGAAATACCGAAGCACAGCAAAGCGACCGCCACTTGTCCGTTTTATAGTTCAGACACTGGTATGGGGTATATTATTTATAGAATAGAAATACTAATATTGTAAGAGTGTACAATTTGTCGCATGCTGTTGTGCAGAGCAGACATGTAATTCGGCGACATCCGCATATTCAAAAGTACAATGGCTGGGAAGGGGAATTCTTCATAAATTCTCTGATTTTATGTGCAATTGGACAATCCATCTGTTATGTATACACTTTCGATAGATGATGATGCGAATTGAAAGCACTGGGCGAGCGTCTTTTGTTACCGCAAAGTAAGAGTTGATGCTGATGGACTTGAGCCGGCTTTTTGTCGACGATTTTCACGAAAGTCAGGGTTGTTTGAAACGACCGAGGCATGCGAAGAGACATTTTTTTTGTTTATTAATAGTCCCTAAGGTATTTGTTTTTTTTTTGTAAAGAAAAACATAACTCGTGGTGTGGTGAATACTCGGCACGTCAAAATCGGGGATCCAATTACCACATCGCTGCTCAAATGACGTAACATTTTGAAAAAGTTATCGTCGAAACGAGAGACCTCCACAAATTGCAATTGCAATTCCGTGATAGTTAAGAGCTCGCTACCTTTTTTAAAGGTCGACAGATGGAAGGGGGAAGAGGGTTGTAAGTGGTGCCAAAGCTTGTACATTTTGTAATGCAAAAACGTTCAAATGTTTTCGTGTGCACGAGCGATTTGCTTGTGTTTCATTTATGCACACAAATTCCACCCCAGATTTGTAGATCTGTTTAAAATCATTTTGCCCCTTTTGACGTTTGTGAATGTGTCACTGTTTTGACTGTTTTTTTTTTTTTTTCTAAAATAGATTGATGAGTTCGAATTTTAAAGAATAGAGAGCTTCATCGATAATGTACACGAATTTCAGTCTCGGTTTTCAACTCAAGAAGTTCACAATAGCCAACAATTATGTATACAAATTTCACAATTGTGAGCTTTTGTAAATTCAAATCTTTACTAGAGGCAATTTGGCCTCTAAAAAATCGTAGCCTCGACTTTAACTTGACGGCCAGTCGCAAATTGCGAAAGTTTGAAGGGAACATCTTGCTATTGTGAACTCCTTAAGTTTAGGATGGAAACTAAAAATTGTAATCATTAAAAAGTCCACTCAATTACGTAAATTTTACGAACTCCCGACAACAGATATGATTTCATCTGCTGAACAGAGTCGCTGTTTATGCCTACATTAGTTTTGAAGCATACCTACAGTGAGGACGAAAACAGGTCAAAATGAGGCAATGAGCTGTGGAGAGGGTCAATGCTTTCAATCGATAATGCGCGGTATTCAAAGCAATTGCTTGGATGTGGATGTTTAAATATAAAAAAACTCAGTAATTTGGAAATTCTGCATATAAAATTCGCTATTGTGAACCACAAATTACTTATAACGATGATTTTAAGCAGTTCTTCGTAAGCCTTGTTCCGTCGTACTTTTAATTGTATTTGGCGTACAGTTTAAATTTTGCGAAATCTATAATGGCGCACAGAAAATTCGCTATTGTGAACCAGAACCTATTTAGGTCAAGTATTAAAAACAATTATGAGTAAGCCCTGAGCCGCTGCACTGACTGATATATTCAATACAAGCGTCCCTTTGAAAATTTGCGACCTCAATAATGACGAAATTATGCGTATAAGATTCGCTATTGTCACCCAATAATTATTAAGAGCGAAGATTTAAAACCATTACAAGAAGTTCAGCAACAGAAACAATTCAAAACATAACCAAAACGTCTCATAAGCCCAGCTATAGATAGAAACGTGTTGATTTTAATAATAGTAAAGCCTTCCTTACTCAAATGTGCATTTTTAATCCTTTGGCTGCTTTTCGTTTCCCAATTTCTTTTCTCTATAACCCGTCTGTAAGTTGAGAACTTATACTGTCATTGGGGTCCTAACAATAAATAAGCTTGTCGCTGGAAACAGTACGAGCTGTATTACCAAGGATTCGTTGTCAAAACTATTTAGAATAAGCAAGACTTCGCCTTCAAAGACCCTTAAATTCAGATCACCGATCGAGGAAATCTGCGAAAGTCTTGAACTTTTTGAAGCGTTTCTCTCAATGTGTTCCAAAAATGAAACTCGCACGTATTCAATCGGTCTCCTGAAACTAGGCGCATGAAACTTTACCCACTGATCAAAAAAGTGCAAATCAATCGTCTAAAATAGGTGGAACGTTTAGAGCGAAAGACACTAACTTTCCGGTCCGAAAAGTCTTCAATTCCAAACGAGCTTTGTAACTTTCCTGCAATTGCAGTGGATCTTCTGCATTTTATCGAAATTTAAATCTACTGCCAAAAAATTAATTTTTTTAGAGAATCTACGGCGAAAAAATAGTTCTAAAGTGGCAACACTGTCCGAAACCGCAGGGACAATGCAGTGCAACAGAGGAAGAACTTGCCTTGCGTTTCGCCCCCAATCGGAAGAGCACCTCAACCTTTAGCTTTAGTTAGCTAAAGACCGCAGATCCGAAACACAGAAGGTTCAATTCGGATTTTAGTGCTGGGTTTTTGTTGAAAAACTCCGACATAACCTAAAAAATGTTAAATATTTTTCAACTCTACGTCTTTTTATTGAGTCGAGATTGATTGTATAGGAAAACGAATTATTTTGGGCATTTCCAAGTAAACATTTTATGAATTCTTTGAAAGAGAAATGTCCTTTAAATAGGAAAGAAATTGGGAAACCAACTGTCAAAATTCCAAAATGTTCAAGCGATCATTTCAAATCCCATAGCCATTAGTTTTTTTCCAACAAATAAGTTTTATTTCCTAAAAAATTTCAAAGATGTATTTAATTTTTAACAAATTAGCTGAGAACCGACTGCCAGCCACTTAAAATTAAGATTTTGGATGGGCTATAAATTGTGCTGTTTAAAATTCGCTTTAGTTCCAACCAAAGTGTTTGTTTATCACAAATTATCAGCATTCACTCAAAGAAAAAACATCTATCACCTTTCAAAAATATATACGAAGCAAAATACTTCGCGTTATAGGTTAAGTTGTTGGAAATAGCTACAACCAAAGGTTCTCCCATCGTGTACTGTTTTTCTCTTCAAACAAAAACTCCTAATCAATACTCACCACAACAAATCGCAAAGCACCGAGCTCATGAGATACGTCCGCCATTTTTTTTTATATAGTTTAATCCTTTTCACAAATGCGCAGCACGAAAAATACTGCAAGATATTATATCACACTTGAGTATTGCTTACTCGTATTGCGATTACGAGGTAAATGTGTTGGGAGGAGATGGGATAATGCGATATTCGCTTCACGCTTCGAGATCACGTTCGAATCGAATAGTGTTTTGCGCACTATTCTCCGTTAAATAACTGCCGTTTGTTTTTAAATTGATTTTCTGTTTTATTTATATCTTCACTTTCTTCTACGTCACTGGTGGTATAATTTTAATTTTATTTCTTTTTCTTTTGCGAGTTGGTTTGTTTGGCTGTCTTCCGCGTTTCACTAGATACGCGGTATACTCTTAGAATATTTTTTGTTAAATGTGCGTGTTTCACTTCTTTCTCGTTGAATTGATTGGAGAAAAGTGAGCTGCGGTGCAGACGGTCTTCCGCTTTTATACCGCCGAAGACACTGATGGTGGTGGTGGCTTTTTCAGAATTTCCCCTGATATTTACTTATTTTCCTCAATGAAAATGATGAGTTTCAGTTGGTGTGTGTGTGTGTGTGAGGGTGTTGGTGTTGGGAAAAGCTCACCAGACTATTGGCGGTGGGTGTCGGTTGGTCAGTGATCAAAATGTCTCGTGCGCCCAGCTGGGATTTATTTTCGTAAAAGAAGAGCGCTGATGGGAGAATGGCTGAGCTTAATCGATCAGTGAGCGTGATCGAGTCATGGGGAGACACGTTTTGTTTTTCTGATATGACTTTATTGTTACTGGCTTGGAGTTGCGGTTGGTATCTTCATCTTATGGTACCCAATGACCCATTTCACCTCATTATGAAATTGCAATTTCTTCATTTGTTTTTTTTTTTTCAATAAACTTTCTTGATTGGTATAGAAGAAGAATGCGGATCGTTTAAACGACTGTGTGTTTACTGTTGGTGTTGTTTTGTACGTGTTACAATCTCTGGGGGAACACAGAACGATGTTGGATCTGAACCAAGCGACTTCTAATCCAACTGTGGATAGTGTAATGAACCTAAGAGAATAATTGTAATTGATCGCTGTTGAGATGCAATGCCCCAAGTTGCAGTAACAACTTTGTAGGTTATGTTTGTGGCCGTGACATCGTAGAACTAGTTGGGACACTTTTATCTGCCGGCTGTCTGGGGGCTACGAGTAATTGTTTGGGGAAAAAACTACAATCTTTTGATAAATATGACCTGAGCTGACTGGATCAAGTCCTAAACTGGGTTTTTATAGATTTTCGTGGGGAAACATTTTCTGTTTTGTTTGTTTTGTAAATGCGGATCAGAGCAACTTGTTTTTGACCAGTCGAATATAGTTTCTAGGGCTCTATTTGGGGTATTCAATTTACCCTGCTGTAGCAAACGACTTTTAGTTCTGTGCGGCATTGTCACTTTTTTTTCCGGCATTAGTTTCTTTTCCATCGGCATTGAAACTAATGCCGGAAAAAAAAGGGACAGAAGCATTAGTTTCAATGCCGATGGAAAAGACTCAGCATTGGGAATGTCTGTGCGTCACAGGTGCACTGAGTCCTTCTGCAACCGCCATTTTACAAACCATTGACAGTTTTGTTCCGTTGTCGGAAAGGAAAATAGTAGCAACGTGTCACAACCACAAGCCCGCTGAAAGTCACATTATTTGGTTGATTCGTGTGACATCATGAGGGTTCGACTGTACCGGCCCCGCTTACACTTTTAGCTTTATCGATGACACGAACCATTGCAGAGAGCTTGCATTAAGATCGATGCAAACCTACTGTGCTATTAAAGGCCTTCTTTTTTCATTGAATTGGAAATTATATCCAGAGAAACGATCGATTCTTATGAGGGAATTGCCATGCACGAAGTAATAGTTGCGGTGTGCTTCAAGGTTCGGTCTTAGGTCCCTCGCTGTTAAGAGTTATATTTAAAGAAACTGCGAGGAAATGGTTATGCCAGATACAAATAAAGGCTTCTCTGCTAGTTTCAAATTAAAAGTAGCTTGAAAGTGACAGCTTTTCACGATAAAAAAAGTGACAGAAACGCATTATTATATCTCAAATGTGCTCGGAATGTTGTATTTCCCCTTTATTGACAGCATGAACTTGGTTTTGCCCTCATTTATGGCAATTTTTTTTCGATTCTGTCCCAATATTTGCAAACATTTTAGTGACAACTCGATACTTGCTGTCAATGCATATTGTTATTCTGTCATTCGTGTTCAATATCGGATGATCCTACTCATTCGCATTTGATCAAATTAACTGTCGAAATTTAGATAATCCTTAGTGTGTGCAATAGACTCGACTGGATTACCTGTCAAATGAGGTAATGTAACATTTTACGAAATTATTTTGACAGCTGAAACTGTCATAAATGCACATAATAAGACCAATAACTGTAACAAGTGACATGATCAATAGACTCGACTGGATTATCTGTCAAATGAGGCAATAGAACATTTTACGACATTATTTTGACAGCTGAAACTGTCATAAATGCTCATAATAAGACCAATAACTGTCACAAGTGACATGATTAATAGACTCGACTGGATTACCTGTCAAATGAGGCAATAGAACATTTTACGACATTATTTTGACAGCTGAAACTGCCATATATGCTCATAATTTCACCAATAACTGTCACAAGTGATGTGATCAATAGACTCGACTGGATTACCTGTCAAATGAGGTAATAGAACATTTTACGACACTATTTTGACAGCTGAAACTGCCATAAATGCTCATAATTTGGCCAATGACTGTCACAAGTGTTGTGATCAATAGACTCGACTGGATTACCTGTCAAATGAGGCAATAGAACATTTTACGAAATTATTTTGACAGCTGAAACTGCCATATATGCTCATAATTTCACCAATAACTGTCACAAGTGACATGATCAATAGACTCGACTGGATTACCTGTCAAATGAGGTAATAGAACATTTTACGACACTATTTTAACAGCTGAAACTGCCATAAATGCTCATAATTTGGCCAATGACTGTCACAAGTGTTGTGATCAATAGACTCGACTGGATTACCTGTCAAATGAGGCAATAGAACATTTTACGAAATTATTTTGACAGCTGAAACTGCCATAAATGCTCATAATTTGACCAATAACTGTCACAAGTGATGTGATCAATAGACTCGACTGGATTACCTGTCAAATGAGGTAATAGAACATTTTACGACATTATTTTGACAGCTGACACTGCCATAAATGCTCATAATTTGACCAATAACTGTCACAAGTGACATGATCAATAGACGCGATTGGATTACCTGTCAAATGAGGTAATAGAACATTTTACGACATTATTTTGACAGCTGACACTGCCATAAATGCTCATAATTTGACCAATAACTGTCACAAGTGATGTGATCAATAGACTCGACTGGATTACCTGTCAAATGAGTTAATGTAACATTTTACGAAATTATTTTGACAGCTGAAACTGTCATAAATGCACATAATAAGACCAATAACTGTAACAAGTGACATGATCAATAGACTCGACTGGATTACCTGTCAAATGAGTTAATGTAACATTTTACGAAATTATTTTGACAGCTGAAACTGTCATAAATGCACATAATAAGACCAATAACTGTCACAAGTGACATGATTAATAGACTCGACTGGATTACCTGTCAAATGAGGCAATAGAACATTTTACGACATAATTTTGACAGCTGAAACTGCCATATATGCTCATAATTTCACCAATAACTGTCACAAGTGATGTGATCAATAGACTCGACTGGATTACCTGTCAAATAAGGTAATAGAACATTTTACGACACTATTTTGACTATCATAAATTCTCTTATGTAGAAAACGTCACATTTTATCTGGTTGGTGACTCGGCATTCTGTAAGGTTAAACGTCCGTTCTGTTCTGTTCTACTTTTTGTATCATAAAACTGTTCCTACGTCTTACGTTTAGCAGACTCGTGAAAAGTGTCAAAATTAGCAGCTTTTTGGTGCGACTTTAGTTTTCCTTTTGAAATAAGTTAAAATTGAGTTTCGAATACATCAAAAATAACTCGAATCAACTCGAAGAATTTGTCTTGCAATGCAAACCTAATGTGTGTTATTTTTTCCATTGACAGTTTTCCCCAGTTTGTGCTGTTCTTTCATGTTCTTGTCTGTTCCTCTTTTTTTAACAAACATACCTTTAAAGAAATCCTTCCATTTTGAATGTGGAAAAATCTGAAATATCCCATTTCCTGATCTAGATTGCAAAATATTTACATAGTCCTTCTCTAATTGCTCCAAATTATCAATGGCGCACATTGTGAAAAATATATTTTCCCACTGATATAAATGTGCTCACCGAACAATCACCCAATATGGCAAATCCAAGAATATCATTTAAAATCGAGTTTATTTTTAAAACCACTGCAATGGCATTTCATCAGTCATTTCCGAACTGAAGCGCACACACATTCACCTACATCAGCTGTAGATGGACATCTCTGTCGATCGGAATTTATTCATCACCACCATACACATCACCCTGTGGCGAATGCATCACTCAGTTTATTTTCAAATTATTTTCGAATTTCATTAATTAAAAAATTTTGTGTAAACATTAGAGCTCATCTGCCTGCGGCACCCAACAAAATGACACGTTCGGTCGCAGCGTCTTCGATCTGGCGAATAGCACGAATCGGAGTGGCATGGTCGGCGTAATCTGTCGCAACGATATGACTTAAGGGTGGAATTCGTTCATCTTGAACTTGACCGAACAGTTTGTTTGCATATTCTGTTGTTGGACCTTTGTCAAAAAAAAAGAAGAAGAATGTTTGCATGAGTAACTTTACAATTTAACAAATGTGACCTTGGGGCGGGTTCGTACACTTCATAACTGTGAATAGGGATGCATTTTAAAGGATTGTCCATCATACTGCCTCCTCTTTATCAAATGGGACACAAAGTCGAGCGGAATAAAACAACAAACGTGTGGCCAAAGTACATTAATTTCGTGAATGCGTCTAAATCATTCGAAAGGTGACAGTTAAAATTATTTCTTTTCTAATGTTGCGCATACGCCTGAGTGCCCCCGGGCAACGGTTTTTATTGAGTTATGCCAACGGCATGGTTCTGCTTTTTTGTATGCTATAAATTACAATGTTGCCGACTGCTGAAATGAATTAATTAAATTCAAAGTGAGAATTTCTTAATGTTTTAGACGCATTTATCGTCTGTGTCTTCTTCGGCTGTTTGTTAGACATTTGACCAGAAGTATTTCTAGTGTTTGACTTGACTGTTACATACACACAACTGAGCAGCACATTCTCTCAGAATCAATTGGCATGTCAAGATTCTGCCAAAATCAATTTCTGCTTATTTCCGATCCTGGCTGTCACTTTGAAAATATTTTATCATTGTCTGCACATTACAAAGAATGATTAAATATTGACGTTTTAAAATGTCACATTGCTCCAAATTCAAAATGCCAAACGCCAATAAAAACTTTATACGCACTAACCCGCAAAAAAGTAGTTCCATCTTCCCTGTGCTATAAATAGACCATTTTATGGCACATAATGTGGAGAACAAACTGCGCGTCAAATACTTATTATATACGGGAGAAGGAAGTCGTATCACACACCAAAGCAATCACTGGCGACAGAAAACAAACAGAGGAAATGAGTCATGCAAACTAATGTTCTATTTCGAAATAATACAAAACAAAGTCGTGTCGTGACATTTCTTCGACACTAATTTTAGCAATTACAACTGCATATGCACACTTAGCTCATTAAGGTCTCATTGCAGTTCCCTTTATTATCTCACCATAGTGCACTTCCGTTTGGCTTGCTAAAATATTTCAAACTAATAATTCAATTAACGTTTCTCATTTGTCAGGGATTCTTAATAATGCCGCATATAGAGCTCATTAAGGAATATTTTTCTAATTATAGGAAATCAATTTTAAAAGGCCTTTTGAATATGGCCATTTAGTGACGGAACGCATTTATAATGGTTTACGGTCTGTGCGATAATTAAGATCATTTTAATGTCACATATTAAAACTGATTACTTGTTGCTGTAGTTGAGTGACAGATGTGGGAACTTTGCTGACGTTTCTCTTCGGGTTCTCAGGAATAATGTGACGCGATCGTAGTTTTAATTAGTTAATCAGTCTTGAATAGAACTGTCGGGAGCCACGTGATCAGTCTAGTTCTATAAAAACTCAACCACATCAGTTCTGTCAACTGTCAGAAAGTGCACATTTTTATATATCCATAATTTGATATTAAAAGTTTTTTCTGTTACATTGTTTGACAAAACGAGAAATACTTTACAACTTGTAGCATCCGTCAGCAAACACAATTTGACATTTTATCAGACATTAGGACTGTTCGTTTGTTCGAGGATTTTTACGATTTCTAACTAGTTTTTACTAAAGCCCGTATGACACTAAATTTTTTCCTCATTTTTATAATGCTGAAAAGTCAGCGGTGTGTAAAAGAGACTAAAAGTGTAAAAGGGGTAGCAATTGTTTGCAAAGCAACCGCAAATTTTCAATCGAATTTATTTTCAAATAATCTTGAAATGTCAAAAAAAAGCTGCCAGCAGCTAAAAATTTGATTTGAATTCATTTTTAATGCATTTTTTTTTGACGTGTCTACATTAATAATGTTGGTGTGTACGCACTCACTCCTATCGGGAATTTTCGTTCTAATTTTTCGTACTGCTCTAGTGTCATTTAAAAAGCTGAAAAAATGCAAAAAAAAATGTAGTGTCATTCGGGCTTTAACGTGATGTTATAAAAATCGGATTCATCGATATTACGCAGATTAGAGTAATAGAAAGACGTCCGAACAGATGACAGATGTTATATTTGAAATGTATAAAAATGTAGTAAGTAGAAGGCTTGAATGGTGCTGCAACACTCATCATGACAAAATAATTACAACATAACGTAATTTAAAAGAGAGGGGCATCAAGAGAGCAACACTTTTGATGCCCATTTTTTGTGCATAGTTATCCCTTCAATAGATGGGCGCTCTTTTCTATTTAAACGTCAAAAAAACTTGTATTCAGGTGCGTTTTTAACTAAAACCTTTACTATACCTCTTGCGTTGACAGTTCTGACAGTTGGAAGAAGGGGATTGTTAACTAAATTAGCAATAGTCAAAACTGTTGTTTGTTTCGCTGTCAAAGGCTTTTTCTCTTAACAAGTTGTTGCTATTTAACCCACACTTGCAAACCCCGACGTATCGTTGTATTTTGACATAAGCAATAGCTGTCAAGCATCTTTTCAGAGATGGAGGCCATTATAAGCTCTTCAGCGATCGAAATTTAAGTAAAATACTCGAATGTATTGTCGAACACAAGAGTAACTTTAGCGGAATGTCAAAAAACATGCCTTGAATTCGCGTCAAAATAGTTCTGTCAAGCAACTGACAATCGTGTCAAGTAATTTGTGATTTTGTAAAGTAAAGAGTAAAAAAAAGAAGGGGAACGCTTCGTTCTGAGAATAGACATTTAACAAACACGTAAACGTCAGCCCACTCGTTCCATTTGACAGATTTATGAAAACTTACCAACATACATTTGTGGATTACATTTTGTACGGTTTTCTATGGATGGTGACATTTTTCGCTCTCTCGTTTTGCGAACGGCTTAGAAAAACTTTGTTAAAACTCACAAAAATTCGTAAAATGTATAGCTCTCGGGAATAGACCGAGTGACACTCGTTTCTGTACAGAAATTTCTATCAATATTCAGAGGGTGTGCCTTAAAATAAATAAAGAGGTAGGGACTTTTATGGTGAGTGACGAGAGTGACAAGTTTTGTGCTTTCTCAGGACAGGCCTTTCCAATATCTCTTGAACTATGGTCAGACGTTCACAAGTGGTGCGTCAGCGGAAACTTTTGTCTTTTTCCAGGATGCACATGCATCTTGCTTACTTATTTAAAAAGTCTGGCTGTTGCTGGCTATAAAGTTCCACCATCCGTTTTCATGTGGTCCGCTTTCTAAACGCATAATTTATGAATGAACGAAATATTGGCGCCACTGTGACACCGTGAATAACTTTAAATTTATTACCCCCTCTTTGATTTCGCTTTCTATGATCGTCAGCATCACTCGAGTTAATGGGAAACCACCACGCATTGCCTTGATCTATAAACAGAACACTCCCTACTCCGCTGGAAATTATTGAAACACATAATGCGGCATCCCCCGTCAGCCACCACTCAGCGCCTTCCCTATGGGAATTGATTTATCAATTTCGCCCATCAATTAGCATCTGCTATTCATTGGCACTGCGCAAACCCAATCCATAAGCTCGGGCGAAAACAACTCTCGCACACATCTCCTCCGCAAACAAAATAATTCACTTACAGACGTCACTAGCCGCCGCGTACTCGTCGATCATACTCGCCTTGTCTAAACAAACCCGCTGCAGCGGCACAAACAAAATCCATTAACTAATTTACCGTGTATATAAAAGTTCAATGTTACAACGGGATCAGAGAACCATCGGAATTCCTCCAACAACAACAGCAGAAGGGAAATTCCTTGATCATGACTCAGCATCAGCAGTCATGTCAGTGCTGCCCAATTGGAAGGAGGTCGAATGAACGACCACCCATCCCCTCACCTCTGGGCCAACAATGTTTTCCAAGTTTATTTTTAGTCCATCCACACATGTAGTGGCATAATTTTTAGAAAGATGACTAAAGGAGCACGCTTACAACGTAAGGCGAAGGACGTTTCGCACGGAAGTTATCCGAATTTTCCCTAAAATCCAAATAAACGAGTGTGCCAACAAACAAGAATATATATATCTTTGTCGTGTTTGTTTGTGTTGTTTGTGTTGTTTTTGACTTTCCAAACTGACGACCTTGATAAAATACATAAAGGGGCCTACATCGCCGCTACGGCGCCATAGAATACATTCACGTGCATTGTTCCCGTCCCCGGTGAAGGAGAAACCGATCTTCTTCATTCGTTTTTGTTTGTGTGCGTACTCTTTTATTTTTAATTTATTTGCGTCAAGCGTGCCAGTGTTGGTGAAAAATGCGAGTTAGATCCGTAAACGGAATGGAAATTGGAAACAATTTGTGTTGTCTGTTTCGTTGAATGTGCGGTCAAAGTCAGAGATATTTTTGTTAGCAGGATGCGTGCCGATGACAGCCGAAAATAATATTTTCGCCGAAAAGTTGTATGACGTCGCTGCGATGAATGGTTTCTCATTCAAAAATAGATTTGGAAATTCTTGTTTGTTTTGAAAGTACCCACTTAGCATTGTATGGAGATTAGTGAGGGCCGCACACGAACACGAACGAAACGATCGACGCAAGTGGCTATGTCGCACATATCGGGTGAAGACAACACAAACAATTTGAAGGATGGTATTTAAGGATTATACAGATGCCAAGAGATGCCAATATATACGCTGAATTGACTGATAGGGAGTTAATAGAGTGAGCGGGCGCAAAAATCTAGTTTATTCGGTTTGTCTGTACTAGATTTAGTCTGAACGCATAACAAGATTGGTCACTTTTACTACGTCGGAAATAAAATAAAAATGTCAACTGAGTTCTTAGTTGATAAAATCTGACTTGAATTGACTGACAGGGAGTTAAAAAATTGAGCGGACGCCAAAATCTCCTCGAGTAGATTTGTCTGTACTAGATTTCCTCTGAACCCAAAACAAGCCCGGCACTTTTACTACATTAGACAGAAAATCAGAATGTCATAGTTAATAAATTCGGAATTGAATTGACTGATAGCAAGTTAAGTTAAGTCTGGACTAGATTTCATCTGAAAAATGTCAATGAAATGTCAAGTGAAGTAATTGGTCAATGAATCTTTGCAAATAAAACGTAGCAATTGCTTTGACTCGAAAGAAATGTCAAATTCTAAGTTTTGCATGAGTAAAAACAGATTAGCTCCAACTTCTGATTGAAAAGCGGCGCCACTGACATTTTACACAGATCGGTATGCCTTAAACGTGCCAGACATTGCAATTGCTACGAAAATTTCAAGTCTGCTATTTTGCTGACTCAGAGGTAAATATTTCGTACGCACATTTTTTTTTTACATAAAACAACCAACGCCTTGTGAGTCATCGCAGATACGCACAAAATAAAATCGAACATTCACAAATAAAATCAAACATACCTGTTATTAACTTCAGCGCTTTATTCAGCAAACAAAAAATAAAAAAGACTGACATTTTTTTTTCAATTTAAATTTTCTATTTTTTTCGTGTTTCGGCTTCGGAGTTTTTGATATTTATATTAATTACATAACTACAATCAAAAATGATTTTATTCATGGCAGGTAACAGAAACAACAGAAAAAAAAAGAACTATCTGGTCCGAAGTGGACGAATTTTTAATATTGAAAGTTGGACACCTAATGTCAAAGTTGACAAAAATGTCACACGTAAAGTTCGGTGGAGACGCCCTTCGTGATTTATAAATCACTTCGGCTAAATCACGTTGGTGGGAACATAGTATAAGCAAACAAAAACTTTTGACGCATCGAAATGTCATAATTATTTTTATTACATGACAATTTTGAGATCCCGCGTCGGTTCTTTCAGATTACCAGAAAAATACATTTTTTAAGGTACTTATTTCGAAAACATCTCGTTAGTTCATTTTTTTTCTTTGAGTAGTTGGTATGTGTGTCAAAAAATCCGATGATTGGCTTAAATTTTCGACAACTAAAGATGACATGAGACATCACCAAGCAAGCATGATTCATATAATACCAATTACAGATTCGATTGGTGCTTTAGATTGAACTCATATTTTGTTTAATTTTCCACAAAAATCCTTAACAAATCTATTACCCTCAAGGGAAATTGAAAAATTTAAAATAAAGAAAACCACAAGACAATTGTCGCTTGTAAATTTTGACAGGCTTGACAGATTTGTGCGAAATTACTTTAAATGAGTAAAATTTTATACATACCGATTCATGGAAATTGCTTTTACTTAGCTACAACCTTTTATTTTTCATTCATATGGCGTTTGACAATAATTTGACACTTGCAATCTAAACCATTGAAAACTTAGTAAACTGAAGTTTTAAAGCTCCTCCGAATCACTTTAAGTCTTGAAGAAGCCTGATGAGGCTAGTTATGTCAAACGGTGCAAATGTGTCCAGCTTTATTCTTGTCAACAAGCTGTTTTATAAAAGCTTAACTGACAGTGCCATTTCATTGATAGGCGTGTTTTTTTTCATAAATATGTACTTCTCTTGGCAAAGTCCAACATATAACGCAGCGTAGACCCCACACAACAGACAGAGTAGCGCTTTTGTTTTTTTATATGGCCCGAGGGTCCAATAAATAGAATCCGTGGTGTACATTGCGTCAACGGATGCAGTAACATTCAACTCACAAAATCCGTCGCATATGCGTTGCAAAATATTTTTTACAGAATAGTTCTATGTGATTGAACTGTCATCGACGTTTTGAAATTTACACCCATAATTGATTTGCTTTGTCTAAATTCATTCAACCACCATAAGAGTTTTTCTCGTTCTGTCATTTTTTTTCAACAATTAAGGCTCGTTCGTGTACTTTTTTGCAAACGTAAAATTATAAAAAATTTGCTAATAAACTGTGCGAATGCGACCACGTACTGAGAAAATTGAAAAAAATGAGAGACAAATCCATTTCCCCTCTTTTAATTTTTTCGTAATTTTCTACTCGCCGAATTTCGACTTACTGAATAATGAAAACTGACAACTAATTGAGAGCTCAAAAGTTTGACAAGTAAAACTCTATTTATTTTCGTCTTCAACGACGTCGGAGGAAGAAGTTGTAATCGAATATTCTCCTAGAACATATCAGCGCATTCAAAATGGTAAGTTTAATAGGTATTTAGGTTATAAAAAAATTAATTCCAACTTATTTTGTAGATAATGTCACAATGACATTTCTTAAACTTTTTGTAAGAAAACCAGTCACGTGCTCCTCTTAAAATTGAGAGATTTCTCCCTCGATTTTTGATATTTGACGTTTTTCATTTTTCTATGCTGAAAGTACACGAACGAAGCTTTTATGTAATTGCTTTATTAAAACTGTCAACGGATTCCTCGGACAGAAAAGTAGAAAGTAAACATATTTTATCGTTACTCGTATGTCACTTTTCACACGTTCGACAGTATTCTACTCATCTGTCAGTGAAATACGTTGCAGCAAGGGACACGACAGATTTTATAGTTTGGGCCCATCAGTTTCGTTAAGTTTTTCTTTATTTGCGTTCACTTGCAAAAATACACACACGTTTGTTTTTTCGTACGAAATTTGGACAGTTAGTTGGCAACTCAAAAATACATAGTTGCCAAACAAGTTGAGTGTCGGTTCCGTTGACGTATGCGAGTATAAAGGTTGCCAGCGTTCCACTGATCGCTAGATGACTCGGGACAGGTCAAACTGATGTCAAACTCTAAGTTAAAAATGCACATCTAACCATTTGTACTAGATGGCCTTTTCTTTTAAGTTGTTTTTTGACTAGAGTTTATTTTTCGCTATTCGCCCATTCGCCACGCCCTCTACAAATGCCAGATGACGGTTTCTGTGACTGCAAGTCTCCAATTAACAATGAAATTACGAAATTTATGAATTCGGCTTGAAGCGATGAGGTTTGCAAGACTTTTGTTTTTAAATTATACTATCGTAGGTATTTCTAGTACTCATCAGTCAGTTTTTGGTGAGGTTTTGTCGTTTTGTTTGTATTTAGTTAAGAAATATTCTGTCAAAGCAAGTATAGGGTGTCAGCAAGAAGGGGCAGTCAGAGTCATATCGAGGTGAAAATTACAAGTTGTAGATTTGTAGGTAGTAGCGAGCGACTTGATCTATACTTTTGCTCTGCTTTTGTGTGTCAAAAAAGCAAAATTTCAGTCAAACGTCTAAAATGAACCATCAATTCGATTCCCCCCATTGAAAGGTCTTAAACATACTTCGTGAGCTCATGTAAAGATACGCAACATATTGAACCCATCTCTTTATTAAAAAACAAATTATAAAAACAACAAGGACAACAAAAACCTTAGAAACTAAATGCCAAAAAGCTCTTTCCTAATTATAAACCCGGGGCTTCAACTTGAACATCAACGGGTCACGCGTACGAAGAATCAATTCACCAATCAGCAAAGGTTCCCCCGACGCCGTGCCCACGTACAGGACCTCGAAATTCCTCAGCACATTGGCGAGCACGCTCTTAATCTCCAACATGGCGAATTTCTGTCCAATGCAGTTCCTAGGTCCGGCGGAAAATGGAATATACGCGTAAGGGTTCATCTTCTCCGTGTTCGTAACAACATCGAATCGTTCAGGAATGAATTCATTGGCCTTTGGGAATATCTCCTCCATGCGACCCAAGTGGAGTGGCGATATGCCGATATTCGTGCCAGCCGGAATGATCTTTCCATCTGCAAAAAAACATGAGTTATTAAAGGGGTTAATGGGTCTTCAAAGGCGACTTACTTATTTCACACTCCTTTGTAACCTTTCGACCCAGCAGAGGCACCGAGGGATACAGCCTTAGGGTCTCCTTGATGCACAGCTCGGCGTAGTGCATACTGTTGAGATCTTCATAAGTGGCCGGCTTGGTCTTATCGTCGCCAAAGATGTCACGGATTTCCTGGAAGCACTTGTTCTGAGACTCTGGATAGATGGCAATGTTGTAGAACAAGAACGTAATAGCCGAGGAGGTGGTGTCATGTCCTTCGAACATGAACGTGTCGACTTCTTCGCGAATGTCGAGATTGGACAGTGGCTTTCCATCGATCTCCGATTGAAGGAGAATGTCGAGGAAGGCCATTTTGCGTTTCGAGCCGACGTCATTGGTGTCTTGTACGGTTTTATTTTTCTGTTCGCGAATGATCTCCTCCCGACGTTGAACGATGATTTTCTCCGTGAATCCGTGCAGAATTGCGAGAGCTTTCTTCTCTTCGCGAGCCAGTTTCGTGAACCAGTAGGTGAAGTCCAGCCGATAGATAATGTCAAACATTCGCTTATGCAGGACTGTGGATATTCTGAGGAAAGTCGAAGGAAATGTAACACCGTGAGGTTGGTTTTAAAAAGTTGGCTGTGCTTACGTTTTGACTGCCCTCACGTACTCGGAATCGGTGTTTGTCTGCGCGTTCACGGAGACGCCCATTGCGCTTTCTGAAAAGAGAGATGGGAGTGATTCAAGTTCTTATGATGGAAGGTGGGGGAAAGGTTTTGTTGGTCTAAGGGGAGAAGCGTTTTCTTAGCTTTTTAGTGATTTTTGGGACTTTGGCCTCTAGTTCTTAATTATCAGGAGTAGTCTCCAGGACAGATGTCGGATTTAATCCAACCATCCCATCATTGGCCTGTTTCTGATGACGTCAAATCCAAAAAGCAGCGTTTCCTAATAACCCATGCGTTCCTAACCTAAGTAGTCACTTTGAGTCATCGAATCGAATCATCTCTTCCATTTTGTCTATAGAAATGCAGTCTACTTTGAATAGAAACAACTCAACTTGTACTTTTACTCAACTTCTTTTTATCTTGAACTCGCACTTCTCTATTTTACGTTTGCTCTGCGTGTACCTACTTGCGTTCAAAGAAACCTATTTAAAAGAGAAGATTTCCGAGTGACGTTATTTTGTACTTGCAATTGCGTCACAAGAACACTGTGCTTTCTCACACTCTGCGCAGAAAAGTCACAAATAATTACAACGTTAAAAGAAGCTATTTCATTTAAAAAGTTTTCATACATCTCATGCCAAATTCAACCACAAAAACAAGGAACCTTGCGAATGGCTTTGCCCTCTATATACAAGATGAATGTTTCAAGGGGCTCAAAAGATAAACGTCAACATTTTTGGCAAAAATCTGTCGAAAAAGTACCGAGTAAAGGCTGGTACGCAGCTGTTCCGGAGCGAAAAATCCCATACAAAAGTGACACAACGAAATCATGAGAAATTTCGCTTTCCTTTTCGGTTTGCAGTACGCTGCTGCGAAATGATGGTGGAAAAGTGGGTAAATGTAGTAGATTGCTTGGTACAATTCTCCACTATCTTTTCGCACACGTTTTTTGTCCGGGACATTATTTGCTTGCGAAAATTTGACATTTGTAGGGCAGCGTTACCAGCTTTTATGAGGTATGGAGCCAAATTTTAAAAATCTTGGAGCCAAAAAAAGATAAACTCAAATATAAAGATCAAAGGTGCGCAGTGTTTGCAATTTTTTGGGGTACTCATTCTGATTACATTGTTTTTAAAGATGACAATAGCCGTGTTTTTTTGAGCTTCGATCTCAGCAAAGAAAAGTAAAGTAGGATTTTCATCATGCAATTACAACAACTACGCTCTACTTGACACTTCGAGACTCAGTTGTAGTTGTTGTAATCGTGTGCTGAAAATCCTACTTTACTTTGCTTTGCTGAGATCGAAGCTCAAAAAAAAAACACGCCTAATATTAAATTAAAAAAATAAAAGCAACACAACACATACTCATAATTGCGAGACTTTTTTAGTTTCCATTTTTCAATGCTAAAAATGTTAAAAAAAAGAAACGCCAATGGCAACAACTTTTTGTATTAAATTATTTTGAAATGGGTTTGTATAAATGTGTGAAAATCAATTGAAACGGACTTCCGGTGCAAGTGAAAAAAAAAAATTGTTTGCGGCCAACTCAATACAAACAAGAACCAATAAAATTCGGATTTAATGTTCGATCAAATGTGAAAAGCCAAATCGAAAACAACATAATTGTTTAGAAACTTTTAGTTATGCGAAAAGAGTGCGTTCGCAATAGAAGTATGTATTTAATAAATTCCTAAGTAGCCTAAAAATCGCCAAACTTTAAAATGAATAGTGTAAAATTGGAAAAATCTCAAATGAAAATTTTAAGAAGCCAGTGAAAAGATCGAGTAGCCAAATCAGGTATAAATAGCCAGTGCTGGTAACACTGCTATTTGTGTATCAGCTGATGGAACACTCCACAAACTATTTTCCGCTGCCTTTTCGCAGACGTTTCGCTGTCCATTTGGAGACCACTGAAAAATTTCGTTCCTGAACAGGTCCGTAATAGGCTTTAGAAGCGAGTTTATACTCCACAACGTTCAAAAATTTAGTTATCTGACAGCAGACAGCAGTCGTATGTCTGGATTTGTATGGATTATATAGTGATTCAGTGCTCCCGGACTTTAAAGACTGTATTCCCCTTTTTTATTTATCAGCAAAGGCATTATTTTTCCCCTATATTTGAAAAAAAAACCTTCCCCTTTATTTTCTCCAAAGTGAAATTTGCATTTGTAAAAAATTAAAAAATGTAAGTCCTTTTAAAAAATGAAGTTATAACATTATAAAAATATATATATTATACAAGGATCAGTTAAGTGAATCATACAAAAATTTGAGTTTGAAATTATTTCCTTTTTCTATTAGACAAACAATCGAGACGAGTGAATGCATTCAGGCACACAAAAATTCCTACGTAGCCGTTCGATGGGCTGTTTTTGTTTTGTTTTCATATTTAGGCCGGTATTTATCAAGCTCTCTTAAATCGATTATTAGTTTACGAGTCTAATAAGTACACGTTTTTTTCAACGTATTCACCAAGCACTATTAGGGTTGAATTTATGCTAGTTCGAATATGTGAAAAAATTAAATTCGAATTTCCAAACGCGTTCTAAAACGAGTTAATGAACTCTTTTTCGAAAATCTTTACAGTCAAAATTAGTGGCATGAATATTAACTAATTAATTTTCATTTAGTGTGTTAATTGCGATCTTCTTGGCACTTCGTTAGCAGTTCTTGAAAGAATTGACTTCAAGGAAAAATTTTACGATCCTGAATTCGAGAAGAGGTTTTGTTTGCCAAAATATATGGTAAACAAATTGCCGAGCCGAATTGGTTCTGAACTGGTTTACTTGGAGAAAAAAAACAATTCAGTCTCAGAGCGTGATTAAATTTTCAAGTTAATTTTTTTCTCTTTTTCGTTATCGGAAAGATTTGGCTTCCTTCCCTTTCCTTCCATTTTGAAAACGATAGGTGATTTCGAATTTTCGAAGTTATTACTGCTCTTTACTTAACACTGGTCGGGAGCAGTGATTCCAGATCGTGGGTAATTATCCATTTCGTTGGCATTTTGCTTTTCACAATAAGCTAAAAGGGCGACAAGGTCATTTTTCATCTCTCAGAAACAAGAAAAATAGTGTATTTTGTTGTTTTTCAACTTCGGCATGGGCAAAAAATACATTTTTGGTTATTTTTGATAACAGTCGTGGGCAATTCAGTCCGAAAAGTCTGGCATCACTGGTCGGGACCACTCGTAAGTCTTAAGAGCGCTCCTAAATATGCACTAAAAACCATTGATGAATAGGTTTACGAAGCTTAATATTGGTCGGTGAATACCGGCCTTAGCATGAACATTTCACTGTGGGTACAACTTGAGATTTGTTTTTAATGTAAATGTGTTTTAATTTTACTTTAAACCAATTTGAAGCTCAGAGATATTTTGGATTTTTTTTCCCATTTATAAGCTTGGCCCTTGTTTTCCTCTTTTTCATTATAAAAGCGCAGAATTGACACTTTTTTCCTGAATTTGGTTGATTTCTTGAACAGATTTTTTTGCAGTTGACGTTTCGTCTGGAATTTCACAACCAGCGTTGCCACTAAAATCTTTAGCAAATGTAGTACGTTAGCCAACAAAATGTAGCATTTTCAAAAAAAATTTAGTACCTGTTTTTTTTTCTATTGAAATTTAAATTAAGTAGTATAACAAAAAAAATATGTTATGTTTCTAAAACAGTCGGACACACTTGGATTTTCTTTGCACTATTATAATTGGAAATGTGTATGGGTAAGAGTTCTTGTCTGACAAGCAAAGTCATATTGCAAACATATGACTTCTGACAAGCGCGACAAAAGCGTTTGCCAGACCAACATTCGACCCACGAAAATTAGTTTTCCCATTCCATGCGATATCTTTGTGTGCGAGTTGAAGATTTGCACTATGCCAAGTTTTTAAATCTATTTATTTAGTTATAAAAGCAAAAGGGGCAAAATTCGAACTGTTTTTCGTAAAAAAGTAAAATGGCTAGACGGATCTTAAGAAATGTAGTACATTAGGGTAACGATGTAGTATGTAGTACGGCGTTGAAAAATCCAGCAAATACATATGTAGTACAAGTGGTAACGCTGTTCACAACTCAACACTTGATTGACATTTCGTTTATATACCAGACCGATTTAGTTCCTACGTTCATCGAAAATCTAGCTCAGACAAATCTAGTCAACAAATTTAGTTTCTGACAAACTATTACAATTTTTGCTAGACGATTGGTAGACCAATCACCACTAAATTGATATAACTTGTATTTCTCTATTTAATCGAACACATATTTACCACAAATCGTATCCAAAGTGTACAAATCGATAAAGTGGCATAAATCGAACGATTCCTTATTCAATTCGGCGCCCAAATTCTCCACTAACTTGACACTCTCCGAATGAAACACATTTATGTATTCTAGCAACATTTGGAAGTGAAATGCCGGTGTGATGATTTTCCTGCGCTGAGACCATTTTCTGCCGCTACTTATGAGTAAACCCTCGTTCAACCACGGTTTCATGGTCCTGTATTCCGCGGCCTTGTCGTTGATTTTCGTTGTTCCCAAAACGGCCTGAACGTCGTCAACGTTTCTTGTTAAAATAATGAGCTCTGTGCCAATCCAGATTTTTATTGTATTGCCATACTTTTCTACGTAGCCTTGAAATATAACCGGATACTCCTCGGGCGCTTTGCCAATCAGGAGATGCGCATGGCCAACAATTGGCAAACTCGGCGGACCAACAAATGCCTTGGCCAGCTGCAGCATTCGGGCATACTTTCGATAGAAATATGCGCCAATTGTGGCAAGGAGTACAACTGAAGCGACCACTATGAACATTTTCACTCAACTGTTGTCAGAAACTGACCGGGTAATATTGTGATCAATCAGCTTCTTTTTTTTTAAGTAATTGCCAATATTACTTATTGAAATAACTTCGCTGGACTTTGTCTCTTTTTTTTGCCACACTATAATCGCAAGTAGGTATCATTTGCATAATTTTGAATGCCAATTGGTAGCCTTTTCCCTGAACCTTTAGAAATTAATCTAATAAAGCAGCACAATAGTTAACAAGCTGCATGACAACCACTTGTTAGTGGTTTATTGAACATCAACCTCAGTAGAGCAATGCAAATGTTTGCAATCGATTAAAGCACTGAATTCGATTAAACTACTGAACATAGTAAAAGTATCGAGTAGGGGTTAGTTTTTATGATTCCGCTCTGAAAATTATGATTCTTTAATGTGGTATTCGATTGGGCTTCTTCAGATTCGCTTTCAGATTTCAGAGTTCGTGTGTCTACTGTCTAATCGAACTCGCTCTTTTTTGTGTTGATATTGGTGCGATTGGAATATGTGTAGCCTTCGACACTTTTCTAATTCCATTCACTGGTTAAATTTTATATGAAAACATTCAAAATGCTAGCCCAGATTGATTTCTAAAAATTTTTACATAAATAATTAACAAAGAATGGATCAACCCAATGCAATTCGTTTCTTTTCAGTTGAAAAATTTTATGAAAATGTAAGCAAACCCCACCAGTTGTCAAACTCAAATGTACTTGTATTGGTAAATCTGAAGCAAATCTGAGAAAAAATCCGGATTCGCAAAAGTGCTCTGAAATCTGAAAAATATTGCTTTTTCTTGTACCAAACGAATATAAAAATTGCTCTGAGAGCGCCCAATCGAATACCACATAAGAGAGATGAATAGGAATGTGTACTAGTTTTAGAGCGGAATTAAAACAGCCAAGATCTACTCGATACTACAGACAGACCTGAATATTAAACTTTTGATAGCTGTCACAAATGTGTACGCCTTTTATGGGATTATTGGTCGTTACTTTCCAAATGCGAGTAAGAAAACTAGAATGGAGTAGTAGTTTTACAATGGAAAACTACTTTTATTATTCCCATTTCGAGAGTAACGACCAATAAGCCCATAAAAGACGAGCTCAACAATTTATACTTGGTCAATAAAATAATCTCAACTGTCACAATATTTACGAGAGTTATTAACGTCATTCTCTCGTATTCTTAGACCTTTATTGGTGTGACGAAAAACGCCTGTATCTTATCTTTCCAGTAGTGACTTTTGGACAGAGGTACCTCAAGTCGATCAAAAGATTATCTCTAATATTTATATGCAGATTTTTCGGATTAGAACTGAACTCCATTTATGCTTTTGTTACAACGTAATCAACAAATATTTACCGCAAATCGCGTCCAAAGTGCACAGGTTGACAAAGTTGTACAAATCCACAGATTCTTTGCTCATCTCCGCCCTCAAATTCCCGACTAACTTGACGCTCTCCGAATTGAACACACTTATGTACTGTTCCAAGATTTTGAAGTGAAAAGCCGGAGTGATGATCTTCCTGCGCTGAAACCACTTTCTGCCGCGACTCACGAGTAAACCCTCGTTCAACCACGGTTCCATGGTCTTGTATTCGCCGGCCTTGTCGTTGAACTGCGTCGTTCCCAAGACCGCCTCAACATGGCTTATATCGCTTGTGAGAATATTCAACTCCGGACCAATCCATATTTTAATAGTTTTTCCATATTTTTCAATCAACTCATGAATCAGAAGCAGATACTCCTCGGGTGCCTTGCCAATTAGAAGATGTGCATGGCCAATAAGTGGTAAACTGGGTGGGCCAACAAATCCCTTGGCTAGCTGCAGGGTGCGAGCAAACTTTTCATAGAAATATGCGCCAATTGTGGCGAGAAATGCAACTAAAGCGAACACTATGAACATTTTGAAAGAACTGATGTTGGAAACTGGCTATTCAGTCATATTTTGAATTTTCAATTGCAGTGTCTTTCCCGCCGGATATCTAATCAATTGTTATTGTTTGCAAATCGAAGATTAGGGACGAGCAATGCAGGTAGCCGCTGATTGTGTTGAGTGCGTTCCCTTGTCTGAAACGACCACTAGCCGGTTCCTTTATTTGCGGATCATACAAATAATATTTGATTAGTAGCTGTGTGGGAATTTTCTGACAAACTCAAGATTACTCTTGGAGGGAAACGCGATTGTTACAGATGTATAATAACAGACTCGATATTAGTTCGGATCGAATGATGAACGAAATGCAATAAAAGTCAAAGCAAAGAACAAAGTCTTACAAAGCTTATCAACGAATATAAGAACTTAAGAAGGTTATCAGCAAAATCGCAGCGGTCTAGAAGTCGTGGGTTCGGTTTGTTCTATAATTTGGGCCCAAGATCTGAACCTTGGGGAGGTAACTTACTAAAAGAACACTTTATAAGAGACACCGCTGTCAATGAGAATCTTTAAAAAACGGTTTGTCAAGACAATGATTCATCTACTTGTCTACTTTATAAATCTTTGATGGAGTCAGTACCAGTTAAAACCATTTTTAGCGAATTCACAATTGAATTTTTATATTATTTAATGGCCCTTACAACGAAATGCTTTGGGTTCATCAATATACGAACCACCGCATTACTCAAGACTGTTTACAGATGATGTCCGAGGTATCACAATTGCTTCATTTACTTATGGGACCGTCTACCCCATCGGAGTAAAGGTCGTTTAAATTTTCAATAATTCAATGCTAATCGATTTGATGATCTAAATATATAGATCTTTGATTTTCACTGTTAACAACAATAATACGAGATCCAACTGTTGGCTTATACAATAGAAATCAATTACCTAGATAGATCATTTGAGCAAAATAAGTAAAGTGCACGACTGGGTCGAACGTAACTTTCTCGTTAATCAACATTTTTGCTGCAAATGAATTGCGAGTTGCCTGATTGTATAAACTTCAAGTTGTTGGATTTATTTTTAGGGTGCATATTCAATACTATTAAATATTAGCTAAAAAGAAGATTTGCGTAGCTGGAAGTGGGCCATTTTTATTATTTCAAAAATATACCGTAGAAATGTGAACACAGATCGAGGTTTGGGTACTAATTTTTGAGAAATATTTATAACACGTCACTATTAGAATTAATATATATTGAGAAAAACTAAGTACGAGATCTTTAAGGGACAACCTCTTCGTCTTCCCCCAATGGGCATCACAATGGGTCAGTATTGACCTGAGTCTGGCACGGAGCACTCCACGCCAACCCACGTACCTAAGTACGAGATCTTATTTGGAATACTTATACTATCTTTAATATGTATTTTGGTCAAAATCGTTAGAGCGGTTTTTGCAAAATTTGTCAGAAAAAACATTAACAAATATTGCAATGTTTAGTTTTAAAAATACTATTGCTTAACTATTTAGCTGAAAACCAAGTACAAGTTATTGTTTGGGACGTAAGCATTAGGTACTTGGTTTTTAAAGTTTTATCGAAATCGAAAATGGGGTTTTCGAGATATGAGCAGATTTTAAAATAAGCGTTTTCGGTGACTTGAATTGAAAATTAAGGACGCAATAATTTTGAAAATATCAATTTTACTCTAAGTTTGCATTTTGGTCAAAATCATTATTGCCGTTTTCAGGTAAACTAAAGAAAACTAAATTTAAAAAAAATGGCTTTTTTCAAAAATCCATTTTACACAATACAGACAAAAACTGAGTTCGCCATTAAGCTAGAAATGACCATATTACCTTAGAAATGAATTTTTGTTACAATCGTAGGACCGTTTTCGAGATATGTCCAAATTTCAAAAGTACCGTTACTCGAATTTTTAGCGGAAAACTGAGTATGCTGTTATGTTTACCTCACCTACTTAAGCTTAAATATCAATTTACGTTGAAATCGTTAGAGCCGTTTTCGAACAAATCAAACTGGTGTGAAAATTTTGTATGGGAAGTACCATTAATATTGAGGTTACCATGCAAAAAAAAAAACGGCCCCGAACTGTAAGCCCCCAAACTTTAAATCCGAAGTTTGAACGAAATCCGTTCAGCCGCTTGGGTTGTAGGCTTCGGGACATACGGACGGACTTTTTTGAGTTCGCCTATCATCGTAATGTCAGAATTGATTAACATCTCGAGTTCGAAATTTTGTACGAATACACTTTCTCTTACTACGTAATGGAGAAAGTTAAAAAGACCTAAAGTATGGATTTCTTAAACTATTCCTAATATTATTATAAAAATGAGGGAACAATTTAGTGTCTTGCGGGCTGACACTAAATTTTTCCCTCATTTTTATAATGTTGAAAAGTGAGTGGTGTGTAAAAGAGACTAAGAGTGTATTACGAAAGGGGTAGCAATTGTTTGCAATGCAGCCGCAAATTTTCAATAGAATTTATTTTCAAATAATCTTGAAATGTCAAAAGAAAAGCTGCAGCTGAAAAATGTGATTTGAATACATTGGGCACATTCAAGAATCTAGTTATCTTAAGTCCACTAGATTGGTCTGGATGAGATGTAACCTGAACGCAAAAACTAGATTGGTCGGGAACGTAACTTTTTCTACGTCAGCCACATAATGAGAACTGTCAACTTAGTACTCAATCACGAATTTCTCGACTAGATTCGTCGGCTACCCCTCCATAAACGTCAACTGAAACATCTGCTCTCACGACCGATTTCCCCCAATCAGAGCCGAGTTTCATCTAGTGAGAGAGCTGTCAGACTTACTAAACTAGATACTTGAACGTCCCCATTTTTAATGAATTTTTTTTGACGTGTCTACATTAATAATGTTGGTGTGTACGTACTCACTCCTATCGGGAATTTTCGTTCTACTTTTTCGTACTGCTCTAGTTTCATTTTAATTTTTTTTATTTTTTTTTAAATTAATACAAATTTTATCTATTGTGACCCACAAAATATTAAACGTGATGGTCGAAAATGATGATTAGTAATTTCTCTTAAACCTTGAACCTTTTCAATAATCCCTTTTAACCTTAAATATTTTTTTAGGTCACAATGGAACATGTTTTGTATGAATAGATTTGCCATTGGGAGTTTGTAAATTTGAATCAGGTCTCTAAAAGTGACTATTAGTGCCGAGCCTTACTAATAGTCATTTTTAACATTTTTCTTTAAATATTTTGTAGGTCACAATAGATGATTTCATAAATGAGCATTGAAAACATGTTCGGCGCTGAATATTCATTCGAAAATGGAGTAGTTTGTTTAAATTTTGAAATCTCTTATAATATGCCAAAGGGCTAGTCCCGTTTTTTTATTAACAGCCATTTTTAGTTTCCACTTTCAAACTCAAGAGTTCACAATAGGTTTACATATTTCCAATAATAATTTCACAATTGTGAGCTTCTGTAAAATTAATTAAACGCAATGTTCCAAAATATGTTTGGACTGAATTTATGTCCAAACATATTTTGAAACATAAGAGGCTTGGTATTGAAAATGAGGCCAACGATGCCTTTCCTAGTACCTACCTACAGTCAGTGTAGCGTATCTTTATATAAATTCCAGAATGCTCCAGAAGGCAGTTTAACAGAACATCCTGCTTTGCGAACTTAAGAATCACTTAAGTTAACCGCTCCGAAAATATGTCCCAAAAGTGGCAATTGGCAAAAAGTTATTTTTAAACTTCATTCTAAATATTTTGTAGGTCACAATAGATAAATTTATAAAAATTCAAGTCATTGCGAGCTCTTAAAGTGTCAGTTGGACATACATTTTTTTTATTAGCACCCTCACCTTAGCATGTGAAATTTTTCAAGTTACTCAAATGTTTTTAAGTACAGTAGTTAATGCAGACCGAACCTTACCTCTGAACTTTAGAATTCGGCAGCAAGCTGACAGTTGAGTTATGATCAGTGCTTATTTAGAGATTTTTTTTCCAAATGATTTGTTTTGTAAATCGTTTCTCTTTCAATAGCAAGTCTGGTGCGATATCGAAATAAAGGTCGCTGTTGCCTGTTTGCCTTTAGAGTTTTGTTCTCTGCATGCAGGTCAAAGATTCCAATTTAAAATTTGTGTCTCCGCTACCGTTTTTTGGTGGAGGCCCTGATCTTACCCCAAACTTTAGTCAAACTGTTCTGGTTCGTATAACACCTAACAAAGCGCCAAGTCAAACAAGTACTTGTTGAATCTGTCCTAGAGGTGATAAGCAATAATTGAAGTTAGTTAAAAAAACGCCAGCTACACCTGTAGAAATTCATTTGTACTAAAAGAACTTGCGCTGCTAAGTTATGCGCTACTGATTGGTGATGTGTAAAAAAAGCTATGGACGTTTCTATGAGGCGAAATAGAGCTCTCTCAGTCATCGTGAACAGGAAGCTCAGGAGCAAAATGATTTGTATGCTGAGAATATCGGATCCCATACAAATTACCTTGCTTTGGCGATTCGGCCTTGATTGATAATTTCAGTATTCACTTTCAAACAGAAATACCTCAAGTGGATCAAAAGATTAGCCTTAAATTTATATTTGCAGATTTTTCGGATTAGATAAGCTTTCACAACTAAACTCTTTTTAAACACGAAATGTCTATAAAACGTAATCACACAAATATTTACCGCAAATCGCGTCCAAAGTGCACAGGTTGACAAAGTTGTACAAATCCACTGATTCCTTGCTCATCTCCGCCCTCAAATTCCCGACTAACTTGACGCTCTCCAAATTGAACACACTTATGTACTGTTCCAAGATTTTGAAGTGAAAAGCCGGCGTGATGATCTTCCTGCGCTGAAACCACTTTCTGCCGCGACTCACGAGTAAACCCTCGTTCAACCACGGTTCCATGGTCTTGTATTCGCCGGCCTTGTCGTTGACCTTTGTTGTTCCCAAGATCGCCTCAACATCGCGAATATTGTTTGTGAGAATATTCAACTCCGGACCAATCCAGATTTTAATAGTTTTGCCATATTTTTCAATGAACTCATGAAGCAGAAGCAGATACTCCTCGGGTGCCTTGCCAATTAGAAGATGAGCATGGCCAATAAGTGGTAAACTGGGCGGACCAACAAATCCCTTGGCTAGCTGCAGGGTGCGAGCAAACTTTTCATACAAATATGCGCCAATAGTGGCGAGACATACAACCAAAGCGAACACTATGAACATTTTGACAGAACTGACGTTGGAAACTGACTACTGGGTCACTTTTTGGATTTCTAATCGGAGTTTTCGGCCCGGATATCTAATCAATTGTTATTGCTTGCAAATCGAAGATTAGAGAGACTTTTTCAGGTAACTATACGGTAGCGATAAAATAATTAACAAGCGGAGTAGTTGAAAAAAAACTGAACCATTTACGTATGTGTAGAGAGGAGGAACCTAGTTCGGTTACAAAAATGATAGATTGGCAGCTCAATGCCCTATGCTCGGCGCAAGACTAAGTTTTTAACCTTTTTTTTATCAGTTTAACGTCACCAAACTTCAGGCTTATTATTGTCGCAAACACATTTCTTTACTCTAGTACTTTATTTGTGATGAGCTGGTCCCGTCTACAAACGAAATCCACGAGCTGTAATTCAGTAAACCGTTTTGGCTTGCACAAATCTTTCGCCTTTTTTATTATTGAAAACGAAAGGACTCTTCGTTTCTGCTAGAAAAAAATCCCAAACGGGGGTAGTATTAATAAACACTGCCCAAAAGTTATCAACTCGTTCTTCAGCTGATACGTCAAATTTTTGTATGCAATCTGACATTTGCTAGGTGCACATTTGTCTATTAATACGGGAGATTGTTATTAACAAATATAAGAACGATACGCGGTCGTCGACTTAAATGAACTGAAACGCAGTCTCTCAAGAAACGTCGGGAAATCGCTGACTTATGCCGCAAAATAAGAATACACATGCTTCTATGGATATATGCAAACGTAAATTCTGCACTCACAGCAGCACTGCAACATATTTCTATTTCTAAATTTTGCTGCAAAATTCAATCGTACCACAACACAGAAGAAATTAAATTGCAATTAAAAGAATTTGGCATCATCGGCTTTTGACATTTTTGCTGATCGTTTTTGTTTTTGCTATGGTTGTAAACACATCAGCTGCAAAAACATAAGCCGATGCAACGCACGTCAAACCATTTTCTGCACATCTGTTTTACTTGCAGCGCTGCACTCTGCGCAGCGTCTAAAATGTCTGCACATGTGTCTTGAGCATTACTCTTCATTCACCAACTGTCAAATGGGAACATCAATTTCCCTCAACCGATGAGAATGATCTTTTCTATTTCGAGCGTTCGTGTCAGTTTTCTTGTTCTCGTCTGTCAGCGAACCAATTATTGCAATTATAAACCAATTACTCTGACAAAACTTTTTAATGGATTGTTCGACAACAATTTGTTACACCCCGACTCCACAGGAGATAATTTCTCTCATAATGCTCATCATGAGATGAAATATCGTGTGGAGTCACTCTTTTTCATCGCATGATTGGATGTCTGCGATAGCTCTCTGCAATTATATCTTGCGATGGATGTCTGGCATGAATTTGACATATTTGTTTTTTTTATTTCTTTTCGTCTGGAAATGTCATTTTTTTGTCTCATTTTATTGTGATTGTCTTTGCGGTTTTTTGATTTTTTGAAAAAACTTTAAAGAATATACCTAGGTACAATTACAGCACTACCTCACACACAAAAAAACGTGACACGTTATTTGGTCTGCCATTTTGTTTACGTGGTAGGAATTATCGGAGAGTATTTGAAGAGAGTAAATAGATTTGTTTGACGTGGGCCCTAGTGCCCACTAGTGCGCACTGGGTTAACCCTAATGCGTTCGACATAGCACTGAATTCTCCCTGGTACTGAAAACCTGTGTTTGACATGACTTCTAGGGCACCCTGGTTGTGCCCTGAACTGACTCCAGTTTATTTGTCGGGGCAAGAATTCAGTGCTGAGTTTTGCTGTCATTTCTCTTGCTGTCATTCATTTTCAAACTCATCACCTATATTGCGAACACTTTTATCAACTATTTGCATTATGGCAAAGCCAAGTTCAGAATTTTTAACAATAAACGGAAAAAAGTGTTACCGATAGATAAATATTTGTCAGTGTCAAAAACTGACAGACTTCAGCAAGATTTTCCGTTCGATATAGAAGCCGAATTTTCAGATTTTCAGGGTTGCACAGGGGTTTTGACAGGCGTGAAACTTCGCTGACACTTCTCAGTGCGCACTAGTGGGCACTAGTCAAACAAACCTAATGACTTCTGTTTTTATTTTTGCAATAGAACATTAGGCTCGTTCGGGTACTTTTTTGCAAACGTAAATTCTTAAAAAAAATTGCTAAGAAACTGTGCGAATGCGTACTGAGAAAATTGAAAAATATGAAAGAGAAATCCATTTAATTTTTTGGTAATTTTCTACTCGTCGAATTCCGACTTACTGAAAAATGAGCAATGAAAACTGACAGGTGACAGCTCAAAAGTTTGACAAGTAAAACTCTATTTATATTCGTCTTCAACGATGTTGGAGGAAGAAGTTGAAATCGAATGTTCTCCTAGAACATATCAGCGCATTCAAAATGGTAAGTTTAATAAGTATTTAGCTTATAAACAATTCAATTCCAACTTATTTCGTAGATGCTGCATTTTGCGATAATGTCACAATGACATTTCTTAAACTTTTTGTAAGAAAACCGGACACGTACTTCTCTTGAAATTGAGAGATTTCTCCCTCGATTTTTGATATTTGACGTTTTTCATTTTTCTATGCTGAAAGTACACAAACGAACGTATGCACGAAGGAGAAGCATTTTTTAAATGTCTGCAATATGGGAGCAGTTGAACTCTTGCTCTTTCCAATTCGCCATACCAATAATAATTTTTAGTGTCCAGGCTAAATCTTTCGAACTCACAATGGCAACATTTTCCATACAGAATTGGATATTGTGAACTACAAAATATTTATTAGTAAGGCCCAATGAGTTCTTACTTTCTTCTGCTGATATTTGAATCTGTCCGCCTAAGAAAATCTATAGCCTTTTTAAAATCTATACTACAACGCGTTCCAACGCGACGGCTGCCATCGAATATTATTTTAAGATATTTAAAATTCACAATACACAACATTATATTGGCCAAATTGTTGTTGACATTTTTATTGAATATCAATATTTTAGCCCCAGGACAGCTCGAATAAGAAACACAAATAGAAATGACAAATTGTTATATGTCATCGGAACATCGGCTGTCAACGTGTGCGACGGAGTCTGTGGGGACATTTGTTCTGTCGAATACGTCAATATTGACGCAACGGATTTGAAGGCCCCCGCATATATCGTTGCAACTCAGATAGAATGGGGCATGCGATAGGAACGAAAGCTATGAGCTCAAAGGTCATTACTGACTTTGACTTTGTTCGATTACGTGCTTCCATTAAAATTTGCATAGAAATTACCTTTTTTTGTAGAGCACCCCCAGCAAAAGTGCAGCATTTGCGGCTTAGCGAGTTTTTATACAGAGTGTGTCAAACTAGTTGAGGTTACAAAGGTTATCTCGAAGTGTGAATCATGCCTCTTGATCAACAGCTCAGTCGACAGTTATTGGCTTGTGACTGACTGACTGACAGGCTGTCCGTTTTTGTTTTCACTGTCATTTTCCTTAGCTTGCATTCAGCTAAAACCTGGGCTAACCTTATTGGAAAGTAGAACACTTGTGCAACCTACCCGAAATGACATCCATCGTATACCGGTTGACCAGTTCAATCAATTCAATGGCCTCGTCCCCGACGTGCTTCTGCAAAATGTTGCAAAACACTCTGCCCTGCTTTTCAAACACTTGTAGGTATTGTTCCAAAATTTTGAAATGGAAACCCGGTGTTATGACCTTCCTGCGGCCGTGCCACTTGACACCTAGAAAATCATTCGCATTAATCACAAGGCAACACAACTCCTCAGTCAATATATCTACCACTGCTCACAAGTAGACCTTCATTCAGCCAGGGCCTCATCAATGCGTAGGCATCTGATTTATTCACAAACGGCATTCCACTCATAACCACTTCCAAGTCCTTGGGGTTCTCGAAGAACACATTCAACTCACTGCCGAACCATATGCGATATGTCTCCCCATATCGCTTGTAGAACGACTCCAAAATATTTAGGTTGTTCTCAGCTGGTACGTTGAGGAAATGCTGGGCATTGCCCAGGATCGGCAGAAACGACGGGCCCGCGAAACGATTTCCGAGCCTCCTGAAGCGAGAACACGTCTGCTGAGCTACTATCAGCCCGAAGAGTGTTATAAACGCTATGAGCACGATCACGAACATTTTTTTACATGCAGCGCGGCGTGCGTCGAAACTAGACTAAACCAAGGCGAGTCACAACAACGAAACTTGAGCCTGCTGCGAAATGCTCCCCTGATTGTATTACCGCAATGAACACGACTGGCTGATTACTCGTACCATGTAAGTCGAACACGTTTAGCGACACATCGCGGCAGCTGCGGCGCGCGGTGGGATTAAGCTGCTTTAATATGGCTTTGACATATTGTAAACAGTCGGGCATTTAATTGTATGATGTCAGTTTGTTTTGAGATAATAATCTCAGCATGAACTTTGTGCTTTCGCGGTTTTTAGCCAGATAAGTGCATAGCGAATGTTTCTCCGGTTGAAATCTCTGTTGTTGCTATTGGAACGGTAATTTTGCAACCGGAATCGCATTCCCTACCCGCCCTAATGAGATCTATTCGAGATCACGTTCTGAGTTATAGCGTGCTGTGGCGATTGTCTGAACTTTTCGGTTCTCGCAGTCTTTATCAGTCAATGGGTTTTCGCAACAATTAAATGTCACATCTTGATTACTAATTTACTTACCGCAAACAATGTCCAGGGTCGTCAGGGAGAACATTGCGTACAAGTCAACTTCCGCGTCGTCTTGGTGCAGCCTTAACGCCTCCGCCAGCAGTTTTGTGTGCCGATCAAAGATGAGCACAAATCCCTCCAGGATCTTGAAGTGAAACGACGGCGTGATGATCTTACGCCGATGGAACCACTTTTGATCTTTAATCGGGGAAACTGTATTAAACACCGACCAACGCCCGTAATGGCATTTAATTACTTTTACTTATGAGGAGTCCTTGATTGAGCCACGGCTGCAGGTAGTCGTACTGTGCTGATTTGTTGTTGAACTGAGGATCGTTGAGAACGATCTCGACGTCTTTCAAACTTGACAAGTACAAATTGAACTCGGTGCCTATCCAGAGGCGGTAACAGTCACCGTAAACGCGGGCGAATTCAAACAACGAACCGGAATATTCGTGGGGCTCTTTGCCCAGAAAGGTGAGGGCATTCCCAACGATTGGTAGTGCTGGCGGGCCGCAATATCTCGACGTGAGGGCATATTTCCTCATCAATTGTCGGCTCTTTCGCAGGAGTAACAGCAAAATTAACCCTGCACCGGTTAGTAGAGCGATGGAAAACATTATCGTTTCAAACTCGTAGTGAAACTGATCGCAGAATGTTCAATTGTGTTGAAAGTCTCTACTGGGAAACTGGTCAGAAAGAAAAAAAGAAAGATAGAAAGCAGTAATCCCAAGTCTAGTCCCTTAGCATTGATCTATGACTCCTCAGATACGATGTGCACTTCACTTCGAGTTGATTAATCGATTATTTATTTCGCTATACATGGGTGCTTATCTGCTCCCTATCGTATAGGGTGTGGGGTGTTTGACTTTGAATTAACACCGCAGACCTATGAAACACACGACATTCCAAGGCTGAGGCTGGTGAAGATCAGTTGAACCTATAAACAGTTGGAATGAGGATTATTCGATTTAATTCACTACTCCAAACTCTTCAGATTCACAATCATGTCCTAAATATAAAGAAATATTTTACCATTCGCACAATGACAACTTTCCGAATCCCTTTTGCCATTTGTGACAAAATTTATGAACATTCTTCTCTTCTACGAATCTTCTCCTTTAATTTGGTTTGGTCCGTATTACATAAAATTCGGTTTTGAAATTCCGTCGGTACGACGAAAAACAACTGTTAATAGTGTAATTCTGACTCTTTTCATATGCAGATCCCTCTTTACCTTTGGAAAATACTTGTTTCTTCATTTTCATTGTCCATCTGTCAACTTTTTGCATTTACCAGGAGATGTTGAAAGAAACGCCTGAGCTCGTTACTCGTTACTTTGCTAATTTTCTTTGAAATGTCTTTTGTTTGACATTATTTGACTGCGGAGAAAATTCACCTTCTTGTTGAAAAAATCGTTCTGTCAATTATTTGTTTTCATTTTATAATTAAAAAACTACCATAGGGCATCATTATAATCCTCTTGTAACAAGCTGTTAATTTCTGTGAGCTAGCACAAGTATGCTTGCGTGTCATAGCGGCAATTACAGCATTACCGACTTAAATGATTTGATTCTTTAACCCTTAAACATTTGCAATAATAATCGCTTTGTTGAGGAACAAGTTTGACATCAAATCTCTTCCGAGATATTGGAAAATAAGTGCCACAAACCCAACCAGCAATGTGTATGTGTACTGCTTGTTAAAGTAAAACTAGTTTGAAAATAATTTTGAAAGTAAATCTGAGAATATATGGCCATTGCACCAAATGAAAAATGACAGGAAAAATTCGAAAACAAATCTGACAGCTGTTTCGGCGAATTTTATTGAAAATGGGGACATTTGAAACTCTACTTAAGTCGATTGGACTAGATTTTCAATGAATGTAAAACCTATAGAATGGTCGGTAACTTCGCTTTAAGTATGTCAGCCATGCAATCGAAATGTCAGCTTGGTATTCAGTTGAGAGATTTGTGACTAGATAATCGTCAACTGGAAGAATGTTTATAATTCTCCCTCCTGTCAGACTTGGTAGAAAGATCTGGCAACTGGAAACGCAGCAAATACTTAAAATTTGTGTATGCTTACTGACAGCTGCTAGCGAAATACTAACTCATCTCTGTATTAGTCCAGAGTTTTGAATGTACCCAATATATATATACTCAATTTGAAGGCAATCTAGATTTTCAACCAAAGGCGCCCTAAGTCATTAAAGTGTGGACCATAATTTGATTGAGTTGAGTCAAAAATTCAAAAATGGACGAAAATCCGTTTAAGCGGTAGAAATGGGTTGCTATAATCTTATTGTGGTCGGCGAATGCCTTTTCTATATAAACGACCATTGACTTAAGCTGAATTGCTCCCAGGCAATCCTATTGTGGTCCTTCCTTAAGTCAGTGTCATGCATAGCTTAATTAATCACAGATTGGGGACATTCGAGAATCAAGTTTAGTAAGTCTGACAGCTGTATAACGCGATGTGTCTCAGTGGGGACGTTCGGATGCATAGATCATGTAAAGCGTCAAATAGATTTTTCTGACTAGGTATACGAGCGCGTTGACTAATAAATTAAATTATTGTTGTATTCTTGCAGTTTAATTTTAATTCTGACATTTCGAAATGTCAACTGAGTATGCAGACTGGATTTTTTTGACTAGATTTGGTTACCGCTCCATGAAACGTATACTGAAAAAAACTATTCACATGACCAATCAAGTCCAAAAAAAACTGAATTACATGAATTCAGTCAGCTGTCAGACTTGCTAAACTAGAAATCCGAACGTCCCCAGTTTTGATTGACTTAGATCGGCCTCTTAAGCCCGTATGACACTACATTTGTTCCTCATTTTTATAATGCTGAAAAGTCAGCGGTGTGTAAAAGAGACTAAAAGTGTATTACGAAAGGGGTAGCTATTGTTTGCAACATAGACAAACCATACTGAGACCCCCAACTCACAATCCTCTTGCCGCTGGCCCCCTCAGTTTTTTTTTCAAATTCGCCATTTTGTTTTCCTATCGGTGTTATGTCAAAAAAGAATCCGTGTGACTTGCAAAAACATACAAAAAATGCAAAAATAAATGCTGCCAACCTCGGCAACCGTGGGGAAATGTGAAAGAGTTCGGGAATACCACATTTTTTCATTACTGAACGCCATTGGTTAGTTATTATAAATTGTTAAAAGGCCAATAATTTGATTTGTTTGGTTAGTAAAACTATCTAAAGTTGATGTTCTATAGTAACATATTAGAACAAACATGGTTGTGTATTTTCCGCTTTTGGATAGCATTAACTTCGATTTCGTGTGTAAATTTTTCTTAAATAATGAAGAAAATTTGCTCAAAATGTTTTCATTTTCCCTCAACCAATCTACATTGTTAATTTTTCATGAACATGTTAAGCAAATGTGCACTTATTCCTAAAAAAAAATATTATCCACACGTAACGAACAATTTCAAATTTAACGGATAAAACTCTATGAACTCTGCCAGCAACTTTGCCCACAGCGGAAGTGTCTCATATCTCCTGGGAGTGTGTTGGTGAGCAGAATTTTTGAAGTTTCGTGACATTTGTCAATACGATTTTCTATGTAAGAATACTAGCGCACCAAACGTGAACACTCCATAAAAATATAGCTTGTAGGCTAAGTAACGGGGAATCGTCCGGAGTTGGTGGTCTCAGTATTGTCTCTGGTTTGCAAAGCAACCGCAAATTTTCAATAGAATTTATTTTCAAATAATCTTGAAATGTCAAAAGAAAAGCTGCCAGCAGCTGAAAAATGTGATTTGTATACATTTTTAAGGCATTTTTTTTGACGTTATTAATACAGTTGGTGTGTACGCACTCATTCCTATCGGAAATCTCCGTTCTAATTTTTCGTACTGCTCTAGTTTTTAAAGCAAAAAAAATGTAAAAAAAATGTAGTATCATACGGGCTTTAGACCGGTCGAACAGCTTTATAAATTGACGCGTAAATGGAGGCGTAGCCGACGAATATCAGGTCAGGAAATTTCGTGACTGAGCAGTAAGTTGACATTTCGCTTATGTGACTGACGTAGGAAAAGTGACATTACCGGCCAATATAGTTTTTGCCTTCAGGTTAAATCTAGTCCAGACCAATCTAGGATTTAGGATAACTGGATTTGGAATGTGCCAAATGTTACCACTCACGTTTATTAAAGTCTGAAATTCTACCCAATTGTGTTACATACTTAATTCTTTTACATTTTATGGACTCTGTAGCGAATTTTCTATCGACATTAGTTGAAAGGTCAATCATTTATAGGAATCCCAGATGAACTCTCCGGCGAATAAAATCTTCTTTAGCTTGAAGCGAACGAAATTCGAATCACGTGATTCAGTTGTAAGTTACCACATGACAGACAGTTCGCTGGCATAACGCTGCAGTGTTTAGGAGAGAAAACTGCATCTGCACAGCCGACCAAAAAAATACATACACACCTACGACTACATGTAATAGAATATTGTACTGTTGGAAGATATCGTGTGTCGTTAGTGCGGGGGGCATGTTTAGGTAATCATTTTGGCATGATCAAATCTATTGCAGCATGTCTGCTAATTACCAGACACTGGCGACGAAATGGCATCTCGTCTTGGTGCAGAATAAACTTTGTGTGCAGATTACTTAAATTCTTCACCGCACTTTTTCAATTGGCTCAACTTCAACAATTTTAAAATTGTACTAGCTACCGCACAATTCATCAAAAAAGACCATTTGCTAAGCAATTAATTACTCGTCGCGAACCGTGTACCTACGATTTTTCATTTAAGAAAAAAGCGTATACCTAATAAAAAAAGTCGACAAACAGTTCATTTTCAATTTGGCGCTCACTTATAGGCAAGGCTGCCACGGTTCGCTGGGGTTGTACTACTGTTTTGTCAACTCATATTTACGATCAGTGTGGTTTATGGGTCCACTTTATTTATTACACTGGTCCATTATGTTTGATTTCATTTCGTCTTATCTGCTGTGTACGAAAATAACATTGAAGCTGACGCATTCCATTGCCGCCATGAGAATTCCAAAGATCAAAAGATTGACTATGTTGTAAAAATATATTATTTTTGGCTAAGTGATTCTGGTAAAGCCTTCCGAAGATGGATCAGCGCCCCAGAGACAAGGCCAAGATTTATTGCATTCGGTCGGTCCCGGTCAATCGGACGCAAGTCGCAAAAAACAAGTAGCGATGAAACGGCAGAAACGGCAGTCGTGCGGCCGTGTAGTTGTAGTGTGTGTTTTTAAAAGAGCGACGATGATTTCTATTTCTGGTTAGAAAATGGAATGCACCATTGAGAATTATTTATTCTTTCGCAATTAATTATGGTATGGCGCACATCCGAAACAAAAATATGACTGATGGCGATGGGTTAAACATCCGGAGAAGGTTGTAAGCAAAATGGTTTGCGTTACTTTTTGCTGCGAAAGTGTATAAATACGCCATTGAGGATGTCGTTCATGGAGTCAAGGGGATCAAGCGGATGTTGATGAACTCTATGGGAGGATGTGTGCAGTGCCATTGGGCATGAATGGGGTAAAATATAACATTCATTTGGTTTTCATATTTAATGGGCATGTTCTTCTCCTTGAAGAAAGAATAAAGTTTCTCGTAAACTTGGAAGCACTTTTGCTTCCAGAATTGCTATTTGTCTATAAAAATTTCAAACATTGAGTTATCAGTTCAGCGATTCATTTTGTAAATTTGTTTCAAACTAACATTTGACGGTTAAAATATGTGGTGCCATTGGGAAGGTTCAACGTTTACTAATGACGTTTTCCATTGGGACAGAAAAAGCATTTTTTTCAGATTCAGAGCAGTTTTTCTACTCGCGAAATGAGCTGTTTGTCAGATTTCATATTTCACTGGCCGCAAAAAAAGCACTTTTTTCAGAGTCAGATCAATTTTGCGAATCTCGATTTCTTAGCGGGACTAACACCTTCTTTCAATAACACCAAAACCTTTGACATTGTCAAACTTTGAAGTGTGTCATTTTATACGTTTTTAGACCACTAGTCTGTGAAAAATAGAGAAAAATTTGCATTCTGCAATGCATATCAACATAAATTAAATGGGCTTTTATAAACACTTCTTACAATTTAAGAACAGATGACTTTTAAATCACGCAAATGCCAAAAAATAAAAAATCTCTTTCTATGTTCCATTGGGCACGAAAAATCTGAAATCTGAGAGCAAAATCTGAAAATCCCAATGGAAAATGACATAAGGCCGCTCCCAGATTTGTCGTTGCGGTATCGTTGCTCTCGATTTGCTTTATAAAAAAATAAATAAAAAATTGTCTGTTCATCACTTCCGGAAGCCGTTTTGTTTTATAGGAAAGGGAAGTTTTCTTAAGCCATCGATATAAAAATATCAACATTCATAGCTTTCCCATAACTCCTAGCACGTAAACAAAATGGCCGACCACAAAAAGTGTCACGTTTTTTTGCGTGTTAGGTAATACCTTCCCTTTCAGTCCCTCTGCTATTTAGTATTTAGCATCACTTTAAACTTCCGTGTTAGGAATGTGTGATCGTGTTAATGTGGCATTAAACAGATTATATACCGAGACTTTTTGGACTGAATTGCCCACGGCGATTATCAAAAATACCCATGCCGAAGTTAAAAAACAACAAAATACATACACTATTTTTAACTTTCTCACACACATCACACATCTCAAAAATATTACGATTGTAACGAAAATTTATTTCTAAGGTAAAATGGTAATTTCCAACTTAATGGCAAACTCAGTTGTTCTCTGTATTTTCGTAAAATTAATTTTTGAAAAAAGCCATTTTTGATAAATTTAGTTTTCTTTAGTTTACCTGAAAACGGCAATAACGATTTTGAACAAAATGCAAACTTAGAGTAAAATAGATGTTTTCAAAATTACTGCGTTCTTAATTTTCAATTCGATTCACCGAAAACAGAATTTTAAAAACTGCTCATATCTCGAAAACCCCAACATCGATTTCGATAAAACTTGAAAGAACAAGTAATGTTTACATCCCGAACAATAACTTGTTTTTAAGGTGAATAGTTAAGCAATAGTATTTTTCAAACTAAACTTTGCAACAATTGGTACTGTTTTGTTTACCAAATTTTACAAAAACCGCTCTACCGATTTTGATCCAAATACATATTAAAGCTAAAATTAGTATTGGTAATAAGTTTATCTCAAAATATTGGAAAAATCAGTTTAATTATTTATGTTTCCCGATCTATTTTCACATAAATCTATGCTATTTTTCAGTTATAATCATCCCACTTCCGATAAATCTGTGGTCACAAGGAAAAACCGCTAAAGTCTGTTTTACTCATTTTTCAGGAGAGCAGCTTAAAGTTCTTGACAAACGCGTGAAATTCCAAGTGACTCTATTGACTTTAGTGATTTAAGCTGTTAGGTTTTTTTTTGAAATTGTGGCCACTTTTTTAAAGATATAAAGCTGAAAAAAATTTACAAAATAGATTAGAGTACGCTGAATCTAATGGCACAAAAATCGCAATTTCGTCTAAAGTCAACATTAGCGGTTATGGTTTGTGGACACAGAAATATGCAATAACAGCAACGCAAAACTTCATTTTAGCAAATATTTCCCCTTTTTTCAGCCTTGTTGAATATGCACCCTAAAATATTTAGTTACACAATCAGAAAACCCCATTTCAATTGCCACCCCCATACACGTCCATCGGCATATTCGGTTTATAGCTGCTAATGCAAACTCAAAAACAGATCTCTGAAAACTTACATAAATATCTACGTAAAGATGTCGGTCTAACACGAACCCTACTTCCAATCATAAACACCTTAAGCCAGCGTTAATAATATATTCCAGTCAAAAATAAAAGTATGCATTATAGCAGATCAGAAAAAAGAAACAACTGCCACACTTTGCCTTGTAAAGTGTAAGAACTTATAAAATAGTACTGTAGACGCTTCTAACTCTTTAGCCATAACTTGGTACAATTGCCTGTTACTGACAGTTTCTACTATAAACACACATAAACACATTGTACTGCCTATCAGATGAATAACTCAAAAGTGAGTTTTATTTAAGACTATTCTCCTTTTCCTATATTCCATGCAACGTTTCTTTTATCTAGCATCTCAGATTTTTACCTACCTACCTAATAAAATAAGAAAACAACCAACCAAACTTTTGATGAACGAGAAAGTTACGTTCGACCCAGTCGTGCACTTTATTTTTTGTTCTGAGAGATAACAAAAATGCGCTTTTTCCCCTTGTAGATTTTTTTTAAAGGCAAAATGCTCACGAAATGGGTAATTACCAACTATCTGTTATCACTTCACGGAAAACATGTATTTCAAAGAGTCCCTCCTTATTTTGACAGTATATTCGGTGTCGGTTGGTAAAAGAACGACATCCCGAGTCATTGGGGACGTTCAAGTATCTAGTTTAGTAAGTCTGACAGCTCTCCCACTGCCACTATAGATGAAACTCGGTTCTGATTGGGAAAAATCGGTCGTGAGAGCTGTTTTAGTTGACGTTTATGGAGGGGTAGCCGACGAATCTAGTCGAGAAATTCGTGATTGAGTACTAAGTTGACAGTTCTCATTATGTGGCTGACGTCGAAAAAGTGACGTTCCCGACCAATGTATTTTTTGCATTCAGGTTACATCTCATCCAGACCAATCTAGTCGGCTTAAGATAACTAGATTCTTGAATGTGCCCATTCAGTAGTAAATCGTAATTTACTGCGCGCGGTGTACACAAAATGACGTTGGTTACTTCAGATTTGCAATATTTTACGTCAAATCGACAAAATAGGAAATGGCGGCGACACCGACATTGTAGGATAAAAAGTCTACCTTGCTTTTAAATTCTATATTACTTTTATTCACTGGTTTTGTTTTGTTTGTTTGTTTTTTTCATTTCGTAATAATTCTTCAAATATATGTATATATATAATATATTCTTTTTTAGAAAAAAATTGAAACGCAATAATACAATAAGTACAAGGTTCACATCTCATTTAGCTTTGTTTTTTTTTTTTTTTTTTTTTTTTTTTTTTCATTTGTATGTTCAATAAAAGGATCAATTTTCACAATGAGTATTTTATTTGTTTTTTTTCTTTCGAATACTCGTATGTAAATATATATTTGGTTTTCTTTTGATATATAATGTACATGGGTCAATATATATATATATATAATAATTTTGTGTGATTGGGTTTACAAGTACAATCGAAAACTTACAAACTCGACTATGCACTTGGGGTTTGGTTTTTCAATTTCATATTTAACAAATAACAGAACAAGATTTTACATTCGTTTATCAATTTCAAGAGATCGAAATTTCGCGGAAATTAACATAAAAATCGAATCGATATTCTTTCATATATATATATATAGGTATATTTTACAAAATTAATTGACCTACTTATGTTATAAGTTTTTATTCAACTATATAATTACTTTAATTTTTTTCTTTTCGTTCGCTGTTATTCAATTGTCAAATTCATATATATAATATATATAATATATATTTAGTATAATTATATCAACAGAGCTTACTTAAATGTTAAAATTTTAGTTTAGAGGTTTTATTCTTTTATACATTCTCCAAGTCGTTTGGTTTAATAAAGTTTAATTTGCTAAAAAATATATTTAATATATATATAGACTTTATGAAATCGGAAGGTACTTGTTTAATAATTATTTTCTTTTTTAAGATGTGAGTTGGAGTTCACAAACAATAAAGAGAGGAACTTGAAATATTTATTTTATGGTTGTCGGGTAGAGGGCTTATTTGGATATATAGGGGTTGGGGGTATTTTCGACGGCGTATTTGGTTATTTAAATATTGAATGAAATTAGTTTGTGATCATGCAATAAAATGCGAACGTTTTTATTGAGGCGCAGATTCATAGGTATTGTCTGTTTACTTTCGAAATGATTTTTTTTTTGGCCAGAATGCTGTTGGCAGAGGGAATTTAGTACAAACTGAATTTAGACAATGAGACTTGCACTTGCAGAGAGTTGCTAACAAGGGCGCTATCTTGGAAAATTATAAGAGGCTAATATGAGATTCGTGATTCGTTATGTTGTCTTAAATTTAGAGAAAAGGAAAGTGTTTGGTTTGTCGCAATTAAAAAAAAAAAAAAAAAACATATAAAAAGCGTTCAGAAGAACGCCACAAACTTCCTTCTTGATTCAACTGAATGTACGATTTCGGGGCGAGGATAGGTATTTAAGCTCAGGATACTGCGGGAGATAATAGGTGTAGTAAAAAGTAGTTCATTATTTTCTCAATAGATGACTTTAGTATTCTATATCTGGCTTAGTTTTTGTTTCATTGATTTACAACAGATGTCGTTGTAAAGATGACATTTAGTAATAAAAAAGCTTCTTTGACAGTTTTGCATTTGATTGATTTAGTTTCGTTTGCGCACGTGTCAAAAATGAACAAAGAGAATACGCTACATTTTACAGTTTTTCTTCGATAGACGAAAATGCAAGTCGGGCAGCTGAAAATGTGAATACGTTTATGGTCCTGATACTGTATCAGCCAACTATGCGCAATTTTGGTTTCGTCGATTCCGTTCCGGTAATTTTGAGGTTAAAGATGAACAACGCACCGGAAGGCCAATTGTCAAAAATGTTGATAAAATTATGGAAAGCACTGTTACCTTCAAAATGGCAGAAAGTTATCGCACAAAATTTGACTCAGATCGGATCATTCTATATATACTAAATAAACCCTTCAATTTCATACAAAAATAATGAATTTTTTTTTTCTACCTATTCTTTAGATTTTCCAATTGAATTTCGTGAAAGCTGGGAAAAAAATCGCTTAAGTACAAAATAAAGTCCATTCACTTTCCAGTGAAAATGCTGCTTAAAATTTTATTCTAAAATCAATTTTGTCTTCTATGGTGGGGGAGAATTACTACATCCGTGAACGAGTACTGCGAGGTGTGTTCGTATATTGAAACTGGTTGTAAGCCTCGCAGTTAAAAACGTTCACATAAACGAAGTCGAATGTGTAGTGTTGCCAAAACGGTGCAAACTTTGAAACTTAAATATCGGTAATTGTTGCTTAACCTCTGTGGCGATTTGACAATGACGGATATTTTTACTCTCTATTTCCGAATCCCTCTCCGTTCATCAAATATTTAGCAAAATACTGATCCATATGTTTGGGATAACCTGACCCGCAAACTATCAAAACGCTAAAAGACTAACAAATTGGGTTGACGGAATGGGTTCCTTTCCAAGCGAGTCACTGTGCAGCCATTTAAAATAAATTGCTTTCGTTCCGAAAGTTTGCACCAATAAGTCCAATTTGATTGGGTATTTTTTATGTCAATTTTAAAACGAGTCGGTGGCGCAGGGTGCACCCTTTATACTCAAAAAAAACTTCTTTTTTTTTTGTCAGATCGTAAACACACTTTTTGTCATTTTTTACAAAACTGAAACAAATGACAGATACAGCTTGACAATTGACATTATGTTCTGAAAAAACGTTTAATTTTTTCTGAAACTGAAAAATGTTGTTTATTATGCCGAAAAAAGAGAAAAAGAAAAAGTATTTTAGATAATGGAGAGAGTAAAGACTAAGATGATATCATTAAAAAAAAATGTCCGTCCATTTTTTGACTGGATTTTTCCTTCGGTGGCGCTTACGTTATTTTGAGTTCTCTTTATTTTTTTCCGATAGCTACACACAGGAATTAACAATTTAGCGAATTGTCAACTTTACAAGGCTACACTTTACTCGGTTGTATTTTTCGGTTACAATAGGGTCAGGGTATAGATAAAGTGCAAAAGTTTAGCGAAATTTTAGTCAGTAGGTATATAAAGTTGCATCTTAGCACTTTCGCAGCCAGTTGCATCGGATCGTAAATACCCCTTATATATACTGCAATTCACTGATTTTTACTAGTTTTTAAATCGTATGTACTTAAACGAACATACTTGAATTAATTTTTTTAAACACATTTTTTAAAAGCAGACGTCTTGGTTTTTTTGACATAAGATCAATCACCTTATCTGGATCCACATTAATATCTGTATGAAAAGATACCATAGCAAGTGAGCTTAATCTTGCATTTCCCATAACGCTTTGAGACACTGTTTTAATCAATTTCATAGTTGAAAAGGTTCTTTCAACACAAGCTGTGGTCACTGGAAGCGTGGCCAAAGCCGTAAGCACGAAGTTTATGAAATTTCAAAACTTCAGGCGAAGAAACTCGACGAAATTTGTTTGGCACCAAAGAACGTCTTCAGCTCCGCTTTACTATGGAGCGAACATTATTCAGTTGGAACCACTGGTTTGAACAGGGCGGACAAAAAGTCTGTTTTAATTCGTTCGCCTCAAGGAGGTGCGGATTATAGTTGTTGGTCGTAATTTCCTGGCTGAAAAACGCAATTCAAAAATGTTTAGGTGAACCAAAATATGGAAGCTCAAATTGCAACAGGAAGCGATGCCATTTATTAGAAAAAGGAGATGGAAAAAAGAATGAGAGGAAAGATTCAGTAAAAGATTCAGCGGCAAACGGCCATTTGAGCTGATCACACATCGTCGAACAGTCTGTCTCACCGCAGAGAAGGTCACTTTTGCGTTTGCGATCAAATCACGCAACGTTGGCAAATCTGTTGGAGTGATTTAAAATCAGCCCGAATTGAACAAAGCTCTAGTTGAAGAGGAAATTAAATGGCTCTTTAGGGTTTTTAAATTGCCCTGCGGCGAAACTCCCAGCGGTTGGAAGACCGGGAGTGATATTTTCATCGAAGAGGAATAGCTACTCCTCATACCCACACCCGAGAAAGTATACTAAGAAGCAACTCACAATGTCCCTAATAGAAAAAGAGATCGTCAGGTATGACATATTAAACCGCGTGCACCGATTTCCCAAGATAGCAACTTTGTTATTCTTTTCAATCACAAGCTTCTGTCTCACATCTTTAGATTAGAAAAAACTGCAATAACAAAAGGTTCAATTCAATTTACCACCGCCACTTTGAATTAACGATCCAGACATGACCAACAAACTTCCAAACCAAGTTATTAGTTTTTGTTAAATTTGAATAATAATTGATCTCATTTAATTGCTTTGTTCTTCTTTTGTTAGTTTAAATTTATCGTCACATTTTCGTTTAAATATATATTTATATTTTATTTTTTAATAAGTTTTCTTTGGTGAAAATCCTATAACTCTAAAACTCTATTAGTTGTAAATCTTCTTGGGCAGTTAATGTTTATTCGAATAGTGATTTGTTGTCTATATATGATTTTTATTTTAATTATTATTATTTTCCCATTGTAACAATATTATTGTTAGATTAGCTTTGTGTTTATTTTCCGTTAAATTCTCGTAAAATATTAACTAAGTTAAGCACTATGGAAGTCTGTTTATTACTTTATTTTACTCATTTAATTAATATTTTGAACAATATTCTGCTTCTTTGTATCCTTACAACAATTATATAATATATTTATATAAAAAAATAAACAATCTCAATTCAACAACCGAAACTACATCCATTGCACAGAAGACAACAAACTGAACAGCAATAATATTTTTAAGACAGAAAGTAAAGCTTGATTTAATTCGTTGTGCAAATCGATCTTACCAAATTAAAGAAGTTAAATTAAAATTCAGTCATAACAATGTAAGGTACAATTTCTTCGAGATCTACTGTTGCATTATAACACATTTGTTTTTTTGTTTTGTTTTTTATACAGTTGCTTTGAAAGGATTTTCACTTAAAACAAAAAGGAATATATAGAACGTAAGTCATATCTAATAATAATTATCTTGGAAGTCGTATAAATTGCGGCCTATTGACCTAATCTCTTCTTGTTTGGCTTACCCTATGCGTTACCTTAATATTTACATTCGCTTACGTAAATTATAAGTAGGGATAGTGATAGGATTTTTTCCTATACAGTCCATCGATGAGTCCTGAGTGGTTAAAGACTGCTTACGATTTTCGCCAGCCACCAGTTGAGTTATCCATGAAATAGAAAAAGTAAAACGCACATCGTTAGTATTTTTTATGGCTTTAATGGCTTCTTCAAAAATAAAAAAAATAAAACAAATATCAAAAGGTGATTGCTTTTAGAACAAATGTCCACCAAAATTAAGATTCGCATTTTTTTGTTTTACATCGTGTGTAGAAAAAAAAAAAACAAATGTCCTCACTATAATTAAAGTGCACATAAATTCGGGCCATTTTTTATAAGGCATTCTTTATAAAAAACAGCTCAACTTGGAAGGAAACAAAAACAATCGTTTCTTCAACTCGATTATGTACATTTTCTTGAACAAAAAAAAAAAAAAAATGAAAAAAAAAATTGATTATAGGAAAGCTCGTAGTGTAGGTAGCTTAGCCTAAGAAGATTTTATTTATAGGTAGGTACATAAAAAAAAATACAAAAAAAAATCTCACCTTCATCCAGGCTTTTCTTGTTTTTTCGTCGACTACTTTTGTACTTTGCTGGCGATAGATGTTGTGCGTGGTTTTCCTACATAATCGAAATAGCCCAATTCGGCTTTTGACAGCTCTCAACATGTAAGTCTTTAAGGGGCCCTAAACGGGTGATGAAATTTTGACAAAAAACCTTTCGCATTGAAAAGTAATAGATTACGCAAAAGATCTATCAGTGCACAGCAAAGTAAGCAAAATATTTGCACAATTATTTTGTTAATTACATTTTGTTATGCGTCCCCTAGAAAAAAAAATATATAAAAAAAAAATATTCGACCCGGAGTAGAAGTGATTTTTGGCGACGACGAAAAAAAAGTTATTGGTGGAGTACGATTTTGGTTTTCAGTGGGTTTTACACTGGTTCAATGAGATTTGAAATGTTTGGCGTTGCACTATTGGCCTTGCATAAATTTGGTAGTGGAGAGACGTTTGGGTCTTAGTAATAATATATTTAAACCTTCCTTAACCTTAGAGCAGTAGATATGTTTGTTTAATATGTTTAAAAACATGCAACCTGGTCTCTAAAAGTCAAACTACCGACATACCAGCATTTTATAACAAATTCGTTGCTTTTCTACGTTACATTGTAAGTTTCTTAACGTTCGAGTGGGGCTTGTTCTTAACACATCACTCATTACCTATTACAACTTGTCTTGTGTAAGGTTTACTCTTTCTGATTAATCATTGATTTAACTGTCTACAACCACCTGACAAAACGTATCGGTATTATTGTTAATTAAACGCTAAGGGTGAATGCTAAAAACGGGTGAAAGCCATGGGTGTAACTAAAAGAGGACTCAATTTGGTACTTATGCCACTTATTTACTATGGGCCCTTCTAATAATGATTTTTAACATTCATACTAAATATTTTGTAGGTCACAATTGGTAATTTTATATAGAAAATTTCGCCTGGACATTAAAAATGATTATAAGTATCGCGGTATGAGAAATCAGAGCATGACTTTGTCAAGTCTGACGGGTATGGTTGGCTCTCAGCCTGTAATTCCATAAAAGTCATACTCATATTCCCCTACGGCCTCTTTTCTTCTCCAAAGATCAACGTATCGAGTATCATATCGGCTGGTAGATTACCGAGAGGAAAACACCTCAAACTTGTTTGGACACTCCAGCAGCACAAATGTGAAAATGAGTGTCTTGCCTCAATCAGCTCTGCTCTGTTTTATTCCTGGCCATGTTGGTGTTGAAAGGAACAAGTCGGTAGATAATCCGGCCAGATGGGGTTCTGAATTTTACAAGCTATTAGCGAACAGACAAATACTTTCAGGTTTTAAGACAGATAAGAGCTTTACTGACATCGTAAATCGTTTCTAAGAGCAATGGAACTTATTTTTGTATCATAACCCTTAGCTTGTCCCAGCATTATTCGATAGAACCAGACACAACATCATCATGGCTAGTCAGACTGGGACTTTCATAGAACTGACTGGGACGAAGAGGCAATAAAACCTTTTGAACGTTATAAAACGCCGCATGGGAGCACGCTTCCTCGATTGGCTGAAGAATTACGTACGAAATCTAAAAAGATTCATTAGTATATAAATTTCATTGCTTCTGAATGAAATTACAAAATGGAAAGCTTCCCTGGGGCTATAAGCAAAGGCAAAGTGTTTGGGTTTTCTTCAATTAGTTTCCCATTAACCGCGATGGATCCATTTTCGGTTTCTTGTGCCATATAAGACGCTACTCTCATTATACCCCTTTTTATCATAATCTAACCTAACCTATAGCCACCCGCCGCAAACTCTTGCCGTGTTTACAACTAACATATATGTGAAATTATGACGTTTGATTCAGCAGAATATATCTTCTCTGTCGACTTGCGTTTTCACCCAGGCTAGACTAGAGTTTTAAAGCTGATTAAAATCAGCCCGTGGACATTTGAATGCTGTTATATATTTCATTGAATGTATGTACCTTCAAATGGGTTAAGTATACGAGAATTATTTTGAAAAGCGTTTTAGTTGGAGAACACAACCCTCATTAAAAAAAGTGTTCCATTAAAATGGGCACGCCCCAAGCTTTCGTTTGATTAAAATTTGCTTAAACCTACAATTCTTACTTAAAAACTCGAATTGCAACTCTAAAAACTTAAATGTCTCTTATATAATTGAAGTGATCTTTGTTTAAGTTCGGAAATTAAAAATACTCGTAAAGGAGCTTAATCTGGTTGTGATTGGTCCTTTTTCTTAACTAAAACTAAACATAAATGGACTCTTAAGACATATGCAATCAACTGCTTGCAGCATCAGCACATTGTGCAACTAAATTAATTTCTCCAGCACAATAACATTACATTTCTGTAGACAAAATCAATTACTATCATTTTACCATATAATCATTATACATTTTTTTGTTTTATTGAATCCACAGTTGTCCGTACAATTTATCTAGGAAAAAAAAAAACAAAAAAAACAAAAAAAATATCCACATATTATGAAACTTTATTTGTAATTCCACGTTTTCAAATATATTTTCTTTTTGTTTTTATAAATGTTAAAGCACATATTATATATTTCTTTTTAAATTAGTAGTTGTGATATTAGTAATTCATGAAACAAGTTATTTTAATATTGTTTTCTCTCAACGAAAAGAACTCTCATCTATCTATTTTCTCTTCCTTTACTGACAATAGATATATAAATATTAACTGCTTATGTAACACAAATTTGTAGACAGTTTATGCAGCTACAAATCTATATGTATACTGGAATAACTACGAAACTACTCACACAAAACAAAGACAGTAGTTATTGTTAATTCAATACATTTATTTCTCCTCGAATCGTTATTACTTTTCTGTGGACAAAAAAAAAAAAAAAAAACAGTTGCCTACTTTCGCGTGTTCTTTTCCATTTGTTATAAATATTTGAGGGCCCGCGATAAAATAGAAAAAAGTACTTAAATACGAAAACACGCCGTACGTGCTGGCCATTTCGTGGCGATAGTGTTCCAAATGTTGAAACTCCTGCCTTACCTAAGTATGCATTTAAAAACAAAATTGGTAAAACAAAAAAAGGGTGAGAATCTGGCGCATTTTCCATCACCTCGAAAAAAAAAACAACAAACGGTCGTTATAAGGAAAAAAAATAGTTAAACCGCGCGCGGAAAAAGAAAAAAAAAATTAAAATTGAAACCCTATACTCTATCTGATTTTCTCAAGTGATATACTTGTTACTCTTTTTTTTAAATATGTTTTTCTAATGAATGAATCTGTTTACTGTCGCATTTTAGAAAAAATTTGGATTCTGATATGGATGTACTTTTTGGAAACGTGTTTTTTGTCTACCTCTGTGCACCATGGTATTGTAGGCATTCATGTTCATGTTCATATTGACTGCGCCTGGGGTTGCAGTCATAAAGCTGTGTGCTTTCGCCTTGCCATGCTCTTCGGCAATACGTACGGATAATGGTTGGGAACCGCCCTCCGGTATAACGTTGTTCAGGGCTGAGATTGCTTCTTGGGCTTCTTCACGTTTGTTAAATCTGTTTCAAAAAACGAAATTTTATATTAATTCGTGTGTAAATTTGGTTTTGCGGTTTGTTTAGCATGAACTGTTGTCATTAGGGTTGGTCGTAGGTCACAATCAAGATTAAAAACTCTTTTTGTTTGAGTAACCATAAATCGGTTTTTTTTTTGTTTTTTTTTTTTTTTGTTCTTCTGGCGGTGGCGATGGCTCGGGTTTTGTCGGCGGAATAACTGTACTTGTCCATCTCCTTCCTGTCGAAAAAAATGAAAAATGCTCGTATTCCTACACCCTTTTTGGCGTTCGAGTGCGGAATTTCTATCAAAAACTACTACTAACATTTTTAAAGCACAAGTGGTTAAACATAAGTGCGATATCTTTTGCGAACAACTCTCATTAAAACACTCATTTTGACGCTTGACAAATGCCAAATACAAGAACGTTTTTGAACGTTTGGCGTTCAAATTGGACGACAATCATCTGGAAATTATTATTTAATCCGTGGATCTACGGCTTAAATAAACAAATAAATAGTTGGCGCAACTACAGTCGTTTGTGTGAGATTCTATTTTTGGGACGAATGAAAGGGACCTACCATATACTTCTTCTTCTTCTTTTAGTTCGCGACGGCGCTTCAAAATTGGTTCAAATGCTATTATTTCCAAATCAAAACCATTAAAATGTAACGCAGTTGCCTATCACAACACTAGTATAGTGTTTAGCGAGCCAATGCTCGTTAAAAATCATTCAGAAATGACACTTTTTTTCTCATTAAGGCCCGTTTTCTTGCGACTTTTCAGAATTCTGCAACGGTCACCCTGCTTACCACTTAACAATTGCTCAAAATTTGTATTGTTTTAGAACTAGATCCATTTTGCAAGAGGAACAACTTCTTATGAAGAAATTTATGAAAGTAGACATTTTGTTCTTCTACTGCCATTTAACTCCAAAATGTACCCAAAACCGTTCGTTCTTTTTGACCACGCAATGGGGATCTGACAATAGTTTCCCTAACTAAATATTCACCACCCACACTTTGATAAAGGGTCTTTCATTAGCGACTTGACAATTTCAAACTTTCAGTGTTAACGCACCCTTAAACCTATTACCGAATTGTCAATGTCAAAATATTCAGTAAAATCAATATTTTCATCATGAAGTACACAAAGGAAAAACGTTTACAAATAATTAAAATTTAGTACCGAAATTCCGAGTGGAAAAATGGCGTTAACACTGTTAAAGTTGCGACCACCGAACTTTAACAGCGTTAACGCCATTTTTCAGCCGTAATTCTCGTCCCAGTTTTTGGTTAAACAGCTTCGTCAATAAGCAAAATACCTATGCGTTACTGGACAGGTGAGAACCCTCATGTGCTTCATGAAACAGCACTTTATCCACAATAAGTTACTGTTTGGTGCTGTTTGGTTTGGTTTTGTGGGTTCAACGTATCGAGCGCTGCATACTTTCCCGTGGTGGACATATGAGTGAAGTCGAATCCATTCAGAATTTCTTTGAAAATGCTGCTGGTCAGGCAGTTATGATATTGCGACTTGACCATTCGGCTTTTTGTGCCTAAATTGCAAGATGTGGATGTGAATGAAACATGGTTTCAACAGGACGGTGCCATACAGCCAGAGAAACAATTCAATTTCTACATAAGTCGTTTTCTGTATGTGTAATTTCACGTTTTTGTGATCAGCATTAGCCGCTCCTGCGATTAAAAGCTGTTTGGCTTTTTCCCTTGTGTTTTTTCAAAGTCTTGCCAAGAAGTCCATGAACATGCAGCAACTTGAGCGCTGTTGCTTTATTTTTATGGGGCACATTTATGTAAAAAGAGTCAGAGGAATTGTCGTGAAAGGAAAGCCAAGGCAGCGATTCACTCTGATGTGCTAAACCCTACTGATCACTTTCTTGGTTGAACTTTGGGACACCCTTTACAAATTAGATATCACAATGTTTATGTCAAACTGTGGAGCAGGCTGCTCAACTTGCTGCATGACACGTTTCCGTTTGTGAGAAAAACCACTGATAGCCATCAATTCGTTTCGTCGACGTTTGTAATAGGTCGGCAGTAGAAATGCCTTATCCCATAAAGTAGACTGGCTCTACTGGGGCGGACTTATCCCATTCCGGAGCCTCTAGTGCAACCAAGATTTATAGAAATTCTAATGAAATCAAGAATAAATTGCAACGTCTAGCATGGTATCAGAACGTCCTCAGAAGACGAGCTTTTAGCCTTCAATGATGAGATAATCATTTGCCCACTTAGATGTGCTAATTTCCATCCACGGGACATCAAATCAAACCCGTGTAGGTAGGTGTTTTGACTCTGAAGAACAAGAATAAGCAGCGCTATTTGCCCTTTTGTTACCTCAACTCATGTGAATCGGTTGTTGAAGTTTGTCTCGATCTGAATTGGAATTCAAGGAGGTTGCCAGTTATTCTAGTTTCTTAATAGTAATCTTTAAAACTTTCCTAAGGAAGTCAAAAAAGGGTTTGACTATCTATATCAAGTATCGGACAACAGGCGCTTCTTTCTCCTTCGGCCACATCCTCCTACAAATGGCACAAACAGTCAGCGTTTTCCACTTAATTTTGGCCTCCACTAGGAATTCTGATGAAATGTTTGACTTTACTGCCGAGCGACGCATTTCCTCCGCTTGGACTCGTTAAGACTTCGAGTCTTTACGCAGATTTACACAAAAAATAATCCACCAGAGTGCAGTTTACTTGAAATTTCAGTCCCTTACGAAGGCAGTCTTAACTTTGTCCATCGTCTACATCTATCTATCCATTCTCAATTCTCCCACCAATCTAAAGCAACAGTTCCTCTTGGCTAAAACAAACGCAAAATCACACACTATAAAGAATCTGTTTGAACGCTTACCTCACAAAAGCGACACCTCGTGGCTTGCCAGTCAGCTTATCCCGGAGAATGTTCTTTTGTACAATTTGTCCATATTTACCGAATATGACGTCTAGCTGCTCTTCGGTAATGGTTCGTGGAAGATTCGTAACATATAAATTTGTGTCTTTAATTTGTTCACCGCCTGGTCGTGCTAATGAAACCTGAAAAATAAATTTACTCCATTACAGTCAAGCAATACAATTGCAATTGCACCCCAAATGTCTGAACCTCCTTATTCTATATTTACAAATTTCCGAGCTTCTTCCTAACAGAGAAGAGTAAATATTAAAAAAAGAAAACCCTCGTTCGAGTGCACTCCTTCTACGCATTGACGAGTCGACCATAGAAACAAAAATATAGCAGAGAACCGTCTTAGGCGATCGTCGACAGCATTCTAATTGTCGTCCCCTTGAAGACGAAATGGGCGGTGGCCAGCCACTCCTGCAAGCCCCCCAGAAAAAACAGCAGTTCAGAGACGGAGGTAGCAGGTGGCTAGGATTTAGTGTGTCCTACTACTACTTCTGTGTGTGGACACCATGACAATGTGATAAGAGTTGGATATATCCTGGCTTTTGCTCGCTGGTGTCATGTTATGTAGTGAGCGTCTGCAAGGATTTCTTCATTTCCAGAGCAGCAAGCATTGTTGCAATGGATTCGCTTAATCCGTACGAGAGTCGTCGTCGTCGTTGTCGTACCATGCAGACGGTACTGTGTGTCTGTCACTTCCTTTTGTAGTTTATTTAAAAAAATATATATATGTATATATATTCCTTCTCATTGTGTCCTCGAGTTTCTTCTGGTATACAGTATTTTATTTTTTTTTCTTCTGTAACTTTGCCGTGCGGTAATGGCAGAGTATATCTTTAAGGTCAATTGGATCCGGCATACAGTCGTACTTGTACGAATGGAACGAAAAAAGGTAAAAATGAACTTGAATTTATTTCACCTCTGTTTGGAAACAAAAGAATGGAAAGGATAACAATTCCTCTTGAAATTATAGCAGTTTCCTTGATATTTTCTCTTTGCAGAGGTCAAGTACTTCGTCCGCCATTTCGTGTGAGCAAGCCGCTTTGCAAATAAGAGTAGAACTTCCTCTGCCAAACTCACGCGTCGAAAAATGATGAAAATAATTGGCTGCACCGTGGAACAAATCAATTTTCCATTTTTTATCAATTCCCTCACCTGTGCCGGAGGCAGGAGGGAACAAAAATAATTCTAAAACACAATTGGCAGCTTCTTTCGCCATTATAATGCACTTTCCGTAAACGTATTGAAATAATTAATGGACGAGAGGCGAGTTGGTGCTCTTCCAGTTACATCGATTTTGGTTTTTTTCTTGGCAATGGGTCGGTCTGTTGGCAACCGAAACAAACAACACATGAATGGAAGGAATGCTGTTTGCTTGCAGCACAAATTCCATGAAGTTTATAACTTATTTGGTGGAGAGAAGGATTTGCTATGGACTAGTCGAGTGGAAAGTTCCCCAGCAGACCTGCTGCTCTCAAATCACCTGGAGATTGGCATGTGGGGTTAGGGTGAAGTGGTAGATTAGTTTAGTTACCCCCTCAAATTGAGTGTTCAAACTATGGAAGTGGAACAGTTCAAGTTTATTGCCTCCTCAAACATCCACAGGATATCAAATTTTAAGCGGTGCGATTCACATATAGCTTGTGTGGCAACTAGGTTTGGAATCCTCCGCTTTGTGGAGCGTTTCCCGGTGCAAAAACAACCCACTTGCCTCATTGATCTTCAAACGGAAGGAGCTTAGCAAAGTATTTGCGCATTAGTACTCATTAAACTGGAGTAGTTTGTGTCGATTGATTTCAAGTTCATTGCTAGGCAGTCAGGTGCATTTGCTGTGCCCCAGCTTAATGCCAGAGCGCGGCATGTAGACCGAAGGAGAGGTCTACCAGTGATACTCGTGGTGGGAGGGTGTTTTCAGTAATGAAAACTGTATGTAGGTCTGTTTCAGTTCAAGTGGCTTAGGCCAGTTTAAGGTTCCATGCGGCTTTCCCCCGCGTTGAAACAAAGCAATTAGCCTGTGAATAGCAAATACCTTTTCATATAGCGCTCAAAATACTGCAATAAGTAAAATGAGCAGTCCCCTGATGGGCGAGTTTGTCAGCCTTAAAGTTTCTAAAGTTCCCTGGAATGTCCCTATGCAAGGGCAGTTGTCGAACCGCTCCGCCATAGGTGACAGTTTCGACATCTTTTAGGGTATAGTGTGGTGTACGTAGCGCAGACTTTATGAGCAGGAAGCAGACTCCGTTGAACAAATTAGTTTCAAATGTGGGATCGCTCCGCCATTTATGACAGTTTTGACTTATTTTAAATTGAGGAGACTCCGTTGCACACATGATTTAAATGTGTGTCAATTGTACCGGAAGGACAGAGTTAGGTTCACAGGTCCATATAGGAATGAGTTTTTCTTTAATTTTTGTACCAAATATGACCGCTGATGATGGATAAACTCATGGACAATCCCAGCAAGGCAGGTATTGCGGTTTAAGGGACGCAGGGATTTTTTAAGCACTCTTTGCTAAACAAAAACCGGTAGAGCAATGAGAAAGTCGTGACAAATCTACGACGTTCAAGGGAATTCATAGAACCAGCAGTATTCATGTCTCCAATTGACCTTAACGAACGTATTCTGTCCAATCGAGTAGGTAGCGTGGTTCAGAAGTCGGAGTAAAATAGTTTCCACTGCCGGAGGGAAGGTATAGATTTTCCGCAGCGGTCTAGGGGTACTTTAGAGTTTACATAGATTGAATCCAATGATTTAGTTGCCGATTGGTTATCCGAGAAGATAGGAAGAAAGAAGGAAGTGGAAGTGTGAAGATGTGAATGAAGTGAAAAAAGTCTTCATGTACAATTCGTTGCTGTCTTCCTAACTTCGAAAGACAAACTCGCCAACAACTTTCTTTCTTGGGAGGAATTGGGGTTCACAGTGGGTAACCCCAAATGCCAAACCTCCAACTGTCCTTCTGTCTAGGGATGTTTTGCGAAAAGAACTCCTGAATTCTGTCTGCGGTATTTTTGCTTACTAAAAGACGATGCAACTGACTGCGCAGTCTTCCTTTTGCCATACGGGGGTGTTCGAAATGAGAGAACGCAATCGCAGTTGAGATTTGTCGCGCAACAAATCCGTCGCAGAATTTATTCGTAAAAACAAGTGAAACTTTTCCGCTAACAGCTGTTGCCTAAATATTTCCATTTTCCTTGCCCAACTTGCTGGATTGCTGTTTCATATTTCTGTAATAATCTGCTTCAATATTCACCACCAGCTCTCTTCACAAATAGAGTTGCTGTCTTCCGGCCATCTCCTTCTACAAACCTCTGGCTGTTTTGCTTACCTTTAGTCGCTTATTCCGCACTTGAACTCCATTCAAGGTCTTTATAGCTCGCTGCGAATCCGCCTCCGATGCAAAGTCAACAAAACCATAACCGAAACTGTAACCAGTCTGAAAATTCAAAAAAGAGAACAACATCAACTATCATCGTACCCATTTGTTTTCTGAGTAAACAGAACCGCATCACACTATTCTATTTCTCAATTTGTCGATATCTTTTTTCTTACCCTTACCTTAAAATCTCTCATTATTCTGCATGTGTTTATAGGACCGATCGACCTAAATAACGCATACAATTCACGATCTGTCATATCTTGTGGCAAATAGTTTACAATTAGATTAGTTCCGCTGTTGTTTAACGATGGGCCGCCACTTAGTGAATTCGTGCTCATCGCTGTCATATTGCCGACAGAGCCCATAGCACTGTTGCTTGTTGGAAACTCACCGTACATGCGTCGTGAATTGAGCGACGACGATGTCGGGTATGAGGATGTGAAATCTGTGTCCTGCGGTGAAAACGCATAACGTGACTGAAAATTTTCAAAGATATTTTCAACTATGGCGGCGATTGCTTTTCATATATAGCCAGAAGTCGAATTATTTTTACACAATTATTAAAAAAACGCCACAAACAAAAAATTAAAACCCATAACACAATCAACACAGTCAAAACATTGAACGAAGAAAATATCGTTTGAATTAACAAACATTCGCAGCATATGCATAAAGAGAGAGAGAGGAGTAGGTTGAAAACGATATGTTTATAAATAAAGTGTCATTCCTTTCTTTTGAATATGCATAACAAGTTAACAATTTGACAGCATACACAAGGGGCACACAAAAATGTTGATTTGTGTTTTGTTTTGTTGTATTTATGTCTGATGGGGGCATGAGGACTGTACAGTGATGCGTTTTATAAACAAATTAAGCAACGCGAATCAAGTTTGAACTGTTTTCTACATTTTCTTATAAATGTCGCGTGCACCCTAACCTAACTTTTTCATACTACTGCTCTTAACCTTTAAACTGTTGTTACGTATCTCGTGATGGTTTTTTTTCTTATGACTAGTCCCCCCACAGCATTTGTAAAAATTTGTGTAGCAGGGATATGGGTAGGTGGGTGCAATAAAATAAAGTTGTGTAGTTCACAAAAGGTTGCCTGTCACCTGAAACTACGTAGTTCACTTTTCCATATGGATTTGTGTGACGGGAGTCGATTTCATAGACAAACTATACTGAGACCCCCAACTCACAATCCTTTTGCCGCTGGTCCCCTCAGTTTTTTTTTTTTTTTTCAAATTCGCCATTTTGTTTTCCTATCGGTGTTATGTCAAAAAAGAATCCGTGTGACATGCAAAAACATAAAAAAAATGCAAAAATAAATGCTGCCAACCTCGGCAACCGAATATTCATAGGACCTGTCGAAAATTGCAAAAAATACCGCCCGAAAGAAGTCTTAATACTCAAGTGACCGCTGTGTCAAGCAAATTCGACATTTGAACTCAAATGTCAGTGAGAGAAACTGCTCCCAATCTACTCAATCTTGACCGAGCATTACATGACGAAATTGGGCTTTGCTTCGCGTGTAAAATCGCTTACAATTTTATATTTTATAGCCCGAACGATGAATTGGAGAGCTTTCTCAATACAGTGTTACTCTCTGATGTTTGCGACCTTCCTTTCACCTTAGTATTTTGGCCTTTCAAAGGCACTGTCGGTGATGAGTATAGCTTATAGAATCAGGGATGGCATTCTGTAAGGCGAAAACGGTCAAAAGTGTTCATGTGCACAAATGATTTGCTCTATATTACAAAACAAATCGTTTGCAAACGAAAACGTTCGAACGTTTTGGCCTTACAGAATCGCGATTTGTTCACCCTGACAGCATCTACGATCTGTCACCTGCAATTACAGAAAGCATAGGACAATGCGACTTACTTTTTTACTTATTTTGTAGGTCACAATGGGTGATTTCATATGGAAAATTTTGCCATTGTGAGTTCGTAAAATCTACCCTGGACAAAATTTGATTTTAGTGTCGCGCAATGTCTGAATTTCTTTACAGATTCCTATTAAATTTTTTTTTTGTTTTTATTCTTCGAAGACTGGTTGAATTCCGGCCTTTTGTAACCCCGGGCTAATATTGAGTCAAACGTCCTTTCTTTTATGGGATATAAGTTGCAGCTTTCTTACAGACTTCGGGGTTGATGTTTACGGGATACCACTCGTCGGTTGAACACGTTATTGCAGATGTGTACGTTTGGGCCCACTAAAACCTCCTCTAAAGCTTGTCTTGCGAGTTGTACCTAGGTTTGGAAACATCTACTATGAAGTTCCTTTCGATTTAATGCTACTTCCCCATATTTATTCGTCTGAACATCGCACATGGACCTAAGACTGGCATACGTCACTTCTTGAAAGACAGATGCGTGCCCCACTTGCGAGACGTAAGCACTCTTTTCGTTTGTTTGCACGTAATGAACATTTGTTTAATTTGTATTGACGTTCGTTGCAATATCTCTAGGGCTAAGTCCGAATTTGTTAGATTCAGCACGCATTTTTTGGCGACATTTATTAAAAAGCATGTATGTACAAGGAGGCTTGTGAGGTCTCCTGACAGTTGCCTACTTTTGTTATTTTCTTATACGAATCTTACGCCTTTTACTGAGTTTATTAAAATGCAAAAGGGTGAATAAAACGAGGTGAATAAAACGAGAAAATATTTCCACCAAGTTCCACTAAGCTTGATTAAAGTTTGGAGGCGGCCCAACAACTGAATGCTTACGAAGTGAATTGCAGATTCTATAATGGTTTAATTGTCCGACGTCCCTAGAGACAAATAAGAAACAAGTCCAAATTTTTGACGTTTTGATTTTCAATGTCTCGTACATATAAAGGCTGCTTTTTGAATTGGTTTACCTCAGCAAAAGCATGTCTGGAATGACGAAATCAATTGAAATCGCTTGACATTACGAAAGACGAACCTATGGGCCTTAAAAGCGCCCGAAATAAAGGGTGTCCCATAATTCACGCTAAATGTAATTTGGATAGAAAATACAGATTTTTAATTAGAAATCTTAATTTTTTTATTGATTCATAGAGTATACAGATTGGGATTACGTATGAAATAGCAAATCAGGTAAATGGCCGCCAAGGATTCAAATTATTGAATTGAATTGGTATTTTCTATGAACGTTTCGCATAAATCCGGCTGAATTTCACCTCCCAATTTCCTCTTTCATGGCGCTGGTGGTCGTGGGCTTGGTTGCATAAACCTTTGACTTCAAAAAACCAATGGCGCTAAATCGTAAAATCTGGATGGCCATTTCTTAATCGCAAAAACGGCCGATTACACGATTTATCTTTTTTTCTTTGGCATCACTGTACTACTAAACGTCGCAAAATTCAATATTTTCGTGAATTATGGGACACCCTTTACTTGTGGATAGAGTTAAATTCTGCACAGTGCCAACCTCAGTCACTCGGCCACCCCAATATTTCCTTCCGTGGACAACGTCTTGTTTTTTTTGTAAAGTGACGATTATTCGTTAACTCTGACGCTGGCGCCCAGACATCCACCCCACCCTAAAGTCAGCTCTGGTTCTGCACACAAATTGCTGCAATTTGTTCATGAAACTGCCGAAATTTTGTCTAAATCTGACGCCTTTCAGCGACCTACAGTTCCTTGTCCACCCCTTACCGACTCTTTAGTCAATTTCGTATACCTAAACCCAAAACTGTGCCAATTCGCATGCATTTAATTCAAATACCCCCTTTCCTGATGACACGTATGTCAAAATTCCTCAGCAAATATCAAAGGGAACGTGTAATTAGCCTTTTATTCGTTAGCCATCCTCGAAGAGCACCGTGTTTAACCTAAAAAAAAACAAAAATAGCTTGCTCTTGAGCGAAATCCTATCCATTGTGCCAGTGACACTCAGAGTCCTTACATTTAGCAAACAAACATCAAATGGGACAAGTCCTCCACTCAAAAAAGAAAACCACTGGCGGTTTGGAATATCCAGGCACCTACTTGAACAAATTGGTTCTCGGTCTGTAAACGAGGAGTGCACACCAAAGCTAATTGTAAAACAAGTAATTGTGTCATTTTGTTTTATGTGCACAAAGTTATTGTGTTAAAAATGAATTTTCGTATACGTCTAATTGGACGACTTTGTTTGGAACTTGTTGGCTAATTCCAATCCCTTGCCAACAATAGATGGGTACATCCACGAGTGGCATGTGGTTTGTCTTTAATGATCAGGCGTTGACATAACAGCGATGGACATATTTCTCCGTCTTACTCTGTCGGATTTGCATAACTTGCGTGGCTAGTGGGATGACCTACTGAGCGAGGTTTAATCCCAGGAACAAGAAATAGAAAGAACTAAAGAAATAAATTTTGCGCTTCTGGGGCACTGAGAATCCACGTATATATTTTATAAAAAGCCATTTTATGCAGTCAAAGTCGGTGCAAAGTGCGCCATTTATGCCGGGCCTAATTTTTTCGAGGAAGCCAAGGGTGAAACACGGTTTCTAAGACTGCGGTGAGCGATACAAAACTGAAATTGTAATGCCTCAGATGAATTGGGATTGGAGGGCACGGGGTTCCAGCAACAGGACGGTGCAACTCCATAGTCCATACACACCTCGCGCGACAAATCCGTTTCTGAGTCCCCTTAAGTTTTGAGGATTTGCTCTCGCACGGGTCTACGAGAACAAGCCTCAGACTCTAGGAAGTCCTCGAAAAAGAGTGCGAACTTGAGAACTTACCGCACAAAGTTCTCGACAACATGATTTAAGATGGAGTTAAAACTGTCCAAATGGTCAACAACAACTGCCGGATTTAACCTTCAAAAAGTACCTATTCCTAAAATTTTAGTCAGTCCGAACTTGAGAACTTACCGCACCAAGTTCTCGAAAAAACGATTGAAAATGCAGTAAAAACTGTCCAAACAACGGCAGCGTCCACTTGACGGATATAACCTTCAAAAAGTATTCTTAAAATTTTAGTCAGGCAACAATTCAGGAAGCTGTTTTTTGAGAAATCATGACTGCACAGTCTGGAAGCCGAAGAAAATAACCCACACACCTATGCGAATGTGAAGCAATATGTCGCAAGCTAAGGAAGTTTGCTGGAAAGGCTCCTACCTACTTATTTTCATCATTAACAGGAAATGACTACACGAACTACACAACGAGCTACCTAGTATCTGCAGGGAAATTGGGTCTTTCTTCATGGGAAAGGTGTTTCCTCCACTGTCGTCGATTAGGTCTACAGGGATCGGGATGGACCCTTTTCAGTGCCTCCAACTTACCTTCTCTTCTACTTAAATGCAACTCACTTTATAAGCGTCATCGCCACTGTAATCCACCTCGACAGGTTTGCCCTTTCTGAACCACATTAGGAATTTTATCACGTCCGCTTTAATTAGACTCGAAATGAATGGGCCCACAACTCGCCTGCCCTATTGTTCAGCTTTCAAAGTAAGTCCACAATTTGCCTTGCTAATCCGCTTGTTGCTGTCTACTTTGCATGGCAAACAGCCGTCGCTAAATCACAATAAGGACCTACACAACAAGGTGACGATTTTACCAGGTACTTTCGCCCCCCCCCACCCTATTTGATTTGTGAACATATCCATTTCCGTTTCACTTCATTTCCCCTGACTGCGATTATTCTCTTTTTTTTTCTTCTGTGGCTATCTAGGTATTCTGTTTGCTGTTGTTGTTGTTATGTGAATGTTTTGTTCATGTGTGTGTGTTGTATAAAAAAAAAAGGAAAAAATCCTAAAATGGATGTATAATTTATTACATATATATTGAAAAGCGTGTGCCCCAGTAAAATAAACTGTTTTCCTATCTGTCTTCCTCCGATGAGAGTTTCGTTTCTCGAACATAAAATCAGTAGCACGAACAATGAATTTGCAAGAGAAATATTTAAATGTATAGTGTAAACAGAGACGGAAAACAAGACAGATGCAAATCAAAAATATCCAAGCAATAAAATACAAACCATTCCGGACGGCAGTGAATGGGACATCCCCCATATTCGGCCACCGCTAAAAGATAAAAGAGAAGAGAAGAAGAAACAAATAAAACGACGCGAATAAGGACGAAAATATAAAGTTACATATGCGAGTAGTATATAAAATATATAAATAGTCATTTTTGGATGATTTCTGAATGTGCAATGGCACTCTTTACGATGGAATGGAAATGAATGAACAAGGGAGGGGGTCTTTGTCCTGAATTTGATGGCAGGAATGTGATTCCGATGAAGTCGATCGTCTATACTCAAACTCATAGGCGTATTCGACGTGACAAATGTTATTTAAATGAAAGACACTTCGGTTCAAGGACTGACTTGTGACTCTACCAAAAAAAAAAGGACTTCTTTTGAGAGCATAATTGTCATGGGAAATGTTTTCATTTCCGCCTTTTGGGTAACGCACGAAAGCGAGCTATTGGATAGGCGACATGCAGGGACTACTGAGGCCTGCGTTGAGTCATTTTTTGAAAGGTCCTACGCAAACGTTGTGCACAATTGTTTATTCAAATAATAACTAGACTTGCGTTGTTCTTAGTATAACGCGTTTTGCGACTTTGTCAGTCCAGTATACCTACCCAGTTGGTCAACTCATTGAAGTGTCCACAAACTTTGTATACACCTAGTTGATCTTGAACTTGAACTCGTTCAAGTATTGTAAAATAGCCTCGTGCATCTACTTGATCTCAAATCAATTGTTGTACTTTTGAGTTGATCTACTTATTCAATTTGAAAATAACTTTTCCTCCTTCAATAACTTGGGAAGAAAGGTGTACAAACCTAGTTAGCCTGATAATTAAGAGCGGGTCCATTTGAACAACTCATTCAACTGTTGAACCCCTATTTGATATACTAATTCGATTGTTTAAGGAGCGTACTCTTAGTTCATCAACTAATTAGCAACTTTGTCAAAAAAATCAGGGGTCGAATCGCCACCTCCGTGAACGAGCTATACGTTCGCGGAATTAAGTGGATTTCACATGTGAAACAAAAATAAATTCCGTCACGTAATGCTCGTTCACGGAAGACGGGATCGACCCCAGTTGTTTCAGTTGGTCAACTGCGTTGATGTTCGCTCTGGATACACTTGTAGCACCAGCAACAAACGTTGTGCAACGCGTTGAGCTCACTCTGCTGTTGTCAGCTTGTTTTGGCACACCTTGATGTTGAAATTTGACTGGCAACGGAAGCGCCTAGAATAGCGGCAACAGCTGCAGCAACCCTGCCACGCATATTTCGGTGCAAGCAAATATGTCAACGAAAAATTCAACAAAATTTAACAACGTTTTGAGGAGATAGTTTGCAGCACATTCTTTTCACATCATAAAATTGTCCAACGGGTGTAACTAGTTCGTACACCAACCGTGCATTTGTTGCGCAAAGATTTTAAGAGAGTTTTTCAGAGAAAAGGACACGATTTCTCGTACATTTTATTTTTATTTAGGTCTTCTTGACACGGACCCCAGGGGGCGCACGATTCAACACTGAGCTCAATGACAGTTGTTAAAGCCTGCGTTCGAAGTGAGCATTGGGACAACCTTGCGCTGTCCTCTAGAACTTATATATAAATAGGCGAAGGCAAATAGTTAAGAACCACTTTCAGTGCCTTAAACACAATATAATATTAGCTTGATTTTATTTGTTGGGAAGATTCTGCAGAGCTGTGTGTAATTTTTTTTCCCAATATGTTGTGTAAAAGCTGCCACTTTATGTATGTAGTTATTGCAAAAGTTCAGTGCGCGATGTCAACCGTAATTCCTTTCTGTTTTGTGAATACCGTTTTGTGCTGCGTGTCTAAATGTAACCAGGAATGTGGTTTTCAATATTAAAATCATTTATTCAATCGGTTTAGTTTTTCAACGTGCTAAATCTCTATTTTGGTGACAGATGTAAGGGTCGTGTTCAGCATGAAAACAAATGGGGACGTTCAAGTATCTAGCTTAGTAAGTCTGACAGCTCTCTCACTAGTTGTATCTCGGTTTTGATTGGTCGAAATCGGTCATGTGAGCAGCTGTTTCAGTTGACGTTTATGGAGGGGTAACCGAAGAATCTAGTCAAGGAATTCGTGACTGAGTACTAAGTTGACAGTTCGCATATGTGGCTGACGTAGAAAGATTGACGTTCACGACCAATCTAGTTTTTGCGTTCAGATTACATCTCATCCAGACCAATCTAGTCGACTTAAGATAACTAGATTCTTCAATGTGCCCAATTTCTGGGGTTTTCTTTGGTTTCTGACAGCCACGAGAATGCACTAGCATTCATGTGCAATGTTTTTGTGCGCCGAAATTGCATAATGCTTTTCTTTGGCGTGCTTCTTTAACGAGAGAAAAAGGTCCTACCAACTGTCAGACAGCGCCTTTGACTCATTAGGTTTGTTCCTTTACTTTTGTAGTAAGACTGGAAAATACTGTCAAAATGGCAGCGGCTGGGATAAAATCTCTCTCGGAGAGAGATACTTTTTAGCGGGTGCATTGTCTCATTACCATTCTGTATAATGTTTGGTTATGCACGAACTTTGAATGTGCTTTAACTTTTCACAGCTTACACGATTGCTGCTCAATTTCAGAGTGGCAAGTGAATTAATGTTATTTTAAACCTAAAAAATCGTCTACCATTTAGTTTTTGTGCATATACAGTCGAACCCGGATAATGTCACATCGCTTAATAGCGCAACTCGTTTAATATCACACTAATGCGAAGCCAGTTGTCTTTTTTGTACAATTTGTACTGGCAAAAAAACTTATATTAGCACATCGCTTAAGATCACACAAAAAATATGCTTACAAAGAAAAGCTGCATGCAATTTTGCCCGCTTATAGTCACATTTCACAGTCCATACGTAATATGTATGGAAGTCGTCTTCAATGCAAAAATGGGGTCCGTATGTACATTTTCTTTTGTCGATTGTCTTAATATATGTGACTTTTACTGTTTGTGACTTTCTCACAGTGAGATTGATACATACATATGCATATGCTGGACTTCCGTGTTTATTATAAATGCCTGAATGTATAAAAGTCACAACCCGCCTAAAGTCATAGCCCGCTTAAAGTCACATTATTTTGTTGCCCGTTTGATGTGATATTATGCGGGTTCGACTGAAGTTCAATGTGTGTATGTCTAGCGAACATTAAAAATTGTATTGAGTTCTGACGTTTAACAATTGGAAAGCACCCATGCACGGGAGAAAAAGAACAAATGTGTTGAGAAGGTTAGTTTAGGTTGAATATTACATTTATTTTGACTTCCTAGTTGAGTTTAAATTTAAGTAAACATCCAATCATGTCGATTCTAAGTTTAAACTTTAAACTTTCTTTACTCAGATGCAGGTTGACGTTTCGCTTCAATCAATCAGCCCTTACAAGACCATTTCCTGAGTAAGGAGAAGAAGAAATCCCAAAGGTAAGCAACAAATACTTGAACAAAACGAATCAATGAGTGTATATCTACTAACTTCCCTTTTCATTTAGGTTTTTTTTTATTTGCTGCGGATAGGATTATTAGCACATTTTGAGTTCATTGTAAGCAGCGTTGGAGCTCAGAAATATCATTCGCAGTAAACTGGTAAGTGATTCCAACTTGTTGACTCTTTTTATATTTGCTCATACGACTCTTAACGATTTAAGTTCTACTTAAATACCTAAATGCTACTTTTTTTAGGACATAAACTGTCACATAAGAGTTTATGTGGCACTTAATTCGCTATGAGTCGTGTCAGCAAACGACCCTAAGTGGATTTAAGTTATTAGCACTTAACGATTGCCTTTTTGGAGTAAGAAAACAGTAGACTGTTGTGGGACTGTCACTCCGGGCGTGTCCGTTAATGCATAAAAGCAGAGTGCTTTTAGCATTCATGGTTCAGTTTAAGTCGTCCTCATCACTAATAACCTTTTCCAGTGTCCGTCTTGTCATATTTTCCATGCAAAGTGAGCAATAATGACTAAAATACTTAGGACGGCACTTCAAGGTAGGCTCCTTGACCATTTAGGTTTATCTCGCGGCAAGGAAGACAAGTTTGGGTTAGGTTCAACAGAAGAGGAAGGAATTATTAGATTAAAAATGTTTGGTTAAGTGCGTCGAGTTCAATTTGATTGCGTGAGACTTGGTGTCATTTTTACTACAGCCTGAATGTGTGTTTTTTCTGGCTCCTTGTGTTTTGTCTAGGTAATTTATTAATGAATATATTTTCAATGTTGAGTACATAAATGTCAAAATAAAATGATGCAGGAATTTTTAAAAAACACAGCAATACAATTTTTTTTTGGTGTGAGACAACAAGCTACTTATTGAGAACAAAACTGAATCAGTTCAACAACCAACAAAATTTTTTAGCCCATTATTGGGCCTCATCTCAATTTCATCCACGAACGTCGCAATAATTTTCTCATTCTCGCAATATTTCCTCAATTTATGAGAACTGTCAAAGGACAAAAATGTTGAAAGTAATTTTAATTCATCCGGCTGAAGTTAGGAAACAGTATGTCCCCTCACCTTCCATAGAATGGCGCGCAATGTATTGTACACATCTGTCAGTTAAAAACGCTAACTTAACCGAATAGATTTTATTGGTCAGGGCCTTCGCTCCATCTTGCGTTATAAAGGGTTTTCCAATAAGAGGTGTTATTTTGGTATTCAAAGAAAAATGTCATTTTTTGAGATAAATGATCGGATGTTTATTTCATTATAAAGAGGAAGGTGTGCCGTTAATAATGAAAAACAACATCAGCCAAATGGTCACCACGAGCAGGCATACAGGACCATATCCTTTTCATGAAATTTTCCATAACCAAATCGCAAAGTGGCTGCCACATGTTCTCGATAGCCTCACGAATTTTATCTTTGGCGTAGACCTTATCTTTCACGTGGCCCCAAAGGAAGAAGTCGCAAGGTGTTAAAGCACAAGATCTCGGTATCCAATTGGGATCACCTCTTTGAGAGATAACACGGTCCGGAATCTTTTCCCGTAAAAGATCAATGGTTTCGTTGCTTGTGTGGCACGTAGCGCCGTCTTGTTGAAAGTAAACGTTGTCCAGATCAATACCATCCAACTCCGACCATAAATAATCATTAATCATCGACGACCAAAAAATGCTTTAGTTTTGCGAACTGTGACTGCAAGATTTTCACCATTTTTGTAGTGAATTTTAATAATTTCAATGCGTTGTTGAAGCGTGTATCGTTCCATTTTTAGTAATGGCGTAGTTTCTACTTGTCAAATGTCAAAGAATGAAAGCTTCAAAAGTGGCGTAGTTTCTACTTGTCAAATGTCAAAGAATGAAAGCTTCAAAAGTGACAGCTACCGAAATAGCGGGTCATTCACAATAACACCTCTTATTGGAAAACCCTTTATATAAGTTCTTGGTTTATTTTATTATTTCTTCCGCTCAAGATTGCTCGCAATATTCTACGAAAAGTTGTTGTATAGCAGATACGTCAAAACTAATACCTACGAAGTTGTTACAAAATCTTGAATAAACGAAATTCTAGAAAATCATTGGTTAAAACTCGTTAACCGCGCAAAATTGGCTGGTTATCGATATCTTGGGTTAACTAACCAAACCGTAGATTCTCTGGTTAATATTTTTCTGAACAAACACATTCGATGATTACCAGCTGGAATAACCGATGATTAAAGATAACCAAGTTTGAACAAACCGGCCCTTAATTCGGTGGGCGTTTAGAGGGTTCAAACGTTCGGCAATTACAGAGACAGATAATGTGATCCGTCTTCGTTGCACTTTCGATACATTAGCCGTGTTTGTTGAGCTTCGAACTCAGCAAAGCAAAGTAAAGTAGGATTTTAATCACGCATTTACAACAACTACGCTCTACTTGACACTTCAAGACTCAGTTGTAGTTGTTGTAATCGCGTGCTGAAAATCCTACTTTACTTTGCTTTGCTGAGATCGAAGCTCAAAAAAACACGCCTATTATTATTATCATAAGTTATTCCTATAGGCAAAAGGCAAAACTTGTTTAACTCCACGTCGTCCTATTATATTTGGTTTCGGTATGTTCCTGACTGGGAGCGGTCTCAGTTTATATGACAGACAGTCCGATGTGGACGATGGGCCCTACCAACAAGCCTCTCCAGGGGGCTTAGGCGTTCGTACAGTATCCTGTCTCCTTTCTTGTGGACTTTCATCTGATTAAATTTTGTCGATAAGTCGGTCCATCTTCCCCATCTTCTGTTGCTTTGAAAGGCCCGTTCGATGGGCTATCCAGCAGCCTTGTGTACTTTAGCCCAGAGTGGTTCTGATATCTAACGTGTTGAGGGCATCCTCTTCTGGCCAGTTCATCTGTCTGTCGTAGACACTTTGTCTTTGCATTCCGATCGAGAGCAATTTGCTAGTACTGGCAGGTGGTATGAGTCTTCTCTTAAATCAAACAAAGCTGCTTCGCTGTCCGAATGGCAATCAATTGGTAAGGTCTTCGCTCTCTGTTGGTAATTCAAAACGGTTATATATTTTCTGCTTCAAACAACAGTCGCATCAAAAATTCGTTCGGTAATTCGCAAAGTGCAAATTAAACATGCGCCGGTAAAATCGCATTCCCCCCTCAATTCAGTATGCAGGTACATCTCCCGACTGAGCATATTTGAAATACCCCAAGTCTCAGGCACATGTCATCCTGTCAGCATGGAACTTGATGCCATTAAAACCCATCACACACAAGAGGGACAACAGGCATAATTTCATACCTATCGTAAAACGAAATTTTAACGACAGCCGAGGGATGCTTGGCGCACGAGCGTGGGAGGAGCACAAGATACCCCGATACAAATCACTTGTACACCGAAGAAGGCTGTTTATAAAGTTAAACATGTTTACACACCTCGAATAAATAATACGGCACAATCGATGAGAAGATTTGTAAGACGAAGAATGGGAAATCAAGGGAAATGCCTTTCGTGTGAACAATCGTCTCCCAGTTGGGGTGGGCGGGCGTGCAGGCAGAAAAGGTTCGCAACGTTGACTTTTATACAAATTAAAATGAGCATATATCGGATGACACGTTCCCTGCGGACACAAATAAAATTCGTGGTTGCCGGTTTGCAAATAAATCAAGTCCAATGGATTCCTATCGGTTCGCATCGAAAAAATGCGACTGGGACACGTTGAACCGGAAAAGTACAAGTCATTAAGACAAATCAGTCTTCATCTGTAGCCGCGTGTGTGTTAGTTCAACTTTCGAACTAGCCGCCGCCAAACTTACTTCTCTAATGCAGTGCGGCAGAGGAAACTTCTTATCCAACTTTGTTCGCCAGCTCTGGCTTGCCTTATCGCGTTGCCCTTCTCTAAACTCCAGGCACGTTGTGGCACTTCCTGTAAACAGATATTTCTAACAATGCATCCATCCAAGTGTGCAATCTGTTAATTTTACAATAGTTGGAAGGTGGTTGTGGCTGCAGAATGGTATGGCTCTTTTTTTTTCCTTCCTTTTCACTCAGTGTGCTGAAAATGGCGTGGAAACTGTGTCACGGCCTTGACACCCTGCCTGTGTGGCTGTGCCTCTGTATCTGTGTTTATGTTTTCCTCTCGTACTGGCTGTGACTGCGAGTACTATGCCATACACACTATCGATTGCCGAAGTTCACATCCAGTCAAAGAGTTGCCAGAACTGCTGGGTCGTTTCCATGCCATGCCGTGTGCCATATACTCTTGAATAGAGACCTGGTTGGGTTTCTTTGGAAAAATTAAAATGCATCTACCACTATGGAGTGGTTGCAACCGAAAGAGAGCACCCCTCTCAGATTAACAACCACAAATTTGTTTCATTCAACTTGTTGTATGCCAGCGTTCTTCTGTGCGGCTATTTTTCCATCTCATTTTTTCATCTGATTTTTCAAGGAGACTTTTTGACCAAAGAATACCCCGAACAAGGATACAAATTGAAGACATTTATCAGATGCTGCCCATTAAAATGGGAAAATTTGGGGCAAATCCACACACGAATGTTTATTGTGCGACGCTAAGTCTGGGGCCGGTTTTTTTTCGTTTGTCGCATCGTTGTGACTCTGGCGACAATCCATTTGTGAATATGATGGTTGCGATTTATCGAAGGTAATTAATGAATCGGCGAAGGATTGTCTTGGAAAAAATAAGCAAACCACTGCGGGGGTGGTTGGACTCTCGATTGATAGCATTCTTCACTTCACCCCGTCGTGTTTTGTCAGGAAGAAGGACATCCACCCATTTAGACTGACGGTGGGTTTGCACATCACATCGTTCGAGTTCTGTCTGCTCTCTGTAGACGTTAGTTTCCCGTCGAATGGTTTGTGTCATCTCCTCTTTAAGCAAAGAAAAAAAAAAAAAAAAAATAGACGAAACTGGGACACGAATCGATGTTGGAGTGTGTATAATTTTTCTTTGAATATCCAAGCACATTTGTGGTCTGCGAACAAAGAAAGCCGTCACGGATTTGCATTCCATTGATTGTTTTCAGTCGATTTACGCTGGTAAGTAGTCGAATGTGGAGCTAGTTCTTCTGTTTGTTGTCTGGGAGACATGTTTGGTTTATGGTTTCTCTTGGGCTTTCATATCAGATGCACGGTTCGACAGATAACATTCGAGGCGGTGGTGGTTCAAGCTTTGCATATGAGATTTGTTCAGTGAGGAAGATATATATTCAAATTGACGTGGATTAGGCTCTCTAGACAATTTGGCGATGATTGGGGCTTTTGTCAAATGCCAAATATTTACGGTCATTGTTGTTGGAGGTTATCTGAACATTTATTATCTGAAAGGGGTTGTTGTACTGCGTCTATTGTACCTCTGTTTACGCCTAAGAGAGGTATATTCCCTCACGGAATCACTTTTGAGGGTCCTATCCTACACTCTTGCTTCTCCTTGGCGGATGAAATCCGTCCTAAAGCACTCTCTCTAGTCAAGTTTGCTTTTAAAGTGTAAGGATGAGAGCTGACAGTATCCCCTCATCAGATATTTGCTACCTCAGTCTTTTGTGGGTAATCCCAGCACATATTCTGAGATTTCACTGAACTCATTGCAGAATCTGCAGAGAACTTCTCCAGATATACCCAGTTCCTTAAGAGTGTTGCTGTAGTCTGCGATGTCTACAGAATACGGAGGATATCTTTGCTCATGTCGATGCAAGCTTTGAATCTTTTCCATCCCCGGTTCTTGCTTCGTGCGATCCCCTATTCCGCAGAATTGTTCAAGACGTAAGAACGTTTCTGATGCTCCCTTTCTTGCTAGGGAGTCGGTCGTCTCTCTACTCCCCACAAAATAACCCGCTCACCCAACGGCGGGTTATTTTGCTTCTCCTACCTTAATGATGTAGGAATTAAGCATCATAACAGCAGCCTGGCTGTCTGACATTATAGCTTTATCACAGTTGGTTTTGCTTCTGTCGAGGTTGCTTTGGACACATCCATCGATGGGATGGATTTCCGCCAGAAAGATGCCGATACTTTTGCCCAATGATACAGAAAATTTGGTTCTAGGCCCGAATATGAATGCAGCTGGCCAAGTTCTCATGACGCCTGTAATACATTGGCATGCCAGTCTTTTTTTTAGCTAGGCCCCGGCTTTCCTAGTTATCTCTTCTTCCGTATGTTTTTTCCAGACGAGTTTCCTGTCTAGGTTTAGTCTGAGACATTCAACTTCGTTGACTGATGTCAGTACTGTGCCCGAGAGCCTTACGAAAACCGAAGCGACAGTCTAAAATACTGCAGTAACTCGCAAGTAAAATCGTGCCTCTAACAAACAGCTTTTTAGAAGAATGGTCTGGGAATATATAGAAATGCCAACGCGGTGTTAGGAAGTGTGGATCACAAGGTTCACCAAAGACGAAACATGTTCCACACGCGCCTTGCATCCTTAATTTTCCGACCACGGAGGGAGTTTTCAATAGCAATTCTTTTTATTAAGAAGTGCTCTCACTTTCACTAGTGACTAAGACTCCTGTGCACCTACTATGCAGCTGCAATATACTCCTTACACTTCTCACAATCTCAATGCTCCTAACCACAAATATTTTCAGCCTTAGAGAACATAAATTGGCGGATGAGCTTTCTCAGTGGCTGCTGATGTAGGCATTTTGGTTTAAGTGCACCTCAATAGAAAGACTACTACTAAGGCTACCGCACCACACTCCTACCTTGCTCTGGAGACGTCCATAGGAGTCCAACCAGGGAAAGATTTGCCCCTTCCGTGAACGAGCTATACTTTCACGGAATTAAGTTGATTTACATGTGAAACAAAAACAAATTCCGTCACGTAACACAAATAAAGTGGGCTGTATATTTTGTGCGCACAATTATAGGCTTGGTCGATGAGAGTAAACTTCAACATAAAACGTGGATCAGAATCTATAGAACTATAGAAATGGAAGTAGATTACCAGAAGCGTGTAGTTTATTCCAATCAGAACTCGTGGCAATAGAAAAACACACAGAGAAGACTTTTTCTTTCAAATATAACTATCTTCTCGGGCTCGGCTCCAGGTTCTTCGGTAGTTTCGCAGAGTCAACAGGCTTTTACATATCCGGTCGCCCATTAGGAAGTGATTACCGAACGACTTGTATTTATTATTATGAGAAAGGGGTTGTAGTACCGCGACCTTTTGGTCTATTGCAACACCTGCTTCCGCCTCAGAGAGGCATATTCACTCATAAGAGTCCCTGAGTTACCGACTAGTAACCTTCTTCTGTCGGATATAGCTATCTTTGCGCCCAATTTCTCCGCTAGCATCGCACTTAACCAGCTCCTACATATCGGATCTCCCACAGTTCATTCGGACCTGAACTGACTCCCCAGCCGACCAGTAACTTGAAGTCTATTTTTGAGGCTCACTCTTAACAGAGGGATTCACAATGGTCCTTTCAGGCCTCTGGGTGGACGTGATGCGTCTTCTTTTGTCACACAACCCCACATAACCTAACCTCACCTTAAACTAAAGAAGACAGATGATTTAAATTCACTTAATCAAACCGCTACTCCTGCTGAAGCATATGAACTGCCATAGACCAACGTGCCTTGCGAGCTCCTGTTTCGCCATGCGCCTCGCACATCCAACCGATTACTTCAGGGAGAAGGCAACTCCAAACATGATTTATTCATTTATGAACCCCAGGATACGCATCGCATTTGATTTATTAAAGTATCTGCATACACAAAAGTAAAATGGGCCAGCCACGACCAACACTCGTGTTACTATTACTTGCTTCATTATGATCTCGTGCCCTACATTCAGTAACCATCCGCAAAATTGGGTGACGAAGTATAGATTTAAAATGTACAGGCAAGTTAATAAAGTGCACACGAGTGCCACCAGGCAACTGTTGTGTGTGTCGTGCATATCCTGACGTGGCCATGCAGGAAATTTTATTGTTACTCCTGCTGATGCAGAAAGTCAAAGGCGGATTTAAATAAAAATTATAACTTCATGCACGAGATGTACTCGTTTGTGTATTTTGAGGACCATCAGGTCTGCCTTAAAATTATATGGCTCCTCGAAGACGCTCGGTAATTTTACTGTCGCCACGATTCGCTGCTGACCTACTGTTTGGATAAAATACAAAGGAAGGAATTATTATAATGCCAAAGAGAAACAGAAACACTTGATATATATTACAAGGCAACGTCTTGCTGTGTGTATCCTTTGGCAAGAGGCGACAACAAAGAGGATATCCTTTCTGCGACACACTGGTGCATACTACCTAGTTGTTTGCGAAACACTGGCTAAAATTGCCGAGTTTACTTTGAACTCGTGGCTGGAGAAATTGCTTGCAAGTGCACATTTTCTTCTTCTGGCTATTGAGGGCAAACGGCGAGCGAAAGGGGATTTATCAAATTGACAGCAGAGAGACTTGTTAGACATGCATAATGAAAATGTTATGAGTGATACAGGTGCAGGATGATGATTTCAATTGTTAGTTGACTTAATTTGATACATCATTTACCGGTACATGTTGTTTTTTTTATGTTTTTTTTCTTAGTATTTGTTTGAACTGTTGCGCTTGAGTAGTTGGTTATTTGTTTGAATTGTTGCACTGACACTTTTACCTATTTGTTGATACGTTTTCACAAAGTTTCACTGCACACAGACGGATTAGGGATGTTGTTATGGAACTACAAAGTTGGGAATGGGAATACTTTACTCATGCGATGGCAAGGCAGCAAACATGCAAGGCTTAGAGTCATGCAAAGGCATTTGTTTGTTTTAAGAAAGTGCGGCGTCGAATCGGCGCATACGTGAATGAGCTATATTTTTGTAAACTCTGTCATGTAATCCTCGCTTACGGATGAGACGATTCAGCGCCTTCTAGGAGTAGTACGTATAAAAATGAAAAAGTGAATTTAAATAGTCGCATGCATTTAATTTGAACAAGCTGTAAAGTGTAGCCGCATTTGCCCTTGAATAACAAGATGGCCATCATTTGGAAGAGAAAATCAGAAGAATATGTTCACAAAAAAAGTAGGGATCCTATAAGCTGCGAAAACTAAAGAGGCACCAGTCGCCTCATTTCATCGCACGCAAGATTCTGTCCGTCGCGCGAAAAGCTGAAAGAAGACTGATTGATCTCTCCTAGATGTGGGGTTTTATGTCGGGGCTGGTGCTTTTCGCACGTCGTTAGGGACACGGCACGTAACGAAATGTCAAAGTCAAAATCGCGGCAAATGGGGTAATATGGCTCTCTTCGCTCGCTTAAAGGGATCTAAACTCCAGTATTTCACTTTCGGGCACGATCCTGTACGTTTTAAGGTCCAACTTAATTCTTAAAACACTATTTTTAATGAAAATACCACGTTACGTCAATTTCGTAGCCGTGCTCTAAGCCCGACAAACGTCAGTCAGTACAAACATAACGTGCGAATAGCCATGTCGGTACGTCCACAACTGACCATAATATTCACACAGGAGAGAACCCAAGAAGTCCAGATCGATATATGGTGTTTTTAGAGCCATTTCTAATTTTGGCATGCGGGCCAAACTCGCCTGGTTGAGCAGAATGACTTATTCTGATACTATCATCACAAAACTGAATTATGGAATTGAACATCTCGGCAGGAATTAAACGAAGAATAATTCCCGAATGATTTATTTAGGCTAAAAGGGCAGGGCGGTTGAGTAGTAGAGTATCCCACACGACAGAGGAAATTCTTTAGAGAACTCAAATCATCCCAGTCCTACCCTAAGTTTGCATTTTGTTTACAACAGATGAAGCTACCCTCGGTCGCTTTAAGAGAAAGATTCTTCATAAAACTTTCAGTTTAGTTTGCCTTGGCAGGCTTTAGAGGAGTATGTTCTACGACGAAGTGTACGAGGTGTACAGCGACATCGACATAGCGCATCAGTCGTCAGAGATGGCTAGGACACTAACGCGGCAAGTTATCTACAAGTCCAATCCGAAAAGGAAACACTCGTTTATAAAACACTTGAACTGACATTGAATCATCTACGTAACTTTTGAGCCGATTGCCGCCGACATGATTCACCTTTTAAAATGCTTACCGCATTTTTTAGGGCAGACTGTAGTCCATAGCACGCAAATATGATAAACGTGCCCATTATCGAGACTAAATCGTTCCAACTTATGCCTAATATGAAAAGACTCGAACAAAGGGCGCTTGGACAGACGAAACTTCTTATTTTAAACGCGTTCGTCGGTTGGCTGGTTAAAGGTGGACTTGTTTATTAAGAATAAGGTCCGTTGTTCGTACACTGAGAATGGGTGGGCTACTCTGTCCGCTTCTTTTACTAATCACTTGCTTTTAATGAAGCTGTAAACGTTTGCTATACTGACGTCGTTCAGATCGTGCAAAATGTAATGACCTTGTGTCGGAATTCTTCTGGATACTGACAAGAGCAACACAAGTACATAAGAAGTCCATCATTGTCTCATCCTCTTCCTCAGATTTGCAGCTCATGCAGATATTGTTGTAGAAGATACCCAGTGTTAGGTCGTGGTTAGTGCAGTGTTTGGTTCGTTTTGTGTTTCAAAAGTCTGGTGGACCTTTATGGCCTAGGGTTGGCCATATAGAGAAGTTGCATTGATTCAGGCGAGTGTTTCAGAGTCGGTGGTAAGATGTTTTAGAAACAAAATTGTTTGCTTCAATGTTGGGTACATTTGCACTAGATGCACTGTGCCTAGTTAATACATCAGCTTCGCCAATTCCCTGAAAGACAGTAGAGGGTAAAGTTTAACTGTTTTTGGCAATCTCCCTAAGAGATGTTTTAAAATCATTCACAGTCTTTTTATGTGCTAGATATTGAAAGGGTTTGGCTGCTATGTTCATATCTGGTTAATTAAACTTCTTTACAACTTTGGAATGTTTTAGTGCAAAGGACTACTGTCACAAAAGTTGATTTCAACATACACCCAGTTGATGGAACTATAGGCTCGACTTCAAACATTCTTCACTTGCAACCCAGCGTGACGACAGTAATATATCCACACAACAGACGTACCGTACACCGTAGCTAGGTTGATCACTTTACTACACACTTGGTACGGTTTTCAATCGAAAACAAAGCGGATAGAAATCGCGATCAACTATCTGAAAATGTTTGGCAAAAGTATCGCATTCCACAGAAGTAGCTCACATATAGGTGAGTAGGTACCTAGTAAAACGCACTATATTAGCCGAGAAAACCCGCGGTATACACGATTCCACAAAAACAACAAAACTCCCGCCTCTCTAGCTCGTACTAAAAATTCGCAGTAGCATTTTCCTTTTCCATCATCATTCGCCTCGAGAGACTAGGTTATGTTTCTTCTTTTGCTGCTCCTCTTTCTCACAGTCTCACGAACAGAAGATTATTTTATTATCGTCAAAGCAACAAAAAAAAAAATCAATATTTTGCATTCACAACAAACTTGCACGAAAAAAGATCTCATAATTAATTCTGCTTCGAAAACACATCACCAGCAGTGAATCCCACAATGGTTTCGTTTTACTTCGCGTCAAACTTTAATCAATTTTTTTTATGCAAAACAAATAATTATGAATTAAGGCGAATTAGAAATTAGTAGAAAAAAATCAACAAAAAGAAAAGAAAATAATTTACCTCTGTCTGTACCCGTTGTAACCGTATGGCGCATAGCCATTCATATTGTTACCATACATTTTGCAAAAACTTTTTCGAAAACGAATCCAATGCAATTAGTGTGTAAACGAAAACGTGAATTGATTTGGTTTTTCCAATATTTTGCAACTATTATTATTATTCGGAGGACAAGTTGAGAAATGAAAAATCAGCTTTAAATAAAATAAAACAAAATAGCACGGGGGAGCACTATCGGCGACGAGAACGACGGCAGCAAAAACTTCTCGGCTGCCAAACTATGACCGATGCGATGGTGTTTGGTTCTGTTCGTTTTGAATTTTTCGAGTGCATGCGTTGTTTTTTTTTCTATTTATGTTATAAAGTAAACTAGGTACGTTTTGAAATTATAAATAAAATGCAAAGCGGGGGTAGTAAATAGTAATAGAGGTAAAGGTTAGAGAACAGTTATTGAATTATTTTATAAGCAACATAGAAATTAATTATTAACAATATTGACACCCACACGACAAGAATTATTATTTTCGACTTTCGATTTCGATTCACTCTGCACTGCAATACACGTAAATGGAAATTAAGCAAACGAATGGGTGATGGGGGATGATTCTACAGTCGAAAGAAAATTTATTTTTCAGTTCTTTTCGCTTTGTTGCACTTCACTTTTATAACATATTTTGTGGGGAGGAAAAACAATTTTTGGCAAAGAACGTTCGTGTGCACTTTTCACTTCTGCGGGAAATTGGTAAAATAAGTTTTTCTCACAGCCGAAAAGAAACTGAAAGGATTTTCGTCCGTCTATTGTATGTCGACTCGTTCTACTGCAGATTCAATGAAGGACGCGTTTGTGTTGAAAAAATCGGGGATGTTCTGTCAGATTTGGATTTTGCGTAAAGGGATGAAGTTGTCCTTTTCCAAGGGGGTAGTTTGAATTATAGTGGGAAATTTACAGTTTGGGAGACTGTGATTGGGAATATGGGTTAAGGGTGCGTTGTTTTGAGATTAATGGTCACGTTCCTTTGAGAGTTGCCTTGGGATGCATTCGATACTTAACTACTTCAACCAATTTGTAAATGATATTACTTTTGGTACTGCTACAGCTGTTGTTAATAATTTCAGAGTTCAAGTTCATCAATACGTAGAGGTTCGGATGTGTAGGTTCAACACGAACAAAATATGAAGAGAAATGCAGGGGCCAAATCGTCACATCCGGAAACGAGCTATACGATAACGTTCAAAAAAATTCCGACAAATATTGCTCGTTCACGGATAACGCGATTCGACGACAGGTTTCTATGTATTGACAGCCGTTGACAGCGAAACTAAACTCAGCTTTGTGCACTGATAATGGGGACGTTCAAGTATCTAGTTTAGTAAGTCTGACAGCTCTCTCACTAGATGAAACTCGGCTCTGATTGGGGGAAATCGGTCGTGAGAGCAGATGTTTCAGTTGACGTTTATGGAGGGGTAGCCGACGAATCTAGTCAAGAAATTCGTGACTGAGTACTAAGTTGACAGTTCTCATATGTGGCTGACGTAGAAAACGTGACGTTCCCGACCAATCTAGTTTTTGCGTTCAGGTTACATCTCATCCAGACCAATCTAGTCGACTTAAGATGACTAGATTCTTGAACGTGGCCAATTAGTTAAATTATGCCTCCGTCGAACTGTCACAACTGTCAACGCAATACTTAAAATTTGGAACGGAATTTGGAATGCATCTCTGGTTAATAATTTCAAAAACTATTTAAAAACGTTTGCACGTGCAAAAACGTCTTTTGCGAAAATATTTTTAGTGATTCATGGTGAGGAAAGGAAATGGAATATTTTAGATGAAAAAATTGTGTGCTCATTCGGGTACGAGTGTTTAAATCGAAAGCAATTAATGTATATGTCCTCACAAAATTGACTGAAAAAGAAAAAATAGTGTACTAAAGCGTAGTACGGTGTCACAGAAAACAGCTGTACTTCGAAAAAACTTTCTTCAAAAATGTAATTCTCTCTTATTTCAACTATTTCTGATTCTCGCCCATGTAATAATTAAAAGAGCTCATCCTTGCATACTTTTCCGCAACAGAACAACAAATACACAACGATATGTCACAATTTAGCTTGAGAAAATGTGCCGAAAATGCACGCAAAATTTTAACAGACACATGAAGTACATTCAGAAACAAAAGTTTGATTATTTAGCTCGAGCTGTGTACCACTCATCTAAATGGGTTCGCTTAAATTTAGCTCAGCTAAATTTTGGAGAGAATCTTGTATAGGAGCGAAAATTTAGCTCGAGCAGCGTACTAAGCTTAACGCGAAAGCGCTTCGAAATATGTATCAAAAACATTCCCAAAATCGGCTTTAAATACGTTTTCAAAAACGCACTTAAGATGCGTTAGAAATTAAAACCGAATCGTGACACGATTCGCGCCGAAAAATGTGCAAAAGCCCATTGAGGAAAGGGTTAAAAATCGCGTGCAAAAACAAGTCCGATAAAGTGTCCAGAAAGGCTTCGAAAACTGCGTCGAAATATGTCTCCAAAAATACGTATGGAGGAAACGCATCGAAAAGGCGTCCAAAAGCCCATTGAGGAACGCGTCGAGAAGCTTATCCAAGAACGCGCCCGAGAACATGTTTAAAAATGCGTCAAAAATATTTGCAACCGCGATATGAAAGGAGTCGCAAACTGCGCCTAAGACGCATTCGAGAACTTGACAGACACGACGAAAAAAGCGCCAACAATCGCTGCAAGGAACGTTTTGAATAACACACCTAAGACACATCAAAAATCGAGTCCGAAACGCGACAAAACGTAAAAAACTCGCAAGAAAAGCATTCAAAAATACGTACGCGTTGAAAAACTTTAAAACAAAAAGAGATACTAAACATCCGCCCAATCAAATTAAACTCAACTTTTTTTTCTTTTTTGTATACTGTTACCTTTTTCTAAATTTAAATATGTTGGTATCACAATCCATATATTTGTATAATGTTCACCTAACTACTACTACAATAACACTAGTGCGGGTCCACTTAACCAAACTCCAATCATTGGTCATAACTATCACAAACACCCAATGGTTCAGTTTAATACTTTCTGGGTCTCAAGCCCAAATTAACTCCCGTCTTAGATCTTAGCACGATCTTAATAGAAGGCTGAACATCCTCCCCCAAGGGAAGCAGCTCAAAGTTCCGCAATAATTTTGTCAGCACGCATTTGATCTCAAGCAAAGCAAACTTCTGTCCAATACAGTTCCGGGGTCCCGCACTGAACGGGATGTAATTGAACGCATTGCAGTTGATATTCTCCGCCAGATGTCTCTCGGGCTTGAACGCAAGTGGGTCTTCAAAAATAGCTGGGTCTCGTAAAATCGTCCACAGGACAATGATTACATTAGTTCCCGCCGGGATTGTGCTGTTATCTGTGGAGGGAACAGGATTAAAAAACTATACATATGCATGTAGCTCACAACTCACATAGTTGAAAATCCTCCTGGATGTATCTGCCGATGGCAGGAATCGGAGGGAATATCCTCAGCGATTCCTTTATCACGCAACTCATGTATTTCATTTCTTGCAAGTCCTTGTAAGTGATTGGCCTCTCTAGGTCGTCTCCCAACAACTCTCTGATCTCGTTGAACAGCTTCTGCTGGACTTCGGGGTGGGAAGCGATCACTCGCAATGCAAAGGAAATAGCCGACGTAGTGGTGTCATGTCCCTCAAACATAAAAGTGTCCACTTCCTCACGAATGTCCTCATCACTCAAGGGCTTTCCATCCGATGACTTCGATTGCAGGAGCACATCCAGCAACGCCATTCGTTTTTTTATGCCCAATTGGGAGTCTTCATCCTCGCTGTCACTTTGCCCCTGGGACTCATTCAGAGCCTTGCGACGTTTTTCTATGATTCGCTTGGTAAAGAGTTGCATATAAAGAATGCTCTCCAACTGCTTGTTGTAAAGTTTTGGTGCCAGCAGCTTAAAGACTCGTTTCACCGCAAGTTGAGGCTTCATGAACCGCATAGCTAGGATGTTAGTTACGCTGCAGTAAGAGAGTGCATTTCAAAACAATTCCAATCACAAATCAGCAATACATACTCGTTAACAGCTTTCACATAACGCGAATTGGCGTCGTCGTGGGCCCTGATCTGTGTTCCCATCGCGGTCTCGGCGATGATGTCTAAAGCCGTGAGGCAGATCAACGCCGACATTTCAATTACCGTCTCCCCGTCGGCATAAGGCCTCAATTTCTCCACCAACACCGTACTTTGCTGATCGAAAACTTCCACAAACTGTTCCAAAATCTTAAAGTGAAATGTGGGTGTGATGATCTTTCGCCTGCTCTGCCATCTAGACCCGGTGCTAAGCAGCAATCCTTGACCCAGCCACTCCCTGAGCATAAGGTACAACACACTTTTGGAGACATGCCTCTGACTGTTGAGAATCCCCTCAGCATGCTTGGGGTCCGAAGTAACGACGAACGGTCTATGTAGGATCCAGGCTTTATATGCTCTGCCATATACCTTGCCGTACAAGCAGAATTTGTCAGCTAAATCTGAAAGGATTTGAATATCTTAACGATTGAAAAAAAAAAGAAGACTGTAATCCACTCCAGGCATACTTTCTGAGTTGAATGACGACAATTCCAAGACAGCTCCGATCAGCGGCAGGCCCCTGACAGTCGGTATATTTGTCATCATTTCATTCTTAGGCTTCTTGACCGCGTAATCGATGAGGAAAAGAAGCCCTACGAATATCAACAGTCCCAGAAACATCCTCTGCTTTCATTGGGCGAGAGAGCACTAAACGTATAGTCCTGCTTTTTAGAGATTAAGCACTTTGCATTTGTAGATACGTCTTTTAATCTTATTTTGATTCAAGCACATATATATTGAATTTAGCTGTTGTTTTTATTAATCGCTGTTTCGGAAGATAAGTATTTTTAGAATGTTTTTGCTAATCTTTTTATTACCAGAAATGGCCAATCGATACGACATGGGGCTAATGAAATGCTCGACGAATGTACATTTAAGACTGTTGAAGAACTTTACTGTAGGAGCTCTAGTCTTCTATCGGGGTTTGTTTATATTTTTCAACAAGGCTCTATATTTAGCTGCATTCCAAGGACTACATGTGGGTCTTCGTTTATCATCGAATGGAAAAGGTTGGGACGTAAGTCTTTAGGCGTTTTTCTTTTTTAGTTCAGAGCACAACCTGAATTGTTATAGTTCAGATACATCATTGTTTTTTTTTAGTTCAGATACATCAGAGCTCAGAATTTGTGTTTCTTTTTTCGTTCAGAGCACGATCAGAGCGCGCTCTATGAGCTCAGGATAAATTGACTGAGCAGGTTGAGTGAAAAGCTGATTACACACTTCCAGTCACATTTGACAGAAAAAAAAGGATAAACAAAATAGTTGAAATGGCGGACGAAACTTGTTGTTCTGGAACAATTAATATTTAAATATTCAATCTATACCTATACATATTTACAACAAATGACAACTATGTGCTCAAGTGTGTTTCATTAGTACCTCAGAACAATCTGAGCACACATTTGCTTCAGCTCAATGCTCGAGCTCAGTTCCGAGCTCAGCTCTGAACTAAAAAAGAAAAGCGCCTAATATTGTCTTTTTCGAAGAAAAAAAATTAGTAGTGTAAGAAAAGCCGGCGGTGTTCGGTTAGTCTAGATGTAATTGATTATTCAATCCTCAGGACAGGAAGAACTAAAGAGTATTTTGTTTTATAAACCCACCTTTCAAAGAGGTCAAGCATTCGGAAGAAAATCCGCAGTAAGGAAGCTTGTAAAATCAGCCTTAAGCACATACAACTCTCTCACAAATTCGTGCTCCATACCATGTAAAATCTGCTTTGATTTCTTACAAGTTTTTTTCACCTGTCACCTGTTTTTCTTTCTTCTTTTTACTTGACACTGGGCACATTCAATAATCTAGTAATCTTAAGTCGACTAAATTGGTCTGGATGAGATGAAACCTGAACGAAAAAACTAGATTGGTCGGGAACGTCACTATTTGGTGCGCTAGTATTCTTACATAGAAAATCGTATTGACAAATGTCACGAAACTTCAAAAATTCCGGCTCACCAACACACTCCCAGCAGATATGAGACACTTCCGCTGTGGGCAAAGTTGCTGGCAGAGTTCATAGAGTTTTATCCGTTAAATTTGAAATTGTTCGTTACGTGTGGATAATATTTTTTTTTGGGAATAAGTGCACATTTGCTTAAAATGTTCATGAAAAATTAACAATGTAGATTGGTTGAGGGAAAATGAGAACATTGTGAGCAAATTTTCTTCATTATTTAAGAAAAATTTACACACGAAATCGAAGTTAATGCTATCCAAAAGCGGAAAATACACAACCATGTTTGTTCTAATATGTTTCTAGTATATAGAACATCAACTTTAGATAGTTTTACTAACCAAACAAATCAAATTATTGGCCTTTTAACAATTTATAATAACTAACCAATGGCGTTCAGTAATGAAAAAATGTGGTATTCCCGAACTCTTTCACATTTCCCCACGGTTGCCGAGGTTGGCAGCATTTATTTTTGCATTTTTTGTATGTTTTTGAATGTCACACGGATTCTTTTTTGACATAACACCGATAGGAAAACAAAATGGCGAATTTGAAAAAAAAAAAACTGAGGGGGCCAGCGGCAAGAGGATTGTGAGTTGGGGGTCTCAGTACGGTTTGTCTATGTGACCGATGTAGGCCAAGCAAAACTGAGACACATCAGGTCTGTTCCTTTACTTTTGTAGTAAGAATGGAAAAGACTGTCAAAATGGCAGTGGTGGGGATAAATTCTCTCACAGACAGAGACACTTACGAAAAAGTTAGGGAACGCTTTTGTAGTAATCTATGAAAATCAACTGATATCTAATTCAAAAATTCAAAAAAGTTGTACGAAAAGTCGTTAAAATATCTGATAAACTCGAAGAATTGGCTAATTTACGAACAAAATTAGTTGATTCGTCTACCTAGCGATGAAAGTGATTCGCAATTAATCGAATTCATGAATCCGAGTAGGTATATGGAAGAGCTTGTAGGTACTGATTATATTTACTACAATCATTCGTGAAGAGGAAAAAGCGGCACAGCATTAAAAATTACGTGGAGGAGGTTGTCCTTTCTTACTCCTTACAGCGAGGAAGAATTTCGTCGCCACCAAAAGAATCTAAGGAGAACATTCAATTTTATTTTTCCGCCTGTTGATACCATTTTAATATATAAGAAATCAAAACAAATGACAAATAGGACAACAAATTTCGAATCAGCTGTTAATTGACAGCTTTTTCAATTCTTACACCAAGAAATTTGTTGAGTAAAAATTCGTAAGATTCTCAGTGGAGGGGTAATTTCTTGCTCTCTCGATGGCGCTCTCTTTTAAGAATTTTTCGAGTTAAGGAACGGCATTGAGTAAAAATTCGTAAAAATTCGTAGGATTTGAAACTAAGTGAACAGACCTATCAAGTCAACCAGCTGTCAGACGTCAGACCTACTAAACTAGAATCTAGTATGAATCGACAGATTATATTTAGCGATCCGAAATTGAATTTTCTACACACGCCTGAACATCTGTATAGTTATGCAGTATAAGTATTTACACAGCCTTTACATCCTTCCACAAATTCTTATTTATAAAACATTTTTCCATGCATACTAGTTAACAGGGCTCGTGTCAAAAAAGTTAGTGAAAAGGACAAATCGAATACATTTTTCTGTCCGAAAAGATAAAAAAAACTAAGCAGCTGTGAGAAATGCAAATTCAATTGCAAATAGGAATTAAAAAATGGAAAAGTACAAAGAAATGCAAATTAAAACGAATTTTTAAAACAATTAAAAATATCTCATTTCTGTACATAATTCTTATCGAGGATACTTTTAGGGCCGTTTTATTCACTATTGTTCAACTTTCCGATAACTCCGAGGTTGACCAACTTCGGAGTTGATTTGAAAGAGAGAGTTGAGCGGCAAGTTGAAAATTGCCTTTATTCACTACCCTAATTCTCAACTCCTCAGTTGAAATTCAAAAGTCGGCTGACTTGCTGTTTCAGAAATATCTCTGGGATATTTGTGGCAGATGACACAAAATATGGCAGTTTCAACTTTGGATTTGGATTTCGCCCGTCATTTTCGGTGCGGGCAAAACATACTTTGATTATATTTTATTTTTTGTCTATGGTTTTCGCTTTAAAGAGTAGATACTAGATATCCATATAAAAATTAAATTGGTTGGAGGGAATTTTGCTTTCGCGAAAAAGTTATGTGCTGTTTGCAGCATTTCCCAGCGCAACTTTGTTACTGGTTTAATTTACACGATCTATCGAACAAAAAATCGCGAACTTTATAAATATACAATACATTCCAACTCTTCACGATGCACATGCACAATACCTTCTCTAGACGCACGTCAACGAATTCATTATAAGATGGAGCACCATCATTGTCGTCCACTGTGAGAGACGGAAACGATAGATAAAGTCATAAAGTCTCTATCCTACTCACTGCTCGAATGAAACTATGGCCAATTTTCGCAACAATAATTTAAACAATATTTTATTTGAAATTTTAATTAATAATAATTACTTTCGTCACTTTATTTGAAGAGCTAACAGTCAAAAACCCCAAAAAAATCAATCTAAACATAAAGTCCCAAGTTTGCTCTCCTAACTTCTACTATTTCGCGGAGTTGAGCGAACCCAAAATTGACAAACTTTCGGTTTTCTCAACTCCGGAATATCCAAAGTTGAGCGAGTCAACTTTGAGTGAATAAAAGCAAATTCTCAAGTTGAAAATAAAAATCCCCAAGTTGTGTTCAACTTTGAGTGGAAAAACCCGGCCTTAGAATCTTTAAAATTGAAAATAAAAATGTCGATGAAATTTATCCAATTTATTTTTGATTTCATTTAAAATAAAATGTGACAGGTTTTTTAAGTCAAAGTGACATTTCGATACTATTTCACCTCTATACGTTTATAAATAAGGCTGTAGTATTAAATAGGTATAATTATTCCCGCCTCAACGTCATATTTTGCATAACTTTCCTGTACCAACAATTGAGGGTTTCGCGAAGCCCATCGCATCCTTTTATAGATGGCCTATCTTTTGGTTCAAACGTCAAAACAGTTGTGGGATAATAAAGTCGGTTTATAAAGGCCAGAGTAGTGTTTTGTTCAAATACTGTTAAGAAGCGCACAATTCCCATTACTTTAACTCCTCAGCTTTTACCAAATACATTTGATAAACATAATTTTTAAATTCTAGAATGTTCTTATCCTGTTTTTTTGCACCTTATTATAAACCTTTCAATATCTGTTTTAACATAATTACGCTCCAGCCATGTAAAATCTGGTTTTGTTTTTTAGCTGCCACTTGTTTTTTTTTCTTCTACTTAGTTGACACTGACGTTGTCACGAATTACCCTATTCGCTTTCCATTTCTAATTTCCTCTTAAAAATTACTACTGGCCAACGGAAAGAACTTATACCATCCCTGAATGGTATGTTCTAGCTTTCGAACAGCTGCTGAACTCAAGTTTCATTTGTTTATACAATTGTTTGGAGCTTTCCGCTCTATAAATAAATCCCGGATTTGTATTTTATTATTACTGTTTACCGCACAATATGCACACACACATTGTCTAAGCAAACAGCTTCTATCGCACTATCTGGGCAAGAACTGGTTATACAATCTTTAATTAGGCGATGCCGTCCACATTAAATCGACACTTGGTAAAAAATGCAATTTCATTTATTCAATGACACTTTAGATTTAAGCTTAAAATTGATTTATCAACTGAACTAGATTTGCGCCAAATGAATACGTTTTGGTATTGGTTGCTCGTGGTAGTCACGTTTACCTTTTCGGAGATAATTTTACGATTTTGTTTACTTGATAAAAAGTTTTTGTTTTTTTCAAAGCAACTGACACCAACACTTTCATCGAAGAGAGCCGATAGTCAACTGAAAGTTAGAATTGCCAATGTAATACAATTAGAATGAATGTTTGAAGTGTAAGCTTTTGATTGGATAAGTCAGAAGTGATTATGGAAATTCTTAATTACTCGTCAATTACTTTCGCATTCTACTTTTTCAATGGTTATTATATGCCCCAGTGAAATCTATTTTGCTCAACACTTTAGTTAAGATTGGTTGAGTGCGAGAACAGCAAAATGGTTCAATAAGTAATAGAGGAGATCCTTAACTGACGTTTATATGAGTGTTCATCAAGATCCTTAACAGAAACACTGATTTCCTTAATTTACCTCTTTTATTCAAATTAAATTCGGTGCTTTACTTGTTTTTCTAGGAAACCATTTAGGCAGAAAGATAATTTGCGGACTTAAGCTGAAATCATCTGATCAAACGTCATTTGGATCTGGGATACAAAAATGTAAAGCATGAATCGCAGTCACATCAACCGACATGGTTATTCAGATTCAGGTTCTTTATTGAGACTTTGGGGACGTTCAAATATCTAGTTAGGAAAATTGACAGCTGTCTGACTAGATGTGTCTCGGTTTTGATTGACTGAAACCGGTCATATGTTGTTTTGTTTCAGTTGGAGGGGTAGCCGACGAATCTAGTCAAGAAATTCGTGACTGAGTACTAAGTTGGCAGTTCGCATATGCGGCTGACGTAGAAAAAGTGACGTTCCCGACCAATCTAGTTTTTGCGTTCAGGTTACTTCTTATCCAGACCAATCTATCCGACTTAAGATAACTAGATTCTTGAATGTGACCTTTTATCATGGAGTAGTTTGACAATCGATTAAATAAAGGCTGAAATATATGTCTCTATATTTTTCTTAATATCGGACGATGACCTGGCTTTCTAAATTTTCTAAATTTAAGGAAGCTATAACTCAAAGTATAACTTAAGAGCTCTTTCTTTTGACTTTTGACTTTGATGTTGATAAGTGCGCGTCATTAATGAAATTTCCGGGTAATCGTGGATGTGTAAAATTGGCTGAATGGCTGAAAACGTACTCCAAGTTCTATTAAATCTGACAGAAGCCAAGATGTTAGGGAGTAGGGAAGTTCGGACTTCCAGTTGCTTAATTCTGACAGTAATCTGACATCTTTTCTTTTGTTGACTTTAATAAATCACGTGGCGAATTGGTTTTGACAGAGAAGCAGCCGACTTATCTAGGCTCTATTCCAAGTTCCGACGTTGTAATCCTCCAGTATTTCTAAATGCTCTCCTAATTTTGACAGTTTAAAGTTCAGCGGAGAAACAAACGTAACCGGCTTGTATGTCATCCATTTGAGGACTTTTTTACTTATTACTTGTTTGTTCTACATCCAGCTCTTAATCCACTTGGTCTGTCAAATTTTGGTTATGGAGAAATGTATTTTGCAAAATTATTAGCTAAGTTAAATGTTGCGCAGACTTATTGTGCAGTGGGCTACAAATTTAGATTGCGCTGTGTACTGCTTGACTTAACTGCATTGCTGAGTTTTATCTTTGGAAACATTTTTGTACAAGGGCTTAATTTTAGAACGAACAGCGTACTCTGCTCAATTTAACATCAAAGACAGAAAGAGGGGAAATTTAGCCAAAAAGACAACTGACGATAGTTGGTTTTGACAGGAATGGCTCGCAAAGCATACGAACTTACTGGCATTTGTCTTTTCGTTTTGTGGATCCATTTTTGACGCATTTATTGTTTCTTTTTTTTAGAACGTTTTTTATGGCACCTTTAACGGGTTATTTCAAACGTTTCAAAGCGGTTTTGGATCGTTTTTTGACGAGCCTCTCAGGTGCACATTAAAAAGAGTATAAAGACGGTGGATGTGTGAATGCTGTCAACGCTGTCAATGAGAAAACTTTCACATCTTCGACTTCTATTATAATATTATAATATAATTGCTGAACTGAAGGTCCTCGCTTATATTTTTAACGCTAAGATCTTGATTTCAATTGTGTTTTACATTTGAAAAGGTATTTGATCGAAAGCGAAAGCAAACGCCATTTTCTAACCTCTACATTCGAAAAGCATATATTTCCTGTAATTCACCAACGCTTTTTTTTACAAACAAAGTCTAGTACACTCGTGGCTTCAGTCCCAAATGAACGCCATTCGCGGATCTCGTGACCACATTCATCATTGGTCTGATTTCCGGTCCAATTGGCAGCAGTTCAAAGTTCCTAATCATCTTACTAATCGTGCTCTTCATTTCCAGAGTTGCAAACTTCTGTCCTATGCAGTTACGCGGTCCGGCACTAAAGGGAATGTTCGCATAGAAATTCGTCTTTCCCGTAGTACTTTCCGCAAGATGTCGCTCTGGAATGAACTCATCTGGGTTGGGGAAATATTTCGGATCCCTAAGCATGACATAGATTCCAATTGTGAGATCACTCCCAGCGGGGATCTTTTTGCCATCTATATAAAAAAAAAAAAGAATCCTGGATCTATGACAATACAAGCAACTATTAAGCTTCGATGACACGCGCCATTTTTCGTGGCAAATTTTGACATGCTAACGTCACTAAAATTCGGCCATTCGGTGGTCACTCGTGAGAGTGCGCTGCGACAGCACGTATGTCCATATGCTTGACAGGCGATCACGCATATATAGTGTCAAATTTAGGACAAAACGTCAAAATGACGTCGGCATGTCAACATTTGACATGAAAATTGTGTAATCGTAGCTTTATACAAAGTACTTACTGAGCACAATGTCCACATCGATTCTCCGTCCAATCAGTGGTACTGGCGGGTACATTCGCAAACCTTCCTTGACAACGCACTCGAGGTAGTTCAAGTTGTTTAGGTCGTGCAGAGTGATTGGTCGGCTTGTGTCCTCCCCGATCACCTCGCGGATTTCCTCGAAAGCCTTCTGCTGGACCTCTGGGTGTTTCGCCAGAAGGTAGAGTGTGAATGATATGCCAGTGGTGGTGGTGTCGTGCCCTTCAAACATAAACGTATCGACTTCTTCGCGGATGTCCTTGTTTGAAAGGGGTTGTCCGTCTATATTGGCCTGAAGAAGCACATCTAGCAGAGCCATTCTCTTTTTACTGCCAACTTCGTCGTTATCTACAAAAAAGGTGTTCAGTTGGGGTGAATATCGACGTTTATCGAACTTACTCGCTGGCGTTAAACTGACTCCGTCGGCCAATCGTTTCTCCAAAGCCTTCCTTCGCTCCTGGATAACGTTCTCAGTAAAATCGTGCATCTTCTGTATAACAGCCTGCTGCCTCTTGTAAGCTTTAGGAGCAGTCAGCTTGAATGCTAGATCCATTCTATGCCATCCCTTGATGAATCGTTTCGACAGAATCGCTGTAATGCTATCAATTGCAGACAATCAAATAAAGTTCCACGCTCTGGTGTGAAAAACGCTTACTCTGTGACGGCTTGCACGTAGCCAAACTTGGGATTCTTCTGCGCGTTGACTTTAGTCCCCATTGACGTTTCTAAAATTGCACTCGTTTAAAAAAGCCCACCGCTAGTTAGCGCTTTGTCACATACCAGCAATAATGTCCAATGCCATTCGGCAAATGAAGGGATATATATCGAAAGCTGTTCTCCCATCAGCTTCAGCCTTGATTATTTGAACCATGTCGTTGCTCTGTTGATCGAAGATTTCAACAAACTGTTCCAAGATCTTGAAGTGGAATGCCGGCGTTATCACCTTCCGCCTCGAATGCCACTTTGGGCCCGTACTGATTAGCAGCCCAGTGCCCAACCAGCCAACAAGTATGTCATACAACGAGTTCTTTGTTATGTGCTGGCTGCTACTTAGTATCACTTCAACGTCCTTAGCATCTGTGGTAAAAATCGCCAGACGATTGAATACCCATACGCGGTACATTGATCCGTACTTCTTACGATTGTTAAGTATTAAGCCGAACACATCTGAAATGTAGAATAGATATAAAAAGGGGTCGGGAGAAACCCTGAGATTAGACGGCAAGTGTTCAAATAATGAATTCCGACAGTTCTCGTCGTCAGAATCTAGTGCCGAACAATGGCCCCGTTCCGCTTAACCGCTAGATGACTAGCGGCATGTCAAATTTGGGTCAAACTCTATGGGAATTACCAATAATCAATTTTAGCCTTCACACTAAATATTTTGTTATGGCTAATTTTATGTGGAAAATCTAGCTAAAAGTGATTATTAGTATCACGCTTTATTAAATATGGGCACGTTCAAAAATCTACTTAAGTAAGTCTGACAGCTGGCTGACTTAGTTTTGATTGGCCTATATCGGTCACATGCACTTCTTTTTCAGTGGACATTTATGGAGTGGAAGCCGACGAAATTAGTCAAGAATTTAATGACAGAGTCCTAAATTGACAGTTCGTATTTGTAGCTGACGGAAAAGTGACGTTACCGACCAATCTAGTTTTTGCGTTCAAAGTACATCTAGTCCAAACCGACCTAGTTGACTAAAGATAACTAGATTTTTGAATGTGCACCCAGCACAAAAAAAAGTCTACACGTTAATTTTTTTATAGAGTTTGACGTGTCGGTGTTAATCCAGAGGTCAATGAAAAATGAATCATTTTTGACAACATTTGACAACGTTTGGTTAGAAAAACAGTAAAGAAGTCGCAAGTAGTTATTTGTGACAGATGACCACGCCAATTTAGGTACTTTACACTGACCTTCTGGGGTTTTTCCAACGTACATCAAAATATTTCCCAACACTGGCAGGGTCCTAGGTCCAGGAATGTCTGAAATAATGTCATTGCGTTTCTTCTTGCTGAGGTAGTCATACGCAAGCACTGCGGTTACAAGAAGTATCACTAATTCTATGAGCATTGTGCTTTGATCTGTAAGTAGAATTAATTTTAAATATTTTTGCTTTTCAACGTTTGTCCAATATTTTGGTGTTTAAATAATACATAATCCCCAATTTAATCTAATCTCGATTAGGTACCTGAGTCCCCTTTCGTACCATAAAACGCAGCTAAAAATACGATAATTGATAAATGCATTCCAAATAATTTATTTAATTAAGCACACCTATTTTCTATACCTTCCAAAGGTCCTTCTTTGGCCGTTCAAATTGGTATCCCAAAAAGTTATCGATGTTTACTTTTACAAATGATCTGGTACAATCGTTTATACGAATGTCAAGAGCATTATAAACAGCCATATTTGTGTGCGTAGAACTTCTTTTTTAAAACACTCGAATATGTGAGAAAACTAAGCGAGGATAATGGCCGCGTTCCTTTGCCCGTTAGATTACTAGCAGCTCGTGTCTCAAACTCATATAAAAAAGCGTAAAAATGTCTGTTAGATTTAGAAAAAGGAAGAGAAAAATGGAGATGTCAGTCAAGTTGAATTGAGATTCAATAAAATGCTGAACAAAGTCTCTAACTTTGTGAAATTATATTGGGGACGTTCAGATTTCTAGCTTACTAAGTCTGACAGCAGTTTGACAGCATTTTCCTCCCTTTTGGTTTGTCTAGATTGATCACAATGACCAATTTTTCAATTGACACTGACCCACAGTTAGCCGACCAATATATTCAAGAAACTCATGACTGAATACACAGTTGACGGTTCGAATTTCACATAGGCGTCGTTCCAAAAGCTGGTTGATAACATGACTAACAAAAATTGTTGCGATTTACGAGTCAAAGCTGGCAAGCATTAAGGAGCTGAGTTATGTGAATATTTTTGTAATATATAAGTACACTGCAATCGAAATTAATTTACCTATGATTGATATCAATAAATGGCCGCCATAGCGTGGCATAGAATGGCATTGGTAACATAACAACGTACTTCAAGTAACTCAAAAACAATTAAGGTTCTTTCAGCTAATATTAGGTCTGTTCCTGGAAAAGACTGTCAAAATGGCAGTGGTGGGGATAAATTCTCTCACAGAGAGAGACACTTACGAAAAAGTTAGGGAACGCTTTTGTAGTAATCTATTGTCGTTTTCCATTGGTTTCACTCGGGGATCCACTCATTCTCAAATCCAATGGAACAACAAAACTGCTTCTGAAAGAATCCACAAAAGTATTGGTGAAATGCCAAACAATAATCTACGGTTGCTGTCAGCTGACTTGTATAAAATACATAAATTACACTTGTGTGAGTGCTTCTTGAGTGGATTCTGACTTCAAATCGAGAAGCGAAATTCTCTCCTCAGAATCACCAGAAGAGTATTTTTTGTGCCAATGGAACGGTTTCAGGAGTGATTTTTTCGATTCCGGACTCTTCCGGACGCTTCTTTTTGCCTAATGGAAAACGACATATGTAAAATGACAGATACATAATTCAAATTCAAATTCAAATTCAAAAAAGTTGTACGAAAAGTCGTTAAAATATCTGATAAACTCGAAGAATTGGCTAATTTACGAACAAAATTAGTTGATTCGTCTACCTAGCGATGAAAGTGATTCGCAATTAATCGAACTTCTTCTTCATGAATCCGAGTATATGGAAGAGGTACTGATTAAACTACAAGCATTCGAGAAGAGGACGTGGAGGAGATTGTCCGTTCTTACTCCTTACAGCGACGAAGAATTTCGTCGCCACTTTCGAAAAGAATCTAAGGAGAACATTCAATTTTATTTTTTCCCATCTTGATACCATTTTAATATACAAGAAATCAAAATAAATGGCAAATAGGACAACAATTTTCGAATCAGCTGTTGTAAGCTGACTGACGGCTTTTTCAATTCTTATGGCGTTTTCAATTGAAGAAAAGAATTGCCCTTTCTATGAAAAGAGCTAATCTAGAAGTGCTCTTTCGATGTATTCTATGTTTCATTGAAAAAAAAAAATGCACTTCCAGGTCAATTCTTAACACGACAGAAGTGTCCGGAATATTTTTACAGAATTGCCCTGAACATACTAACAAAATGTCAGATTGAAGTAAGTGTTTGTTGTATTATTAGAAACAAATTTTTCGCTATGTGATCCGAAAATAGGCGTGTTTTTTTGAACTTCGATCTCAGCAAAGCAAAGTAAAGTAGGATTTTCAGCACGCGATTACAACAACTACAACCGAGTCTCGAAGTGTCAAGTAGAGCGTAATTGTTGTAATTTGCATGATGAAAATCCTACTTTACTTTGCTTTGCTGAGATCGAAGCTCAAAAAAACACGGCTAATATACAATTATGCGTGCAAAATGCAAACTTAAATTGAAATATATTGATTTGGCTGTATTTATTATTGCAGAAAACAAAAAAATGAAGTAGCAACAGAAAACCAAACCTCTCATATGGTGTCTACCCCTATTACAAAAGCGCTCCAAAGAATTTCATTGAAAATAGCAATTCTGAATTTCGGGGCAATTCTCTCGGATCTTCAATCGAAAACGCCATTACACACCAAGAAATTTGAGGAGTAAACATTCTTAAGATTCTCAGCGGAAGAGTAATATCTTGCTCTCTCGATGCTGCTCTCTTTTACGAATTTTTCGAGTTAAGGAACGGCATTGAGTAAAAATTTGTAAGAATTGGTAAAAATTCGTACGATGTAAAAGTAAAGGAACAGACCTATTGAAACGTTTTGCTAGTTGACAAGTAAAGTTGACATCTTGTTGATAAGTCAATTGTACACATTCGTTTGTCTAGTCCAGATATATCTATTTGACGTTTTACATAAACTAGACACCTATCCGAACGTCCCCATTGACACACTTCTTTTCTGCTCACTCCTTTGACAATTACAATTTTGACATTTTATTACTTTATATCCATTCCCAATGCAATGTAGGTTTAACTGCAATGCACAACCTTCACATTGCAGGCGCTTGCAATATGTTCCCGATGTGTTCTCCTAGACGAATGCTTCGCGAACGTTGATATATTTTATTGGTGTCTCTTGCATTTTTACGTTATACGTGTTGCGATGCTAAGAAGCGATAAGTGCAAACTCGGAATATAACAAACAACAAAACTGAGATTAGAACCTACTGTCACTGGACGAAAGACTTGACTCGAAGACTATTTTCACCCCTCTATTCCTTTTTCTATTAGCCCAATCCCTAAATTTTTACTTTCTTTTTTTGTATTTAATTTAATGTAATTTTCACTTAATATTGACTTTATTTTTGTTTTTCTTTGCTCATTATGTGAATTAATGCAATTTTAATGTATATGGTATATCTGTTGAGCTTTAATGTACTGTAAAAGACAATAATTGTTCTTACTTGTACTTTGCCAAATAAATTGAAATTGAAATTGAAATTGATGAGTAATAGAAAATTTTAATAGTTGAAGCTCATTCTATCAATAGCCGTGTTTTTTTGACGTTCTACTTGACACTTCGAGACTCGGTTGTAGTTGTTGTAATCGCGTGCTGAAAATCCTACTTTACTTTGCTTTGCTGAGATCGAAGCTCAAAAAAACACACCTAATGAGTAGGCATTTATAGCGAGTCCGTTCCAATAAAATAAAGGCGTGCCGCATGTGTTTCCTTTCATACTTTTCTTTTCCAACAGAATCCATCCCATATCCTTTTCCAAATCGGAAAACCTTCCTCTTGATGTTCGCATTGATTCCGCTATGCATTTCACACATTATCGTCGCCCGGGGTTCGCAGATTAACGCTCCTGCAAATGAGATCTTTCTCTATGAAAAAGCGATGAGATCGAAGTGCGAATTGTCTGGTTTTGCTGGGTCTTTAAAATAGTTGCTTCTTTCGAAGACTGTTTCGAGATGTTTCTTTTAACATTTTTTATCTACAACCACTTATGGGGCTTAAAATAATAGAACGTAAACAACAAATCACGTTCTGTGTAAAAAGTGCATGCAAATCGTTCCACACGAATAAGCGAATATATTTCCCACCCCCCATCAAGAGTTAGCAGGTAATTAGCAAATTCACTGCACTTGCACAAAGCACGCCTCAAGTTGTGTTGCTGGAGATTTCTATTGGACTTGCGTCTTATCGTTTTAAGTCGGCTTAGTTGTGCTTTGTGAATAATCTTTCGGAATGCGCGTTATCACATCAATCTCTTATCAGTTCACAATATGTAAATGCATTCACAACCAACAAAATTGTAAATTGAATAAAAATTGTAATCAAATCAAAAACGGCTACTGACCTGAATTGTTCTATTTTATATTTGTTGCAGTGAGAGGAAAGATGCAATCAGTTTAATCCTGTAAACACTAAACACCGAAAGCTGATTAACGAACTATGACCAGTTCCGCCAAAACATAAATCTAAACTGAAACCTGCACGCCACTTCACAAAAAGATTATAGCTTCCTAAATAAGGTAAATATCTCGTAGTGCTCATTATCTAGTAGTCATATCAACAATAAACAACCGGCATGAATTTGCACTTTTGGCACCTGCCTATGATCTGGCAATTTGGAAGACAAATATTAGGCTTCCCTGAATCAGCCCAAAATCATTCATTCATGGACTAAATGAGTCCAATGCTCAAAATGTTGCATCTAAGATCTGCGAAATAAAATTGATGCAAGGTCCAAAGCTCGAATTGTAGGCACCTAGTGACCTTCTATTTATAACAGGTTGGACAAGTTGAATTTAGTTCTATGGCTTTGCAATCGGTGTAATGACTACGACAGTCCCTGCCACCAGAATAGATACACCCTTCTTTTAAGTGCGCTTTCGATGTAATCGCTGGCATTTATGATAAAATGGGATTTTTTGGATGGTAAAACATCTTGAATTTGTGTAATATCCTATTTCTATAGAATTTTCTTTCATTTTACTCAGTTAGTTAGTTTCAACACAAAAGGTATAAATCAGCAACGGATTTTCCACTTTACCACCGAGAATAACGCCCATTAATTTGCATATCGTTTCCCAATTTACATAAACACTCTCTAAATGTTTGCATTTTGTTCTTTCGTCTTAGTTTCGGCGAATCGCAGGGGATTCTCATATCCACATCCACTGCGAAGTTAACAACTTCACACAAAACATGCAGGCACAGCCGGGATTCCCGGATGAACTTGCCGCCGAGCCGCTTTATTGTAGTAGCTTTTAGAAGATTTTATGTAGTTAGTTTTGTTGTGCCAGAGCAGAGATTCATTTGTGTGACAATGGACCAGTTGTTAAATATAAATTTGTGACTTTCTTCTTCAGCAAACTCGCCCAATTCACCCTCGTAGGTGTTTGCATAGTCCTTTATGCACATTCTCATTAGCACTCTTCCACGTGGATTTTGGGTTTTTTTTTTTCGCCGACGTTCTCCACTTTATAAACACATATTTTTATCGACTGGGATTCCCAGATGAATTTGCCGGCGAATGAAATATCATTCACTGATGTGGTCAACAAATTTAATTCCTCCGCAATATTCCGTCATTCCGTTAATTTTATATTTACAAATTGTGTGTATAAAAAATATGTTTAAACCGCATAATGCCATATCAAACGGGCAGAAAAATAATCCGCGACATTAATAATTATTTTTTAATGCTAAATTTTTCGAACTCACAATGGCGAAATTTCCCATACAAAATTGCATATTGGGACCTACAAACTATTTAGTATGAAAGTTAAAAATGATTATTAGTAATGCCCAATGACTTTAAATCGGTTGTAACAAAAGATTCAACTGTGTGGCATTAAAGAGATTTTGCTATTTAGCGATGGGATATTATCCGGGTTCGACTGTATGTGTTTGTGCCTTATAAAAAATTCAACCAACCTTGAAGTGAAACCTTAGGATGTATTTTAAAACACTCATCTTTGACACCCTCTTTGCCACCCATTTGTTCCTTTTTCACGAGTTTGTGCTTCACATCAAGCACTACCCGCTCTCGTTTCCTGTCGCTTTTGCGATTTATTGGAGTTCGAAATTACTGCCCAACTCACTTTATCCCCTTCTGGTCGAGCACCACGTTAGCTACTCCCTTCCATTTCCTCCCGCTTTTTATGTTTTACCGGAATTATTGCCTACCAGTCGTACAAAGTTACACTTCAAAAGGTTTATTTGTACCTACCAGCTGTTAAACAGCCAACATTTACGGCTTCAACAGCGCCCCGCGAAGCTTGCAGGTAGGTGTTGGTTCTGCACTTAAGTTGTAGTCCTCTGGAAATGTGTCCCCAGGAAGCGACTTCTACTTGTAGTCAATGTTTTGTGAATTCTACTGATAGTTGCTGAGCTTCTGTTTAGTTGGGTACTCAAATGAAGGAAGAAATGGTTCGGACTGAAGTTTCTTTCTGTTCTTAATGTGTAAATTCATAAAATCTGGATTCGAATTCCGAAGACGAAACATTCAACAGTTTTCGCGTGAACGAACGATTTACTTCTGCAACTAAGAGCAAATCATTCGTGCGCACGAATTACGCACGGCCTACAGAATCTAACCCCTGATCATCTTCTGCCCACCTAAAAATATACGGCCGAAGTATCTCTGTGAAACACCCCGTTTTCATTATGTTGGCAGTGCTTTTGTGATGTTGATCCATTAAGAGGACGCAGCCTGCCAAGTTCGAATCGTTACTAAACTGATTTATGTTGCGTTTTTGACGACACTTGTGAACGTTTGCTCGTTCCTAGATGGTGATTCGATCCCTAATATCCGTATATTGCCAATCAGCAGTCGAACTAACTAGTCAGAGGCCAAGAACTGTAACCCTCGCTCTTCCTTGTCTGTTTTTAGTTAGAGATACAAATTTTCCTGTATTGTTTCGACGGGCCATTTTATAACTTCAAGTGCTTGTTTGCTTCCTAAGTTGGAATAACACGACGTAGCTAACATTGAATTTGTCAGCGACTGCTGCCTTTATTAGTGTGCACTTCTTCTGTTGTCTTCATTAATACTTTATAAACAATATATTCATCGTCATTACCCTTATATCCCAAACCCAAAACAGACATTCCATGGAACCATATTCATCGTCGAAACTTAACGTCCTTTGCAAGCTCACTTCTCACTCCTTCAAGCAGACTATTTGTTAATTTCCCAAAAAAAAAAAACGGATTAACGATCTTCCAGCTGTCAATTCCTTGCAACTGGAGGAGGACACGAACCTACAATTCCTGCGAGCGATACACATACACTTGAAGGACTTTCCGATTTTAGCTAAAAACACATTTTATTGCATGCACTCTCAGCAATTAATCACAAATTTATTTATTCCTCTTTCTAATCCCAATTATATGTTCTTCCAGGTGTGGGCAACTTGGTCAACTTGGATCCAGATTCGCCAGCAATCAGCTGCTGCTTAACCAAATCAATTGGTGGGGCCACTTCACGCCTTGGATCGCGGTTGCAGTAGTAATTAGCTGATAGAATATGAGCTGGTCCTCCGGGTACATCTGGTGGTGGCTGTGTACGATCTGCTAGACCATCTTCGAAGCGCAGAGCCACGGTGTGTTCCCTCTGTGCGAAGAAAAATTGCACTTACATAACGAAAACAGAAGGAAAAAAGTCCAAAATTCCACTTACGCCGAGCAGAAACGCACGAATCCTTTGAAGGAACGGCGAGATATCCCTTCGCGCTGCACTTGCCATTGTAATTTGTTACCTTAAAATTGGATATTTAAATAAATTCCGCAAAAGAAATGAAAAAGTGTTAAATTTCTCCTCCCAAACCTTTCGGAAATTCGTTCTGTCAAGTTGACAGTTGTCAGTTAGACATTTGCGCTTCCAATAGTTCAGTACCAAACCCCATGAAAATGATTTGGCTCGAGACGAAGAATTTGTACTAGAATATAACGATTATGTTTCTGGGTGCCTTGTGATTATAGCAAAAATTATAGCAAACAGTACAAATCACAAGATATTGCCCACAGTGAAATGATACTTGCCTATTCAGTTTTCCTTGGTTAAAAATGTATAACAGCTGTCATGGAGAAGACATTTTTCGCCTTCGCTTACGCAGTTTGGTGTAATAAAACAGCGATTTGTAGGTTTTTGATTGTTTTTTATTTTATTTTTGTGTGTTTTTCTGTAATATGTGTCGCATAATAATTATTATTTAAATTTTTAATAAATGTTTTGTTTTTATATGTATTTTGAATACATTTTAATATATGTTTTGCTCTTTACCGAAATGTAATAAAATAAACGAAACAAATAAAAAAAAAACTAATAAAACATTGCGTAAACATTATTAAACAAAAAAATAATAAGAATTATTAACAATTTTATTGTGATATTTGGGAACTTATTGGTTTCGGTTCTTTTGTTTTTGTTATAATTTCATTATATTCATACCTAGTAAAATAATTTCTTTAAACATAGAACTGTCAACTTGTTGGCTAAAAGCTACACTTAATTATAATAAAAACGAAACTATAAAGAGTTATATTGTTTGTTATGTCATTGTTTAACCTAGAAAATAATATTTATGTAAAAAATAGAAAATAAAATGTACTGGTCATAATTAATTCTGTTGAAGTACAATATGCTATGAACTGTGTGACCTTTGTTTCGCCTGTTGTACGGAGAGGAGTTTAAAGATTACGTGGTTATAGTCTGAGATTGCGGTTATATTAGTGAAAACTAGTCTACTTATAGGGTGGTTATAATTATAAATTGCCTAACTCAGATTTTACAGCACCAATCGGATAAACAAACAACACTAAATCGAATTCTTTCACTCTTTGAATCTGCAGTTTACTCCAGAGAACATGTCTCGCGTGTGTTTTTTTTTCTAGGAAGATTATTGAGCTAAAAAAATGTGATATAATTGAAATTACTGTATAAAATACAATCAAGGGTAACCTACCAAAGCTACGAGTAAACGTTTGCGCCCTCTCAAACGTGCTAACTGCTTTATCGTTCTAACCTAACTTAATTTGACAATGTAAATTAATCTAACCTGTCAGCTGTCATTCTCTGTGTCATGTACGTTCTGAAACTAACGTGTTTTTGTATTACTTTGTCGGGTTTGTGTATTGGATCTGTTGTAGAATTTTGTGAAATATGGCCAACAAAATTTGGCCGGACAAGTCTATTCTATTTCAAATATTTTTGGTTTCAAATAGAAAAAGGTCTTTCTATGTCGGTTACATACTGTTTTTGTCTTTTCTACTCTTGTGTTTTTTTGTTTTAGTTTAGTATAAAAACTATGTACTACAAAATATATTCTACTACATTTATTGGCTCAGTTGGCGAATGCAAGCGCACTTCACACTAGAACCCTTAACCGCTAGGTTTATGTAAAAAAGCGTTTGCCTTACTTCTCAGTATGTCTCAGTAAAGGTCAGTGTTTTGCCTTGTGGGCATTGGAATTCGGGACAAACCGCGGTCTCGCCTGGGCGACACAACCACCGACAAGTCTCGACTATGCGTGCTCTCGTTTGAGGAAGCGGCTGAACTTCGCTTAGAGGGCCCCTTGGTGGGTGGCGAACAGCTACTGGAACGCTCCAAGTGGCCGTTGCTGTTCACCCAGGCTGTGGTGAAGTCGTCGTAAACGGGTTTCTTGAGGTTCGCTGGTTTAATGGGTCCCATGTTGCTTGTGGAATATCTGGATAGGAGGACCTTCATTTTTTCGAGAATTTGTGCGTCGTTCTTCGCACTGCTGGCGGCTTCCAAAAGCTGCTGGGCCAGTGGTGAAGAGGCGTGATTTTTAACGGGTGACGTTGTGAGTGATGTGCCGCCCTTGACTCTGCGTCCATTGCTATCGTAGAGGATCTGAGACGAGCGAGTCTTCGAGTTTCGATCGAACGGCGAACTGGGACTAAATGTGTCAGCAGTTAGGGTAGGGCGTTTCTTGCCGGTGGGGGGCACTCTGCCGCTCCAAGTGTTGGTGACGTCTTTTCCTGGAGTCTTACGTGCCTCGTTGGCCAGCTCACTTGGCTTTCGAACTGACCTGTAGACGGGCTTCTTCCTATTGAATACTGGCAAGCCCGTTCGAGATGCTACATCCGTCGTCGGTTGACGAACATCTACCATGCTGCTGTGGCAGCTGCTGTTGTCCAAACTACGTCTTCGTTGGGGAACCGGCGAGCGGGGAATTTTGCTCTTCACAGGCGGAAGAGACTTCGGCTCTTCCTCGCCGTAGATCTTTGTGGAGAATCCCGTCTTTCGCAGGCCGGTTGCACTGGCGATGTTAACAGTGATCTCGTCTTCGGTGATGAACACGCCTGACTGCTCGAATTTGTTGACCTCATCTTCTGCCGGAGGCGTGATTGTTACAATAGAGTCGAGTTGTCCCGACAACGATGCGTGAGGATCAATAGTGCCGTCAATTTCCAGAATCTCTGGCGTTTTGGGTGCTTGCGAACGATCGTCCACCGGAGAAAGCTGTGAGTCACTTGATGTCTGGTCTTGACGCGCTGCAATGTATAAACCCCTCGTTAGTGATGTTCAGAAGATTATCTCCGAAATGAGTACTCACCGGTATTTTCAGCGTCATCGATCGACGTTTGACTGTGAAGAGATTCACGTTTCTGGGCGTTTGATTGAATCACGCCCAAGCTGCGGTAGCCCTCGTCACTGATTTCGCTGCCGTTATCGCTGATATTTTCGAATTTGGTGCTGCTAGAGGTTTCGTTGCTGAGGGTTCCGTTGCTGTTGGGTGGACTTATGCCCTCGGTTTGCGACAAATTCAGGCTATCGAATTGCACATGGTTACTGGAGACCTCCACTATATTTGCGGGCAGGGACTTCGGCCCGTTCGACGAATCCAAGGACGTCTGCTTCTTTCTCATGTCAATCAGCCGCCTTGGGCTCGGAGACATTGACCGCCTGGCCAGATTGGGCGTGGCAATTTGCGACGGTGGATGAAGCTTTTCCTGCAAATACAAACGAAATTAGAAAATTGCTCTCCCGCATAAAAAAAAAGGAACTTACATTGCCATTCTCAGCGTTGGTTGTGTTATTCAGTTGATTCAGATACTTGCGCTGTGGTGTAGGACTACGGCTGCGAGTTTTCCCAGCGGCACTGGGTGACAACGTACTCACACCGTTCGCAGAAGGTGAAATATTTCCCGAAGCGTTGAAGGCCGATATTACTTTTCTGGCCGAAGGCGGTGATCTGAAAGGACAAACGGGGAGAATCAAGTATTGAGTTTCATTTCGTGTCAAGTCAGAATAAATAAATCGGCTTCCTGTGCCGACGGCTAATAAAGCCGTCTCAGTGAGATGCTGACAGCGGACAGCACTTAAATGTGTGTCACGGGCGATGTGTGTCAAACAAATGCTCAGAGACTCGATTGACTGCGGTAGGGTGTGAGCTTCAGTGGAATTAGTTACAGATGAGTGGACAGCCGACATTTGCGTCAATACTGATCACGGGTAATGGGAACGTACGGATATACTTGCATTTTTTGCCAACAGTCAAGATGAATGAAGCCAATTCTCGAGCCGCTGTGTAAATGGTATGAGCGGATTTTATGGAACCCATTAATAATTTCGCTCGCTTAAAGTGAAGGACACTGAAAGTGGAATATTTAAAAAGAAAACAAATGACTTTTGAAGATTTTAGTGAAGGTTGGCAGCATTGCTCGCTTGTTTTAAGTGATTTTGGCGAACTCGAGATCATTTTTTAGCAAGTCAGATCTCAACCAGGTTTAAAGAGACACAAATGCTGTCAGATTAAAAGTAGAATCGCGATGGGATTGCGCTGTCTTAAGTCAGTATAATCTGTGGCCGAGTTTAAGCATTTAGTGTCGACCAAAATGGAATTATGTGGGCTTAAGCGTCAAAAATGGAAAAAGATTCTCTTATGTTCAGTCGAACGCTTAAAATTGGTTACGACATTAAATGCGGTACAGATAAATTAATGTGGTATTCGATTGGGCGCTCTCAGAGCACTTTTTATGTTCGTTTGTGTTGAGATGTTACCAACAAATCCACTGTGCTTAATACATCTATTAGCACTGTAATTATAAATCATTGTTATTAATCTTTTATGTAATATTCATTCCTTTTTAATATTTCATCTAAAATTTATAAAATTAGCAGTTTGGTACAAAAAAAGCAATCTTTTTCAAATTTCAGAGCACTTTTGCGAATCTGGATTTGTTCTCAGATTTGCTTCAGATTTACCAATACAAGTACGTTTGAGTTTGACAACTGGTGGAGTTTGTTTACATTTTCGTGAAATTTTTCAACTGAAAAGAAACGAATTGCATCGGGCTGATCTATTTTTTGTTAATTATTTATGTACATATGTTTAGAAATCAATCTGGGCAAGCATTTTGAATGTTTTCATATAAAATTTAACCAGTGAATGTATAACGCTTAGAAAAGTGTCGAAGGCTACACATATTCCAATCGCACAAATATCAACACAAAAAAGAGCAAGTGACGTTTTTATGTTCGATTAGAAACACAAAATCTGAAATCTGAGACCGAATCTGAAGAAGCCCAATCGAAAACAGCATAAGTAGAAAATTGTAGTAGATCGACAAAAGTGTACAGATTAAAGAGATTGAACAAATTCTGTTGGTGTGCTTTTATATGTCGTTTTCCATTGGTTTCACTCGGGGATCCACTCATTCTGAAATCCAATGGAACAACAAAACTGCTTCTGAAAGAATCCACAAAAGTATTGGTGAAATGCCAAAAAATAATCTACGGCTGCTGTCAGCTGACTTGTATAAAATACACAAATTACACTTGTGTGAGTGCTTCTTGAGTGGATTCTGACTTCAAATCGAGAAGCGAAATTCTCTCCTCAGAATCACCAGAAGAGTATTTTTTGTGCCAATGGAACGGTTTCAGGGGTGATTTTTTCGATTCCGGACTCTTCCGGACGCTTCTTTTTGCCCAATGGAAAACGACATTATAGTGTCGGGTTGATGCAAAGCAGGAAATGTTTGACACTCGTTTTGGTCGGCCATTTTGTTTGCTTAATACGAACCATAAGAAAAATCGAAATGTTAATAATTTTTAACCGATAGTCCTTTCTTACGAAACAAAATGAATTCCAAATTCCAGATTACATTAAATTGCTGATTTTGTTAAACGTGTTTTTAACGATCTCCTTATAGGAAAAAGGATAACTTTCTAACATCTGAGGTGTTCCAGCGTGTGCGCCCATGTAAATTTCACATACAGTTTGATTGAGGTTATGAAAGCGAGATCACAGTTGGAATTTTCGCTCTGCTTGCAGATCAAAGCATGAGAGTTGACATTTTTGTTCGCGTAAACGAATTGGACCTACATTTCTGTAACAAATTGGAAAGGCGAAGACTTCTAATGGTTACTACTACAACCCCGGATATCCGTCAGTCTTTCAGTGTTCCCTCTTCTTAAACTTCATCGTCTTTGGATGGCGTGCAACTCTATATCAACTCTGTTGCTGGCTAATGACCCGTCCCGCTCAGAAGCACAATCATAAACCCAATTATTATTAATGGCAAACGACTCGATTAAATTCGCATTTAGCGCTGCAAGCCATCCAGCGCCAATCGCCAGAAGTTAACCACACGAGTGACTGACAAGCTCATGCTGTGCGAACTGAAATCCGATCTGTACGACAGAGTAACCTTCAACGTCACTCTCTTGCAGAAACCTATTGCACAATACGTGTGCGGATAATTACACATTATGCAAATCGGACCAACAATAATATTGACTTGATCACAGGCTATCCAAGTCAAATAAATCAACACACCAAAAGCGATGATAATTATCAAACCGCCACGAAAGCACAAGTTAGCGGTCGGGCCATTTGTCAAAAGTGTGCTACCAATATTAGTTACCCAACACCCAGTCGGTCGTGCGCAGATCAGTCTCTGACGCATGTCCTCCAACCTGACAAACAAATTGCTTTGCGATCACTGCTGCAGCTCTGACTTGCTGCAGGTCAGACTTCTTCGCATATAATTAGACGTTATTAATTGTGTCTGTGCAATCGCTTTCAACATGTAATGCTAAACAGAGAGAACGTTCCTTTGTGTCTTGGGCTGCTTATTTGGAAAGAGGTAAAACCGGTCCAAAGCAGGACTTGCACACACGAGAGCCTCTCCTCCTCAGCCCAGCTCACGGGCGGCCTAATCAAATAAGCAAATTACAAAAATGCTAATCTTAGATAAATACTCTGGGCTGTCACTTTGCCGCCGCCATTTTCGCCATACGCGTCGTCTTTTGGGCGTTCAGTTCAACTTTGTACTTGTATTTGTTCTTTAGAGCTAAATAAAACGATCTCTTGTCGATTTGTTAATGATTATTTGATTTATGGCCGTGGTTTGATTGATAAATGCCTCCACACACAAACATTAGGTCATAACTTATATTTACAGCACCATTTGACCGGTCGGTGGTGAAGAGATGAGGCTCAGGCGGGACGCAATTGAATTAACAATTCCGATTGAGTTATGAAACTGAATGTGACAAGCTGTGTATATTCCTACGAGACGACAAATGCTAATAACGAAGGAATAGCTTTGCTTAGAATGCAGGAGGAAAACCCTCCACTCGCGCATGGGCTGGCTGGTAGACAGAAATTGTCACGTAGAAACTGCGACGTCTACGTGTTGTGTTGGGAGTTGGTGCTGCTGTTGCTGTTAACAAGGAAGTATGCGCGCAGCTAAACAAAATAGTCACGCATCTAAGGGAACCAGGTGATGCAGAATGAGGCTCAGCCTGGGGACATTCTAGGTGCCATTTTATCGGTTGCAGTGAGTACAGGTTTATGTTGCGTATACGTCAGAGTACACTGGCAGACAGACTGCACAGTGGAGGCTCTTCCTTAATGCACAGAGTTTGATCAATGGAATTAAAATGGAACACGGAAACACGATTCGCCTTTCGTTCGCTTTGAGTGCCAAGCGGAATGGTCGCGGCGAATGCAAATGGGCAGTAACTCTGTGGGATTGGACAAAGCTCTAGTGGAAGAACAATATGCGAAGGTGCAGAGGAGGATTTCGTAAACTTTGTGGGAAAGGATTTACATATCTCTGGATAAAGAGCAGCCCTCGTGGAAGAAGAATATGCGAAGGTCAAGAGGACTCTTCGTAAACTTTCCGCGAAAGGATATGTAAAATAGGCTGGGATAAGGCGAAGCCCTCGGGGAAGAAGAATATGCGAAGATATAGGCAAATATTTTGCAATCTTTCCGCGAAAGGATATATAAAATAGGCTGGGATAAGGCGAAGCCTTCGGGGAAGAAGAATATGCGAAGATCTAGAGGAATATTTCGTAAACTTTCTGCGAAAAGATATGGAAAATAGACTTGCATAATCCCTGTCATCGTGGAAGAAGAATATGCGAAGATATACTCAAATATTTTGCAAACTTTCCGCGAAACGATATGGATACGCCACGGGGGTAGATTGTGCGAAATCACAGGAGAAGATTATGCGAAATATAACTAACAAGTGGGCTCTAGGGGTATTTGAAATAAATTCCAATGGCAATGGTTCAGATTGTTGGGAATGGGAAACATTCCGGGGGAAACATTATTCCCAATAGGGATGGTCTTAATTTTAATAACCTCATTCTCCCATTGAACCTCACAACTGCTTCTGCTCCCAGGAGTTTCAAAACAGCCCAGTAGAAGGTACAAATCGTGAGATTTAAGGATACGAGATTGAAGGTTTTACTCAATTTTTAACTCAGTCAGACAGTCATCAAAGAAAACAATAAAATCCCGTAAAAATGTACAAGACAACCACTTTGCACTCACCTCTCGAATATCACCTGCGCCTTGTGCAGTTCGATGCCATTGGTCCCAGCACTAGTTCGGGGTATCAAGCGAGCCGCAACCGATGACCTATGCTGTGCCTTGCAACGACACGGATCGTGTTTATCCAGGTAGTGCGCCAACGTATCCCAGCCACCTCCGACGCGCACCATTACGTGCGATCGAAGAATCTGAAAGAGAAACAAAAAACCATTAAACATCTCATCCAGTTCATCAGTGCGTCTAAACAGATGACGCGTTGCATAATCAATTTATGGCTGTCACACAATTTCCCACTGGCGTCTAAATTTCGCACCGCATTTCGAGCTAGCGCCGAGAGTGTTGGATTTCCCATCGGGTGTGTAGACGTCGTGCGATTCTCCATGTTGCGGTTTTCGAATGGAGAACAACTTTGTACAGACACATTGCAATAACTATTGACCACTTATCACTTGCCTAATTGACTGTAATTTGAGTACGCTAATTGAGGGAGCTGCTGCGAAATAGATTGCCACGAGGCATACGCATAATAAATAACCTGTCGAAGTTTGCAGACACTTTTGCAACGCTCGAGGGGCGAAATAAAATCCCAAACTCGAGCGCAGTCTCTTCTAAAGGTTAACTGGTCCATCCATCATAGTCGTAACCAATTCTGACACCACGCAGACCTTACGCAATTGGATGCACTTAGAGAGGCGATGCAACCGGATTAAGTTGAGCCGGCTTACGCAACACACATAACGCACAAATGAACGCATTCAAACTGTCAGATGTCGGTGTCGAAAGCGAACAGAATCAGTAATGTACCGTATTCAAACAATTAGTCAATGGAATGGCTTTTCGTCATCAGATTAATAAAGTTGACACCGATTCGACTGAGCTGCCATCACCAGGTAGATGCGATTTCCCACCGAACGAAGCGGCGCCACATTGATCTCATTCGATCGGCTAAATGTTTTGACATTTCCCTGACACATCTAATGAGAGGTACACGCGATGCCAGAGGTGAAATAAAGAGAGTGAAAGTTGACAAGAAAGCAGGATCGCGGTTCGCACAAATGGCCAAGTGACCAAGCTATTAGGCTGAACGTGTCTCGCAGCGGGGCATCGCTTGCCTAATAGGAATGCGTCTCTCCCTCAAATAGAATGTTGTTCGAACAGCGGCGACGAAATGACACCGATCACCCAATTTGGCCGCCCAAGGGGAACACTGCACAGCACATACGAGTACGAGTAGTACATCCGTGGTGCAACATGAACCATGACAGCGAAGAGATTTGTCTGAAAACAACATGCGTGTTCCTTTTCGACGACGACGACGACGACGACGACGACGACGACGACGACGATTACAACGACCAATTACGTTGGGTTATTTATGTGCGACTCGCCTAGAGTAGACAGTTGTTATAGAGCCAGCACGGACACAGACGACGACGACGACGACTGTACGACACTGGTGATGACTGCGTCTGAGACCGGGACCAGTTGTTGATTTGATTTGGCCATAAGGCGCTTGTAGTTAACCGATTTCTTTTCGAGAGCTGTGTGTTATTAAATGTAATTCTCTTTCTAAGGTCCAAGTAGACTGATCTTGGCTTGTGAGTTGTGAGAATTCACGCCAAACAGTTTTGCTTTTCAATACTTTACGGGTGGCTTGGGCTTCGGTAACGAGGACCTTGCTAATCGAACTTACTTGTTATATTGACAGCGAACGTGTTGCAGAGCTACATATTGAATGGCGCGATATGCTGGGAATGCGTTCTGGAATGTTGGATTTCCTGTTCTCCATTAGTGGTACTTTGTAAGGGCAGTCCGCAGGGAATGTGTTTAGCTTGGTAGTAAGATTGCTTGTCAACTTGAAATGGACATGCAAATGTCCATGTCAAGTACAATTGTATAATTTTCTCAACTGCATCGGGTGCGGAAGGGATTTCTATTGAACTTGAACGCTCTACGTAATAAAACTTATAATTATTATAGTCGCTGTCACTGTCAGATTCGGGGAAGACGTTTAAGCTTGTGACAGTGTTTAGACTCTATTTTTGATGTGTTCAGATGGGAGTTGAAGTGCGATAATGCCTGTGTTTCACTGCTACAAAACTAGCAACATGTCAAATTAGTGTCAATCTTGTTGACAGCTACCAATTTATGATAACCATTTATTTCTGTTAGGTGACATTTTATTGATGTGACTTTAAACGCGGGCATTGTAATTTTTAAATAGGTTTAAAATGTCCAATTCTGCTGTTTGTGAATGTGTCACTTGTGAACTTGAAAATGGATTACTTTTTAGGAACTAAAAATATGAAAGTTCTCGCGAGGCGCTTGTACTAAATCTTCTTATTTCTAAATAAGAGACAATGGCCACGTTCAAAACTCTAGTTTACTATGTCTAAGCTTATTTTGACAGCTGGCTGACGTTATGTACCTAAGCTCTTATTGGCCTGGATCGAAAACGGGAATTAATTTTCTAATTGACGTTTTAGAAGGGTAGACCAAAAATCTAGTCAATCGTTCCCCGACTCCGTACTCAGTTGACATTTCGATTGTCTGCCTGACGTAGTGAAAGTGACGCCAATCTAGCTACTTTCTTCAGGGAAAGTTAAGTCCAGATGAATCTAGTCGAAAAGTCTTTTGAATGTGTCCAGTATTGAGATCTTCGTGTCCAGTGTTGAGATTTTCGGGGAAATGTCAAAAGCTGCGACATTTCTTAAATTAACCGAAATAGACGACAGATTGGTTGTAATTCCGAGAAATTTGAATGTTTATTCCTCACAATGTGTTCTTTCTTTCTTTTTAAACATCAAATAAACGTCAACATCTTAAATATGACAGCCAATCCAAGCAGTTTTCACTTAATTTTTGTCCCCAAATCATAGAAGTAGCTACATCTTAAGAAGTAGCAAACTTAATTCCGCAGTTAGAAATCGCGCCATCAACAAAGAGAAGTCTCAAACAATCTCGCGTTAATGATGTAGCAGAAAACAACGATTTTTCACTTCTTACACTCTCTGTAAACGACCTTACAATAAAATAGGTTAAACGGTGTGCTGATGGTACAATAAATAAAATTGCTGACGGTCATGCACCCGCAACATCGGTCAATAACAATAATCGTCATCTTTAAAGTCGATAATAAATCTCGGCACCACATTCGTGTCAATTAAATTGTCTAATCGAACATAATTTATTTTCAAATAGCCAAGTTAGCTACCTCTTTTGACGGCAATTATCCGGCACCGTAGATAGGTTTTGTTACTTGTGCTTTGTTTCGCCAATAATTTGACATTGGAATGTATATGGGAATGCTGTACCTGACAGTGAGTCTTGTTGTGGTGAATTATTTTCCCAACTCGCTTTAAGAAAAGAAAAAGTACTGTTTACTTTTGCTGCGAACGCCATCGATGCCAAAGTGTACAACAAAGTGTACAATGACCTGTCATTGCTGTTTGCAAAGTTACGCTTAATAAACTGCGCAACAAATGATCAATAATAGCTGATGGGTACTTTACACAGATCGGCGGATTTATTTAAGACAAATGATTGAGGTTAGATGCAGTTTAGTGGTCAAATTATGATCATATCTGACAGTAGGTGTCCTTGTCGAAAGAAGGCCATGAAAACAATTTTGCCAAATGACAAGCACATTAGACGTACAATAGGCACGAAGTATACTGACCTAATGACCATCTGCAATTTTTTCTTGTGATTTTGTTTTACCATGACAGTCAGTTTTGACAAATGTTTAAGGTCGTGACGATTGTAATTTTTTTTCGTATTTCGTCTTATTGATGATTACAGGATTTACCTATTTAAGTCAGTAGTTACCGGAAGTCCAAGCTTCCCGCAGTCGTTATGACTTCGTTTCATTAAACATTGAATGACAGTTAAACCTTCATATTCTTTTTGCGTCATTGTGAAAAGGAATTTTAATCATTTCAATGGTGGTCCACCAATGAGTGAATTGCGAACTACGACCCAGCGAATATTTGGAAATTTTGACATTTTACTCACATAATCTTTTTTTTTGCTAGCAATTTTCGGCTGTCAGACTTTAGTCACAAATTTGTATTCTTTTGTAAATATGAATACGCATCGTGCACAATCTACAAAATTATAAATTTGAATCTGATGGGCTTGGCAGCATCGAATTTTGAAGTTTAACAAGGAATGTGTATGAGCCAAGGAATGACGGAAATTATTTGTCAACTACACGCAGCAAAAACAAATGGAAACAAATTAAAAAAAAAACTAAAAAAAAAACAAATAAATGGTAACACTTGAAATTAAAAAAAAACTCTGCTTCGCTTTTATTTGAGGTGTCATAAATCTGGTGCCCTCTGTAGAGCAAGGCAGCCACATATCACTATCCTTAAAGGTTTAAGGGCCCGACTTATAAAATCCGTCATGCCCATTATAACTGACAGATGGATCGATAGAATTCACGCCAGCTTATGGAAATAATAGGGAACCCATAAATACCGGATACCTTACACTTTTCTGTCCGTTGAATTTGTAGAGAGTCTTCGACAAAAATTGAGATAACGGGCATTCAAAAACATTTTAAAACACCGATGACAGTTCAATCACAAATCACTCTGTCTGTTTAAGAATTCTGCAAACATTTTGTGTTCAACTTGACGAATTTTATGGGTCTCTTGCCTTTACATCTGCTACCAGACTTAAGGAATAATCGCATTAAAAGTGCAGGGCAGTAATCCAGCTTAAGCCAATCCCACTTAAATTGCGTATCGCGTATTAGGATATTGGGATCAAGCATATGATTGAGCTTAAATGTATAAACGTCTTTTTTGACACAAGCTTAAGCCCGCATAAGCAAGGCTAACGCATTTTGCTCGGTATTCGTTAAATATCTGATTTTAAAGAGTGGGAAATAACTACCAAACTACTAAAATGTACGAACACAGTTTGACTTTACAAAACTTCCCAATTTCAATCAGGAAACGTCAGCTCATTTGGTAGATTTATGTAGGAGCTGTCATTCTATAATTGCCGGAAAAAAATATTACAAAATCTAGTGGAACGCATTTACAAAACATTCCGAAGAAATGTCTGTCAGTTACACGTATAGGACTGCCACTGAAAGCAATGAGAATGGGAAGTTGTTACTTCCAACTTGTTATACAAATAGACCCGATCAAAAGATATCCGCTAAACGGTACAGACAAAACATACGGCTTCAGACGACTGTGCCGATCGAGGGGGACAAATGTGAAGGTGGTTCCTATTAACGACCCGACCAGTGACAAGCTCTAAGTAACCCATTTACCGCTGGGCACAATGCCTCACTCTCAGCAAATAAATGACTTTGTCATAATTCTAAAATGACGACGTCCAACATCATGCACACACACAAACACACAGCGATGAATAACTCAACGCATGCTGCGTTCACATTCGATCAAATAAAATTCGACCTCAATTTGATTGCAATTCGAACGACAGTTGTCGTGTGCAATTAATAAACTTTTTCTTCCAACGTTTTGCACAGATATATCTGTTATATGTGCATTGACATCGAATCGAGTCGAAAAATCCCGATGGAATCGAATAGATAAAAATGTGATATGAAAAAGATTTGTGCCCGTGATAGGTTCGACTATGCCAAGGACAAACTTTGATCGTACGTTGTACTGATTCTGTGCATGGTTGGGCGCACCAGCAACCCGCCCGCTATTGCAGACTAAGTTTGATAAATTGCATTTTAATCTTTAATCGGGATTATTGATAGTGAATTGATCTCGCGCATGGCACTGGAATTCGAAATGGAAAACGGCAGGCGTATAAGCTGGAGTTAGTGCCCAGCTTTGGTGTTGTGGTCGAAGCCGAAGAGGGATTACTTTAATGTCTCCTGGCTGCGCCAATTAACTCGGTTACAAACTCATTCACTAGCTCGCTCGCATTCGAGAATATTTATAGTCATGTAACAAATTAGAACGCCAACGAGTTGTATGGGTTAATTATGGAAACATACACGGACAACACTGGTGCGTAATGAGGTAGTTTAAATAAATTAAATTGTGTGCTACATACCCGAACAAATATCAGCACTTTGGTGTCTCCAATGCGGTATTTACCCTCCGACACACGGACCATGGGGAATTGTGACGGACATGTGCATTTCTCGACGAGATCTCGTACCTGAAATGGAAGAAAAATACAAATTAACAAACAAATACGAAATGAGACCAAATAAATGGTAAATTGAACAGTAAGTGGATTGTATTAAATGGTATTTAATTAGCGATGTGGACTTTTCGATTAAAGGCACAATGAGATGTCGAAGAGTTTATTCACCTCATTCATTCAATAAAAAAAGTCCCTATGCTCGATTTGATGGACCGAAATAAAATTTACATGCAGCTACACTTGTTCCGACCAGCCCTCTGAGTGTCAGAAAATTGCTCGTAGATCCTTCGACGGTGGAACATTTTGTAAGATCGTTTTTTATTCAAAAGAATTTGCAGAAATAAAAGCAGTCTGATTCCAGTAAAAATCCTAAGGAGCAGGCGACTGATCGGTGGATCAATTGCATGATCGATTCAGCAATTGCATGATCACAAAAGAGAGAAAAGATAACCAAACTCATTTCAGAGATCAGTCAGCTTCCCACTCTGATCTGCGTACCAGTTAGAAGAGCACAATTATAACAATTTCATTCTTAACACCAAACGATCAAATTTTGATAGATTGATCAGTTCTAGAAAGTTTTGCGATCGATTTCTACTAAATAAAATACGCAAAAAATAAAATGGAAGGAAGTCTGAGTCGAGCTGTTAGCACAGCTTAAAAATCTAGCACCCGTCAGGTCATTTTGAGGAATTGATCAATACTTCTATAACACGATCGCTTTCCACCCAATCGAATTTCTATAAAATAAAAACTAGAAAACAAGTTTGAACTGAGTGATCCTCACCAGTGATAAATGCATTTTAACGAAATCAAGCGATATCCCTAGAAGCACAAGGCGATCTGCCAGGTGAAAACTGATCTATTGATCAATTGCAGAAGATTACACGATCGTCAAAATTTAAATAGGAAACGAGTCTGATTCTAGTTATTGGGCAGCTGTCCACTAATCCAGTAATCAACCAGACAATCAAAAAAAAAGAAGACATATAGACAAAAGTTTTTTTTTAACATAAGCAAATTGATCAAGTTAATAAGTCAACAGGATTGTATTCCACCTAATAGAATTTACAGGAAAATTAAAAAGGCTGAACTGAGAAGTTACACGCATACCAGTAAAAAAAAAAAAATCTAAAAAATCAACCGATATTACTGAGGATCTAAAAAAAGATATGTGAAATGATCAGTTGATCAATTTGACATGATCGCATTTCACACAATTTTTAGAAGAGAATGTATCGTATAAAAGTAATGCGATCAACCAGAAAAGCAACTTAAATTCTCTACCGCTATTCCTGAACATCAACAGACAGAAGACATCTGATTGATTGATCAATAACGCGATCATTGCACTCAACTAAGTATTCAAACATTTCAGAAATAAATGAGTGATCAGGTAGAAAACCAACCACACGATCTGACAGATGAGAACCGACCAATGATCAATTCCATTGTATTTAAGGCCTTAAAGAACGACTTCAGACTATTTTTTTCTAAAGCAACATTTTTTTAATACCGCTTTTAAGCAGTTGCTTCAAAATTGTCACAAAACCGTGAGACCCGCGACGAAATTTTATAATTCTCTAACACGGACTGGAGAAGAAGTGGCTAAATATCACCTATAGAGCCTGTAGAGGTTAAAAATTGGCTCAACCCTAAACTAGTACAAGGCGCGGTAAAGTGGTATAAAAGCCTCGAACATAGTAAGGGTATTTACCCGAATTTGGTATTTATCTGAGTCTTGCTTAAAGTCTGACACATTTGTTACAAACGTGCGGTGGGCATGGTGAAGTCGTTAGAGTGTTGGCTTGTGACCCGAGTGGCAACCATAAGAGGAGACAAATAATGCCAGAGTTTTGGACAGTTAAATGGACAGGTACCCGAGATTTGAAATCTTCTATTTGATTTTGACGGTTCGTGTGTAGATCGATGAATATTTTTGTACAAAAAAGCCTTCCAATAGGATAAGCGCTGAGCTCGCATTGCCAGCTGCTCAACACTCTGTACTCTAGAAAATAAAATTAAAACCAGCAAACTTACAGAAAAGATCACTCGATGCAACTGCCTTCAAACGCGTAAAATAAACGTCCAAGCAACCACCATTAGACGGGACTATTAAGTAATCTTACTTGTGAGGCAAGACGATTTAAGTCACAGCACGCAAACGTAAATGTTACTTGCCCCAACGAAGAAGGTAAATCTTTTTCTCATAGGTTAACCGCGCAGCGATTACCCATCTTCAGGTGACCCTCGCATGGAAAGCTGGAAAACCACCGCGCGCAACCATCAATAAACCTATCGAAACTAACAAATTAATATCTAATTGATTTAACTTGTATACATACATCCAAGTCTGCACTTTCAGTTTCTGAAACCATCCATCAACGGAATAAAACACTACGCCAGCAATCTATTCAATTAAATGCCGCACACGATATCGCCGTGCGAGACAGCGCGAAAACACTGCGCGCAGCCGACCAAACCTCTTCGATCAGAGCTTTATCTGCGCGGCGGCGGCGGCGGCGGCGGCGTATGAAACCTCACATGTTGACCTAACAAATCTCTTCTACAAATTACACTTCCTGATCGCGAGCAAGCAAGCAAACGGCAGCAACACAGCACATTTACAGCAGCCAACAAAAGTAAACAGCATCAATTATTTGCCGATCTATCATCATCGCAATATAGCCAGCATAACCACCACCACCACAAGCACTGCCTCACAATCACCACCATGATTGTGACGCGTCGGATCTCTGCAGCGTTTTGACCTCTCTTATGCGCTGCCACTCCGAAGGCCATTAATCAACGGCAATCTCTCAAGTCGACTTCCTTTTCTGCAGATGTTTGGAGCATGCGAGTGACTCTTGGCCCATTGTTTGCATTCTACAAATTATCCTATGCGCGCGCACAACAATTACCCTCGCCAGTGCCATCTACACGAGCACAGAGAGAGGAGGACGCCTATGCACTCATGCATGCTGATCGGTGTGTCATTAATCAAAACAAAACAATTGCGATTGCGATCTTATGGCACTGCGCAAACAGTTTTACGTATATGTAGCCGATAGACGGCAACAGAAGCGCGGCGATCGTGAAGAGCGCGATTTTGTGCGCGATCATGTCGATGATGTCTCGCGCTTGGATGGGCTATACAAAGCGACGACAGACCATTACACGGCCTGTTGAAGCCATTCAATCAGCGGACAATGACGAGAACCCCAATCCAGATTGTGATGGATTTAACAAGCCTTATGACGCCTCCCCGATCGCGTGGGAAGATCTCTCAATCAAATGAGGATCCATTAAGGGGGCCGCTACAAACGAGCTCACGAACTGCCGATAGAAAGCCAAATTTATTGGAATACTTATTCAATCTCGGTCGAGATCAACCGGCACAAGATGGCGAGACACGATCAAATGTCAAACTGGGTGGTAGCAATTAGCGGGCAAGCTGCACACGACATTTTTTTTGTGGTGGATACTCGCTACCTCGGTAACATCTCTGGTGCGACCCGAAACACATGTTTACACTGTGGGCTAATCGCAAAATGACATTCGTTTCGTTTAATTTAGAAGTGATGTCGAACAAAACGGCAACCGTACACATACACACTTTCGATCTCAGTAGGGTAATTACACGGATTTCCCTGACTGACTCTGCTGAACGTGTGTCGCCTCGTCGTGCAGCCAGCTAAATTTACATGATGCACAGATCACGGATGTGGTTTAGCCACATGCAGGCGGGGGACTTTACGTCACGATTTATGTACTAGCGCCCAAGGACTCGCTTCGCAAAGGACGCTGGACGCTGGACGAGGTTAGTGGGTGGGAAGAACCTAATCATACACTAGGTAGCGGGACATCCCTGTAAATTGTTTACCACTTTTACTTTTCCACTTTACGATTATCGTCATTACACGACCAGGTATCGTGTGGTGGTGATTGATTTGCCAAACATGGCGTGTTTCCGTCAGATGTGACGCGGACATTTTCCCGCCAAAAAAAAAAACAGTATCATCGCCAACTGATCTCAGCTGCGAGCGAATCATTAATTCGCCTAGTACCAAAGAAAATCAGATTTTGGCTTGACCCGTCCGTATACAGTGAGAGAGACACACTTTACGTATATACCACGGATGCGGTTATAAATGGTTAAATTTATTGCGGACGGCGTGAAATATTTACTTTCAGCGTGAGACTGGGTTTTTTCCACCCGCGGAAAATATGGGAATTTGCAGTACTGGGTATGGGTATCAGTGCGATTTTTCCTTCCAGCGCGCTCGTCGGACTGCGATGATTATCGTTATTATCACATTTTCACATTTGTTTTGAGTGGCTGGCAGCGGAGTGGAGGTGAAGACAAAGGATGACGGCTGGTGGTGATGGCTCTTGTCTGGCCATTTGTGGTATGTGATATTGTCGACTACAACGATTTATATATATGGGTTGGCATTTTAAAGTGGCCGCACTACCAGCCATTCAATGGGCGAATGACTTTGACAAATTATACACATGGCCGCGAAAATAATTTTGAAAGGTGAGTGCCTTTGCTGTGGCAATGGTTGATAGTTTTTAACTTTGCGTGCCTTTGAAGACAGTGAAGTGAATTTAGAACAAGTTTATTTGATAAGTGGCAGCATTGTGGTTCGAAATGACACGAAACGATTGACGAGCCTAATATTCTAGTACGATTATGTGGACTGAAGTTGGTGTCAAAAATGTATGGAAATCAAATTGAGTCTAGTCTAAGTTTTGTTCTACTATTAAAGTTTGATTGTAATGACACTTTGGCTTAAGCTAGATTACTCCAGAGCAATCATATTATAAGTCACAACCAAAATCAAAGAAACTGTCAAAACGATTATCCCCAGTTGGATGGAAAGCATCTGGCAAATATGATGAAATGACGAAGCAGAGACAAAAGAAGGGATAAAAGGAGAATTGTTCTTGCTTCGGCAGAACATATACTAAAATTGGAAATTGGAGAATAGGACACAAATGGTTAAAAGATTATTAAAATCACATCCTTTGCGGTTCGAAAGTGTGTAGCAACGAGTGTTTAAAAAAGTCGGCAAAGGAAAATGCGGGTACATCAACTGATTGAACAATTGATACAAAAGGAAACAGTCAAAAGAGGAAGTAGTAGAAGTAGTACGAAATTGGTGAAGATTTGTTTCTAGAACTGGAAAAAATTAGACAGCTTATGTCAAAAATGCTAAAATATAGAATAGACTTAAAAATTTGTTTTCTAAATCCTGCCAGGGGAAACATGTTTGAAGGTAGGAAAAAAAAACGCAGATCGAACGAATGTATGTACTTTTCTTCCATCTGTCAAAATCAAGTTAATAACATTTTTGAAGAAACACAAAAACTAGTACATGATTTAGCTGGATCTACGAATCAATCACGCATCTATCATTAAATAATAAATATTAGTGAAAGCACCCTTTTTTTTTTAATTTAGCACAGGCAAACTAACCGAAACAATAAACTTGACATCTGTGAGTACGAAAGTGGTGAAGATTTGTTTCTCAAACCGGGCAAATTTGACAGCTCATGTCAAAAATGCAAAAATATGGAATAGAAAATAGAAAATTTGTTTGCTAATTCCTACCAGGCTACATATGGTTGAAGGTAGGTGTTGGAACTTTGTGTCCAACTTGTTATTTATTTAGAAGAAATCCTTAATTTTAACTTATAAAATAGGTAATCTAAAGAATTACGTGTTGATCGGATCGTGGTTAGAATAGAAGACCAGAAAAAAGAAAGAAATTAGTCTGCCAAAGTGACAGATCTAATTCAGGAAGGAAATGAAATGGAATGACAATAGCGAAATATTACATTGTTGGGTAACTTAACTGAAATGATAATTGGTACAGAAAGAGCAAAATAGCAAACGGAACATACTAAATTAAATGATAAAAGTTTAATCTCCATCAGTAGGAAAGAAATAACGCAGATCGAACGAAAGAAGGTGCTTTTCTTCCATCTGTCAAAATCAAGTTAATAACATTTTTTTAGTGAAGAAACACAAAAACAAGTACAAGATTTAGCTAGATTTACGAATCAATCACGCAGCTATCATTAAATATTAAATATTAGTGAACGCACCAATTTGTAAGCACAAGCAAACTAACAAACGAAACAATAAACTTGACATCTGTGACTCTTACTTTTTCAAAATGTTTCAAATGATTTTTTTTTCTACTTTTTAAGTGTATTTTTCTTAAGTTAAGTTATTGCAAAGAGACTGGAGAGGGTGTATAACGGGTAAGAAAAAGTCTATTACAATATTTAGCAATTTAAATATATTACTCAATATTTACGGAGTGACAATTGTCGAAAGAGGTATTTGTTAAAGTCTGAAAGTATTTTATTAAAATATTATTGTAAATTTGCACTTAAAATTATTCTAGTACGTTTTGCTTGTAAATTTACTTAAAATTTAATATTTTTGGCAGCACTGGCTTAGTATTTTACTAAGTTATTGTAAATTTACACTTAAAATTGTTCTAGTACGTTTTTCTTGTAAATTTACATCAAATTAAATGATTTTGGCAGCACTGGCTGTGACTTGCTAAAAAATATCAATTTTCTAACAAGAAAAGCTAGTGACTGGACATTTTAGACAGTAAATTGGTGGACATTGACGTTAAACTTGTTGGAAAGTTTGACAGCCTCTTATGTAAATGTCAAAATAAATCTCTTTTCAATGGAAAATTTTTTGTTTTGATTTATTAAAGCATTAGTTCTCTGAACGTCAGCCGTTTCTGTAAAAATATGTGCTGTAGGTTAGCTCGTCACAGGCCTCGTCTGAAAGAATGAAATAGACCTAACCAACATTCCTTGTTACCCACACGGATCATCATTACCTTAATTAACAGTCATCTTGATAAATTAACCTGCACTCTCGTGATCCCTCAACCCAATTACCTTCAGTCACCACAAAAAAGACAATCATTTCTAAAACAGGGCTCGCTTAATAAGCAACCACACAAAACACCGCACAACATTGTTGCAGTTTTGACCCACAATACTGAGGTTTGGTGATGAGTTTAATGCCTAGCAGCAGATACGAGTACACAGATCTATACAACGAGACTTGCTGTACGCCAGAGCGATGCTTCGATAGAAATCGTGACTTGGGACAAAATTGCGTAATACTTATTCCCCTGTCGCTAGATTACAAACTAAAATGATATATATGGGTTTCATGTTTGGTTTTACCGACAGGGAATAACCAGGTGGTGTCCTTTGCTACAAATGAGAGGACGCGCGAAAGATGTCGAATGTTTTGTGACGGCATGTGCCGACAAGTAAATGCCATATTTGCGCTGCAACTTTGTCTCAGAGCCGGAAATGTTATCGTGTACAGCTACAGGCAGTGTTTAGAGTTAGAGAGATTTATGTGTTCAATGTAAATAGGAGAAGATCTGCTAAGGTCAATAATGCTCTATGTTTCAACGGTGACTAGTCTTCGAATACAACAACATTAAATGTTAGATATCTTAAACAAAGGTCAGTTTTTTTGAGGTTTGTTTTTCGAATTGGCAACACTTTTTCCAGTGACAGCTAATTTGACAGACGACAACTGATTCCGAAAATTCTGGATCAATTTTTGCAACGAAAACGAGACATTTTCTGTAGAGCTGGCAACGTTCGGATCTGCATTTAACTTTTAGCCTGACAGCTGTCAATAAGGAATTGTGCTTATTTTGTTTTGCAAAAAATTGATCACGGGAGCAGGTTTTTAGTTGAGCATAATCACGACTCCGTGGTCGATTTGATCAAATTTTCTCTATTTGACACTTAAGACCTTTTGACATCTGACAGCTACTAGCTAATTAACTTGTGGCGAGTTGTTAATTGCGTTATAAGGACTATGCCTTACTCTGCTTTACTGGGAAGATTGTTCACCTATTGTCATTTGTGGTCATTAGAGGATTATACTACTTGTTAGTTGGTCAAGTTTGTCTGTCAAAGTCAGCATGATCTTATGAGATCTAAAAAAAGATATTGGACACAGTAACAAAATTCTATTGTTGCAAGTCTAAACTACAGTTTTGAACGTCCCCATTCCCTTTACACCTATTTTGACAGTGAGAACTGTCAAAAATTGTCATTCCCACGTCTGAAAGTTGATTGACGTGATGTGTCTGAGTTTTTATTAGCTTAAATTGATTTTTTGGAGCTGACGCTTGTCAAGAACTTCTTGACTGGGTGCTCAGCTGACATTTCAGTTGGGCGCCTGAAGATATAAAGGTGATGAAAGCGAATAATATTTAGTAAATAAAAATTTAGTCGACTACATTCTGAAATGCGTCCAGTAAGGCTTCTGTCACTGCTATGTCATCAACGTCATCCAAGTTTCCTTAGAATCAAATAGTGGTACCCCAAGTTCGTTCCCCCTCCCTGAGAAAAAAAAACCTACAACCGCTTACCCAGTAAACACGCTTATTTAAGTTTCGAAATTTCGCGCAAGCTGCGATTTTATTATTCTCACTCTTCATTGTTGCAGTTCGGCAACATGTCCGTATACATTTCCAAACAGAAAACAAAAAAAAAATAAACATAATCGTGCCATTATCGATCGTGTTTTCCACGAATTTTCCCAGGCATTAGCTGCATCAGCAACGGCAGCAGCTCCACTGCCTACTTATTGTTTATTTACCAAATAAAATTGTTATTAAACTTCAGACAATGACGTTAAATGTGGATCAATGTTCGCATAATCAAACAGTGGATATTGTTGTATTATTGTCTATTCCCACCCTAAAGGGAAGCGGCGCGGCGCGAACTAACCGCGACGATACTCGAACTCGTACTTGTTGCTGCACACACAGCATCCAAAGTCACGTTTTAAAAGTTTTGCCCAATGAGTTTGAGTTGAGTTTCTCTGGTTTAGTTTTTTGTTGTTTCTGTTTTGAAACTCCCACCCAAAGGCGTTATATGTCGATCGCCAACGATTTACTTAAAATGTAAACAAAGGAGAGAAATGAAGAAAACATTTCACCACCGAGTTTCGGTCCGCATCTATTCTCTGGGAGTATTAATTAAGGTACTTCGTTGGTTGGGGCTCGCAGGCAAATGCAAATCATGCAAAGCTTACAGCGGTGTTTTTCCAAAGGAGCAGCCCAACAAAGAAAGTTCCTTGGTGAGAAAATTGGTCGCGTTTGAGGTGTGATCGGAATCACGACTCGGTGCGCATTGAAAGCCGGATTGCCGAAGTAGGACAGTGTCACAGACTCACAGATAGAAAAGTATTGAGATGTTTTGAAATCACACAATATTTCCTTTTATCGTTGGTCGCTGCTCTGCGTCAGAGTTCTTTTGTTTTACTATGGGAAACAGCCTCCAGGGTATTGTGGATCGAATTTGTTACCAATGGAAGATATTGGAGTAGGGAAAATGATACGTGATCAGATTTACGGGATGTTTTTTCTGACCAAGTTTGTCCACTCGGCGGGCGGTCTAAAAATGTCCGACCCTGAACTCATTTAGACCGCGGTTTGCCTTTGGTCAGCTAAGGGTGACGCATTACACAAATTGACTTTTGCTTTCTGAGAGATAAAACATTAGGTTTCGAACTTATTTTATACTAGTTGTGGAAATTGAAGTCCTTCGCATTTTTTTTTTGCACACAAAGGCAAACAAACAAAACATCTTTACATTTCTAGGGGTTTTTGGTTGGGTTTAAGTTCGCGAATTTGTGAAATCTAGTACTTTCTTAAAAATTAAAAATCTTCCCTAAATAATAGAAAAAAAAAAAACAGTACACACGACAGTTACTTCAGGTAATTACTCCGTTTTGGAAATCAGCAAATCTTCACTTTGAAGACTCCTTGAAAGCGGAGTGAATTGGAGAAAGGAATTTTGGAAATTTGAGAAGAATATCAATTTCACAAAGAATCAATGCCAAATCTTATTAGAAGCTGCATTCCAATTTGAAAACTGTTAGCTCTTCAATCAATGCCAATCAAAAAAAAAAGCAGGCGATTTGCGTTTCATTCGCTTTGTGTTCGCCGGCGAGTTCATCTAAGAATCCCAGGCGATTACGTGTTTCGTACTAAATAGTAAATGCCGCAGCGACTGACGGCGGAAGAATCGGCACCCATTCGTGAAAATCCACGGGGAAGAACAAAATTCGACAATCTAGGTGAAGCTTCCGAAAAATTCGTAGGTAATACTGCAAATTTTGTGCGAGAATTGCATAGTTTCAGACTTTTGCTTACCTTTCAAATTTTATCAACAGTGCCCCTGCGACAGGAGCGCCAGCAACAAAAAAAGGCGTCGGTTTGGACAATTCCATTAGTTTTGTGGTAAACCAGTATTTTCAAATGGGAGAGTCAGTTCGTGTGACATTAGCCTGAATGGTAAGCTAAGGCGCACAGTATGAAATTTAAGACAGGTTCTAGTGGTTCTAACTTCTAAAAGAACAAAAAAAAAAAAGTACATACTTCGGCGATAAAAGCGAACATTTTTGAACAGCAGCTCGAAAAATTCAATAGAAAGACCAAAACGATAGAAAAGAAGACACACGACAATCCAAAGGTATGTGTGCATTTTTGACACAAAAGTTTGATACCAAACTCGGCCAAATTTTGGATATATCAAGTGCAAGAATTTTTGTTTCACAAGAGAAAAAATAAGATTGCTACAGTTAGTGAGGTGCAACTGTTGAAAATCGAAACGAAAATCACTTTCGTCTTTGAAAAAAACGAAAATGTGCTTCTTTAAGCACCTTTTGCTCCCTTTGTCGATTTTGCAAACGTTTAAAAAACCAAAAAAACATAAACTTTATCACAAAAAGCTTTGGAAAGTAAAAGTGCGTTAAGCAAAACAGTCGTGCAGGCGAAAACAATTGAACGTTTTCATCTTACAGTGTCCCACTCCTGTATTGCTGGGCAATGAGAAGTTTTCGTAATTTAACACATTTCAGAAGGTCCTCTTTCCCACTGAAATGGAAGACAGATCCTTCGACATTGTTTGTGTGGAATTAGTTCAAACGCCAGGGAAGTTTTTATTTCAACTTTAAGGGATTAAAATGTGCTATTTTCTGAATGATTTCTTTAGGGTAAGTGGCAAATTTGAGCACATCTGTGCAGACTGAACTAGATGCCGCTCTGAAACCTTTAACTTTAGCAGAATGTCGCTATACGGATGACTTGAGGTCTATCGTTTCAACAAGAATCCTCTCAAAAATTAAAAAAAAAAAATGCTCCCAACTGTTGACGATTTCGTTTGAAAACTCCAACTCCAACTTTATATTTTTTTTTCTACAAAACATCCACAGGGATTACCATAACAAATAAAAATATATTCTCGGCGATTGCCTGGTTAAAACAAAACACGAAGAAGCGCATTTTATACGAACGTGCTTATTACAAGTTGACCTTGTGGATTTTCCGTCTCTTATCCGACTCGCTTAAGCACATTTTCTGTCATTCGAATTTTACTACCTCAAACTTATTCATACAGCCGTACGTAGGGCCAAGTTTAAATCAATAAAATATATATCTAAATCCATTAAACCACCTCATCATAATTAATTTTTTACAGCCTACTATCAGTGGCTCCCAAGTGCCATTAACTGTGAACATTCATTCGACCGAATGATTGTGTATGGTTATGATATGCCCAGAGTACAAATAAATATGTTTCTCCCCGAAAAAAAAACCGGCTCTTTCCACTAAAGCTCTCTGGTCTAACTCCCCCTTCTATGGCGATAATAGCCCGCCACACTCGTGCCTCTTGCGAATTAATTTCCATTCGCATTCTCATTTGGACTTAACCACTAAATACGGATCGTTGGATTAATTACACGTCATTAGGTGAAATACGATCGTCGGAGATCGGGAGATCGCGCCACCGCCGATGTTCACCTGGCAAAGCGTGTAACTTGCACTGCTTCCTTTATAACATTAATTGCTGGCTATTTACACACAGCGATCCACCTGCTCCATCACCAGACAGGAAGACGACATCGTTCGTTCATAAAGAAAAATATTAAGACGTTCCACGACCACGAATCAGGTAGCGGTGAGGTTAATTGAAGGATATTGGCTGCACATCAATTGGCAGTTGCGCCATTTATTGTTCACGTTAATCCTTTTAATGGCTCAACTTCTGGACGGGGCAGCTAGCTCACGGACTGCGACTACGACTATGGAATGACATTAATTGTGAGAATTTATGGGCTCAATTTCAATGTTTATATCTATTCCCCCCTCTGGCATCGGGTTTGGTAATTAAATTGTCCAGACAACTAGCCTGCTGGCAATTAATCAGTTTGAATTTGTCATTAATAATCATAGAGTTTTGCAATGAAGGAGCAGTCCGCAGAGATGACACATTGGCGCCGTTTTCTTTCGAGTTAATTTGCGGTTTGCACGTAATCAAACTGGGGGAGATCTTAATCTGGCTTGCCGACTGGATGTCAACAGTTGTCGCGACAGATCGAGCATGTACTCATTTATTGGGTGATAGAACATTACGTACATGGTGTAGAATTGCAAAACGAAATGTGTTTCTTAAATAATATAGCCAGCCATCAAATTTGGAGCGGAATTTTGTAAAAACGAAAATGAAGCCACTCTTGCTTTTCAAAAACGAAACGAAAGACCACTTTCGCATTTCAAAAAATTAAACGAAGACCATCTTCGCTTTTTAAAAACGAAACAAAACGAATACCACTTTCGCATTTGAAAAAGCTAAACGAAGACCATCTTCGCTTTTTAATAACGAAACAAAACGAATACCACTTTCGCATTTGAAAAAACTAAACGAAGACCATCTTCGCTTTTTAAAAACGAAACAAAACGAATACCAATTTTGCATTTCAAAAAATTAAACAAAGACCATCTTTGCTTTTTAATAACGAAACGAAACGAATATCACTTTTGTATTTAAACAAAATTCAACGAAGACCATCTTCGCTTTTTGAAAACGAAACGAAAATGCCACTTTCGCATTTAAAAAAAATTAAACGAAGACCATCTTTGCTTTTTAATAACGAAACGAAACGAATACCACTTTTGTATTTAAACAAAATTCAACGAAGACCATCTTCGCTTTTTGAAAACGAAACGAAAATGCCACTTTCGCATTTAAAAAAAATTAAACGAAGACCATCTTTGCTTTTTAATAACGAAACGAAACGAATACCACTTTTGTATTTAAACAAAATTCAACGAAGACCATCTTCGCTTTTCAAAAACGAAACAAACACCACTATCGCTTTTCAAAAACGAAACGACATCATTCAAAAGCGAAAATTTGCTTCTTGTAGCTCCTTTTAAGGGTATCTGCACTAGTTGTAGCCTGAAACTCAAACCTAACCTAACGCTTTCCGATTTATTTTTTCTTTCCGCAATCGTTTCAAAAGCAAAAGCAAAAGCAGCGACACCTGAATGCAGGATTTCTGGGCCAAATGGTTTATCTCCTGGACCACTGAGCTGGAAGTCTCAGGTTTGATCCCTGCTTCTTTAGATTTTTTTTACAACGCCACCTATTGCGGACATCTGACAAACAAACGACAGTTTATAGAGAAAGAGCTTCTCAATGCAGACGTTCGGACAAAAAATGATAGGTTAGACAAAACGAAACATTTTGAGAAGCAATGCTTAGGGTTCTACACGGACGCCAACTTTTTATTTAATTTTTACGTCTCAATTTAGGGGTTTTTCTACCGCCGGAGAAAATTGTCCACAATGATTAAAATTTTAGATGTTTGACATTTAAACTCGCAGATTTGTTTGACAAATTGACCAGTTACAAATTTTTGGGTGCGCTGGAGCTGAGGAGCAAAATTCCACTCGGGTCGGCCCTGCATGTTGAATAGATTGGAGCGACTTGAACCTATTCACACGTTCTTTCTGCTGCGGTTTTGTGTCAAAAGAAGCTCATTGTTAGAAAGGTATTTCGCTAAATGTCAGCGGTGTCAAGAAACGATCATATTTCTCCTCAGCCAGTCACCTCAAAGAAACCAAAATTCGCTGCCTTTCCCTAGTGAACTTTTTTTTTTTTGTGGTAAAGCGCACTTCTTAGAAAAATATTCCATCCCAACTGTTCCACCTAATGACCGAAACTTATACGAGCACATATCACACTGGCACTCTGCTGCCAGAGTATGTAAACAAATCTCATTGCAGAAATCATGTCATCCACCATATACAAAGTCAAAGATCACAAATTATACCGCAAAGACGAATCATAAATTCTCCTTAAGTTGCACTCAAATATGCAACAGTAGCTGATAGTCGTCAGCCTTCACTACAGTTAACTTCTTGGCTGCGCACCAGCCAAGCTGCCACACTGGAAGCGAGTCAAAAGGTCTTTATACACGTATACGATCAAATCATTTTGTACACGATGTGGCGTTCAGTTGTTTCGCGATTTGCGATTGTCCTCTCCTCCTTTTTAACCGAATGACTTGTTTGCACACATTTCAAGCTGGAGACAGAGTGTAAGCAAATGACCTGACAATGCGGCGGCTCTAACCGTCAGGCAGAAATAATAATGGTCCATCTTTAGATAAGTAAACATTGCGGAGGATGGTATTACTTCGGATGTGAAATAGTTGCGGATTTTGTGCGAAGTATGTCGCTGTTGGTGGGCATTTTAATTTGACGCCTTCAGTGGATTGGTTTCGAAAGAAGTTATCGGAGACTGATCTTAAGCTAAGAGATGAGTTCAAATTCTTTGTGATAAGTCACACTTACAACATTTATAAAAAATAGGCCGCGTTCCATTAGCTGCTAGATGTCTAGCGGGAAGTGTGCTGGATAAAGGAACGTACTACCCCCAGTGGATCAGAATGCACTCTTCACTAAAAGGAATCACTACTAAAAATCAGAAATATGTCATTTATCCTTTACTTTAATTTGTTTAGAAGTTCATGAAATTTTTAACAAGTGATTCCATCTTTAGACTTCTTTACACTCTTCCCAATTTTGCTACCTTAAATGAATTGCACCGACAACCCATTTCCCTTGTCAATCCACTGGTGAATGGAGGAATTTGCGTTCCAAAGATGTTTGCGTTCCACAGAAATTCCCTAGCGCTCTAGCACAAATGGTTAACTGAACGCGCCCATTGCGTCGAATTCTTCTCCCCAATCAGTTTTCACATATCCTACTGCAACTTCATTCGATCATATTTATGTCTGAATTACTGTTCATGCAGAAACTACTTTACTTATTCAAAAGTGAGAGTGATCCTCCAGCAATATCAGGCCGCGTCTCTTTTCACTGCTCATCGCTATCGGTGCATTTGTCTGAATTCATTGGAAGTGCACCCAAACGTCAGTGGCGCGACTCGATCCTTGCATGCACACGGAACATCACTCCAAAAACAAAACCAAAAATAAAAAGAAACAGACCAGAGTGAGACGCTTGCTAAATTATAGACATGCGCACATAACTGTGAGAAGCAACTCAGAGTTTATCGCCACAATTATTCAGCATAATTTATGGTTATTTTATGTGAAATTCCCTTGTGCTCCGTCGAGATATGAGTAAATTCCGGCTACCGAGCTCAGCGTACATGTCAGATGTCAGATGATATGTGATCTAAACAAATCTGTGCACGAGTTTCTGTTTTTGGTGCGACTGGCTGCATTGGATGATTTCTCGCCCAAAATTGGTAGGATTTCTGTGTAGCTCTCACGACTTTTGCGAGTGGCTGCGCTTCTCATCCCACCCGCTGCGATTTGTGTGCTGGTATACTCAGTGACCACTAACGGATGCATGATTGTTGGCCATAATCGCTTTAAATTATGCACTTAGAGTCATGCCGAGTTCAGAATCGAATATCAATAAATATTTCCCCAAGTTCCTATGACTTAATTTGGCAGGAGGGAATTGTGTGCGAATCGGTGAATCTTGATTTTTCTCTGTTTCGAATTGAATGCTTGTAATTATGATATTTTATAGTTTGAACTTTTAAGGAAGGCCGCTGGGGGTGGTGGTGGCGATTTCATGTTGTGTATAGATGGAGTTGGGCATTGTGAATTGATCTCATCCTTTGGACTAGAACAAAGTCCTCATTTGTTGGACGAATGTTTGCAAGAATTGCAATTATTTCTAGGGCTGTTTTGTAGTCAAGAACAATAATTCATTTTTAAGGAAGAGAAGGAGAAGAAAACACAAAAAATCGACAGAAGTTTGGCAAGCAACAGCGAAAATGCATCAGTCATCCTCTCTGTTGCGTTCAATAATACTATTGGTTGCCTAGTGCTCATCGTTCAGCCTTTTGATGACAGATGACAGTCGACTGAGAATCTAAGTTCAAGTTCACTTTCTGACAGTGGAAAAAAGTCTCATACAAAAGGAATACTCGTATAAACGGAGAACTGACTGTCCGATTGTGAATTCAACGCAATCACAATCACTTAAAGGAATCCGATGATGAATTGGTAAACAGTTCCAGCCGAAGAGTTCTCTCAAACAAAACATTAAATTTATTTCATAGTTTGGTTGAAATTTAACAAACTCACAATAGCGAGAATCCCCATATAAAATGTTCTATTGTGACCTAAAATATATATGAGTGGGGTTGAATAAAATTAGTACCTAAGGTCCGGTTTCTTTGGAGGCTTTCCAGTCAGTATTTTTTTACCTTTAATTTAAAAAGTTCACAATAGCGAATTTCTTATAGCAATTTAAAAATTGCGAGCTTCCGTAAACTGAAAGGATTTTGTCATCGGAATGGAGAATGACAACTGCAGTGGATCTGTGGTTTAATTTTGAAGCCTTTCCAGTAATTTTTTACCTGTTGACAGCTACTCATACCGATAAAGTTAAACAAAACAATTAATAGTCCTCCGACTCGAAGTCCCCACTAGTCCTATAATGACTGACAAATACAGTGGACAAGAAATCCACTTAAACGCAAATTGACAGATATCGACAGCACTAACTGCCGAGGTCTACTGGTTACTTAAAAGTTGCGATTGCGATTTGAATTTCATTCCAAACGCGCCATATTAGACCTTGACTAACGGCAGTCGCGCTCATGCAAGTGTTGCAAAGACCATTTAAGAAAAACAAAAACAGAAAACAACATATTTGTCTGTTTCCCAGGCCGGGAAACAAACATGAAGTTTGTCTCTCTATTATTGAATTTTGTTACCTGCAACAAATATCAAAACACTTGCTTGACTAAATGGAAATTTGTTTTTCTTTGTGAATAAATTTAAAACGAACGGAGCAGATAAAAAGAATTATCGCTATTAATATGCACATTTGCGCATGCGCGGCTATGCAGTACCAAAAGGAGTGGCAGAAGTTTTATTACAGCTACGAGAGAAGTCGTAAAAGTTTACAATGATTTGTCTCAAGTGATAAATGGGCGATTAGTTCGCACCAATAATGGCGTTTAGTTGAATATTGTGTTGCTGTTTTTTATTTCTTTTGCGAAACACCCGCAGATATTTGTCAATGTCAATGCTCTGAGCTGAAAACGTGATGGTAGTTTTTTTTTTAAAGTGTGATTTGCGGTGTCAAATGCATTTGAAGAATTGTTGCACTTTGAAAGCTACTGTCAGATGTATGACCCCAAGAAACTGAGGTCAATGTCACGCGAGTTGTTTTCTTCGTGCTTCTAAATGGACGGGTGACATAAGTGTTAAGAAAAGCAATGGAACTGTCCACACGAGTGCTTGCTACCAAAAAGGCTAAGCACTCATGGTATACAGGCAAAAGGAAGCGTTCAAAAAGCAGCTCGCAGGCTACCAACGGTTTAAGTGAAATTTATCATCGTGGAAATGTCATTCGAGCGTGGAAAGTCAGAGTGGCGACGTTCAAAATCAAATCACTAGTTTTCTAAGTCTGACAGCTGACTGATTGTATAATTTTATTTTATATTTGGCTAGAGCGAACATTTTGTTTAATTGACATATACGGAATAGAAGCCGATAAATCGAGTTAAGACTATGTTGACATTTCAATTATGTGCCTAACGCAGTAAAAGTGACGTTTACGAACAATCTAGTTTTTGCCTCAACTGAAATCAATTCCAGTCAAATCTAGTCGGCTAGACTTTCATAAGTGCGCAATTTTCCAACTCATCGCTAATGGCTGCGTTCTATTTACAATAAAATGACTAGAGACCCGTCAACATTATATTAAACTTTGCCCAAAAATAGTTACTGTTCCGTCAATATTTTTTTTACAAAGAGTTCAAATGAATTGGACGGATCGCTAGTAATTCTATTACCTGACAATTAAATGACTAGAGACAGGTCAGAACCATATCAAACTCAGCACAAAAATAGACGTCAATATTTTTTAGAAAGAGTTTAGAATTTGACAAGTCGCTAGTGATCTATCAACGTTCGTATTTACTTTGAAACTTCTTAAATTACCAATGGAAAGTGTAGAAACAGGTACAGCATTCCGTACAAGTTAGTTAGCTCGCAGACGTCAGTCAGCGGACAACAATTTTATGTTACCTCTTTATTTTCGATTGATAATTTGTACGTTACGATTAAATACTGCGGTAGGTGTCATAAAATTGTAAAAAATTATTTTGTTCTCAGTTTGAACCAAAAAATACGTAGGAGAGATTTAGAAAAAAAAAGTAAGAGTTCAATTTTGACATTTCTAACGATAAACAGACATTTACTCCCTCTTTCGGCTACTTTTACTTTAAAGTTACCACTTCACAGAATTAAAAGACTGAAAGCAGTCTAAGAAAGGAACCTAAGACCCTGATGAAGCCAGTTCGGAAAATGTAGTAGGTAATTTGAAGTTCTGTTTGTACAGAATGACGGTAAATTTTGTAATAGGTCCGTCTGAGACTGTTTTTAGAATCGGTCGCTAATTAAGAGATTTTTCTAAAGATTTAGCTAAATCTAGTACTTTTTGTTACATCCCGCCAGTGGAAACGTGGCATTAAGGAGAGTTGACATTATTATTTTGAGCTGCCTAAGAATTCCCAACTACTATTAAAAGCATTCGGTACAAATCCAAACAAATCAACTTTCTCAAATTAAATTTCACATCAAATCTACTACATTTTAAACTAAAAATCACATTTAACTAACCCTTCGATTAATTGGATCATTGGAAGTTGCAAAATGTACCCCAAACTTATTGCGCCGTACTAATAACCAATTTTAGTTTCGACTTTAAATTTACGGCAGCCTCACAATTGCGAAATTTGTATGCAAAATCTAGCCACTGTGAACTACTTAAATTTAGAGTCGAAACTAAAAATGTTTATTGGCAAGGCCCATTGAAAAGTCAAGTCTGACTGTTACCAACAAATAAAGAAACAAATTTACGAAAAACAAATTTGACAGCTCTGTCTAGTACAATAAATAAACTACTTTAGTAAAAATTGAACTTGACTTACCATCTCATCCAGACTCTTCAAATCATTGGTGACAATTTGCGGTTGCGGACCATAGACCAGTGTTGGGCCTTCGTCGTCCTCCTCTTCCTCAGAATCCGAGTCGAACATTTCAGTTTCTGTCGCCATGTTGTTTGTATCACATTGTGTAGTTTCGGTTTGTGTACCACAGCCAATGCCCAAAGCCTTGTTGTCGGCGGCAATTTCCCGATCGATTTGTCGTTCCATTTGAACCAACATTGGTGCGAGCATTCCTATTGCACAAAAAGGGGAGGTTAAAACAAAATTCTGCAATGGGCTATGGGACAACTCACCAAATTTTGCTCCACGTCGAGCTACTTCTAAAAGGCAGAGTATCACATGTTTTTCGTTTTTCCTCATAATTAGGTCGTCAGTTTCGAACAATAGGCACTCGAATATTTTAAGGCTTTTTCTGGAAAAAAGGAAATAAATAAATTATTATTCGTATAAACAGTGGACTCTGCTTGCGGAATGGGATGGTTCTTGGCCCCGGAACACAACCTCATAAAAAGATTATGAATCATTACAATAATATTTTTTTAACGAATCCTGACATAGAGGGCGCTTTCTGTGTTTATCTGTCATGTAGAACACATCCAATTTTACTCAAATTTGACGTTTTTTTGTAATCATTACAGCGGTTTTCGAGAAAACCAAACCTTTGGGTCAGCCCACAAGTCACATAAACAAAGTTTTAAGCCTGTCGATCAGCCTGCGGAGGTTCTAACAATATGAAAATAGGTACGAACTGTGAGCAAAATTTTGTATGAAAATAAAATCTTCCTCTTACTAGCAAAGATTTAAAAAAAAATATCCGACTCGTTTGGGTCAACGTTTCTAGTTTCTACGCGAATGTGCACAACTACGACTAAACAAACAATTCGTAATTTTTCCACTTGACAGCCACCTGTGAAACTAACCTACACAAAAGGTCGGAAATGCCTAACAGGCGACCTTCATTATCAAAAGGGCTGAGGCAACAATTAATCATCTCAAATCTAAATGACCGGTCGCTCTTATTCGGTATGCAAATTTCTCCGGGCTAAAAATCGCGTAGTATATAATTTACAAGATAAAGCTATGTCATCGTTAGGGAGATAACAATCACTTTTTGGAACACACACGAAACGCCCAAATTAATTGATGCAAATAAGGAAAGGTGTGTGATTAATTTGTGATGATTATTCCCCATGATTGGTGTTAAATTTACGGCGGCCTGCAACAAGGTATTAGATTCAATAAAGTTTTCCTTTTGTTAATTGCAGGCCATAGGAATTATGATTATTTGAATTAATTTATTCATACTGAATACTAATGAGAAATGTTGCCATTTTACCCGAGATAAATTGTATTTTTATTGCTGCAGCAGACAGTGACACCTTCTTGGAAATGGGAGTGCCGCCTCCTATTATCTGGCTATCTAAATTAAGTCCAATAATACAAAATATATTGACACAACAGCAATGTTACGAATAAAATGAGTATCACACTTAAATAGCCGTCGAAGCGCTCATTATTCAAACGGCAAATGCAAGGCGCCCCCTTGCTACAATTGTCAGGAATAATTGAAACACAAGTGGCGCATCTCAAGCTAATTTATACGCCACATAGCGCATTCCGGACGTTATATATAATCCGCGTGTACAGCAGCCTATGCTAATTGCGAATGCAAATGCACTTGTCACACAGTTGCAATCTTATTGCCGTCTTCGCTTTTCTTGGCGAAGACGGGAAATTAGCATGCATGCTCGTGCGCTCTACCCAGTTGCATAAAATGTTTACTAATTGAAGATAATTCTTGTGGTACGTCCCTAAATTGACCCAAAACCGACATCCATGTCAGTCTCTTGTGACCTGCAACTGTAGCCAATCAAGCAAATCATTGTGTCCCATTTCGGTGACACGGAATTATCTCAGGTCTAATAAAAACATCAAAATGAAGGAGAGAGACTCACCTGCACCACGTAATGAAGTTGGACACATTATCTCGAGCGAAGAACGTGCCACTCTTTGCTGCTGGCAGATAGTGCACATTGCCCATAGCCAGAATTGGACCAGCCAATCCGGAAGTCATAGAGCGTGTCATCGATTTGTTGCGTGCTTGTCGTCTGGCCAGGTAGTCCTCGGCGAATTGGCGGACATTGATGGCGTGCTGGAAAGGGACAGAGAATTTTATTATTTGAATGTTTTGCAGAATGCATTTTGGAATTATATGTGAGGGGCAATGAGTTTGGAAACAAGCAAGTGCATTGACATTTGATTGAAGCATTTTGAGTAAGGTGGCGATACCTAGCGGGAAAGTCTGAGACTCAACTCTTCTGCGATTTCTTCTAAATAAAAACAAATAGCTGATAGAAAAGGATTCCCTGTTGTTAAGAAAAATAATGACGAGACAGTTTTGGTCTACCGAACCTTTCGGGACCTAACAGCGGACCTTATAGACGGTCGTGGATATATCTTAAATAGTTGTAACTTAGTTCCAGTTGTGCCTTTTAATGCCACAATCGCAAAATGTTCGAACAATTTTTGTCAGCAAATACATAAATATAAATAAATATAAAAAACGAGAGGATATTATTGTTATTTTTACCCGATGAACTTTGAATTTGACATAAAATCTGTTGAAGGTGTCAAAAAATGCCAAATCTGTCTTGTATGAAAAACCAAATAATAAGCATTTTAATTTAACGATTAGCAAATACATAAACCTGGCAACTGCCATATCGACTTCTTTACCGACTCCAGAGTTTTACTGTCAATTTTTCTAGAGAATCGTTAAAACAAAACATAATTGTCGATCATAGGAATAAAAGACCGAGTTGGTTGCTAAAATATATCCAAAGGTAGAAGAAATGTACGAATAAAATAGTAAACAAAAGAAACGAGCAATAATCACATTTTTAGATTAACTTCCTTACCGACATACGTATACAAATAGCTTCTCAAATTGGTAGATAAGTCGAAAGATTCACATGTAAAACAAGAAGTGACGATGGTTCGAATACTGGAAACCGACTCTCCGATATTTGAAGGCGCGTAGACTAGTGACGGGACTCGATGCACTCGAGGAATTTAATTTAAACTAAGATTCTGTTTGCTGTAATGATTTCATGTTCATATAAGTCACAGAAAGATGAGAAACTGATTTATAGACGCCAACCGTTTTTTTCCGCCACAAACAACACGATTTTATGAGTTCGTGTTGACCCGTTGAACAATTAAATTACTGCTATTTGACTTAAACCTTACTACACAAATGCAAACAAATAGTAGGACGCGGTCATCGGTCAAAAATATCAAAGTTGTTACAAAAAAGGGGCGAACAACAACATTCGACTTTTTGTGGGCGTTTTTTTCTACCAAAAATTTGTTTAGGCTAAAAAAGCAAAATACTATAAAAGAATTTAGGTTCGTTCGCGTACGCGGTTTGAATCGAACGCAATCGATATAAATCGATCGCAATCGCACGAAGTCTATACTCATCAAAAATGTCAGTAAAAGAGAAAATTAGCAAAATAACGAGTAACGAGCAGTTCCTCTCTTGGCTCGAAACAGCTCAGAGAATTTCAACCGGCAAGTAATGATAAAAATGTCAAATGCGCAAAATTGACAGGAAACGAAGTCAAAAACCGTTTTACAAATCAATTGTACACAAAAATAAAATATCTGAAAATAAAGAAAATTGCGAATGTTCGAGAACGTTTTATGTTTCAAAAAATTTATTCGTGGTATGGATTAGATTTCAAAGATGTAAGTGGATCCAAGTAGCTCGAATAAAGTATCCACGTACTTTGGAGTATATTTTCAGCTTTCTGAGAGAGTTTCGCTCAATTTTTCAAGTTTGACAGATTTTTGGTGCTTGGCTCGTGAAAGTACGCGAATGGACCTTTTGTAACGTCAAAGTAGTCACGGTTCTACTCGATGCAAAAAATAACTTGAGCGGGATAAAATCCCATCACTGCTGTTGACTCGGTAGTCATTGAGCAAACAATGTTTTCAAACCAGTTGTCATCTACCGATAAGTCATCGCCCCTTACTTGAGGACGAAGCGCAATTTCTGCAGTTGAAGCTGTTCAAATAAACGAAAGATAGACTCGCTTTTTTTACTCGTTACTTTTTCGTAATCCTACTGTCGCGAAATCCTATTTCGTTGGTAAATTTCATCCAACTATACCCTTCAAATGGAACACAGCCTAATTATCGCACAACAGGGGGCGCTCGCTCATTTCAGTCGTCATCCAACTTCCCACCTCATTTCCATTTCAACATTCCATCAAATTATCGGATTGTCGCGAAATTCCAATCCCTCTGCCAAGTTTATAAATACATCTTATTCTGATTTTCATCCGCCGACTCATAACAAACGCCATCTAGATATATCAAACGGCAGCGGGCGTCGCTGTAACATTTTTCGCGCGCCACAATTCCACAAAAAAACACCACACACTATTTGGGTTACCTCTTCTGTTCGTCACCATCACGTCCAAAAAACCAAATTGATGGAGCGTTCAGTGAATTTCGTATATAGGCTCCCCCATGTAAAACTAAAAACTGTGCTAATAGAGCGCCGCGACACGGGGCGGAATTATGAATCGAAAATGCACTTTTTGGCGCCACAACTATTCCCCACGGCAGTGTCTACGAGATGAAAATAACGGCCCAGTACTGTCACAATGTTCACGTTGACATTTAATCTGCCAGATTGCGAGGGGTTTCCTTTTAGTTTCCACCGTGCATTTTAATTGCTCAGGCAAACAAAGAGTTATGTTAATGAAAATCGTGACTCAGTTATGAGAGAGTGACATAGCGTGCATATATGTCAAAAAAAAAATTGTTCAACATTTTATGTCATAATCTTCAATTAAACCACAATCACCCACAAAATGTGCACGCCAATTCTTCACCATACAAGGACACGCTTTCGCATTCACTTCCATTCTGGGTGAGCAATGATTTGTGCAATGTCTCTCTCTCTCGCTCTCGATACATAAGAGGCAATTACCTACACTCCATTAAGACGGTGCCGTGTGTGATCAGTGACTCGGTTAATATGGATCAAGTTGAATAAAATAAAACTACAAAATGTCAATTAATGTCAATTGCGATTGAGTTGAGTAGGTATTTGCGCGCAGTTTTTGGTTCGCGTATATTATATGACAGGTGTGCTTACGGTCAAACAAATGAATTATTTATAAGCGATGGTATGTTCTGTCGGTAATTCTTCGCTTTGACAGCTGATATAGTGACAGTGTAATAAATTTTGGTACTTTGACAGTCAATCAACGACCTGTTTCCAAATGATATCCAAATTGCTTGGGTTACGTTATATACAATAGACAGCGCTTGTGACACCTTATTACAGAGTTCCTTATGTGTCAGTAATTTCAAAGAGAGGAACAATCAAATCACTTGAAGTTTGTATTCTGAACATACCCACGCACGGGGCGGCCCATAAATGCAATTTCTGTTGTTGTTCACAAAATAAAGCCATAAAAACGGTTTATTGCCTGATTCGCAGTCAATTATGAAAGCAGAAAATCGATGCTTGAGCACAGCCCACGATCGTGGTCGTAAACAATGTGACATTGTCCTCAGTAGTTGACAGTTTATGATATGGCACCCAAAAATGGCGCGCGCACTGTATGAGTTGTTGTTGATTTTTCGCAACTGACATGTTTTGACAGTGGATTGTCAAATTATGCAAATCTACGATTACACAACTGTTTGACAGGGGTAAATATGGCTACGAGCATATGTCAAAGTTTACCCGCGTCTTGCGTTTATTTTTCTATGACTTTTGTTGTGACTGATGAATATGCAGACTCGAGACGTGTCAACAAACAAGACAAATTGAATCTTAGACGCCTTGTTTCAGCTAAACGACTCAGCAAGTTAAAAAAAATAATCAAAATGCCATAAAATGCTTCACCACAAGATGGCGGAGCGTGCGCATTCATTATTTAATGGTCATCAAAATAGAATTCTATCCAAAGAATGTCTGCCTTCAAAAATAGACTGGATTGCCGAATTGATTCATCGTCTGTCAACAGCTTTGTAAGGTGGTTGTCAAGTGAGAATGGGCGTAGTGTTGATGAGAGACGTCAATGTTTATTGTGACAAGTTACAATTAATCCAAAGGTCACTCTTATCGGATTACGGAAAAACTGCGTCATGCCATCTTAACGTTTTACAGCAAACGTTCGCTCAGTCTTTGCATTTGCATAATAATTAAAAATGACTGTCACTTCTCGGGGGTAACTAAACACCCATTCAAATCATTATCTTGGTCATAAAGCATACAGCGAGACCGCCCAACAATTAAATGATTTGACGTCGGTGCCGTATAATATAATATCTGGTGGAACTGGAATGAAAAAACGCAAATCTCTTTAGCCACTGGCACAAATTTACATAAGACAATCGATTCGCGATGTGGTGTGGAAATTCAGAACGACTCTGTCAAATTGAAACGTCATCGCAGCGGTATTTCTATCCAGCCGCACATTATACTACACATGGTCATGCGTTTTTGTTTTTGTGATCCATTGTCTTGTGCGCGCAGCGCATGAAGAACCAATAAAATAGTACAAAAATATATAGATATAGGTAGTTGCATTGATTTATTAAGTGTGGAAGATGTACGAGTATGTGTGGTGTGTGCGAATGACACGAAAGGCGTGTCGGCAAATTTGCGACATTTATTTTTGGGTTTTACCTCGGTAGAGAAGGAATTCGAGTGGATGATTGAATGCGAAATATCCCGAGGAAGCAGGAGGAACACTTGGGACATGACAGGATTGTTGCTTTTTTTAGACTAGGTTGAAAGGAAGTCTATATATTTGACTTATCCCTTATCGTTTGGCAAGAGGGCACTGTGCCTCAGTATCGATAAAAAAGAAACAAGCAACTTGGGCAAATTTTGGCCTGATTTAATAAAGTAATAAAGCAAAGTAGAATTTTCAATACCCAATTTCAACAATTACGCTCTGTTTGACACTTCTGATAATTACACACGTATTTCTCCCAAATTGACGAATGGAGGCTAACCCCTGGCGGTAAATTTTCGCATCGGTAGGTTGCAATATATTTTGACAGCTGGTATGTATTTCTATGAAAAATCAAGCAGTTATTGTGAGTAATTGTGTATTTAATTAAAAATATACATTTATAAGAAAAGAACTCATTTTACAGCAGAAAAATAATATCTTAAAAGTGAGTGCGATAAGTGTTGATATAAAAGTGAATACTAAGTTGTTATTTTTGTAGAAAATGCTGGAAACAATCGGAGCTCAGCATTGTGGCATTCCTCAATGCAATTCATATCGTAAAGAGGGAATTACATTGTACCATCTTCCAAAAGAAGTTCGGAACTCTAAAGATCTTTTGATTAAATGGGTTATTGTTCTTAAGATGGGGAAAGAATTTCCCAAATGTGTTTCCATTTGCAGTCTTCACTTTAGAGATAGAGACATTTTGTGACCGAATAAACGGGATGGTTTTCAGTATAGAACCAAACTTGTAAAAGGAGCCTTTCCCAGCCTAAGCCTAGTGCTTTTATTTAATGACATACTTTTCATTTATCCTTTACATCTACTCAAGAATATATGACACATCAACCCACAAGTTTGACGGAGAGTCCTGATACCCAAGAACCATCCAACAACTGTACTGAGAGTGTTCATAGCATAGGGGTGCAGGCATGCTTAAGCCCGTTCACTAGCTTCACTGCAGTAAGGGCTACTGACTAAAATTTAATAGTTCCACTGAAATAGTCAATTATTTCACAGAGCGATATTGTGACAACCTAAAAACTTCTAAACTGGCTGGATCCCCATCATCACAGCAAGCAAATCTGAAAAATAATAATTACCACGCTTGTCACAAGATAAAAAAATTATTATTTGTTTACATTAAATTCAACACTACTTTGAATCGACTGTTGTGCTAGTTTTACAAGATGAATTGCCTCAGACTATACAAATTTCGGACAAGTAGTACTTAGACTTGCAAATCAATTAGTTGGTTAACTTTTTAATAGATAAACAATTAATTTTCTCCTTATCCAAGTCCTTTGCAAAACAAACAGACGTCAAAATTCTATAGGTCTCTACATATTCCTTTTTTATCCACCAGATGTCGCAGGAAAACTTTTCTACTCGTCAATAGAAGAGACATGGGAGCAGCAGAACTTTGAGCCCTAGGGAAAATTTATAGCTCGTGTTGACAGATTGGTTCATGCCATTGCTAGTAAACTGATATCAGCGCCACTTACTTTAAGCGAGCGGCTACTAGGAGAATGTCATTCAAAATAAAAAGTCGACACACACAACAAATGTAACACAAGTTTCCCTCTAAACTGTCTTATTGAGCCTACTAAAGCAAATGTCAACCAATTTCGCTGAAATGTCACGAGAATCAACTAGAAAGAAGAACGAGTGATTTATGCATCCGTCTACACAAAACCGACGGTTTTTCTACTGCCTACGTGAAGGACATGAATGTATGGACACCCAGTGTCCATAAACACGAAATACAAATATTAACTTTATTAAAGAGAGTTTGTCAAACACCATTCGAAGTTCTAGTCAGAATAATCTAGAAAAACGCCGTCGTTGGTTTCAGTTTTCAAAATCCTTCCAGCGCAGCGTAGAGTGCGACATCTGTGCGTCGCTAGAAGTTGTCAAACTATTTTGCTGAAGTCGCCACAAATGGAACGAAAATTATAATTGACTTGTGCGTATTGTGTTTGCCACTTAAAATCAACTTCTTCATGAAAGCGAAATGGTTCTTACATATACCATGATCATTTTTGACAACAACTCCACCTTCTCTCACAAATCATTCAGAAAAACGCACAGCTATATGATTTATGAACTCAATGTCCTTTGCACCAGCTTACAACGCCCAAACTTTCGTCGGGTCTTCGTCTTTGGCCAACAACACCAGTTTATCTGCGATTATAAAACAGTTTACCCAATTCGCCTGCAGTCTATATAGATGAGATTGCATTAATTTACTGTGCAAAAGCGATTGCCCACCACAAGAGTTCGTAAAAACAGTTTATGGCAAAACACTCAGCCTTACGACAGCCCGCGCCTTAAGTGATTACGTTTGAAGCTGAAGGAAATTGAAGAGTTGTTGTCGATTTGCTAATGTGAAATGTGAATTCCAACCGATAATGATGATCCTCACAGACGACTGTCTCTCACTATGCCCAGTCGTGTCATGTCTTTTTTAAATTAATTACTATAAAAATGTCTAGTTTACGATATGACAGTTGAGTGCAAACAAAAACCAACTGAATGACTCCATTTCTCACATAAACTAATTGGCAGTTTGCATTCGGGCGATCAATTATGTTATTCAACAGTTACACTTAAAAGTTGCCTACAAGGAATTCCTGATTTTAAGTATAATTATGGTATGGAATGAAAAATCGTTTGTCCTCCATCGGAGACCATCTCGAGAGATGTTTCAAAGCGATTAACAAACTCTGCTCAGGTTATAATTATAGGCTTACAATGTTTACTGCCATTTCGTAAACTTTGTGCAAATTAGCAGCAATTTGTGGTACGCCCGTGTCGTTTATGTAAGTGTCTTAGGAAATTCGGAGATCGCGTGTGGTCTGCGGACAGCACATGGAATCGAATCGAATTCGCATGAATGTATTTATTGTTTGAAATTTGAACGTGCTAACACTTGGGATAATTGCTTTTAATTTCCATAGAGCTGGTGCCTGCTTGTGGATCTATACACAGTTTGGCAGTAATCGACCGCAGACAATGAGGAACAGACTCACACTTGAAATGTGTGAGAAAATTGTTATTAATAGAGTTGAAACTGGAGAAGGTCTACGAGAGGTTGAGAAACAAAAGGTAGACATTAGATGTATGACCTGCGGAAATAAATGGCATTACCGGTATTTATATTATGGTACTGGATTTTGACAGGTTTATTGAATCTTTGCGGAGATCTAAATTAATTGCGAGCGGGTTTAAAACTGATTATTAATTGTTTTGCTTGTAAAATCCACAAAATTTAGTGGCGGATTGTTCGTTCACGGATGCAGTAATTCGACCCTTGTATATGACCAACGTTTCCTGTCTTAACCTTTGGAAATTGCATCTTGAAGAGCAGAATTTTGTCTAACCAGAGTCTGCTGATGATAAGTTAAGGACGACTTAGCAGATAGAAGAAGATTTTGGTGCTCAGGATATGAAATGGACAAAATAATCCTTCATCCAAATCGATTTTCCTAAATTTGACCACGATAGCGGACAATGAATGGAACTGTCAGAGAACAGAAGCGAGTTCCACCAGTTTGTCAATGGAGCTGAAAACGTTCCATGGCAGACTAAAATTAACAGACAAATACCAAGTTTCAGCTCTTACAAAAGGTTTCGGAAGTGATAACGAAAAAAAATCAACAAGCTGTCAAATTGGCTGTCACTGGGAAAAGTTTACCGTGTTTAATAAGCAAACGTCTTAAAAGAACCTTTTATATGGTATCTAGCTTTTGACTCATTTGTCAAGCAGTTGGGACTGTGTTTCGTAGATTAGACGGCTTTGGAAGTAATAACGAACTAAAATCAACAAAAACCAATTGTCAGCTGTCAAATTGGTTGTCACTTTGGAGAGTTTTTCGTATTTAATAAGCAAATGCATAAAAATAACCTCTTCTATGGTTTCTAGCTATTGACTCATTTGTCAAGCAGTTGGGACTGTGTTTCGTAGATTAGACGGCTTGGGAAGTAATAACGAACTAAAATCAACAAAACCAGCTGTCAAATTGGTTGTCACTTTGGAGAGTTTTTCGTATTTAATAAGCAAATGCATAAAAATAACCTCTTCTATGGTTTCTAGCTTTTGACTCATTTGTCAAGCAGTTGGGACTGTGTTTCGTAGATTAGACGGCTTTGGAAGTAATAACGAACTAAAATCAACAAAAACCAATTGTCAGCTGTCAAATTGGTTGTCACTTTGGAGAGTTTTTCGTCTTAAAAGAACCTTTTATATGGTATCTAGCTATTGACTCATTTGTCAAGCAGTTGAGACTGTGTTTCGTAGATTAGACGGCTTTGGAAGTAATAACGAACTAAAATCAACAAAAACCAATTGTCAGCTGTCAAATTGGTTGGCACTTTGGAGAGTTTTTCGTCTTAAAAGAACCTTTAATATGGTATCTAGCTATTGACTCATTTGTCAAGCAGTTGAGACTGTGTTTCGTAGATTAGACGGCTTTGGAAGTAATAACGAACTAAAATCAACAAAAACCAATTGTCAGCTGTCAAATTGGTTGTCACTTTGGAGAGTTTTTCATCTTAAAAGAACCTTTAATATGGTATCTAGCTATTGACTCATTTGTCAAGCAGTTGAGACTGTGTTTCGTAGATTAGACGGCTTTGGAAGTAATAACGAACTAAAATCAACAAAAACCAATTGACAGCTGTCAAATTGGTTGTCAGTGGGGAAAGTTTTCCGAATTTAATAAGCAAACGCATAAAAATAACCTTTTATAATGGTTTCTAACTTTTGACGTTTGTCAATATTCAGGAAAGAGCTATTAAAAATGACAGCAGGGTTTAACATTTTTTCGAATACAATGTGAATCTAAAAAAAGCCTTCTTCTACCCAGTGGTGCCAGGCTGTGAAGACTGTTTTCCCCTTTTTTTATCAGCAAAGGCAATCCTTTTCCCCTGAATTCGAAAAAAGTTCCCCTTTTTTCCCCCTAAGTGAAATTTGCCTTTTTATATGAAATTTGAATTTTAAATGATTTTCTTTTCTAGTGAATGCATTCAGATATACAAAAATTCTTACGTAGACTTTCGATGGGTTGTTTTCTTTCATATTTAGTGTGAATATTTTATTCTAAGTAAACTTTGAAATTTATTTATAATGGAAATGCGTTTACATTTTACTTTTAAGCAACTTAAGTTTCAAAGAGATTTTTGACTTTTCCCCTTTTTCTTTATTTATTGTTTTTTAACTGTTTGTTATAGAAATTTGTAAAAATATATATATTTTATTTAGTTCAGTGTATTTCAAAGAAGTTGTAGAGCAAGAAAAGAAACAAAAACCGCTTTCAGGATTCGTAGTTAAAATCGTGGAATACACTTGAAACATGGTAGTATCCCGCAGCTGTTTTAAAAATAGATTTCCTTTATTATTTGTTCAAAAACAAAATGGTGGAGAAAATTTAATAACTTGCGAGAAACTTTCTAAGGACTGAAATCGATCAAACAATTTATTTCTGAGATGGAACAGCAAAGTAAAGTGAAACGTTTCAGTGGAACGATTTGTTAAATTTTTGAGAGTTGGCAGAGGAGTTGAACTATTTTTCGTTTTATTAATGGCTTAAACTGGAACCTTGGACGCGAGATCGATTTTAACCATCGAAACTTCCACATAAAGGTGAGTTTAAGCACGACTAACCAACACGGATCAGTAATGTTTTTAATTGACGCCAACCCCCAGAGCTACAATCGAAAACAATCGTTCTGCATTTTTGTCGCAACCAAATAAAATTAACCACCAATCAAATTTGGACGGGACGGTACAGAGAAATGAGTGATAGCTTTAAAAATCTCTTTGGCCTAAAAACAATGGACATGTTCGGATTTCCAGTTCAGTAAGTCTGACAGCTGGCTGACTTGATGTATTTCAGTTTTTATTGGCCTAGATTGGTGAATAGTTTCTTTCAGTTGACGTTTATGGAGGGGTAGCCTGCCTGCATACTTAGTTGACATTTCCAAGTGTCAAAATTCAAGGAAAACCGCGTGTATACAAAAAGAATCTGTTCCCGACAAATCTAGTTGACGTTTTACATGAACTAGGTACCCGAACGTCACCTATTACAAGGCATTTTATAAACATTTTTTTTTTTAATTTATGAATATAATGAAAAGTTGAATGAAGTATAGTAAAACCAACCTCCTTTTTCAAGTCCCTTCGAACGTCTGGAGCATTCAACGAAAGCCCGTGCCAAATTCAAAGTTCCTCCTGTCAAAAGGTCTCCGATAATTCGAATTCGATTTTTTCATCTCAATTTTATAAAAGAAGATGTATGCTTTTAAAGAATTTCACTTACTAATAAACATTAAGCGGGAAACAGATAAATATAGGAAGAACTTCCGTTTTTAACAGATTAAAAACATCCGCAGCCAAGGATGGAAAAACTGTCAGCAGCACCAAAGACTTATGGTAGCACGCTGCAAAATTTCATAGTTTGGAAGATGGAAGTTTGAAAAAAAGTGAGCTTGGCAGCATTTGTCAAGCAATACTGAATTAAGGTCTCACGCCAATTTCAATGTACCATAAGCCATTTAAAAACAGCGGTCCTACAAAGTGCGCTGTAGCTGTCAAAGTAGTCGCTCTTGACGTTGCTGTGTCAATCTGTTTCTAGCTTTATGCGTTAGAACCAGTTTTCCACTTGGCTCTGTTCGTTTTGAATTTCCTCCTCTCGATTGTTGGTTCTTTCTTATTTTTTTAGTTATAGAGAATATTCGACCTAGGGCTAGGGTCCTAAATGAAAACTTCTTCTCGAAACTAACTAAAGAAACTCCCGCGGACATTTCAGAACCAACAAGAGCATGTCCAAAATGGCAACGGCTTTAAATTTGTAATAAAAGAAAAGGTACATCGAGCAAATACAAATTTCCCCATTCCTGCTGTTGTGTTCTCACTGCGACTTAACTTGATTGCTTTTTGCTTTCCAACTAAATGCAAATGCATTATCCGCAGCGCACACCCAACCTACTCCACCGCGCTCATAATTGCATTGCAACAAATACGACAGAAGAAAAAACAGCTTTTCCCTTTCAACGCGCCACACAAAGCAATGGAAATTCCATCACATTGTGCTTGCATTCTTTGGTGTCTTATACGACGGCAATTATCGAAGCACTCCATTCAGAACGACGGGGCTGAGGCACCATCGAATGCATTCACCGCGCCACAATAGGAAGCTACCACGACGACAGCTCCCTCACCCATTAGAAGGCGAATATACTTTTTCTTTTCTCTTCCCAGGGCAGCCTCATTATGCTCATGTTCCAGGAACAAATTGAACACAAACATGCGTGTGGTGTTCACCAGTTCGGGCGCTGAACCGAATCACAGATAATATGCGCGGAAGCGAACAAAAAAAATCACCCAAAACAAACTGTAGGTAGTATAATAAGCCGATTTGCCTGCTCCAAGAAGTTGATGTTTTCGTTTCACGTAATCGGATTAGGTGCTGGAAAAATATGAAACAATACCGCCGCCATACACCCAATTGGTCTAATTAGTTTGGCAAATAGACCACCACGCGATTAACCAACGAAACGCGGTAGTTCCGGCATCAGCCTTTGAAGTGAGTACCCACTACCACTATGCCCATATGCAAAATAAAAGCACAGCCATCAAACGGGGGATGAGCCCAGCAGCGTAATCGCCATAAAAATGTGGCTTTTACTTTTGATTGGCATTTTTGTCGGCATCTCCAGTTGACAAACTGATCCATCATCAAAGGAATCCATCAAAACTTACAACCAACTCGGCGTTTCCGGCTTACGTTGGATTGAAATCAAATCAGATCTCTTAAAATAAATCATTCCAAGCTTTTGCGGGAACACAGTTCGAGGTCTACTCCCTCACGCCCCCTTCCGCTTTGAATTCTAAAACCAAATCCATGTCGAACTGCCAAGTTGTTTATTAATCAGCGATGTAAATCCATTTTTAAAATCAAACACAATCGCACCGAGCTCCAAATGCGAATATTTGCTCTTGTACGGCACTCTAGAAAAAAAAAATGGTCCGCCAAACGGAGCACCGTGTGTAGGTGAACTCGTATTCGCGATCAAGACCAAAATCGAACCGCAAACCAACCAACACCACTCAGACGGTGATTGTCCAAAATGAGATAAAACTTCCAAGCTATTAGGTCATTGCGACGACGACGACCGAGGACGGTGCGGCGCGTGGTGGTTACAACTTTGTTGCATCAAATCGATGGCGTAGATCTCTGGCGAGTTATGTATATTGAGCTGATCGGATTTGTGAAGCTTTCTAATTAGCTTTCGGTTGATACAAGTTGTCTGTTTAACCAAACGTATCAGGACGCAGATAGGCGCGATAACGAGCGACAGTTTATTGCCTTTCGCGCCGGTGACCACAGCAGGGCTGACACAGTAAATATTGACTTGGCCGACTCAGGGGCGGATTAACTGTCAGATTGTCAGACTGTCAGACTGTCTGAGTTTCCAGGAAGTAGGGTCTAAGGTATTTTCCTAAAATACGTACCTCATACACTCGTATGATGTCACAGGTGTTATCAGAATGAGCTGCGAGTATGTCATTTGACAGTTCTTGTTACTCCAGGTTTAGTCATGCGAAGGGGTTGAATGTTATCAGTCACAGCGGGAAGTGAGTCAAGTTAATGAAAACTCATGCAAAGAGATGCAACAAACTCGTAATGAAATCAACAAAGTTTGCTTAGAATCCACCGGTAAACAGAAGAAACAAAGGCAAGTGATGCCAGACTTTTCGGACTGAATTGCCCACGACGATTATTAAAAATACCCAAAAATTTCCTTCTTGCTTATGCTTTTATTTTATTTACTTTATTTATTTATTTGTTCTTGAAAAACTTACACTGCAAGACAAAAGAGTCTTAAAAAATAGTGAAGATTATAATTTTCAAATTAAGAATTATGAAACAAGCCACAGAATAAACATCTTTATGAGAGGGAAAAAAAGAAAATAAAAGAAAAGAATTCTACAATTAAACTTAATCATACATCTCCATTATAAGTCCGACCGAATTTAAAAGGATTGATTCTGGAAAAAAGACTCGGTCCGGAACCGCCTAGTGCCGCCTGACCTTCTAGCATGCCGTGGCATGCCGACGTTTAAAAAACAACAAAATACACTTTTTTGTTCTGAGAGATAGAAAAATGCCCTTTTAGCTTATTTTGAAAGGCGAAATGCCCACGAAATGGGTAATTACCCACGATCTGGCATCACTGGCACGACTCTGGATCGAGAGCCACGAAGGTTGAGGCGCAGAACCACACGGACGTGGAAGTAAAACAATTGAAATGCATCACGCTTTGGTGAATGAAACTTCGAGCTTCGAGTCAATAGAATAGGCTCAGATCTTTGCTGAAAAATATAGAGCTTTATCTACTGCAAGGTCTTTACAAGAGGCTTTCCGATTCGAGGATTTTGTTGTAAGATTTTTGGGAAAATTGTCCTCACCCGACGTATTTTGTTTCTCTATTCCATTGAAGACAATGCGCGGCACTCAAATCATTTTTAGTGTCCCGGGCATTCATTCCGTAACTATTCAAACTCCAAAACTAGCAACTAAGTGCTAAAATTACAAGTTTGAGAGCTAAGTCCAGGTCATTTTTCAAGAAAAAAATTGAAGCTGACGTTTGTCAAAAAAATTCGAGCAGAATATGACTTATTTTGGTGATCAAAGTTTCAAAAACGATTTTGCGAACATGGCGAAATTTTCCATATAAAATTAACTATTGTGACCTTCAAAAATGATTATTCGAAAGGCCCAATCAGTTTTTCTATATGCGACATTTGAAAAGGTTCAAATACTCTTTTTCGACGAAGCGAATCACAAATTGTTTAATTGTAAAATTGGACAAAAAGAGGTTTTAAATTCGGTAGGAAGTACAGCGAACAACGGTTAAGCACGGGAAAAATAAAGAAAATAAATAGAATAATAAAAATAAATAAATAAATAGTGGAAGCCATGTAGGACCCTCGTCTTCACTTCTCGGAGTAAGTGGTTGAGCAATTTTGTTTCGGTCTTGGAAGGAAACTCGCTACGGTTTCAAAGGATACACGGGACATTGAAAATGATAATTGATGACGAATGGCATGGGCCTACAATTCCATGCCGAATTCGAAGTCCTAAATCCTAAATATATATTTAAGCTGAAGGTTGAAAATGATTATTGGTAAGGCCCAATGAAACCAAGTGTCAAAGATGTCGACATATGCAGAGGCTGTGAAGACGAAGAGGTCGAAAAGGACACACCTCACTTCCTTTTTCACTGTGCGAGTCTCTTGGAACTTGGAAGCTATTTCATGACTTACAAGAACTTTTAGATCTCTCACTGTCGGATCTTTACAGGTTTTTGAGGACATCTGGATAGCTGGGCAGCGTCAAAAACAAAAACGAATGACAGTAAGACAAACGATGCAATACCAACGCCTAACTTTCCCCCAAAGGGCATCAAATGGGTCCCTGCTTTACCTACCCGTTTACCTAACCTAACGCCAAGTTTAAGAAATACTGTCAAAGCTGAATAAAAAACTAGTCAAAGTTGTTAGCAACAATTTGCTGGCACAGGCGATGGCTAAAAACTAAAGAAACAGATACCCAACAAACCAAGTTAGATGAGGGTCTTAGAGAACTTCAAACCCTTCTCAGAAAGACCTCTGGTGGCATAACAAATTTAACAAGCATTTTATAGCGATTTTTCGTGTAGTGAAATGTGCATAAAAATGAGCAAAAATCAACTGTCAGCTGGAAAAGTGTTTCTAAACATAAAAAAAAAAAAATGGAAAGAACCACAGAGGGGTATGACTTTCAATGAAATTGACAACTAAAACCCCGTAAGTTTTGATCCCAATAAAGTTACCATTTTACAGACTTTTTTGGTTTTCAATTTGTTTGCATTTGTTTATAAATTGCGCCCGCTTAAGAGGTTTACAATTGGTTAGTTTATTTCTGAAGTTAGACTAATTGATCGGCGACTTGTTTTTGAGAAAATTATTACCATGTTTGGTTTAAACAAAAGCTGCACGCAGAAAGCGAAGGAGAAAAATATGCTTGATGAAACTAACCCAATACCCAAACCAAACAATGTTACTTTTAAAAACAAGAGCTAAAAATAGATAAATAAATAGTTGGCGTAACAGGTCCGTAAAGGAACCGAGCCTAGCAACGCACAACTATTCGTTTTGTGTGAGTTTTTAATTTTTAGGACGAATAGAAGGGATCTACAAACGGTCTTTCATGACAGCAATAATCTCCCATGTTTATCAGACCTTCGCGAGAGGTGGCGCAGAGGGAAAAACCTCAAGATAATTCAGGGTTAGAATTTCACTTTGACAACTCAGCCATCTGATCAGCGGATAATTTTTGTTGTAGAGCTATTAACGTTCAATTTAACCACAAACAATTCAAGTGCTAGAGGGAAATAAAGGGTGTCCCATACTTCACGCAAAATGTAATTTTGATAGAAAATACAGATTTTTAATTCGAAAACTTAAACTTTTTATTGATTCATAGAGTATACAGATTGGGGTTATGTATGGAAAAGCAGATCGGATAAAATACTTACTCTTTTATTGAAATTTTCTATGACCGTTTCGCATAAATTTGGCTGAATTTCATTTATACACCTCTCAATTTCCTCTTTCAAGGCGTTGGTGGTCGTGGGTTTGTTTGAATAGACCTTTGGATTAAGCTTCTTCTCTTTCCTGAGAATTGGCTGTAGAGATCTGCTCAAAATGACCAATTCTTGACTACTGTGCCGAATTGATGTCCCTGGACTGTCAGCAATACGCTCGCGAACTGCTTCGATGTTTTCTGTCGAACGCCTTGTGACAGGTCACCCAGAGTGTTTAAGATCCAGTCTCCCTGAATTTTTCAATTATTCTCTTCACAGTTGATTGTTTTAAATCACACATTTTGTACGAAAAGTGCGGACTGTAGCTGGCAAACATTCATTATTTTTAAAATATAGCTCAACAATGAAAATGCGTTGTTCTTTCGTGAAGCGCTCCATTTTTACTAACCCCGCACTGTCAGCTGTCACATTATCTTTCTTTGGCATTGACCTTCTTAATAACCTTTTACTTATTATCAATCCATGCCAATGATGGCAGTTATTTAAATTTTAAATGGCGCAGAATTCAAATTTTGCCTGCATTATGGGACACCCTTTATTTCCACAATTGCGCTATAAAATTGTAGTCGCACTGCAATATGTTGTAGAAGTATCTATTATTTATCTTTCCGAAAAATAGTACCCACTAAAATGAATAAATTTACAAAAGTAATAACCAATTTACAGAAGTCTGACAAAAAAGAATGAACAAAACTTTTCATCATTAAGAGCTGTGTACAGGTGCTCATCAATTTTTCTCCGCAAAAATAAATAGATGGCGCTCTATATAGGAGCTTGAGGCCTAACTTCTCACAACCATTCGTGGGTTTTTATTTTAGGGCAACGATTTTTAAATTGTAGTAGTTTCTTAAGCACGCAAGGTTATAAATGGTCTTACAGCTTTTTTTGAAGTTTTATGCGGGCAATCATTTATTTATGTTTAATTTTTTCCTTAAATTAAGTTCAGGCTGAGAAATTTCCAACAACTTGGCGTCGTATTACTCTATTACTCTTCTTATTTCCCTCTTTTCCCCCCTCTATTCCTTTTTCTATTAGTCTAGTCCCAAAATTTTTACTTTTTATTTTTGTATTTAATTAAATGTGATTTTCACAGAATATTAACTTTATTTTCGTTTTTCTTTGCTCATTATGTGAATTAATGTAATTTTAATGTACCTATATCTGTTGAGCTATAATGTACTATAAACAACAATAATTGTTCATCTTTGTACTTTGCCAAACAAATTGAATTGAATTGAATATATCCAAGACAAGATCCTCTATAGCTTTTTGCGAAAGCATTAAAAATCTTTAATCGATCTTTGATTAATACGAAAAGTTATATTGAATAAAATGTCTTTTTTCTCATTTCAATTCAAGTATTTATAGGATAGCAAAAGTACAAATAAGAATTTTATTGTCTTTTAAAGGACATTAAAGCTCAACAGCCGTATTTATTAGATTCCCCTACGACGCCTCTACGATTTTGTTTAGTTAAACCTTAAACATCGCGTAAAAATTTACGCAGCCTCTATGTGGCTTTGCTAAAGTTATTATTTATAAAAAAATGTCCCCTGACTGTTTACTACGCAAGGTTGGTGTCTAAATGAGTACGAAACTATTACAAAAAACCTAAATCTCTTACTTTTTCCCTGCGGAATGATATCAGCTGTTTCTATGAATAGAAACTGACATATCTCTTGTGAGATTTATTTTGTTTTTAAACAAAAATGGAGCAGCAAAAAATAAAAAGAAACCGGTCGGAAAATTGGGTTTGAACCTGGTTTTATATAATTTTCGCCTTCTTGGAATTGAACTTTCATTTATGAAGTCGATCATACATATCAATGTCGTTAGCAAAATTCCAAAGTTGAATGGCATTTTTAAATCAATTTTTAGTTTCTTTTTCAATTTTCAAATCTACCCCGAAAAAAATGTAAACAAAATGACATTTCAAAAACGAAAAAAAAAATATGCAAGCTTTACGCAACCTCTAAACGCAAATTTTTGCGTTTAAAGTTACTTTGCGCAAAGTGCTTTTTGTTTATAAATCGCGTTTTCCTGCGTTAGGACATTTTAGAGGGCGCGTAAAAATAAGCAGATTCTACGGTGAGTTTATAAATAAGGCTGTTAAAATATACATGATTTCTTTTTTCAAATTTAAATAATCAAAAGGGAAAGAAAAATTTTCAGATTAATTTTGATAAATCCCCAAAAATTGAGAAAAAAAACTCTAAGGGCATTTTTTTTGTGTTTCTAGAGACGATCTTTTCAGTTACTCATAATTTAATTTGTTGCTCTATACCCGATCACAATTGTAACTTCTTAAATTGAATTCCACAATTAGATGAGTCCTATCTGTCATTTAATTTTGATCTTTATCCACTCTTATTGACCCCAACTTGCAATCTTCGATATCAGACACTCCCTAACCCGCATCATCTTTATAATACTTGTACAAGTTCAAACGGAGACATACATGTCACATGCATTCAGAAGCCCTCTGTGCGGGTATTCACTATTCTTTGTTAAATACCCAAAGACATCTCATAAACAATTTTATGGCAGCGCTATCCAAGCCGCGCCAGAGTTCTCCCATATTGCGATCAAAACGCGTGCCATTTATAGCCAATTCAATTGCCATGTACTCCACATCGAATGGGAATGTATTTCAGCTGCCGCACGACTGTCCTTACTAACTATGTTCTCCGTCCACCGAATACTAAGAACCAATACCAACTACAATCCCCGGTGATGCCTGCGTCTTCCAGAAGACTTTTATGCACGAATTCCATGTTTTCTAATTGATGTGCGTTTTGATTGGCATCATCGTGAGCTTCTTCTTTTGACAGGGGCCATGACGTGTCAACCTACCTACTACGCAGACAATAAATTTTGATTTCAAAACTGCGACAACATAACGAACTTGTTTAGTTTAAAGACGCCTTCTGCCTGTTGGTGCTGTGTCGCTGCTCTTAGCCAAATTAGAGTACACATCACGTGCCGTAAGTTTCGGAGCACATACAAAGCGAAAAAAATCGTGATTTGGGGTCGAGCTGAAAACTATTACAACCGTCACTGTTGCCGTTGTTGCCATCTACCCAGACAGCGGTTTTTTTTTGCCTTCTTTGTCTCATTTGCGGTGCGATCTTAGACAGCGATTAGATTTGTTCGAACATGGGCGACAACCAACTGGCAAAATCTGGCGTAATGTTTGCTGTTCTCAGATTCGGATTGAATGGTTAACAATTTGTAACAGAGAGGTTTGGGAGGTTATGGAAACCATTTGGTTGAGTCGATTTTAAGATGTTACAGCGATAGCGATGAAGGTTGTGAAGAGTGATGAATCATTCGGTTGAATGGATGGCAAAAGTTTTGACATAAGCCCGTAGATCTTGCCTACCTTGTCTCCTGATGTTACCGAGATTCGCACACACGTGACTGTGCAACAGATAGTTGAAGGTTTAGCCTCTTAAACAGAAAAAATTCAAATCAAGCCTGTAGATCTGTGCTGCATAACCTTTTCTTAATTCGATTTGTTTAGAGCCGGTAAGCTCAGTCCCCAGGTTGGTTATTTTTTAAAAACCGTGACAAGAATTTCTCTACCAGAGACTAATCGAGGTCCTTTCGATTTTGTGAAGGAGAGTCAGAATTAGTCTCTGGATTTAGTGTTAATGAACATTTCTTCTTTTTAACTACCTTCACAAGCCGCCCGTTCTTGAAAACTTCGGTCTTTTATACTAAAAAAAACTTGAGATTGTATTGCACCTGACATCCAAAGACCACAAGCACGTAAACCTTATGATCAATAGTGCTGTAGCCGATCGACCATTGTTAGCGATTACTACTAAAACCATAATCACGCAACTGGGGGTTGAACCGGGAACCTTTAGTCTTTTCCAAAGAAACCGTCAACAAATTTCTTGTGAGAATACTTTTGGCGATTTTCCTATGGCGCTGTAAATGAATTTTTGTGCCCCAAAGCCAAGACTCTTACAGGTTCTAGCTGAAGACTTATGCGGAACTTCCTATGACGCTGTCAATGAATTTTTGTGCCCCAAGAGCCAAGAATCTCACAGGTTCTAGGAGAAGACTTTTGTCGAACTTCCTATGACGCTGTCAATGAATTTTTGTACCCCAAGAGCCAAGACTCTTATAAGTTCTAGGATAAGACTTTTGTCGAACTACCTATGACGCTGTCAATGATTTTTTTTGTGCCCCAGAGCCAAGACTCTTACAGGTTCTAGCTGAAGACTTATGTCGAACTTCCTATGACGCTGTCAATCAATTTTTGTGTCCCAAGAGCCAATAATCTCACAGGTTCTAGGAGAAGACTTATGCCGAACTTCCTATGACGCTGTCAATTAATTTTTGTGCCCCAAGAGCCAAGATCTCACGGGTTCTAGGAGAAGACTTTTGTCGAACTTCCTATGACGCTGTCAATGAATTTTTGTGCCCCAAGAGCCAAGAATCTCACAGGTTCTAGGAGAAGACTTATGTCGAACTTCCTATGACGCTGTCAATTAATTTTGGTGTCCCAAGAGCCAGGAATCTCACAGGTTCTAGGAGAAGACTTTTGTCGAACTTCCTATGACGCTGTCAATGCATTTTTGTGCCCCAAAGCCAAGACTCTTGCAGGTTCTAGCTGAAGACTTTTGTCGAACTTCCTATGACGCTGTCAATGAATTTTTGTGTCCCAAGAGCCAGGAATCTCACAGGTTCTAGGAGAAGACTTATGCCGAACTTCCTATGACGCTTTCAATTAATTTTTGTGCCCCAAGAGCCAAGAATCTCACAGGTTCTAGCTGAAGACTTATGCCGAACTTCCTATGACGCTGTCAATTAATTTTTGTGCCCCAAGAGCCAAGAATCTCACAGGTTCTAGCTGAAGACTTATGCCGAACTTCCTATGACGCTGTCAATGAATTTTTGTGTCCCAAGAGCCAGGAATCTCACATGTTATAGGAGAAGACTTTTGTCGAACTTCCTATGACGCTGTCAATGAATTTGTGTGTCCCAAGAGCCAGGAATCTCACAGGTTATAGGAGAAGACTTATGTCGAACTTCCTATGACGCTGTCAATTAATTTTTGTGCCCCAAGAGCCAAGAATCTCACAGGTTCTAGCTGAAGACTTATGCCGAACTTCCTATGACGCTGTCAATGAATTTTTGTGTCCCAAGAGCCAGGAATCTCACAGGTTCTAGGAGAAGACTTATGCCGAACTTCCTATGACGCTTTCAATTAATTTTTGTGCCCCAAGAGCCAAGAATCTCACAGGTTCTAGCTGAAGACTTATGCCGAACTTCCTATGACGCTGTCAATTAATTTTTGTGTCCCAAGAGCCAATAATCTCACAGGTTCTAGGAGAAGACTTATGCCGAACTTCCTATGACGCTTTCAATTAATTTTTGTGCCCCAAGAGCCAAGACTCTTACAAGTTCTGGCTGAAGACTTATGTCGAACTTCCTATGACGCTGTCAATGAATTTTTGTACCCCAAGAGCCAAGACTCTTATAAGTTCTAGGATAAGACTTTTGTCGAACTACTTATTACGCTGTCAATGATTTTTTTGTGCCCAAGAGCCAACACTCTTATAAGTTCTAGCACCTATGTGTTTCGCAAATTTAAGTCAGTAAAAATTCGACAAATTCGACAAAGAGAAAGCTGCCAAAGCTTTTGACAGCTCTGGGACAGCCTTCTATAGCAGATTACGATCATTTACAACTTATATGAGTGACATTTAACTCAGACTTCGATATCAGAGCCATTGGTGGGCTCTTTTTACTGGGTGTGGCGTTTTTCGGACAATGGTGTCGCAGCATTTATTCGCTCGTAAAACGAATATTAAGGCTTCAAGGCTGTCGAAGCTATATAGCACTTTCCGCGATATAAAGTCTGGCAAATTTTCTTAAAATATAAGAAAAGCCTTCCCTGACCAAACCTTACCACATCCTACTAGGAACTCCGATCAAAATTGTAAGCCGATAAAAACCCTTCTGCTGTTACAAAAACTTCCCGTCAGAAAATTACCGCGCGATCCCTGATCATCCCTTCAAAATTCCCAAACAAACCCCAAATTCTATGCAAATTTACCATTAGATTTCAAATGACCCGCCCAACCAACCGTGTGATAAGCACCAGCTGCGTTGGCGGTCTCTTTGTAACGTCAACCGCCCGTTTGGCAAATATAAACTCGATGGCAGTAAATAAATAACCCACTCGACATCTCTTGCGAAACCCCAAACCTACCACTTCAGGTTAATTTGCAGTCGACTACATCCGGCTGGCGCGCTCCACCCTCCTGGCAGTGTTAATTCGCCAAACCGCCGCCGAATCGTTAACAACGAGCGCTCAAATACAAATTCCAACCCTGCAGCCACTTCAATTAACGTTGACAAGCAGCCACTATAATAAAGCAAGCCTCACTTGAGCCGGCGATGGACTAAAACCGTTTTCTCAATTAAAAATCCCAAATCACTGCACCCGATATCATTTGGCATTCTTGCGCAAAACCGCACATAACCCCTTTGGCCTGTGTGTGCCGCTAAATATTTTTAAGTTTCATTTTTTTTTTCTTATTTTTCGTTTGACAAAAACTGCTCGACGAAGGCTTTTGTCATTTTAATAGCGCGCTGGGCTGGCCTGGTCTATCTGTGGAGGTGACGTGCCACTGTTCGGAGACCACCATTAATCCCAATTTAATGGGTTGAAGGACCCAAATTGAAATGTTCGCGTTGCTGGCGGAATTTTTGAAATTCTACTCCCGACCGTAGTTCGTCCAGTGGTACTAATAATTTTGACAGATTTATAATGCAGCCGCGCGAGGTCGTAAATTTACCGGCACGGCACACAGCGGCAAAGGCACGGCCGGCCAGTGCACACATAAAGCACGCTAGAAAATGCAATGCGGCGAGTAGCGACTCCTGAGGGTGAGTGGCACACAGGCAACAAAGGTTGATGAGGAATTAGGTTGGCCACCTCTTCGAAGAGGTGTGGCCGTGCGGTTTGTCACCAGTGTAGAAATGTTTGCGTTTTCTCTCCACTCTAATGTGTTTGTGTTTGTGTTTGTCTTGTCGTGACACTGACGTGTGTTTTGACAGAGACATCTAAATACACAAAACACAAGCCATCAACAAGTGTCGATCGCACCTGTCAGTCAGGCATGCCCGAAAATCCCCTCTAATCGCACGCAATCAGTAAATTTCGGCAGAAATTTTAAGTAGGCTCAAGAGTCTCTTCCCACGCACAGGCATCGCCTTCGCCACACCCATTGCGGCGACTGATCGCTTCGAATCCCAATAGGGATCAGTAAATCACGTTCAAATCGATTCATAATCTCTGTCGCATGTGCGTGCCTTGTGTGACTGAAATCCGCACACGGTGACAAGTGTGATGTTTTTATTTTTCCCCTCCAAACCAGGTCGCTTCTAAGAAAAGAGGGCTCTTTGTGTTCGCGGGCCTGCATATTTCCACGGTTTGGTCTTTGGTCTATTGTCCAGGACAGAGACAAACTGCACACTGACAGGAGGAACGTGTGGAATTCTGTAAACACGGCGCGGCGTGGGAAACGATATTTGTAAAGTGGAATGGAAGGTCGACCGATTGGTAAGTTTGGTTTTGTAAATTTTACAGAGTGCCAATAATTTCCAGTACAAACCTTGGCGTGGCAAATTTATTCTTTGTAAACAATCAAACAGATGAATTCAGTTCGTCCTTGATACACATACGAGCACCTACATCAATCGTTCGATTAACTTCGTTCAAGAAGAAAAATCCCCAAAAATGCCCATAAAAGTGTAAACACTAAACATTTGGATAAGTGGGCCAAACCCCCAACAACTCGATACTAAAGGTCAGTAACATTCCTTCCTCGGATTGGCTCACCCGAATTGGGTTACTCGATGTTTCGTAATGCGGCCCTCTTTCCAATTGAATGTTTACGAATTTTTGTGCATTCAAATTACATAAACATGCTGTCACATATTTCGGAGGTGCAATTGTAGAACATATTCGATGACAGATTTACCAGCATCTCCGCCAGCTCAAGTTGAGTCTGTTAGCTGTGTAGCACTCTTCGTTGGAAGTGCTCGGCTAGAGCTACAAGTTGTTGTGCTTGTTGGTTTTGTTGAGTGTTGAGGGCCATTGAAATTGAATTTTCCCCCCGCTTGGAATAACAAGAAAAGTTCATAAAAATTTGTTGTACATGCACACGAGAATGTTGTGTTTATATTTTCGTTTTTGGTATTTTTTTTGTTGGTTACTCTATGTCGGGTCGTGTCTGCTCTCAAGTGGTTGAGTATTTTTTGAAGAATGAAAAGTGAAAATATGTATTCAAACCGAGGTGGAGAGCTGACTTTTACTTTCGAAAAACAGCGATCTGAAGAATGAAAATCTGTCTTGCATAACCCCGCCGGAGGTGTTTGAATGGAATTAGAAATTAGAAATCTTTTTCGACAGCTGAAAACTGAAGAGGGCTTTGTTTAAGATTGGTGCATTTTTGAAAATTGTTTAAGGCCTATTTTACACAGGGAGGCGAAAAGAATTTTTGAAAGACGCCTTAACAAGCCAAACACAAAGAAAAATATCATCGATCCAAGATCCACAATTTTCAAGCTACACGACCCCGAATTGAGGCAAAGAATTAAGAAGTTTCTGGAAAATATCTGCGGAAAGAACCACCAGTCAAATGTTACTTTATTTACATTTACATCATTTTTGGGACGTCAAAAGACACGCTGAGCTTCATACAAAAGCGGCCAAGTTATTGATAAAACGAAGAAAGAGAAGAGGCCCCATATGTCTCCCTTGGGGTACACCTGAATTATTTTGAATTTTATTCGAAAGCGCAGACCTTGTTTCAGGAAACTGCTTGCGAATGGACAAGTAACTGGCAATTGGTTCTAAAAAATAGTGGGATGAAGTCCAAACGTTTATTTAAAGGAACATTTTGCTGCACAAACCTACTTGGGGCCTTTTGCATTATTTTCAAGGCAGTAACTACTGGAAATTTAAAAGTTTTTCAATCCTTATACAATTTATGAATAATCGTCTTGATTTGCACTGCAAATTTATGCAAAATCTGGTTTTCTTTAAAAGGGAATTGCGTCTGGTAGGAGAATATTCAGAAATTTGAACTAGGTATCCCTGAGTGACTACAGTTTGGAATATCAAACTGGAACCTCACTTCAAAGACAGACGAAAGCCAAAAGTGCCATTAGCGCAACCCAAAAGTGAAGTTTCTTTAATAATCTTGTCGACTGTGCAGAGTTTTTCAAACAGTAGCTGAATGAATAATGATCTATGCAGCATAATCTTGACGAAACTCTTAAGGTATTTTGTCAAAATGAACAATCGCTTTGGACGTCTAAACAACTTGACAGAATTTGATAAAACTTTTGCTACAGTTGGTTATAAAATTGGGTTACCATTTGACAGTCCGCAGTGCTAATAATCATTTTTAGTTACCAGGGTGAATTTTTCAAGCTCATAATGGCGAAATTTTCCATACAAAATTGCATATTGTGACCTACAAAATATTAAGTGTGAAGGTTAAAAATGATGGCCATTGCTTTATGTGGCTTTACAGTCTGACACTCCGCAAAGTGTCAATTTTATTTTGTCAATTTTCTCGAAAATCAGCGCGTTGACAAAAACCTTATAGAAATGAAAACACAACTGTACAGGCAGACACAAAAATTCCCACACAATAAAATTAGACACTGGGACACTACGAGAGAGATCAGTATCACCATCAGACGTTCGGTAGTCCGCTGAGATAAGGCAGAGCTACTCTTACCAGCGAAGCATTGGCAGTGCTAAAAAAAAACAAATTCCCTTTTAGCAATGCCAACTGTGAACATTTTCGGATTAACTACTTAACCAACGGAGATGAGTTGTGGAACTTAAATTATTAAGACTTCTACCAAATGGATAAAAGCTGTCAATGACATTCGGTGAAATGGCCAATCTGTTTCTGTCAGACCGGGAAACTGTCTGAATGAGATTTTTTTTTAAGAAATTACTTTTAAATAATAAGGAAATCATAAAATGTCAGTCTTGGTGGTGTCTTCAACAAAGCGGCCTAGCTCTAAATTGTAGCTCTTATACAAAAAAGTTTAGAAAGATAAAATTTTGCGAGGCAGTTTGTCGAAGAATTATCAATAATTAATTTTTTTTTGAACATCAGGCCTCCAGAAAATGACTCCTTCAACGATTAGTAGCTTAAAGAAAGACATCAGTGACTTTAAGAACTAATTCTTCCATAGGACACAAATGAAAGAACTCGAGAAGGGGCATTCACATTTAATGAAGGCAATGAAAACGAGCCTTACTGTGGACAGTCAAGACGTTGTAAGCAAATTGTGTTCAATAATGCACTCAGAAAAAAAAAAAATAAAGTGCACGTCTGGGTCGAACGTAACTTTCTCGTTTATCAAAAGTTTTAATGTAAATGAAGTGGGAGTTGCTGATTGTTGGAAATATTTTTAGGGTGCATATTCAATATATGGTTGAAAAAAATTAGAAGTCTTACGTAGCTGTTATTGGATTTTCATTGGAAGTTGGGGCATTGTTATTATTTAAAAATTATACCGAAATATTTTGAAGACAGATCAGAATTTAGGTAGTCATTTTTGAGAAATATTTAACAAATTGATTTGTTCGAATTTGTTGAGAAAAACTAAGTACAGAATCTTATTTAGAATACTTATATTATCTTTAATATGTTTTTTGGTCAAAATCGTTAGAGTGGTTTTTGTAAAATTTAGCAGACAAAAAAGGAATAAATATTGCAATGTCTAGTTTGGAAAATACTATTGCTTAACTATTTAGCTGAAAGCCGAGCACTATATATTGTTCGGGATGTAAGCATTACTTGGTTTTTAAAGATTTGCCGAAATCGAAAATGGGGTTTTCGAGATATGAGCAGTTTAGTGCTTTCGGTGATTCGAATTGAAAATTAAGGACGCAATAATTTTGGAAACATCAAATTTACTCTAATAATTTGCATTTTGGTCAAAACATAAAATATGTGTCGGCTAACATCCCCCAATTAAGGAATGCTAAACAATGGTTCCACAGGAAAATGAGAATTTAGGCAGGCTTTCGATGCTTCCCACCTTCCTACAAAAAGAAAAGAATTTTCGCAATTTCTAACTCTAGCGAAATATGGAACCTTCGGTGCGCGAGTGACACTCGCACTTGGCCGGTTTTTTATTATTAAACATTTCAGGTCCTAATTTTAAAACTAGAGTTATGAATAAATAGATGAAACAATCTAAAATTTGATCAGTTTTATAATGAATTTGGCGAAGTTTTAAGTAACAACGTTGGGAAGTTACTCAAATCGAGTTATGCCAATTTAGAGAAAAGTGCTTCACTACTAAAAAAAATAAAACCGAACTCAGTTACATGGTCTGTTAGATTCAAAAAATTAGAACCAACTGTCTCACTATTTGACTGGAAAAATGTTGAATAGCTATTGAATAAAGCGTCAAAATGAAATCACGACTTGGCAGCATTGTTCTGTACACAAAATTGTTGCACATAAAATTGTTGCACACAAAATGATTGCTCATCTGTGACAAATATTCATTATTTTCGTAAGCAATACTGCGCGTTGTTCCTAAGCCAATTCTTGCTGGAAAAACATAACTCAAAAGATTCAAATAAAATTAATAATCAAATACCACGATTGTTATGGAAAACCAGATAAGCTATGGCCCCATGCAAAAGAGCTGCCCTCCACAAAAACAATATACCAACAGTCCAACTCTTCAGTTTAGTAAAATCCAATTTTCACCTGAACAAACAGAAATGGGATTGTTTCCCCTCAAATACAGCACACGTTCCAAAAGAAATCCAACCCAAACAAACCAAAAACGAAGGAAAAAAACCATCACAACAAGTGTCGGGTCTGTTTACTCTTTGTCCATCAATAAGCTACTTGACCGCTTGAAAAAGCAATCAGTTTCTGTTTTAGGCCACAATTTTCATTTTCGACGACACTTTACGTGGAAAATCGACGGCGAAAATATTTATTTAGGTCCAAATAATTACGAGTTCTCATAGTTTTGATATGAAAATGAGTTCCATCTGAAGAGGGGAGCTTTTAAAAGAAAAAACGTGTTCCAAGAGTGTGGCTCCTGTTTTTGGAGAAAAAAAAAAAAACAATCCAAAATCTGAAGGGGGTACAACGAAAGGATGCATGACGCTGAGTGTATGAAGAGTATTATCAGAAGCGAGAACGGACCCGGAGGCACATTGCAAAAATGAGCGACAAGGCGGATGCGCGTAACATTGAAAACACTTCCCATGGCCTTCGAACGAGCATTTCGCACGTACGTAGTTACATTTACCATTACCACGATGATTATTCCGTTAATTTAAGACCTACCACACCCCATTAACAAATATTATCCCAATCCATCACTGACCGACCAGCCTTATGAGCTGTGAGTCTCTCGGCGGCGGCGGGTGTTTTTGTTTGATCCATCGCGAAAATAAAAATAAAAATCAAATCGCCATCGATTCCAGTTTCAATGTTAAACAACACCGATGAGATCATTGTTCGATCGGCGCGAATAAATATCCAAAATAGTGAATAGTAAGTAGGCTAATACTCGTACATCCGAGTGCTGTTTTGATTCACAAGATTGTTGACCTCCAACCTTAAATTCGCGCTCGTGTATTTTTAGCGCTCTCCCGGTTTTATAATAAATGCATTTATTATTAGTTCGACTCGAGAAGGGTATAGATTTTGACTTCCAAATCAAGATTGATGATGTGCTGTATGCTGGCGATTATCTTCGAAATAATCACCAATTAAGATTGGATAATTTAATAAAGAAAACAAAAATTACACCGATCGATGTGGGAATTGGGAGAATTTTGTCCGCGGGCCAATTTGAAAAATGTTACTGTTTGAGTAGCTAGCAATTTTGGGTCATGGACGAAGAGCATTCCCAAAAAGTTCGCAATGGAATCCATTTGTGATTAATTGGCAATAGGCGACAGCCAATAAGCTTCAATTAGGTGAAGTCGTTGATGAAATGAGTTTTTGTCTGCGATCATACATCAATCAGTGTATTTACATTTTTAAGTGAATTTTTTTAATCGATTTGATGTGCTAGCCCCAATTCAGCAGTTAAACCGACTTTATGCAGCTAAATAAAAGCATAAAAAAAACTGGTTTACATGTGGATTTTTGCTGACGCATCACGTTCAAATTACTGATCCAACCCGAATGGATGTCTCAGGCATAAAGTAGGCCTTTAGGGGCGACATTTAAATTTTATTTCATCGCAATTGGGCAACTCATTCAAAAGATGAGACTAGAAGTAAGATGCTGACCTAACACGGATCGATGCTGGAAATCATGAATCATGGTCCATGATTCAGTGGTTGCTGTGTCTGATTGTGATCCAAACGAAGCAGATTCGACTGTTAAAGAGGCACAGCAAGTGGAAATAATCAGAACCTAAGTATCTCCAACCATTTAGCGAAAGCTTTTTGTTTAGGAACCCGAAATGGACCGAATTGTGTCGTCTTTTCTTGACCATTTGTTTTTGGGGGACCTGCAAATTTATGTCCTGTTAGTACTGTTATATTGCCGGCGTTTTGAAGTGAAAACAAAGTTCTTGAGTTCTCCATTTATTCAAAAAAGACGATCCCAATTCAATGACAGAAAAACAAACTCAAATAACTAAAATCCTCACGGCTTTTTTTTTTGGGGGGCTCAACCGGGAACTGCTTGTTCAGTAGGGGTTGGGTTCGATATCCCGCTTTTTATAATACCGATTCTTAAAATCCCGTTATTAAAATCCCGCTTTTTATAATCTCGCTTTTTATAATCCCGCTTTTTTAAAATCCCGCTTTTTAAAATCCCGCCTCTTATAATCCCGTTTTTTATAATCCCGTTTGTTATTATCCCGCTTTTAGAATCAAAAGTAGTTGTTTTATTTTAAAAAATCGCGCGATTTTTTAAAATAAAACAACTACTTTTGATTCTAAAATTTTGATGAGAAAATTTAAATAAATCAAGCAATGAGTGTTTTTTTGAAATGCAGTTTATTTTAACATTTATCATTTTTAGAGGAAGTAACAAAATAAGAAATAAGTAATATCAAAACAAATTTTTAAGTAATAAATATGACAATCTTCAATAATTTAAAAAAAAAGAAAGTAATGTTATATGATATTCTGCAAAAGGGGTAATAAGTAAATTGAAATAAATTAGGCAATAAATCGCCGCGATTTTTTAAAATAAAGCAACTACTTTTGATTGTAAAAGCAGGATGATAAGAAAATTAAAATAAATTAAGCAATGTGTGTTTTTTCGAAATGCAGCTTATTTTAACATTTATCATTTTTAGAAGGAAGAAGGAAGCTTACAGTAAAAACGTAAAACATTCGGATGCATTTTCTTTTTGGTCTAGTATTTTTAATATTTTTAAATATATAATATGTAATAATATAATAACAAAGCGCATATAACCAACATCTATTTTCTTGATAACAATGTTTTGTAAAAACACGGTATTGGCGGGATTTGGCGGGATTTTAAAAAGCGGGATTATAATAGATCGGGATTTTTAACAAGCGGGAATTTAGAAGACGGGATTTTAAAAAAGCAGTATTTTAGCAGACGGGATTTTAAAACTTTTTTTTCGGGATTTTTGAAAAGCGGGATTTCAAAAAGCGGGATTCCGATACGCTCCCGTTCAGTAGTTGACCATGCAAACAATTGAGCTCATATTTCTGTCTTTTGGTTTTTTATAAACAGAAAAAAAGTGACAGACAACAATTGTTTCACTGCAAAATTTGGGTGGCGAATATTGGCACCGACCCTTAAAAGCGTTGGAAGCAAATTGCAGAGGTTCACCGGAACTTTAATGTAAGAAGTGGCCCGTCAAGAGATGTTCAATGTTCATTCTGTAACCCAGATTTGTGCAAGGGAAACGGTTACAATCGTGGAAAAATTGCGACAAGTTTTGTCGGGCGTTCTCAATGAAGGTGAGTGCCGAGTGAGGCTTTTGCTTAAGAGTATCCGTCCACCCATGTAAACGTCGAATGGATGACCTTGCAGAGAATTTTAAGAAGGGATTTGTATTTTTTGTTGCTAACAAAAAGACCAACTCATGCCCAGGAATTCTTCTGTGCTTCAGTGCAGTGCGATTATCCCAGGGATTTAAATCTCTCACTAAAAACATTCATTTGGAAATGATTACGTGAAAAAAAATTATTCATATGAACATTTTTGATGTTTGGTTTCACATTTTCGTAGAACGAGAATCGAAATTGCGGTGAAAGGGTGAAAACTTTTTCATTTCACTTTTTCACGTTGGAATAAGTGAAGGACGATCCTGAAACAACATTTGGCCAGATAATGACAGAGCTACAGCAGAGAACATCACTAGACTGACGACAATAAGAACACTAAGTAATTCCTCATATTACCTACATAACAGAGACGCAAATAAGAATGAGACGTAAAAGACCTCAGGCTTCAAGCTTCATAGAATCATAGGAGATACCCGACAAATTTTTAAGAAGTGACCCAAGCATAGGCTTCTATCTCAAGACATGGATTGGCCGGGTCGTTCCGTGCATCTACAGAAGCCCCAGACTTCTTTTTATGGGGTTATGCAAGAGTTACAAATAAACGCAGCAAAGATAGCTTTAAACCCCCATCATGAACTGGCATTGACTACCACAAGACACAAACTTTGAATGAGAAAGTTTTGACTGCAAAGTTCTTTGATAAATTAAAAAGGACGATTACTTGAAGGTAAACTGCACTTAAGCCGCGTCACGAATAAGTAATCAGCTTTATCACCTAGAATTAGTATATAAAATATTATCTATTGTGACCTACGTTAAGCCCTAAAAATCATTAAAAATTAGTAAGACTATTACTTATTCACTTTCCGCGATATTAATAATCAGTTTTAGCGTTCAGACAAAATGTTTCGAACTCACAATGGCATATTTTTTACGCAAAATTGCATATTGTGACCTAGAAAATATTTAGTGTAAAGGTTAAAAATGATTATTAGCAAGGCCCTTTGTTAATTGAAAACGCTGTACTAATAATGATTTTTAGAGTCCAGCTTTAAATTTACAAACGCTTATAAAATCATCTATTGTGACCTAAAAATATTGCAAGCTGAAGGTTCAGCCTTACCGAAGATCCACTTAATATTTTTCGATTACCCTCTGCACAATGGACCAGTAGCTGTGTCTGATTGCTCCAACGGATAGAAACAACCCTCTGTATAAACCCACAACGTCGAGTTGGTAAAACGTATGATTAGAAAATAGTAGAAAATAAACAGAAATCAGTGTCTACGGTGTAGCGGTTGTACACATTACCTTAAGATATTTTTTAAAACACATATTACGACATATTCGCTAGTTGCTTCTTAACAATTTTTAAATTGAAAGTTTGGTATTACAAACCATTCCTTAAGTCGAGGATCAATTTCACAAATAGTCAATTGGGAGCTTTTTGAAATAAAATGATCTATTGTGACCTACAAACAAATTTTTATGGAAAATATTGAGCTTCAATAGATAATTACAAATTCCAGTCTTGACTTGGAACTTAGTGAAGCTCACAACAACGAAATTTGTTCGAAAAAGACAGCAGCCATTGTGAACTTCATAAATTTAAAGACGGAAATAAAAAAATTGTTTACTTTAAATTGTTACTGTGATAATTTATCTAGAATCTACTATGAAACAATAAACAAAATATTTAATGTGACTTCAAACTTACTGAATCTCACAACCGCGAAATTTGTGTGAAACAGACAGCAGCCATTGTGAACTCCTTAAATTTAAAGACGATACTAAAAATGGTTCCTCGTAACTCCAATTGTTACTGTGATCTTTTTTCTAGAATCTACTATGAAACAACATACAAAAAGTTTAATTTTAAGCAAATTTTCTTTGTCAAAATGGAGGTGGTTTTATTTTCACCGGTAGATGGAGTTCTTTTCATAATCCACGCGTTTAATATTTTTATTCCTATTTTTGAAGTGAAATATTCCAGTCAAGAAAACCGAGGCTGGCGATATAAATTCACAATGGTGTCTTAAATGCCAGTAATGAGAACAGAGTCTGATTTGCACATTCCTGCAGAATGTGACTTAACATTTTGATTTGGAACTGGCAAGCGACTGAATTTATTCATCTCTTGTGAACACAACCCATCTGTTTAACGAGTCAAATTTATAACAACTGTCATCCAGACAAAGCACTTTTTTCTCACTTTTTTTTTAAAAATATGCTTCTACCTCAAACTAAATCCATAGCAAAGGAGTCGATGCCTTCCGTCTTCCGTCTTTCTTTTCGTAAAAAACATACAAGCCAGCCTTTAAAGCATTTAGTGCGGAACAACCACACCAGCAGCCCTTGGCGATCTCCACCACACATAAAACCATCTGTGGGTACTTTTCTCGAGTATTTTTATATTTTTTTTCCTCCTTGCCACCATTAGGAAGTCGGTTTCAAGCAAAGGGGCAAAAAGGCATTTGTTTTCGCCAGAGGACTGCCATCCTGATTCTGCTCAGTCTCGTTTCATTTGCATCTTGTGCCGGTTGTTGTTGTTGTTTATTTTTCGGGAGGGTGACCTCGGAACACTTTTTATAGCTCACGGTGGTTTCTTAGAATTTTATACCCGCGATTCAGCGTCCAGCCAGAGTCGAATCATGTTTATGGGTGTTTTCTGTTTTGTTGTTGATCCAACTCTATTTGGTGGTGGTGGTCTTTGGGACTATTAACATTCGCAAAGGATTTGGGTGTGTGCGCCCCATCATATGGCCCCATCTGTAGGGCACTAAAATTATATCAGATACGGATCTGGTTTATGCGAAGCAGTTATGACTTCTGCATTGCAGAATTGAATGGAACAATTGTCTGCGGGTGGTCTTCGTGGAAGAGGTAGGCTGCTGCCGTTGGAGAGAATGTAATCTTGATTTCGGTTTTCTATTGCGCACAACTGCCACAATTGGCATTGACCATGACAACGACCAAGTCTCCCAGTATGGCAATAATTAAAAATAATAATTCAACTGTCACGGGATGGATGGCTGTATTTATTTATTAATTATTTACGAGCGTGCATCTCAATATGGTGGTTGGTTAATGTGTTACCATAAATCGTGATGAAGCTTATCGTGTAACGACAGATCTCACACGTCAAACAGAATGTATATAAATCTAAGTTAGACGAGCGCAGAATGTTGACAAGTGAATTGATTGTTTTGGGGTAGGTTTTTGCAACCACATTTGGTGTGGATGGATTAAATTGCTTATTTTGAGATGCAAAAAGATGATTAAGACGAAAGGCATTTGAACAGAAAGTTCCTCGTATTGTTCAGAGTCATGGATATAAATGGAACTTCAATTGTGCTATAACCTCAATGAAAACTTATTTCAAAAATCGTGTAAAAAACTTCCTTTCATAATAGACTACTCTAATGGACAATTTGTAACCTTTATGTAAAATATAAATATTGCAGGTCACAATGGATAATTTTATTCAGAAAATTTACCATTGTGATTTTACTTAATTTAATCTGGACACCAAAAATGATTATTGCTACAGCGCTCTGTTTATAAATTTTTTTCTTTGGGCACTTTCTTGGATTTTAAACGGTTTTCGGTTTAATGAACTAGTTCACGGTAGCGAATCTCGATAGTTTTCACATTTAATGAAGGAAAAAGCAAGCCTTGCCTTAAAATATGCGATTTTTTAAAAGTTTTGAAGAACGCACTAACTCAGGAAGAGGTGATTCGACGTTTTTCAAAGCGACCCCCCTTTAGAGGGGCAAAGTGGTTAAAGCATGTACTTTCAAAACTACTTTACATAACGATGTGATATTTGACTTGCTTAAGTAGAGAATAGAGAATAATTGGACCCTTCTTGCTTTAAGTTATTTTTACTTAAGAACATTGACTGTTTAAGGGGGCAAAATCGTAGGGGGTTACATAAATTCACGTGGCAAAATAATTGTTTTGGTCTGATTTACTTGAAAGTTAGTAGAAATACTGTACAAATGATGAAGTATTTCCAAAAACGTACGGCGATCCTAACCTCTTTTAAGGGCCCATAATAAGAATCACAAGTCATATGGATTTAAAAGGCACAATTTGAGCGAAGAAGTAAAAATAAACAGACGCTGACCCCTTTTAGGAGGGGCAAAATGTTAAATGGATGTATTTTTGTTAAAAAAGCGGATATGGTAAAAATATAAATGAAATTTATTTTATTTTATTTTATTTTATTTTATTTTTATTTATTTTATTTTATTTAATGAATGCTTAAAACAGTAAGATATATTATATTATAAGTTTTTCTTAAGCTAATTTTATAATTTTGTCTAAGAGAGGTTCAGGTTCGTAAGATGACTACAAAAATTCTACAACAAAACTCAAGAAATCCAGTGGAACCGCAAGATAATTCAGCCATATCCCCTTGAGTTACAAACAGATCTCTTACATTCAGGCAGAGTAGAGCACGTTGTGAAAAATATGTTAAAGGCGTTGTCTAACCACATCGAACCTGGCGTAAAAGCTTAAGAGCTCCCTAAATTTCGTCACAAAAGTCTAAATACTTTGAAACTTGCTTGAGTTTCAGCTTTAAGGTCACACTAGCGTTCAAGGGGAATGAATTCACAGCAGAACTTGCAAGACAAGCTTTAGAGGATGTTTTCAAAGGCACAAGTCCTACGCTGAGCTTTCACAAAATTTCCGTTTATGAGAGGGTTTTTCGACGGATGACGACGGTACAAATTTGCCAAGGGCAAAGGCGAGCAAAAGCAATTTTTGGAAGCAGTCTGCAACTTTTCTAAAAAGCACGAAAGACGACTGACATTACGGGACAACTTCACTTTGGGCAGAAACATAAATGCGTGCTAGGATTAAGTGGATCTAGAAGCTGCAAGAACCTGCGAAGAAACCAATCCAGTGAAACATTTCCTTTGTTTTTGTCCTGCCTTCTGTCTTTCCAGGTTGCGGATCACAGAGGCTTATTTTTTTTTAGAAAAACTAAGAAACTAGAAAAGAACAGTGGACTAGCTCAAGTTGGATAAGAAAAAAACCTCAGACAACCTCAGGAAATCTTTGACAACTTTAGAGAGCACCAAACTTCCACTTTACATCATCGTTCGACTAAACAACCCTAAGAAGAAAAAAAGGAAAAGAAGACTTGAAAGACCGATACCACTTTGTAAGTAAGAACAAAAAGCTTTTTGATTGTCAATCTCTCTGCTCTACTCAATAACAACTGACGACGAAAGGAAGTGTAGGTTCACTTCCTGACAACGGAATATATGTCACCAATAAGCGGAATTGACTGTCAGAATGCAACTGTTTGAAGTAAGTTCGCCATATGTAACTTGTAAAAAATAAGACTTAAGAAAAATACCTTTAATTTTCTAATAAAGCTTTTTAGAGACTGACGAGAAAAGGGTAGGTGTACAGAAAGTTGTACAGAATCATCTCTCCGGTTTTTTCATGCATAAATTGTCAGTCTAGTCTTTTTAAATAAATAAATAAATAGTTGGTACAACAGGTCTGTAGGGACCCTAGGCCTAGCTTCTCACAACCATTCGTTTGTGTGAGTTTCTCATTTTTGGGACGAATGGAAGGGATCTACAATTTTATGACGGGTCCAAACGGCTAATTGAGAAGCTCCTTCATGACAGTTATACTCTCGGATGTTTGTCAGACGTTCGCGAGAGGTGGCGCAGTGGAAAAAAAACAAAAGTTGGAATTTGGTTTTCTTTTTCGGGATTCGAACCTGCGACCCCTCGCTTAGTAGTCCAACACACTAACCACTAAGGCACTGCGCCTGTCTTTTTAGGGAGTCTTTCTAAGCTGTGTCCGATAATGGAAATGATGACCTTAGAGGCGATAGGCCCTCAAGGTTGAGGGTTTTCGATAAGCCTCTTCTAAGCTAGGAGGTTTACGAAAAGTCCGTTAAGATTAATAGTGATCTGTTGTGGAGCACAGTCCATTTGGTCCGGGAGAATGTACAAAAAGATAGGTTAAGCCGGTTAATACGTCCATTTTACGAGAGCACAAGGCCTTTAGAGAATTTTTAGCACGTTCGACAGCATTCGCTCTCAAACGAAGCGCCATTCAGCTTGGGAGGTGGCACTCCAAGGCAAGTTGGACTTTCTTGCTCGGTTAAATCTGCCTGCTTTCTTTCTAGGACACTAGATGACGGAGAGCAGAATATAGCAAAGTTTTTTGTATACTCCTGCGAAACGCAAAATGTTCGTTCTCAACGGACATCAGAAACTCGTTAAGAACAAGGCTTTTGAACAGTGGATCTCTTCGGGGAGTTGCACGGTGGACGTGTTTGCTGACAGGGCTTCTGTCAAAAGGTAGGGCCGACGATGCGGCATTTTGCGAGCAGTCTTGTGTGCGAGCTTAAAGTCTCAAACGGCTTAGCCGTACAATTTTTAAAATTTGGTTTTAACAGGTTTAAGTCATCAAGATATAAGAAATACGAAGAATATCAACCACAGTGACATTTTGAATGAATAAACTTACATTCTGTTGCAATTAAATCAAAGACCGACTCACCTGGAAATAGAAAAAAGAGAAATAGGTTAGATCTTTATATTTCTATGTCTAAAGGCTCCCATACACGACACAGACTCGTTCGTCCAAGCACGCACATTTTGGTGTTTTTGTTATACATTTGCCAACAGTTTTTGAAGTCTATGGGGGTTCTTCGTACAAGTTTTTATAGCTGACATACAAATTTTTGTGACGTGTGGTGATTTTTTAAACTTCATAAATTTGCATAACCTAACCAAGCCCAAGTATTGGTAGCCATTTTTAGCAAATAAAGCAGTATTCCTCGTTGCGAAAAATCGACACAAACGATGTTGTCTGAGTAGCTGATTGCATCGTGTATGGGTCCCTTAAAGAGGTCTACCACAAACCCAACAACATCCGACTAATTTCCACCATTTTCCAAGACCCCACATCTGGACTCTAATCGGCGACTGCATATCAAACATTTACCCAATCTGACATCAGGGATAGTCACAATCACACCTCCAGCTACTCCCACCGTAATCTATTCCCATAAATAAGAAAAAAAAAAAAAGACCAAAATAAACTGGTTATCAGCGTCGCTCCGCAACGCAACACTGGAAACTAATTAGCTCGCCACAACTCAATTAAAAAAAGTTCAACAAACAGCTACACCGAGTATCGAGAGCAAGACCGCACGACCAGCTCCAAGAAAAACCACACACACAAGTCTTCGGGAAAGTTATCAACTCCAGCTCGTTGGCAAATTAGCGCAAGACTCATTGCTCGCGCGCCAAGTCAGTCTTATCAATCGAAAATCATGGGGCAGCCACCGCCGCCGCCAGCCGACCACTCCTTTTTAATCTCTTGTGGCACCGCCGCTGCTTGGGTGTAAATCGGAAATCTAATCACCCAGCAACTGATGGACAGACGGGTGGTCACCTACACTGTCAGCGCTGATATCGCATCCCAAAATCTGAGTCCATACGAGAGGCCAATTTACGGCGGAGTAATTTTCTACTCGAGTGATTTTTCACTTCGCACACGGAATGTGTTGCTGCCACCTATGATTCTCAGGTGGCGGTGGATACCTGACATGGAAAATGCTAATTGGTACAAGACACACACGCAGCGCCCGCTAGCAGTCTCTCCGCATAAAATAAGACCATGGGAGCACAGAGAAAAGAAACCCTCATCTTGACCCATTGTTGCTGCATTGTGACACCATTCCGGTGTTTGGTATTCATACTCTTGGTGGATGTCAATGCGTGGGCCGCATTTATTCGCCATTATAAGATATTTTCATTTCGGCTTGATTGAGTTGGGGAAACGCACCAGATGTGGGCTACCTGCCGCGAAAGGCACCACAGTCTGTTGTGAGAAATGGCGGCCTCACTGTCAGCTTCTTCAGCACAAACAACTTCAGGTTGCGAAGGTAGTGGAGATTGATGGGGCGATGATCAGTCATGTCGCACAATGACAATCATCAGAGCTCAAGCGTTAAGAATGTAATCGGGGCGCTTTGGCGATAACCCTGAAGGTTGGGAAGGTTGATGTCAGAAGCTGAAGGTTGCAGAGGGTTTGCAGAGGTTATGCGTGAAAAGTTCAGTAAATCGACCGCCGTTCCGTGACATGACAATTTCTTGAAGCGATTGGGAGTGGGAAGTATTGACAACGAGGCAGGTATGTCGCATTCAGTGTTGCGAAAGTGAAAGTCTTCTTTTTTTTGCTTAGGGCCGTTTGCTGATATAACCTCAATCAGTGAATCATCAGCTTCTGTAACAGACCGAAGGTAGTCCGCACTTCCTTGGTCACTCTGCCGCACAAGAAATTCAATTCTTGGAGAGCATACTTCTTCTAGGACTCAGAGGAAGTTTGTACAAGGCTGGCACGACTTTTATAAAATTTGTAAACGTCGCAGATGGGGTAACAAATCCATAGGCTTTCACAGTCACAGTGTAAAAGACTCGTAGAGCATCGCAAGGAGTCTAGATCGATCTAAATGAGACGGGTGCAGGACTTCCGGCGTCCCTTTCACATAACCTAAATGCGAAAACAGTTGAGTTAATGTATTTCACTTACATTCAGCAGCCACTGAAAAGTCAAGTCGATGGCCAAAATGCAAAGACCAGCATGACATTTAATAGAGTCTGGTTTTTCATGACAGCGACCTAATCTAACCTAACCTATAGGACAAGGCAAACTGTCGTTATTTAAAAAACCCCAATCACTAGGTCTCAATACGCTACTGCTGGATACACGTACGTAAAGTTATAGGCTGTCAAAAAGGTTTTGGTAATCAGCTCAACAAACATCTGGAACTCAGATCTATTAAGACAGATTTGTAGAAAGTATGTGCGCAGGGAAAAATGACAGTTCCGCCTCCTATGTCTCTCATTCTTTGCATTGTTATTCATTTCAGAGCAAAGAAAAAATGCGACCACATGAACCCACGAAAAGAAAACCACCACCAATCCATTCAAATGTGAAGCCGGTTGCCGATTCATTCTGAGATAAAATAAATGTCAACCTCTGTCTTCCAAGTAACAATTCGTGAACGCAGAAACATATTTGTTAAATTAATTGTAAAATTTTCTCAAGATAGCGTTCCCAAATTGATCGATTTTTGGGCAATACAAAAAAGTAATGTTTGAAATGAAAAGACAGTAGGTTCGTTCGCGTACGCGGTTTGAATCGAACGCAATCGCACAAAGTCTGTACACGTACTCATCATAAATGACAGTAAAAGAAATTTATTCGTGATATGGATTAGATTTCAAAGATGTAAGTGGCTCAAAGTGGTACTTTGAGTATCGAAGTGTATCCACGTACTTTGGAGTATATTTTCAGCTTTCTGAGAGAGTTTCGCTCAATTTTTCGAGTTTGACAGATTTTTAGTGCTTGGCTCGTGAGAGTACGCGAATGGACCTAATAAGGGAAAACAAGCAAAAAATCGAGAAACTCCTTGAAGGAAATATTATCCAATGGACAGAGTAACACTGCACTTAACAATGGCGTTGAAAATGAACAGTCCAAATTTTAAAGATGGCGACTTTTCTCACAAAAAAACAGAGCTTGAGGATGAAGCTTATAAAATTACCAATTTATATCTAAGGGGTGACAATTTTTGGATGTGAGGTGATTTTGTCTTTCAGACTTTCAGAGACTCGACCTCTGTCATTTGATAAACTGAACCGAAGGAAGCTACTGCTCCCAAGATGTTCAAGAACCACTGTCAAATCTTTACATGTTTCTGATGACTTCAGGATGACTGGACAGCGTAAATAGCTCAAAACGAAGGTCATACGACTGTGAAGTGGCACTTTATTTAAAATTAAATCGATGGGATATGACAAAGCCCTTAGAACAGCGATGGCGAACCCATGGCACGCGACGAAATATCATTGGCAGGTCACTAATTGAGAAATCCGATTACACCTTTGAGCGACAGCATCAGCTGTCTACACCGAGTTAAGTTTATTTCTTATTACCAAATTCTGGAATTTTTAGATTCTCTTTTTGGCGTGCTTCGGGGTCAGCGCATTTCATATGCAATGGAATCAATCGATCTAGAAAGGCAATACGACGAAGAATGCCCATTTTTAAATTAATGGAAACTTGGAATACAATTGATGCTTGACAAAGTTGGCGTTTGCTGTATTGACAATATTTTCGTCTACGTATGCGTGCGAATCCTTATTTTCAGAAATGAATAACATTAAAGATTCGCTTAGAAACCGTTTGTCAGGTGATTTCAGTTCAGCCTGCATTTTGCTTAAAGTGACAAAATACAGCCCTGATATAAACTACTTGGCATCAAGTTTGCAACAACAAAAGTCACACTAAAATAGTCCGTTCGTTGTTTATTGTTTTTGTTTGTTTCTCTGTTTTTTGTTAATCTGAAATTTGTTTCTTTTATTCAAAAGGAATTAAAAACTGTTAATTTCAAAAATTTATATGTTTAGAAATAAAATGCTGTGTAAGGTAGCAGTCTTATCTGAAGTGGAACCCGGTGTAAGAATTATTTTGACACGCTAAAGTCTGAAATTTAAATATGAGCTTATATAAAATAGGTTTTTGAATTTTGTTATTAAATTGCGAACCCATCGAAAATCGCGAAAATCGATTCGCAAAATAAGTGCGGTTCGACTGAAATATTTGTTTAAAAAACGACCTGTTTATCCGATGCAGCATCCACTTTGGAAATCATTGTGCAATATTTTCAGACGTTGTTCCAGTGTACAGGGATCAATTACGTCTCTCCGAGAAATGACACCCTATTTCTGTCACCCATTTGAATGCAAAAAACCTGACAGCAGTGTGACCAATTCAATATTTGAAATCATGCTAAGTTCAGCAGTATAGAATGTTTTTTTTTGTATAAAAAAGTGCTGGAATCATGCTAAATATTTTTTTTTAAATCAAAACCAACTAAAAGCCAAAAAATTTACAAAAAGAGATGTTTTTCAGAAAAAAAAGGTATATTTCACAAAAAATTTCATTAAATAAAAATCACTACGTAACGCTTACTATAAAACTATATAAAAAAATGTTTTAATTCAATAAAGTTCAGTCTCTGTTTGTTGAATAAAAATATATTATTATTATTAGCTGAATTCGTTGGATGGCTGTGTTCAGTGTTCACTGTCAATTGAGAATTGTAATGGCTTGTTCACACTAAGGTTCGTCTGCTTTGATTTTATTCTATTATTTTAATTCATAATTTGGCTAAACCAAAATCCTGCTAATTTTTGCTACAGCATTAAATCATGGTTAAAAAAAAATGGTAAAATAATCCGGCTAAATTTAGCAGGAAATATGCTAAATTGGTCACACTGCCTGACAGTGTCAGAAGAGTATGTTATTTAAAAAGAATATAGCAGATGGCGCAGCCGTTGTCAACTAAGAAAAATACGTTTTTCCTCTACAGAGTTTGGTCACATTAACTTTAAAATTTAAGAACAAGTTGAACTCCAAAATTTGCGTTAAAAAATTGTTTCACTAGATACCTTCCAAAACTCGTTGGCGATAAGTTCAAATCATCTGTGGAATGAAAAAGTTGCATCTAATGAGCACGGTTGCCACTTGCAAACAAATTATCTACCAAAATTGGAAAAAAAAGTTACCAAACCAAGATAAAATTTACCAAAAATCTGGAGACGTTGATAAAACATTTTTAAAACATAAAAAAACATATGTCTTTTAAAATATTCAATTTTGTACATAAGGTTTGTAGGAACTTAGTCAGTCTTTAAGTAGTTAAACAACGACTACTTTATAAAATAAATAAAATAAGACTTTTGCTGGCCAAAAGCAGGTTTTTCTAAACTCAAATTATTTTATTTGATTTTTAAAATTGCTTGTTTAAAAAGAAACAATTATAAAACATAAGACTCAAGGAACGTAGTAGGAACTTTGTCAGTCTAAGCAATTAAACAACGTCAACAACGTTGTGCACAAAATTACCAGCTGTTAGAAGGCATGGGATCATCTACCATTTCCGAGCCTTTTTTTTCTTATAACTTTACAAATTAGAGTTTTACGTCTGCAAATATAATAATATGATTGAAAAACCTATCCATATCTAAATGTAGTTAGAAACAGAAAATATTTCGAAGTTCACCATCTGTCAAAAGAAGAAAATGAGTGCATTCAGTAATTTTTGAAACAAAATAGGTTTACATGGATGCAATGCTTTCACTCAGAAACAGTAAGGCCAGTGAGTTACGGTTGCGCACGTTCCTCGTGATCTTTCTTTCCACAAGTGACACTTTTTATTTCTTAACTCTTAACTTTATGATACAAAATGGTTGACTTCCTCTACTTTCCTTCTAGTCGCTTATTGCGCCATCTGTGGGCTGGTCGCTACAAATTATTGGACCGATTTTGAGATTATTTGTATTAAAATTTGTATATTTTTTTTTTAAATAGGTACCTACAGCATTTTTCATTTAATAAAATTATTCTTTCCCTTCTCGCAAAGCATAGTTCTCCATGCAAATTATCCTCAATAGTACGGAGGTATACTCTTTAGGGAAGACGAAAGGCCTCTTTGAACGCGAAATTCTTCGAGTGTTCGTTGGTCGCTTTGGGATTAAAGTGGATTGAAGGGGGATATTTAAAAGAACTGGATTGACGTAAACGACAACTACATGGCCCAAACAGTCTTTGATTCCAATCCCAAACCCTGAGGAACGACGCAATAGATGAGAACCTCACATAAATTGAAGGGCAGTGTCCAACAAAATGGTGTTTCCAACTCTTGACAGTTAGTAAAAAACCGCGCAATCTGAAAAGCCGCACAAAGTAAAGCCCAGTTCTACTTTTGACTCTTCATTTAATTATTCCAGTTAGCGCCACCTATGAACAGAACACGCAACTCGTTCCCAACTGAAATTGACTCTCAAATAAATTTAAAAATGCATCTAAATAGTTTCGCCCGCAACTGGGCAGCACACAAATATGCAAACTTATAATGGCCGACATTTTTGGGTCAGTTTTCGTCACTTTCCCTACCTCCGCCAACAAGATCTTCATCGGCCAAATCAAATGCCCGCAGCTTCTTCCAGGTTGTACACTCGATTGCAACAAACTAAAACAAGGCATTTCCCCGGTCATCAATCCTCCAACGCGCACGCAGCGCGTCTGCAGCACACCTAATGAAAACATCAACAATTCATTGCAGATTATCCCGAGAGTTGTTGCTGTTCAATTTTATTGCTCTGCCCTGTGCCATCAAACAATTACATTTCCGGCATTCGCCGGGCAGCACACGTGCGTATTTTCAACACCGTTTCCAATATATGGACACGCTAACAACATTCTGTTCTGACATTCTTTGATCTATTCCTGATGAAATCTTTTCCTGTTTTTAGAACTCCGACAAAAAAAAAAGCCACCAACAACGCATAACCGGCCACAACTGAATATTTATGCCCACCATCGAGCATTCCGCGTCCAGAGCGGGTACGGCACATCTGCACGGAGTTCTGCTTCTCCTGTCAGTTGTGGACTGGCTCCACCAACGGAATGGCGCCAAAATATGGCTTCAATTCGAAGGCATAAATGCGTCATGATTATGTGCATAATTCATTCGTTGCGGAGAACAAATTAAAAATTTAAAATAGACCAAGCCGATGATCTATGGCAGGGGATCCTTGTCGTCGCACTGTGTGACGACTAATCCAACTTGCGCGCCATAAAAAAAAAACTGGTGGAATTGGTCGTCGGAAAGAAGGAAGCCAACCCCATTTCGAATCTCTTAACCTATTTCTTAGAGCGTAGAGCGTAGGTAATTCCCAGACAGCTCAGTCGCAATAAAAATACTTAACCCTCCCGTTTCAGATTGGAAAACATTTTCAGCGAAATTTATTGCTTCAAAGGAAAAGGACCAGGCGCACACTCCCGAGGGGTGGAAACTTAAATGAAAACACGAATTGAATTGAATTAGAACTTGTGTTGAATCGGTGCATGGTTTGAGGGTGAAAAGGAAGATTGCGTGCTACGAAATTAAAAACAGAGTTCCTGGCAGCAACTTCAGGAAGATTTATCACACGTTAGATGTCATCCAAGAAGTTGCAGTAGGAGAATAAAAAAGAAACGACACAAAACCGGTCCGACTGGAAAGACCACCATCAAAACACAACTCCTAACGCTGGTCCTTTTGAATAATTTATGTGGAGGCCGCCGAAAAAGGCAACCGAGCGGGTTCAAGTTCGGTCACGGCGGGCAAAACTGATCCACCTTGACTTGGCCGGTTTGTCTTTCGGTGGCCATGCCTTGCCTCGGTCCGCGCTTCTATTTTCGCCGAAAACCATTTGCAACTTTAATTGTGATCATCTCTCAGCTGGCAGGTAGATTCAGATAGAATACTGGATGCCCGGTCTTTTGGGGTGCCAATTAATTCAGTTCCACAGACGAAGAGAGAAATTTTTGGACCAACCTTGACAGAGAGTATAATTAGGCGGGAATTAATAATTCGCGGGTTTTTACAAGGTCCTCTCGGGGGACACTCTCAATCTCAATACGATTTGAGTTTCCTTGGGATAATTGCCGGGTATTCTTTTCAAACCGAACTGTCAAATAAATTAATCGAGCGCACTTAACCCCAAGGTTAATTTTGAGCAACAAGGTACAGTACCTACGAGATGAAAAGGAAACTGTGTGTTCTGTTAATTGAAATGGATGTAACAGACACAATTGAGTCTTTGCATGAATAAATTACAATTAAAATACCATTCGGTTTAAATTTGCCCACGAAAATATTTCCGCAGCAATAAATTAATTAGAGATTACAGCGCTCAGTTGACAGGATTTAATTAGAAGCATGGATTGCATAAACGTGAAGTCATTTATTGTTCAACGAGCCGCATTACAGATTCCACTATTTATCGATTTAATATATTTAGTGGAATAATTTAAGACTACAGCCGAGACATTTGTAACTGACAGGTAACTGCTTGAATCTGAGTCAATTCTGATGTGACAAGAGGTGCGCGTTACGTGAGAGAAGCGTTAGATCTTTTGCTTGCATACCTAAACAGGGATGTCAGTTGGAGTCGACCGAGTGCAGTGTGGTAAATGCCATGGAAGTCAATTTATTAGATCGGCGATTAGCGATTTGTGTCAAGACAGAGACGCATGGCATGTTTATTGCGGCAAGCACTAAGCACCAAGCATCAATCATCAACCGGCAAGCTGTTTTCTGGTTTCTTAAGTAGGTATGTTGAATCAATAAGATGAAAGGGAACGGTATTGAATTTTTAATAATTTTTTTTTTAACAAAAAGTCATTTAAATGACAACTACACAAGTTAGAATGTTAAAAAGTTCGCTAGAAAAGAGGTAGGGAAATGTAAAATAAACTGGGAGAGGCAGCTAACAATTTCCACTGACAATATGTCGCAAAAATGCATTTTAATCTCGAGATTTATTAGAAATATTCTAGTTTATGGGTCTAGAGGTGTATTTTAAAATTCTTTACAGTGTCAGGAAAATTGTCTTGCTCTATAGAGACTCTCACGGAAGACTGGAAAAAATACAAGACTCAACTAAGTCCTTTAAAAAATCTCGAGTTCTAACTGAAGACTTAGCAAAAATACAAGATTTAGCTAAATCCTGTGAAAAACGTCGAGATTTGTAGATCTAGAAATGAGTTCTAAGCCTTATAAAATAGAAGACTTAAAAAAAGTACAAGATTCAACTAAATCCTTTCAAAAATCACGAGATTTGTAGATCTGGAAATGAGCTGTAAGCCCTATAAAACTGAAGACTTATTAAAAATACAAGATTCAACTAAATCCTTTCAAAAATCACGAGATTTGTAGATCTAGAAATGAGTTCTAAGCCTTATAAAACAGAAGACTTAAAAAAGTACAAGATTTAGCTAAATCCTTTCAAAAATCACGAGATTTGTAGATCTAGATGAGTTATAAACCTTATAAAACTCAAGACTTGACAAAAGTACAAGATTTAGCTAAATCCAAGAAATGAGTTATAAACCTTAAAAGACTGAAGATTTAACAAAAATACAAAACTTAGCTAAATCCTTCAAAACACGTTTTTGTGTACAGTCTTCCGTGTTCAGGAACTTCCATTTTCAGGTATAAACAGCAAAAAATAAAAATAAAATTTGTATGTGACCGCAAAAATGAATTTGGAGTTTTTAGTTGCTTAGACACTTAGTGGGTACAGATTATATGGTGCAAGTACCTAGGTTAAGAAGTTATAGCCCTTTTTAAAAATTGCTCTCAAAAGGAGGATGGACGTGAGAACTGAGAAACACCTACTCAAAAATGATTACTTCCATATCAATGTGCAAAGTTTAAGGTTTATATTTACAACTAATGGTCGTTACGTAAGCCACGTAACTAAAAATATTCCAGGAATTATTGTTGAGAAAACCACAAGAACAGTCTAAAAAATAAATGCAAAAGAAAATTGTGCAGTTTCCATAAAATACTTTACCTATTTTTAATTTATGAGAATTTAAGACGGAAGATTAATCCAAGCGCGAGTTATAAAGACGTATTACTAGGCTTTAAAAGGAATGGTATTATGTGGGCATAAGCTAGTGTCAAAAAGGAACGAAAATCCGACAAGTTCTCTACTCGCATCCACAAGCTGGATTACTCCTACGAAATCCTATTAGTGAGTAGAAAATAAAAATCGACGCAGTACACTTAAGTGCAAAATATTGGGCAGTACCTGCGGCATTCAGAGTCTGATACAAAATTTAGCCTTATGCAGAGTGTTGGAATAAACATTTGGCCGCTTTTCTCCCCAAGCATTTTTCAATTATGTTCAAAAACAAAACTTCCGGCAAAGTCAAGGATCCTTAAATAGGATGAAATAGGTCACCTCGAATTTCATAACATATACTCCGATTTCTGCTCAGAATAAAACAGCTATAATTGCAAAGCCTGGTTGAGAAAAGAAAATGTGTGCAGAAGTGTTTTGACCGGAAACAGAATCCTAACTAAATTTACGGAGTGAGTCGCTGAATTAGGAATATTCAAGATAAGAAATGTTTAAAAAAGCTCAGAATACACGCTCTGAGATGAGTTTGTTGTAATGTACAAAGCTGAGCAGATCAACAGTAAACAAAATACAATCGGCCTTGATAATTGCGATTAGAACGGGCAGTCTGAGACATTCAGAGTCTGATAAGAAATTTAGTGTTGCAATAAGCATTTGAAAACGGAAAACAAGTTTACATTTGCGTAGCACAACCGATTTTTAAATTAAGTCGATGTTTCTCTTGCAAAAAATACTGAGACCACCAACTCCGGCCGATTTCCCGTTACTTAGCCTACAAGCTATATTTTTATGGAGTGTTCACGTTTGGTGCGCTAGTATTCTTACATAGAAAATCGTATTGACAAATGTCATGAAACTTCAAAAATTCTGCTCACCAACACACTCCCAGGAGACATGAGCCACTTTCGCTGTGGGCAAAGTTGCTGGCAGAGTTCATAGATTTTTATCCTTTAAATTTAAAATTATTCGTTACGTGTGGATAGAATTTTTTTACAGGAATTAGTGTACTTTTGTTTAAAATATTCATGAAAAATTAACAATGTAGATTAGTCGAGGAAAAATAACATTTTGAGCAAATTTTCTTCATTATTTAAGAACAATTTGCACACGAAATCGAAGATAATGATATCCAAAAGCGGAAAATATACAACCATGTTTGTCCTAATATGTTTCTACTATATAGAACATCAACTTTAGATAGTTTTACTAACCAAACAAATCAAATTATTCGCTTTTTAAAAATTTATTATAACTAACCAATGGCGTTCAGTAATGAAAAAGTGTGGTATTCCCGAACTCTTTCAAATTTCCCCACGGTTGCCGAGGTTGGCAGCATTTACTTTTGCATTTTTGTATGTTTTTGCATGTCACACGGATTCTTTTTTGACATAATACCGATAGGAAAACAAAATGTCGAATTTGAAAAAAAAACTGAGGGGCCAGCGGCAAGAGGATTGTGAGTTGGGGTCTCAGTATGGTTTGTCTATGCTTAAGACTCTAGTTTTCGTAGTTTGACAGATAGCTGGGTTACTAGGTGTCCGATTTTTTATTCCGTTGACGTTTGTGAAGCGGTAGCCGAAAAAAAACTAGTCAATCTCGACGCAGCGCTCAGTTGAAGTAGTAAAACTGACATTCAGTTAAAATCTAGTACTGACAAATATAGTCCTGGGAAATCTGGTCGATTTAAAATGGCTAGACATATAAATTCAATTGGTTTAAATAAATCCACTTATCATATGCAATTAATGTAAATAATCGCAACCTGGGTTTAACTGGACTATTGCCATGAAATGTCATTACAGTTCTGCCTCGTGTGTCCGAAACGAAATGTGTGCTTATTTTCTGTTCAGTCGTAAACAAGTCATAACTACCACCATATCTACTTTCTGACGCGGAAGTTTCTACTTTCTGACACGCAAGTTTTGCTTCACCCAGGAAGGCTTCCGGAAGTTTCGGAAGACCGAAAACGATCGAAGGTCCTCTTGAGCATCCCACCTAGTAAATTGTAATAGATAAATGACAAAATGATGATGCTAGAGGTATAGAATTGCCTTTTTCAATTTATAATATTTTAAAAAAGTTGCTGATAATTTTCGATTTGAGAAAATAAATTTAGTTTTTCATGTTAGATTTTGGGTTGTAGCTCAGCTTCTAGATGACACAGAAAGCTGATTGATGGCTTAAAATAATTAAGTGTTGGCTCTGTTACGTATTTTGTTTTGTTTGCATTGATTAAGAATTGTTGGAGTAATGGCGATTAAAAGGTAGTAAAGTCAGAAAAAAAACAAATTTTGGTCAAAAACGGTCCCAAAAAAATAGGCTTTGCAATGAAAGGAACAGCCTATGTCCTTCTCAGGATCTTAAGGGACATTTCAAAAAAAGTTTCATCGAAATTTGTGCCGTAGTTTTCACGCCAACCGTTAACACATGAAAACGGCTACAGTTTTATTATATGTATAGATATTCTGCGCAAGTTTCTTCCTTACTATCACTCGCTTCTATTACATTTGTTGAAAACGAACTGGATTAGGCTTTCAAGCTTGTGATTTTTTGCCAGTTTTGGAGATCTATCGTTTGGACGATAATCGTCTGAAAAATGACTTAATGAGTGCCATCTGGCCTATCAGCTTGTCAGCTACTTTAGCAACAAAACGGGGGCATCACTTTTAGGACAATAATTGTCTGAAGTTACCCGATGAGAGCTAATTCTACAAAAATGCCCACAGGAGGACTCTTCAAACCTATTAACCTCTAGTACTAAAAAGGTACCTATACTCCCCCACTGAATTAGACAGGAAAGATTCACATGACATCCATTAGACTGAAACGCGTTCTCAATCTCGATTGATACTGCTGTTGCATTCCACACAAACAAACTTTTAGTTTTCCATTAACAGATATTTGTTATTTATTTAACAAATTTATACCAGCAGAGGAACAATGGAAACAGATTCCATACCTACATACGCAGGCAGCGACAAAGTCCGTCTGCAGCTGCAATTGTTTTCACACTCCTACAGCAAGTGACAACAAGTAAACATAAAACAAAAGTTTCCGTCTTTTATTGTTCCCCACACTGGAATAGTTTCTCCTATACACCCCAGCCCCAGCCCTGTGTCTGTCTCCACATGGTGCAATGCAGTTGTACTCATTTAGTGCACAGCGCACCATCAACAACGCACACACAACTACAGCAACAGCACTCAATGAAACAGGAAAAAAATCGTTTAAATTGTTTTTCCATTTTCTTTTTGATTATTTTGTATTTTACTTTTTTATTTGTTTAGACGATGTGCATTAAAAAACAGCCAGAGAGAAAAAACTTGTTTCGTAAAATAACGAACACTTGATGAACATGCGCTACTGTTGGTTGGTGGGTGCACATACAGATCTCTCTCTCCCAAGTGCGTGATTAAAGTTCCGCCATAAAAATTTAAGTAATATTTGGTTGGTGCTCCCGCAAGCGAGAATGTATCCCTTCCCGCATGCGAGTGCGAGCAGGGGGAGTTCAACTTGAACGTCTGGCTACCATGTGTGTAATCTGACAGCGGACCAATATGCCCTTAGTAATGATCTTTGAATCGTCTCGTTCTTTCGGCCTTAATTGGTGGCGGCTCTAATCTTTTGCGTGCCGGCTGACCTTTTTCTGGGAACCCACTGCGAGTATGAATGAATAAATGGAATGATTGTGTTGCTGTGCGTCTCCCACTCCCCTGCTCGCTGCTATTGTGTATTTTTATTGACTCTGAGTGGACACAACTTGCAGTTTTGAATCGTGGAATGGATGGTGATAAAATGCACCATCCGGTCGACGCCGCCGCCGAGTGTAGCAATGGGGCGTGAAATTGAATAATCTCGCACTTGGACATGAGAGTTGTGAGGGGTTGCTCGAAAGTACCATAGTCCATAATTCGACGATTAAAAGAGTGCACCAGACGGATGGGGTAAAGTTATGAAGTCAATTTGAATTTCTTCTCAAAGGATCGCCTGAAATTGTTTGTGGAAGTGGGTTTGCGGATATAAGGCTGGAGAAATGCCTTCGATAAACGGACGTGCTTCCATTGTGGTGGAGGGCCAAACTGCCAGCATCTTTGACATACTCAAAAGACACTTGTGTATTGCTTTGGAGTAGCTCCTGAAATAGATTAGTTAATAGTTGGCCATAAACGCAGTCTTCCTGCTACGGAGACGAAATCCGAAATCCGGGAAGATCCTCGGCGGGTGCTTTCAAGAATGAAGCCATCGGGCCCAAATTAATTATACGGCGCTCGGATTTTTTAAAGGTCTCAAATTTCTCGTCTCGCGTCCTTCATGGATGGTTAAATGCAAAAACAACAGCGCGGTAGACTTTCGAAAAGCACCGGTCCCGAAGATAAACCCCTGTTAGAGGGATGCCAAACTCTGCAGTTTATGCGAAAGAGCGAAATTCCGGCTCGCCCAATGCGGACTTGTTTGACTGACCTCAGGACAATCCACTGAGGCTGATATTCTCCAACTCAACTGCCTCACAAGTCAGGATCGTCTATAGTAGATAACTAAAAGAAAATCAAAGCTCGGGAGCCGGGAAAAAGAGAGGCCTCTCAATGAACAAAGAATCGCATTGTTGTGTGCGTTTGGGACAAATCAGAGAGCGAAATAAATCTAACAAGAAAGAGAGAGAGAGAGAGAGAGAGAGAGAGAGGGGAGGAGAGAGGGAGACAGAGAGAGAGAGAGAGAGAGAGAGAGAGAGAGAGAGAGGGAGACAGAGAGAGCGAGAGAGAGAGAAGTCGTGGTCAGCGTTGCCAACCAATTTCGACAAAAAAATGCCTAACTTGAGAAAAAAAGATGCCTTTTTCAATAAAATAATGCCTAAAATAATTCTTTTAGGTAAACTGGAACAATAATTCAGAAATTAACAACAAACTCTTTCTTGAATACAAAAAAACCCAGCCGATGCAAAATAACAAACAGCTTTCAATTTGCTTCCAATTTCATTCCAGTTACTGGAAGTGGAAGCTGCAATTATTTTTAATGAATGACAGATAAAAGGTTCGTTTCAGCAAAAAAAAAATTAAAAATGTCAAATATCAAAAATCGAGAGAGAAATCTCTCAATTTCAAGAGAAGTACGTGTCCGGTTTTCTTACAAAAAGTTTCAGAAATGTCATTGTGACATTGCAAAAAGCAGCATCTACAAAATAAGTTGGAATTAATTTTTCTATAAACTAAATACCTACCTATTAAACTTACCATTTTGAATGCGCTGATATGTTCTAGTAGAACATTCAATTACAACTTCTTCCTCCAACATCGTTGAAGACGAAAATAATTAATTTTATTTTAATTGTCAAATTTTTGAGCTGTCACTTAGTTGTCAGATTTCATTTTTTATTGTTCAGTAAGTCGGAATTCGGCGAGTAGAAAATTACGAGAAAATGAAAAGAGATGAAATGGATTTCTTTCTCATTTTTTTTTTAATTTTCTCAGCACGTGGTCGCATTCGGACAGTTTCTTCGCAAATTTTTAATAATTTTACGTTTGCAAAAAAGTACCCAAACGAACCTAAATTGTTCGGAAAATGGGCAGAGTTTGAAACAAATTCTTTAAGACCGAGGTCACATAAAAAATTCTTTTTGGGTAAGATTTTTTAAGAATGTTTAAAAAAATAAAAATCAGTATGTTGAATCAAAAAAAAATATTAGAAAAATATTTGAAATAAAAAAAAAATGCCTTTTTAAAAAAAAAACAAGCCTTAAAGCCTTAGCTAATGAAATAATGCCTAAAAGACGTGAAAAAGTCTTAGTTGGCATCACTGGTCATGGTAGGTGGTATTTTTCTTCATCCAAGTCCTCTTTTAGACGAAATCCACCTGCCCCAAAATGATTTAAAAAGACAATAAGCAGTAGGACGCATGAAAGACACATTCGTATTATATTTTGTACAAACTATTCCACTGAAAGAAATGCATTCACAAAAAGTAGCTCTATGAGGGTTTTTTGTAAAAAAAAAAAAAATGGCTACCCCTAAGGAAATTAATTCGATGGCAGAGTCCTCCTCCTGTGCTACATCGTTTCTAACCTAAGCAGACTCACAAGATAATCCCCCACGAAATTATCAAGTTTTTCCGAACAAATACAACAATTTATGTGATCCCTTTCCTTGTCATTCCGTTCCCGACCAAGACTATTAACGTCGTCCGGTAAAAACTCTCAGCTAATACTTAATTCCCCAGTGATAGCATCGCCTTGGCCATATGTCACGAAACTACTGCCAACTCCATCCCTGTTCGGTGGTCGGATGTGTGCACAAAAGCAACGCCCTTGTTGCATTCACACAACACCACCATACGAAACGAACTCAATCTCAATCTCAATGATGCTGGCGCTGGCACACACAAAAAGTAAACAATAAAAAAACGAAGCAGATTTTTTTTATTGCATCCACCGAGGCGGCAGGGAAATCAGATCCTTCCCAAGAGTAAACCACGTATGCCTCCGGAGATTTATGGAAAATCATTATCTTTATGGGCTTAATATTCCCATTGAAATTTATCGATAACAAAGTGGAATATGGGGGTCCTGCCGACTGCCGACTGCCGACTGCAGTCTAACCCTCGTCTGGCCAGAGTATGAATAAATATGAATTGGATCAATGATAAGGGTTCACAAATGGCTCGACATGTTAATAAGAATCTGAATGTGAACCGAACCCTTGTGCGTGTGAAGTGCCCGTGTGCAGTGTGTTGTTGACACAGAGGGTGAGCTGAGTTGGTCTACTTCTCATTCATTTAAATATGCCATCCATCGATTAGGCTCATTCGCTGTTCTATTGGCTCTTGGGGTAGGTTTTAGCACGGGTGCAAGTGACCCTCAGCCGCGTAATTCAATATGTGCCGTCGATTGACGCAACTGAGCCGTATAAGCCTAATCGCTGCCGTCGTCTTTTTGATGTTGATCTTTAGATTTTCTACGAATAAACTCAAATACGTATAGAGCAGCAGAAATATTCCGTCTTGGTGACACCCTAAGGGGAAGCCCATTCGGGGCGGCTATTTATAGGGCCAGAGCAAGCTTTTTTAATCGGAGAATTAGACAGATCCAAACGGACAAACGGCATTTCTCAAGTAAAAATAACCACACAAACACACACTCAAACAAATACTAAATAGCGACGCAGCGTCGTCGTGACATCCTGCAGAGGAAAATGGGAAGGCATCCGCGGAATGCGCCGCTTGCTGGGTCGACAAATAAACAATTGCGTGTCTTTGCACTTTGCACGCTCACTCATCGTCATGCAATGTGCGCACAGAATGCGTAAAAGGATTTCACTTCGAGAAATGGCATCCATATGCTGGCGGACGCAGCCGACTCCGAGAATAGGCGCGGAATATAAATATTGTCGTTTTTGAAGAGAAGGCCATTACGCGAATGTTGACAGACGGTGCTGCTTGATTTCGCTGATGGAACTGACATGACAAATTGGAAAAAGAAAAACCGCAACATCACTACTTCCATTACCATGTCCTTGCTCTGTGTGGCTGTGTGGCACCGTGCCAGGGATGTTTTAATTTCGTTAGCGATTTAATAAAGTTCACCACCCGCCTGCATAACTCACCCGGAGTGTTTGGTGCCGTTGTAATGCGATGTCAGGGACAAAGCAGAGCCAAGGACACACCGCATACGTAGGTGGAGGAAATTCCAGGGGCTGTTTGCATGCAGACTTCTGTTCCCTTTATGCCCTCGCTGTCGGAGCAACAATGTCGGTAAACAAACGAAGCGAGGGAGCGTTTTAAGTACCTTATGACTGAGGGATAAAATATGTTCCCTGTCCTGGCTAAATGAATTGCTTTTTCCCGAACACAACAAAACACACACAAACACGAACAATTCGCAGGAACATAAAAGCGGACTACCTTTTTAGCGCCGATGGCACAAGCAGTCCCAGTAGGTATACGACACTCGTTAATGAATGCACGGCTTCTAGGTTCTTGGGCTGCGTATTTGCATTTGGCATGCAAATGCTATGAATGAGTTGAGTGCATGTGGATGCTACTGCGGTTAAATTGGAGCTGCAGAGGATAGATGATAGATAGATAGGAAGTTCGTAGGTGCGCCTGAGGCAGTTAATAGAAAAGAGAGACACCGTGTTAATTGTGTTTGTTTTGAGAGTTACAGCTTAAATAGGACTGGAGAACTGGGAGTCGGTGTTTACTCCACCGGAAAGTTGCTCAATTTGGGTAAATGTCAAAAATGTTGTGCGAAGTGCCCTTGACAAGATTGATTACAGTTGACGGGTGGTGGTAAACAAGCACGCAAACATTTTTAAGTGAACAGTACTCTCGGAGGAGTTAGTCAAGAGATCAAAGCGTGTGACTGACGTCTGACATTTCGAAGAAGACGGGAAATGTTTGAACACCAAAAGTTTTTTTTGTTTTAAGAAATATTAGTCGATTCGAAATCATACAGAATGATGGCCGAAGCGGGTGAAGAGCTACCCCCAAACTGGTGCAAAATGGTGAAGAGCTACCACCAAATTTATGCCTTTGACGTCTTTTGTTCTCCGAGCTTTTTGACACTTACAGTCAAAGGTGTATCCATACACATGAAGGGCCTATAAGTGCGCGACATTTGGTTTACATTGCCTCACATTCTCTTTGCATATAAGCACCAAGAGTCAAGAGGCAGAGTGTAAAGAGAAAATAAAGTGCACGACTGGGTCGCACGAAACTTTCTCATTCGTCAAAAGTTTCAACAAAAGCATTCAAAAAAAAAAAAGCTGAAAAAAGGGAAATATTTGCTTAAATGAAGTTTTGCGTAGCTGTTATTGCATTTTTATCGGAGGTGGGGAGATTACAACAAAAATACAGCATATATTCTGAAAAATAGATCGGGATTTGTGTAATCATTTTTGAGAAATAATTAATAATCTAATTTATTCGAATTTGTTGAGAAAAACTAAGTACTTGATCTTATTTCGAATACTGATTTTATCTTTTTATATGTATTTTGATCAAAATCGTTAGAGCGGTTTTGTAAAATTTGGCAAACAAAACAGTACCAAATATTGCAATGTTTAGTTTAAAAAATACTATTGCTTAACTATTGAACTGAAAACCGAGTACAAGTTATTGATCGGGAGCATTACTTGGTTTTTAGGGTTTTATCGAATTCGAAAATGGGGTTTTCGAGATATGAGCAGTTTTTAAAGTGAGCGTTTCCAGTCTTTCGAATTGAAAATTAAGGACGCAATAATTTTGAAAACATCAATTTTACTCTGAGTCTGCATTTTGGTCAAAATCATGCCGTTTTGAGGTAAACTGGAGAAAAGTATATTTTTCAAAAATGTTTTTTTTCAGAAATCCATTTTTCGATAATACAGAGGAAAACTGAGTTTGCCATCAAGTTAGAAATGACCATATTACCTTAGAAATGAATTTTTGTTACAATCGTATGGACCGTTTTCGAGATATGTCCAAATTTCAAAAGTACCGTTATTATATTTTTTAGCTAAAAACTGAGTATGCAGTTATGTTAACTTCACCCACTTAAGCTTAAATGTCAATTTTTGCTGAAATCGTTAGAGCCGTTTTCGAACATCTCAAACTGGTATGAAAATTTTGTATGGGAAGTACCATTAATGTTGAGGCTACCATGCAAAAAAAAAAAACGGCCCCGAACTGTAAGCCCCCAAACTTTAAATTCGAAGTTTGAACGAAATCCGTTCAGCCGCTTAGGACAAAAGTTAATACTAAATGACTTATACTTGTAAAAATATATGGAAATAAACGTGAATATTAAATAAAATTAATCCAAAAAGAGAAATAAAAATAATAGTTGTTCCTTTTTGATTTGGATTTCCTAATAAAGTTTTAAATTCTTTATGGAGGGTTAATAAAATATTATTTGTGTAGGCCTCGGGACATACAGACAGACGGACAGAATTTTGTGACCCACTTTTTTGAGTTCGCCTATCATCGTAATGTCAGAATTGATTCACGTCTCGAGTTCGAAATTTTGTACGAATAAGATATCAATGGAGAAAGTTAAAATTCATATGACGCTTAATTCAGTTAACAATTCCGCCACAATGGCTTAGCTCTGCGGAGATACGTCACAATGTAAGAAATAACTACCTCAGCATAAAAGTTGGCATACATTTCGCTCTCGGGAAGCCGTCAAATTTCGCAATAAAAACAAGAAATCATTCATATTTAAGCCGCCACGCTGCCTAGGACGTCACTTGACGAACGTGTGACAAGACTGGAAAAACGTAAACCAACCTGCCAGACAGAAGATATTTAAAATCGGTTTCAAAGAAGTCAGCTAGGAGGGAGTACAATATGAATGCAAATAGATGAGTGAGCATTGTGCATTTGAAACGAGAGCTACCGTAAATTGTCTATAGGTACGAAGCTTCAAGTGCAAAAGCTGTTTCCATAAAAGATGAAATCGATTTTGTGAGTACCAACAACCTCCGACGCAGATTTTTTTCTCTTGCATACGATTTTCAAAAGCCTTCCATTTTAAACGAGCTGTCACACAGAGTTCGTTGCTTTTTCACTTTTATGATAAAGAGTACGGTGGCCTAGTCGTTAGTGCGCTGAACTTCTGAACTGAACTGAACCCTCGGGATGGGCCAACGAGTGATCCTTGCCGAAATCGGTTCAAGTGGATTTTGCACTTGAAGCAGACAAATAAATTGAATGTACCTATTTATAAGAACGGTCCCAGTTCCGTTTGCAAAATGAGGACAAATAGCTAGGAATGACTCCCGAGGCAAAGTCCAAATGGAAGTCCCAAGGACTAGAAACACAAATATTGGCCACTCTAAAAATACTACAAGCTTAAATTCGACAACAAGATTTTTATGCTTTTCAAAGACTTTAAGGACTTTAAAGTAAAACCCCTTTACTAGTGAAACGATTCTTAAGACCATAAAAACATCTTTCAAGGAAAAGTGACAAAATATTTCGTCAATACCCCGTGGTATTTCGAGAATGAAAATGTCCATCAATGGAGATCTCGAAATTCCCACCTCTAAAAAGGAAACAGACAATTGCGTATGGAGCCTTAGTTTTCGCCTGAACACCGCAATAATCCGTCAATTTTAGAAATTTAGAAATATTAGAAAAAAAAACAAGGTTTTTGCTGCGATTATGACGAACTGAATCTTCCGACTTAGACCCATTATTTTTAAATGGGATAAAATTGATGAAAGGGCAATAACAACCGCCAGAAGGTAGCCTGTCAATAGCCTCGTGTTGAAGTGACAAGTCAGCTCACCTCAGTTGCATTACGAAACGAAGTTGTTTGGTGGGAGATGGTTTTAGTCAGTAAAAATCCCACACTTCTCTCTACCTGCAGTGGATTAACAAAAAATTGCAATTTCCATGATCTTTCACACAAGTAAACAAGTCTGCTTCTGATCTCAAAACTACTTGACAGATTTTGATGAGACTTTTATTGAAATCCTTCTTAAGACTCCGCGAAGGCTTTAGGTTTTACCATTCATTGCCACGCCTACTTTTTGGGAGGATTTTTGACTATAACGTGCTTTTTTTAAGGCTTCACTGCCTTTAACTGGCTTTACTGAAATAATTTTTGATGCAAAAAGACAGAAAACTTACAGAGGCCAACACTTTTTTAAAAATGTCAAGCCAGCTATCAGTTGTTTGCTTCTTTCAGAAGCTGAGCTACAGATCAAAAGGGAAAGCACTGTGTGTCGTTTTCTCTGTTGGAACGAAACGAACGGGAAGTACCTATGCAATGTGCATAAAAATGTTATCAACAGCGACAATGTTTTTCTGAGAAAATGTCCGATGAGACATCTGAGAGTGTGGTGAGAGTCACTCCCAAGTTTTTGAAAGAAACGAATTTACGGCCTCAAGTTGTTTAAAATACAAAATAAAATGTAAGAGGCGAGGGTGATTCCAAGAGACAATGTTACTAACAGCGACAAATGCTAATAACAGCGACCGATGCTGCAGTCTACTCAGCTTAAGCACGCTTTACTGACAAAATCGGTTAACTAAAACACAAAATTTTGCGGAATTCTTCTTTTTTCAATTATCTGAAATCACTCACAGGAGAAAAAACCGTAAAAAAATTGTGGCAAATTTGGTATTCCAGTTAAGAGGAGTCGACTGTAATATTTGTTTGACATAATAAATTTTCTGCCAAATTTTCTGGTTCAAAGGAACCATTTCAAAAATGTTAATCTCAGAGAAAATTGAATCGGAAACCACATTAACTTCGGTCAAAAACACTGCTCACTATCTAGCTGTCAATCAGCATCATTTAATTGTTTATTTAAAAAATTCTTAAGACATAAGACTCACCTTGCAAAGTGCCACTCCGGTATCCAATCTGTCCATGAAATTCTCGGCGTTAATCAACAGCTCTGGGTACATTGTGCTGAGCCATTCGGCCAAGTCCTCCTTCATCGCCTCGAGGTATTCCTCGCTCGATTTGAATGGCCTGTACGGCCTTGCCTCAAGTAGAACGGACGTCATCTTGCCGCTGTTATTTACCACAGTCAGATGTAGCTTTTGTTCGCGATGTCAAAATTTAAATTTCACTCGTTTCTACTGTCGCACAGATTTTTTTTACTTTTCGTGATGTATTGCCTCGAATTGCGGTTGTGATTATTTTTTCATTTTAAACAGCTCATTTCGGATATACACGTTGTCCCCCTTTCTTTTCTTTTTTTTTTGATGACTGCAATTACGATGACGTTCGGTAATTAAAAATATTGATTTTCCTTTGTTTTTTTGAATTTCTTAGATTCTCCTCCTCGTGTGGAAGTAATTAAGACGACTGCAGATAGAGGCGAATTTTTCCACCCTTCGTTTTTTCGGCTAGTCGGCGGGGTGTCATTTAAAACGCGGATATCTGCAAGAGAAGAGAGCAAAAAATGTATTCCTGGAGTATGTGTGTGTGTTTTGTAAATTTCCACTTGAAAAAATGCAAATGAAAGCGGATGGTGTCAGTGTGGATGATCCTTAAAAGAGCCAAAATCTCTTTTGACACCAGGCGAATGGAATATGACACCAACAACAGCAGCACTAAAGTGGAAGAATGAGGACGGCGGAAGAGACGCGCGTGAGTTGCAATACTAATTTTAATTTGATTTTGGAAAAGGTTTTGGGCGCTCCCTTTTTGAAGATTTCCGCACCCATTTCTTTTGAAAAATACCTCAGGGAAGAAGTCGTTGCATTGCATTACTTGGAATTTGAATTGGAATTGAAAATGGAAACGGTTTTCGGTTGCATGGGTCATCGAGCAGATTGCTGAAGCGCGCGGTTGGGTTATAATGTGATAAAACGTTCGGGAAGGGTGTTTGGAAAGTATTTTCAAAAAGATGTTGGGAGAAATATAAAATTTGTGCTTCGGTGGTAAAGGGAGACGCAGTAGGGAAGTTTGCGTCTTTAAAGTCGCCCTTCAATGGGCATTGTGGGAACGGGGAAGAAAGTGCCTTGACCTTTGTGAAATGTGGATTTCTTTGAACTAGGTAGGGTGACTTATATAAATATAATTGAGTCAGAAGTCGTTTATAGTGCAAGCCTACCTTCATGTGACGACGGAACATTTGAAATGTGTTTATGGAAAATCAGTAAAAAGTCCACAAACTTATTAGGAAAGTCACGCACCGTCGAACAGATGGGGACGTTATATTTGTGTTTGCCTGTGACCCGAGTGATGTGGCAGTCACCAGAGCTGCAAAAACACCTCAAAAAAGGACGTTTCTTCTAGCTCATTGGTGCGGAATTCGATTTTGAGTGCTGCACAACTTCGAATCATCTCTAAGGACAAATGTTACCGAGGCTAAGCAAAACTACAAAAAGGTACGAAACGATTTTTTTTTTTAACAGGTTTGGGATGACAGTAGGTATGTAGCAAGCTTCCTTATAGAGCCCTGAATGTTGAATTTATCAGTCAACTAACTTAAAATATTATTTTTCTTCATTTGCAAATTCAAGCTCCTTGTTTCGAAGCCTTGGCAGAGCTATAATTGGACCGATAGTTCCAAAGTTATTTAGAGAAACGTGAGAGGCAGTGCCTTGGATTGAAGACCTCATTGATCTCTTTTTATGTGACAGGAGTCTATCGACGACCTCTCTGACGACCTCTTAAAAATTCCGGACACGAAATTCGGTGGCAAAAAGTTCTACAAACCTTGCAAAGCTCCAAAGTTATTTAGAGAAACGTGGGAGGTTTGAAGACCTCATTGATCTATTTTTATGTGACAGGAGTCTATAGACGACTAATCCCAAATTCCCAACACGAAATTCGGTGGCAAGGAGTTCTACAAACCTTGCAGGATGGATCTGAACGCTCAAAAACCAATTCTGGCAGCAAAATGCTACCTCTTTCCATCTTAATTTAGAAATACAAATTGCAGTCGCAAAAGTAGAACTAAAAGCTCAAATTTTGCGTGCGTTTTTTGTGAATGAAATGTTAAAAATGCAGTTCGCCAATAGCTTCCGTATATCGAAAACCATGTGACTTAGTTGAGAATCATCATTTTTAATAATAATTTAATAATAAATATAAAATAATAATTAAGCCAGTATTCGAACAGATTTGAATTATATGTCTTAAGCAAAATAGATTCAGTGGCGAGTTACTAGCGTTTGGCAGAACTTCCGGTAATAGTTCCGTCAGTTTAAGCCCGCATAAGGCAATTATCTTTGACAGAATAATTCTTAACATTGCTCAATTCTATTCGTAAAGAAAAACATCCAGCAATTTATTAACTTTACTTTTGGCGGCGTTTACAGTCCGGGTTGGACTACGGCCTCAACTAACAATCTGTACATATAATAAAACTGTAGGCGGCTGTTTGTATGTCGCCAATTGACGTGAAAGCTGCTTGACAGATTTTAATGAAACTTTCGTTAAAATGTTTCCCAAGACTCGGAGAAGATCAAGGCCACATTGATCCTTGCCACGCCCACTTTTTTAACATTTTAAAATTGAAAATGTTGAATGAAATGAAAATTTGAAGAACGCAGAAACGAGTTTCGTTAAATTCATCAAACATACCTCAGATTGATGAACTTAACGAAAGTTAACATACGTCCATTGCTCACATTTGCGTGCAGCAATTTTTATTGCAACTGCGTAGTTCTTCTGTCCACTTCTTCGCAGTGTTTCTTCGCATTTCTGTAATACGCACATTTCTTTAAACAAATGCGGTTACATCACACATCGGAGACCACCAAGGGATAACACTTGCAACAATCCGCCTTTCGCACCTCGTTCTTCTGTTGTTCACCCCCTTCTTTACATCGCCGCATGTATATTTGCATTAAAAGCATTGCTCGCGCGTGAAAATTCCCCCGAGGTTAAATCGCGCGCCGCAATCAAGAATGGCATAAATTTTCCAATGCACAGCAGAGAAGACGAAGCCCATCACCGCCGCCGCCGCTGCATTCACAAACACATAGAACAATTATCATAAAATGTGCGCCTGGCTGCTCAACGACCGTGAAAACACTGCCGCATTTCCTACATGCACAAACCACTCGAAACAAAAATCGAAGGCTATCAACTCTTTAGCAGGGAACCCAATTTTCCTCTGGCCCTCAGGAGCAACAAAAATCGAAAACCGAAAACCAACTGCGCATTAGAATTACAACAGCGAAAGCCGAATGGAAGCGTTCTGGCTCGCGGCAATCAGGCCGTGTTAAAAGGAAGTTGACATGTTGCAATGGCGGCAATTAATTCAATTAACTCAACGAAAGTCTCGATTCGTTAATTGTTTTGATTTTTGCACGAAAGCCAGCCTGATCTGATGCAATCCGATCGAGGTGTGTATGCTGAATACGTACCGTGCAGATATAGCGTGCGTTGCAGTTGGTGGTGGTTTTAATTGATCTCTTCGGTGGCTAGCTACTTGTGTTACCTCACAGTGGCGCATTGTGTACATAAATTTGAAAATTTTTATCTTATTTCTGCAATATATTGAACGAGGATAATTTATTGACTGTAAATTGCTTAATCGCTGTGTTTGTTGTGGGTGAAGCTGGTGTTAGTCGTGGTAGCTGATTATCTGGTGGTAAACATGCAGGTGTGGGTCTGTACGATGGCAGTGCTCCTGTAATTGCTGCCACAATTGTCTGATTGATGTAAAGTTAAGGTTGCCACTGTTTCAAGTGTTATTACCATCGAAAGCAAGTTGGTAATCTTAGAAAGAAAATTTGAAATTGGGAAGGAAGAGTGGGAGTTTCTAGGAGCTTCTAGGTGGTTGTGGATATAAACTGTCATACAAAATAACAAGGCGCACTGCCTCAATTTGGGGAAGTCAGTCAGGGAAGCTGCAGCTTGGAAAAGTCGTCTTCATAAGAGTAAACTGTTGGAAATTTTGGCTACCAAGCCATCACTAAGGCAGTTGGTGTCACTTGGTATACCGGCGGAACTTGATCCTAGGCATTTTTAGTATGACAACCATTTTGAGGACGCATAAGCAGATAATCAGCAAAGGTAAAGAATAGGTACCCTGACAGCAAAGCGACCATTAAGGCCACCTACGAAGTTACTATTAAAACCAATGGACTATGGAAATTGTGCAAAAGGTCCTAGGTGCAAGGTCAGCTGCAGTGGCTTTATGAACTCGCAATGAGTGCTGTGGCTTTAATTGCACACCCTATCGGCGCACTGTGGTCCAAAATGACTTTTTTGGTTGCAAAAATCATAACTTTTGAACGCATGGAGATGTCGCTAGAATATTTTTTCTTCTTAAAGAAAATTTTCAAGCCTATAAAAAAAATGATTTTTAAGAAAATTGCTTCACAGGGTGTTTCTAGATCTTAGGCTGAAGTAGTATTTTATTTTAAAGAGGAATTAACAGAGATTAAGAAGGAACTAAAGAAAAAACTTTAAAAACAGTTAAAATTGTACGAATCTTGTAAAAAAAACGTCTGCGGCTATTTAATTGTGCACAGGGTGATTCTAAATATTTTTTTTTACAACAGTGGATGCATAAAATTAACGAACCAATTTTTAATGTTTTTAACAAGTTTTTAAACAGTATTTTTTTTTTATTTTGTAGCGCATCAGTATATCCTATAAACTGTTTGAAAACTAACACCATATGCATTGTCATGGTTTATATAAATATGTGCATGTACAAGGATTATTTTACCTGTGAAATTTAAGCTTCCCAATGTGAAGTAAGAGAAAAATTAATATTTCTACCTGTTTTATAAGATCATACAATAATAATCCACAATTAAATATTTCTTTCAACTTTTTGTAATGTTTAAGCAATAAATCAATTAATCCCTTTGTTTTGGCAAGTTAATCCGTGTTTACACGTACTTTAAGAATAAGAACAATAATGATTTACAATAATTTAAGTAGTTCGAAGAAACTCAGTTACAGGATACCTCAAAAACCCTTTTGGTTTAGGGGGAACTTATTCAAAAAGAGTCGGACTACAAAAATCAATTGGCATTTATATAAAAAGGGGCGTGGAAGTGGGTAGATTTTTAACGATAAAAATAATAACAAAACTATTTTAATTGATATAAGAAGAAAATTGCACGCTCTCAGCTCTTTTAATCAATAAAATAATTCAAATATTCCATAAGGAAATTTGCCTTTAAATGTCAGCCAAAATGTCAACACAGGGAACACGACTTTAATGAATTTTCAATTTCTCCGAACATTGCAAATAGTTGCAGCTACAATTTTGCATATGGTTTAACAAATAGGTAGGGTCAACTACCGTCGTGAATTTTCCGCGGTAACTCGCGAACATTTTTTAGTAGCTCTACTCAAACCAAGAAAAGTTCTAAAAAAAAGGAGTTATCTTGTTTTATTTATTAAAAATATTAGGTAATTTTTTTTTGTTTTTTTTAATAAAAATTTAATTTACCTATATATAAAACAACTAGACTACATTCAAGAAAATTAAGATTTTTCGTTTAATATGCCATAATTGCAAAAAAAAAAATAACGAAGTTCGTTTTCTTGTTTTTTTTTTACTCTAGAAAATTGACGAACTTTGAAAAGCTCTATAAGTCAAACGAGCTAGCAGAAAATTATTTTGTTTGCTGTTTTTGAAGTTCCCTTTATATTTCTATTAGAAATAAAAAACAAAACAATAAAAAACATCGAATTCAGTATTTTTGCCACGAGTTTTCCCTTTTTGAACCACAAAGCGGCGGTTAGGTGTCCACAAATAAACCTCCGACTTTAATTTAAGAAATCGTTTGCCAATAATACACAGAAAAATATAGTTTGATCAAAAACGCCCCCAAATAGTAGGCGGGACAATGAACGACATAGCCCAAAGCCTGCTTGGAGTCTTAAGAAATATTTCAAGCAAAGTTTTATTGCAATCTGTCCAGTCAACTGTCAACTTCAAAATATTTTCAGTTCACCATTTTACAACATCAGCGTTCAGGGTCTGGCTGGAACCTTTTTCCACCAAAGACAAGGCAACCACAAGGGAAGTGGCTAGCGCATTTTTTTTTTCTATTTTACCCACACTCACGGGCTATGCGGAGCAGTTTCAGCGTCAGAGCGTCACCATCGGGCCTTTCTTCTTTAAAAAAAATTACGGATGGAATGAATGTGACAGCCATACCAATTTTATTTAAATTCTCCACCTCGCTCGATGATTCTTTATGCGTCAATGAATAATTACTCATACCCGACAAGTTGTAGAAAAACCTTAATGAGCAAATCCTTTTACACAACTTATTTGCCTTCTCATTATGACCGAGAAATAAGCTCCCAATTGGAAAGGTCAAACCCCTGCGAAGGCAAATGATTCATCATGAGAACGAAACGAAAGATACTCGCGTCCGCTAATGACTTTGGACAGCCGCTATTAACCTTTCTTAAGCCGTACCTACTCATCACCAAATAACAAAGCAATTACATCTGGAGAGTACATTTTCTTGTCACTAAAGGTGGATAGCCGTCGCTTAACCTTGATCGCCCCGCCGATAGTTCTGCCCGCAGTACCGCTAAATAGGTTGCTGACCCCACCCCCGAAGAACCTCAAACAAGGCACGTTTATTGGACCGTTCATCGACACACACATTCGACTGTCAATAAAACAGACTTGTAGGTGCTGAAGCAGTCCTAAGTCGTCTCTGCGTAACCAATGACCGTGCCATAAGCCGGCTTTTTGCAGCCTGTTTGCCCACGGCCTGTACAGGCTGTGCGGTTGTGCAATTAGCAGCAGCCTAGACTGTGATATTCTAATTTTCCGTGGCGGAAAACTTTGCAATTCTGATCGAAGCTTCATTTGACATATCGACATGTAAGAGGGGAATGTAAAGCCGCCAACCGCCAACGTCGTGTTTCCACCACCATAAATGCTAATCGAATTGAGACTATTCAGCAACAGTTAAAATGGAAAACACTGTGACCAGGTATGAACCTGATTCCCTGCACATACAGAGTTGACAGTGCCGACATTTTGCGGCCTACGCGACGACGACGACGGCGGTTTGAAGTTTGCAAGTCACACGGCTTACACCAATAGCCTACATTCTGAGACACCAGAAGAAATCAATTCTATTACCACACTGCATGCGGATTGAGTGATTGGTTATTAGTCGGTTGCCTTTTCTGGGTTAGTTTGACATGTGTATTTGTCACGCAACGACATCGGATGCTAAAAGAACAGAAATCCGATAGCACTGGTGGAGACTTGTGGATATACGGATGGGAAACGATTATTTGGCCCTGAGGGCGCGACAGGTGTGTGTCCTTGACTCTTAGTTCTCGGGTTTTTAAATGAATAGCCTTTTGGTCGGTTGGGCGGGACAATCGACATTTAATCAGGCGGTTGAGTTCAATTATAGCTATTTTCAACTGTACTCAGTCAAAGGGTGGGTTAGGTTCAAACCTTGGAAGGGGTTTTCCCAATCGACCAACTCACTCTGATTCAAACTTTACAGTTTTTTTTGTCAGCTCTCATTGAAGAAACCCTAGACTGGTGGTGAATTGTACTACAACAGTCATTAGAAGGTTGAAGCCGAAGGCCATGAACGGCCAAAAATGATACCAGATTTTTAGGAGAGTTTCATTCAGACGTACACACAAACACAACAAATAAGGAGTCACAACCACAAAGCGCTTAAATTTTAAACGAAACCAAGCGAGAACTTGCGAAAGAAGAAAGTTCCGAACAATCTGAATAAGGAATATTAGACCAAGAGTTCACAGGAAATATTGAGGTTAAAGGTATAACCAAACTTTTGCTACAGGAATGTTAACCACTGTAATAGCAATTGTGAGCAATGTAAGTCTGGGCAGGATTTAGTCGCAGCTGATGGGGATGCCACTCGTTGATGGATGACTGCTGGCGGTGGTCTCGCCCTATGGGAAAATTATAGGCAATGGCGTTGGTTTCCTTTGAGCAGTGCTCAATTTTTCGACAGCGACGAATTTACTAAAAATATTTCTGCCTTTTTTTTAAAGTCAATAAGCCATTGTTGAGGTAGGCCTGTCAAACCGTTCCTTTTAAAACCCGATTCGAACCCGATTTAAGTCGATTACAATTTAAAGCCATTTGGGGTAAGAGCCCTTGTGTAAATAATTTACAACAGGTTCACATGCTAAGGTGTGTAAGTTTTGCAAGCTGACCGCTGACAACAGTTGCACAAAGCCTTCACAAGTTACCATCAAAAATGACAACAAGTGAAAGTGTTATCATCGGCATGGCCGATTCTTTGATACCCTCCACTGCATACAAGTCATGCAAAGTTTTAGGCACGTGAGGTAGTACGTAATTACATTGAACAACAGACACAGAGACACATGGGCCTAATATTGATTTTGTATGGGAGGTACCAGAACTACTTGACCGACATAGCCCATTTTCAATACCAACCTGAAGACGATAAAAATAAGTCCTTTTACCAAATTTCATTCGCCTACGTCAATTCCTTTGGACGCTACCGTGCTTTCAGACAGACAGACAGACGGACATGGCTAAATCGATTCAGAATGTGATCCTGATTCAGAATATATATACTTTATGAGGTCTCCGGTGACTCCTTCTTGGCGTTACAAATGTAATGACAAAGTGGAGGGTATAAAAACAAATCAGAAAAGTGAAGCAAACTAACGAGCAACGAGTAGATTTCCACTTGGACCGAAAGAGCTCTCAGTTTTGACTTCCACGTGGCGGATAAAGCTGTCAAATGCAAAAAAGGAAAGACTGCTTTTTATTGTACTTCTGATTCCTTTTTTAAGTTTTTAGCTGATAATTCCTCCCATTTGAGATTTATCTACAAAAAAATTGTTGCCGACTTTAAAGATTCAATACCAACAAAACCTTGTCCAAGAATAGGTTGGGTTAGGTTGAACTGAGTGAGGATTCCCTTACAACACTAACCACAGCCAGAACGGGCCCATCGAGATATCTTGGGAATGAGTTGAAGCTTAAAATATTCGAAAGGGAGAACTCGAAAACTCCATTTATCTGCAGGGTCTAAATAACTGCTTAGAGAAGAGTTTCTTAAGGAAGTTTCTACGGTTCGCTAGTATTTTTAACTTTATCCATTACGACATATCTCGAAAACGGTCCATACGATTGTAACAAAAACTAATTTCTAAGGTAATATGGTCATTTCTAACTTGATGGCAAACTCAGTTTTCCTCCGTATTATCGTAAAATGTATTTTAAAAAAAAAGTCATTTTTGAAAAATGTTGTTTCCTTTAGTTTACTAGAAAACGCCAGTAGAAATTTTGACCAAATTGCAAATTTGATGTTTCCAAAATTAGTCCGTCCTTAATTTTCAATTCGAATCACTGGAAACGCTCACTTTAAAAACTGCTCTTAACTCGAAAACCCCATTTTCGATTTCGATAAAACTTTAAAAACTTTGCTTACATGCCAAACAATAGCTCGGTTTTCAGTGCATTATTTGGTACTGTTTTGTTTGCCAAATTTTACAAAACCGCTCTAACGATTTTGATCAAAATACATATAAAAAGATAAAATCAGTATTCGAAATAAGATCAAGTACTTAGTTTTTCTCAACAAATTCGAATAAATTAGATTATTAATTATTTCTCAAAAATGATTGCACAAATCCCGATCTATTTTCCAGAATATATGCTATATTTTTGGTATAATCTCCCCACTTCCGATAAAAATGCAATAACAGCTACGCAAAACTTCATTTAAGCAAATATTTCCCTTTTTTTCAGCCTTGTTGAATGCTTTTGTTGAAACTTTTGACGAATGAGAAAGTTTTGTACGACCCAGTCGTGCACTTTATTTTTTTACGCCAAACTTTCAAATATCCTATATATCCTGCCAGTCTCAGTTATTTACGACGTTTCAATGAAACAGATTTTTCGACAAAGCTTTAACTAATGTACTGAGTTGCTTCTAGCTTAGTTTTAAAATTTTTCTCAATTTTTTGTTTTCGAAAAGTGGATACCCTATGACCCCGATTTTTGTTGACGTTGACAGTTTATATTCGGATCAGCACTTAAAATCAGTTTTACCCTACTAGTTAAGTATTTTGTAAATCACAATCGAGAATTTCGGAAAATGTCGACAAACAATTTATAAACGGGTGACAAATAATGAATGTGTCAAACAGGCGAGTTGTAAGATGAAAGACGCACTTCGTTCGTGTCGGTTTTATGTTTAAGAAGGTTTTTTACCTGCTTTTCGCACCAATAAACTGCGGATTCGTTTCAGGTTAGCTAGTTTTTATGGGACCAATTCGTCAGTTGCTAAAATCTGACTTTTGTCCCTACGTTTCTTGTACCACTTCTTTAGAAATCAAAGGAAAGTGGACCAGTTTCTCATCATTCAAAGACAGCGACAAATTGAAAAATTGAAAAATATTGACATCCTGTATGTGGCATTTCTAATCTGGTCAAACAAAACGTTTTGAGTTCCATTCAACCGCATTCCGCGCCACTGCAACCAATCGCGTCAATCAGTCAGAGTTACACTCCCAAATGATATGAAGTTTTCAATAAATGTTCACGCCACTTCAATGATACGATTAATATGTCCACGACCTTTTTTCCCCCAGCTAGACTAATGTTGTTCCATCTGATAGACTCGTAAACGATTGGATGCGGTGTTTGTATTTGGATGGCTTCCTATTCCTATACCCATACCCACTTGTGTTTCACAGCGCGCGCATAATTACACTCCAAGAGATATCAGTTTGGTTTCTTTTCTTTTTGGCCGCAGGTGTTGAATAGTTTCGTGATTTTTGCGAGACCTCTGAATTTAAATAAACCGAAAAGTTCATCAACCCAGTACCCAGCACGCATAAGGGCGGAACTTGAGTAAATTCAAATACAAACAAAAAGAGTAACAAGAGTGAGGGGGTAAGGAAATGTCATTGACAGATGACAGCCGACAGAAAGGCAAATGCCATTGCAAAATTATGTCACTGTCAATGGCTGTGACTGTGAGTTCGGTTCTCAATCGGCTACCAGTTGACCTCATTCGACACTCTTAAGTGTCGGTTTTTTTTTTTTGTGGATTTTTTCCCCTTTTCTGCTCAAATCTAATCGAATTGTTATTTCTTGTTTGTCCACTTTAATTGATCCTCAATGGAAGTGAATTTGGCCAAAAAAATTCAACCAGTGGATATAGAATAACACTTGAAAGCGTCAACTTGTGCTTTTGTCGGTGGGATACCAACAAACAAAGACAGTTACATATAACTGACAGCTTATTCCTTGGAGTGAAGATGGCGAAACAGTCAGAAACTGATTTATAATCTTTCTTTGTTAATTTGTGACAGACTTATGCATGTTGGACGGGTTATTTAAGCTTGAGAAATCGACGATTTGTTAATCCCGATTGCCGCTCATGTTTGACATACTTTAATGAGTTGATTACATTTTTGTGGATTTTAAAAGCAATAAATCAACAGTACCATACACGAAAAGGTATTCCGATTAAGGAGATTGCGTTAATGGTGTTACATTGTGATTACGAAAGTGGACTCGTGTTGTTATTTGTCTTTGCGAATAACGGGACAGTGGACAGTATTAATTGTGACCTTGATGAGAGCTCCTGCTGAGTTTTTGAATGCCGGTTGTTGGACAGTTGGGAAGCGATGACTGGAGAACTTACTTGGACATGTTTTTAGTTTTTGTTTGTTACAGCTGTAGGCGAGTGGGTTGCGTTCGTATTTTTTTCCAAATGCGGTAATTAAAAAAGGAATGATACGCACGAATACAGCAAAAATAAAGAGAACTTCATTTAGTCCCGTGCGGACATTGGGAGTGACGGTGAGGAGTCAAATCGAACTACATGGTTTCTTTTTAACTTGGAATGGAAAAATAAATGTTTATAAAGGTGCAGGGAAATAAGTCCCCGGGTACTAAGTCCACTGAGGGACTTACATAGTTCCCACCTAGTGGGAAATAAAACCACTTTCTTTAAGTGCACTTAGTTCCCATGTAAGGTGGGTATAGAGGTAAAAAATAATTTCATATAAAATGAATCAAAGCTGTCTAAAGAAACCATAATTAATGAATCGGGGAAAAATGACAAAAAATAAAACACTTTTAGCACAGTGGAAAATATGTCAATAATAATAAATACACACTTTTCACTCATAAATAAATTAGGTAATACTAAATGTCTTGCTTACAACTTCGGTCGAGTAAGCTGCAAGTTTATTGCAAATCTTAACGAAGCTCTAAAATGTACCAAGTGGTTCAGATTTACCACTGCTACAGCATTATGACGAATTAGCCTAGGGGGTAGTGTATTGAACTACTACGCAGCGGGACCCATGTTCGATTCTCAGTGCGACGCAGGTAAGTAAAATATAAATTATAACGAGAACGTAAATGTAAACTCCATGAAAATTGCAAAACGTCATTGGATAACATTTATTAATAGGATAAAAAAAATAAAAAAATAAGAAAATGTAAAAAACATAAATATATTTTTCTTGCTCATTTTTGAGCCTCTATAAAGCTTCCATAAAGTTTCGGTAAGGTCTATCCTAAGCTGATCAGGAAATCTTAAAAAGTAAATACTTGCATTAAAGTGCGCCAAATGTGTTCATGAAGAAAAACAAATATATATAAAAAAGTACACCAGAAATAACATTTTGTCAAAAAGAATAAAAATTTAAAAATTTATTTCAGTTTGCAACACGGAAAGAATTGAAAATCACCAATTTCAAAATTTTGAGTTGCAATTTACGAAATATATTTTTCGCAAATCACAACGTAGTTTTCATGGATTGATACAAAAATTGGTAATTTGACATTGAAAACGGCGGAGAATACCAAATTCTGTTTGTTGCAATTTACGATTAGAAGTATCAATTCGAGCTTCTTTTATTTGTAGTGATTTGCGAGATTATTTGGCGCAATTTACCACTCTAAAAGGTCAATTTCTCAAACACCACTTCAAAATCTCAAATTGCGAAAAATATTTGGTGATTTACCAACGCTGAGTGATGAATCAATAAAATCTTGTAATAATTTAACACATGAAACTGAAAACGTATATTGACGTAGAGAAGTCGTAAATTGCTAAATATTTTTTGTAATTTCCATGGAATCAACTACCTGATGTGTGGAATTTTGTTATGCACAGCCCACAGACATGGACTATCCTTACATCCTACATCCTTTTAAATCCTTTTTTTATGGATGAATCTATGTATGTGGTATAGGCAGCTGCTATCATAAAGCCAAATCTTCATTGTGCAGAGACAGGCAGTCGGTATTCAATCTTTTGTTGAAACAGTCGGATTGTTTAACTAATTCGTATGGATAGTGAGTGTACTACTAATTATAAAGCATTCTGGAATATATTTTGTAAGTACCTATTGAATAATTCCAAAAACGCCGAATTATGCATATAGATTTGTATTTTTTTCAGAATGTACATCTCGCAATTAGGAAGGAAGTATAAATTGGTATGGATTCTAAAATATTTAATCGAGAAGAATTATTGTAAAGGTTCGTATCAATGTCAAGTTCATCTAAAAATTTTGTTTGCATTTTAAATTTCAGCATAGACCAAAAAACCAACCCAGACAAATCCCGTTGCCTACGGACGATATGGCGCCGCATGATTTTCTTGGATATCAGGAGGAATACGACTATAAATATTATGTATTCGAAAATTTGTAAATTACAAGATATAAGTTGTAAATTAAGAATAAAGTTTTCTAATTTCACGATAAAACATTTTCAATTTAATACGGTGATGCCTCAAATCACCACTCGAGAATCGTAAATTGCGAAATATGAATTGCAAAATGATAAAAATAAGTTGCAATTTACGATTGAAAATTTGTAAATTGCAACTTCTGAAGTAGTAAATTTACTCCTGCCAGTTCGCAAATCAAAACTATTGAGTTGCAATTCAGGACTAAATTGTTGTAATTTGCTAAGGGAGGAAATCGTAATTTACAACTGAAAAGTGGTAATTTACGAATTGTTTTTGCAATTTACAATCCATGTAATATCAAATTGATAACTATTTGTGTCAATTTGCGATCGGTTAGGGTAATATGTTTTTCTCGTTTGATCGCATTATTGACAATGGAAAGTGTTGATTCACGACTTTTGAAGGTCAATATCTTCACCTCGCAATTTCTAGAATTGCGAATAAAAAGTCGTGAATTAGTAAATCCTTAGCTAAGCTCTAAAACTAGACAAACTTTTCGTGATTCTGCGCTTATTTTTCTTGATTTGATCCTAAAATTCTTTCCGTGAAGATTTTGAAAATAATTAAATAAAAAATTGCGCGATTTTTTTTTTCTTTATTTTCAAAATCTTGCAAACTCATTTTTCTTCTCAGTTTCTTATTGGTTATACAGTTATATATATATTATATATAGTTTTAGATATACAGTCAAAATCGCTTACAACGACATCGGTTATAACGACGTATCGGCTATAACGTCCAAATTCTTAGGTCCCGGCTGAGCTCCATTATTATTATAAACCCATTGAATAACAAATCGCTTACAACGACCGATTTTTTCCTTGTTTTGAAATAAAATATTGGTTATAACGACTAAGATCGACGCAGCTGTTGGTGCGACTGCATTTTTTCTGAAACGGTAAACTATTTATGGGTCTGTACATGCGATGTATCTGTCTAGACACATGTTACAGCTCACCGTTTGTTGAGATATTATTATTCTTTATGTTTTGCGCTTATTATTGGTTTTGAGTTTGTTCAATAGTAGGTGGGGGAAATTAATTAGTGTAAATTTTTCTGTGTGACGAGTGGTCGAAGAGTTTTGATGTTATTCGGTTTGCATAAAGTTAATTGGAAAATGAGTCAGAAACGAAAAATCTTTACAATTGAATAGAAAGCAGGTATCATTTTTAGATTGGAAGCTGGAAAGCAAATTAAAGACCTTGCTAAAGAGTATTCCGTTTCACACAAATTTCGTTTGTACCGTACCTGGTACAAATAAAAACTATAAAAATAAATAAAATAATTGAAAAAAGATTAATTTACGTATGCACCTTGATATCGGTTATAGCGACTTATCGCTTATAACGACCAAAATCGTCAGTCCCCTGGAAGGTCGTTATAACCGATTTTGACTGTATATACCTTTAATTCGAAATTTTGAAAATTTTGTTAATTAAATTTGGTGTAAATATATTACTCTGACCAGTTAAAAGTTAATTTCTATTTTGTTAATAAAAATTGCAAAAATCCTACTTGACTCTTTAATTTTACTTTGTTCTTAGTCGACAGTGAGAATTTACTTCACGTTAAAAGGGAAATAAAACCACTCTGGGTTTTCAGAATTTATTTCCCACCTTACATGGGAACTAAGTCCACTTTAAGAAAGTGGTTTTATTTCCCACTAAGTGGGAACTAAGTCCCTCAGTGGACTTAGTACCCGGGGACTTATTTCCCTGCACCGTTTATAAATTTTTATTAATTAATTCACTTTTTTTTACTGTGTTACGGTTTTTAGATTCATCGCCATTTTTGACATTCAGAATGGAACTTAATTTTCTTTGGCAAATTGCTTATAATAAAAATTGAGCCTTAAAATTGTGTTCGTTTGTCGTCGATTCACGCCTTAACGCATTTACCGATTTTAACCAAACTTTCACACATCTTTGGAATTGATATCGATACATGGTTTTTGTGAAGTTTGGTTGAAATTGGAAAACGTATGTGTGTGTTGTGCGAGTGTGAAGAAACACATGAATTTCAGTACATTTTGGGTTTTTTCCACACATTAACATCTAGCTATATATAGTCGGGTAATTCCGAGTTGAATGATTTTTTTTTATTTTTTTGGCTTGAATCAGGGATGGTCTGGGCAAAATGAAAATCAGCCACTTTAAATGAAATTTTTTGGATATGTATGGTTGGTTGCAGCTTAAAAGATAGGATAGTTTTGGTGGCCACCCGACAGGTGGCGCTGTTGTCGATCTCCAAAACCGCTCAACCAATTTCAGTGAAATTTTGTGGATGGGTATGGTTAACCCGATAGTTCCGTTCTTTCTCTGCTTTGGGGTGGTGGGTGCAAATCGCAAGCATTTAGGAATATGTGATGTGGCATGTGGCATGTGTGTGCGTAGGCCGTACGCTCAAGTAGTCCAGGATACTAGCCACTGAAACACCGTGTTCACAATTCGCAACTACTGATATTTATTGTTAGGTATATAGCACCTATATCGAAATTGAAGTGAAAAAAATTATCCGAACGGTGATACTTACTTCCCGGGCTTCTTCGAGCGACCAACATGACATCACCGCACGATTTTTCAGAGAAAATCTAAAAGCGATCATGGGCTTCATCGTTAAGCACAATGTTTTTGCACAATCGCGTTTCTGGATGGACTCGGTCGAATGGCAGAAGCGAGGATTGCCGATTGCACACATTCTGCTTTGGTTGATTTGGTTGATTGAGAAAATCTGACCGGACCAACTCTATTCAATTATCAGCGCGGAGAAAACGATAAAGAAGCCGACCCGGAAATCTATGAAGTCGTTTTAATGCATTGAATTCAATTTAAATCCAAGAGAGTTTCATTCGTTCTATATAGAGATTCAACAATCAAAAGGGATGTTAATAATTTAATCAATTTTAGGCGATACGAAGTTCGCCGGGTCAGCTAGTTGCTAATAAAAAACGAATTCAGTCACCCTTCTCGAGGTCTTTCAAAGCGGACGCTACTGTATTGAGGTTCTAATCATGTATTTAGTTAAATCCTGTCGTTTTACAACTACTCCCGTTGAAATGTGTAAAAGCGATTCTTAAGGGAAAAACCCTTTCACTTGAAAAGCTAGCATAAGCCAACTTAAGGAAGAACCATAAAATGATTGCATGAGGGAGGAATCTGGCTAAAACCAATGTACTTTGGCATTGAAATTGCATGTCGTGATCATAAGAAAAGCAGTTAAGTGTTTTGACCGAGTAAAAGAACATTTCGTACAATTTTGACAGTTGCTTAAGCCCACTTCATCATGTTAGGAATAACCCTTTAGAAATCTAGCTAACAGTGCGCACAAATTCTGAATTAAAAAAAATGGTTAAGCGGCCAACTTGTTGATTTGGAATTCTACCGACGCAAAATATTTTAATTCTATCAAGCATACAAATTAAAATTCGACAATCACTAGACAGTTGCTGCTCCCAACTCAAGCCATCCCGGAGGCCTTCAGATTCAAGTCGCTGTGGACTCATTAGCTCAGAGGTTAGTTTACTTCGTCTTTGAGCGAGGGATTTCAGGTTTTATCCCTGGAAGAAAATAGAAATAAACAAACGTCTGACAAAGATCCGGAAGTACGGACAAAATAAACTTCTCAGTTCAGCCTTTGGGAATAATCATTTCCTGCGGAAAAAAATTAGACAAATCAATTGATACATACGAATAATTTGTGAGGAGGCAGATCTTTGGTTATATGAAGCACAATTTTGGTGTGATCTGACTTCTAGTAGCTGACGCTTTAGAGTGCAAGTATTCAATTGATTTTGGGTACTTTTTTGGTATTTCTGCGCTTTTTGCTTACCCCAATCAGGATACCATTTGAGCCTCCCTAAGCCAAAGCCACGTATTTACTTAAAACCAACAAGATTCTCCTTTTCGAAACCCCAAAAAATGCAGATGACTAAGTGGACAGGACGACAAAAAAAAAATTTGTTAGAGTTCGAAGAAAACTTCCTTCTTAGCCCATTCAATATTATAATCTCATCGTTCACAAGGATTAGGTACCCTCCAAGCAGTCACTTTGTCCTCCACACTCTCGGTATCTTCACGAAAACATCTCAACACAAGCAAAGGGATGACAAACAGCAATCCTTCATCCCCAGGGAATTAATTATCATTTCTTTCTGATCCTGCCATCGGTGATAACGTCACATGTGTAACCTTTTTCTCATTTGAATTATTACATCGTCCATGCGGGGGGAAATACAGATTGATACCTGGAATTGGAACCGTCACCAACGACGACGTAGGTGGCCACATTAGTTTCGCACGATGTACCTCGAACAATGCCTCACACATGCAACACATGTATGCAAAACCGGAACCAGCTCAAGAAAAGCCTTCTTCTTCTGGTGTACGATTTCCTTGTGGCACTCGCTTTGGTCTGTAGCTGGAAGCTGTTTATCTTCTGCTTCTGCACTCTCGTATACACCAAACCAACTTGACCTTGAACTTGTGTCTTCTTTTGCTCATTTTTCACCTCAATATAATATCACATAATGCGGGTACCTACACCACACGAGGCTATAATTATAATTTTTCCCTCTTTCTGTTGTGCGCGCCAGTGAAAAGTCAGCCTCTGTCAAAAGTATCTGTGATTCGTGAAGTATCTGAGCGAAAAATAACAAAAAAAAACAGAGATACTTGAGGTGAGATCTTAGACTCGAACAATAAGCAGCACACTTTCCAGCGCAGATGAGGCAGCCTCCCCAGCTCCACGCCGCTGAATGGAGGGCATCAAATATTAAGATGAGAGAAAAAGCGCCTCCGGGAGAAGCGCATAGAACACGGTGGTAGGTAGGCGACGATTCCATGTAAGGAATTGTCAAGAACAATGCGCAACACCATCACCTGGAACCACTGTATGACCATGTGATGTGATATGATTACCATAGTTGGTCGCATACAATAATATGTTCCGGATGAGAATCGCGCAACAATGCAACGAGGCTGTGATGGCGGAGCATGACGTTTTAGCTCCGGTGGCTCAGTGAATCATCAGTTGCACACAAAAGGTGATCCTTTTCGGTATGAGTTTCAAATCCAACTGAAGAGAGCTACTAGTTGGAGTTTGAACTGGTGTTCTACTTTTATTTCCTCGGTTTGGTTTTGTTTGCAATTGTTTTAAAGGGGATGTTCTTAAACGAGGTGAGGGGTGCATCCACGGGGGCATGGGATAGCCAACGAACTATAAACTGGCCAAGGTACAGAGGCGGAAATAAATATTATTAAAAAAAAAAAATTGTTTGTAATTAGACCCCCTTAAAAGAGGGGCAATCAATAATATACCAAAATCTGAACCAAGTGATATAAACTCTCAACCTGTTTCTGTGAAACAGGGAACATGACTTGGATTAAAACCCGGCGCGGAACAACAAGATAAAAGCATTTGGACGTATTTTATGATGATTTCAAAAGTGACCCCCCTTAAGGGGAGAAACAAAGTCTCTCGCGGGAAGTTAGTATTTTAATAGAAGTATTTTGTAGAAGATGTAAAGACCTGATTGACTTAATAATGGCTATGGTAGAACAGACCAGGAAATTTTGTTAAATTAAAAGGTCCCCCATAAAAGGGGGCAACTCTTATAATGTCTGGCAAGTCAAAGGATAAGCTAAGCCCTTTAGCTTGAGACTTGTCAAAGGCTAACAAGACAAATTGAAGTGTGTTTCAACGTTTCTCGACAAAGTCCCCCTTAAAAGGGGGGAAGCCACAATTACAAGAGCTCCAAAGAGCTTTACAATTATTTACGTAAGACTTGTATTTCTCCAAAATGACCCCTCCCAAAAGGGGGGACAGGTGCACTTTTCTAAAAAAAAAAAAATAACACAGAAGCTTTCTACGAACCTAAGATTTGTACATCTTTTTACTGAATTTTAAACTGCGCAAATAGTTGCGGTAAGCGTCCCTCACGGTCACGATCACTGTGTAAATTAAGAAATAATTCAGACGATCTCTGTCGAGTTGGATGAGTATTCTCGAGGTAGATGATCGTCGTCAAGTGAAAAGGCCGATCTTCATCGATTAAGACGATCACTGTCAAAATAGGTGATAGTCGTCGATTTATATGATCATCTTTGAGTAAGATGATAGGCGTCGAATTAGAAGATCGTCAACAAGTTAAAAGGTCATCGGTAGGTGATCGCCGTCATGTTAGATGATCACCGTCACTCTTTGAGTTAAAAGATCGTCCACGAGTTAAAAGACCATCGCCAAGTAAGATGACCACCGTCGAACTAGGCGATCCTCTTTAAGTCAAAAGATCGTCCACCTCCAGGTCTAAACGATGAACCCGCACTAACCCCGCGCAGGTTTATTGAAGCCTATTTCAAGTACAATTGGATAACATAATTTAATTAAAGCTAGCATCCCACTTCTGCGAGCTAAGGGTCTGACGAAAGGCATAGGTAGGTGGTCTAAGAGACAGTTGAAGAAAGTTTGAAAAGTTTCACAGACAGCTTGATGTAAAAGATTGCGAAGAAAGGTTGAATATTCAAGGCTCTGTACTGCATTCGAGGCTTTGGTTCATGGTATCGAAAGTAGCTTATTGAGGTCTGGACCGTAAAATAGGAAAGACCCTGACTGCGGGGATTTATGTGAAGACAGATAAGCTGCCGTCAAACCAGGCTTTACCAGTCAAATTCTGATGAACAAAGAGAATTTTGGCAACTTCAAAACTAAGCTGCAAGTCTCTGAATAACGTAGGTGGAATATTAAGCAACGCACTTAACGAAGTCTCCGTAAAGCGAATCGAACTATTCTGAGTTTAACTGCCTTTTCCCGGAGGCTACGCAACCAACATCAACATCGAAAAATGGGCAGAATAAATACTAAGGGACCAGGCCCGCTACCTTGTGGTACTCCAAACAGGGTCTTCTTTTACAGAGAACGCATTGAAAATACGGTCTTTTAAGAAGGACACAATCTACCTCCTGTCGACTGAAAGACAAGTTTGTAGTGAATAATCATCCTATGAAATATTTTGTGCAAGATCGGTGGCAATCACGTCAATTTTGGTCTATGTAGAAGTGCTTATAAAATGGAAACTTGACATGAATTCATGAAGGAAGGTGGTTATCGAAACCACACTCACTTCGACAGTAAATTTAGTTGCAACTTTGGAAAATGTTTAGTCATGAATAATCCTCTCAAGGGATCTATAGCTTTGGGCTCTCCTACTTACCTTAGATCCCCAATCAAAACCCAAGTAGCTTCTGAAATATATAATGTGTAAAGTCCCGCCCATCTATTGATTTGAATATCGACAACTTTCAGTACAGGAAAAGACATGCAAAATCCTACAAAAACTCTGTTCTACTACCCCAACTGCTCAACCGCCCCCCTCTTTCTCTTTTAACTGACCAACATATTAATGGCCTGTAAAACGGACTATAAATAAATCCACACTCAGACAGCGATTTTTTTTTCCCCAAAGCAAAGCATAAATTTGTCAACCAGTACCATTCATAACCACATGACATCAGCGTTCTAAACAATTCCTAGAACGATGATCTTAATCCATCAGCAGAAGAAACAGTTCCAAACGCATAGAGCCACCTCGTCCTTCTAATTCATTTTTAATTAACTTCAATTCACGATTCACGCAACCAAACTCCGCACATAATTCATTTCCAGTTTATATACTTTGGGCAAAAATTAATTTCGAGGAATTTCAAAACAAATTCGCTTTTGATGTATACTCTGCAGCAGACATATTTATTAGATCGGTTTCGGCTGCGCGGTGGTCCGCGCGAAAAGGCTGATGTCATATGCCGGGAGGGCCCGCAGGTTCCAAGAGCGGTGGTATGCAAACACGACATGGTTGCTGTCACCAATCTACATGAGAGTGTTTTTGCAAATACTCGCGGACAGACTTCAAAGGGGCCCAGCTCTTGTCCGTTTCTAATTCTAATTAGGTATTTGCTTTGCGTGTCTTCCTTGTTGACGGATGTGACAGAACACACCTATATCGACTATGGACATGGAAGTCCCCAACGGATATGGTTATTTGCGAAATGGACGGATTTCACTCGATGCTGCGATGGAATCAAAGAAGCATCGCCCATTTCGAGGAATTGATTCGTCACACATCTTCGAGTGGGCAGAGGGTACCATGTCGGGGGTTATTTTTAGCGTTCCTTTGGAGCCGGAAGTACATCAAGCGGGCCACCGATTTCTGGCCATGCAAAGCTTTTAAAAATTCGTTTTCGGTGGAACTAGGCTAGGTCATGGTCGAATCCGGACAGCACCACTAGATGCAAAATCAGAGGCACCTCATGTAATTTAATAAAATACAACCACGCAGACACACCCTTGCGGCACGCCGCAGAGACCCTGACATTCGAACGCTGAGAGATGACAGCCAACTTCAATCAGTTGAGTGCACTTTGTTCTCTTTCTTTTTTTTCTTTGGAAGTCATCTCGTCTGATTTTCCGCCCTTATTGATTTTTCCCGGCAAAACTATCGCCCGCTGACGAAAATCGCAGGCGTAGTTATTCTCGCTCTGTGAATCATCCCCGCACGAGTACAAACGAGAGCAAAAATCACGTCACAGTGAAAACAGGGATTCGAATATGGAAAATGAAAGGAGAGACCTTGTAGGTTGTTATGCTACCCAACCCACCCACCTCGCTTCGGTTGTTCAAGTGCGATTTCGTGTGAAAGTCATGTCAAGCACTCTATTTCATTTCCCACACATACAGCCATGCGGACTTTTTGCCCGTCTAGACTCCATTCGTGTGTGTGCGTCGCAACTTTTATCGATTAGCCAGCGCTTGTCGAAAAATATTTATATTTGCCTAGCGTTTAATTCAAATTTAAAGCTGGCCACTGACTCTCGGATTGTGTGCCTTTTGGCAAGCTGAACAACAACCCAACCGGCGAGTTAATAACTGTTTGTCTGATTCCATCATTTTATCGATTTTTTTTCTCTTTTGGTAATCTTGGCGACAATATGGCTCTGGCAGTGAGTGGCTGAGCGGGCAATTTGCGAGAGGTTAGAGTCAAGGCCGTGGTGAAAATATTTGTATATTCAAATTGAATTGACGGAAGCGGTATTTGCATAGGATTTCAAAATTAAAATCAATAAAAAGCCAATTAAGGGGTTTTACATGACTTTGTGCCTAATGGAGGCAATTGGTCGATCGCGATAGAGTTGCCGGGGAACTGGTTTTCAAGAATGTTTTGATGGTCGAGTGGTTTACCACAGCAAACATATTTTACAGAATCTTAGAGAGAGAGAGAGAGAGAGAGAGAGGTGAGCTTACAGACTTTTATCAGGGATGGAAAAGTCGATACAAATGAGTTTGTTTTGTTTTGGAAGACATAAACAAGAAAATTAATATTCAAAATCCCTTTCTAAATTTTCTGGAGTTTTTCATCACAAGCAGTTGTATCACGAAAATCAAAATCTAGTTTTATATTGAATTTTGTTTTTTGAATTTTTTCCCTAATGAAAAAAAAAAAATTCAACAAATTAACAATGAATATATGTAATATAATTTAAATATTATTCAATTTCCGAATTTTGGGCTGTAGTAAATTCAATTAAAAACGAGTCTAATAAGCTGATGTTTGAAAATATTTACAAAATTGCTGAAGCCGTTTTCGCTATTCCTCACTCATCAGCAAAAAATGTCGAAAGGATTTTTTCTTGCCATACATTAATAAAGTCCAAATGTCGAAACCGACTTCAAGTCGACACTTGCTGCGCTTTGATTGAAACGAAAAAAATTTATTAGCAACTCATCCTGTTCTGCGTTTCAAGTTCAGGGCGATATTTTCAAGATGAATTTGCAAATTGAGAGCATAAAACCTGAAGAGCTCATAAATTAAAAATATAAACAATTTTTTTGTAGGTTTGTATAGTTTTGCTAGGAAGTCATTAATGTTTTGTTAATTTATTTTTGTTTATGTTTTTGAAAATAAAATATTTTGAATTCAATTTTGTATACGAAAAAAAGTTTTCAATACAACTGGATCCATTTCAGTACGATCTTACAACAGTTTTCAGTACAAATCGAAAATGGCATTTTTCCATCCCTGACTTTTATTGGTGATGAGTGCGTGGTATTGGGGAGTACTTTTTAAAAGCAAAAATAAAAATAGACGAATGTTCCTCTTAATAAATTGATGGCGCGTTGTGTGGAAGTCAAGTGGAAACCAAAACTCTTCCACATCGACGAAGGTCAATAGGGAAATAATCAGAGAAGAAAATGGAGGAAAATCAGCAGCAATCATCGAATTTTAGACATCTCCGTTGACTGGAAAACTCTGGCCGACTTAAGCCGTTCACCCTAAACCAGTGTTGATAACTCGTGGGAAATTTACCTTTTCGTGGGAATTTCGATGGTAGGAAACCGTCTCGTGGGAAAAAGGGAAAAAATAAGATTTCGGTAAGATTTTGTGGGAAATTTGGTCAACTTACAAAAAAAAAAAAATGTCGATCAAACTTCAGCCTAATATCATATTTCTACTACCTTATTCTGTGTTTACAAGGAAAGCCTATCTAAATAACTTGTTGTGAAATAAATCTACTACAAAGAGCAGTAGTAGTAAAGCTAAGAGTATCACATTTTTGGTTTCTTCACTGTTATAGAGATTATTTGCGCTATACACAAACAATATGATATTAAAATGAATTATAATGTTGTTTTTTTTTTTCATAAATTGCACCAATGTGATTTTTTATGTGTGTATATCTAGTAATGAAATGGCTGTTGATCTTATTCTTCCAATTAAATTCCTTAATATAGAATATTTTTAGTAAAAATATTGAAAATAAACTATTTTTTTTTTAAATTAACCAAGTGGGAAATTTGTGGTAATTTTGACTAGGTCCAAAAGGGATAAATGGGAAAAAAATTTGCTTCCCGTGGGAAAAACCATCTCAATGTCATACGAACACTGCCCGAAACTGGATCTGAGCGCTGTAGAATTTTTTTTATTTATTTTTTTGTTTGTCAACAAAGTACTAGGCCTTTTTTAGACATGAGAAATTTGAATTTGAAATTAGTAGCATAGTACAAATGAAAAAAAAAGAGACTAAAATTGAGGAAAAATTATGTAAATAAAGATAATACAGAAAAAATAAATGCAAGTACAAAATAATTTAAAATTTGAGCAATACAATTACAATTGGAAATAATTGAAAAAGATGGATTTAATGGATATAAATGGTATTGTCATATTAAGTCAATTAAAGACGCACAATCATTATAAAGGCTTTTCCAATAAGAGGTGTTATTTTGGTATTCAAAGAAAAATGCCATTTTTTGAGATAAATGATGGGATGTTTATTTCATACTAAAGAGGAAGGCATGCCGTTAATAATGAAAAACAACATCAGCCAAATGGCCACCACGAGCACGCATACAGGACCATATCCTTTTCATGAAATTTTCCATAACCAAATCGCAAAGTGGCTGCCCTATGTCCTCGATAGCCTCACGAATTTTATCTTTGAGGTCTTGAATCGACGCTGGGCTGTTGGCGTAGACCTTTAATTAAATCACAAGATCTCGGTGGCCAATTGTGATCACCTCTTCGAGAGATAACACGGTCCGGAAACTTTTCCCGTAAAAGATCAATGGTTTCGTTGCTTGTGTGGCACGTAGCGCCGTCTTGTTGAAAGTAAACGTTGTCCAGATCAATACCATCCAACTCCGACCATAAAAATTCATTAATCATCGACGACCAAAAAATGCTTTAGTTTTGCGAACTGTGACTGCAAGATTTTCCCCATTTTTGTAGTGAATTTTTTATAATTTCAATGCGTTGTTGAAGCTTGTATCGTTCCATTTTTAGTAATGGCGTAGTTTCTACTTGTCAAATGTCAAAGAATAAAAGCTGCAAAAGTGACAGCTACCGAAATAGCGGGTCATTCACAATAACACCTCTCATTGGAAAACCCTTTACAATAACAATAAACCATTTAAAGAGGAGGATCTACCGTAATTAGTACGAGAACGCAAATTAAGTGATGGAACATTCAAGAACCTACAAGACTTAAAATATCAGGACAGTGAATCTCCCTAATAAGTATTCTGCGGAGAAGAACAACACTTGACACCTTTCTCCTAACCTAAAGGCAATCGAGTCCAATAAGTTGTAAGCGGGCTGAATAAGGGGGACCAAGAAAGAGATTCTGAGGACAAACCTAAGAAATCTTTTCTGAATTGCTTCCATGAGTATTGTAGTATGGACACCAAACAATGGGCGCATATTCCAACAGTGATCGAACAAACGACAAATATAAAACTTTTAGCGATTATTTTATATTAAAATGCAGCCAGTTATACTCAACAACAACCGAAAGCTCTATTATTCTCACTTGTTTAAGTCCATCGAGCCACAACATCGGCCAGATGGAGTGAATGGAAAAAACTCACCCAGCAAAGATCTTAAACGACTCGATGACCAGGTTCGAGACGATTTGAAAACAACTGGACAGATTTCGACGAAAACATTTTTGAAACGTTTCCCTAGCCACCAAAGAGGGTTTAGGCTACGCCGTTTAGTGCCACGCCCACTTGACTACTTTTGGGGAGTATTTTATATTAAAATGCAGCCAATTATACTCAACAACAACCGAAAGCTCTATTATTCTCACTTGTTAAAGTCCATCGAGCCAAAACATAGGCCAGATGGAGTGAATAATAGACAAAACTCCTCCAGCAAAGATCTTAAAAACTCGACCACCAGGTTCGAGACGACTTCAAAACCACTGGACAGATTTCGATGAAATTTTTTTTGAAATGTTTCCCTAGCCACCGAAGGGAGTTTAGGCTACGCCGTTGACTACTTGACTACTTGACTACTTTTGGGGAGCATTTTCTATTAAAATGCAGTTTTTTGTAACATAACTGTCTTAAATCTGCCTTTAATCAAAAAGTTCTTAATCAATACAAAACAGAGAGACAACCTAAAGGAGCCAACACTTCCTCAAACATTTTAAGCCATCAATCAGAAACTGAGCTAGAAACCAAAATCTAAGGCCCTGTGTGTCGCCAACAATCAGGGGTCAGATTCTGTAAGGCGAAACTATCAAACGTCTGCCCTACGTTACACAACCAAATTTCTTCGTGCACTCGAAAACGTTTGACCGTTTCGCCAGAATGCAGACCCCAGACCCAAATCTAAGGCCCTGGTGTGTCGCTTTCTCTGTTGGAGCAGAACGAAAGGCAAGTTTGCGATTTGTATACGAACGTAATCAACAGCGAAAATGTTTTTCTTTCTGCGTAAATGGGTGATGGGATGAATACAAATTGGCTGCGTGTGTTTTTCCACTGGATTAAGGGAAAAATTCAGCGGTTACCCTGCCCTGCCTCAAAGTGGAATGAAACCAGAAAAACTACATCCATTGACTATTTCCTTGTCCAAAAGACTACCCCACCTCACCCCTTTAATCAGTTTTGAAAAGAAAACCCTACCAGAAGAGACCTGCATGCCCCTCACTCCCTAATACTAATAGCTGCCATTATCACTCTCTATACCCGCGATATTCTTTCCGATTCACCCGCACACACTTGGGCACATTTTCCTTCTCCATTCCTTTGTGTGTCAAGTGTCAGACTTCACCACATAAATCAACTACCCCTATAAGCGCGCACACAGGGGTTAGTTTAAGTTGCGCCTTTTCACAGCCCAGCAAATAGGTGTAAGAATTGATAGCGGCCTCATAACGGCGAAGGCGAACGACTGAACTCCCACAAGTGAAGCGTTTTTCCACTCGAAAGGTAGAAAAGTTCAGCCCAAGGATTATAGGTTCAACTGAAGGTGAACGTCCTTCAAATTGGACTCCATCTGACAAAAATTGTGTCACAAAAATGTAACAAAACTGCCATAAAAATAGAATTCAATTCATTTCGAGGGATATTTTCCATTAGGACTGTTGCCAAAGGACGTTCCGTCCTCAATGTTATGCACTTATCGCGATTGTGAAAAAAAATAAAAAACTTAATGAAGGATAACTGCCAACAGGCTATTACTCACGACTTGGACATTTGCCAGGGCACTCACCTGAAATGAGACAGAAAAAAATCCAAATTAAAATCATATCTTATCTGAAAATCAGTTTTAACAACACAGTACCGGAAACCAATTCAATCCACTCGGTACAAGCCGCAATTATATTTCCCAATGAAATCTGGAGATCACTGGGGTTAAGTTTGAAGCCGAATCTAGTTCACAGACTGTCAAACCAGAGATTTATAAATGAAATGGAAACGCTTGTCACGTAGGAGAGACGCGTAAGACTGTGTGTGATACACGAATGGAATCAATCCCACTCTGTTGCGGTGGTCAGCCGGTCCGCCCGTTTTCGCATTTGGATATAGTCTTCACTTTCGTATGAATGGTCGCGCAGAAAACTTATGGCACGTGGTTAGGCTAACTACTTGTGTTAATGGACAGCGAAGGCAATGGGAGAAATTAACAAAAACACGACGGCGAACGAGAACGATTTACAATTTCCTGTTTGGGGAACGCAACTCCGGAAAGAATAAAGGAAAGGTACATAAAAAGCAAGCACCCAGCAGTCGGGTGAGAGATGATGATGCATTCCCTGCATTTGCATTTGCAGTGACAAAATGTCAACGTGATGGGTGGTATGCGACAGACTGGCTTTGCGGAATACGAGTTACATCTCTTTGTGCTTTGACAAGATACTAGTGTTAACTTTAAGCTGGAAAGGCTGTTCACCTCGATTGATGTTCTGTTTTGCTTTAGTTTTTGGAACGTTTCATAATCACAAGAAAGTTTATAACATTCTTGGAGGACGTTGATGTTAACGAACGGAAATGACAGGCAAGCACTCGTACAAAGAAGCGGGCTTTGATTACAAATTTAGGTCAAATCTACACTACAAGCGATGTGCGGAAGGTCTGCTCTTTGAATGTCCACAATAAGCCCTATACTCTTGGAGAAAGAACAGGCAATTCGCTAGAATGCAAACCACCCGAAACATGTTGTTTCCACATTCATCTCTACATAAATTTATCAACTTGTCGGTTGAGGAGGTCACACATTAAACTCGAGAACTTTTAGCATAGTTTCATTCGATTTTGAACTCTTCAGTCACTTTTAACACGCAAATTCAACCATTTTATCGGAATCTAATAGAAAGGTTGCTTAAATGTGAACTTTCATATTAAATTTGCTGTCATTATTGTACTAGATTAGATTAGAAAATTTAGAAACTTCACCACTTTGGGACGAAGTTATATTTTTCTATTTGAAAAAATAGGATTAAACAAATCGCCTACTCATTAAATTTTAATGCACTCACTGGCGTTATTATTATTTAAAATACAGGGTGACCCAGCAATATTAAATTGATCTAAAAAATTCACAACATTGGGAAGAAGTGATATTTTTCATTTGGAAAAAATAGGATTAAACAACGTTTTGGTTGTTTAATTTAAATACACTCACTCGCAATATTGTTTTAAAATGCAGGGCGACTCAAAAATATTAAGCAGATTTAGAAAATTCACAACTTTGGGACGAAATTATATTTTCTATTTGAAAAAATAGAATAATAATAAAACAACGCGTTTTAGTATTTAATTTAAATGCACTCACCCGCAATATTATTTTACAATGCAGGGCGATTCAAAAATAATAAGCAGATTTAGAAAATTCACAACTTTGGGACGAAGCTATATTTTTTAATTTGAAAAAATAGGATTAAACAGCGCGTCTTACTTATTAAATTTGAATGCACTCACTGGCGTTATTATTTTAAATATACAGGGTGACCCAACAATATTAAACTGATCTGAAAAATGTACAACTTTGGCACGAAGCTATATTTTTAAATTGGAAAAAATAGTGCTCTCTAATAAATTTTGAAGAGATCTTCGCTGTTGAAGCTCATAAAAAACTCCTCAATTGAAGGGATAATGCAATTTTTTAACGCAATTTCAATGAAAGATCCGCGGACGTATGTGAGATGATACGTTGGAGAAGTGTGCCCCAGCATATACAAACTGGACGCTTCCAAAAAAAATTAGCCATTCGCAGGACTTCCTTGTTCAGTTGTTTACGAAAAATAATGAGAAATTAACACAAGTCCTTTCTTGTAGAATAATTTAGCTGGGACTCGACTCGTTTGACCGATGTCGAAGGGTGTTTGTCCCAGCTAAATGTCTAAGTAAATAAAGTGAACCACAGGGGAGCATTTTAAAAAGCTCTTTGTGTTGTTTACCTTGAACAAATTTAGCCAGCAACTGATTGCGAGAGATCACACAGGTAGGATGGTATTGGCCCGAACACAGCTTAGAAGGCCTTATTTCTGTAGGAAGGGATTATGTCAGACGAAGCCCATCAATAGTCTAAATATGGGTTCATGTCTCCGGAGTGCAGAAAGCTCTCCAATGATTCAAGAGCAGGAACCGCGAATAGAGCAGGTTATTACTGGCTTTAACAAGACTGAACTGTTAGAAATACAACTACTATCCTTTGAATAATTTTCCAAGGGCGGCCAGTTTGTCGAACTTCTGACTTTCTGCCTGCCCGGAATGAGAAGATTTGCGAGTCCAAGTGATTTATAGTTCTTAAAATCTTGTAGTTTTGACAGGACAAAGTACTTATACGGAGTGATCGAACATTTAATCAGAAAAATGGCGGCCATCTGCGGGACAAGTGCCTCGCTGTAGTTTTGACAGGACAAAGTGCATACTTTTACAAAGTGACCGAGTACTCTTGCTTATGGAAGCAGAAACTTATAAGTTGCAATATTCTAGATTTTTTTTTTCCAAAATGCGTCAATGAAATAAAAAGATATCCAATATTTTAAATCAACACATTATTTGTGGGTCACCCTGTAGTCACTCGCAAGTGATAACCAGACAGTAATCGAACATAAAAATTGCATTCAGTGACCATAATAGGATAAGTAATCCATTTCAAGTGATATCCGTCCACTTTTGACATTAGCGCAAGCCAACTTATAATAAATACTCACAGTCTCATCGTCACTCTGATTCTTGCAGGCGGTAAGTGGCAAATACCATAAACGCACCACAAACTCGATGGAATTTTACAAAAAAATTGATCAACGTCAACCGATTGACATAGGAGATGTATCGCCAAAGATTTCCACATAAACTCGCCGGCAAACGAAAGACGAATCGCCTGGTTTGCTTTGAAGCTCGTAAAATATTAAGTGATCACTAAAATGCTTAGCCACGCATTTTCACAAAATTAAATTAACTCCCGCTGAATGTATGTGTACAACTGCACCCATTACTCACAAAGAAAACGCTTGCCACCTTCCCATTGGATGCAAAGTTGAGTGCCTCGAAAGTGACCAGCGTAATCTGCGTTTGGAGAGAAAATCTACTCCACATTTGTCTCGCGACCAATATGTACATTAAACATAATACAACTTTAGAGCATTCCCATTGCAATTGTCATTGCGACGGCAGTGGGCTTTAAAGAAGCGGCCGCGCTTTTGTATGCACATATATGTAAGTGAAACGGCAAACAGCACATGTGCCGATGTGTGGCGAAAACCGCTTACATGCCATTAGATGTGTCATTTAATTAAACGCGCACAGCATGGGATCTCAATGTTGTTGTTATGATAAATGTGCCTGTTGACAAACATTCCACACACACAGTTTGACAGATGAAGGGGAGGTTTTTAATGAGAACCGTATTTATGACATGGAATTTTGTGGAAACGGAACCGGTTAAGTAGGAGGCTTTTAAATATCACGACGTTGCATTTGTTCTCCAATTAAATCTGATTTCTTTCAACAACTGTTTGTTAAGTGAAAAGCCATTCATCTAGATCTAGATGGGGCATTTGAAACCGCACTGACAGTCGATGATAGCACACGACCCAATTTCGAAATATAATTACTGCACGTTGGTTACCAACGGGCCTTAACAATTTTAATCCATCTCCGACAGTTCGGAATTTCTAATCGCTAATTGGGACTCCAAATTGGACGCCACCACACTGCGGCATGAATGTCAATTGACCAAGTGATTCATGCGTCAAAAATATTTGCCTCTATTTGCACGCACATCATTTGTTGGTGGTAGGCGCACAAACACATTCCACTTAAGGGCCCCCTTTTCTGACCGATCCGATTGGGGGGGAAGTTACATCAGCTTGGGACATGAGATCTTTTCAAGCTTCCTCTTACACCGCACACACAAGCGCAAAACATTGCGCAAAATTAAATTATTATGATCGCGTACGCGCGCAAACATTATAGTGCTTCCTGTGTAGAACGATAAAACGACGCGCACACGTCTTGGTTCTCCGCGTCTCCATACCCTTGTTGAGAAGTATTTTGCGCTTTGTTTCGTTTTTAAGGTCTGGGTTAAAGAAAATCGAAAGTGTTCGTTTCGTTTTGGAATAGAACTTTAATTTATTTTTAAAGGTCAGCTCAGAAGGCCCTTTTCGTCTTGATCTCTGTCACCGTTTGTGCCATCATGTGGACGGCAATTATGTAATCGATTGAATAATAAAGTTCTATGTGGGCACCGCGAGCAGCCCCACATGGGAATCTCTTGCACAACTGTCAAACTGTGTCATTGGAGTCAGTCGTCGTTGTGTGCGAGTGGCTGTGCGGCGCGGCGTATCCATACCAGGATTGATTCTGAAGGTACGAATACGATTCGACCACGCACCAGTGACTAACAATTAAAATCGACGTGGACCGTCGATATTTTTTGTCTTTATGGCAAGGTTTCTGGGGCAGCCTATGTAGGAGATACAGACGTTGTCTGCATCTGCAGACCAGCAGCCCACCCACGCGATTGTTGGTTCGACTGGGGAAAAATTAAGTAATTGCCAGCACCATTTAAGGTAATAACTGCTGCAATTGAGATGAATTCGTATGGGTATGGGGACAGTTGGGTTTTATGGCGCAAATTTGTTCCAGAAAAGCGACAGTGGCAAGAGAAATATACTTTGAAACTAACAATGGAATAAATAATTCAAACCGAATCTCAGTAATCGTAGTAGATATTTAAAACGAAATCAAGAGAATTTCGATACAAGCAAAATTGTCCTGTCATCTTGAACGAGGATCTAACTTTTAATCAATTTAATTCGGAACGCACAAATATTAGGATGTGACGACATAAGGTAAAGCCAACTTAAGTCGTCGCACCATCCGTTCACTTTTGATGGCAGTTTTCTTTGAAACGTTTTTGATAAATCCGCCATATTGTACGTGGTCAAATTTTAATAATGAGTGCGTTCAGATCTGTCATTTACTAATTTTGACAGCAATCTCTCTTTTTATACATGCAGTTTGATTAGTTTGCCTCTTTTTCAGTTGACTTTTACGCACAAATTTAGTCGAGATATTCCCCTGCTGATTGTATTAAAATTAATGTAGAAGTGTTAAAAAGTGTGACGTTTATTCAACTGTCAAAATTACACAGACAAAGGAAATTTAAATTGCGTTCAAGAAATGAACTGTCTGCTTGACTGAAATTGCTTTACATGTCACTTCATTGACAAGGTAATAAAACTTATTGAAAACATCTCCTTAAACATCATCTAGTACAATTAGCAGAATGAATTAATTTTTAGTTGTCAGCCGCTATGATAATTCCATGACATACACTTATTAGCAGCACTTTAAGGAACAGAATTCTAACCAATCGACTGACAGGCAGCAAATTAGTACAATTTGCTATTTTGTTCATAAGGGAAAATAAGAATCTTATAAAATGTTGTGAAGTTGTATTTTTTCCTTTTTTTTGGACAAATTGCGACTAAAATTAATTATTTGTATTTAACAAGTAACAAAATATGATTCTTTTGGTAGATCAAAAGATGTTTCAAACCCTCACTGTGCTTTTGAAGTTTCTGACGTCAAAATAGCAAAAGTATTTTCCGCAAATAGGTCCACTTGTGTACTTGACTTGGTTTAAATTTATTTAAATCTATGCAAACTTCGCAGAGTCTTAAAGTATTCGATCAAAAATGCCAGGCAATGTGAAAATATGCAAAGTAACGAGTAGCGAGTAATGGCACGCTGAGAACAAATAGTGATTTTAATTTTATTACAAAAAAAAACAATAGCTACCTATAACAAATCTAAGAAAACCCAATAAATACCAAAAATTTCACTTGTCGAAAGGAAAAGAAACACATTCCGACGCTCCATTTAAATTATTCATAATACGTTCAAGGAAAGTTTTGGCGAACGTTTGCAACTCAATCGAAAAGAGGTTCTGATTTTATGTAAGCAAATTTGAACTACGATTCACCAGCTGTCACCAATAATTAACTTAAGTAAAAACTGACAATCGATGAAGTTTCACTTCTTTCCACAAGATGGCGCTCTTTTGTTTCTTTTGCAGTAAAAATTAAGAATACTGCCAAACAACTGAGGCGGTTTAACAGCGAATAAGTAAACTTTCACGCGTCACTTAAGCTCCCGGTGTAATTCAAGTTCCACAACTTTTTGACTGTCAAACAGAAACTCTATTGTTTTGGACCAAGAAATTGATAAACTTTCCATTTCACTTGCAGTTTAGTTTGTCTTTGGTTGTTTCAGTCAACGAGTGCATATTAGAATTCAATTCACAAAAACAATGTTTATCGATTAAATTAAAAAGCCGCCGCTGACTAATTGTGAACGGGAAATATTGCCCAATCTTTCATTCATTGTTCGATAGAGGTACACCATTTCGCAACGAACGATGTACGAATAGAGAAGAACACACATCGAACAAATTCCACGAGAAATTCTAATAAATGACTTATAAATCACTCATCAAAATGAACGTGACCACACTGCAAAGCGATTTGATGACTTTTGTCGGTCTCACTTGACGTTGACAGAACAATTTAAAAAAAAAAAAACTCCAACATGTTTCTAAGTTTTGCTTACGATGTTGCGATGAATGAAACTTGCCGCAACTTTAAAATTCGACATTAGATTCTATTGGAACTCAGTTTGTGACGTAAGCATACTCGTAAGTGACGGAATTGTTAATACAAAAGTGCGCCTCTGAGACTGAAAATCTGTCTTAAAGACCGAGCGTTTGCAAATGGCAGGGTACTTGGTAGAGATGGAAGGCAGTGTCGACTCTTTATGCGACGAAGCGCTCTAAACAAAGGTAGGTTTGAAGCTGCGACTTACTTTGGCGCAATAAAGTTCTAGACTCACTTGATTGGCAATGTGAGTTAAAAGTTGTTCTTGGTCCAAGATCTAAGTTCAACTACGTCATTCCTCAATTCTGTGTTCGTCTTAGACAAACGTCTGACATCAGACCTCTAAATTTAAAAAAAAGATTCAACTGCCCATTCAAAACATCACACAGAACGAACTGTCCCAATTAAAAACAAAACAAATTTGTTAAACTGGTGTCAAAACACCAGAAGCCACCACACGCCGATCCCGCCGCTCATTATAACATCTTTTGACCTTCTGCTCTTACACAATTCCTATCAAGTTCTCTTAATTTTCACACCATAAATCACGCCGCCCAGACCTCTTCAACTCATCACACAGGTAGGGAGGCTGTTCACCGTGACCCCTTTCTTTGAGTTCTTTTCTTTCGCTTCTATTTAAAAAAAAAAAAAAAAAGAAGACCCATCCCAATGCCACGTAATCGTCACTAATCTAGGCGCTGTCCACTCTTGACACATGTGACATAAAAAAGAGCTAAAGAGTCGCTCCTCTCTATCGCATTAACGTGGTAATTGATTCTCCACAAGGTATTAATGCGTCGATTAGAGAACGAGCGGTACTTTAGACGATAGCGCCACCCAATAAATCAATCGATGTACAACAGGCGACGAGATATTGAATTACAAATTCCCCCACAGCTGTCGTGTGAGAACAATTTATTCTAACCTAGTTTCTGCAAGTGGCGATGATGGGATGGCGGCTACCTGCCGGCCCACAGCGCACATCAACAAGAACACTGCCAGACAAAATGACGATATCCGGCATTTAATTTGCGCCAATCATTTAGGCTGAAATCACTCCGGCCACGCGGATACCATATCAACTGACCAGAGCGTCACAGCACAGCCTCCCGGTTTGCATGCTGTCATCGCCCCGACGCACGACGCAAACAAGAACCTATAAGCAGCATCACCATCAACATCATCGTCACTCGTTGATTCATTCATTTACTCATTCATACTCAATTCATTCAGTGGAGTTTTTCATTAAACGTTGGCGTAGCCGTGTCCGTGTCTGCGATTCTGGTTCATGTCCACCCCATGTGGTCGGACTGCCTTCCGTCCGTCTTCTGATTTGCCTTTTCTCTCTCTCTCTCAAGTCTCTGCGTGTATGGTAGACGACGACGTAGACGACGCCGACCAAAGTGCAATCATACTCCTTAGCAAATGTACAATCTAATTTGGACTTGGGATCAAGACACAAGAAAGAGGAAGTTCACGACTTGATGATGGATCATCACGCGATTGTTTTGCCAACTTTGGCAGAAAGTATAATTTGCCAAAGTGTTATTGTTCGTCTCTGTCGGTTCGAAGGATACTGTGCGGGTTCATCACACTCGGCTCTCCTAATGAAGAAGGATTATTTTCCAAGTTCCAACCGCAACCAAGTCTGGCTCAAGTCATTGAACTGTCTGGCGCCGGACTATCAAACGGCGCACCTGTCAGAATGCTGATCGATCAATTTTCTAACCATTTTCAGACTGCGTATCTGATTCAAAATAGCCCAACACTCCAGCCCTTGACATTTGTTACCTTCACAGAGAGAGAGAGAGAGAGAGAGAGAGAGATAGCCAGCATAAATGCCAACTTGACGGACGAGCTATTTTGGGAGCGCGCCCTATGTGTGCGTCAAATGGCGACAAATATTTCAATGTCTCCCAACAAATACTCCAAGTGAAGCGAAATTAGAACCAACTACAGCACGACAGCAACTAAATACGCTCCCAGTCAAATGAAGCAGAAAGAAATTTAAATTAAAAATGCGAGAGCAACAAAACCAAAATGAAACGATTTCGGAACGCATGGGGCAGCATTTGTCATCGTGGCAGAGACTATCATCATCTTTGAAAGGAAATCCGTGCGGCGGCGGTGTTTTCTTCTTTGGTATTTACGTTCGTCTGGATTTGGGCAACCAGGAGGATTAATCACTTTGCGGCATGATGAAGATGCGATGAGGTGAAGATGTAAGCTGCGCCGAAGCGTGCACACAAATTTGTTAATGGGATTACCGAAATGTGAAAACCAAATGAAAGTAAAAGGATTGGTCCATCACATTTGACATGCTCATCATGTTGTTTTTGGGGCGATCAATTCAAATGAGGGGGATCTGTGCAGCGGTAGTCAGGCGCGGTAATAACTCAGCCCAGATGGGAGTAGAAAACTGAATAGCGAAGCGGGAAGAAAGTCGAGCAACTTCGACCGAATTGAGTACTGCTTTTGACCGAGCAAACAGTGCTGGGTGACAGCAAATGGAAGTTTTGGATCAATGCATCCGATTTTGAGGCGTGAAGGGGGGGTTGTCTATATGCCCACTAATATCCTAGACATCCGCGAATTTAGAGGTTCCTAGGGACTACCTAGTAGCGGCCAATTCCCAGAGCACAACGAGCAGAGCAGATAAATTTTGATTTGAGTCCAAAAGACCAGTGGCGGCGCTTCCGCCCTCCAAAGTCTCGTCTCTGGCCTGCAAAGTTTTATAAGGCGACCAGCGAAACCCATGAAATGACGGCGAGTTCATGGGATTATACAAGAGTCCAGTTAACGTGACCAAAATAAAGTGAGTCCCAGACACATCCAACTTTAAATCAAACAACGCCGCACTGTGGTCCAAAGTGACATTTTTGGTTGCAAAAATCATAACTTTTGAACGCATGGAGATACCGCTACAATTTTTTTTCTTCTTAAAGGAAATTTCCAAGCCTATAAAAATAGTGATTTTCAAGAAAATTGCTTCACAGGGTGTTTCTAGATCTTAGGCTGAAGTAGTATTTTATTTTAAAGAGGAATTAACACAGATTATGAAGGAACTAAAGAAAAAACTTTAAAAACAGTTAAAATTGTACGAATCTTGTAAAAAAAACGTCTGCGGCTATTTAATTGTGCACAGGGTGATTCTAAATATTTTTTTTTACAACAGTGGATGCATAAAATTAACGAACCAATTTTTAATGTTTTTAACAAGTTTTTAAACAGTATTTTTTTTATTTTGTGGCGCATCAGTATATCATATAAACTGTTTGAAAACTAACACCATATGCATTGTCATGGTGTGCATGTACAAGGATTATTTTACCTGTGAAATTTAAGCTTCCCAATGTGAAGTAAGAGAAAAATTAATATTTCTACCTGTTTTATAAGATCATACAATAATAATCCACAATTAAATATTTCTTTCAACTTTTTCTAATGTTTAAGCAATAAATCAATTAATTCTTTCTTTTGGCAAGTTAATCCATGTTTACACGTACTTTAAGAATAAGGACAATAATGATTTACAATAATTTAAGTAGTTCGAAGAAACTCAGTTACAGGATACCTCAAAAACCCTTTTGGTTTAGGAGGAATTTATTCAAAAAGAGTCGGACTACAAAAATCAATTGGCATTTATATAAAAAGGGGTGTGGAAGTGGGTAGATTTTTAACGATAAAAATAATAACAAAACTATTTTAATTGATATAAAAAGAACATTTCACGCTCTCAGCTCTTTTAATTAATAAAATAATTCAAATATTCCATAAGGAAATTTGCCTTTAAATGTCAGCCAAAATGTCAACACAGGGAACACGACTTTAATGAATTTTCAATTTCTCCGAACATTGCAAATAGTTGCAGCTACAATTTTGCATATGGTTTAACAAATAGGTAGGGTCAACTACCGTCGTGAATTTTCCGCGGTAACTCGCGAGAATTTTTTAGTAGCTCTACTCAAACCAAGAAAAGTTCTAAAAAAAATGAGTTATCTTGTTTTATTTATTAAAAATATTAGGTAATTTTTTTTTGTTTTTTTTAATAAAAATTTAATTTACCTATATATAAAACAACTAGACTACATTCAAGAAAATTAAGATTTTTCGTTTAATATGCCATAATTGCAAAAAAAAAAATAACGAAGTTCGTTTTCTTGTTTTTTTTTACTCTAGAAAATTGACGAACTTTGAAAAGCTCTATAAGTCAAACGAGTTAGCAGAAAATTATTTTGTTTGCCGTTTTTGAAGCTCCGTTTATATTTCCATTAGAAATAAAAAATAAAACATCGAATTTAGTATTTTTGGCACGAGATTTGCCTTTTTGGACCACGGTGGCGCCCTGGGAGCTAGACTTTGTCTATCTAGGGTCCGCTTTCAACTCCAACCACCACGCATCACAAAGCGCTGAGATAAGCGCCAAACGCTATATGCGTACAGAACGAGTATAGTTGAGTAGCAAAGCCCTCTAACGAACAACTGGGCAGGCTAAGCATCCGCAGAAGCATGAACCGTCTTAAGGGGGGATAAAATCGAACTTAGTTGCTCTGAAGGAAAAGTTATCCGTGTGAATTTTCAGTCCAATTGATATTGTAGGAGCTTTTGAGATCTAGTCAAGAAGATCGACTAAGATGGCTGGGACACGTAGAGCCTACGGACATCAATATAAAACCCAGAGGCCCGACTTTACTTTAGGGGACCTATACCAACATAGAGTGCGCAAAGATGGATCGACCAGGCGGGTTGAGGCCCAGGTCCGCCGAGGAATGTAGAACAGTCGAAAGAGAGGTATGAGGCTGGGGAAGATCACTTATAGCAGTCTAAAGACAAATGAGTCTCGAAGTTTAAACAGCTACACCTTCAACCAAAGTATTTGTTTACAAAAAAGTCTCACTTCTCAAAAATTCAGTGGAATTCCACGTGTTCCCCATACTTCAGAAACCCATATTTCAGAAAATGATTAAAGCCTGACCAAAACAAAAGTCTTACGTCAGCTTCCGATGATCTCTTAGCCCCCAAAAGTTTAGCTAAATGTCAATGAAACGTCATTCGAGATCTCAAAAGAAGCACTTAACCACGTCAAGTCTTCAAATTGATATTCATCACACGTCAACTTGCGCACCAAATTTGGAAATCCACTCAAAGCATTTGTAAAAATTTCACGCGCGCAACTCTTTCCCTTACAGAGTTCGGCAAGAGTTGCTTGGTTTCAATTGAACGCTATTTTTAGGTGAACGGATTTAAAGGAATCATTGTTCGGGGACGAAAACCATGCACATACATCCACAACCACATATCCATCGTCAACGGGGTGAATGAACAAAAATAAAGATCAGAGAAACACAAGAGTCTATTCTGGGCAATCCAGCAAACTCCACGAAATGGAACTTCTTTTCGTGTCGCCCTTCTTGCGAACAGAATGCATTACGGTACATGAACATTTTTGCCTCTGAGTCTGTAGAACTGTGAAGCTGTAGAACTACCATCTGCATGTGGGCTGTTGAAAACCAAACGAGATTACTCGGCAAGGTCGTAAGACCAGATTAAGCCATCATCTCATAAATTGAGCCACCTCGTCAAAGGTCAGCATTCAATTAGGGGGGCCACACGAAAGACAGAGGTGCCGAAAAGACCTTTTCCCAAATGGGGGGGGCGTGAAATGACTGCCGCAACAAATTATCCCAGACAATGGGTTTTCTCTACGACAAGAGAGAGAAGCAATCAAACTCGTTCGCCGAGATGTTAATTTTTTTGTTTTGTTTTACTTTTATCGATTTGGCTTTGTTTTCCCGTGCGATTGTTGTCAAAACCGCATGCGCACATGTTAACACATTTCAATTAGTCTGCCGACGTTGTCATCGTGATGACTTTCGATTTCAACGACGAACCATAGTCATCATAGAGCACCATGTCAGCGGGAGACAATTGGATTGGTTTACATAGTGTTGGTTGTTTTCCGAAGATTATATAGTTTTAATTGCATTTTTAATGAAGTGTCGTTGATAAGCTGCTCGAGTTTTGAGACATGAAACAAGATCGGCAGAGAGATTTGAAAGTTTGTTCGCTTTAATTAGAAATTCTTGACGGTTGACATAATTTGGACAGCGATTCACAGATAGCGGGTTGCTGGTTGGCATTGTGTGTGATACGGGAAAAGTCAACAACTTTGAGGAAATTAAAAGAGGACTGCAACTGAAATTGATAGGCAGTAGTAAATTCCACTCATTCAGCGACCCACAGACTGTAAATTTCGTTGTGAACTGAAATTTTGGAGCCTTCTTGCTTTTTCTGATTAAAAAACAAAGAATGAGCCAGAAAATGTCTTTTTTTTTTGGTTTAGAGCAAGCCAAGTGTCACTTTTCCACTTTAACCAATTTCGAGGACTTAGCCTCGAAAAGGGAAAATTCCCACGATCTGCAACCACTGGGCCATAACAAAAAATGAAACACTTAGAATTTTATAAGATTCGGAATCGTTTTTCTGGTGCGAAATTACCAAATAGTGTAAAGTTAGGGTCAGTTAGTTCATTGATGTATAGGAACGTAACGAAATATGAAACACTATACCCTCGCTTTAAAAACGCTCGCCTCGTAACAAATATTAAAACTCACTCCAATAGCGAGTTTCTTGTTAGCTGCTGGGTAAAAATGGACCGTTTCGTGTTTCACTTTTCGTTACGAAATATGAATAATATATAAAGAAAGTCCCACGATCGATTTTCAAAGCCTTTCTAGTTTTTCTAAAAAAAACACAAAAATATTAACGGATAGAGACGAACAAAATAAAGTTTGAGAGCAATAGTTCTGCCCTTTCTTGAAAAAAAAAAAATGTTTATAATTAAAGCGTTCGATTGACATGCCACCGGGAAGTTTTTGCCGTAATTAGTATTGTTCGCATCGGTTTCATAAGCGTTCTATTTTTGACGTTCGAATCGGCCTACGAGTATGAATTTTTTACTCATAGTTGCTCTCAAACTTTAAATCGAACCATGCGCAAAAATGTCCCTTCTGTTTGTTATGACAGTTCATGTTTAATTTATTCCGTGTTCCTTACAAGCGAGTACTTTGGATCAGTGAATGTTGCGTAGTGCCACAGTCAGTGAGAGATACCGGCTTACTGTTTGAGAACAACCGTATAAACGAAGTAAGTTCTTTTGTACTTTTTGCAAGCAAAATGTTCGTCAACAGGAAATATTTGTCGTATTTATAAGTGCGTTGATTGCGACATGTTGCCCTTTACAAATCAGGCTTCAAGTAAGCCGAAGTTGATTCATAGTCGCTCCCAAACTTTAAGTCAAAGCCTGTTCTTCTGTATATTTTCTAAATTTCTTGTTGAGAGATTGTTGACATGTTGCCCTTTGTAAATCAGGCTTCAAGTAAGCCGAAGTTGATTCATAGTCGCTCCCAAACTTTAAGTCAAAGCCTGTTCTTCTGCAAATTTGTTTAAATGAACTTTTTAGTTTTTTCGGGTCATTCAATATGTTGTAATGGAGAATGTTTCAGACTGCAACATTCAGTGGGAGTGTGCCGAGACAGGTAAACAGTTTGAGGGCAATAGCATGTGCAAAAATGTTCGTCTGCCTTTTTGGGAAATGGGAAAGTTCATATGACTTACTGTCAGTGAATCTTTTTGTATAACATTCGATTTGTTATGTCGATGGGAATGGGAGATACGTCTTTTTTAAAAAGTGAGTTTATTTTAATCTGTCAAATTTGTCCTCGACATATTTTTGACAAAACGTAAGTGGATTCTTTACATGTAATAAAATTGAGTCATTTTTCGTCAACGAAGCGCATTAACGGAAGAACTCAACATCAGTGATGGATAAAATGGAAAACAACATTTTTTTGACAAGTGCAATTATTTTTTAGAACAAGTTTAAATCGACAAGTTTAATACGACATACAATTGATTAAAAAGAAACCAGAAATGTAACCAAATGCGACAACTTTCAAGACCCCTCACTGTATCAAGGCCACTTCCAACAGAAAATCACAAGCAAACACAGCTCAAAACAAGTGCCGCAGAGCAGCTTCCTTAATAAATTAGCACTTCGCTTGATAGTACCGCACCACATGAATGTGTATTATGAAAAAGTATGACATTATCGCACGCCTGCCAATGAATCACATGAACAATAAAAGCCAACTAACAACGAACGCGTGACTCCACAGCACTTTTCGGAATTAAATTGTCTCACCCTGGCCGAATCGCGCATATCAGATTTGCTGCTAACCGAACACGCGAATTTCGTCTGGCGAATTCATCAAATTAAGAAAATAAACAAGAGAAGCTGACAGCTTTGCCGCAAGCGAAACCACAATCGCATAGGTCAAGAAGTGGTCAAAATGGTGTAGTTTGGGGCCGAATTAGACGGGGAAGCAGAGCCCCCCTGCATGCAGGTGAACATGAACAGTTGGAAATGTAAAACATACCCCAAAAGTCATGGCAACCGAAAACTATGTTTGGGGCGGCGAAAAATCGATAAACTTTTCCATGAGTGTGGAATTTATTAATACGATTTCATGACGCATCCAGCAGCTCCCCATGAGACAGCAGCACACTCATTTGTGCCGTGACTCTCCTTCGGCATTCCTCTTCATTTCGGGATAATAAAACTTCTGACGAATAAAAACATCTATCACTTTATGTTGTCGTTCCGTCTGTCTGGGAGATGGACGGAGAAACACGTAAACTGATAGCTGACAATCGCGTGCAACAGAGCGAAAGTGAAAATAATAGTTCTGCCAACTATTACCACCCACCGCACACCGGGGGGGGGGGGGAGGACTGATAAACAATGGTGGTAGCAATAAGCAATAGCACACGAAGGCTGCCCAGACGTTGGGCGTGTGCTGAGCGGCAAAACTATTGATTTGCGTTTAGATGCGTATCTGTATCGGCAAAACTAGTTATTTCATTTTTTTTTTTCAGTTTCAATTTTGACCGTAAGCGCTGTGCTCTCTGAACGCCCAAGCGTTTGGAAAATAATAAAGAGAAAAATATTCGAATTGGTTCGTTCGCCGGCGAGTGGGCGACGGCATTTTCTCGTGGTTTTCGACTCAAGTTGATGACCTTTTTTGGAAGCTGCACATGAAATCATGTGTAGGGGTTCTTGGTCAAATGGGTTTGTTTATTTTTGGCCTAATAGGCGCAAGTAGTTTGAACCGGAATCGAGCTATAATTACTGGACGTTGCTTTTTTGATGGTGGTTGCGAAAAAAATAGCCCGTCGAAGGCCGCCCGCAAAAGCTGTAGTTGGATACAGAAAATGAGACTTTTGTGTAATAATTTCGCGACTAAGTCAGAGAAATAGTCTTTGGGCGAAAGACTGAAACTGACGCGAGGTTAGGAGACTTTGTAGGAAAAATTTTAAATTTGCACCTGTCTTTTGAAATAAAAAAAAAAACCTTGAACGCAGAGGTTTACAAGAAGCCTCTTATAAGTGGGGCTTGACGGCTTTGTAAACAATCAGAATTGCCGCAGGTATGTACGGAGCGAGGAGAGTCCTACAGGCAGTGAATGCCAGCGGCATTTATTCAAAAAAGAACCATTCGACTGTCAATGACGAAAGCTACCGGGCAAAATGTTTAAGACATTTGGTACCAACGAGACGCCGCCATGAAGCATAAAGCGACCGCAACTAGAGATTTAGTCTCATAATCAAGGTGATTGCCCGCCGCCGCTCATGTCTATTCCATTGACCCGCAAGATCGATATGCGACTTATTTTCACGGTGGTATTGAGTCGTTTTACGTCGTCGGTTTACGTTAACAAACACCAATTATGGTTGAAAAAATTACTCTCGGATGACATTGAACGAGTCACCAAAAATGTTGCCGACGAAATGCGCTGTTTAGAGACAGTCAAGGTGACCATATGTGGGGAATCATGTGTAAATATTTGATGTTGGAGTTTGAAGTTCAAAATAACAATGGCATGTGGTTACAGAAGGATTATTCACACAGGTAAGGTGACAAAGGTGATGGTTCAACGGCTCTTCAAGGATTCAATTGGTTAGTCATTTGTCGGCGCCAGATTTTATTTTACGGATTTTATTTGAAAAGACGCAGATTATGAATTTTTATTGATTCAAATCACTCCTGCGATGCTTTCCTGATGATTACAAAAAAAAACATAGACCGCTGACAATTTTTGAAGAGAATTTGCAAAATATTCGAGAAGAGATTTCAAATCTAGAAAAACAGCCTGGGTCGGAATTCTGGCGAAACGTTCGAACGTTTTAGAGCGAATCAATCGTGCGCACGAAAACGTTTTTTTTATTTTTTTTTTGGATGAATATACGCGAACATGTCACAAAAATTAAAACTGAAATCCACGGGAATAGGAACAAATAATGCATAATCTAAAAAACGTAACGAATAGTGAAACACTCTAGCGTCCGCTTTAGTAAATCCATAGTCGGTTATCTAACGCTTCCCTGAGAGTTAAGAAAAGGGCCGCCACACGCCTTAGAAGTCAAACTTTATTATGTAGAAAATAAACCTTGAATGGCATGCGTAAACTTGAGAGTCATAACGAAAAATGCAACACTCTAGCTTCCGTTTTATTAAGGCCAGTCCTTTTACAAAAGCTTCCGTTATGAGTTGGGTGAGGGACCGACACGAGTGTAGAAAGTGTAACTTCAAAGATGGGAAAGTTGTATCATATAACAACATTTTAGGACCGTAACGAAAAATGAAACAATTTGCCGTGGCCTCTTCATCAAGTTTCGATACAAAAATCAAGGAAATAGAAAATTTAAAGGCCCAACAAATAACACAAAATTGTAACAAATAATGAAACACTCTAGCCTCCGTTTTTCACTAGGTTTTTTACTAGATTTATGGGAGGGATCGCCACGCATGTTGGAAGAGTAACTTCAAAAATAGGAAACGAAATTTCAAAGTCGTAACAAAAAATAGAACACGCATTACTAAAACGATTGCCCAACATGTTAAACTGACTCCACTTTTGGGTTGATGTTTTAATTCCATGTGAGAAGTGTCGTTTCACCTTTCGTTACGCTTCTTCATCAACATTTCTACTCACCGAACTTATAAGTTTCGATATAAAAATAAAGGAAATGGAAAATTTTAGGGCTTGACAAATAACACAAAATTGTAACAAAAAATGAAACACTCCAGCGTTCGTTTAGTCGACTCACTAAACCTCGGAGTGAGGTGCGTGGCCACCATTCGCGTTAGAAGTAAATTTTAGAAAATAGAAATTGATATTGGTAGAGCAAATATTTAAAAATCGTAACGAAAATGGAACAGCATCCTCGCGCCTCGATTGCCTGAGAGTGCGCGCGTTATAAACTCTGAACCACACAAGACTTGCTCCACAGTTGTGATTATGGTGCAACCCCATGTGGGAAGTGGGACTTTAATTGCGTTTCACTTTCCGTTACGCTAGCTCCCCAAACATGGCAATTTCAGAAGTTTCACTTTAAAATTTTGAAACTACATAACTTTAATGCACATTTTACACCCTGCTGGCAAAGTTAAGTCAATCAGTATCAGTTTTCGGGATTTTTGACGGGAAAATTTAAGATCTTTTTAAGAAGCTCTAAAAGGTCAGACCGCCATCATTTATGGCGCAAAAGCTTGCGCAAAGGCGTAACGCCTTTTTTGAATAGAGCGATTTTTGGTCCCGTTTACAGGGCTTGAAGGACATTAAACTGCGAAATTTAGGAGCTGTAAAGCGACATCTTCTTGGTCAGAAAGTGCGTGAATCAGCGGTCCAAGGACTATAGTTTGAATGGACTGAGATATATCGGTTTTGAATACAGAATTGTCAATAGTTTTCTGCAAGTTGTACAAACTCAAAATTTGGACCTGCAATCAATTTAACGTGAAGTCAGCGTTGCCGCTGACATTTTTGAAAGAGGGGAAATAAATGGGGGCCGAGCCAAAAAAAATACTTAAGAACTTTATTTTTTTGTTCAATAAATAATAAAATCTCGCTTCAACTGAAAAAGGGGACATTTCGAGCATTTTTAAAAAAGTGCCGGCCGCGGGTCTTAAGGCTCAAAAAGGGCCCAAGCTGCAACGCTGCGTGAAGGTCACAAATGATTAGTAAAAACCATTGAAAGGCGTCAGATATTTTACATAGTTTCAAAAAATAAGAACAAATCAGACAAAAATGTTATAAATGAAAAAGCGTCCTCTCCGAATTCAAAGAGTTCGTTTCGAACAATTTTTGGGCCGACTTTGACTGTGAATTGTTAACAAATTTAGATCACAGAAAGGTCTCCATAAGAACTTGCGTTTGTCAGCAAACTGACTGCGTAAATGGAGAGCTTGTTTGGCAGGTGTTACTTTCCAGTATTTCATTAGAAAATTTTTCTTTCTCTCACTAAAGGTCGCCATTTTCTGTTCAAGGGGAAGTTCTAAAATTTGGTCAAAAATCGTAAAAAAAAGTCCCCCCAACCTAGCAGCAGTTGCTTGAAGTCAATTTTTGATTTATTCTTTGCCCGAAAAGGCCTGTCAAACGTCACCACAACTGAATGATTTCAAACAATTTTCTTATTCGAATAAAAATAGAACCGCCCAATCTCCTCCCATCAAGCGGCCTGTTTAAGTGTTCACCTCAAACAGACGAGCAGTATACAAAGTGCACGCAACCATTATTGTCAAAGATGACTCAGATAAAAGCGAAGAAACGAATCGATTGTCAGCCAGCCAGCCAGCCAGCCCACTTGCGGCTAACCATAAAAGTCAAGACTCCTAATTGTCAAGGACCAAAATAGATGTCTTACAACTCTAGTGCCCAGTGTCGTATGGTGTGGTGGTAATCTCCGTCGTCAAACTCTGGCACCTTCACCCTCTGTCCGTGCACATTCACTCTCTCTACTCCCATACGGAAAAACTCTTCGGGCACCTCGAATAGGCGTAGTACTGCACGTAGCCTCGATAAACTAACTTTTTTTTCTTTCCGCTCGAATTTAATTCCAGTGCCTACGTAACGCCGTGGACTGCGGCGCGCACTGTTAGTGTGTGCTACTGCTACGTGGAAGAGGAAATCAACGTTTACAACACAATATGAGTCACTTTCGGTAATAAAAATGTCCCCAAAACCGCTTTTCACACTCACCACTTGGGCCGCACTATTTTTCTGATATTTTCCGATTTGCTGCCGCGACATATTTGCGCTGAACCGACCGCTGATAAGGGCAGACTTTCGATTATGTTGCTGGAAGTGTTTTCATCGACTGTATGTGAAAAGCATACTTTTCCGCGATAAGAAGAAGTTTGTTTGTGTGTCCCACACACCGATTTGCTGCCCGATTTGGTTATTGTTTTGTGTGGGTGATGTCGAAGGGATTACATATTTCACTATTTCTATTGTGTTGCTTTGTGTTATCGGCAGATAGAGATACTTTATGGATTTTCCGCCGCGGCAAAACTATTTCAATTCATTTCGAGTCGGATTCTTTTCAGAGATAAAAATTGAATCCACTCGCGACGAAAACAAATCGCAAACTCCGGTGTGCACTCAAGGCAAGGGCTGTGCTCGTTTCGGAAAGGGAGAACGCGTTTTGCTCGCGTGTAGTGGTGGATTTTGCGTTTTTCCTTCCCATCTGACAGGTTGAAGTCTAACAGTCGTTGTCCTGTCAAAGGGATGTCGGATGTGTGCAACTGCGCATAGTCTATGAGAACGTCAGAGGGAAAGTGAAATTCCATAAAAGGACGAGGGGTGGTTTTCCTTTTTGCCATTGTGAATCCCACCCATCCGTGCATAAGGGAAAACCGAATGTGTAGGTACATAGAAAGTTGTAGCAAAATAAGAAAATAATTGACAAACACAGCGGGGAAACACGGGAGGTAGTTACTGCATAGAGTGCGATGCAGTTCCTTGGGTAATTGGTTTTGCTTAGGATATGACTCCTCAGCCGGATTTTAATACGACCTGAAGGAGGAATTATAATTACGACTCGAGTAGGTGGAAAAGCCTTGGCAAATGCATTCCTTTGCCAAGGCTTTTTTTTGTCTTGAGGGGACTATGTTTTTAATTAATGACAGACGTCAGAGGAGAGGAGCTCTTCAGTAAATAAGGTGCATTTTTAGTTTAGAAAGGCTTTTGAAAGCCACCTTTCCCACAGGTTGTTAAACACAAGCCGGGCTATTCGGTCTTTTACGACTGGCATTTGATAATTTCCATTCCATTTATATTTATGGTGCTAGATTGGATTTTACTGCGGGCTTTTGTTTATTGATTGGGCGCAGCTATCTGCATGAGTTTGACGACTTCCTGGGTGGTCTGCTACTAATTTAAATGGATTTGGTAAACATTTGGCGACTCAGAGCATTTGATAGAGAGAAGCGGCATTTAAAAGTCGAAGAAGTCGGAGGGTTTTTTATCTGTAGGTACAAGCAGCTCGTAAGAGTCGTGAGAATGAAAGAAATTTGACGCGTTCTGTGGTAGCAATCTCACTTTGGAAGAGCAAATTAGGGTTTTTTTCAAATTGAATACCTACTTCTTTTGGGAACTGCGTCCCGCTGGCAGAACTCTCAAAAACCTTTGATATATACACGACGAATGCTGATGGATCTACGGGGACCTTGATGCACTTGACTTCTTGGCAATGGATGTTAGGTGCTCTTGAAAATTTTTAAGACTGAGTTCAACTGTATGATGAAAGGGCTTCTCAATTAAGCCGTTTGGTTTCGGTGTAAAGCTGTAGGACCCTTTACAAATGGTTGTGGAAAGCTATCCCCAGGGTACCTGCATGGACTTGGTTCGTCGACTATTTATTTAACGACAAGATGTCAACAGAAATGAGGGCACAACTCGTCCACAGGAAAGTCATCCATAGGCCGTGGTTATGTCATGCTGTACCATCGATCAGACAACTGAACCTTAGGACAACTCATCCATGGAATTTGGAACCAACGTCAATTATTGCATGCGGAAAGACTTTAAAGCAAAAATTGTGTCCCGATCGTACAGGGTGATGTCCAGAAATGGTTTACCATTGTATAAAAATAAAAAAGCGAGCCACACGGATCCCGAAAATGACGGCGGACATTTCATTCGAACGATAAGTTAGATTGGACGTTCAGTTGTCTCATAGATAAGTTGTGTTTGTATGGTTAAGAGATGGCCTTGCATGTCGTGTTTGAAAGAGATCTATAGCCGACCCAACAAATGATCTCATCGACGCAACGATGACGGATGAATATGATTACGTTTTTTGTCACTTCTTTGGGTGACTCAAGGCCTGTCGTTCTACAGAAACTTAGGGCTTGTTTTAAAATATTTCTTCACTCATTTGAAAAAAAAAAAAAAAAAACAGCACTGGAACTCATGCTATACCACCGACCTGATACTCAAAAGCGTCAAAGCTACCATTTCCATGAAGGGGCTTACCAATAAACATCTTTAGCTCCGACGTTAAATGTAAGTAGTTCACAGTGGGCCTAACCAATAATCTTGTTAAACCTTCAGTTTATATATTTCGTATTGAAAATTTCGCCATTGTGTGCTCGAAATACTTAGCCTGGACACTAAAAATGATTTTTAGTACCGCGGGGTGGCTATGACTTTATTTTCCATAAAAATGTCGCAGTTGTGAGCTTTCGTAAATTTAAAGTCGAGACTAAAATTGGCTATAAGTACGGTGCGAAGAGTCGTGTAACTAAAATTCGATAGCTAAGTCTTGGAGTGGAGTTTAGTTTGGAAAACCAAATCAAATTAAAGGGCTACGTTCCCAATTTATGTCTGAAACCAGAGTTCGACTTACTGCAGCCATACCTCACTGAATCATGTCGATTTTACAAGATCAAATTTAGTGACGTATAACTCGATTACGGATGCGGTAATTCGGTCCCAGATCGAGGCGACTGCCCGAATCACATTCGAAAACCTGCATCATCTGCAAGGGCAGTTGGAACTTATTTCAAATTAAGTGTAAAAATCTACTTTTTGTGGATAAGAAAGAGAATCGGTCCTAAGACACAACCTTGGGGTAACCCTTAGTTGAGAATCAGCCAAATATTTCATGAACCTTCACTCTGTGTGACCAATTTTTTTAGTCAAGATCTAAACCATTCTGACACGAAACCACGCAAGCTCCTGCCTTTTTAAATTTTGCAGTAAAATGCGGTGATGGATCATATCAAGCGACAAAGCATAAGCAAAGCACACACAGCACAAAGCCCGTGCACAGGAATTGCATTTCTGAATATATTCAAGTCATTCGGGGTCTCCAGAAGAACGTACTAGTTTCCTTTGTTCGAAGTACTTTTTGTTGTCTACTTCTCCTTATTCGGGTGCGATTTAAATTTCTCATAAAAATTATAACAATTATTAAAAAAAAAATTATTACAGCAGAACTGCTTTTAGAAATCAACTCATGACTATTAACGTCAAAAATTCAGAACTTGCAACAAGTGCTGTAAATAAATAATAATACTTTGAGTACTGAACTGGGTAATCTTGCATTCTGTGTTGTTTTACGAGTGGATTTTCGATTGCCTGATAAACGGTGTTTATCTAATTGATCAGAATAGAGCCGTTTCCCAAGAATTACAACCACCACCTACGACATACTTTTTTTTCTGATAGTTTAGCACTTTATAGCACTCCTCATACCGTGTTTAACACAAAACAACCAAAGCACTTCTAGTTCAAAGTCTTTATCTTGGAATATTGGGAAATCGTTCCCTGTCTCAATAAAAAATGCGTTTTCCAATTAGTTTTCAGTTTCAGACGTTCAACGTTTTAAATTCGACGCTCCAATTTATTTAGACATCCACTACACAGATAAAGGGTATACAAAAAATGTGACGGAATGTTTTCGTTGTTCTTTTTTTTTACAAAAATTTAAAAATAAAATTCCTCTAGCCTTGGTTTTTGTATAGAGAAATGTTACACACTCGTCTCTAGTTTTTGGAAAATTATTTAAATGTCAAAATTACATCCGATTGTAACTAAGACAAGAAGTTGAAAGGTTTTTTTATTTAATATTATTTTAGGGACACATTTGACATTCAGTTGAAATTCAGAAACTAATCAGCCCCACAGAAAACACTCGGTTCCTGAAGACCAAAACTTCCAACAGTTGAAAATGTAAAACTTATCAACCCTACAAAGGGCACTTAATTTTTTCCTGGGGAATATTTCGCACTTAGCAGACCAATTCACATGGCTAACAAAGAGGGAACGTTCCCGTTGGAATTTATTGACAGTAGCCCGAAAAATCTGCCTGAAAGCGTGTTTTAAGTCGTTAAAGGTTTTAGCTTTATCTGTTTCGGGAAAAGGTTTAAAAATCAGAAATCACTTTTGCATTCTTTTCTAGTGGTCGTGTTTTAAGTCGTTAAAGGTTTTAGCTTTATCTGTTTCGGGAAAAGGTTTAAAAATCAGAAATCACTTTTGCACTCTTTTCTAGTGGTCAATGAAGATTTAAAAAAAGCCTCACTGAGAAGGTTTTATAAAATATTCCATGAATTTCGATAAAATAACACAAAGAAAAACAAAAACTGATTCAAAGAAATAGCCAGTGCCATAATATCGGACCTTTTTAGACGACTGTTGTCGAAACGGTAGACCAGTAAAACTATAGCAATAAAGTACAAAAATTATACGTGTTTGAGAGCTTCATCCAGTTCATTCACCACAAGTGATGATAGTCAAACTGAATTCGGCCAGAAAAAAACGAATTATTCGTTCATTATAAAAATGAACAGTTCTGTGTTTGAAAACGATGTTCATTATGAATTATTTTGTATACAAAAACATGTAAATGTTGTTCATTATTTGCTCTGTATTTCATATAGATTTTTTAAAACAGTAACGTAAACATTAAGAAAACCAAATGAACAATGAACAAAATTATAGTTCCAAAGTACTTTAACTTGATGAAAGAGCGAACAAATAATCTAGTAGGTACTAAAAAATGTATTTTACTCCTAAGCTTTTTCTAAAGTTTTTTTTATTGAATTGAATCAATTAAAAATTGTGGTCAATTATTTTTTTATTTTTGTTCATTATTTGGAACTTTAAAATGTGGTCACCCGGAGGCATCTTTCATCTGCCCCCAGTAGAAAACACTTTGCAATTATTCAAAGACAACATAAGTAACGTACGTTAACAACTTAAAAAAATTTCATTGATTAAGTCATTAGAAAAATTCGAATTCTTCTTACAAAAGTCATTCAAAGAGCTCAACTCATGAAAAAAACATATTTTCCGTCCAAATGAAACATGTTAGTCTCGACTTTAAATACAAATTTTGCTAGCAATTGCAAAAATTTGTATGGAAAATTTATTCATAGCCACTGTGAACTACTTAAATGTAAAATTCGGAACTGAAAATGTGTATTGGAAATCACAATTTTTGTTGGCTGTCTTATTTTTGTGTCATTTATTGCCATTGCTGACTGCTAAACGCACTGCGACTGAGGTACTAATAATAATAATTTTTAACCTTCACAATAAATATTTCTTTGGTCACAATGGTTAATTTTATACAAAACATTTGTTTTTAATGAGCTTTTCAAATATAACCTGTCCGCACTGCCTTTAAATGAAAAAGACGTTTTCAATCAGCGCCGTACTAATAGCAAATTTAAGTATCAACTTTAAATTTACGGAAGTTCACAATTGCGACACTTGTATGGAAGAAAATAAAGCCACTGAGAACTACTAAAATTTATAGTCGCAACTAAAAAGGTTTATTGGTAAGGCCCTCACCCTTTAGGGACTACCATCATCACCAACTTCTTTCCACTACTCAAAAACTTTAAATGTCATCTTTCACAGTTTATTCGCTTGACATTTGACCGTCACTAGTTTGATTTCAGTTGCCAAGTGCATATAATTTAATAAACGACTTAGAGAATGCAAATTTTATCTAAAACAATATTTATTTATTTTTTTCATTCTTCTGATACGAACCTCAAAAATTGTTCTGATATAATCCGTGTACAATCCAACAGCTCTGCGACAGCTCGTTCCCCAATTATCGGTTTCAACTGTCATTCATTCACAGGAAAATACAACATAATATATAACTATTTCAAACTTCACATTCAAAATTTTATAAACAAATATTATTTACGTGTCTTTGTTTACACGTTTGTTACAGTGCCGTATTTTATACCGACTTTTTTTTACCGGAGTATCTAATTGATTAGCGTATAAATATAGGACGTGTGAAAAACTATAATATAATAATAAACTTTTGCAGATAACGAAACGACGCAGATAAACCGTTTTGGGGGAGTAATGTGAAAATAAAAAAGAAACAATATTATCGCACTGACACTCTCACGCGATTGAAAACTCACAAAATACTGAGTCTCACTCCGCACTGGCGCTCGTATTATAAAGTAGATGTGACATGTTGGGGTTTGCTCGATGCCAACTCTGTGCGGCAAGTGTGGAGTATAAACAGTAAGTTGGATGTGGAAAGGGAAATTGTTGCAGGTTGGAAACAACCGTTTTGCTGTGTGCTGTCAGCTGTGTGCATGTGCATGCACTAAGGGGTGAATTTAAATGGGACAGGACAGGAGTTGTTAAGACGGTTTTTTTGTGCTCAATGTGATTTATGTTACAAAATTTATGCGCTGAGGATAATAGTTTGCGAAACGGATGGGAAAAGTTCAATGAACTGTAAGGAGTAACTAAAAGTGGTGTGGTGTCCTATTTAATAAGAAAAATAGGTCCCCAACCCAACTCTATGCAGCTTCGCTCAAACAAAAGGCCCAGCAAGATTGATTTTTTGGTGGTCCACTTTTATCGAAACTGCCCATAAATGGTCTGCTCAATTTGTTTTCGGACTGATAGCTTGCAAAGATGAAATGTTTCCTTTGACTAAACACAATGGGCCTTACCAATAACGATTTTTAGTTTCGACTCTAAATTTTACTAGTTCACGTTGGCCTTTTTTCCCATACAAATTTCGCAATGGTGAGCTGTAAATTTAAAGTCGAGACTAAAATTTGTTATTAGTATAGGGCGCAATCAATATGCCTCATTTATGGAACACTGGATTAGCGATTATTGAGCGATGCGTGTACGGTTCGACCCCCAGAAATTACAATTTGAAGTTTTTTCCAACTAACCGATAGAATAAGATCTCGAATACGAGTATATCGGGCTTTGGTGACTCGCAGTGTTGTAAGAGGGTCTTTACAAAGATCGATTTTGCATCTTCTCAAAATAAGTTCGCCTCCCGGACCATAGCTGAGTGCCTTCCAAACTAAGGATTAGGCAGTGACAACGGCAACTCGTAAGCCTGCGTTAGGAGCAATGCCAACCCAAAAAGGGCAAAAAACGAAGAAATAAAATCGAAGCTCGTGAAAGGCTGTCGTTAAGACCCTAAGGTACAGATTAGAGTTCCATTATACAACTTTTGAGGCTTTTCGAGGGTTTATTTAAAAACGGACCAAAGTTCGAGCTCAATTGTTGGTGCTTAAAAGTGAATTTTGTGATAAGAAATTAGAGCTCAGTGTGTCAGTGTAAACCGAATCGTGGTATACATTTGAACAAAATTTTCTTGTGGAGACACTCAAACTAAACGAATGTTTGTGAAAAGCAGGGTCTAGGGTACCTATACAGGTCCCTGTTGAGACAACTTTTCGTAGATTTTTTTACATGCTTCCTTGCAAACATAATCGTCAGAGCCTCAAAATAAAGCAAAAATTCCATCGTACTTCGGCCCGTTTGCTGGGACAAATCATAACAATTCCAGATCAACAAAAATACCTGTTACTGTAAGGCAAAACTGTCACATACGATTTTATGTGGAATTAAAATCGCTGTGAGTCGAATTAGAAAATTGCCTTAAATGAAAAACTCTACATAAGGAACACGAGACTTAATTTCCAAGACGTGCTTAGGACTCTGTGCCATATCAGAGAGATGATTGGATCAAGTCCGACATCTCTTTTCCAACCTTAAAGTCGGTGACCGAAGACTGAGAGTTTAGGAGGATCCACTTGAGCATCCTGCTACGCTTGTGCCGAATTGATGGGGCACTGAAAACGACAACTTAGGTCACTGATATCGAAACTAAGAACGAAAAAAGTGACGCCAAGCGGGGGTTTGGCAGAAGATTGAACTTGAACTTGAAAAAATCCCACATGAGAAAACATTTTCAGTGCAGATGAGGTGAGGTTTAAAGAGCTTCGTCATCAGTGCGAGTAGAAGGTAAAATATTGCTACTGGATTTCTAAAACGAAAGGATGACAAGCAGAATTTTTTGGCCATATGATAAAACTCTCACAGTCTTCATCGAGCCAGTTCTAGACTTTACAAAGTCCGTTCTCGAGCACCTAATTTAGCAAAGTGGTCTCTTCAAACAACTTTCTGCTATGTACACAGAATAAATAACATAAATAGTTGGCGGAACAGGTCCGTTTAGGAACCCTAAGACTAGATTCCCACAACCATTCGTTTGTGTGCTTTTATTTTTTTTTTTAGACGAATGAAAGGGACCTACATTTTGTGCCGAATCCGAACGACTGACAGAGCAGGATAATTGTCAGACGTTCGAAAAAAGCTTATAGTACGCGTTTTTCCGGGGATTGAACCCGAGACCCTCGTTCAACTGAGCCACTGGGGAACTGCACCCACAGGGGATACAGGATACACACATCGGATCAAAACTTGAGTCCGGGGATAGGGTCAGGCATCTTCTTGGAATTGTCCCGTTCATAAGAATTTGTTCTCCTCCCGAAATATAGCTTCTTGCAAGCTTCTTCTACCTCAAAAGGCAATCAAATAAATTAAAAGTTTGTGAAATGCTGTCGTGCTGAGGTTAAGGTACCGCTTTACTCGGTCCCCGACATAAAGCCATTCAAGGCAATGAAAAAGCGGACAAATTACCAGAACAAATTATCAAGAACTCTTTCTGTGGGCAACGCCTTGCACTAGTATGGAAAAGAGAAAATTGGCAAACAAGAGGCGAACGACTGTTGGACCGAGTATGGTCGTCCTTTAAAAAGACCAGGAAAGAGAGGCCTCACCCTCGTGAGAATTTTTACGAGTCACCATACCTTGTGAAACCACCTGCGGAAGAATCTGACGAGCCCTGACTTGACTGTGGGCCTTACCAATGAACGTTCTTAATCTTCACCGTCAAAACAGCCACCTAACCTTACCTGAGTACCTCCAGTTTAAATATATTGAAAATCAGTGAGGCTTACTAATAATCATTTTTAAACTTCACTCTAAATATTTTGTAGGTCACAATATGCAATTTTGTACGGAAAATTTCGCCATTGTGAGTTTGAAAAATTTAACGGACCTCAAATAAAGAAAACTTCGACGATTTAAGTTCAAAAAATGAAACCCAAATGGACTCTAAAAATACAGCAGCACTGGAACCCAAACTTTCCGCGTCTACAGCGCCACATAAAAATATTTCCCAGGTTTTGAGCGAGGTAACCTTACAAAATTGTTCTGTAAAAGGTACAAGAGCATTTTTTTTTTTCTTTTTACAACCCAAAAGCCAAAACACAACACAAAACTGCATGCGAGATGTTAAAATTTCCCACTATCCCCTTCCCCAGCGCCAGTTGGATCGAACTGCGGAAAAACTTCCCAAAACACAACGAAAATGTCGAACCAAGCCCGCATACATGTTTTGTTTACGTTCGCTCGTCTCCTAAGAGCACACATCCAACACCCAACAGCTGATCAATGAAATTTCTATTTCATTAACAAGTGCACACATCTGTGACTGTGAGAATTGAATCGGTCCGAACAAGGATACCGCACAATAATTATTATCATACCACAAGCTACCATTTTTGGAAGCAAAGCAATCACCCTGACATATCGACACTTGATTTCTGATTTCCCCATAATTGTCAACGAGCGGGACGCCTTAGATCTTGGACCGCGCGCACGACTAACCGATGCCTGGAGCCTGGTGCACAATTAAACGCTCATAATGTGTTGCAATTGCAATTATTACTCACAACGTTGAGTGCTGTGTTAATTAATCAGCAATCGGCGTTCGGCGATCAGCGATCAACTCTCGACCGGGTATATGGGGGAGGGAGCGAACTCTATGATCTCAAGTTCAGAAATATTGTATTTGCCTTGGTTTTGTGATGGAGCTGCTTTGTACAAGGAGGAAACCAGTTTGTCTAGCGGTTGGTCATTTTGCGCTGCCAAATGAGGCATTTAATTGGAATTATTAGTTTATTAGGTGCTGCGTTAAGTCGCAGTTGAATTGGTTGAGTATGCTGTTGGGATTGGGAATTGCGGCGAAAGCCGACGGTTATAGGGAAAGTGGAAACCGTGATAAGGCAGAGGACCAGCGTGGGAAAAAGAAGCTATGATGGAAGGCAGTATCTACGGAAGGTGCTTCAGGGAATTGGTCGAAAGGGGGTACATTGAGTCGATCCGAAAGGAACCGTATTTTGAATGAGTATTTCTTTGGGAGAAAAGTTCGCACCTTACTATTAAAAGAGAACTGGCTACGTTTGGTTGGACCTACTTAAAAAGTCCGTTTCGAAAAGCCCAAATACAAAAGACTGGGAATAAAAGCCAGGAAAACACAGATTTGAACAGTGTTCCCAGAAAAAAATGTGAAAAAATCTTGTTTTTCCGAAATAAAAAAATGTTTTTCCAAAGTTTTTTTTTTTCAAAATATAAAAATAGCTAAATATTAAATGCAATTTTGAAGTACTGCACTACTAATACATGAATATCTATAACAAAAAAACGTTGGACATAAATTAATGTTACTGCTTTTCGAAATTTTGGAACGTATTTGAATTAAATTGACTTAGAAATTAATTGCTTATATCAGGATCATAGAATTTCGGTTAATTAAAGTGCAACAAATCCTTTGTAAGGATTAAAATGTCAGCAACTGATTCAGTACCTATTCAAACGATTACGAATTTTTGTTTTAATTAAATTTACAAGAGAAAATATAATTTCAACATTTACAAGAGGAATGTGGAAGAGATAAAATATTGAAAATAAGACTGGCGGAAGTTTCCATCCGCTGTTGTTGCTCCTTAAACATTTTACATCAGTTATTTTATCAAATTTGTTAAAATTCATGTTTCTTTAAGAGTTAACGCGTAAAAAAGCGTGAAAAACGCTTCAAAAAACGCATGCAAAAACGCTTCAAAAAACGCGTGAAAAAACGAGTCAAAAAAACGCATGAAAAACGCGTCAAAAAAAGCGTGAAAAACGCTTCAAAAAGCGCTTCAAAAAGAGCGTAAAAAACTGCGTAAAAAACGCTTCAAAAACCCGTGAAAAAACGCTTCAAAAAACGCATGAAGAAAGTGTGAAAAACGCTTCAAAAAACGCATGAAAATACGCTTCAAAAAACGCGTGAAAAAACGCATGAAAAATCGCGTTAAAAAACGATTCAAAAAACGCGTCACGTGAAAAAACGCATGAAAAAACGCTTCAAAAAACGCATGAAAAATCGTGTGAAAAATCGCGTGAAAAACGCTTCAAAAAACGCGTGAAAAAACGCATGTTTTCATGAAAAATCGGGTGAAAAACGCTTAAAAAAAAACGCATCAAAAAACGCATGTTTTCATGAAAAACGCATGAAAAATCGCGTGAAAAACGCTTCAAAAGACGCATGAAAAAACGCGTGAAAAAACGCATCAAAAAAACGTGAAAAACGCGTCAAAAAACGCATGAAAAAACTCGTCAAAAAAAGCGTGAAAAGCGCTTTAAAAAACGCTTCAAAAAGAGCGTAAAAAACTGCCTGAAAAACGCTTCAAAAACCCGTCAAAAAACGCTTCAAAAAACGCATGAAAAAACGCATCAAAAATCGCGTGAAAAAACGATTCAAAAAACGCGTGAAAAAACGCATGAAAAAACGAGTCAAAAAAACGCATGAAAAACGCGTCAAAAAAAGCGTGAAAAAACGCGCGAAAAAGCGCATGAAAAAACGCGTCAAAAAACGCATGAAAAAACGCTTCAAAAAACGCGTGAAAAAACGCATGAAAAAACGCGTCAAAAAACGCATGAAAAAACGCGCGAAAAAGCGCATGAAAAAACGCGTCAAGAAACGCATGAAAAAACGTTTAAAAAAACGCATGAAAAAAAGCGTCAAAAAACGCATGAAAAAACTCTTCAAAAAACGCGTGAAAAAACGCGTGCAAAACCGAGTCAAAAAACGATTCAAAAAACGCGTGAAAAAACGCATGAACAAACGCGTCAAAAAACGCATGAAAAAACGCGTGAAAATACGCATGAAGAAACGCGTCAAAAAACGCGTGCAAAAGCGCGTGAAAAAACGCATAAAAAAAAAGCATGAAAAACGCTTCAAAAAAAGAGTGAAAAAACGCATGAAAAAACGCTTCAAAAAACGCATGAAAAAAACGCGTGAAAAAAGGCATGAAGAAACGTTCCAAAAAACGCATGAAAATAGCTTCAAAAAAAGCATGAAAAAACGCTTCAAAAAACGCGTTGAAAAACGCAGGAAAAAACGCTTCAAAAAAAAGCGTGAAAAACGCTTCAAAAAAAAGCGTGAAAAACGCTTCAAAAAGCGCATGAAAAAACGCGTCAAGAAACGCATGAAAAAACGTTTAAAAAAACGCATGAAAAAAAGCGTCAAAAAACGCATGAAAAAACTCTTCAAAAAACGCGTGAAAAAACGCGTGCAAAACCGCGTCAAAAAACGATTCAAAAAACGTTTAAAAAAACGCATGAAAAAACGCTTCAAAAAACGCATGAAAAAACGCGTTGAAAAACGCAGGAAAAAACGCTTCAAAAAAAAGCGTGAAAAACGCTTCAAAAAGCGCATGAAAAAACGCGTCAAAAAACGCATGAAATAACGCTTTAAAAAAATGCGTGTAAAACGCTTCACAAAACGCATGAAAAAACGCGTCAAAAAACGCATGAAAAAACTCTTCAAAAAACGCATGCAAGAACGCTTCAAAAAAAGCGTGAAAAACGCTTCAAAAACCGCATGAAAAAACGCGTCAAAAAACGCATGAAAAATCGCGTGAAAAATGCTTCAAAAAACGCATGCAAAAACGCTTCAAAAAACGCGTGTAAAAGCGCGTGAAAAAACGCGTCAAAAAAAGCGTGAAAAACTCTTCAAAAAACGGATGAAAAAACGCTTCAAAAAACGCGTCAAAAAAAGCGTGAAAAAACGCGCGAAAAAGCGCATGAAAAAACGCGTCAAGAAACGCATGAAAAAACGTTTAAAAAAACGCATGAAAAAAAGCGTCAAAAAACGCATGAAAAAACACTTCAAAAAACGCGTGAAAAAACGCATGAAAAAACGCGTGCAAAACCGCGTGAAAAAACGCATAAAAAAAAAGCATGAAAAACGCTTCAAAAAACGCTTCAAAAAAAGAGTGAAAAAACGCATGAAAAAACGCTTCAAAAAACGCATGAAAAAACGTCAAAAAACGCGTCAAAAAACGCATGAAATAACGCTTTAAAAAAATGCGTGTAAAACGCTTCACAAAACGCATGAAAAAACGCGTCAAAAAAGGCGTGAAAAAAAAATGTTTATTGGTAAGGCCTAATTAATAAAAGACCAGCTCTCTCTATAGGACCCAAGACCCAGTTCCCCTCTCCTCAACCGTTGACTTTAAGCCAATATTAGGTAAAAAAGGACGAAATCAATTATTCACGACAGAAAAGCCCCAGGCAACAACCCTGGTCAAGGATTACAAACAAAGACAAAGTCAATCAATTTGCGGTCTTGTCACACGTCGGCAGTCTTCTCTCCCGCTAATAGACAATTGGCTCATTTGACACTTTCACACGAGTCCACATTTTATTCACAATTCACAGTCCGCGCACAATAAACAACTAGACAAGGAGGTGTCCATCCATCCGAATGTCATGCCATCCATCCACCATCGTAGTCGACATATCCGACAAGTAGTGTGTGCCCGATTGGACGTTTTTTACATACCATTAGTGGTCACAAAAAACACCAGCGCATCCCGAACATTGATATCGACGTTGCACGATCGCAATAAAATCCAACTGAGGTCCCATACATCACGAATGTGCGCGCATCGTCGCCATATACGAGTACGAGAGCGCGCGGTCCGGAACGGAAGGAAGATCCACCGACCCGATATGACGTGTCGCTGATGACGGTAATGGGAAATGGCGTTACCTAGGATTTAATTGCGCGGTTTTTAGTGCAGTGATTTGTGCGTTCACACCATCTGCGGCGCACGTACACCTTCAAAGTGACCACGCACTTGACAGTCGCGACGATGGGCAAAAAACTACAATATTAACGTTATCATCGCTTGTCACGGTGTATATCTCGGCCATGACAGTTGGGAAACTTTTAGCCGGATCATGCACTCAAAATCAAATGCATCGCGTGCCCTTAGAGTGAGCGCGCACCTTCCACCAACGGAAAGCGAAAGTGCACATGTGGTGAGATAAAAAGACGCCCGCTGGGTAATTTCAACTCCAATGACAGGCAATTAAGCGGCTGAGTAGGTACCGGTCGGTGAACGATGGCGATGGGCGATAGGCGCAACTTGCCACATAAAACCAGATAATGGAAATGTATGAGTGGTAAATGCACTATCTGCAGTGTCGATCGGGTTTCGAGCAATTGGCCGAGCATTTTTGTTTCGCTCTTTTGCGCCCGTGACATGTGACACGAGGCACGACCTTCTCGCGGGAATCGTTTTACCAGCCATGCGGTCAGCACTAAGGAGGTGGGTCCACATTTGTATAGCCCGTTTATGCAAATCCCCATCGCCACTTAATCCTTGTTGATTGCGAAATCGACGTGCAATTTGCGCGCGCAGCCAGACAGCAATTTGTTGCGCGTCGCCAATAATTGAGATCAATTATTTCTGACGCATCCGCGTGCTGCATTCGTGCAGCCCCGGTGTCACTAAAGTTGCACTAAATATACGCCGTTTATGGCGATGACAAGTTCGAGTTGAACTGGCCAAGTCGGCGACGAAAAACAGATCCGGTATGAACCGAACAATGGAGGCCACCGCGCCATCGGAACGCATCTATTGTTATGCGACTGCACCATCTGCGGATGATGGTCCATTTCTTGCGGACGCGAGAATAAATTGTAAAAGTCGGCGGCGGCGTTCCCTTAAGCGGTTTACAACTTCATAGTGAGTTGTCGGATGATTTACGGACATGTTGCCGGAAAAGGCATGGCTTCGCACGCAACTTTTGGGCTGGACACTTGCGACAGTCTGTCGCGAATAAAAGGTGATCGAGAGGGAAACTCGTAAGTTCGTGGCCCATATGAGATGGCGCAATCGCAGAAGTGGTCTTTTGATGAGAACCAAATTGAAGGGAAGGCGACACTGGATACTGGATACTAAAGCTGCAACTTCTGTTTGAGGGTTATCTGTTATGAGTCCTTTGGATTCGTTGACGGACTCTTGTCCCTGAGATAACGAAGACACTCGTGGCTTAAAATACACAAAAATAGAGCGTATACAAAATGGCGTCGTAGTTTAACGAACGAGGACTGTCTGTACAGCAAAAAGTACAGACAAAGAAAATCGGAATTTAAAGTGTCCCTTTACAATGCTTCTTTACGTAAACGATATGCAAAACGTAATCAAATCCAGACTTAATAAATTCTGGCAATTTATAAACTCTAAAAATAAAAGTGATGGGTATCCTACGATATTCAATTTCAAAGGACAGTCATTGGATTCCTCGCCTGCTATCTGCAATAATTTTAGGTAATTTTTTACTTTTTCCATTACCTCTTACTACGTAATGGAAAAAGTAAAGTACCTAAGTAAATGAAAAGTTGTTGTATTCGTACAAAATATCGAACTCGAGATGTTAATCAATTCTGACATAACGATGATGGGCGAACTCAAAAAAGTGGGTCGCAAAATTCTGTCCGTCTGTCTGTCTGTCTGTTCGGGTCCGTTTTTTTTTTTTTGCATGGTAGCCTCAACATTAATGGTACTTCCCATACAAAATTTTCATACCAGTTTGATTTGTTCGAAAACGGCTCTAACGATTTCAACAAAAATTGATATTTAAGCTTAAGTGGGTGAAGTTAACATAACTGCATACACAGTATTTAGCTAAACAAATCGAGTAACGGTACTTTTGAAATTTGGACATATCTCAAAAACGGTCCATACGATTCTAACAAACATTCATTTCTAAGGTAATATGATTATTTCCAACTTAATGGCAAGCTCAGTTTTTCTCTGTATTATCGTAAAATTAATTTTTGAAAAAGTCATTTTTGAAAATTTTTGTTTCCTTTAGTTTACTAGAAAACGGCAGAAGCGATTTTGACCAAAATACAAACTTAGAGTAAATTTGATGTTTCCAAAATTATTGCGTCCTTAATTTCGAATCACCGAAAGCACTAAACTGCTCATATCTCGAAAACCCCATTTTCGATTTCGGCAAATCTTTAAAAACCAAGTAATGCTTATATCCCGAACAATAAATAGTACTCGGCTTTCAGCTAAATAGTTAAGCAATAGTATTTTCCAAACTAGACATTGCAATATTTATTCCTTTTTTTTTTCTGCTAAATTTTACAAAAACCACTCGTAACGATTTTGACCAAAATACATATTAAAGATAATATAAGTATTCTAAATAAGATTCCGTACTTAGTTTTTCTCAACAAATTCGAACAAATCAATTTCTTAAATATTTATCAAAAATGACTACCCAAATTCCGATCTGTATTCAAAATATTTCGGTATAATTTTTAAATAATAACAATGCCCCAACTTCAAACTTTTCAACCATATATTGAATATGCACCCTAAAAATATTTCCAACAATAAGCAACACCCTCTTCATTTAAATTAAAACTTTTGATGAACGAGAAAGTTACGTTCGACCCAGTCGTGCACTTTATTTCAATCTGCTCTGACACGATGTAGACAAAGAATTCTTTTACTACCTTGGTGAATCTCCCGCTCCTATTTTCAATAACATATGTCGTTTTCGATTTGGCTTTTCAGATTTTGATCTGAGATTTCAGATTTCTGCTGCCAAATCGAATTTTATTGGTTCTTGTGTGTATTGAGTGTGTGTGTGTGTGTATTGAGATTCATTTTTTTGGCAAATCAAACATGAAAAGCAATCTCAATCAAAAAAAAATTGATTTTTTCTCAAAAAAATTGATTTTTTTGCCAAATCGAAAACGACAATAGTGAACTCTGAAGAAAGCGTTTTAAAAAATTTAGCTACCATTGAACCCAGCTTTGCTCTGGCCTGCCTTCCCTTTTTCCTTAAAAAATGTGCCCTGCCTCTGCATAAAATAGTATGCCACATATTCAACTTATCTCTTAAAACTAGTACTTTCCCATCCCTCTGGAAGAACTCGTCCCTATTTTTAAACCAGGAAGAAGAAATAAGATGGAAAACTATAGAGGTATATGTAAACAGTCCACTATCCCCAAATTGTTTGATATGCTGATTACTGACAAATTAAATGTCCTTCAACATGGTTTTGTGAAGAAACGGTCGGCGGTTACTAATCTTCTGCTTTTTACAAATTTTTTAATTTCTGAAATTGTTAACGGAAACCAAGTAGATGCAATTTATACGCTCTCAGGAAATATGAGCCACTTCCGCTGTGGGCAAAGTTGCTGGCAGAGTTCATAGATTTTTATCCGTTAAATTTGAAATTATTCATTACGTGTGGATAGAATTTTTTTACAGGAATAAGTGTACATTTGTTTAAAATATTCATGAAAAATTAACAATGTAGATTAGTTGAGGAAAAATAACAATTTGAGCAAATTTTCTTCATTATTTAAGAACAATTTGCACACGAAATCGAAGATAATGATATCCAAAAGCGGAAAATATACAACCATGTTTGTCATAATATGTTTCTACTATATAGAACATAGTTAGATAGTTTTACTAACCAAACAAATCAAATTATTCGCCTTTTAACAATTTAACAATAACTAACCAATGACATTCAGTAAAATTAAAATGTGGTATTCCCGAACTCTTTCACATTTCCCCACGGTTGCCGAGGTTGGCAGCATTTATTTTTGCATTTTTTGTATGTTTTTCCATGTCACACGGATTCTTAACGGACATAACGACGATAGGAAAACAAAATGGCGAATTGGACAAAAAAAATTGAGGGACCCAGCGGCAAGAGCATTGTGAGTTGGGGGTCTCAGTATGGTTTGTCTATGCTCGATAGATTGGGATTTCCACTAGGGATCCGGTCGAAATTCTGCTTTCAAAATTCTGCTTGGCAAAATTCTGTCATCCCACAGAATGGTGCTTAAGGCACCAAGTGACAAAAAACAGAAACAGAATTAGGAACAGAACATTTTTTTTTTTCAGCAACAAAAATTAGCGACTGAAAAATGGCTGTTTGACGACAGAACGGAAACAAGTCCATATTGATTGTTTCTGTTGCTGCCAACAACAGAAATGCCAATTTATTATGGGTGGGAGGTTTTTTTTGTTCGGATTTTTCTGCATCTGTCATCTGGCTGTTTGTTTCGCATCGTAATATCGTATCGCATCGTAACGAAAAATGAAAACAAAAGAAAGAGTTTTTAGTAGACGAAGAGGAGAGTATGATGGATTTCGTGAGAAATCACCAAACAATGTATAATGAGCGTCACCCAATATTTTGCGACAGCGACATGTTTTTATAGGTCTGTTTCTGTTTCAGTTTTGTGTGGCTGAGCGAGCTACGTAAACTGAACCAGAATTTACTACAGAACGAAAAAACTTGTTCTGTTTCAGTTTCAGTTCCTGTCACTTGGTGCCTTTAGCGAAATTCTGCTTTTTTTAATTCTTTCTTACAAAATTCTGATTTTCAAATTTAAAGCGATAAAATTCTGTTTTTTTCCAACTAACAAAATGTAAACGACGAGAGAAAAGAAACAGATATAAACAAAAACAATTTTAAATTTATAAAACATTAAAAATTATTTACTTTTAATTTTTAAATAAAAATAAAATTAAAATTAAAAAGAAACAAGAAAAAATAGATGAAATATTGACAAACAAATTTTAATAAAAAAAAAAAAAACAGTATCTAGGTATTGAAAAAAATAATGCGAAATTTTATTATAAAAAGATATGAAGCAGTCAGAAATTACAACATTTATTTATTATAATTTCATTTGTTTCCTTTTATACTTCATTTCGGCAGTATAAAAGGACAGCCGAAATGATGTTTATCAAAATTCTTTCAACAATCGAATCGGTAGGATCTTCCAATACTCTACGACGATTTTCCTAGGAGGTTCGTTGTAATTACTGTTACGCTGCGATTGGTGGTTTAGTGGACTGTCATCTTCCTAAAAAAATATCAAAAGCAGTGTAGCTTTCTTTGTATACTTTCGTATTTCCATAAAAAAAAAAAAAAAATAAAATCGTATTTTTAAAAATGAAAATTTCTCTCTGCTTTACAAAATTCAGCAAACAATAAAAAAAAAGGTTGGAAAAAGTTAAAAAAAACGCGCGCTTTTGAACATTTTCCAAACCTATTGTTTGCAGAGTTTTGTAAAACAGACTTTTAAAAGCAGGATTTTGTAAAAAGAATTTTGACCCATCCAGAATTTGGACCCCAACCCGTTCTAAGATTTGGAACATTGATGTGTAATAATTGATCTGAAATGGAGGCAGGATTTGGAACAAAGAACAGAGTTCTTAAAAACAAAATTATCTTGACATTTATGGCTGTTTTTGCGCAAATAAATAAAGGGTTGGGCCAGAAGGTCCGTAGTTTCTAAGAACGATTCGTTTTGTGTGAGTTTTTACTGTTTTATTGTTTTTCGAATCGGAACGGCATTATACTCTCGGATGTTTGTCAGATGTCCGGAAGAGAAAGAGCAATGGAAAAAAAATTCAGATGTAATTTATGCATTTCTAGAGGTTGAACCCGAAGTTTGTCGCTCAATTCAGAACACAGCGCTTACAGATAAAATCTATTCTTAGTTTGAGTTGTGGCTATATGTAGTTTTACTAAAAAATTGTAAGGTCGCCTTAAAGCCTTAGCCTGCTGTTGCATATAAGTGGCACTTCCGATCGCATGTTGAAAATCGTTGCCAAAGTTGGTTGTTAACGTCCTAACGCATGAGTATATTTATAGGCACAATAAAACTGTAGGGGGGTTTATGCTTTTTGACAGTTAAAGTGAAAACTACTCGACAAATTTAAATGAAACTTTATTTGAAATGTTTTTTAGGATCCCAAGAAGGTTAGAGATTATCGTTAATTGCCACTCCTACTTTTTTGGAAGATCAAAAAAGATCAGCAAAGGTTTTTTTTGATCTTATGTTGATTTATTTTGAAGTGGTGGTCGCGCAGAGAAGGAACTGTCAGTCTGTCACTGTGTGTCATTTTCTCTGTTGAAACGGAACGAAAGAGAAGCATGCAATGTGCATGGAAATGAAATCAACAGCGACAACGTTTTTCTGTGAGAATGAGCAGTTGAACAATGAGACATCTGGGGTTAGAATGATTTGCTCGAAGTTGCAGAAGTTAATCGTTCCCGTTCGTGCACACTACAACATTTTGACGATTCGCGTTACAGAATGCCGACCCTGGATTGTGTGAATAAAAATTGAGTGCAAGTGTTTGGAAGAAACACTCAATTCAGGGTGAGTAATAATCGCTTTCATCAAGAGAGGGCGCTGTATTTGTTGTTGGCAAACGCCTTGGAAATTGCGTTGGCGCAAGGTGAACCCCTGAGATCTAGTCCGGCAAGGATCACAACCTTTGATTTCTCAAATAAGTTGCCTCATAACCCACTCCCAAACTTAGTCAAGACTTTCAAAGCCGATAGCATGATATTTTGTTCTCATTCTGATGCAAGTGTCTCGATTCCTGTCTACTTCCTTCAAACATCTCTAAAGTCAATTATTTCTTACGGCTCAGCGGACAGTTTATGAATGGACATTATATTTCCAGGCCTCCTTTTTTGTCACTCTGTTTGTAAATGATGTTGTTAACTTTGTACCTGAGTGTAGGATGTTATCTTATGCGGACGACTTTAAACATGTAAACAAAATAATTGTTTCCAACTTTTAAATATTTGTCTTCAACAAAGTTCTATATGTGGTGCGCAAAAAACGATCTCTCATTGAATGTGAGTAAATGCTCTGTTACATATTCACGTTGCAAATCCCCTTTTATGTATAAGTATAACTATTCTTTCAGTGGTATTTCTATTCCGCGTGTTTGTTTTATAAAAGATCTGGGGGTGGTTTTGGATGCAAAACTAAGTTGCAGAGTTCTTCCTTTTGCCATCTTAGAACCAAAGACTGCAGGTCGGCTCCTTGATGTCCATTCGTTCTTTATGTCCTATTTCGATATCGCTGTCCTTGAAAAGTTAATCTAGTCCCAAAAATCAGTCAACGCCAAATATTTTACCAGGAATTTTCCTCTCGAAACCTTAATCCACTTTTCAAAAAATATAATGCTCCAGACGCACAAAACAAGCCTGCGATGATGTCTTGTGGGGAGTCTTGTCCGGCAGAGGTCTTTTACCAGGCAGTTGCCTTCTCAGTCCAAAAAAAAAAACAGCGATTTGCAAGCGTTCTTCGATTGATTCCCAAAGAGTTGTCCTTCTCAGATTTGCTAGCAGAGCCTCCACAGCTCTCAATTACGACGTTCTATCCGACTCGTCGATGTTGCTTTTTCCTTCTTGTTGACAGGAGTTATGAATACCTCCTCTTTAGCCGCTTCTGTTGCTATATTTGCACATGGACCTCTGTGGCAGCTCTTCGTCTTCTGGCAATTACGACAATATCGCTGGCGGACTTCTACTAATATTATGTACAGTTGAAAGAACGTTCCTTGTATGCTACAGAGCTTTAATATGGTGACGCCATGTCTTAATCCTTTAAAGATAACAAAGAACTTGGCTAGGTCGACACAATCACCGATGATGCACCAAGCTTTATCCATCCTACTACAACCGATTTAGGCAGGGATACCAAAACTAGGCCTGGATTTGTATAACTGTCTCCATAGATGCTGGCGGCCTTGATATCGACGAACAGAAAGTGGTTACCTACCAACTTGGACTGCTTGATTGACGATAGACTTTCCTGCTCTAAATACGTACTGATTGAATATCCTCAGCTGCTTGTTTATGAAAGTCTTCAGTCATTCACAAAATGGGGGAATTCTTGTACATAGTCTGTTTTCTAGTAGATCGATCAGACTACGCTGCGATTACATTCATTTATCAAGCATTCGTATTCACCTAAACCAACTTGGGTGGATGTGTTGCTTGAGAGCACAAGTGGGATGTTGCAGTTTTTTTTCTATTTTTGCTTTGGCTGGGATTCTGGTATAAAGCTTGAGGCTTCTGTCGTCATCTCTAAAGGTTTCTTTACAATATTTGTAGTCCCTCTGGCAAGTTCTCTTTACACTTTTATAAGACTTTTGCATATGTAAATCTTTGCTCCAAAAAAGACCTTGCTCTGTCCTTTTAAAGGGTTTTCCAATAAGAGGTGTTATTTTGGTATTCAAAGAAAAATGCCATTTTTTGAGATAAACGATCGGATGTTTATTTCATAATAAAGAGGAAGGCATGCCGTTAATAATGAAAAACAACATCAGCCAAATGGCCACCACCATATCCTTTTCATGGAATTTTCCATAACCAAATCGCAGTGGCTGCCCTATGTCCTCGATAGCCTCACGAACTTTATCTTTGAGGTCTTGAATCGACGCTGGGCTGTTGGCGTAGACCTTATCTTTCACGTGGCCACAAGATCTCGGTGGCCAATTGCAATCACCTATTCGAGAGATAACACGGTCCGGAAACTTTTCCCGTAAAAGATCAATGGTTTCGTTGCTTGTGTGGCACGTAGCGCCGTCTTGTTGAAAGTAAACGTTGTCCAGATCAATACCATCCAACTCCGACCATAAAAAAAATCATTAATCATCTCTCGATAGCGCAATCCATTCACCGTAACTGTTGATCCAACCTCATTTTCGAAAAAGTAAGGTCCAATGACCCCGCCGGACCATAAACCGCACCAAACAGTCACACGTTGAGGATGGAGAGGCTTCTCAACAATAACTCTTGGGTTTTATCGAGCCCCATATGATTTTTCGATGGAATTCCGGATCATTTTCATGCATTTCAAGGACCCAATCAGCAAAGACACGACGTTGTTGATGATCGGCCGGCTTTAGTTCTTGTGTTAACTGAACTTTATAAGCCTTAAGACCCAAGTCTTTATGCAAAATACGGTGTAATGACGTTTGTGGAATGCCCAATTCCAAAGAACGACGAGGAATGGACAAACCTGGGTTTTCTTCAACACTGGGCTACAGCAGCAATATTCTCAGTTGTTATTGAGCGACGTGCACGGGTTTTATTCTTCACATCACTAACTTGTCCCAACAGCTCGAATTTTGCTTCACGACGGCCAAAAAATGCTTTAGTTTTACGAACTGTGACCGCAAGATTTTCACCATTTTTGTAGTGAATTTGTAATTTTTGTAAAAAGTGCAGTTTCATAGTGGCTGTCGTGTGAAACTCACTCGCTTGATTATCGATGGCTCCCTGGCAATATTGACACAGATCTTCTGCAACAGCTGTTGCTAAGGCAAGTTTATGTTGGGCTCTTTCGATTGCAGCTTTTCGATGTCCTTATAGTTGTTGAGGTTAAATATTAACGTCCACCAAAGTCAACTGTATCCCTTGCAGAACTGGGGTCGAATCGCAACATCCAAGCTTCAGAGAATTAAGTTGATTTTACACCTGAAACAAAAACAAATTCCGTCACGTAATGCTCGTTCACGGGCGACGCGATTCGACCGCTGATGTCTTCCACCGAGCATCCTCTTCTTGCCAATTTAGACTGAATTACTCGACAACAAATCAGCTACTGCTAGAGCGTCATCCTTACAATTTTGTGAGCCCTTCAGCAAACATCCTCTCCTCCGGCAACTGATTTCGTTTCGTTAATAGCAGTCCGCCGCAGGCTTTGGCCATTCATTGACCCAGTTGACGGGTGATATCTCATCTTCTTCCTTCTTTAAATTTTGAATAGCCTTCCTCTGTAGCTTGATCCATAGTTTGCCCCAAACTGCGAGGTAGGTTAGGTTAGGTTGAGTATGGAGGTGAGACCGTCACAAAACACCAGGCGGCGTAGCGGGCCCATCGCCATTTTCGAAGTAACTGCTGCACACTCGATTCATAAGCCTTTTTTTTTTGCAGAAACAAGTTTGTTGCCAGCTTTTTGGCTTTGCCTATTATTTCCTGAGGGTATTTGTAGTCCAGTTTCTTCTTCGGGTAAGGAGCACTGTTCCACGCGGAACGATATCGATAAAGATGTCATCTACGAAAACTAGTAAGAATGTCTCAGTTGACGAAAACCGGGTCGTAGGTCTCCTTAGTCCTGTGCATCTTATTTGCAGCCTTCCCGGTACCTTTTCAAAATAAATCCCCCCCTTCCAACACAAAAAATAAAACAGGAAACCCCTCAATCAAGATCAAAACAGAAAAATATAAATTTCACACAATTTATTTATTCAGTTGATATTGGTTTTAATTGTTTTCTTTACTTAAATAGTTCACAATTCATGTTTATGTTTAGTTTATTCTTTAATTTAAATTTCTTCTTCTGTCACATATGCCTGCACAACATACATACTTATATTATCTGGCAATCAAATGTGTTAGTGTTCACTGTGAGCAGTGCTGCTTCCTGTCCGTTTGGTATGCCGGTTCGAGAATCACTTAAAAATAGTTTCTTTTTCACACGTCTAATGGAGTTTTATTTTGTTTATGCGTTTTTGTTTTATATATTTAAGCAGGATCTTCACAGAGTGTGAAATAATTTGTTGGGAGTTGAAAATTTCGGTTATAAAATAAAAAAAAAATAAAAAAATATAGAAAAAAAAAACAAAAAACAAATATATAGTTTATTATTTATGGGGACCACTAGTCCGTGGGTCTTTTCTCGCTATTTTTCCTGGTGTACTCTTCGGCATTTTTGATGAACTTCTTGCGGTCCTTGAGATACTCCTCGGCAATGTCCGCTCGTAGGGGGTGCTCTGGCTCGGGATCGTTAACAAGTGCTACTAACGCTTGGATAACTAACATGAAATGAGAAATTCAAAAGACGTCCACTTATTTGCTTTGTCAAACGGGGAAAGTTTTTTGGGATGGTGTGGGATGGTTGTTATAATTTTTGTCGTTTATTCGGGATTGGAGTCTGGCACACTGAGTACTGAACTTTGAACACGAACGTGACTTGGGCGGATAAAAATGCAAATTGCTGTCGGACTTGTGGATGAGATGTTCTTCGAGTTGGGGGACTTGAAAGAGTTGAATGTGGAGACTACAATGGTTTCCAATCAACAAGTTAAATAATTTTTATCAGCGACGGCCTTTGCCTTTGTTTCTTATGCGGGTATTATTATCAAAGGGCAAAGGGTCTGAGGCATGAAAGTCGTGTCGGGCGAGACAGGCAGATATGAGATGGGGTGCATTCTACCCATCTTTCCTCAACTTTGAAATTCGGGTGTAGCCTTCTTCTTCATACCAGTTCGGGCGCAATAAAATTGGGACCATTTCCTTTTTCGTGCCACATTATCCAAAAAATCCAGGAAAATCAGTTTTAAGGTGTTGAGACGACAAAGCTACAAACTTCCTTCCACAATTAAGTAAATGCGTGCCACGATTACTCGATCGAAACCAACGGCAGGAAGAATGCGAAGCAACAAGGCATCAAATTGATGCAACAACTTCGTCGACGGCGGGAGGATATCGTTTCTTCACGACCAACAGCGGTGACTCTTAAAGAGACGAGGCTCATCAACACAGGGTTGAGTCAACATCTTCGTAATAGACAGTTGTGATCGTAGTAAGCGGCTCAACAATTATCAAGCGCTCGAGTTCTGTTTGAAGGGCAAATTTGCTTTGGTGGTTGATTTATTGGAGAGGGTCTGTTGGATGACCCTGGGGTCTGGCCGGCGACAGATAGTGGCTTTGCAGAAAGACCAAACTCCCTTGCACCACTTGTAGTCCTAAGGTTTGTTCTCTAGCGATTGGTTTGTCATGAGATTTCAAGTACAACAGGCAGTGCAGTTCAAGCGAAATCATACGAATTCCCGATACCTGTGCGTCCAATTTGAACCACAACTCTGAATCACATCCAGTAATGAGTTTTTCGGCCGTGCCGACCCGAAGCGAATGAAAGTCGGCTAGATCAGAGGGTCTAAAATTCACTTGCACTGTGTAAGGAAACCTTCACACTTCGCAGCGGTTTTGCCGACTTTGAGGGATGTCAAGAACACATGGAAACTCTTTCGGTTTCAGTTGTGCATGTGCCGTTTATTGATTTGGGGTTCGCATTATTATTGACAGCTTTGTATTTTCGAAGCCAATTGTTGGCCGTGAGCTGCATTTTATAATCCCCTCCATGGGCACTCAATCCGTAACTTTCCAGACAATTATCGTCGAAACGATTAACCTCCAAAACTAGAGACGTCTTTGAAAGCTTAATCCATTTACTTAATTATCCATAAAAGTAATGAAGGCTGACGATAGTGTTAAAAATTCGGGCTGAATATAACCCCAGGGGAATGCATTTGATTAGAAGTAACCGCCACGACATCAAAAAACAGACAGGCAAAACAGACATGAAAAAAAAAACCCAGCAGCAGGGAACAGCAGCATTTATATGAATAGTTCTGGAGTTGACTGCCACAAAGGTTGTTGAAGAAAATTCGCGGCGATGCCGGAAGCACGTATTTTCGAAAAGAACTTAATGTTTCACCAGAGAGAGGGAGGGATTGGTTCTTTTTCGATGAGATCTATCATCAAATCACCAGTGGATGTGGTTCCGTAATGCAAATCGACGAGTAATCAGAGCTTCCACGACTGTAGAAAGAGTAGATGAGCAATTGAAATGGGTTTGTTGTAAACTGTTAAACAAAATCGCAGGGACAATCTGCAGGTTCAGCAATGTGACTAAGCTAACCAAGGCGTGGCTATAATGCCAACCAATGCGTGGTAACAAATGTGTTTGCAACCGAAACGACGATAGCAGCTAGATTAAAGCGAATTATATCAGCTCAAGGCCATCAGAAGGTGACGCAACCGAAACTACCAGAAGGGCTGTTTGGAGAGCTTCAAGTGAAGTCAGTCCCCACCCAGCAATAGATAAATGTAGCCTTCTGCTTCACCAGATGAGAGAATGAATGACCGGCTACCTACTGCCCGCGAAAATCTCAGAATTTATCAAAACTGACGTACTCAAAACATTGCGTTGATCTTTGTTTCAGCGTTCCCACCGTAATAAAACGTGACTTTTCAACTGGCTTCAAACAAGATGCTGCTCATATATCCAATCAGAAGGAAATGCATGTTCCAACTGCTATGCATGCACGTGTATGTTTAAACTCTACGCTCAGGGACAAGTTAAGTGCATGTGCATTAAAAGAAATTGACAAAATCGCTTGTTCGATTATAGGAATATCACAAGTCAAAAAATGCATCGAGTGTTCTGCTCCAATCCATAATTTGGTGAAAATGTTTTGTTTTCTAACACAACTCACCTTGATCTGTTCTTGTAGCGGGCTTCCAGTTCTCCGTGCTGATAATTGGCAGACACACTTGACCCTTCTCATCAATATTTGGATGATAGATCTTTGTTTTGAAACTTATTTTTGGCGGCTTGAATGGATACTCGGCTGGAAAATTAATTTCAATTCGAAATGCTCCCTTGTTGTACGGTGGATTTTCCTGCAAAATGAAAACTCGTTAGGACTTCCCAGAACCATACCCACAGACAGGAAAAAAAAAAGAACAGCCTCGACGATGATTCATAAGGCATTATCGCGCGAGACATTTCTGGAATTTACTCACTGGCACAATCAGTCCCGTCCAACGCAAAAGATTCTGATCTTCTATGAGCACTTCTCTAAACGATCGCAGTCCAGAAGCTTGAAGATCTGTCAATTCCTTGAAATGAGAAAGAAAGAAAAAATACATACATGGCACCAAAATCAATTATATTTTCTCCAATACAAAGAGCAACGGGATGAGAAAGAAAAAAGCAAAATCCCACAATGAATGCCGTTCAAGTGTATCAAATGGATTTCATTGTCGAATGGAATTTTATTTGCCGATGGATTTCTAGCAATTGCATTCGTGGAATTTTTAATTGGACTTACTTTTTTAAGCCTTCGTGTAGCTGCCATTTTTAAGTTTTTCCTCTCGTAACCTCCAGCAGCAGCAGACCCAACAACAGCAAAACCGATTTTCCTCTTCTTTTTTTTGTGCAGAAGTTCCCTGCGATATGGATATGGTGTTTTGTAAACGTCAGATTTTGGGTTTTAGTGGGCTGCAATTGGCAGGCGTGCGTGGAGGAACGAATCGGCAACTAGTGACATCTGCAAGTTGAGAAGGGAAAAGTTATTGTGGGGTAGTTCAGAGGGGAAAAAAGTAAGCAGTGTTTTTTGTTTGATGAAGAATATTGGAGAATATTTCCCAGACTAGTATGGATAATGTAAAAATTGAGGCCATTTGTCAATTGCGCTAAACATGTTTGGCTAATTAAGCAAAGAATTATAATTTTAGCCGGGAAGTATGCACTCAGACAGAAAGCTCTTCTCAACTGTTCAGCTCACGGGATTGTTGCAGAAACTAATTAAATAAGATTCGAATACACAACTGATGTGTTTAACCGCGTAACTTTGGCACAGCAATTCAGAATTCAGGAAAACAGACCAATTTTGTACGAAAAAAGCCAACAGCATGACAATTTTTGACAGTTTCTGACTGTCAACAGTTAAAATAGTTTGGCGGTAGATATTGTCCCAGAATTCGCCCTTCACTAGAAGCAACGTAGCCAAAATAATGTTCCTCTGTGGCATGTTGCTTTCGATATAATTAGATGCGAATTATGCGCTTTTAATTTACTTCTATATTCTACGATTCGCAGAAGTGAACCAGGGTTGATACGGAGCTTCGACTCCGAATCCGATATGTCGGAACCTCCGGTTTAAACTACACCTCCGAATCCGGCTTCGGTTCCGATATAATCACATCGGAGGTTTTTCGTTCGGAATCCGTGACGACCGATAAACATGAACGACAAAGAATTATCGAGTTGCGACATGTTAGACTTAAAATACAATACGGCTGTCTTTTCACTCTTTTATTTACTTTAAATGAGTAGGCGAGATTTGCATTGAAGTTAAGAGTGCGTGCGTCATTTTTTTGTTAATTTTCTAATAAAAATTGATTTTTCAAATTTTATATTTTAATAATTAATTTGTGTCTGCGTGCGACCTCCGCCTCCGACTCCGATTCAACTCCGACTCCGCGGAGGTCGGTATGAGGCTTCCGACTCCGACTCCGACTCCGGTAAAACCACCTCCGTAACATCCCTGAAGTGAACATCTGGCGAGACGGCAGAAGAACCGATTTTGAATGCAGACTACTCAAATCAACAGAAGACAGCACTGCAACACTTATACCAACCCACACAAAACCTTTTTTTTCGCTTCTCATTAAATTTAGACATTTTTATTCGAACCCAAATTACAATCGAATTTTAATTACTAAAATAAAAAACAAATCACTCCCCATCTACACGACACGCTTCACCTCGAAGAAACGTTTCAGATAGTACACTTGGCCCACGGTCATTAGGACCAAAACGAGAGCCTCGAACGTCGACCACAGAACCACACGAGAGTTGGTGCTCTCATTGACGGCGCGATGGATTTTGTCACGAACCTAGAAAACACACAAATTTGCTGGTTTTTCCACTTCTAACTGATATAATGCAGGCCAAACTTACGTGCATGTATTCCTGCTCATGCTTCACACTCGTCAAAGTGCCAGACAACTCCCTGATCATATCCTCCAGCTTGGTGTGGCCGGCCTCCTCCTCACCAGGAGCACCAGGTGTTCGCTGTGAAGCCTCTCCAAGGTCAATCGAGAACATCACGACTTTTGGAGTCATGCTGGACTTTTCGTTGTTGAAGCAAACTGTGTACACGCCGGTGGAGTGGGCAGCAAAAGTCAACTTGCCAGATGATTCCTTTTCACTCTGGTGGATGATATTCTGATCGGGACCAGTTATCTTGATATCCACATCCAAGAATCCGCCTTCGATCACTTCGAATGTGAGACCTGTGGTGAAGGAAATACATGGCCTATCTTTCTGGAGAGCAGAATGCAAATGTGGAAATCATACCTAGCTTGGTGCCACCTTCGGCGCGTTCGAAGAAACATTCTTCGTTGTGTGCGTCGACTGTGATGATGAAGGCGCTACTCCAGTTAAGTAATTGGATAAATATCAAGCTACACAATGTTATGTACACCGCGGAGTTCATTTTAGTTTGTATTTTTAAGCAATTTCGGCAGCACAAACTTTCTTCTTTACAAATATTTCTCCGATTTGAGGAGGCCACGTATTCTGTCAAAAGAAGAAAATGACAGTGACAGCTCAGCTCAAACAATTCGTTGACAAGGACAATGTGTTGGTAGCAGTGGGAACACACCGATGTCGGTATGTAGTTTATTGATATTGAAGTGTTTATTTTATTCAAATTTTTTAAACTAAATTTTGATTGTTCTTGTGTTGCCATTGTTAATTGGTTCATTTCCCACATAGATCAATGCCCATTAAATTGTAAACAAATGGGATGAGAACAAAACTGTTGCATGTATTAATTCAAAAGAATGGCTGTTTAAGACACAATTTGCCATTTTGCAACTTATAATTTTGTCCAAGCTAAATAAAAATCCGTATGCAATGGATTTGATTTGAATCAACATTAGACGTCACTGTGTGCAGCATTAAATTCCTCGTCTCTACACAAAATATTCAACGCGCGAAAGACTGAAGTATGGAAATATTGTAATTTAGCCTTAATGCAAAATCACTTTTGAGTTCCGGATCGATTTATCTATTGAAAACAACGATACTTCTGATAACATAATATACTCAACGCAAACCCTATTGTCATTGTCAGCAGAGGACGGTACACAGCGCTGTCGAAATGGAAACACGGGAAGCGCTTAAAGTGGGACATTACACAAAGGCCACATTTTAGCTTTCGTGGCGGGGAACGAATGAACATCGTTTCTCATTCCTGTGACATAAACTTTCATGATTATGATTAATGATTAATAACTTGAAGTATGGCTGCTATATTGCTCAAAGCAAATTTGAAACAGATTGGCTCAAGTTTACTACGGACATATTTTGTGAATGCAATACAACACATTTTGACAGTTCATAATGACTGCAATAGGTACAATACAAAGTTCAATAAAAACACTTTACCGACATAATAGGTTCGTTCGCGTACGCGGTTTGAATCGAACGCAATCGATATAAATCGATCGCAATCGCACAAAGTCTATACACGTACTCATCAAAAATGACAGAAAAAGAGAAAATTAGCAAAATAACGAGTAACGAGCAGTTCCTCTCTTGGCTCGAAACAGCTCAGAGAATTTCAACCGGCAAGTAGACAAAAATAAAAAATCTGAAAATAAAGAAAATTCTATTGGTGGTCGAATGTTCTCCCAGAACGCTTCATATGTTGCAAAAAGGTAAGTTATAAATTTATTCGTGATATGGATTAGATTTCAAAGATGTAAGTGGCTCAAAGTAGCACGAAGTGTATCCACGTACTTTGGAGTATATTTTCAGCTTTCTGAGAGAGTTTCGCTCAATTTTTTGAGTTTTACAGATTTTTAGTGCTTGGCTCGTGAAAGTACGCGAATGGACCTAATGAGGAAATGTTCGGAAAACATTTTAGTCAGTACTTCATCACTCGCTACTTTTGTTATTCGCTATTTTTACTGACATTTTGTTTGGAAACGTCAAGTTGTTAAAGTAATTATGGCTGCATAGTTCTTATGATTATTTAAGACACATGTTCTGACTTTTATAACTTCAGTTCCACCCATTACAGTATTCTTTCTACAGCAAGTCGATTCTTCGCATTGAGACAACCGAGTTCCAGCTTCGAAAAACCACAACAAAAAATCACCCAAACGATGCCACTAAAATTTTGTCGATTTCGTATGTCATTAGCGTCATTGTATGTCAAATTGGCACATCCCTTCCGTTGGACCCGAATCTGAATATAGGTTGACCAAACTTCCAAGAGTAAAAATAACAAACACTCATCCATACAGACCCACGTATGTACCTACCCTACAGTGCATCGAGAGGTTTCTTTTCAAAACGCTGACCCCAATTGAACCACCCTTGTTCTCCGCAGGCAACTGTTTTCATTCATCATACATTTCCACGGCTAAGTCCGTCTTGTCTTGAAGAAAACAAAACCTCTTCTTGCCAACACACATTTCAAGACAATGAAACCGCAGAAGGAAAAAAGCCCAACAACATGGTGCACGGAGATGGAACAAGGAGTGTTGTCGCAAGGAAAACGCCTGCGCCATTTTCTGTATACAAACGGATGACAAGAGCAGAATCATTTTGCCAAAGGATTTCTGCTACAAAACTGGAATAGAATAGAGCGTATTCCCGCGAGAGAAAATACAGAGCAAGCTCCAGCGCTACTGAGAGTTCCGCTCTGTGCAGACGACAATGAACGTTCATGGAACTCAATTCCAATGCTCAATAATAGTCTGACGGCACGGTGACATTCCCACCATCGCATCGTCTGCAGAGACACAGATCCACATTACTCGGTTTCACCCAGTTTTGTACTTCCAATCACATCTGCTGGATCACATTCTGCTTTCACTCCGAAGTAGTTCAATTTTACCCGGTGCTCAAAAAAAAAGAAAAGAAGAAAAACCCCACAAAAAGTGAAAATTCTGGAAAACTCCCCGCAGTTTCATTTCGCTCGCAGTGAACAAAATTCCGTTGCCCATAAAGTACTTAATTAAGTGACCGAAAAATGCTTTTCCAAAAGTGACAACCACCATCCCACTCCTTGCCGAAAACGGATACAGAAACTTGCTACAATAATGAAAAAAATCGAAATCAGTTGCACAATGACATATTTTGTTTCCGTTCGGGTGTTTTCCGAAAGTGTTTAGCTGGAAATGCATGGCTAACGGTGTAGTGAACAGCGAAAAATCATTGAAAACGATAAAACCCACAGTTTAATTAAAATTTCACAGTCCCGTACATATATATAGCACTGTATGTGTGTGTTTACATTGTTTGTAGTGGAAATCGTTCCCATTTCATCTGTCGTGAGTAGTGCTGTCACAGGTTTTAATCCACTAATGGTGGTCTAATTATTTACTCCACATTTCGGATTCGGATTATTAAAATGCTTGCTAACTGGGATCCACTTCGTCGTTGTCCCAGTCACCATCACCAGCGCCATCACCGTCACCATCCGCATTAGCCGATGCAAAACGCTCGTCTGCCATTATTATCCACCGTCGTGCTCGTCGTTTTTGTTGCTGGATTCGTCGTCGTCGTTCTGGCAGCACCCACAACTAATGGATGTTAATTGAATTTAACTACAACTCCGAAATATCCGGTAAGAGATGAGCATGCGACCATGAGCGAGAGACATTTTCACGAAAATTTACTTATTTTTTTCTATTATCCCTGAATGGTATAGGTGTAGGTATATGAGGGGAGGGAAAAACTTACGGATAGATATAGACCCCCGTTGGGAACGTGCAGGAGGACACAATATCATGGGGATAATTTATTGATGTCTTTTAGGGGTTTTAGTAAATTGGATAATAGGAATTAGAGAGCAAAGCAGGCGTTAAGCTTTTATAATAACTGTAACTGACAACAATGCGCTGCGAACAACGCGTCTCACACAGAGTATTAAATGTTCGGTTTATGTGCTGTCTGATGTTGGCTCTTTCGTGGACCAACTTTTGCTTCGCTGGCTGGGCATTTCGAACACTTGCAAACATATGCTGGCAGCAACCCTTTTCATGGTGTCAGCTTTGCTGGTCCTTTTGTCTATTTAACATATACATATATATTAAGTTGACGTGATAAATTTGGGTATTTTAAAACGTGCTTAATGATGTCAACCCAACCGGAACTCGTTATGGCAGAGTTGAGTATTCCAAGAACTCACACATTTTGTATCCGTATCCCATTTGGTTCGTTTTTAATCATCTCCACAAAAATCAACAAATCTTCGACAGAAAGTCGCATATAATCTGTCAAAATACTTTTCTTCCCCTCGGGATTCGGTGCGGGTTTGATGTTAGAACGTAATCTGAAATATCTCCCGTTTCTTCATGCAAATTATGTATGGTTGTGACAGCGACAAATTGAGGGGCGGTTTTGTGTTCTTTTTTTATTCATCTGCCCCGAGTTATAGCAACCTCAAATTCAGCATTGCTAGAGCGTCTTTCAGTGGGGGATACATTTTCCTGCAGCAATATGGACTTTTGTTCTGTTTAGTGGATGGCTTTGTACAGTCTTTTTTTATTGTCCAGACTGCATTTGGCCCACGCGGTATAAATAATCAGATTGGGATTTTAAAACTTACTTTCTACGAAATATGATCAGCATGATCAGAAAAATCACAGTACTCGATCACACTCCCTTACCATCTCTGGAGTTTGAGTTGAAAACAAGAATCTGGTTTAAATTTCTTATTGATCGTGAATATTTTGGGAAAAATTTAGTCAAAATTAAAGAAAACAAGTTCCCAAACACAAAAAAAATTACAGAAAAAATTAAAGATGATATCCTCTCTAAGGTAATAACTGTCTGTCAAATTTGGGTGACTTTTGTTAGACTAGTATGCAATGAATGGCAACTTGGAACTCGGTCCAGCAAATTTTTATTGATAGCCTTTGCCTTTATTTGTTTTATTTTTGTTTCTTCAGTTCAAGTCAGAGACGTCAAATTTGGGAACTTAATGCTCTCGATTTGACGTTTTGAATTTCAAATTTAATGCAGGTATTGGGACCGTTCGGCTGCCAAGTTGATGTACGTCAACAAGATTTGTGTGGACCATATTTTTACGAACTGAGGAAGGAGCCTCCATGTCTACTTAAAATTCAAGACTTCAACTAAGCATTCAGGCAGATTTCCTTGGGTATATTAATAGTCTGCTTACGTCAACGTCAATTAAAAAATTCTCCATGTTATCAATTTAGATCAACCAAAACGTAGATAACTGCCGTCAGACTTAGGTACCAGGTATTACTTAACAAACGTACGCAAGTGAGCGAGCAAACGTCAGGTAGCATAACAAATTTTTACATTACTCCTGTTTAAGCCCGTATGACACTACATTTTTTCCTCATTTTTATAATGTTTATAATGTTGAAAAGTCAGCGGTGTGTAAAAGAGACTAAAAGTGTATTACGAAAGTGTTAGCAGTTGTTTGCAAAGCAACCGCAAATTTTCAATAGAATTTATTTTCAAATAATCTTGAATTGTCAAAAACAAAAAAAGCTGCTGCTGAAAAATGTGATTTAAATACATTTTTAATGCATTTTTTTTGACGTGTCTGTATTACTCACTCCTATCGGGAATTTTCGTTCTAATGTTTCGTACTGCTCTAGTTTCATTTTAAAAGCAGAAAAAATGCAAAAAAATATGTAGTGTCATACGGGCTTAAGCGTCAGCTGAAAAAAGTGTTCATGCGACCGATCTATGCCAATCGAAGCTGAGACACATCAATCAGCCACATGTCAGAAATTCTCTGCCATTTATGATGCATATGTCCATTTTTAATATGATTTTTGAAGTAAACTCGCGCCTTGTCTTGTGATTATTTGACAGCAGATGTTTGTTGTTGCATTTTTTAAAGCAACATGTAGAATGCAAAGTTTGTAAAGCAAACTTGGCTTTGGGCAACTGTTGCTCGACAATAGTTAGAGTTGTTGGCAACGATAAGTTGTTTAATTTGCGACATCTTTTCAACTGTTTTACGTTGTTGTTGTTTTAATTCTACACATTTACACATTCAAACGAATCGCAAGAGAGGAAACAACGAGCTTTTGTTCGTTATATGCGAACTGAGTGTTTTTGTAAAGTTTTTAGCTGGTAGACGACATTAATAGTTTAGAAAGAAACGCCCAATGAAAAACCGCAATAAATGAGGTTTTTAGGATAGATTTTTGATTCTTGACAGTTTTTTTAAATGTTTGAATTGACATTCAAGTCTCTATTGGGGAGAAGAACACTCCGAATTCCCACACCATACTCAAAAAAGCATTATAGCATAAAACCTAACCAAACCAACTCCTTTACCGACTGCTGAATGGAAGACAAGAAATAGAACTTGAATTGAACAAATGAAGTAAAGACCCACGACCACACTTGGCTATAGCGCTATCTAAGCAAGGATTATTCAACATTAACACACACAAGTGCTTAATAAACAAAAAAACAACACAAATATGAATCTGCTGTCTGACACTCACTTGTCAACGTGTTTGAGTAATACGAACAATTTTCTGCACTGTCCAACGTTGACAAGCCATACAATATACAAAAAATTAAAATGGGAAAAATATGTTCACCAAAATGGGCTCTTTATTTCTGCAGCAAACATCTCAGCTTTTGATGGATCTCTCTGTCATAATTGTTAATTTAAATTTATAGGCCATATTTGAAGAAGCCGCTTAATTAAATGAAATCGCACTCAATTTGTAAATGGGCGGTGGATTTATAATGGATAATATTTCATTGGTCAAAAAGTGACGTGCAGTATTTGTTACCCTATTTAATTTATTCACCTGCGTTTTTGCTGTAGACGCCCAGGGGGATAAGCTATTTAAATCGAAGAAATGTTGCCATACCCACAGGAAGGAGGAGACCACTGAATACTAATTTGCTGCTGTCACCTCATTTTCGGGTGACACTACAAGGCAGCTAACTACCTCCATTGTGATTTATGTATTTCAGATTGTGGCGAACGTGATCGAGCAACATTTGGCTGTTGGCACTATATAGCTCATTTCCACGAAACTTTATTTGATAGCTTGGATGTAATCGTATAAATACTTTATAGCACATTTTACCTTGACATCCCGAGGAACTCGTTCACATAACCGCAGCGAAGCGCGTGTTCTTTTATGCATCGCTGTGAGAAATTGTTTTGCAAATATCTCTGCGAAGAACTAAGGACCATGATTACAGGTTGAATTGAGCAAAGTCAAAATGGCGTAATGGCAATGGACGCGTTCTATTCGGAGAAGTTTCCGACAAAATTGTTAAGCGATTTCTGTACAGTACGAAGGAGAATGCTGTTGAAGTTCATGCAATTCAAGCAACTTCTTAGCTCCGATTCTGTAAAATTTTATGAAGTTTTTAGCCATTTAAACATTTTAGCCAAGCGGTAAGCAGCTCCAACTAAAAGGTCAAATCTTCGTTTCACGTAGCCTTCGTTTCAGTACATCTGTCAATATTTCGCGCGTTCGTGTCAGCCGTGTGGCTAAGTGCGAAACTACAGAAGTTTTATCTGCACTTTCTGTGCAAATTTAGTCATTAATTGGCTACAAGAAAAACCTGTATATAACTTTCCCAGCTACGCACCACACTTTGACAGACCGTAAGTATTAATTTGTTTGTTTTGTGTTCGAAATTTGGCTAAAACTGAGAAGGATATACGATTTGGCGACAAAATTCTGAAATAGTTCAGATGAGTGACGGAAATGAATGATTTTTATTTATTTTCAAAGACAAAAACAGCAGATTTCAGTGACACTTTATCATGTCAAAAATTAGCTAACTCTCGAAGGGGAAAATTTGTGGCGAACAGTTCTTTATCAAAACAACTAGAAAAAATGGAATAAGTTTAAGAAGAAAATAATCACGAAATCGTTAAGAACACAGAAACGTCAGTTCACTTGTTTTGTTTGACGCATAACAAAAACTCACCAACATATTTTGCTTAGGTAATTACTTTTAAAATAAACAGCTCCAGTTCTGTTCGTTCCTAATGCGCTATGGCTGCAATAGTTCTTCCCCTGGGTGCATATCCAAAAGTCATTACTCTCAGTTAAATCCTCGTTTATGCTCGTAACGCACACTGGTGTAAGGATCTCCTCCGCATAATGAACAAACTCTCTCCCAGCAGTTGGTGTGTTTGTAAAACTTCTGAAACTTCATTATAACTCACCGGGGTAAACCAAATTTATTGATTAAGAATGAATTCGCTTAAATTTCAAATTCGCCAAAAGTCAATACACATCAAACTTCAAATTATTTCATAAATTGCTATGATAGGGATTAAAACTTTGTAGGACAAAGTTTGTTGTTTGCTGTAACAGAAACCGTTTGTATACAGGTGTCAGTCAGAAGGATTTTGTAAATTCTTTTGCTTTTTTGGAGTGCATTATTTAGTACGGCTTAAAATAGGCTGCTAAGCTTTGTAAACAGTTTTCGTTATTCAAGAGTGTTTTTTTTTTTTGTAAGTGAGTTTGACAACACTCTTTTTAGTGACAGTAAATTTGACAGCTGACAAATGATTTGTGTTTGGTATGTTTTGCAATTTACCAATTCCAGAGCAACGCTTTTTAGCTGTACAAACTGACCTCGGATAGCGTGTAAGAGGTTTCGTTTCTTAATTGACAAGAAGGTTTCTAGTGGCTGTCAATTTAGCAGGTGACAGCAAATTTATTTCGAAAAACGTGTTAGAGGTTTGGTTTCTAAGGTTTCCAATGACAGTGCATTTGACATATGATGAAAACCGCTCTTAACGTTCTTCACTGACAAATTTTTTTATTTAAGCCAATCTGTTGGATCCTTTTACAAAATACTAATCGACGTGGCGCCCTTTCACCATCAATTTTAAGCAATCTCCTTTGGCCAAAGTCGAGAACCAGCTCCTTGACGGATATACACCCACAAACCCCTAAAACAAATCACCAATCTCTGTCGCATCGCTGTCATAAGGAATAAATCCCCAACATGTGCGTGTATAGGGTATCCCAAATCCTGTTGGGTAACTTAAAATCCCTCATTTTATTCGCCTAAGAACGTTATCAATCCATGTAGCAAGGTCGTCGTCACGCATCCCTTCATTACGAAACGAAGATTACCCCCTTCGAACGGCAATTCATATCTTATACTTGTATATACACATACAACACGACGTAGTAAACAAAATCCACCCCCTAATCAAGTCGTCTTATATGTGTAATCGAAAGAGATACATTCGGCCAGCGCACCAGCAGCACCACCCACTTTTGTCCTTCGAAACCAAAGTCCATTTAATAAATTCCTATCAATAACTCATTGGAAATGCAATTCGATTTTTATTACACACAGTTTTAAGGACCTCATGTCATTAAGGAAACCGTTCAACACATCCACACACAGACACACAGCCGGTTTTATGGGTGTTCTCTTCAGTGCCAGGGCCAGCCTCGCCTGATTCAAGGGAAAAAACGGAAATTATTCCGTTCGTTTTATCTGTCCCCATTCGAACGAAATATGTATCGCAGTCGCAGCCAAAGTCATTCACAGTGTGAGCATGTATGATGTATCATGTGTCGTTATAACAACACGATATTTAAATAAAATTAAGGAAACGGCCGCACACACAAAATGACGTATCAAATGAGAATCGGAACGCGGCGCAGTAAAATCACGACCGAGATATATGTGTTTATGATTATTGAAAATAGGCAGGTCCTTTTCGCGTTTGTGTCGCAAGAAACAAGCGATCCGCGAGGTCCATGCGCATAATTACAGCTCCACCAGCACAGCCACTTACGGCGACAATAGCCAAATATAATTAAAGGATAACAAAAACAGAAATGAACAATTATTGCTGCGGCGCTGCGAAATTACTGCCAGCCCTACATATAATAGCATGTCCTGCTAACGATGACGACGACGAGGAGGAGGAGGAAACGGACCCGGACAATTGTATGTAGCACTTAAAATTACCGCCAACCCGGCCCACGCGCGGCTACAAACAATTAACACCGTATTATTTTTATTTATTCAATCCGCAGAGCAGTCCTCGCCTCGTCAGTAGTCACTGTCGCCGAATCATTTTATCGACGGAAATATTAATAGCCACTTTGTAGATCTGCAAATTAAAAGTTTTCATTCCATTTCACCGCTAGCGTCGTCAAGACAGCTCGCGAGTCACCCCCACGGATGAGGGTGTTAAATTAGGCTCTTTTATTGCCGCCACACAAATCGATTTGGTAGTTACGCTGGAGGGAGTACTCTTACTTCCCCCATGTGAAAGGGAGCCTAGTGATGTTTCTTTTCATGGCCACTTTAGGTTGATTTGTTGAAATTCGATGAAAGCGGGAGAGAGGGAGCGACACACACACACACACACACACACAGAGTAAATCTGCCTTGCTTTTGTTACATCTGTGTGTCTTCTTTATACATCAGCTAGAGCGTGAGGGCGGTGGGGTGGTGTTTAAGGAGGGATAACGTGACGGTATATAAATTTTGATTTATAATTGTGGCATGCACTTAGGTTAAGTGACCAAATTATTGGATATATCAATCATTTTGATTGCCTAAACTATGAGATTTGTGGGATCTCTTGACATACACCGCCTAGATGTATCCGAATCGTAGCCCAGGTCCAACAAACATCGGAAGTTTCATTTAGAAAAATTGCTCTCACATATTCCAGCGTATAATTTGAGTTGGGAAAAAGTTCACTTGATTGCACTAAGGACTCCCCAAGGGTTGTGTGATGCGGCAAAGAGAGGATCCACCAGTGGCGGGCGTAGTTTGTTGAGCAACTTTTCCGAGCAAACTTTCTAATTTGAATTCGACTTCGGTACTAGGTATGTGCGGAATTTTAGATCATTCGAAGAATCTTTTATTGGTGTTTGGGAGTTTCAACTCCAGTTATACGAGACAGGACTTTTCAGACTCGGACAAAGAGCATCAGAGCGCAGAGAGCAGAAAACTGGGACAATGATACTCAAAGGATTAGTCAATGCGGATTCGAGTCTCCAATGAGCTCATTTTGGAGATGCAAAGCCTGCGATGATATTATGCAACGCAATTTGCAATTGACATACTAAGGAAAATACATGAACTCGTATTTTATTTATAATTTGATGCGCGCCTCGGGGCGATAGTTGATTGTGCCGACTCTCTATGGAACAGCCGAGCATTGGAGTTATTGTTAAATGCTGATTTCTTCCACGGAAGGACGGCACAAGGATGCTGGTGCGCATAATGTATTCAAGAAAGGTGCCCCTTTTGTTTGCGTTTCTTGGGAAGTTGTGTTCAATTAGGGGGTTGTATACAGTTGAAATATCGAGCCGAAGAAGTCCTGAATTTGCGACTGAATGCTGTGAATTTAGGTATACCCTTTCACTGATTGAAAGGATATAAGTAATCCTTATGTATTGAATTGGAATTGCCTTGAGAAGCACCTCTTCATTAGAGATATGTTTCCTTTAACCTTCAATAACTACCAGTCAAAGTTGCTGGCATAATGTTGCCACTTACAAACTTTTGCACAAGGTAATAGGTTTTTAATTGATGGCAGAGTGGAATTTTACTGGTTAAGTGTTGTTAATTTTTGCTTTTACAGCAACGACAAACACGGAAAATGAACACTCACCTTCATTTAGAGACAATCTCTGGAGCTTCCAACTGATTTCATGCTGTTGTGGCTGTGCTAAAAAAAAAAAGAAAGCAACGATGAGAAGTACGTTTTATTTTTTTGCAGTAGTCGTAGGTATTGAAAGCTTCTAGCGAAAAGTGATGGGCGCGTTCAATTCACCACTAGATGACTAGCCGGATGTGAAACTTAATTTATACAAAAAAAAGAGTACCTATTTTAAAACGTAGCTCAAACCCGGTAAATTTGGTTTTTGTTCAGCTAGTGGTAGATCTCTATCGAGTCGTTCTTTATTGAAGCAGATTTTGTACTAGCGATTTAGCGATCAGTGAACGCAGCCATTAATGATCACATCGTCATTAAATTTACTGACAATTCTGAATGTAGAAGTGGTATTTGGCGGTAATAACTTCATATTTTGTTGCTTGTTAAATAAAAGGGCTGCGAAATCGAACAATGAGTAGGTACTGTTAGATTTTTAAGTTATTATTAACAAAACACTGAAAAAAAAATGTTGTCCGTCCTTTCTTTCTTACTTATTAACGAAAAAAGTAGAGTTCGGGATAAATTCTTTAAATTACAGAAGAGTCTTAACGATTTTGGAATATTTGCTCATAACTGACACTTGTCAAATGTCAGATTGAAATTTGCATTTTTTTTTTTGTTTTTTTTTTAAATGCTGAGGTTTTTAATACCAAAATACAAAAGGGCGTTAATTTCTCCATAAACATCTTTTTGTTTACTGTCGAATCAAACAACATCAAATGGCATGCATGTATGCCCACTACTTCGGCAACAGTCCTCAAACAAATTTTATTGAAAAGATGAGTTTTAAACTGGGAAATTTTCTAGATTTTCAATTAAAAGTTCAGTTCTGCACTCTTAAAACAGTTGCCCACGTTTTTAATGGAAAATTTTGACATTACTTGTCACTCTTTTGAAAGATTGAATGATTTATACAAATAGTGTGATATGGGCAGTTCAAACAAATACTTTTTCGAATTGGCATTCATTGGAATTTGTTTTTTTTCGTACTAAATGTTAATTTAAAAAATGTCACACTTTGACACATTGCTGCTTAAAGGATTATAGCGCAACAAATTCTCTTAAAAGGAAGAAGTTGGCACTCATTTGTCACGTTATGCATTGATTAAATAACTTTCTATTTTTGTGCCTAAAATAATCACATAAAATTTATAGAAAACTGCAAAATAGTCTAATCTTAAGCTGAATCTAAGAAAAAGTACATTCACGTGTATTCAGAGAACATAGGTAGAGCATGTTCAAACACAGTCGTCTTAAGTCAATAAGATTTGTCTGGATTAGATTTGTCGGTATAACCTTAGTTTTTATACGTCAAGTTTTCAATTCAAATATCAACTGAGTACGTACTCAGTTAAGAATTCTTTTTTGACTAGCATTAAGTCCATAAACTTTAACAGAAAAAAATACTATTAATCATGTGATTAATCTTGGAAAAAAAACACCGCAGAACCGCTTTAGTTTGTTGCTGCATAGGTCGGTAATGAAGTTACCGTTGACATTTCCCTGTGACATTTCCACCCTGTTTTCTTAATACGTTAAGCTGTAGCTGTTGCTAATTCCTTTCCTTCGTCGATGAGGAATCAAATCGTATTCTGTCAATGTGTCTTTGAGAAAATTGTTACACAATTGACAGGCGCTGTCAGACTCTGCAGTGTTAGTAAAAACGAAGCACTAGGAACCATTACAGGCTAATGTGAGTACACTTATGGTAACAACTTTGTGCAACGTGAATTATTTAAAGACAAAAATTATTCACAGACTTTGACGCTTGATTTATATGAAATATATTTCTCTGTCAGTTTTTTTTTTAAATTATAAGTTCTGCTTTTTCCGCGTTATGGCTAAGTTGGAGTATAGTTCTCAAAACTGGTTGCCAGAGTGAAAGATGGTCAATAAAATCTGACAGTTCGCGACAAGAATCGTGATATTGTTATATTTTTATTTTTATCAGCCAATTTCGTCTTTCCCATGAACTAGAACTATGAAACTGGCGCCGCGCCGTTGGGTTAATTGAAGTGCAATCCGGAAGTCAGATTTTTAGCGTGTTTTTCGAGCAGCTGTCACTGTTTATCGTAAGTCTATGCTTATTCAGAAATGGCGAACCAAAGTGAGCACAAAATCAGCTGTCCTCTGTCAAATTGTTTGCTACTGGAAAAAGTGTTGCCAATTTGGAACACAAACCTCTAAAAATATTAATTACATTTTAAATTGCGAGTTCGATCTTGTTTTCTTTCCAAACTTCATGAATATAATCCGCAGGTTACATTTTCCTCCTTTCACGGAAAGAATTGAAAATCACCAATTGCAAAATTTTGAGTTGCAATTTACGATTTATATATTTGTCGCAAATCACAACGAAGTTTTCATGGATTGATACAGAAATTGGTAATTTGACATTGAAAACGGCGGAGAATACCAAATTCTGTTTGTTGTAATTTACGATTAGAAGTATCAATTCGAGCTTCTTTTATTTGTAGTGATTTGCGAGATTGTTTGGCGCAATTTACCACTCTAATAGGTCAATTTCTCAAACACCACTTCACAATCTCAAATTGCGAAAAATATTTGGTGATTTACCAAAACTGAATGATGAATCAATAAAATCTTGTAATAATTTAACACATGAAACTGAAAACGTATATTGACGTAGAGAAGTCGTAAATTGCAAAATATTTTTTGTAATTTCCATGGAATCAACTACCTGATGTGTGGAATTTTTTTATGCACGTTAGTCCATGTACCTATCGAAATCCTTTTAAGTCCTTCCTCTTTATGGATGAATGTATGTATGTGGTATTGCTAGACAGCTGCAATCATGAAGGCAAATCTTCATTGTGCACATTGCGTTGGTAGTTGGCAGTCGGTATTCAATCTTTGTTTAAAGCAATCGGGCTAAAGTTGTTTAAATTTAAATATAACTAATTCGTATGGATAGTGAGTGTCCTACTAATTATAAAGCATTCTGCATTACATTTTGTAAGTACCTATTGAATTCCAAAAACCCTGAAGTACCTATGCATATAAATCTGTATTTTTTTTCAGAAGTTACATCTTGTTATTATGTATTCTAAAATATGTAATTGAAAAGAATTGTAAAGGTTCGTATTAATGTCAAGTTCATCTAAATATTTTTTTTGTATTTTAAATTTCATCATAGACCGAAAAACCACCCCAGACAAATCCCGTTGTCTCCGGACGATATGGCGCCGTATGATTTTCTTGGATATCAGGAGGAATACGAAAATAACCTAATTAATAAAACTATGAATTTTGATTTGTAAATCACAAGATATAAGTTGCAAATTGAGAATAAAGTTTTCTAATTTCACGACAAAACATTTTCAATTTAATACGGCGATGCCTCAAATCACTACTCAAGAAACGTAAATTGCAAAATATGAATTGCAAATTGATAAAAATAAGTTGCAATTTACGACTAAGAATTTGTAAATTGCAACTACTGAAGTAGTAAATCCACCCCTGTTAGTTCGCAAATCAACACTATTGAGTTGCAATTCAGGACTAAATGGTTGTATTTTGCTAAGGGAGGAAATCGTAATTCACAACAGAAAAGTGGTAATTTACGAATTGTTTTTGCAATTTACAATCCATGTAATATCAAATTGATAACTATTTGTGTCAAATTGCGATCGGTTATGGCAATATGTTTTTCTCGTTTGACCGCATTATTGATAATGAAAAGTGTTGATTCACGACTTTTGAGGGTCAATATCTTCACTTCGTACAATTTCTAGAATTGCGAAAAAAAAGTCGTGAATCAGTAAATCCTTAGCTAAGCTCTAAAACTAGACAAACTTTTCGTGATTCTGCGCTTATTTTTCTTGATTTGATCTTAAAATTCTTTCCGTGTTTACCTTCTCTGAACCTACGTTGTTCCGCTGATCGACTGTTGAAAATGTGATTCGAGTTGTGAAAACTCCACCCGTCATTAAGCCACCGTAAAGAGGATATAAAATTAACAACGCAAAACCAATTTGATCAGCGTCCATTTCCTTTTTAGGTAACCTTCGTGTAAAACGCCCAAAACGAACAAAAAACAATGCGAAACCGCAGTTGAACAGACCGAAATCATATCCATCCACTTTCAACCGGGATAAACCACATGATAGCCCTAGAAGAGGCCTCAAAATTCAACCCCAAAACAGTCAGCTAGAATTGCAAAAGTTGAAATCCCATTTGGAGAACCAAACTTTCAATCACGTGCTCTTCAATCAAATTAAAAACATAGTCATGAATACAATTCCCCACCGCACAGCTACGAGTGTACAATCCTTCCATTCCCAATCGATTATAATCTCTGGCCTGTACGGAATTCCATTCCCAAAATAATCTGGCCCAAGTTTAATGTCCACAACTCGCATTTCCGTGCAACAAAACAACAGTATTGTGACCCAATTATCGGTTTTGTCCTAGTAATCTCTCCATACAAATGAAATAGCTCCACTCCCAAACACACATACGAAGCTGGTTCCCCATTAGATTCAAATGGAATTATCAATAAATGCTTTAATTATTGACAATGGCTGGCAGTATCTACATGCACGTTTTGTGTGTCGGAAGAAGAATGGAAGAATATGAATAGATTACCATCCATTTTTGATGTCATTGCTTCTGAATTCGGTACCCTTTTGCTCGGCCAAATGGATGTGTGCGACAAGGTGTAATCGGAATAAATCGCATTGTGCCATGTCGAATTCAGTTATTGTTACGGCCAATAAAATATTCACTTGCAGCTCTTCGGTGTCGTATACGTAACATTTGCGTATGCACTTACCGTTCCAAGAAGTAATCTGCAGTAATTGGATAGCCTGTGTGGATGTAAGTGCCGACCAGTGTTCTGACAAGAGGCACCAGTTTATAATCAATCAATAGGGCAAATGGCAGCCACTCCAAGGATTCATATCAATCTCTGTCCAGCAGCAACAAAATTTGCTGAATGCTTTCCAACGAAACACATTACTTTGTCTGTTTCTATATTCGAAATACAGTGCTGGGGTCTTTATTGCGCCACTTAACCAGTGTCACCCACATGTTGGTTGGCAATGGCGCAGAGAAAAAACAATAAATGGAAAATCGCCATTAAAAACAATTTCCCGGCCCTTGCCGCCATTGCATTTCAATTGCAGCGGTGGCGGCGCCAAATTAATTGCAAAACACTCGACCAAGGAAGACGAAGCACGATAAATTCGGATGGTCAATAAAAAGCTAACTCGGCATTTATGTCCTCGACAGAAGCATTTTTGCGAATGCACAGGACAAACAAAAAGTGAAGGAAAATAATGCAAATGCATTATTTTCACATCTTCCCCGGCGCAGCGCCGAAATTGGAATATCGATTCGAACACGTCCCACGGAGTGAACTGCTCTATGATCTGGGCACTCGTCCGTGCGATGAGTTCCTTGAGCGCGCCGCGCTCAGAGTCGTCAGAAACGGGTCTGAATTTCAATTTTAATGACAAATGACAAGCACGAGTTGTGCATGCAAATGGGTAATCATTAAGTGGACAAATGCACTGCTCAGTCGTATCCTCATTCTTGTTGGCACGGAGTCGTCTTGCAATTGGCATTTTTGCCTTCTCTGGGTCTGGATGGGCGTGCGAGGCAACGTCTCAAGATGGCTCTTTGTCACATGGCAGAGTGCAGCTGCCGGAGGCAAGACATTTTTCTTTTTCTCTCACACACACCCCCTCGCTTCGTAGGGACATTTCTATAATTATTTCCATGTCGAATGTGAATCCATTCCGCACACGACACACACAAGAAGTATGTCTTCCGCCGGATGGCAGCATAAAGGACGAATGCCATCGTCCTGTCATATTAAGTTAAATTTTCATTTTTCTCAATTTAATTTCACCCTCTCCCGAGAATGACAGCCAAGTCCCATCTGAGACCTGCCCAAGCCCACACATGCACACACAACGCCCCTATCTGTCAGGAGTTTCTGGATGTACAAAAAAGGCTAACTCACTTCCGCGCTATGCAGTAGCCTAGCCCGGCTTTGGCTCTTTTGTTCTCCCAGAGCGACAGAGTTGACAAACAGGACGAAACAAGATTATCATAATGTAGATAACACCCCAATATTCATGAAGTGGTTTTACGTATAAGCACACATACCTACTGTGTGTCTGAATTCGTCCTTCGAAAAAACAGAAAAATGTCCTTTTAATGTTATCAGCAGCAGCTCAGCTCCAGCAACAACATAAAATATGCTGCATGGGAATATTTCTCAGCTCCATTTGAATTTGCGAATTTTCCTCTTTCTCTTTTCGCTCTTAGCCCGGCTTGTTCTTGTTACTGTTGTTGCCGCTAAAAAGTCTCAAATTAGATTTATTACGGAGAGAGCAAAAAAAAATACAAAAGAATGAAAAACAATATTTCGCATAATGAAATTTATCAAACTTCAAATGGGAACATTTTAAGAAGCGCCTCACACGAACGCATAATGCGGGCCAATGTGGGTTTCCACTTTCGCTCGAGTATGAATGTATGCGTGCAAGTCGATTTAAGCTATAAGCAGCTCATGTCGGCGGAATGCAATGAATTTTTAGTTAATGTACACACATTGCGTTGAAGGTTAAGTCAAGAACGATCATCCGCCAGAGAGACGAAGGCGGAGGCGAGTAAACACAGTGACAGCGACAGGGACACGCTACGTATACGTGCTATGCTTCTCTGGCGGTTTGTTTTCAAAATGCGGTTTAATTTTGTGTTTATGTTCTGAATAAATAAAAGCTTAAATATCTGTGTCGTCAAAAGGAGACGACGACTAAGGCAAATATGACCGTACATGCCAAAGCCGACCGCTTGCAGAAAGCTAAATTACAAGTCAAATATAGCGGTGTTTGTACGACGAGCGGCGTCTTTGAGGATTGATTTCAAGGAAATTCTACGGTCTTTGGCCTTACGAAGTTGTACGCTGACCAGTCGCAGTATACTGGGGGGGGAACATGAATCCTACAAGTCCACACAAAGGACTCAGTGATGTCAAATATGTCTTGGAAGACAGCCGAAGGATGTTGGTTTATGTGGGAGGATTGAGGCGAAGTACCATTCGGAGGGGACAGCAACTGCTTCATTTTATAGAGCACCCGTCAGGCATTTACGCGAACACCATTTGACAGCAAAAGAGGGAAATGTCCGAAACAACGTTATTAGCATTAATTTATTTATTTATTTATTTCATCAACAAGCTTAGCTTACAGATTACGAATTTAAATTTATATAATATAATACATTAAGTTTAATGGAAAGATAAAAATACTTTTGACATTAGTTTGAAAGCAATCTAAATAAAATGCTCTTGAAGCTCTTAACCTATTTTGGGCGGCAGAAACTGTCTTGGTATGCAAAACACCAAAAAGGACTACAATCGAATAATGGCGCGCACAAATTAGCAATGAACGGAGTTTACTTTTCCCCTACCACGTAGAGAACTTTGAAGTTTACTTTATTTCTTTCGTTTGTTATTCACTGATGAAGTGTGTTGTGGGTAACATTTAAAGAGCCCGAAGGAGAGGGAAAGAAATGGATTTACGTCTGTTTTAGGAAGGAAATTTAAAAAAAAAAAAACATCGAAATTGTGCGCATTTAGAAGTCTAGTTTTAATTTTTGTGGACTGGATTGGGATTTAAATAAACTAAAACGAATGTCCCCTTATTTAGCTTGACACTTCTGAGCAAAAACGAAACACATTCCGAAGTTCAAACGGCTACATTTGCCTGGTCTAGATTTCCCCTGAAAAAAATTGTCACAAGATGTCCCTGAACGCAAAAAAGGAATTAGTCGTAAATGTCACTTTCACTAAACGTCAAGCATGCAGAAATTGAACTTTCATTGAGAACTTTCAAATGTCCAGTGGTCTAGATTTTTCTGAAACATGTGTCAAATTGAACTGTCAACTATTGCCACGTTTCAACATTTGTTAAACAATATTTGTACATTGCAACTTGTTTTTTTAGTTGCTTCGGTAGTTTGGACATATTTTTGTTACTATTATCAATCTTTGTGTGCACGTAGGTTTTGTCGTCCATTAGGGCAGTCATTTATGAGTACGATTTGTATTTCTTAACAAAGACAAAACGACTAGAATTTGGAACGGAGTCTGTTTGAAATGTCAACAAAGTAGTTGGAAAGGATTTCCGGGACTGGATTGATCGGCTTTCCTTCCATGTGATCCGTTGATATGCGATCAATCAAGGCCAACCGAATGACAGATAAATGCTGTCAGACTTAGTAAACTAGATTTTTAGACGTCTCCAATGTCTGCCGCCGCATTTTGACATTTGGAAATAGGTTTCTTTTAAAAAGACAGTCATTTTGTTTGACACAACAAAAATGTCAATTCTATTCACAGTAATGGAACTCTTTCGGTTGTCCCTCCGAATACGTCACTATGAAAAAAAATGGTCGTGTTTAATTCAGGCCAATAAAAACTGACAAATCGCGTCAGACAGCTGTCAGACTTAATAAACTAGTGATTTAAACGCACTCACCGATAGAAGTACAACTGCATGTCGAGTACTCATTTAATGAACATTAACCATGCCGAATTTGACACATAAATTTGACCAAAATTACAAAAAATCATCAATCACAACACTGACAGCGTAATGCCATTATGAAAAATAAAATAGATGGTAAAACAGTTGAAAGGCATTTTGTGCGGTTTTCATTTTGTTTACGACGAATGTAAGGGACTGAGCCGCTTCGCTCCAATGACAAAATGATCCTAATATGCAACTTATTAAAATTTTGTGATGGCAGTTCTGTCACCTTCTATTGCGTCGGGTATTTTTTAAGCGAAACTTTTAACAACTCGTTGGACAGTGGTTCCAAAATATGATGGTAAGGCAAAAATGAAACGAGAGGTTGAAGTGGAATGTAGGCTAGCACAGAGTCGGGGCTTGGTATGTGTGAGTTGGGCCAATGCTCACTTGGTAAGTTCGTTTGTGACGTCTTTCCAAAAAAATCCTTAAAAATGTTTTGTTGTTTTTTCAAGAATGTTCTGCCCACAATTTAAAACTAATTTTTGTAACCAAAAACACCTCGAAATCCTTAGAAAGGACATTTTAACAAAGTGTTCTTAAAATACCAGTAGACCTTGATTTCAATAAAACGAAAGAACCTGGTTTCCTGGCAGCCTTAAAATGTAATCCTTAAAATTCCTTAAAAATAAATATTAATATTTTAAGGAATGCTTTACCAAGTATTGAAAATTTGTATTTTACTGAAATGTCCTTGATGTCCTTATAAAGAACATTCCACCAAAGTGTTCCAAAATTACGGGTAAACTTTGATTTTCATGCAACCAATAAGAATGAGGTCCCGAAAGGCTCAAAAAAGGACGTGGATCCCCCAATTTCCTTCAAATCAAAAAAGTATTACTATTTTAGAGAATATCTTACCAAGAGGTAATTGAAAACTTCATGTTTACTAAAATGTCCTTGATATCCTTAAAAAGGACATTCAACCAAAGTGCTGCTGTATTACTAGTACACTTTGATTTTCATGCAACAAAGGACACTGAGGTCCTGGAAGCGCGAAAAAACGACATTGATGTGGGTATGTCTTACTAAAATCTTATTGGGAATTTAATGATCATTTCACCCACACAGCGCACAACCTCGAAGCCACATTCTCTACCAGTTTTTCGAGTAGCTAAAACGCCTTTTGGACATCTATACTTTTGGTGAAATGGCGAACTGAAATATACACAAATCAGCTGTCCACTGTCAAATTGGTGGTCGCTTGAAAAAGGATTGTAAACTCAAAAAAAACCTTTTGTATATATGTGAGTAGTACCCTACTTCAGTAATTTGTGTGGCCTCGGGCTTACTGTCAGTCTTAAAGCATTAGACAATTTAAAATGTAAACCACCAACCCCCTGCACCCCTCCGTAGTTCCCAAAGTCGGGTCGCGTTATAAAATGTTGACAAAGCCATGAAAATAAACACCTTTTTTCGCAGACACCAACGAGCCCAAACCACACTCTTGCAAACAAATTAAGCAGACTGCGAGTGAGGCGATGAAGCATGTCTTACGTCAAATGACAACAACGCGTTGACAGCTTTTTTTCTCAAAAAAAAGAAGAAACCTTTTGTTGCTTAAATATATTCAAAAATGCAAATTACTAGATCAAAGCGAAATATTTCTACCTCCTGGCGTTGCTTACACAAACACCAACTTTCTAAATGGCTATAGAATGAAATTCGAAATTTGGGAAATTAATTTCATGCAGAAACTTTGGATATTGTGTCGCGTAGCCGATTTCAACTCCCACGACCATCGCACCCACAATTTCAACCAGCAGTCACATGAACTGCAAACTGATATACGCACAATTAATGTCAGTGGCGGCATTCTACTGCAGATTTGCGCCACACTTACGTACGTCAGTGTCAGATGTCAGGTGTCAAAACTGTCAGGCATTCTTACGACGTCAATCGGTATTGCTTTAGCTTAATTTTTACATCCGTCTGTTTAATTTTTTTGTTTGCTTTCTTGCTGACATGATGAATCGGTTTGTGTTCGGGGACGGTGTACGGAGCTCAATGTCACGTATCGTGTCATGGCGGAACTGGACGAGTGGACGTGCTGTGACAATACATCACGTCAGCGAGAATATTTACTAATTTAGTTCCTCACAATGGTCGCAGTGACATCGGGCTTTTAATGGTGTCCGGCGTTTTTGGCAGCGCAAATTGACCCTGAACTTGCCTTATGCTATGCAACACAAATTGGAGTTCTACATGACCAAATCGAGCAGGAGGGGTTGAGAATTTCAAGGATGCCCCTGCAACCGCCCTCTCACAATGGACAAAACCATAATACTTGAGTACTGCCACTTACTTAACACTTAAGAAAACAGTAACAAGAGCAGAAGGATGCCTTTTTTTTTTGCCTTGACGGTCGATCCCTTTTATTCGACCCCAACCGGACTCGAATTCAATTAACTTCAAAACCACCCGAAACAGTTTACGTTTCAATTACAAACGACATAATGGCAGAACATACGAGAGCGGCTGGCGTTGCCCACACGCTGCGGAGACTCATTCGTCGTAGTCGTTTTTGGGCATTCTGTGAAATGCCTTATCTAAATTCAGGTTAAATGCGCAAATGTTTATCTGATTAGATATACCTCCGCCGATGAATCCTTAAACAGAAGGCGGCTTCCTCGTCATCGCTAGGTTGACGTGCCCGCCAACGAAAAGGTGGGAATACACACTACTTTCATATGCACACAAGTTTAAACTTACCGCAAAAAGAGAGAGAGAAGGAAAAAAAATGAAAACACGTAAATTGAAACAGATCCTTCGGATTGAATTGAGGTTTAGATTTCTTCCCTTTTTTGCCTTTTTTGTGGGGTGTTTTATTTATTTTCGTCTGTCTTTATCAATATGGCGCACACGTTCCCAGTTAGGTACTGAGTGTTCACCGCATTTGCTTAAGATTTGTAGTGGGTACCCGAGTTGGGAACAAAACGAATACAAGATATCTTACGTGTCGGTGGCCCGGAGAAGGGGACCCGATTAAATCGAAATCTATACGTATATGTGGAGGAAGAACTTTGCCCAATTGGTATTCCGCAAGGGTGCCGCCATATACCACACAACAGCATTCGCCCCACATTTTATATTGAATTTTTAATGCAAGGACTCCTTATCCGTTATTTTGATTAAACTTTCATGCAACACATTATCCAACTGGTTTGGGCGGAAACTGCTGCTGGTTGGCGTTTACACCACCCAAACTATCCGTCCGGGTCCCGCAAAGAAAGTTGCCAATAAAACTTTCGGATTCAAATCAAGAGAAGTACTATTTATGCACACCCCGTGTTTTCCTTTAAAAAAATAAATTCAAATATCGAGTGAAAATAAAAAAAAAGAAACATTTCCTTTAAAATTCAATAATTTTAATGCCGTCTCTTTTGCGCGCTGTCATTTTCATTTTCAGTGTTTCCTGTAATTTCCATCGGATGCCTCGAACAGCACACTTCCGCTTCCACCATCAGCAGGCGAATAGCGTGAATGCGAATTCAATTATGGTCGCTGAATGCCTACTGGAAATTATAAATTATTTACCCCGAAATAGGTAAATTGAAATCGAAATCGAAATCGAAATGAAAGTGAGCGAATGAAATCTCGCATCGAGGAGGCGACACCACGCCATACAAATATAAACGAAAGGAAACGAAACAAAGATTAAATATCGAATCTCGCTAATTGTGACAGCATTCAGGACGACGACGAAGCGACGACGGGGCGCCCCCATCTGCACGGCCCCCCCTTTCAGTAATTTCCCATAGACACTAAATGGTAGAGGAAATTAGAAAAGAGAGGTTAATCCGCCAAGCGGGTATGCTCAGAGCGGTACACTGCATGAAGGAATCGATTTAAGAGACAAGTTCAATCTGACGTGTATGTGGCGACACAATCTTGTGAATGAGTTTGATGGTAAAAGCACGCGCGTTGGATTAGCCCACAAACGAAAAACAAACAGCAAGCAAGTCTGCCAGAGACTAAAGTGACTGAGTATGAATAAGAAGACACCGCCAATTCAGTTGTCTACATTTGTTAGTAGCGTCAAGAATCCGACAAGTCCATCAATGTGTTTCCCATCTGCGAAGAGTGAAAAGCAACGCGACCATCATCCCGGACTATGCGGGTGCCAGCGGGCGCCCAAATCACACTGTATATCTGCCACCGGTAAGTTTATTTTATCTGTTCTATGGAATTCAAGTCTCATTTAGGTATCGTGGCTGTAAAATTTGTTTGTTCTTTGCAAAAATTGTTACGTCAGGCACACAATTGTCAACTGAAGTCAGTCAAGAACTTCTTCCATAAACGTCAACTGAAAAAAAACTGTTCCTTTGACAAATTTAGACAAATTAAATCTAAGTCCATTCGCGTACTTTCACGAGCCAAGCACTAAAAATCTGTCAAACTCGAAAAATTGAGCGAAACTCTCTCAGAAAGCTGAAAATATACTCCAAAGTACATGGATACACTTCGAGCTACTTTGAGCCACTTACATCTTTGAAATCTAATCCATATCACGAATAAATTTATAACTTACCTTTTTGGAACATTTGAAACATTCTAGGAGAACATTCGACCACCACCGAACTTTCTTTATTTTTAGATATTTTATTTTTTGGTACAATTGATTTTTAAAACTGATTTTGAATTTGTTTCCTGTCAATTTTGCGCATTTCTATCAGTACTTGCCGGTTGAAATTCTCTGAGCTGTTTCGAGCCAAGAGAGGAACTTCTCGCTACTCGTTATTTTGCTATTTTTCTCTTTTTCTGTCATTTTTGATGAGTACGTGTATAGAATAGACTTTGTGCGATTGCGATCGATTTATATCGATTGCGTTCGATTCGAACCGCGTACGCGAACGAACATACTGTATCATTTCAAGCTGTCAGACTTGCTCGAACTGAGTTTTGAACGTCTGCGATTTATTTAAATTGTGGGTTTAAAAATATCCGCCTGGGCGAGTTTGAACAGATTGTCGATTCAGCAATTGAGGAGTTGTGAATTTGAAGTTTGTTGCGTGTTCAATTTGTTGTTTATTTCGTGTCAGTGTTTTTATTCCGTAACATTGACCAAGTGGAACATCGTTGCCGATCTTCTGCCACCGACTTCAAGTAAATTCACAATGGAGTAGAGATGAAATGTCAGACTCAGACTTGATAGAAACCATCATATTCTGGGTCGGACTGGAATCTATGCAACGCATTTTCAACACCTTAGTAAAGATCTCCCGGGCGAGACTTAAAAGTATTAAACCCATAAAATTGGAACAATACCTTTTGTTTGCTATACATGAACATGTTTTTAGATATTTATAACTTTAGGAGAACACTTTTCAATGCCAATCGAATTATAATGTCAGCGGCGAATTATTCCTCGCACAAAGTTGAGAGAACCAGATGATTCGCATTTTATTTGCGGGCAAGTTCATCTAAGAATCCCAGGCGAGACATGTAGAATATTCATATGATAGGCGAGTGCCTATTGAAGAATCGGCGTATATTTTACATTAGTTCTGTGCCCATTAAACCAATTGATTCGCATTTCATTCGCCGGCAAGTTCATCTGAGAATCCCAGGTGAGACATGTGGAATATTCATATTATGGCGAGTGCCGATTGAAAAATCGCCTAAGTCTATGTCGTAGTTAGTTTGGTGCCTATAGAACGTCAGGTGATTCGTATTTCATTCGCCAGCGAGCTCATCTGAGAATCGTAGCGATACTTTTTGACGAACATTAACGCCAACGAACAAAATGAGATCATCTAGAGGAAGTTCATGCGAATTCGGAAACAATATGCATATTTGCGGAAATGGTTTTTAATTGTCTGTCAAATATTTAATATTAGGCCGGACTTACTTCACGTACAGTAAAATAAAATCTCGCATTGCTCGTTTGAGCGGACAGACCAAACCAAACTTTCATTCCAATAGTTTTACATTCCCATTCCTTCGATCGCGTGCGGTAAGCGGCAAGCATATCTGTCAAAAAATATTTTATTTACTTCCCTTAGGCGTACAGGAAGCCAACCAAAGCTCGACAGCTTAAATCTGTAGCTCCTTGTTGACTTGAAATACAAAGTTTGTCAAAGTATCAACCATTGCGCAAAAAAAAACCTTTCTCACGGATTTGTTTTTAACTTAAATAATAACTAACAAAAATTTGTTACAGTTTAAAACAGTTTTAAGCCTACTTTGAAGTTCAAAGATCAGTGAACGCGTATAGTTCTATTTTTAAATAAAATACAAGCAACCTTCGCCATTCATTCATCTAGAAGAACGCTGTTGTTCGTTGGGGATAGTATCGGTTTATAAAGTGCATTATTTCATGTTTTTGCTTTTGACATCCATGACTTGTGCTGTTGGCACTTGTAAATCGGACTTTTCCCTATCTGACAGATGGTCGAATAAATTAAAAAAGGTTATTTTCAAAATACCCGTCATTGCCTTAAAAAGTGTCCCGTCCACTAAATAAATAAAAAAACTACTAATTGGAGGCTTTCATTGCCACTTCAAGGACCCCATGACTAGACAAATCAAAATGATATCAACATCCTGTGTCCGGTTAACGACTCCCACTCGTGCAGCAAAGTTTGTATTAAATTAAAACACTACCTCAATTTAACAGTTTACCCGCACACATATCCCTTACACGTAAGCGCAATTAGTTTTGATGCAATTGCAAAAGCAAATACACTCCCGTGTCCGTCTATAAATAGAGGAAACAAGTGTGCTCCTCTCGCCCCCAACATGCACACACACACACGTCGAAGTCGAAAGAGAGTCATGTTAAGTGCCCCCCATCAAATAATAGACTTAAATGTCAAAAGAGAGAAAAGATGCACTCGATGTTTGCTTTGACATAATTAAAAACATTTTTAATAGTTTTACATAAAAAAAAGTCGTTCTTTTTATTTAAACTCTGTGTGATATTGATATTTACCAAAGTTATGTGCGTGCGTATATTTATCTTGGATGCTTATAGCACTTTGAACTTAATTGAAATGAAAAAGCCAATTAAACGAATTGGTTAAATAAAAAAATTAAGCTGCATTGCTTCGGACTGCGCGAATATTAATTTGTTGCACACTATCATTTAATTATTACCATATTAATGGCGATAATAAACAAATTAATAAATATTTGCCGCAGAAATACTGATACGGTAGGTATGGATCAAAGTGGGGCTCATTTTTATGTTTTTGACAAGCGGCGAAGAAAAGGTACGAGTTGTTATGATTATTTTATTATTTTGGCTGCCGAAGAGGGATGGACTTTGCCTTTTAGTTGTCTTCCTTGGCAGGATATTTTCGTTATTATTGACTGACTGAGTGACTGATGGGGTTGGGGCAAAGTTTCGACGTCGTCAATCGTCAAGTGACATTTATAGTGTGTTTGTTCTCTTTTAAGGCGCACACACAATGTACCTTTTGTCCGGTTAGGTGTAGTGTTTATTTTTGTATATCATCTGCTTTTGTTGAGACCTATTGATTTGTTATTAAACGCTTACCTCATGTTGTGATAGCCGAAGAATGTTTATTTGTGGCAAATTGAAGGAACTGACTGTTAATGGCTGCGAGGTATTTTTTCGGTCTATAAGCGGTTGAATGGAACTGAAGCAAGTGTGTGGGTATTTTTTCGAGTATTCAGGTTTCTTTTATGACTTTGTTGTATGAGAAGTGCCACGCCTACAATTTGGGAAGTGTTTTTTACATTTATAATACACATCAGTGTTCTAAATTCTAAAGGGTGCTTTTTTTTTAGAGGTATAGAACTTTGAAATTGAATAAAAAAAAGATGATATTTTTAAATTGACATGAAATTTAGTTAAATCGAAAGATAATCTTCTGGCATTATAATTTAAATATGATTTCTGGCATATGACCGCCACGGCTGGCTCGGACGTAGTCGAATCTGGAGGTCCAATTTTCGATGACTTTTTCCAACATTAGTGGCCGTCTATCGACAATATGCGGTTACCAAACGTTTTCTTCAATAAATCAACTGTGGCACGAGCTGTGTGACATGTTGCGCCGTCTTCTTGAAACCACAGCTACTGCACATCATAGTTGTTCAATTGATGAACGAAAAAGTCAGTAATCATGGCTCTAGAGCGGTCACCGTTGACTGTAACGTTCTGGCCAGCAACGTTTTTAAGGAAGTAGGGACCAATTATTCCACCAAACAGTAAGTTTTTGTGGATGTAACGGTGTCTCAGTATACACTTAAGGATTATCATCTACCAAAATATGGCAGTTTTATTTATTGACGTTTCCATTCAACCAAAAGTGAGCTTCATTATTTTGACCGTAAAATGGACGTAGTGCGCGATACGTATTTCGAACAGAACCATGATTTTCAAAATAAATTTGCACAATTTGGAAGCGCTTTGTTCAAGCGTCAGTCTATTCATGTTGAAATGCCAAACCAAACTAAAAATAAATCACTTGACAGCTGACAAAATGGCCGCCAGTTAAAATAGTGTTGCCAACTTAAAGTTCTACACCTCTAAAAAAAAAAACACCCTTTACAACGCCAAAACATTTAGCAACAATTTGCCCTAAGTGTAAGGAAATACCATTGGGAGTGAATTTTCTTTTTTTTAAATCAAATAATAAGTGAAATGAATTTAATTTGACCTGTATAATTTAATTTTTTAATAAATCTAATTATTAAACTTATTTGTTTTGCGTATGAATCAACAAATTAAAATGCTGGAACTGACAAAATGTTTGTATGTAAGATGTAACCAACAATATGTTACTGAGAAATTATTTCTGTACAATCAACAATATTTGCTGTTGATTCAACAAAATCTTAAAGATCTTAACCCTCGCATTAAGTCGCAAAATCGAGGACTTGAAAGGTCTTGTTCCTTGTAAAGCATTTTTCAATGACAGTGGAAGGCTTAATTTTTTGGGAAAATAAGGCCTTATAATACCGGGAGCTAAAAATCACTCTAAACTGTCACTAGTTGTGGATAGAGAGGAGTTTTCAGTGCCTCAGATCCCAAATTAAGGGTCAGTATTTTATGTGCCGTCCAACTGAGCAAATGGTTGAAGTTTCAACTTTCAGGAAAACACAAATCTATGGCACTACCTCTCTGACAAAAATCCAAGAGTATAAATGTCCTTTTAAGCTTTGAAATTCAGCAAAAATAAGCAAATTGTACGTCCCAAGTGAATGGTTCTGAGGTGGTATTGAGCCAAAGGAAGAAGACAACCCTGATCAATTGAGCTCAGTTTCGAGCAACGCCCTCTTGGTATTAATAGCAAAACACTAACCAGTCTGTTGTCTATCCTACTTAAAGGTGTTGCGTATTCTCGCGAACCCCTTGGATTGTGTTATAACTGACAAATATGTCTACGGCAAAAGAGCTCTTTTCTTACGATTTAGCTCTGTCGTTAGTAACAGCCAAGGAATTTTAAACGACAAAATATGCTACACAGCTCTTTCTTTAAAAGACAGTCTCTACTGCTACACAAATTGCTTCCCAACACCTGCACTGTAGCTGTTGTCAAATTGACACCTAAACATGTTTTTAATCACAACTAGCTTGCCACTTCTAATAATTGAAATACAAATTCAACGAAAACCACAAGTGGCTTCTTACTTGTTAGGGGCTGCTGTCGACCTCTAAGCCTCGTTGTTTGTTAAATTATCACATCCACACACTCAATTAAGAAGTCGTCTATGTCTCCTCACATCGCGTGCGACGGGTGCGAGTGTACCAATAACCAGAAGGCAATTTCAGAAAGAATTTTGTTCGCCCCTCCGGTGCCTATTTATTTTCCATTTAAATATTTGCTCAAGCTACGGCAATATAGCCCGCAGAATGTTTAGCGTACACGTGCGACAGAACTGTCATTTACACTGGTTGTGTAAATATTCCTTCAATCATGATATGCGGCTGTAGGAATTTATTTAAAGTCAGCTGATATGTATTCCTCATGAATTGCAAATAACTCTCAAAATAACTCTATAATGGAAAAATACCTAAAAATATTTTATTTTTTTAAGCCGACAACACTGGCCGAATTTGTTTATTTTTCCTTTAGAGATTGTTTGATTGATGGTGTATGGAACAACTTTGGCAAGTGTGTTTTGAGCACTCAGAGGAGGAAATTGTCGCCACTAAAAGATGTCATGCCCCATGGCCATTTGGCGTGTCGCCATTTACACTACAAACACTGTCACTTGTAAATCATTCACTTCGTTACCGACCTTATCTACCCACTCTTATTCTGCCATTCGAATCATCTATAATCCGTTGCTTCCGTCACGGCTGACAGATGAATAGAATACACGCCAACTTAAAGAAGTAACGGCTATGCAACTCAGATGAAGCTCACTCATTTGTGCAGTTATTGACAGTATAAAACAAACTGTCATGGTCATTGAACGAATTGAGATAAAGCCCATTCATCAGTGGTAACTTTAAAACGCCGATGACAGTTCAATCAAAAGACCCCCTGCCTGTGGAATATTCTGCAAAAATTATCTTGTGCAACGGATTGCGAGAGATTTTATGGGACTGTTCCTTCCGTTAACGGAAGTGATGTCATATGACTTAAGTCGTTTGCAAATCGAATAATCCGTTTCCGCTATGCATTCAGCAGTCTCTCAATTGTTTTAGTAATGAATCTTGCGCTTTGTTGGTGACGCCATCTATTTAAACTCAAAATTTTCACATACTCGTATGTCGGTAATGTAGTATATATGAAAATTGAATTATTGCTTGCATTTCTTCGGAAATTTGTCGACGTACGGCAAGTGACTCGTTCCAATGTTGATTAGCTGCGTGATACATTTATTTGCGTTTCATTTTTCGTTACGCGTCAAAATAACAACAGACAGAAAATTTCCCTTTAGAAAATGTGAGAAATTAGTGATGTGCAGTGATAACATAAAACAAAAAGAAAATCCCTACAGCAGACAAAGAAAATCCCTACACCGTCGAATATTTTCACTACAATCTCTCTACATAACTATTTTATCCATACCTCCACGAATAAAATCGAATCAAACTTTTCATACGCAATTTCAACCACAAATGATTTTTTCCTTTTTGTTCACTCTTCAAACTTTATCATCTCATTTCATTCCTTAGCGAATATCGACGAATGTAAGAGCAAAATAAAATAGGTAAACAAAACTAATAAAATTTGTTTAATGAGCAAATCAATTTACTTACAAATAAAATGAAAATGTTTCGTCCGAAAATATGTCACCAGTCGGTTGTAGCAAATTAAATATGTACGTATTTTGAATTCTGATTGCCACAAACTAACGTACCTACCACAAGAACAAAACAAGTCAAAGTACAAGACAAAAGACAAGAAACGCACAAGATAAAGAAAACAATACAAGAACAAGAGATCAATTTATTTTCGCTGCCGCCGTATACCGAGCGCAGGCGAAAAAGAGAAAGACTTATTGACACCGAGTTTCAGTTTCAGACATTAAGATGATAACACATTATTATATTAAGGGAAAAAATCAACTGAATTGTTTTTTTTTCATAAAAATCCCTACGTTATACAAATCTGTCCTTTTTTTCCCTACGGTGTCATTTTCAGATCGAAAATCTTTATGTGTACGGATTTTTCCCTACATCTACTATCACTGGTGATGTGACGTCGACTGAAATTCCAACACAAACAGAGTACGAAATTCACTTTGACAGCTCTTCGGATTTCGATGTCAGCTCATACACAATTGAATGCAAATGCAAAAGAGCTTTAGAATGCATTTACCCCTAGTGACAATTTTTCTTAAGCTTGAATAATTACAAACTGGACAGTTGTCTGCAGTAGATTAGCTTTTTTGAAGTTATACTCAAAAAATAATCCTGTCAATGACAAACAAAAATAGCATTAATGGCGTTTTCGATTGAAGAAAAGAACTGCCCTTTCTATGAAAAGAGCAAATCTAGAAGTGCTCTTTCGATATATTCTGTTTCATTGAAAAAAAAAGTGCACTTCAAGGTCAATTCTTAACACGACATAAGTGTCCGGGATATTATTAAAGAATTGCCCTGAGCTCACCAACACGCACTAACAAAATGTCAGATTGAAGCGTTTGTTGTGTTATTAGAAACAAATTTTTCACTATGTGATCCGAAAATATACAATTATGCGTAAACTTAAATTGAAATATATTGATTTGGCTGTATTTATTATTGCAGAAAACAAAAAAAAGTAACAACAGAAAACCAAATCTCTCATATGGTGTCTACCACTATTACAAAAGTGCTCCAACGAATTTCATTGAAAAGAGCAATTCTGAATTTCGGGGCAATTCTCTCGGATCTTCAATCGAAAAAGCCATAAGTCTCAAGTCCGCTTGTTTAAGATAGATCTCGCAAATATTGACCACAAAAGTATCAAAGTCAATTTGCTTTCAATGGGAAGAGGGTCAGACTATCAAGTGATTAGGTTTGTGGACTGGCTAGGAGTAAACCGTGCCACGATCAGGTCAGTGATTACCAATTGGCGTACAGAAACTTGTTGTTGAAGAATTTCTTAATAAAATTGAGTGGAAATCAGAAGAAATCTGAGCCAATTTTTGTCAGTATTTTATCAATGTCCTATATATCCTTTTTATCAAGCTCTTGGCCGCAGAAGAGAGAAATAAACTTCAGCTATACTCTTCCCAAATTCAGATCGCTCTTATGGACTATTCACATGAGAGCGAGCGAACGAATTGCTGAAATGCGAACAAACCACTTTTGATGCATTTATGAACAGAAAATTGCACATTTTACTATTCCAAGAGGAGGATAAATAATTATTCCATCGCAATGTATTAAAAAAACAAGTTAATAAACAGTTTGAATAACGAAATTTCAAATTCCAAACTTTTTTCCGCGAACGAATACACCCTTGACGCGAACTGTCAAAGTTTATTCACAATCCACATCATTCAATTCGCGTTCCACAAACTAGCGAATAAAACATTCGTTCTAACATAATCTCAAACTTGAAATATCATTGGCTTTTTTTTTTTTACATATTTGTTTTGTTTTCTTCCGAATGGAAAAAAAAAGAAATATGACTGAATCAACAGATCAGCATGTTTATCAAAGTAAAATATTCTTCTTTTTCTTTTCGTGTTCGGTTAAGCGGATTAATGATGCATTAATTGCTGTGTTTTAAATTGTTTCCACCACAAATAGGCCAACAATATTCTTTTTTTCCTCAATAGAATACCTCACATTTTCGAATTTTTTTTTTTTATTCAAAAAAATAGAGACAAATAACAGCGACTGTCAATGGATTCGCGGGTATCTGCGACCCAATAAAATGCATCATGTGAACGGACTGTCAAAATTTGCGAATATTCGTTCGTTCGTAGTTGGTCGCTGTCATGTGAATGGTCCTTTAGAAATCACTGCTCAGTAACAGAAATCTGTAAACTACCCTCCATCTAGCTAGTTTCGGGGCCAGAAATACGTTATGTCATCATCCAAACGGTTTTCTTGCGACTTTCGCAACCAAGGCAACACAATCCTCTTAATTCAACTAACTGTTCCAATTCAATTTCCAATGTACTTTAATGAGCAATTTGCAAAAGCAAATTCCACCGAAACACCACAAAATGGCTGCCAATCAAATTTCCCGTCGCTGTCAGCACAAATTTCCTCAAAAAGTAGAGAAAACAAAATCTCAACCTTAAGTGAAGTTCGCACCTCGCGTGAAAATGAATTCTTATACCTCTAATTGAATATTTAGCACCGTCCGCAATTTAAAATTGATAGATCTACGACCAGCAATCACGTCGTCCTGTCAACGTGATTTGGAAATTCCTTGTAAAATTAAAAACTGTCCACCGATTTTTGGAATTTTTTTCGTAGCAAAATGAGTGCGTATCGAAGCGACACCATTCCCCTGTAATGTTATAGCTTTCATTTCCGTTTTCCTTTCGCCGGATTTTCTCTTTTTTTTATGCTGCCTAATGCCCGGTCCTTGGGTAATTCTATTAACGTAATTTTATCATTCATTTATTCTTGGTTTTTATAGGTGTCCTAATATTGGTACTCCTGTACACCGCAATGGGTTCGATAATTTTCGTAACACTCGAGGGTGAAGTCGATGACAGCAGCTCCTTGGAAACTGCTGTGGCCGCATCGAAGCCATATCCCAGGACGGAGCTGGCGAACGCTGAAATAAGATCAAGGTGAGTGGATGGTGGAGGGTGGCTTGTTGTGTGTGTCATTAAATTTTATTTTCTCGAATCCGTCGCAGAGCTGCTCTGCTCGATAAGCAGGAAGCTGTTGCCGGTGGCTGCTGCTCGCAATCTAGGTGAAGTGGGAGTTCTTTGTGTATCCGCTTTCAGACTTCCTTGACCAATCACTGTGTTTTCTTTCTGTTTTCTGTTTTCTGTTTTATGTTCTCTCTGTTGATTTTAAATTTGTGTTTTGTTACTGCTGTGCTTGCACTGGATGCGTCGTCGTCGTCGTCGTACATATATTTGTAGGTGCTTCCTGAAAGGACCAGTCTTTTTGCGAGTACGTGCCGCTATGGCAGGGAAAGGAAACTGCCAGCAGAGAAATACAAATACGCACCTCGTTGTGCACAAAGGATAGCTCTGGGTAAACGTTTTCCTTTTTTAATGAATTCCTGTCGTCGACTTTTTGTCGTTCCTCAAGCACAACTTCCTTTTTTTTTCAATTCATTTGGTGCTTATAAATGTCAAGAATTTAGATCTTTAGTTTGTTCGTTTGCTTCGCATTCCTCAAAACTACCCTCCCCAGCCCAGCTCGTAGTGGCGGCGCAAGGAATGCTCCCAAACAGCAAAGAGAAATACAAACACAAGCGTTTTTATTATTTACCTCGATTCTCAAAGAACACACAGACAAGTGATAAAAGTTAACTCCCAACCGAATTAAAGATTTGTCCGCTACCCCCGCCCTAATTTTTTCGCCTCTGTTCTTATCTTTCTTGCAGGACGGTCGATCGACTGTGGTCAATTACTGAAGATTTGAACATTTTGTACAAGGAGAATTGGACGCGATTGGCTGCCCAAGAAGTGCAACATTTTCAGGTGAGTTAACTTGGGAATTACCCCTATTACAAAATAGTAGATTAAAATGGCCCCATTCAGCGAAACACTGTCTATGGAAATTGCTGCTCCGGCTGCTCAGGGGTATAGAACGTCAGTTGTATCAGCTTTGGTTGTTCGTTTGCAAGCTGATGTTGTTATTTTCCTTTAACGATGCACTTGGAGAGGGATTCTTTTTGTTTATCTTTGTCGGTGTACTTTGATTGTTCTCCGGGGGTTGTTTGGATGGTAGTAAATCAATATTTATTGGAAAACCGCACACAGTGTTCAGCATTTCATGGCTCTTTGATGTGTAAGAGTCGGTGAAGCGTGTTGTATGCAGTAATGTGTGGAAATCGTTTGAGATTCTTGGCTCTGTCGATATAATGTAGCAGGAAAAGTCAAGCCAGCATTTTCTGAGAAGCAAATTTGAAGAAGTAATGAAAATGGATTCCCTTTGAGTTGTCTATATGACAGACGACAAGACAGTCTTCAATTGGACCTTACTTAGAACAATTTGAGATTTCAATGTCAAATTTGTTATAGACATGTCAAAATTGTAAACTTCAAAGCTACTGAAAAAGTCGGAATCTTTCGGTGAATAGGTTGACGCGAATTATATTTTTTCACTATATCTCAGAATGTCCGATTGCGTTTGGTTAATGCGCTTATTCATCGTTCGAACATCGTTCGAAGTCAGACCGCGAAGAGGATTAGAACAAGGGTCTGATTTTGGCACCGATAACCCACTTCGAGACGTTGCCCATTGATAGACTAACTAGACAGTCAACTTTCCGTGCACACCTACCCGATTTTCCCCGGAAATTTTGAATGACAGCTCTCTCTCGCGCGCTCTTTTTTTCCTGTCTGAAATCTGAATACGTGTATTAATGGCCGCCGGGTGGCACTATTTCAATAACAAATAATTTGTAAATAGAATTATAACAATAAATGTAATAAAAGTAAATGTTGATTATGTTTTTTTAGATAGCATAACCTGTTCCCTATCCATCTTCGGCACCTAAAACTGTTCATCCGTTCACATTTCAGTTGTTTTTGTAATTTTATTTGTATGAATTCCATTTTTGACAGCAAAATTCATGCAGCTGCACAAATGAGATCTGTGAGGGTTGTTCCAAAAATGAGTTAGCAACATGCAAGTTAAGCCCAAGCTTCCACTGGGGCATAAGTGAATTTTAGGAAATGCTCATGAACGTTGAATAAATTTCTAGAAGGCTTGGTGAATGTTTCCAAATTCTTTTTTTTAACACCATATTCGTACAAAATCAAAATATGATTGGAAATTCTGTAATTTAATAACACTGAACAGTGTTGAATAATGTTACTTAGGAACAGTAAAAATGAAAATGATATTCACATTTAAAAAAAAAAGTTTTAATATTGGAAAGTAAATTCGTAAAAAATGTGACTAAACTCCTAAAGCTCCTATGACACTACATTTTTTCCTCATTTTTATAATGTTTATAATGTTGAAAAGTCAGTCAGTGTGTAAAAGAGACTAAAAGTGTATTACGAAAGGGGTAGCAATTGTTTGCAAAGCACCCGCAAATTTTCCATAGAGATTATTTTCAAATAATCTTGAAGTGTCAAAAAAAAAAAAGCTGCCAGCAGCTGAAAAATGGGATTTGAATACTTTTTTTTTTTTTGATGTGTCTACGTTAATAAAGTTGGTGTGTACGTACTCACTCCTATCGGGAATTTTCGTTCTAATTTTTCGTACTGCTCTAGTTTCATTTTAAAAGCAGAAAAATGCAAAAAAAATTTAGTTCATACGGGCTTAACAAAAGTACAATATAATGTAGTATTTAATTGGATTCGGTTATTTGATTTTCGATTTAAGATTTAGCGTATTCAATCAATCGTAAGAATCCAAATTGTTTTGTTAATTTACCAACAATTATCGCACGCATATATTTCGTTTTCTATAAATATGTATATTCTTTTACAAATTTTACAGCAATGTATTTTGAAATGGGAACTGATTTTTTTATAAACATCTCTAAACTATTAATTAACAAAAGTAAAAAGTAAAAATACAAAAAGTGATCGAAACATTTTTTTACTGTTCCGAGTATTTCACATAAGTAAAGGACGATCTACGAGGATTTTTGTATTATGGCCTTTAAGCTTAGTACGCTGCTCGAGCTACATTTTCGCTCCCATACAAAACTCTCTCCAAAATTTTGCTGACCTAAATGTAAGCGAACCCATTTAGCTGAGAGGTACGCAGCTCGAGCTAAATAATCAAACTTTTGTTTCAGAATGTACTTCATGTGTCTGTCAAAATTTAGCGTGCCCATTTAATGGGTCGGCACATTTTCTCAAGCTAAATTGTGGCAGATCGTTGTGTATTTGTTGTTCTGTTGCGGGAAAGTACGCAGGATATGCTTTTTGAGTTATTTCGTGGACGAGAAGTGCCTAGAATCAGAATTAGTTGAAATAAGAGAGAATTACATTTTTGAAGGAAGTTTTTTTTAGAGAACATCTGTTTTCTGTGACACTTATCAGCGGCGTACTCTATGTGAAAATTTAGCTAGGACTTTAGCTGATGTTTGGAGAAATAAGTTGGAGACCAGATCGAGCTCGAGCAGAGTACTAAGCTTTACCAGAAAAAGCGAAGCGCATACAAATTTGACAGCAATAGTATAAGCAATAAAAATATCGAATTAATTTGTTGAACCTAACAAATGCATACTTGCATATATTATTGTGCAAGTATTTCTCTGACTAATATGTAAATATTATGAGATGGATTTCTGCTAGATATTTCCAAATGATTATTATATTAAGGTATTTGACTTTGTAGCGAAATTATAGCAGGAATTCCATTTGATACCAACAAGTTCATAAACTTTACAAGGTCTAAAATTCAACTGTGATGTGAACGCCGTGTAACTAATGGGCACAAAATATGCCCAACACAGTCGCCCCCACTTGAAGTCCACCAGAAAATGGCCGCCCGATGGACATGAAGTCCCAGGCCAGTGATGCCAACGCAAATTTTCAAAAATCTGTAGATGAAAGTTAAAAATTCTGTAGAATTTTGTACTCTGCAGAAATACTGACTTTTTTTAACATACTAAAAGTGCTTAAAATGTAAGTTTTGAATGGCATATAACATCAGTCTTTAATTATACAGAAAAAGAATTACCATCAAAAAAGACATTTCCAAAGACATCCCTCTCCATTCAAAGTGAAAAACTCCACGAAAATCAACAGAATAATGCAGCAAAACTTGCCCGTTTCAGTTCCCAATTATGTATTAATTAAGTACAAGTACATAATTTTTATAAACCGCTGGTATCATAAAAATTCTATAATACTCGTCGTAGTGCTGGCCTTTATTTAAATCAATCATATATTTCAAGGTAAAACTGTTTCTGCATTCTGGTTGGTTCAATCAATGAGTCATTCATATAAAATCACAGTAGATCGACAAAGACGGCTGTAAGTTTGAACTGAAAATTGTGTGGAGGAATGTAGGTATTTAATTGCTGCTCTCACACTTATGCCGCATTTACACGATCACACATTCCTATAACACGGAAGATTAAAGGGATGCTAAATACTAAACAGTCGTGTGACTGAAAGGGACGCCATTACCTAACGTGACACGTTTTTTGGTCGGCCACCATTGTTTACGTGGTAGGAATTATGGGAAAGCTATGCATGTTGATATTTTTATAGCGTTGGCGTACGAAATATCGCTTTCCTATAAAACAAAATGGCTTCCGGAAGTGATGAACAGACAATTATTTATTTATTTCGTATAACTGATTGATGAATTGTTGGTTTAATTTACTGAAACTTAAAACCGCTCTCATTTCACATGTCTTAAATCAGAAACAGAAATGTGTTCAAGTGATTGTAGAGATGTTGTTCGCCGGAACTTGTGTTTTTTCCGTTTTACGTATCTATAATTATGGCAGCATATCCATCACACTTTAGGCGTCTGTTTTGTCATCTCCTTCTTCCGCCTTTATTAGCATTGACTGCGGACAAACGGATCTCTCTGTCTAATCTCGTGCAAAAATGCGCGAGCGTGGTGGTGTAAATGTACTATTAGACCAAATGTAGCAAAAAAGAATGAGAAAATACCTACACAACTGGGGGGTTTGAATTGTTAACCTCATCTCTACAGTAATAGTAATAGAAAGTAATAGATTTGTTAAGGGGGAAACGCATTATTTTGCTTAGTATTTTTGTAGGTATTTTTAGTTTTTACTGAATCTGAGATTTCTGTATATTTTTCTGTATTTCTGTAGGCAAGGTGAAAATTTATATTTTTTTTTTTGTATTTTCAATCAAATGAGTACATCTACTGTTCTCGCTAGATTACCTAATTCAAAGATATTCTTAGAAACGACCACCAAAGCTTAACAACAGAATTAATTTATTCCTAAATGAATCCCTACTAAGATGAAAACTACTATATTTATTGGATAACCTAAGGCATTGAAATTGGTTCATTGTATCCATAATTAACTCTATGATAAGGTACATAAAATAAAAGACGATTTCTAAGAGCTCTCGAAGGAGCATAAAATCCAATTAATGATAATAGGAAAGGGCAATCGTTATGATTTATTAAATCTCGAATAAACATAATAGAAAAATATTGCCTCCGTTTAAATAGAGGTAAGATACCAAGTAATTTGCACCTCGTATCGTAAGATGGTATATTCCATCGCAGTCTACGAACAGCTACTCTAGTAAGACGCTTTTGGATCCTCTCTATTCTAATAGAATGAACTTCATAAGACGGATTCCATATTATATGTGGTATCTTTAAAGTGGATGTGGATCTTTAAAGTCTTTCGAATTCCGCAATACGAAACCTAACATCTGATTACCTTTGGCAACCAAAGACTCAATGTGCTTGCAAAAGCTAAGTTTTACGTCAAAGATAACTCCAAGATCTTTTTTGGATGAAATGATGGACAGTAAAGTGATGTACGTAAAGTGAATTGGGGCGAGGTTACGATAAAAAGAAAGGCTTTGACATTTAGAGACATTGAGATGAAGGTCATTACTGTGACACCATATGGACAGTCGTTTAAGATCCTCTTGTAAAAGAATACAATCGTGAACTGAACATATAGGCCCGAACATCTTCAAATCGTCGGCAAACATAAGACACTGTGTACTCAAAAAGAAGCCGGAATGCTATAAATAAACAAAAGGAAGAGCAGAGGGCCTAAATGACTACCTTGAGGTACTTTTTATTTATTTATTTATTTATTTTATTCATCTACAAGTCAAGCTTACAAACTACAATCTATATCCATAAAAGAGTAGCGTGATTGAGATAACAGACATCGTACAGGCCAAACCGCTAATTTTCGTTTCATAAAACTTTCCACTAGCTGTGTAGACGCGCACTAAGAAGGGATTTTTCGATGCGACCCTCCCTGCCCTTTTTAGAGAGGTTTTTCTTTTACTCCCGATACGTTAATCGTATAAAGTTGAAATTTTGTAAGTTTATAGAAAATTCAAAACCATCGAATACCTATTTCGCCGCCTTTGTTTCAAAATTCGCCTTATAAAGGTTGAAAAATAGGATGAAAACATTTTTATTTTAACCTTACTTCACTCAACCTGCTATTACATTCATAAAGCTTTGTCCAATCCATAAAAAGCTTAAAATGCTCTTTAGTCGATACTTCCCCGAGTATTCTAAGCCATCATTTATATTTTTGCTCCTTCCAGAGGTTGAGCTAGAAGAAATTAAAGACAGATCTTATTTAATCAACAAGAAATTTAGATTGATTTCCCGATTGCCAGCTATGCTTGGGGGTGAGTGGGTCGAGTATATCGTAGATCGTACCCATGGAAAGCATTATAGTTGGATACATGTTAAAATACTTAAGATTCATTCACAAGACACCTTACTAAATTACTTTACGTGAAATGATCTAAGTTGCATTACTAATTTCAGTTATTGAGAAATATATATTTTCAATCAGTCTTTCTAAAACTCGAATACAAAATTGACCTAAATAAAATATTCTTAAATAAAGAATTTAGTTGTCAATTTATTATTATTTATTAAGTACGGGACTGGATATTCTTAACAATACACATACACATACCCACAGTCACAGTGAAGTTCATATTGTTACGACTTGACGTTCCATATTCGATTCCGTATCAGTTTTGGACTTTGTGTTGTGTGCGGCGGGCATGCGAGTATGACTGAAATGAATAATAATCGCAGTCTATGAGTAAACTCCAAGTCCATAGCAACCCATGCGTGCGTGCGTTTGGTGTTGGCTGTATTGGTGAAGTCTGAGTGAGAATGAGTTTATCGTTTCATCTCATGGCGTCTTCTATGGCAGTGTTATTAGCACTCTCTCTTCATTTATCCCACGAAGCGTGGTTATTTTTCCCTTTTTTCACTTTTCACCCATTTAAAATCCCACGACACTTTTTTGCGTCAAAATAGAGTTTTTAGAAGTAAAATTTGTATTTACACGGAAAGAAAATCACGTTAAATTAACCTTAAGTATAAAAACCGCAGTTCGTAACACTGCTATGATTATTTTTTGGTACTAAAAAATGTTGATAAAAGTCGATTTACATGAGCTGTTTTTTGTGGACATTCAGTGTGTTGATAATCATGGGGAAATACAGGTGGTTTTGGTAGAATTTCACCAAAAATTCATGGTTTGAATGTTTTTTGTCAGAGTTCTGAAATTTCCACGATTTAATGCTTTATCCCTTTATCCCAGGGAAGGCTTTTCGGACATCGAAATTCCCACAAAAAGGGATAAATCCCACGATATATAACACTGTTCTATGGATATGTAGAATGTAGCGAAAGTATCATTTGCGCGAGCCACCTCATGCTGTTTGGTGTGTACTTCGTATTTTCTTTTCGTTCTGCAAAACGTAGACACTGCCTGCAATGAAGATGAAGCCGTTAACTGTCCGGTAGAGTTTTTCCCTTAAACCATCGGGTATTCCATACCACGCTTCGGAAGGGCACACCCGTAATACTCCTTCGGACCTTAAAACCACCAAAACTATGTAATAGCACTAGACTGCAAATCAAAGCTTTGCGTTTGCATACAAATTTAATCGAAGCTATTATACTGACCGGGATTGCTCAAGGGGAAAAAGTGTTCGTGCCGCGCATTCCTCTGATACCGAATGACCCCTTTAACTTTAAAAGATTACAATTTCCCCTTAAAGTGTGCTTCGCCTGACGATCAATAAGTCTCAGGGCCGATCATTGAAATACGCTGGTATAGATTTAAGGGAAGATTGCTTTACGCACGGTCAGTTTTACGTAGCTTGCTCTCGTGTAAGTTCACCTTCAAGTCTGGTAATATTACTGCCGCCCGATAAAGAAACAAGAAACATTGTCTTCATCCTTTAAAAAAAAACTATTTCAGTACCAATTTTTCTTAAAAAGTACATTTTAACAGAGTCCCGCGCGGACGAAGTCGCGGGTAACTGCTAGTATTACATATAAGTACAAAAAAAATTAAAAAAAAATCTCTGTATTATAAATATATGTACCTACAAAATAATTATTATAATTTAAAGTTCATTATAATAGCAGCCAGAATAATATGATACTTTTAAAGCGGTCTCTTGGAATATGAAAATAAATGTGTACTAATTTCATTACACGATCTTAAGGATCTATAGAGATTGGTTCTTTGCGACCATAGTTTGTTCGATGCCTCGTCTGAAAAAAGAATAGATGATCTCTTAATACCCTCTCTGGAGCATAAATAGGAATCATAGATAAAATAATGGGACTATTTATACGTGAGGATAAAACGTCCCTTATAAACATAATATCATGTAGACGCATTCTCGCTTTAAGAGTCATAATACCCAAAAGTTTAAGTCGGCCTCCATAGGACGGTTCAAAAGTCCAACGCATTTTGAAAAAGATTGATTTTGTAAAGCGCCACACGGAAAGAATTGAAAATCACCAATTGCAAAATTTGGAGTTGCAATTTACGAATAATATATATTTCGTAAATCACAACGATTTTGTCTTGGATTGATACAAAAATTGGTAATTTGACATTGAAAACGGCGGAGAATACCAAATTCTGTTTGTTGAAATTTACGACTAGAAGTATCAATTCGAGCTTCTTTTATTTGTAGTGATTTGCGAGATTATTTGGCGCAATTTACCACTCTAAAAGGTCAATTTCTCAAACACCACTTCAAAATCTCAAATTGCGAAAAATATTTGGTGATTTACCAACGCTCAGTGATGAATCAATAAAATCTTGTAATAATTTAACACATGAAACTGAAAACGTATATTGATGTAGAGAAGTCGTAAATTGCTAAATATTTTTTGTAATTTCCGTGGAATCAACTACCTGATGTGTGGAATTTTGTTATGCACAGCCCATAGACATGGACTATCCTTACATCCTACATCCTTTTAAATCCTTTTTTTATGGATGAATCTATGTATGTGGTATAGGCAGCTGCTATCATAAAGCCAAATCTTCATTGTGCAGAGACAGGCAGTCGGTATTCAATCTTTTGTTGAAACAGTCGGATTGTTTAACTAATTCGTATGGATAGTGAGTGTACTACTAATTATAAAGCATTCTGGAATATATTTTGTAAGTACCTATTGAATAATTCCAAAAACGCTGAAGTATGCATATAGATTTGTATTTTTTTCAGAATGTACATCTCGCAATTAGGAAGGAAGTATAAATTTAATCGAGAAGAACTATTGTAAAGGTTCGTATCAATGTCAAGTTCATCTAAAGATTTTGTTTGCATTTTAAGTTTCAGCATAGACCAAAAAACCATCCCAGACAAATCCCGTTGTCTCCGGACGATATGGCGCCGTATGATTTTCTTGGATATCAGGAGGACAAATAATTATAAAATATGACTCTAAATATGTATTCGAAAATAACATTTGTAAATCACAAGATATAAGTTGCAAATTGAGAATAAAGTTTTCTAATTTCACGATAAAACATTTTCAATTTAATACGGTGATGCCTCAAATCACCACTCGAGAATCGTAAATTGCAAAATATGAATTGCAAATTGATAAAAAAGAAGTTTAAATTTACGACTAAGAATTTATAAAATGCAACTACTGAAGTAGTAAATCTACTCCTGTTGATTCGCAAATCAACACTATTGAGTTGCAATTCAAGACTTAATTGTTGTAATTTGCTAAGGGAGGAAATCGTAATTTACAACAGAAAAGTGGTAATTTTCGAACTGTGTTTGCAATTTACAATCCAAAATAATATCAAATTGATAACTATTTGTGTCAAATTGCGATCGGCTATGGCAGTATCTATTTCTCGTTTGATCGCATTATTGATACTGAAAAGTGTTGATTCACGACTTTTGAGGGTCAATATCTTCACTTCGCTCAATTTCTAGAATTGCGAGTAAAAAGTCGTGAATTAGTAAATTAGCTAAGGAGCTAAGCTCTAAAACTAGACAAACTTTTCGTGATTCTGCGCTTATTTTTCTTGATTTGATCCTAAAATTCTTTCCGTTCAGACGTAACAGAAACTGGTGACGAGAAAGTGTCATTTATGCGAACATACTGGAAGTAGGAATGAATCCACATTAGGAAATTAGAATGAAGTCCTAAGCCAGTTAGTTTAGAAATCAATATATTGTGGTTAACGCGATCAAACGCTTTGGCAAAATCAGTATATATAACATGACATTGCAAGCCCTTCTCAAGGTAATTCAAGACGGAATTACAAAAAACTGAGAGATTTGTGGTAGTAGATCTGCCTGCGACGAAGCCATGTTGAAACGGAGAGATAAATCTCTTTAAGAGAGGTGTAAGTTTGTCACAAAAAGCGTTGCCAGTTTGGGGGTTTTCCCCCCAGATCTAGGGGTTTTTTTGACCGACGGGGGGAAATCTGGGGGGAGAAATTATTTAGGGGGAAATCTGGGGTTTCTTTTTTTGTAATTGCGTTCAATTATTTTTTTCTTCTCACTAAAAAGTATCGTAAGTGAACATTAAAAGCTAAAAAGCAACACCAACAAAACAAACAAATTCATGTTCCATTTATGCCAATTCTATTCCAACGCATTCCAATATTCATTGGTGCCAGGATATTGATAAACCCCTATCTAAAGCTACATACATCACACACTACTGCATTTGCGAAAAGTTCACAATCATATGAGAAGCAATAAATAGAGCGAGACTTTCTTTGTATTTTGTCTCTTGCCAAAACCAATTTGTGATTGTTCCTGGATCGGGATGTATCAATTTTACCCCTTCCGATCAAATGATCAAAATGTTCATGAGCAGATTTACAAAAACAAAGATGAAGACACGAGACAACTATATTTTAAGACTTATTTATAAAGTTTTTCTTATTAAAAACTTGAAATCTGAATTCAATTCCTTTTTTTTTTTAAATACGTATACATACATTAAGAAATCTTTTTAATTCTTTAAACTTGTGACTTTGTATTTAATCTTAAATTTACATACTTAATTTGGAAAAAACAAAAATTTGGGGTTTTTTTTTAGAAAATAGCTAAATCTGGGGGTTTTTGAGATTTGTATGGGGGGAAATATTTCAACCGTTTGGCAACGCTGGTCACAAACTAGTTTTTCAAACAACTTAGGAATAGTTGAAATCTTACAGATTGGACGATAGTTAGTAACATCATGTCTCGATCCAGATTCATATAATATGGGCGTTAAAAATGAGCACTTCCAATTTTTCAAAAAATGTCCGGACCGGAGAGACAAATTAAAGACTAAAAATTTTGTAGATACATATATAGAAAATTCTATAGGTAGAGTTGGCATCAGGAACCCTGCAATGGCGCTCCTTTAGATTTGTACAGGCACGAATACTTATGCAATCTTATGCAGGACAGGCAGCTTGTAGGCAGATGTACCGTTTCTGCTCTCAGTTGACCGCCTAGTTTGGTTAGGCTATGACGTTGCCCCTTTATAAGCCGATCCGTAACCAAATTCTTTTTATTAAAAATCCTTCCAAAAATCTCGAAGCATTATTTCAGTCTGTTCGTCCTGGCTGAGTTTGTTGATTCCCTACAGGAAATCCGTCCGCTGCAGTTGTAAAGACCAACCCCTTCCACAACCACAACTAAAGCCGTCACTCACCAAACCGTTCTTTGAATACCCTTCATCTGCACGCTGCCTCGCCTCACTGCATTACAAACGTCAACTCATCTTCCTGCAGCTTAATTTATTCCGACATCCATTCATCCACTTAAGGTCGCCATTTTTCAGCTGAAAATATGACTTGATGGCGTTCATTACATTATCAACTTGACAGCTAAAACTTTTTATTCTTTTTTTGACTTTAACTCGATTTCTGTTCACTCTTGCAGGACACTCTGCTGCGGGCTGTGCGCCAATCGAAAGTGCAGCAACCCGGCGTACCGATGATGCTCCACACTGGACACAAATGGTCCTACGCTTCGGCTTTTCTCTACTCGCTCACCCTAATAACAACCATTGGTAAGTACTAAATCCAATCAGTGTCCTCTCTTGTTCTAAATTTTTTTTGTTTTTTTTTTTTTTTTTTGGTGTGTGTGTTTCTCTGTAGGACATTTTGTCAAAATCCGTTTCCCGATTGTGTTATTTTTAATCACATAACAACTTCCTGGATTCGATTCAATCATTTTCGTTCGTGTGTCTTTCGTCCTCGTCAATCCCATTATAACAATAAGCGCCCCGCACTCCCAGAGGAGGCGCATTTCTTTTTTTTTCCTTTTTATGCTGAACAGGATTTGTCATCTCATAGGCGTAGAACCTTGTTATGTGTGTGTGTGTGACAGAGTTTCTGCTGACTGACATCCTTTCAAGCACAGACTGATGAAGATTCTTTGGCCTGTCGTCTTGCTGGTTGTATTAGTAGTTCATTTGATATCTCTAATGATGATGACTGTCGTCTCTGTGCTGTAGGACTCTTTTTTTTCAGTCCTGTTTTGATTGAAATTCAAACGGCAGCCGGGGAGTGAGTTGCGCTTGTCGCCGGCGCTATACACAACTGGAATATGTGTCAATGGTGTGCTGTGTGCTGTGTGCATCTGTCAACATGTCGAAGCCACAATGTCCTCTAAGGAGTCTAAAGAGGACAATTTCCACGCTTAATTTGCACACCCTTGAGTGGGTTCTTCCTTTTCTCGTGGGCGCCGGAATTCGGATTTGTCCTTCTGCTCTACTGGTGTGTACTCTTTTCCTGCGAACACGATACACGAGTAACGACAACGACGACTGGGGAAATGGTCCAGCATGAAAGCCGGAAATGTACGACGCGATAAATCTGTTGCCCATATATGCGAAAGTGAGCCAGTGAGTGGCTAAGCCGAGAATTGAATGCGATTACTGTTAGCAATTGTGCCACTCGTTCTTTATTCTTTTCTGAGGAAAGAAGTAGCCGGTGCACAGCGGTCGTTTCTATCTCCTGATGGTGTCCAGCAGCCGGCACCGACCCGAGGAATGTGTGCATAAGTAGGTGCTTTGTATGATGATTTAATATAATCTAAATTTATGCTTATTGATTGTGGAGTAAATTTCGGTGTACGCGTATAGATATCACGCACATCAACGCAGAGAGAGAGCAAGGGCGAGCGAGGGATAATCGCACTCGCACTAATAATATGCCAAAATGTGGCCATTTGGTTGGGCCATTTTCTGGCTGGCCGGCCTCGGGCGGCTGGAGCTGGAGCTGGCTTTCGGTAGGTTGCCCCAATAAACAGAATTATGCCCGGAAATGCTGCGCCAATAATAAATGGAAACAGCAATTTGCTGGCTGTAGTTCGCCGTAATTACGTTTAATTAAATTTTGAAGTTTTAGATGAAAGTATTATTTGCATTCGCTGTGTGTGTGCATGCTCGCGGCTTTAATGAAAATTCGGTTAAGTGACGACTAATGGGAGATTGTATCTTATATAGAGATTAACGATAAAAGGTAATTGGTTTATTGGGATTTTCAGCGAACTGGGTCAAACGGAATGGAACCGTGTGTGGACACGAAAAGTGTCAGCTGCTGGATGGCATCAGCCTCTATATGGAAAAGCACTTAACAAGTCCCGGAAAGTGGTGAAAATATCGTATCGCTCTCCGACAAGACGATAACCATCTCATATATATAAATGTGACATGCCAGTCACGCAATGCTTCCTTCCCTGCTGTACCTACGTCGCGCCGTATGACCTTCCCTACGTAGGTAGCAGGAACAATTGAATTTTCATATCTAACCGTTGGCTTGTACACACATCCACGCAAAGGCGTACATTCACAAAATGTAATGGCTTTCCATGGAACAGTTATGGCCAATCGCATAAAACTTAACGAAGCTTTTAGCGCCGTATTTTAGTCGGGCTTCGATACCACGAGAGACCGGGAGACGTTGCGCTTTAATTTTGGTCTTGACTTTTAATTTACTAAAGTTCACATAAGCTGGGAAATTAGAGGGTGGTACCTATACACTATACAGTTATCAGAGAATATTAAAGCGGTTGGAAGTTTATGGAGCTATTAGTGAAAGTTGGAGTGGCAGTCCATTGATTTTAAAAGTCAGAAATTATTTCCTGCCCTGGCAACACTTTACAATTAATTTAGTACTTCTCTTAAGCTTTTCCCAATTAGTATGCCACGCAGTTTGAAATTGGGGAATGATGTTTCAGCTACGAGTCGAGTTCTCATTCGTTTAACAGATGAAAATGTGGGCATTTTTTTGATGTATTATTTGAGAGAACAACAGTTTTGTTTACAAATTAAAGTCACTAGAGTTCGCCCAGTGGTAGAAATTCTGCCATTTTAGTCAACTGGCTTATACGCAGAATATTGGAAAACAAATTACGCACAGCCTTTCACATCTGCACACGAAACAAAAATCATGCGAATATGTTGTGTTTAAGGCAGTGAAAGTGGTTCTTAACTATTTCTCTTCAACATTTGAATTGAATTTCTAACAATCAATTGTCTGTACGAGTACAAAGTTCTTCTTGGAAAGGCATTATTTCCCACATTTCAAGAAGTGAATCTGCACTTCAATCGACCAAGCGTCCACCACTTAACTGAACAATAAACACTAGACCACGAATTATTGAAAGCTTTTGTCGATCACTTCGGTATTCGGCATTGTTCTTTTCTTTTTAAAGTAAGTCTTAATTTTGTATATAGACTTTTATTTCAAAATTATGAAAAATGCTTTTAAAATAAGGAACGAATTATTGAAATTGTTACTTCGTGGAGACATTCACAAAAATATATTTTCCAAATGTTGTACAAAATAAAATTTCAAAACTGATTGGTTTGAATTGAACATAGAGATACTAAATATGGACTGGTGAAATGTCATTGTCATATAGGGTACCTACTTCTGGGAGAAAATATGTTCCAAAACTGCACATGCGCTGTATACAAAGACAATAAATAAACAACCAGGGTACCTAGGCTTAGGTTTTTTCAACCTTTCGTGTTGTGTTTTTATTTTTGTGACAAGTGTGAGGGACCTATAATTATTTTATGCAGATTATTTTTTTAGCCCGAACGACTGAATTGCGAAGACTTAAACTCTCGGAAAGAGATGCATGAATTTAAAGAGATGGATATCCTACGTACATACCTACGTCTATCCCCCCCAAAACCCATTTGCTTAAATAGTTGATTTTGTAATATCAATTCCTTCAGGTAAATGCGTGTGAGCTACAAAAAAGCATGATGCTAATGGCCGGCCACCAATCCTCTTGTTTTTATGGGCATATCGCTGTTCATATGTAGTAAAATATGCAATACGGAACTAAGTAGATACTAATTCTAAGTTGAAGACAGAAATATCTATAGGTAAATAAATAAATCAAAAACAGTTCTTACTCTCACAACGCATACACCACATACAGATTTGTAATAAAAGCAAACTTGCTCGTTTAAAGTTGACTTTGTTTTCCACTGTAAAACAGTAGCGCTTCAGTATTTTTCGAACATGCGTGAAGTTGCCTACTAGCAGTCCATATCATAAGTCAATGGGTTTGAATGATTTAAAAAGAAAATAAGCTACAGTGTTTTCCTATTTTGTTTTTGTTTAAGGAGGCTAACCAGATTGGCACTTCCCAACGCACAATTAGTGATGCCAACTGAAGGTACTGAATTTCCCACAACGGTGACAAGAAATTCCCTTCATTCTTACGCCGCTGGTTTGGAAATAATACCACGATGTCTCCCACGAAGTAGAACATATCAAAGTTACTACAAATAACAATAAAACTCTGTCCTCTCAATTTGATAAGGAACATTAAGCTACAAACAAAAAGTAAATCAGTTAAATAAATGTATAAACAAAAATACATGGTACAAAGTAAAACCAGTTCCGTATCGTGTTATCCGCGAAGGAACAATACATGTCTGATACTGTTTTTCTTTCGTATGTAAAAGCGGCTTATTTCCGTGAATTATTACTCGTTCACAAATCAAGAAAGTAGTGATTCGGTTGCAGGTTTTTATTTTCCCTTCTTTGCCAACACTAGAACTGGAAAATATGAACAAGATTGATACAAATAATCCGCTCACAAAAAGCCCTCAAACCAATCGAGACTTTTTTACTTTTTCCGTATACGAAGGACACGAGGTCAAATTTATTTTGTGACAGGATATTAATAGGTTGCCCATTATATTTTTTTATGATTGCACTAGAATATCACACGGTATAATAAAAGAGGCACAGGAGATAAAATAGATTTCAGCAAATAAAACTCCCGAATTCTTCTTGCGAAAGGCTCGAACATTTTAATGAGAAATACCCACAAAATAGAAAGCTACCCACCATATGGGATGACTGTGTTGGAAACCTGTTGCCGGTGATGCCAATTTTTTTATTTGTCTTCAATTTCCATCGGTGTACGTCATTTTAAGTGAATATCCATCTTTTGAATTAAATAAAAACTATGCGCGAACTAGTGAGACCGAGTTTTCGAAATTTCCAGACATCTTTCAAAAACATTTTCAATTCAAAAATTCTAGGGCACGTAATCGTTTTAAGGCAGCAAATTTTAGAATTTACTCCTGTAGGCGAGAAGTTATCTAAAAGTTGGAGACCGCCCCAGTGCACTTGCCTTGTTCAGTTGATACGATTTTTACTTATATTTACAAAATTAAGAAGGTTTTTGCCTTAGGCTAAGTTCGGTTATTATGGCGCACCTACCGCCAATCTGAAATAACTTTACTACGAACAACATTAAACTAGACAAAACAGTTACATAAATAAATTAAATAAAAATAATAAATCAAACTCATAAACAAAAAATAAATTAATTTAAAAATAGTTTATAAAAAACCATATTGCCCTACTTGCGGCCAATATGGCGCACCCCTGAGGGCAATATGGCGAGGACCTTTTATATTTTATTTAAACGCCCACATCCATCGCAGGTGTTTCTGAAAGCAGTGCAGGAGTCGTGGGACCGCTGTCCACAAAGGACACACTGCATCCACTCGTCCCTTTTGGTTGTAGTGGCGTAATCTTCACCACATCCCAAAATCTTCGAGCCCATCCGACTCGTTAGCGGATATTTGTCATTTCTGAAATAATTTTAAATAACTTATAGTTAAAATACAATAGATTATTATATAATATGCATAACATGACATAACTATGCAATACATAAGAGACATATGTATGAAACTATAATTTACATGAAAACTTCATATGGCGCACCCGACCCGCGCCATAATGCCCTTACAGCACCTGCGCCATATTACACAAAAATCACTTATTCACAACACATTTAAAAAAAAAGCTTAGTTCTCTTTTCGTTTCAAATAATATTTCCCGTTACACAACCAAACTGAAGCTGTATTCTGCATTCCACTCTTCAGTCTTCACACCGAAAACCTGCTGTATACTTACAGAGAAAAACGAACCCAAACACAAAGCAAAATTATAAAAAAAACACAATCAAGCAAATTTTTATTTTTTTGTTCAACGAAACTCGTCGTACCCACTAACTATGTTTACTGCGCACGTGTTCGGCAAAGACTGAAGTTTCTGCATTGTTTTAATTTTAATTAGAGTTTGGGAAGTATGATATTTGCGAGGTGCGCCATAATGCCCGAACTTACCCTATTTCGAAAATGAGTAAAAATTTCGACTCGTGTGTCAGTCTACAGCTTTCCGTTTTCAGTGATCCAGAGAGACGGTTTCGACTGTCATCAGCAACGGCTTCTGATCGATTCTTCTTCCTTTTACTGTTGTTGGTTTCAAAGAGTTTTTGGGCCGCATCCACTGTTGATACAGCTTCAAAAGTTCGGGGTTCCGCCACCAATTTCCTCCTCGATTATTTTATTTCTTAAGTCCTGCTCCTCTATTCACATGCTTCCCGTTTGTTTTCTTCTTTAAATATCAAATATACCATCTAACTTTGCAACTAATTTCGCTCCCTTTCCAGGTTACGGTGGCGTCTCCCCTCGCACTCAGTGGGGCCGCATTGCTGCCCTAATCTACGCGCTATTCGGAATACCCATCGTATTGCTGTACCTCTCCGCCATGGGTGAGGGCCTGTCATCAGCAATGCGCTGCCTCTTCCGGAAGGCTCGCTCGAAAAACAACAGCGGCGTTGCTGGAACCAAAACTCCACCGTCAGAAGGCTCCGCCACCACGACAACCAACCACTTCACCCATCACACAGCTGGCAAAATCCATCACTACACGATGCCATCATATCAGCTGGCCAATTCGCCAAGCGTGCCAATTTCCATATGCATCATGGTGCTCATCTGTTACGTCACCCTGGGCGCGGTCCTCTTCCACAAAATGCAAAACTGGAGCGTCCTCGAGTCGCTCTACTTCTGCTTCACATCTCTGGGGACTATTGGTTTCGGCGACCTAGCTCCGACCGGCAACCTCAGCCTCTATCTAGCCTCGGGCTACATCCTCATCGGAATGGCCGTGGTCGCCATGTGCTTCAGTCTGATACAGACCGAAATAATTCTCTGGCTGCGCAAGTTCAGCGTGCAGGACCACGTTCTGCCCGCCTCCGATGATGTGGCTCTGGTGTCAGTCTCGGTGACGCCAAAGTCCTGACAGCGTCAAACCGAATTCATGCCCAACAACCACCAGAATCCGCTGTTTGCCCAGCACACCCTCACGCAGTACAGCTCGCTGCCGCGACGTTCGTCTGCATTTCAACGCAACACCCCGGTACGCCGCTCCACCGGAGTTCCGGAAAACCACATGGAATACTTTGTGCCACGCAGCATCAGCGAGTTCAACCTGTCCGGCGTCGGGGACCTAGCTCTGCCACCGCCGCGCCGCTCTCCAATCCAAGCGAGCAACACCAGCCACAACCTGCAGGCCCAGACGATACTGTGCGCCCCCCCTCCGCCGCCTCCGCCCCAAATACTAATGAAACCCCGTGAGAAAATGGTCACCTTCGAGGACGAGTCCAACGGCAAGGGCACCACCTGCCCCCACGGAGTGCCAACCACACCGAGGAAAGCAACCGGCCCGGTCAGCGGAGACGTGTTCATGTGACGCGAGCAGTTGTGACCATCTGACAAGGCGATCGATGACGAGCTCATCGAGTATCGGGTGGTTGAAGGTAAGGAAACTTGCAGTCTCGAAGACAGCGACGACCTCAAGAAGGGCTCATCGCCAGGCGATGTCATATGTGTATAAATTAGGTTACCCCATAGTGTAGTGCAAGTGTTTATGTAGACTTGTTCAAAGGGGGAGACGTCTTCTTCTACCGCGTTTCATTTCACACCAATGTACATAAGACGCAGTTCAGGCTTCTTCTTTGAACGGAGCTCAAGCGCCAAATTGTTCGCCAAACAGTAGGACTAGAATGTAAGCAGTAGGAACACAATTCACCAGTTTAAACGTATAAGGAAGACTCAACTGAGACACACTTTTTGATACTGAAAATAAGACGTAGCATTTAAGCCCCAAAGTTATAAAAAAGTTTTAAGTCGAGGCGCATTGTAAAAATACGAGACCACATCTATTTTCGCGTTTTTTTCAACTTCTAAACAGAACCAAAAGTTTCTATATCAAAAAGCCTTACTCTGTAAATAAGTAAAAAAGAAAACTCATAATTTTCCGCCTAAGTTTTCACCCCCTCTGTTCAGTTTCTGCAAACAGTTTGTAAGTACGTTCATCGTTCATCGATCTTACTTTTGCACCTCGTCACACGGGTGAGAAGCAACTTCTATAGCTAACTATAAGCATATACATACAGTACATATATAGATGTATTTAAAAAAAAAAAAAAAAAACATTTGCCAACTTATATATATAAAAATAAATGAGATTCTCACATGAAAAATGTCATTTTACTATTATTAAAACGATAAAACAATTTATTCAATTAACCGATACAAATATTTTTTCGTATTAAAAAAAAACAGGAGATACTTTATAAAAAAAAATATATATATACATATAGACATGTCCTAAGGTTAATCCAACTACCCCCGAAGTGCGCGTCGTGATGACTTTGGGTAGTTGGCCAAAAATTATATAAATATATAGAAATGTGAGAACTAAAAGTATTTTCAAAATTTATATTTAACAGTAAAATAAAACAAAAAAAAAAAAATTAATAAAAACTAGGAAACTTGTTGTGTAACAATATTTGGTAAAAATGCGAAAGAAAAAAAAAATGGAAAAAAAGAAGATGACGTTTTAAACAAATCAATAAAGAACAAAACATCAAAATGTAATGGCGGCGTTTGTAATTTCAATTTTCTCCTCTTTTTCCACAGCGCACTGGTTGTGGATGGGATACCCATCCACACACGAAGTTTTGCCTGCTTTTTGTGTGTATTTTTTGTGCATTTTAAAATTACGCGCTGGAATTTAAAAAAAATATATATAATATTCCCACAGTCATTCGAAATGGGAGCTGAAATGCATTTTTCTATCTCCATTTTCATGCAGAGCTATATATATTACTGACGTAGGAAAAAGAAAATAAAATGAAATGAAAACTAAAGCAAACATTCCACGAAAATGAAAATGCTCCTCGAGCAAACCTCTTTCCACGATTTAATCGAGAACTGCTGCTGTCGTCCTGTGATACGAGCGTTTCGTTTGTAAAATTGTAAAATTGAAAATGTGAGCTGGTTTTGATTGCGGCTGGTGGGGTGTATTTTCTGTTTTTATATATTTTACATCACAAGCGTATTGTCGCAGCGAAATGTCAGTTGGAATAATTTTCATAACAATTCACGGATTCGAGGCACCCAGACCGGTAGAGTTGACAAATTAAATGCGCCCAGTGCCATTCGAAGAATGTGTGGCATAACTATTTATTTTTTGGGCATTTCGGTGGAGGTCATTTGGATTACACAAACGGGTAAGTTTGGGTAGGCATTTTTTTATGGAGGAAGTGGTACTGTACTCGGCTCTACTGGAGGTTTCTCAATTCCAACTGATGCTGCCGTTTTAAAAAATCCTTTTTGAAATGATTTCAAACAGAAAATGTCTTTCTTAACAATATTCTCAAATAAATTCTTTGACATGCCCACTTTTAAGGGGCGGTTTTGAATAAAATCCTATTTTTTGGACTAAGTTTCTTTGACAAAACAACAAGAAATGGGTTCCAAAGTAATCAGGCAACTCCCTTCATAATTCGCCTTAGAAAATTGTTTGACACGCCCACTTTTTGGGGGCGTTTTTGAATCAAATTCTATTTTTTTTAACAGATTCCTTTAAAAACAACATGAAATAGGTTCCAAAGTAAGAAAGCCTCAGAAAAATTGTTTGACAGGTCCACTTTTCGAATCAAATTCCATTTTTCGGAATAAGTTCCTTTGACGAAACAACAAGAAATAGGTTCCAAAGTAAGCAGGGAACTCTCTTACCCGATTGCTTTGGAAATTTCTTGCTTTTAGAGGCGGTTTTGAATAAAATTCAATTTTTTGTTAACAAATTCCTTCGAAAACATCAAGAAAGAGGTTCCAAAGTAAGCAGGCCAATCTCTTAACAACGCGCCGTAGAAAATTGTTTGACACACCCACTTTTAAGGGGCGGTTTTGAATAAAATTCTATTTTTTGGAATAAATTCCTTTGACGAAACGACAAAGTAAGCAGGGAACTCTCTTACCCGATTGCTTTAGAAATTTCTTGGACACGCCCACTTTTTGGGGGCGGTTTTGAATGAAATTCATTTTTTTTTTAACAAATTCCTTCAAAGACAACAAGAAAGAGGTTCCAAAGTAAGAAAGCCTCAGAAAAATTGAATGACAGGTCCACTTTTCGAATCAAATTCGATTTCGAAATAAATTCCTTTGACGAAACGACAAGAAAGAAGTTCCAAAGTAAGCAGGGAACTCTCTTAATAATTCGCCTTAGAAAATTATTTGATTCGCCCACTTGTTAAGGGCGTTTTTTATTTAAGTTTACTTTTGGTGATGAATTTCTTCGAAAACTGCGAAAGAGTCTTCCAAAATACCTAGAAAATCAGGCATATTCCAATAACCGAGAGTGCTATCGATCTTTCAAGTAATCCGTTTCAACTATTCGATTTATGTGTCAATAGTTGCTTGCTTTATCAATTAAAAAATATTAGTAATGAGGTAAATTGATAGTCCAGTTTCCTCGTGACTCGTCTTTTATTTCAATGAGGACAGTTTTAATTATATAAATTATAATTATAGTTTATAAAATATTTGAAAAATTCAAAAATTAAGCAAACCCTCTCTGAAAGCAGAAACTGTACTGAAAAGTACGTGGGTAAACTTCTAGGTCGAGCTACTTTTAGGCAGCGGATTCTCATAGGGCCGAAAACATTCTGTGCGACAGCGGAACACAGCTTACGAGAAAAAGTTCAGCAGAATAGAGAAATAAAAAAAGGACCACAATGTTTTGAAAACTCCAAGACCTGAGACAAATTAAGATTCAAAGCATATGTATCAAGCTAAGTAAGTGAAGGACATTTTTGCCAACCAAAACAGAGCAGAAACCCTCGAACAAAATTCTTAAAAGAACCCTAGGAAATTTGAATTCCAAAATTATGTGAAACGCCCACTTTTTAGAGGCGTTTTGCATTAAATTGTTTTGAATTTGGAAACCAAAATAAGTGCTTTTGACAAGCACTTTAAAAAGTCTTAAATTTCAAGGTTATGGTTAAGGCTATCGAATAAATGAAGAAATCGGTAAGAGACGATAAAACAACAAGAAAACTTCATCATAATGCAACCAATGATGGAAAAGTGTTATACTGGTCGAAATATTTCGAATTCAAACAGCGAAATTCGTCCCAAAAATGACAACGCCCACTCAAACGAAGCTAGGTTATGTCCCACAAGCCACAAGACCATTTGCGCGTGATATTTATTTATTTATTGCTGATGTTTCTCAGAAGCTGAACGAAGTTATTCCCCAAAATGCGACACAAGAGCGCCCTTTTAGACAGACAACCAATTTTCCAAAACTCCTCTGACTTAAGGCCCAGCAAAGTTTGAAAATCTCATTCTAGAATACTACAACTTACATTCATTTTGCGGCGCCACTGAAGGTTCGCCTCACCCCGCGAGAAGTCTGAAAAATCCAAAGGAGGGTGACCATCTCACCATCGGGCTTGATGCTACAGAGGCAAATATTTTGCAAAGATGAATCACTTGTTCTTACTGCTTTTAAAAGGTACCTACAACTCAACATTACTTCTGCTTCTGTGGCGACCCTGAGCCCCAAACAAACAGCCTCTCCTCTGTCGACTTTCAACTGCCATGTTGGCTGAGATACGAGAACGAGTCCCCGTCCAACTCACAGCGCGCCACCTTAGGTACGGTCTTCCCCCATCAACACCATGACATTTGGAAAGTCTTAACCAAAATGTCTGTTTCACGATTCCAAGGTCATCGAAAGGTACAGCCCCTTCACCCTAATTTAAGGCTTAACTAATGAGCAGAATGGAGTAGAAAACTTTACGACTCTGAAACTGAATGACCATGAAATTAAATTCAAACCAGACATACACTGCTACCAAACACACAAATACAAACACAACAATCAACGGCCATAAGCAAAACAACAAAGGCACACACAGATGATACCCAAACTAAACCCATTTTCTATGTTTTATAGCTCAAAATTCAAAAATAGGTAAATCCCAGCTCATCCATCACCACCTGGACATTCCTGTTTTATGTTCTATGTACAACAACGGTCGGTAATCCTTCGTAGAAAATCCACTTAAGCATCCCGTCATGTCCAATACAATCCGGCATAAAATAAAAACCACATGCGGGTAGGTAAAACAATAAATCTGCTGGCTTTTATTAAACCTAGGTTCGCGGGCTGTTTTCTTTTCCTTTTTTATTCGTCGTACTTGTGTAATTTTTAGGAAAACTGTAAAAATCTTGTACCTATATAGGATACTTCCAGCACACTCTCGTACAATAAGAAGTAATCACTGTCATTGGAAAAATGCCCTTTTGTGGTCGGGAAATTGTTTAAAAAAAAACATCCCTCTCCACGAGCATCTAATGGCACAGGCACCACGCATTATTGGGAATCACATTTTTTACCGCCATAACCTGCGTGCTGTAAAATTGCAGCCATCCTTAGCGCATGCATAAAACGCGAGCTTATTTTTAAGTGTGAAAACATAAAGAGCCCTCTAAATTCCCCGGGAACAAAAAGACACCTAAACCGAAGAGGAATGTGATTAAAAACATTTCAGGGGATTATAAATTTTACGAATTGAAATGCTGCCAGAGCAGTGGACCCGGAGAGCCGAAGAGCCGAAGAGCCGAAGAGCCGAAGAGCCGAAGAGCCGAAGAGCCGTAGAGCACTCAAGGCAACGGCAGCCCACCCTATTCCCAAGAAAGGACCAACCAAACAAAAAGAAAAAAGTACGCAATTATGTTTCGTCATAAAAAATACTAAATGCGCTAATTACTTTTGTTCTGCCTGCCTGTTCGTTCCCCTCCACGGGAACGCCACAGGAATATGACAAAGAAAAAAGTTAAAGTAATCCCTATCCCACTCCGACCACCGTTGATGGAAGTTGACCACCCCCTCTTGCGTTGTAATCCGTTTTTTTGTTTCGATGGAATATTTTCCTAAGTTAATTTCAGGGATAATGACAAAAGCACGCCATTGATGCGATGACGACGGACGAGCAACGATGAAACGACTATATTTTTAGGGGCAATCTTATTGTGTCGAGGATTATTATTCAGCACTTGAATTAGGGGCGTCGTCTTCGGTCGTCGGCTTACTTGTGTTCCGGTGGTGGACGGAAAATCGTATTACTTCGAGTACGATTGTCCATTCGCATGTCTATTTATACCAATTGAACGGGGAACGCGCCGTGCGTGAATGAAAATCGAAGGATACACTTTATTTTCCTCTACACGGGATAGACGAGTGATGCGAGCGTGCATGCGCCCCCAACATGCATAATTCATAACACAAAGGGAATAATAAATATCTGAGCGAACGAAAATTCATAAATAATTCATACATTTTTTATTTATTAAATGCGATTCCTGCAGACAACAAACGGCAGTTAAAGAAGAAAAAACGAGAGACAAACACAGATATGGATCATATCGGCAAGGATCCAGATCCATGCGGGCAAGATGTTGCTTAAAGACGTTATTTGTGTGCAAATGAACGCCTCCTGCAGGACGATAGTGGAGCACAGCAGGTATTCTAATCCAGATGCGGACAATTCATCAATGCAACAGTTCTTGGTGCTGATGTTTTGCCAGCGAATCAATCAGAAATGATTGCATGAGACAGCCCGCTTGTGAAAGGGGAGTCTATTTTGGATTTAAAAATAAGTGAGTTGGTAATTTTGATTGAATGTTGTATTGAGTACGTCGTATAAGTGAGACATGAGAACCAACATCACCCAGGGAATTATTAGCAAATTGATCCGCTACCGGGATTTGCCAAAGTACTACTGATCAGTGGCCAGGGCCGTCTTAATGCATGCAGAGGGCCACACCAACTTTGGGGGACCTTAAAAGGAGACACAAAACAGTGAAAGAAAATGTCCTCTTTTTTAAATGGAAAACTTGTCTTATGGGCAAGAGAACTTTTTGTGGTATTTGTCAAATGGAAGTTCGTTTCTGTGTTTAAAAAATAACATAATGGCCTTAAATCCATGATGGTTGCGGGCCCAAAAATATTAGGTCTGTTCCTTTACTTTTGTAGTAATAATGGAAAAGACTGTCAAAATGGCAGTGGTGGGGATAAATTCTCTCACAGAGAGAGACACTTACGAAAAAGTTAGGGAACGCTTATGAAACGCGACAGAATTCAAAAATTTAAAAAAGGGGTACAAAAAGTCGTTAAAATATCTCATAAACTCGAAGAATTCCCTAATTTACGAACAACATGAGTTGATTTATCTACCAATCGATGAAAGTAATTCGGAATTAATCGAATTCATGAATCCGAGTATATGGAAGAGTTTGTACTGATTGAACTACAAGCATTTGAGAAGAGTACAAAGCGACACGGCATTCAAATTTACCTGGAGGAGATTCTCCATTCTTACTCCTTAAAGCGAGAAAGAATTTCGTCGCCACTTTCGAAAAGAATCTAAGGAGAACATACAATTTTATTTTTCCGCCTTTTGATACCCTTTTAATATACAAGAAATCAAAACAAATGTCAAATAGGACAACAAATTTCGAATCAGCTGTTAATTGTATGCTGACTGACAGCTTTTTCAATTCTTACACCAATAAATTTGTTGAGTAAAAATTCGTAAGATTCTCAGCGGAGGGGTAATATCTTGCTCTCTCGATGACGCTCTCTTTTTCGAGTTAAGGAACGGCATTGAGTAAAAACTCGTAAAAATTCGTAATATTTAAAAGTAAAGGAACAGACCTATTGTATGAAGTGTGGGTAAAACTCTTAACTTAGTGTTGCCAGATTGTTTTTTAATGAAAGTAGTACATAGGGTTCCAAATCCTGGACTTCCTCGGACAAATGACAGTCAGGAAAACTAGGACAAAAAAAAAATGTATTTTTAATCCAAATTTGTTTACTTTCACATTAAAAACATTGGGGACGTTCAAGTATCTAGTTTAGTAAGTCTGACAGCTCTCTCTCTCTCTCTCTAGATGAAACTCGGCTCTGATTGGGGGAAATCGGTCGTGAGAGCAGATGTTTCAGTTGACGTTTATGGAGGGGTAGCCGACGAATCTAGTCGAGAAATTCGTGACTGAGTACTAAGTTGACAGTTCTCATATGTGGCTGACGTAGAAAAAGTGACGTTTCCGACCAATCCAGTTTTTGCGTTCACGTTACATCTCATCCAGACCAATCTAGTCGACTTAAGATAACTAGATTCTTGAATGTGCCCATTTACTTTGAGAGAGCGCAAGTCCAACAGATTTGTTTTGACGTTTGACGTCTCAAAAGTTCTGTTCGTTTCTAATTTTTATTTCTGAATTATTAGTTCTGTTCGTTTACTTGATTTAAGTTATCTCCGACTGTTTTTTTTGATTTAATTATAAATTTAGACAAGCTGCCAAGTAGATAAGTGAAAATACAATCCCAGACAATCCCGGACATTTTATTAAAACTATACCGGACGTTCCCCGCAGAGGCAAAGAAAAGTACATCTCCGGGAAAACCCGGACGGATGGCAAGGCTACCATAACTCGCTTCTGTTTTGTTGACGTTTGAAAACATTGTTTGGAGTTCGCTCTCTGTCAGAACTTGTGAAAGACTTGGTTGGTTTTTCGGGTTTCCTGTCAAAGGAAAACAAAACTAGCGCTTGAGCGCAGTCCGATTTTGTTTATCAAGTTCTTCTATTAGTCAACCTGATATAGGTTCTATATATTTGCGAACTCGTTGCGTTGACGTTTTCAACTGACAGATGGATGGAATACGCCCCATTGGCAACGCCGATAAAAAAAGGTTGACTTTCTACGTTCTTGGCCATTAACAGAGTTTATCTTACGATGTTTTAAAGATTATTACGACGTTTGAAAGAGTTGTTAGGTCTGTACTCAAGCGAGTTGGACCTACAAATGGCCGTGAGACTTTCGGACTCATGCAGTGTGTTTCAGGCAGAAGTTCTGGCCACACTCAAAGGCACTCCGGACTGATTTTAATCGGAAAAAGTCTGCAAAATTGACCAATCTCGGCAGAACAAAGTTAAAATTAACGATGGGAGTACTTTCTGCGCATTGCCTTCTAAGGAAGAATGTCATAAGGCTTCGCTAATACGGATACGTGCAGGAAGCCGTGGAGCACATCTCCCACCTCCTCTGTGAATGCTCGGAGTGGCAAAAAGCACCTCGATAGGTACTTCTTTAACAACTTTTAGTGGAGATTGCCTTCTCAAACAAAATTGAGATTTAAAACCGCATGGCGCCTGATCTCTGGTGACGATCTCACAATCCTACTCAACCTAACCCTACCTAACCAAGGATTTCCTGATTGTGTAGTGAAATTTCACAGCTTGTGGACACTGAAAAGTCTAACATAGCACTTCCGTTGTTTATTTTGAGTACATAGGTGGAGATGTCAAAAAACCAGCGCCACCATAAGAAATAGATACGAAAGACCTGTCTCAACATTCTTTGAGACGGCGCCCACGAATGACTTGCTCGGAAAAAAATCGTTCGTGCAGACGAAAAGGTTTGAACTTTTTCGCCCTACAAAATGCTGACCCCTGACCACGAAATATATTTTCCATTTGAATTACAAAACGCAGGGTTTTGAAAAGAACCCTCAGAAGACTCTACACATCTTTCTGGGGCTGTAGCCATTCCTTTCCCAGGGGACTAAAAATCATTCTGAATCGATAGGCATCAGAATATTTCCCCCCAGTTTTAAATGGGAACGTTGTTAATTGTGGAGACCTTTTTCCTTCCACGCAGTATTGTTCCCAAACCTGAAATAAAAACTAAGCCCGGCATTGTTTCTTCGTCTCTATTCAACTACTTTTTTTTTTGCATTATTTGTCTCTTTACAGCACAGACCCTTATACAACAATCCAATTTATATAGTTCTTGTATATTGTCAAGTGATTTGTTCTGATTTTGTGACGTATCTACGCACAGTAATCGTAGATGCGGAGCACTTGTGGCGGAATTGTTCATACAAAACACCGTCATGCACAAGTTTTCTTTTTTTATAAGGTCTCTTGGTATGTATGGTATGATGCACAGAGAACTTGCAAAAAATGCTTAACAAAGGTCGTAAATTATATTTTCTTCTTTCTGCTTTAGCGAGTACTGACGGACAATGGGAGACGTGGAAATTTTTGACCGACGTCCGGACATTATTATTCTAGTTGCATACTTGCGGGAGACCGCCTTCTCCTTGATATCGAGAGAAGTACTTATACCGCCGTTTTTATTGAGCTTAGTGCTAATCTTTCGCCCCCACATCTGATAGGCGTTTCGCTCTCGCAAGGTTGCCGTACGACGACCTGTTGGCCACATTGATTTGAAATATTTCGCCTTACTTTCGAATTTAGGGAGAACCAGTTGCAAAGCCTGAACCAAGATCTGTCTAAGCTAAACTTACAGACGCGGTTGCTTCTTGCACTTCCCCCTCACATATTCTTTCGAACAATGCACAAGGTTGGCATTTCTAGAAAGAGGATTTTACAGTTTCCATTAGGACGGGTCGGCATTCTGTAAGACGAAATGTTCAAACGTTTTCGTGTGCACGAAAAAATTTGCTTCTCTAACATAGGGCAAAGCATTCGTGCGCACGAAAACGTTTGATCGTTTCGCCTTACAGAATCTGACCCCAGAACTTTATTGGGTTGAATCCAATCCTGAACCTAGTACTCAATACAATTCTCACGTGAAAAACCTTAACCTTTCGAACTGTTAGTGCCCCCCTCAGTAAGAAGCTTTGAGAGTGCAGTCAAATTTAGATGAAACACCTTTCCAAATTTTATACTTCTCTTTCAATCAGCAGCGTTTTAAAAAATTGTGACTCAAAATTTGTAAGTTGTCATTTTTTTAAAAAAAATGAAGGCAAACTATGCAGTTATCTAGGAATGGACATTCTGCGTCCTCAGAAAGCTCTAAATCAAAGGCGCCATGCGAAACATTTAAAGAGTATTCAAACACAAGGATTGGTTGCATTTAAACCACCAAAATGGACTCCTTCCAACTCCATTTGCGAGGTACAAGCCCAGCGCTACTAATGTAAACTTCAAAAGCCACCTCCACAAAGTTGTAAATACCTTGCTGACAATTGAACTACCCCTCTAAACCGCCGATATGCTTGCGCCACGATTGCATCTGCTACGCTCCTTTGCTACAGGCTACAACCAACAACCTAACCTTCCATCATTCAAATTCGCAAAGCCTGCAACTATGAATCCCTTTCGAATACTGCCTACAAAATGCCACCCCCTTTGTACTCGCACCTCTAAGAGGATTGACCGAGTACTTATACATTCAACGCGTTTGCTTCATGACCCACTTTGCAGCCTCGCAAAATATTGACACTAAGATCCACCGAAAAATTCTATGAATTTCTGACCACCGAACCAAATAAAAGAAACCAAACCCTTTCCCAGGACAACATTATGTGTGTGCTGCAAGAAAAACAAAAAAAAAAATACTAATTTAAGGCCAAGTCTTGTGGAAGGTGTTAGCTATACATACATCGACAAAGACCGCAGCACAGCCGAGTTGGGGTGCCGTTCGAGTGCTGAATAGATGTCCTTGCTGCGTGGCATTGCATTTTGCCGCACAGTGAAGTAGTGAACACTGCTCAATGGCAGTGTTTCTACAGGATAAGACCAACGCAGCCATTGGTGCCGCCGTCGGCGGACGCAAAATGTGGTAATTTATGATCTTGTTTATTTGCACACTCAATGACATATCTGTGGAGTGGGAGAAAAACAGGGATGCTCACTAAAAGAAAATAAAAAAAAAAAACTTCCCTCTTGTTCTATCACACCCCTGCGTGGCTGACGATTTTCAGTGGAAACTTTTCACGAAAAGCATTTTTATATTTAATCGGGGCAAAGTTTTGTCGGAATTTTTTTTAAATGCTTTCTATTTGGTGTAGGCCCACTGACATTGGCAGCAGCTGAACAATGGAATTACACCAGGACAAGGATAACAGGTTACCTCTCGCTGTTGAGGGGATTATAAATAATATTTGCTGCTGAGTGGGAATAGTTTTGGTCATTAGGTCGTTTCGCAGGGGGAATTCTCGTTTAATACCGTTCAGTCGCTGCGAGAATTGCAATTAGCAGTCGTTTGAAACAGACAAAAATGACTTTTGAACTTTGAAATTGAATGCTACATAACCTCTTAAACTGTTGTGGGGACAGGGGCTAAGCTTTTGGGCATTTGTAGGCTGTAGGGATGAAGTCGGTTGCTACTTCAAGGTGATAGGTGTCCTTGAGCTTGAGCGTCCCTTTTTCATTCGCAAAACAAGCCAAAACTTGACATGGGCCCATTTAATTGCCTAATAATCTTCAAATGTCACGCGACACTCATATTTGGAACGTCCCCCCCATCAGAAGACCCCAATGCTGGCGCCCCACCCCCGCAAACCACCTCTGACTCACATATTTTAGACCTTCTCTGTTATTCAGTGCTGGGAGTGTTCGGTTCCCTTTGACAGATTTATGGGCCTTTTCACGAAGCATTTGCACCACCTATACACTCTGACATATGAGGAATAAATTCAAGATAATTATTCGCATATAGGCCGCTTCTTTATTATCCGCTGTCACTTCGCTCGAGGCATTTCCATAATTTATTTATTATTGTCAACGATTTGCTGGTGACAAATATTCTAACACCCGCCCGCTTTTGAATGGAAAATTAAGCAAATACCCGCCGCGCACATGTTGCGCCACACGAAATCGCACAATGCCAGGACTTTATGAAATTAATCAATTTTAAATAACACGAATGCGAGCATTTAACGTTTTTCCTCACAGGGGGACAAAAAAACAAAAATAATCCCCATGACATTGCATTCGCCTATAAAATTAACAATTAATGAAAGTCATGCCAGTTTGATGTGTACAAGCAGGCAGTTTGCAGAATTGTCTAGATTAAAAAAAAAAGAAGCACGCACACAGGCACATACTCGTACTTGTCGCGCAAGTGGACATACAGCATTTCACTATTAACACAACACTCGCTGCTGTGCGCGCTCACTTAAAAATGTGTTTTAAATTAAACAGAAAAAAATTAAAAAAACCAAGTTAAATTGGGCATATTTAAAATTTAATTGCAATTAATGTTAAGCGGATGTTTTTCGTTGTTTATTCGTTTGCTTATGAACTTGCGCGCGAGCTTTTAATGCGTATGAATGTTGCATGTGAGAAGTTAAACGGTATCTCTGGTGAATTTAATTAAATGGCTGCCCATAACTAAAATGTAAGTTAAGTCCCAAAGCAGAAATATTTGTTTTAAGAGTCAGTGGAGGGGAGTTTATCTTCTTTTTTTTGTGTTATAGGTGTCAGTGTCGTTTGGTAAGTTTGTTTGACGTGGGGCTGTCCAGGGCACAAGGGAACGCGTTTAGGGGACGAAAAATTCATGCTCAGTGAAACAGGAAATGAGGTTGTGTAGGTATACATGCTTTTTGTTGATTTTCTACATTTTTGGAGTCATATTTGGTGGATGTCCTTGAGAGAGGACGTTAGCTTAGGCGGTTCCAGGGTAGGTGTATCTGAATTTGAACAAATTTATTTACGTAATTTATGTGACGTTTATTCAAAGATGCGCAGGTGTTCTCTGCACACCATAACCAAATCTATTGTTATAATCCACTGAACTTAAGTTCAGTATGAAACACATTTCTGTTTCTTTGCAATAATTTATGTATTAACTAATCAGTATTTGTAAATGAATAGTTGAAATCAACATACGATTTTGAAGGAAATGTATCGAACCCAAATTCCAAATCTCCCCGTATCAATAATTCCAATTCACAGTCAAAGTGACTAGGTTGTAATGAAACTCACCCATCGGGGTGTTCATCATACATACAAAAAAAAAAACAAAATAAAAAAATAAATAAAAAAAAAAAACGTTTTCAAGCGCACTGCGCAAGCCTTTCGCTGTTCGCTTTTTACTTCTTGTGATTCATTTTCGTTTTGGTTCCGCTATGGCAAACATTGAGTTGTTGTGCTTGTGCGGTGTGCCTCACTGATGAAAAAAGGCTTACTATTGTACTGAAATTATTACTGATTTCTATTAACTTTCCCGAAGTACGCAAGTACCACTTCTCAATTTTCAGTACTATTTGTACTATTTTTAATTTTTGAAAAAGTTAACTCTTTCATTCATAACTTTCAAATCAAATAGGCTGCGATTGATCGCAATGGGACCCTCTGTGTTACTATTTCGAACTTAAAGACAATACTATCAAGTTATATTTCATTTTTTTATCATATGCTCTTAAAATAATTAACGTTAATGTCGAAATGCAATCAGAGTCCGCATTAGAGTCCACATTTTAGTTCCTAGAATGAAATTTATTTTTAAACAATTCTGTAGAAATTTCTTGGTCAAAGAAGCATTCGACGAAAAACCAATATCGTTAATTAACTTATTAGAAAACCATATTCTCGTAAATGAAATATATTGCGGAACTGAATGCGAAATCTCTTACACTTCGAAATATTTAAGTCAAAACGAGATTCATTGTTTCAAAGGTCATGTACAAATGTTTTATGTAGCATTTCTTGAAGATGTAAAAAAAGGTTTGATTTCGAAGATATTTTTTTGAACTCTTTGAAACATTTTTCATAAACTGCTATTTTGGACGGTCAAGTTAACTCTATCATACGATTTGTGCTTAAGTTTTTTCCCGGCGAAATAAAAAATATTGAACTTATCAATTATGAGTATAGGGCTCTAGCTGACTGTGAATATATAAAAGAAAATTTAGAAATGCCTCTATTTCTGAATTTTGGGCTGAAATTGGCCTTGTGAAAAATGAATGCAACGAGTTAATGTTTTAAAATATATACCGAATTATCCAGGGGGCTTTTTGTATTCCTCATTCTTCCGCAACCGTCGAACGAATTTTTTCTTATCAAAATATTATAAAAACAAAGCCTAGAAATCGAATGCAGGTGCAAACATGTTCCACACTGACAGAAACCAAAAACCTTATTAAAAATGAATGCTGTCAAAGCTATATTGTTAATAAAACAATGTTGAAGAACTATTTACCAAGCAGTCCACTTAAAAAAGAAGAACTTTTAGAGTAAGATGAATTCGCAATCTTACTCTAAAAGTTATTCTTTTTCAAGTGATTTATTTACGTTCCTCTATTTGAATTTGAATGTTATATAAGGATTAGCTTTAGCTTATGAAGAAGCACTTGTGTGCTGAAGTTCTATAAGACCTTATTTTACTTTATATTAATCAATAAAATGTAAATTTAATGAATTTTCCATTTTTTTAATAAAATATTTGTTTTTGATGTTTCCGGTTTGTTATATTATGCATTTAAAAAAGTTGAGTACTATTTTGTCTGTTTCAGTACTATTTTTTTCCAGTTTTTAGTACAATCGAAAAAAGTCGATTTTCATCACTGGTGTGCCTACTGCCTGCCTACTGTGTGCAGGAACAAGAACAAGCACAGCCAGTGATGCCAACCAAGGCTTTTTCATGCCTTTTAGGCATTATTTCATTAGCCAAGGCTTTAAGGCTTGTTTTTTATTTCTCGAAAAGGCATCTTTTTTTTATTTCAAATATTTCTCTAATTTTTTTTTTGATTCAACATATTGGGGCATATTCATAGTTATACTATAAACCTGGGTCTAACTAAACTCGAATCTAAAGTTAACCCACAGGTAAAACTCAACTGCTATTCATAAAGAATTTAGCAGCTCTGTTTAATTAGATCCGAGTCTTACGTGTATTCTACTACAAATCTATTACATAAATACTTTCTGACAGCAAAAAGTCAAAAGAATTTTAAACTCGTAATTTGCGTTTTGTTGTGGTTCTGTTTGGTTCTGGCGTTTTTTTTTTAAACAAAAATAAGGTATGCATTTTAGTGCCGACATAATTATGTTTTGTGATGTGAACAAAAATTACAAAATTTGCAGATGACCGGCAAAGAAAATATTAAAAGAGCAAGGAAACAAAACTTGTCGGAAGCTCGGAAGCAGAAAAAGAAATGCTTCGCGAGTTGGTCCGAAGGCATTTACATGTTGTGGACGATAAGAGGAACGATGTCAAAATGATTTCAAATAAAAAAGCTGCATGGATAGATATTCAAATAAATATGAAAGCTGGATATAGCAGGGGAATCCCGACATTTTTCCTTTATTTTTTCTTAGTTCATTAGCTGTTTTTTATTATCAGCGTGATCTGATCCGGAGCAGATAACGAAAATAAAACAAGACGGATCATTGACAAGTTTAACTTTTGAATTGTGGCAATAGTTGCTTTCAAAAACAAAACAGATAATACAGGGTATTACAAACTTCATATTGCCACCAGCCATATTGCAAGGCACATGTCATTTCACTTGCAATGTCGGGGGTGTTACCATATTTGAATCAAATTTGCATAATTTTTCTTTTCAAATATATTTTTGTGAAACAAATTTTATGTTCAAATATGCAACACATGTACAATATTTTGCTGCTAACGCTTGAGTTTATCTTGGTGTGTCCAGACCACCGAAATATTTCAGAAATGTTTATGAAATGTTTCTGAAGCAAATCGGACAGATTTTATAAACATTTATAAAAGATTTCTGAAATTTATTTATTAAATGTTGCAACTTTATCCTGTTTTGGACTAGAAGAAAATAATGTGGTTGGATTATTAGCAGCGAGTAAAGTTTTTTATTTTATTTAAAAACAAATAATAATGGACAAACAGCGCTCACTCTTTGCAGTAAAACAACAATTATTTCCCATCACGATTGGGTAACTGTGAAACATTTCATAAATGTTTTTTTGGTGTCCACATCCAAATCAGCAAAACATTTCTAAACATTTCATAAAAATTGTTTTGTTTAATACGTGTTTTAGAAGTAAATATGGAACATGTAGGTATTTAATTGTTTATCAAATGTTTGGCTGGTCTGGACATACCTTTATAGAACGAGAAAAAAAACAAAATAACTCGGAATACGGACAGGGACTATATTCGAATGCGAAAAAAAATCAATTGATTTTTTGTGTTCCATTTTTTAGTCTGGCAACGTGATTGTGTGGCTATCGATTACAGGCACACCAACATTTAAAAATAAAACACCCCACCTAGTCGGAAATAGTAGAAATAATTTTCAGATCATGATTCGTGATCTCGATGAGAAGCAGGATCATGTGCTGTTGTTGTAACTGCATGTAAATCGATGATCTTTATGGATCATAGCTGATAATAAAAAACAGCTATTATTCACGCGCTACGTTATGTTATTTATTGTGAACCAAGTATCACATCATTTGCGAAATTCTTAAATTTTCCTTTTGTTCACTTGGTTTTGACGTTTAATGGAGTTAAAACAACTTAAACATGCGTTCTGTTGTGTTTAATGTTAGACTCGAGTTTTTCGTTCAGACATAGGTTTAAATTGTCTATGAACTACATAAACTCCGGTTTAGTTTACTAACTTATGCCCCATTGACTTCTTATTTTTTAAATGTATGATTTCAATTACCTAGACGATCTGATGGATTAAAACTACGTTTGTTTTGTTCAATACCTTGAACCTACTTATGAAACTAGAATGTGAAAAATGTTGTTCCTATTAAGAATTTCTTCTGTGATTTATTATTTAAGTTTTTTTTTTGAAATAAAAATTGCATGTATTTTATTTTTGATTTATTGTTCCAGTTTACCTAAAAAAAAATATTTTAGGCATTATTTTATTGAAAAAGGCATTTTTTTTTCTCAAATTAGGCGTTTTTTAGTCAAAATTGGTTGGCAACGCTGAGCACAACACAGGATCATGCAAGATGCAACATACAACTGCAACTTACAACAGCCAGAGACAGAGTCCCATTCAAATCCTAGTGCTTCGTTCTTCTCCTGTGGTGCGCTATTCTTTGCAGAACCTGAAAGCACAAACTGGAATTTTATATAATTATTTATTCCCATTCTGGTCCTCTGAGTGTGTAAATATGGAACAGACTATGGAGGTCGGTTGCACAGTGACAACAACTGACAAAATGTTTGAATATTCGAATATTTGAAATTGCAACTGCCTTAATTATTAAAAAGCGATTTGAGAAACCATTTTCACGGCTGTGTTCAACTGATAAATTAGAAATAATTTTTTTATGGCAGGCCAACACCTTCTCAAAATTTGAATATGTCTTTTATTAGGAACATTCATGAAAAAAATTATGAATTCAAGATTTGGTTGCGTGGTTGCCATTCTATATAAGCAAAGTCTTCTGTTGGCCTTTCCTGATTTTTTCAAATTATCTGATCATTTTAGAGTTGCTGTAAATAAGCACATTGTTTCCCAATAGAAAGAGTAAAAAACAAAAAATAAATATACCTTGAAAAAAAAACTTAGTAATGGGATCGTGGTCTATAACGTCCTCGTAGGGTCCTGGAATAGAACAAAAAATAACTTACTACTGTAGAAATTATAGTGAACACCCTACTGAAAGCACCACGTCACTGGTAACTAGCGACAATGCTACCCTATTGCTATATCTATATAAGAAAGTAGAGTGCATTAGTACGTCTTCAATTCAATGGGAAGTGCCACGCCAAATCACTTTGTTCGGACAAAGAACATCAGCATGTTTTAAATTTTAAAACTGAAGCTGCCAACATTTAGAATGTTTTTATTTTTTTAAATAGAATCTGCCACGCCCCTTCGTATAATACCGGCCACATTATGCTAAGTGTTTCCAGCAAGCAAAATAAGTACAGATTCTCCAAATTTCAAGTCGAAAGCTGTCATAAATGTCAAGATATAGTGTTTGAAAAAATGTTTAGCATGAAAACTGCCACGCCCCTTTGTCCAGTCCCACCCACATTATGTTAAATGCTTCCAGCAGGCAAAATAAGTCCCGATTCTTCAAATTTCCAGGCTAGAGCTGTCACATATTTCACGATATAGTGTTTGAAATCAGTGTGGTGTATGGGAGGTGCCACACCCCGTCGCACAATCCCGCCCACATTTTATTAAACACTTCCTGCAGGCAAAACAAGTCCCCTTTCTCCAAATTTCAAGCTTAAGGCTTTCCTTAAAGTCAAGATGAAGTGTTTTTAATAACTTCGGCGTATGGGAGGTGCCACGCCTCTTTATAAATTAATTTTACTACAGAAACACACGCTAATTCGAATGCCACGTTTTGTCACAATTTCAAGTCATTCGAGCGATTACTTTTCGAGTTTTGAGAATACAAACACGCGCAGGCTGAACTTTTTAATAAAAAAGACTTGTTGTCGATTGCGAAGTAGAAAGTTGTGTGACGAAATTAATTATATAGCTCTCCTTAAGGACGAAGCAGAAATCTCATTAACAGAGTATTCTTCCTTTATACATTTTTTTAACTTTCTCGTGTACGTCCTTTCCTTTTGGTTAAGAATTGTTCGAGGGACACCAAGTTAAAGACAGTGAAGTCCGGAAAAAATAGATTTTGTTCAAAAACGCCCCCAAAAAGTAGGCGTGGCAATAACCAATTCATGGAAAACATTTCAAAAAGAGTTCCATCGAAACCCCTTGAGTAGTTTTCACTTAATTGGACAAAAGAATCTCATTTCCCTCAGGCGGCAACTATCTACCCTCATCGATTCAATTAAACTTAAAAAGTGCGCCCATATCTTTTTTAATGTAATTAAAAATCATAAGGTAATAATTCCAGGTCCTTCGTCCTGCGAGGGGGATTCGTGCATTTAACAATGTGCAATTCAATTTGATCCTTTTCGCCTTTGTGACGATGCCCGGCCGCATTAAGCCATCTCGCATCGTGCACACGGCCTACAAGGACGAACCGTGAACTCGACACTGTTATCGCATAACTTAATCATGCTGCAACTACCCAACAGATGGCGTTTACGGCATTTATGGCTTACTACGCGAATCAATTTTCGATTATCCCTGCAACAACGCTCCGGGCTCATTCCGCATTCAATTAATTTTTAATTTTAATTTTGCGGACAAGCCGGTGACCCAGTGTCACACTATCAACAGAAGAGTGCGACCTTATACAGTCGCCCCGTCTAGAGCAATCAATGGACCAATTAAAACGCCCTCGAGCAAATAAAAACCGACCCACTTGTGGCAAATGTAACAATTAGTTCACTTCACCGACACACCCTTATAACGGTAGGCAGGCACCTGGCTGATGGAAGAAGATTTGCCACCCACGTGGAATAAAGTTCCGAAAAAAGCTCACACTCAGTTAAATATTGATGAGAGGAGGAGAGGAGAGGAGGCCGGCCGGCCCCGCACCAACATCGGTGCCATCGGCTCGAACAGTAGAAACCCCGACCGCATTTGCAATGTGCAGCATGCTCTCGACGACGACGCACGGCACGGACCCATTCAATTTTAATCCAATTCCATTCGAATGGATTCCATCCAGAAAAAGCAATCATCATTACGGCCCGTATACGTACGATACCAGGCGCAGAGAAGCAGCAAACTATCTTCATTATTCCATCACTTGGCACAAATCGATATCGATGGACAAACCGGATGAACGGATGTGGGCGGCAATGGTGTGGTGCATACGAATGCGTTCGCTCGGTCACCATTTCAAATAACAACCTTCCCCCCTTGGCACTCCAAGCCAGCGAAAACAACAATGGAGGCACATCTGCTGTCCGTAAATTTCAATTTGATGATGTTCGATGTTGCATGCGATGGTGGCAACAACATTGCGCACGTATATGCCATCCCCCCTCGCAAATCCTCTGGACCGTTGACCCTCAAACAGAAAAAAATAAAAAAATAGAACTGATTCCGGGAAAAGAAGACGAAGTCCAAGGTTTTCGCAGTACACCAATCCGTAGTTTGTAACGCATCTACGGGCTCTGACTCTGATGCATACGGCGTACACAGGAATCGATCCTCGGAAAGAGATAATAAATCAAGAGTTGCTACGCGAGGGCGATTCTATTCGTTCCGTTGGTGGGTGCCTGGTGTGCATGGTGAGCCTGTGTGCCCGTGACCTGTCGTCAGAGGAGGAAAATACACATTAACGGATGAAAAATTACACGCTCGCGAAAGTCGGACAAAATATGCTTTATATAACGGCGGGAGTAGAGGACAGCCAGAATTAAAGGTGCTTAGATGGGGGTGTTGTTATTTAGGTGATACCGATGCAACAACGGGCTCCAATTGTGCATCCAAATAAAAGTAATACGACATGATGATGTAGTAATGGCGTTGTGTGTTTAGGATGTACATTTGTGTCCGTGCAGCGATATAATAAATGTACACAAGGAATGGTTTAAACAGATACAGTCGCTGACTGTGAGACGCTGGTTCATGTATTTGCTAAAATGAAAGCGTAGACAACTAGTGCGGAAAGCAGTTGGTTCGTGAAAATGGTTTACTAACTCGAGGTAGTTTGAATACAATTTTTTTTGAGGAGATTTGGATATTTTCCATTACCTCTTCAAAATGGGACAGTTTGTGAACACACCCGTAGCAATGGAGACAACAAATCATCAAGAGTTTACTGAGTTTTATCTACTAACCGAGGAAAAATACATTCTTTGGATTTGCGTCTGACCACAGTAGAGGGATCCCGAAAATTAGGTGAATGGAAGTCGCACCATTTGAGTTCACGACTGCGGAATTTCGTGGGCAATCATCAGCGGGGTGCTGTACTACAAATCTACGTTTTTCGAGCTGCTTCTACTTTCACAAAAGATTGAGAAAAAAATGCTATTTTGAGGAATCTTTTCTAGTCAAAGGTTTTTTTAATGTCTCGTTTATATTCACTACAAGTATTAACCTCCCACATAAAGATAACCCACTTTCCCATTGAGCGCAAGATTTATTAGTTGACCAGTAACCCTCGGTGTCGGTGTACTACAAACACAAAAGTCAGTCTCTAATGGACTCGATTCGTATTTTATGACAAAAGATAAAGGGTTTTGAATTAAATTAACAGAGTGCGCCTTGTGAATTAATGACTGACACCTAAGTTCAGCGAAATATCGATATCTCCCCCGCAGAAAACAACCGACTCATATTTTTATCGAGGTAGCAATGGTAGCGTTTGGATATTTAGTTTACTCAGTTTGACAGTAGTTTGGTTTTTGGTAGCATTACATTAATCAAACGTGAGAACACTTTCAGTTGACGATTATTGAAGGATAGCAAAAGCAAACAAATGTAATTGAGAAAATGGCCGCGTTAAACTGACTGCTGAAAACCTAGCGCTTTGTCGAACTTTGTATAAAAAAAAAAAAGAATTTAAATCATTTGCGCTCCAGCTGGAGATTTCTCAATCTTGCGCAGGTATAATGGCTAAGATGGGGGAAAAAAGGAGAGAAAAGCGGAGCTGTCAATGTATATTGGAAGGTTAGTACGCTGCTCGAGCTAAACTTAATTTTAGCTGCTCTCCAACTTTTCTCCCCAAACATCAGCTAAAGTCCTAGCTAAATTTTGACATGGAGTACGCCGTGGATAAGTGTAACAGAAAGCAGCTGTTCTTTGAAAAAACTGCCTTCAATTCTCTCTTAATTTAACTATTTCTGATTCTAGGCACTTCTAGTCCATGTAATAATTAAAAGAGTTCATCCTTGCATACTTTTCCGCAACAGAACAACAAAACACAACAATCTGTCACAATTTAGCTTGAGAAAATGTGCCGACCCGTCAAATGGGCACGCTAAATTTTGACAGACCCAAAAAGTACATTCTGAAACAAAAGTTTGATTATTTAGCTCGAGCTGCAGTTCGGTTGAATTTAGCTCAGCTAAATTTTGGAGAGAATTTTATATGGAAGCGAAAATTTAGCTCGAGCAGCGTACTAAGCCTTCAACTTGACGAAAATTGAGAGCTACTGTGAAAAAGTGAAGTGAAGTAGTTCGTCGATGAAATTAGTTGAGACAATTAATTTTTGGATTAAATAGCAAGGTAGACAAAGTCTTAGTTCTTAGTTCCAATGCCGCTAGAGAGCGTTTCAATTATGTGTTAAGCGCTAGACATCTAGCGGTCAAATGGAACGCGACCAATTAAATGATTATTCACTTGAAACTTTAATGCGAATTTTTTGACGAATTTAAATTAACAAAAAAAACAAACAAATTGTGACAGCTAATCATAACTTTTTTAATGCTTTGCTTGGATATTTATGAATACAGTGACAAAGAGTTGTACTTAAAAAGAGGGCAAAGATCCTATTGATGATTTTTAGTCGGTTTCAAAAGATCGAGAGCCGTGAAGGAATTACTTAGGCGTTCTACACTAGCGGCCCTTTTAATGAATAAGTGACTAAGAAAATCAAATGTGTGACAAAAGGCAAGCTTGGTTAGCCGCGTTCTGATAAATCCAGTGGAACTCACCAAACAACAGTTCCCCATAAATAACATCGGCACGTTTAGTTAGCTGGGAAAATGTCACTTTTTTTCTAAATCTTGTGCGATTTACTATTATTGTTGAAAAATTGTTAAGTCCAAGAAAAGCGTCTCACTTACCTGCAAAGATAAGAAAAAATATATGTTCAGTGTTACAACATGTCACTTACGTATTCAAATAAAGCTGTATCTTTGAAGAATTTTTCTCAAACTAATTTAGACATAATATTCTCCGAATTCTACGACAATCCTCAGAAAAACAAATCACCTCGGCATGGTTAGTTTTGAATTCGCACACGAATTCTTCCGCAGAAGTCCGAATTAGTGCACGAAGTTAGTAGAAAGATTTAAAATAACTTCTGTTTGGGAAAATACGCAAACTATCAACACTGAAATGTTTTCGAAGTGAAGGAAATAAAGTATCAACGACATTTGTCACAAATCAAGCTTTGCACCTTCCCTAGTTTCTTTTTATACTCGTTCCTCGTTCAAAGATACACATTTTCCCCGAAACGTTAATAAATACAACCATAAAACGTCCGGTTCGAGTCCAGTGTGTGGAAATAGGAAAACGGGCCAACAAATACAAATAATTGTCACTTGTGAGCGCTTATGTTTGGTTTTGTTTCTCCTCTCTGTCATAAATGGAGCGCAAGGAAGTTAAACTAAATGTCACTGTAGGTTGCCTGCTAAGTATTTATGATTCGAGAAGAAATTCCTCAAGAAAATAAACCGTCGACGTCTTAACACCATTTTATTCGTTCGCGTACGTGGTTTGAATCGAACGCAATCGCACAAAGTCTATACACGTACTCAAAAATCAAAATGACAGAAAAAGAGAAAAATAGCAAAGTTCTCCCAGAACGTTTCAAATGTTGCAAAAAGGTAAGTTATAAATTTATTCGTGATATGGATCAGATTTCAAAGATGTAAGTGTCTCAAAGTAGCTTAAAACAAAGAAAAGTTGGAGAACCAAGTTGGGAACATTTATTTTTTTTTATTTTTACAATTACCTATGTGTGGAAAATAAAAATTTACGAAATAAGTTCAACTTTAGAGCAGACCAGCAACAAAACGAACAGAGAAGATAATTAACCCAACTCAGTTTGGGGAAGACTTTTTTTGAAAACTTGATATAACTCTGACATATTTATGGATTTTATTTCTCTGCCAAATTAATTTCAACTTGTCAAACAAATACACATTCTCCAAACTGTATTGGAATTCTAAGGCCCGGTTTGTTCAATCTTGGTTATATTTAATCATCGGTTATTCCAGCTGGTAACCATCGAATGTGTTTGCTCAGCAGGATATTAACCAGAGAGTCTACGGTTTGGTTAGTTAACCCAAGAAATCGATAACCAGCCGATTTCGCGCGGTTAACGAGATTTAACCATTGATTTTCTAGAATTTCGTTTATTCAAGATTTTATAAGGACTTCGTAGGTATTAGTTTTGACGTATCTGCTTTACAAAAACTTTTTGTAGAATATCGCGAGCAATATTATGCGAAAAAAGATAAAAACAATAAAATAAATAAACTTATATATAACGCAAGATGGAGCGAAGGCCCTGACCAATAAAATCTGTTTGGTTAAGCTAACGTTTTCAACTGACAGATGTATACAATACACTGCACGCCATTCTATGGAAGGTGAGGGTACAGACAGGTTCCCAACAGGTTTCAACATTTTTGTCCTTTGACAGTTCTCATAAATTGAGGAAATATTGAGAGAATGAGAAATTTATTGCGACGTTCGTAGACGAAATTGAGATGAGGCCCAATAATGGGTTAAGATTTTTTACTGGTTGCTGTACCTACTGATTCTGTTTTGTTCTAAATTACTAGCTTATTGTCGCACACCAAAAAGATTTTATTCCTCTGTTTTCAAATATGTACTCAACACTTAACAGTGAAAATATATTCATTAATAAATTACCTAGACAAAAACACAAGGAGCCAGAAATAACAAAAATTTAACCATAGATTCGGCTAATAACTGAATTGACAAATGAACTGGAAAAATGGAGCGATTTCTCGCAAATCTATGATTTGGTGACCGAAGTGAAAAAACGGTGAACAAACATTCATTTGTTATCACTGATTTGTAAACATCGGTTAAACTAAATAGATGGTAACCTAACCAAGGATTTGACCAGCTGTGAACAGACCAGCCCTAGGCCTGCCAATTTGTGGATTTGTTTAACTAAAATTTACGAGGAGTCTCTCACTCAGAAAACGGACACTAATAGTTGTAAGTAGGTTAATAAAGCCCGTATGACACTACATTTTTTTTATGCATTTTTGCTGCTTTTAAAATGACACTAGAGCAGTACGAAAAATTAGAACGAAAATTCCCGATAGGAGTGAGTGCGTACACACCAACTTTATAAATGTAGACACGTAAAAAAAAAATGCATTAAAAATGCATTCAAATCACATTTTCCAGCTGCTGGCAGCTTTTTTTGACATTTCAAGATTATTTGAAAATAAATTCGATGGAAAATTTGCGGTTGCTTTGCAAACAATTGCTACCCCTTTCGTAATACACTTTTAGTCTCTTTTACACACCGCTGACTTTTAAGCATTATAAAACTGAGGAAAAAATGTAGTGTCATACGGGCTTAAGTCATTTTTTTTTACAAACGATGAATACAATTTAGCGCCATTAGCTTTTACTTATAGTAAGCCTACTTAAGTATATAACGAAAGGGGAATGTATTCTCTACCGTGACGGTTTGGTAATTTCATTCACTAAACGTCAACCAGATATAACAATTTTTGGTATATTATTTTAACTATCAACTTCACTGCCGCGTAGAAAAATGTAAAAGACGATTGAAGAGATAGAAACAGTGGGCAATGATCTGGCTATCCTCAGTCGACTAGATTGGTCTGGACTAGGAGTACCCTGAACGCAAAAACTATATTGGTCTGGAATGTCACTTTTCCTACGTCACCCACATATGCAAAACAGTCAACTTATGTAGTAGGTACTCAATCTTGACTAGATTGGTCAGCTGCCCCTCCATAAACGTCGACTGAAAAAGCTGTTCATGTGACCGATCTAAACCAAGGCAAGGTTCTGTGCCACTCCAACTAAAAACGGCGCACCCCATGACAACATTATCGAAGAATTCAAAATCCTAAAGCTGTCAAAAGCGCGTGAAAGTAGAGAGTAGGTCTACTCAGGCGTCGCGTTGAACTTTACGACATTTACGATCTAAAGTCGATCAAACGCCTGAAGTTGTATTGTGTGTGGCAGCATATGAACGCTTTATTTCTACATAATATGTCAACGCACGCGCGTTTGTGAATTGGGCATAAAAACTAATTTCAGTCCGAACTGTACAGAATGAAACGGTTGGCCTGTCAATCGGATAATCGCCTGAGTATTCAAAATAGGTCTGCTCCTTTGATTTTCAATCTTACGAATTTTTACTCTCTCCGTGAGAGAATTCATCCCCACCACTAGCATTTTTACAGTCTTTTCCATTCTTACGACAAAAGTAAAGGAGCACCCCTAATGTGTCTTTGCACTTGATGAAAGTGCTATTGCGTCTTCCACACTTCTTGATCGCTGTTCCCCCTTGAACAAGTAACAATTCCCACTTTGATAGCTCACAAACGCACATTTACTGTGTCTAAGCTGTTATAGTTACGATTAGGTATGTAGAATTAAGACCAATGACTTTAGAAATGCAATAAGATGACGCAGCCAGTAGTTTTGCATGTTCAAACTTCAAACAACATTACTACCTTCGCAAATCTTGCTGGGATAAAAATATAAAAGAAATTTCCACTGCGATTCTCACCCGCATAAATCTGAACAAAACAAGTATGCTTACGGAAAATGTTACCCCAAATGTCAGCTCCCATTGTGATTCAGTAACTTCGGAGAAAAGCCATTAGATGACATCCCACACTCATCGCGCACACAATCCCCATATCCTTTGACAATGCGTAACAAAAGGGATTGCCAAATCCGTTCAACAGAAAGCATCCACCTCCGCAGATAATTGATGCCAAACCCCTTTCTATAATTGCGGACCCATTCTGCCCCAAATTTGTTTGTAACTTCAAGCGTAGACCTCTCAAATCTCAAAACCCGAAAGTATCTAATTGACATCAAATAGAATAATGAACATTTCCTCCGTCGCTTGTCTATCCCTTTCTTTCTTTTACTTTTTGTTTTACTTTTTTTTTTTTTGCCAACCGAAACAAATCGTCGCAAAGAGCAATTCCATCAATTAAGTATGATTAATGTCGTTTTTATTTATCTACATACCCCCATTTGCTCTGTTCGTCCTCCCTGTGACGTGTACTTAACACTTGACACACAAAGCAACTCCACCCGCACTCACAGCGTGCAACATACAGATGCCTATTGCCTAGTGCTACTCGCAACAAACGTCAATGTCGAATAATATAGGGAAACATAAGAAAACAGAAGAAAAAAAATAACTTTTTAATTAGAATTAACATCAATTACTTTAATTACACTAAAAGCAATGTCGGAGAATGAAATTCATCTCTCGCAAACAAAAATAAAATTATCAAGCTATGAAGATTATAGATGCCGAGGGGAAGCAGGAGCGCGGTCGCACCGAGTCGAGAGCAAACAATATCCCTCGAGATTTTTGATTAAACTCAAGTTTTCCGCACTCTGTTGGGTTGTCATCCTCCCAACGAAAACGAGAGAGGGTAGGTTTTCTCCGAAAGGACCTATGCCCAAGGTAAGATGAGAGTAATCCTCAAGAAAATTTATTGTAACTGGTAAGCTTCTGATTCATGCACACCTTGCCCGTGTGACACATGCTCCTCGGTTGATGGTGCGCCTGCTGTGGCATGAGACTGTAATACATTGTTTCGTCCTCCGTAGGTTCTTCCTCTCGTTTCCCTGTTTTCTTCACTCTGCTTTTCCAATTTAAACGGTCCCGTGCATGGCCAACGTTACTCAGTGTTTCCGTCGATATAGGTTTTTTTTTTTTTGTTTCTGCGCCACCACAACTTTGTGATTATGGTGTAGCGAAAGAGCTTCTGATGAACGCTGACGCAAGCAAAAATACAAAAAAACAAAAAATACAAAAATACAAGCGCGAATGTACTCGAGTAGTTGTAAAACACTTTTTGAGAGAAAAATTATTTCAACAAGGCTACAGAAAAAAATTAAACAAACGCCGGCGCTGATGAAATTGGGGAAAATTTGCCGCCCGAAAAATCATCTCAGCGAAATTAAGCGATATTTGATTTGATTTCCGGAATTGATGGCACTTTGACGATAAAAGTAATATAAGTGGAGGGGGGCATCCATTTATAGGATTTGCGTCTGAAGTTGCTCTCATTTATATTGACTTTGACAGCAGTTGCAACAAATGCAATTTCACGCGAGCGTAATTTTTAATAGACTTTTCCAACACCTCATGGGAGGGCCGTCATCAAACTAAACAACGAAATAGTCTAGTGGGAGTAGCCGCCGCCATAAAGGAGAGATGGAAATTTGGTGTTGCCAACCAATTTTAACGAAAAAATGCCTAAGTTGAGAAAAAAGATGCCTTTTTCAATAAAAATATGCCTAAAATAATTATTTTTACGTGAACTGGAACAATAAATAAATAAAAAAAAAATAAACAGAAACAATTTCTATTTACAAAAAAAAAACTTATAAGTTATAAATCACAGAACAAATTCTTAATAGGAACAAGATTCATAAATTTTTAGTTTCATGAAAAAGCCTTGGTTGGCATCACTGGCTATCACAACAGACAAATAATGGGTGCGTTCAAAAATCTAGTTCAGCAATTCTGATGTCTGACAGCCGACTGACTCGGTGTGTTTCACTTTTGATTGGCCTTAGATCGGTCAAATGTTATTTTAGTTGACGTTTATGGATGGGTAGCCGGCAAATCTAGTCAAGAATTGGGACGTTCGGATACTTGGATGTTTTTGTATTCAAGCGGTTTATTTAAAATTTTTACACTTCGAAATGTCAACTGAGAATGCAGATAGGATTTTCTTGACTAGGTCGGCGCAAATTTGTTCTGTTCATGTTTATGGGGGGCCCCAAACAACAAAACAACAACAATTATTCACGTGACAAAATTATTCACATGACTAATCCGCTCCAATAAAAACTGAAATACATCAAGTCAAGTCAGCTGTCAGACTTACTAAACTAGAAATCCGAACGTCGCCATTTAGTGACGCAGTACGAAGTTGACATTTCGTATATGTGGTTAAAGTTCAGGTTACATCGAAGTCCAGACCAATCTAGTCGACTTAAGATAAATAGATTAAAAATTGTGCGCCCAATAAAAAGCAGTCAGATAACAGGAAAACAGGTCCCGTGAAAGTTCAATCCCTGAACGGCTGAACTAGGAATCTCTTTCAATACAGTTGTACTCCTCTGGGGCAGCGTTGCCACTTTGCAGCAATAGAAGTAGATCTACTGCACTTTTTGCAAGAAATAAATCTACTGCCACTAAATCCAATCTACTGCACTTTTTTTGCTTGATAAACATTCTCTTAAACAGCTGTAAAAAACCATACATAAAACTAGCCCCTGTAAAGAACCTTTGAACGAAGCCAACTTATTGTGAACTTATTGTATAAAAAAACATTAAGGTGATGTATGACAAAAAATCTACTGCGGAAAGACCGAATCTACTGCATTTTTTTTAATGATCTACTACGCTCCTCTTTTATTGAAGTGGCAATGCTGCTCTGGAGTATTTTGTCAGACATTCGGAGGACAAAACAAATTTGTTTGTTATGTTTGAGGACTTGTGGGTACCAAAATGCTCTTATTCTTAAAGCAAGCACGATTCTAGGAATGGCGTGAGAGGGGTTTTGGGTACGGCGCTTACGTCACGCACCCTCTCTGACACATATCTGTTGAGTCTGACTCCTAAACTGTGTGCTCGCTCAATAGACCTGCCAACTTGACTCGTGTCGCTTAGACAATCATTACTTCAGTCGATTTTATTATCAAAACCCGAGAATCTCATCAAAACCCGTTCAGTGGTTTTGGCACAGTCATACAGATGGAGGTTCTAAGAGGTATACAAACAGCGCCACCTATTGGATTTTGTTTAAACCACTCTATAAACATAGCCGACAATAATAGGTTCAATTTTGAGACAAAATCGGTCGTATAGTTGAGGCTGTGGGAGGAGTGACTCAGTGCTGGACTGCTGAGCGAAGGTCTTCAAGTTCAATCTACGGAAAAACACAATTAAGACCTTAGGATTTTTAACTTTCTACGTAATGGAGAAAGTAAAGGAAAAGTAAGGGAAACAATATCTTTCATACAAAATTTCGAACTCGAGATGTAAATCAATTCTGACATTGCATAGGCGAACTCAAAAAAGTGGGTCGCAAAATTCTGTCCGTCTGTCTGTCTGTCTGTCTGTCTGTTTGTCTGTCTGTCTGTCTGTATGTCCCGAGGCCTACAGCCTAAGCGGCTAAACGGATTTCGTTCAAACTTCGGATTTAAAGTTTGAGGGCTTACAGTTCGGGTCCGTTTTTTTTTTTTGCATGGTAACCTCAATATTTATGGTACTTCCCATACAAAATGTTCATACCAGTTTGATTTGTTCGAAAACGGCTCTAACGATTTCAACAAAAATTGACACTTAAGCTGAAGTAGGTGAGGTAAAAATTACTCAGTTTTTAGCTTAAAAATCGAATAACGGTAATTTTGAAATTTAAACATATTTCGAAAACAGTCCATACGATTGTAACAAAATTTAATTTCTAAGGTAATATGGTCACTTCTAACTTAATGGAAAACTCAGTTTTTCTCTGTATTATCGTAAAATGGATTTTTAAAAAAAGGCATTTTTGAAAAATATAGTTTTCCCTAGTGTACCTCAAAACGGCATGATTCTGATTCCAAAATGCAAACTTAGAGTAAGATTGATGTTTTCAAAATTATTGCGTCCTTAATTTTCAATTCGAATCACTGGAAACGCTCATTTTAAAAACTGCTCATATCTCAAAAACCCCATTTTCGATTTCGATAAGACCCTAAAAACCCAGTAATGCTTACATCCCGAAAAAGAGGTTAGCTTAAATGACATTGAATTTCAGTCAGACTCGCACTAAACGAGAAAGTTTCGTGCGACCCAGTCGTGCACTTTATTTCTATTGCATTTAACGCAATGTTTTTAAATCTATTGACATATTCGAACATTGCCTTTAATCTATGTAGATGGCGCTGCTTTAACGATCACCTTCTTGTGTCAATCATAATAAAAGGAATTTTCTCGAACTGTATGCCCCTCGACGCAGAGAAACAGCAGAGAAGTTTAACAGTCAACCTTTGGACACGCTATTCCCATCTTTTCGCATGACTACCATCCATCATTTAATTCAAAAAATCCTGACAACGTCAAGTGCCACTTGCGCCAAAAGCGTAGACCCAAAGTCTCATGACAAAACGCACCATTCTAATGAGACAGCGTTGAAAAAGAACTCCGCCAGCAAATTATCCGACGTAACATCACTAAAGACTCCATAGACAACACCGACACCAAAGCACTTAATTAAATGCAAAGCCGTAGGCAAAAGCGCCTGCCTCCTGTTGTCGTCGTAACTTCAAGAATGCACTTTCACGTTACGATAGCGACACGCACGCCGGGTGGATACAGACGAAAGCGCTGCTCCATTATTTATATAAAAGCAAATAGAAACAGAAATACTATCATCAGCTCGTAAATATGGATGTTTGCACTCAGGCCAGGCAATAAATCGTCACGTCCTCTCAAAATACCAGCTGAAGTTTTAATTCCTTTCGAATTATCTACACAAAAATATGCATGCTCTTCTGTTCCCCTACGGGGGTCACACGGTTTTTTTTTTTTTTTGTTAACAACTATTGAAACAAAACACGAAAAAAATAGAAGAAAAAAAGGAGTAAACTTTCTACCAACTAAGGAAAATTTATTCGAAAAACCAACGACGACGGAAAAAAGGAAACACGTTGGAGGGAAATTTGAATTTTCTTTCGTTCGTTTGGTTTTTTTGTTTTTTGCCAAAAAAGTTCCCAGCCGAGGAGGAGGAATTTTCGACTTGGGCCGTGCCATTTGAAATTTTCCGTTTCGGCATGTCTGCACTTTGAATATAATTTTGTTCCCCACACACACTCTCCCAGGAGCAAGAGCAGGCCAGAAGCAGCACGAACATCGCTAAGGGTATCGGTAGTAGGAGCAACAACAAGTTCGGCTAACGATGAAATACAATCCCGGTACGGTAAGGAAATCAAGGAAGTCCTAGCCACGGCGAAGCTGTACTCGAATACAACCAAAACCAAGGGCCAAGAGAGAGAGAGATATGACAGTGTATGCTGCCGCCGCTGGAATAATGCACGAACGTGACTTTTAGAAATCGGAATCTTTGGGTATGGATGGCTGTGCATTGGGGGCGGAAAGAGGAGCTCAGCACCGATAAATATAGGTTGATGAAAATTACCAACTGGTAGGAGTTGTAGGCCACGGATGTGGTTATGTTCGTTTCATGTCCTATCAGCAAAATGAGCCCCGGGGAGTTGGAGCCGTATACCGAGCGAAAGCCTCTCGCATACGAGAAAGCAAGCTGCGAAAGCAATTTCTTAGTTTTCACTGGAAAAATTTAAATTCCTTGTATTCCTTGTGCGAAAAAAATGAGCATACTGTTCAAAAGCGAAGACGACAAGGACGAGACGCGTGGAGTCCGGTGTGTGGCGCAGCGACTAATTAACGCCACAATCAAATCAGCTGAAAAAGCAGTCAACAAGGACACTCCGGAGGGCATTAGCAACGTAAATCTATCAGCGACAACAACATCCGCACACGTGGCCCCGATGTGCCCGCGGTGGCATTGGGAGATTAAGGACTTCACCCTGGCCTGGGCGATATCCCAAATCAGCGACTATGTTAATCTGTGGGAGCTCTCGAACGGCATCAAATTTTGCATAAAACACATTACGTCCCACATTGATGAGGTTGTCCCCACAGTTGGCGTATCCGACTGCTACGACAAAACCTCTGGTGCACCGTATCCGAACGCCACCGTCCCGACTGACACCAGTAGACATTACGTGGATGCACTCTTCTCGAAACCAACAATGGTCTGCCCTAATCCACTGCCAGTTGCCAGAGTGCACTTCATAATTTATGCAGCAACGCTGAAGGAGGACAAGCTGATGCGGCTCCAGCCGACGTCGACGCCGACGATGCACCAGCTCGAGCAACATTTGCCTTGCACCTTAGTCAGGGTGAAATATCAATTCGAAGGATTTAAATCTTGGCATACGGTTGATTGTGATCGCTTCGGTTTCCAGGACGCATACATTCGATTTATACTCGAGTCGAAGGCGAGCTTCTTTTTTAATGGTGTTTTGAATTAATAATGTATCCCTACACGAAGAAGAAGCTCCCACTCTCACCATCTCCATCTCCATCCCCGATTTGATGTGTTTCTTTAGTCGGAAACCGGGAGGCAGGGTGCTGGATGTCTCAACATGCCATTACCATAACCATCACTATGAATACATTTTTATGCGGGGGGAATGCTTCTACACTTTTAATGGAATATCCTCGAGTCAAGTTTATCCTGCAAGTGTAGGACCAATAGAGGCGGAGAGAGCTCTCCCAAGAAAACTGCTCGCATATACGCCATTAATTTGATTAAAGTTTTGGGGGGCGACCTCAATAATGCCCGACTGTGTGTATCGTCAATCGAACTTTATTTACTATTTGATTTAATTGTTTTTGGATGGCATGTTTGGGGTCGATAATTAGATAATAAATTTCAAAAATCCCCATCCATGGGGATAATTGCTTTATTTTTATTTTTTTTGTATTTTATTTTTTATTTGCAGGCCTGTACTCGAGGTAAAATGTGCAAAATTATTCACGGAACCACTGGGCTAAGTCAACAAGTTGGCTTGTTCAAATGAATCTAAAAACGTAATTGAAAGCCCTAAGCCGGTGGAGGCAACAATTTCCACCGGAATCGGCCAGCTTTTAAGTGCGAAAATAATTACAACAATTGAGGTAGATAGAGGAGAGCGCGAATGACCGGGGGCACCTTTCGCATCAAGTGGAGAGACGGTTTAAAATTCGCCAATGTTTGCTTTGAATTGAAACCCTATTTGATCAAAATAAATTACTAAATGAATTAAAAACCGAATCGAACGTAATGCATATATTAATAGTATATTTTGAATAAACAAAAACAGATACGTAACGAGAAAAAGTGTTGGGGTTTAATAAAAACGCAGGTATATCCCAAAAAGGGGGATGCCCTCAGAGCCGACGGAAGAAATGGCATCGCTCAAATTCAGCCGGGTAAACGGACCAACTATACTTAAAAGTTGTATAAAAGTACTGCACTTCTTCTTTGAGAGGAGCTATGGCTTTTTAGCTCCAGTTTATTTAAGCATTTATCTTTCTAAAATCATCGTAATATAATACAACTTGTGTTGCGCTCAAACCACTTAAATTTACTTCGTGGTTTGAAATTATTCGCGAGTTGGCTTGCCCTTAAGTTTTTTTCGTAAAAAAGGAAGAAAGAAAAATTATATAAAAGAACTATTTTTGAAGTAAAACTTCTTTAGGCACGCTTGACTTGGGGGGTAAGCTGGTGAATGCTTCACGAAAGCGTTACGGAAATTGCGAGCGGAAGTTGAGAGGGAGATATAAGTTAACGAAGATAGAAAGAGAGAGAGTTACGTTTCGTTTCGTATATTACTGTAGAGGCTAGAGAGAGATGCGAGCACACATTTTCGTTCTATCTTTCTCTCATAGCCAGTTACGTTTCGTATATCTAAGACACAACACACAGTGCAACAGTGATACCAGGGGCCCTACTATGAAACTCGATTCTAAAGTGAAACTGTTCGAATTCGCAAAATCACAACTCTGTAATTCTATAAGTAAGTTATGAAAGCGAAATTCGAACAGCCAAGTTTTTTTTTGTTTTCTTGGTACAAGATTGGTACTACCTTTTCCGAAAGTTAATGCCAAATTCGTTCGAATTCGCAAATAATCATTCTACATCAAATGTGCTTGCGGAGAAGGTCGATTTAAGAAGGTTTTATTTCTCAGAATGTAAGTAAATACATTTTATAAATTAATAATTCTTGAATATTTCATAAACATAGTAAACTGCATAAAGTTTGTTTTTTTTCTTGTCCCCAGAAGTGTCACAGTTTGAAAAGGTGGAATATATGACCCGGCATCCAGATTTGTCCAAGGGGTATTTAAAAACAGCCTTTATAATGTTGGAAACAAAAGTTTGTTTTTTGCGAACACTAAGTTCTGTTGAAAAATTGTTCAACAAGTACATAAAGGCATCTTTCCAAAGGCGGTAGTTTTTAACAAAGCTGAATAAAGTTATTTTAGTTTATTTTATTTTTTTTTTTTTTTTATAGACAGCTATTTTTTGTATATCTAAGACACAGTACACGCCTATTGCACGGTTGCCACTTTGGTATTTTTTTTTGCCAAATTTGGTAATTTTTTTTGCGCTTTTTGAATTTCGGTAATTTGGTAATTTTTATCTGTTTAAGGTAACTGTTTGAGCAGATGCATTATTTGCAAATGCGTCATCACCATCCATATAAACCTGTTTTATTCATTATTCGTAAAATTGCCGAATGCACTCATTTTCTTCTTTTGACAGATGGTAAGCTTCGAAATATTTTCTGTTTCTGTTTATAACTATACATTAAGATATGGATAGGTTAATTAATCATATTATTTATATACAGACATAAAACAGATATAAAGGTTTGTTATAAGAAAAAAGGATCGAAAATGGTAAATGACCCCATGCCTTCTAGCAGCTGGTAATTTTGTGCAGAACGTTATTTAATTGTTTAAAGTCTGACAAAGTTCCTACTACGTTCCTTATTGAATTGAAAAGTCTTATGTTTTATAAAGGTTTTTTTCTTTTTAAATAAGTAATTATTTTAAAAATACAAAAAATAATTTGAGTTTTTTTTTTGCAAGTGGCAACTGTGACCTATTTTCTGTATCACACTGTGGGAGCAAGAGAGAGCAGGGCGCGCACACATTTTCTTTCTTTCTTCATAGCCAGTGTATGAAATATATATAAAGGGTTTTCCATTGAGAGGTGTTATTAGGTCCATTCGCATACTTTCACGAGCCAAGCACTAAAAATCTGTCAAACTTGAAAAATTGAGCGAAACTCTCTCAGAAAGCTGAAAATATACTCCAAAGTACGTGGATACACTTCGAGTTACTTCGAGCCGCTTATATCTTTGAAATCTAATCCATATCACGAATAAATTTATAACTTACCTTTTTGCAACATATGAAGCGCTCTATGAGAACAGTCGACCACCACCGAATTTTCTTTATTTTCAGATATTTTATTTTTGTGTAGAATTGATTTTTAAAACGGATTTTGAATATGTTTCCTGCCAATTTTGCGCATTTGACATTTTTATCAGTACTTGCCGGCTTAAATTCTCTGAGCTGTTTCGAGCCAAGAGAGGAACTTCTCGCTACTCGTTATTTTGCTATTTTTCTCTTTTTCTGTCATTTTTGATGAGTACGTGTATAGAATAGACTTTGTGCGATTGCGATCGATTTATATCGATTGCGTTCGATTCAAACCGCGTACGCGAACGAACCTATTGTGAATGACCCGCTATTTTGGTAACTGTCACTTTTGAAGCTTTTATTCTTTGACATTTGACAAGTACAAACTACGCCATTACTAAAAATGGAACGATACACGCTTCAACAACGCATTGAAATTATTAAAATTCATTACAAAAATGGTGAAAATCTTGCAGTCACAGTTCGCAAAACTAAGGCATTTTTTGAATAATGATTTTTTATGGTCGGAGTTGGATGGTATTGATCTGGACAACGTTTACTTTCAACAAGACGGCGCTACGTGCCACACAAGCAACGAAACCATTGATCTTTTTCGGGAAAAGTTTCCGGACCGTGTTATCTCTCGAAGAGGTGATCACAATTGGCCACCGAGATCTTGTGATTTAATTAAAGGTCTACGCCAACAGCCCAGCGTCGATTCAAGACCTCAAAGATAAAATTCGTGAGGCTATCGAGGACATAGGGCAGCCACTTTGCGATTTGGCTATGGAAAATTTCATGAAAAGGATATGGTCCTGTATGCGTGCTCGTGGTGGCCATTTGGCCGATATTGGTTCTCATTATTAACGGCATGCCTTCCTCTTTATTATGAAATAAACATCCGATCATTTATCTCAAAAAATGTAATTTTTCTTTGAATAGTCAGTCAGTAGTTCGTTTGCGAGTACATACATATAGATGGAGCTAGAGAAGTTTAACTTCAGTCGTGTGGTCTAAAGTACACTCGTTTTTTCTCTATTCTTTCTTTTGCTTTTATTTCTTACTGAGTGCTTAAAGTGAGTGATATTTATTAAATCGATCTCGCTTTATCACATTCAGTTTAAAGCTATCGGATTCGTTCTTCCCGGTGAGTTCAATTACTAGTAGAGCAATTTTGGTGGCCTACACTGAATATTTCTTACGGTTCTCGTTTCATGTTTGGAAACGGCAACAACGACAACGATTGCATATTTTTCTAACACTTGGAGTATACCTGGATTTCTCTCAGCTCATTCAAAATGCATAGGCTTGAAAGGGAAGGATGTGGATAAAATCATAAGTACTCCCGGTCTATGTTTTTATTGTGTGAAACATCGTAGCATACAGCTTCTTCACTGGAAAATTGTAAAATTGCAAAAGCATTTAAAAATTATTGAAACTTTATTCTCCGACCTAGAACAAATTTTTGATTTCGATTCTTCAAATGCACAGAGTACGCAGCAGAGCGTTATAGCTGTCAATAATGATTTGCAGCAACAACTGCCTAAATCCAACGACCTCATGATAAACTTACTGAGCCCACTATGTCAACATCAACAACCTTTGCCGAACGAAAAGAAAAATGAAGGCAACGTTATCGATAATAGTAGTAATCTTCAGCAGTTGAGCAGCGATCACTCAGTGGTACCCATTTCAGAGATTCAGCCACTTCAGCCAAAAAGAATACTACGGTCAAACGCAACCTTTTCTTTTATCATTAATTGGTTTTTATGTTCCATCTAGAATGCTTAGAAATCGCTTTTTATTTTATGTTCCTTATCATAGAGTTAACTGTGGTTGTAATGAACCAATTACCAGATGCCTACGACAATCTAATAATTGTAGTAAATAGTTTGTTCGAGTTGGATCTCAGTAGGGACTCATTTAAGAATAAATTTATTTTAACGTTAGGCTTTGGTGGTAGTATTTAAGTATTTAAATTTTGTATTAAGTAATCTAGCGAGAGCAGTGAATGTTCTCATTTGATGTGAATAAATAAATATAAATACATAAATATAAAATCTAAGCCGAAAAATTAGAAACATTTAAATGATTACGACTGTGTTCTTTTGCAACAGTGGATTTGGCTCTTCTCTCAAAAAATTCCACTAAGCTGAATTTTTATTTATTTAGCACAGAAGCAGCTTTGAAACAAGGCCCAAATGAGTGTTTGTTTATTTTATATTATTTGTTGTCGATTGGGTGCACTTTTTTTGCTCTCAGAGCACTTTTTATGTTCGTTTGGTACAAAAAAAGCAATCTTTTTCAGATTTCAGAGCACTTTTGCGAATCTGGATTTTTTTCTCAGATTTGCTTCAGATTTACCAATACAAGTACGTTTGAGTTTGACAACTAGTCGAGTTTGTTTACATTTTTGTGAAATTTTTCAACTGAAAATAAACGAATTGCATCGGGCTGATCTATTTTTTGTTGATTATTTATGTACAAATGTTTAGAAAGCAATCTGGGTGAGCATTTTGAATGTTTTCATATAAAATTTAACCAGTGAATGGAAAACGCTTAGAAAAGTGTCGAAGGCTACACATATTCCAATCGCACAAATATCAACACAAAAAAGAGCAAGTGACGTTTTTATGTTCGATTAGACACACAAAATCTGAAATCTGAAATCTGAAGAAACCCAATCGAATACCACATAAGAGATAATGCATCACTGAAAAATATACAAAATAAAATATGTGTCTGTTCAAAATTACCAACGTCTTTAAATTGTTTGCGGTTCTAAAAAGCCTATCTAAAATCTGCTCTCCTGTTTTGCTAGCTACAACGGTTCGTCAGTTGCTGTTTTCTTAGGTAGCTGCGCTACAGTCACTTTAAGATTAAGAATTATGCTATACTACTTCTGGGGGTGGGATTTTGTAATATCAATCGTTTTCTCTTGCACGAACGTTTTGCTTCACGCAACTGCCAAAATGAAAGACATTTTCGTCTCGTACGAGAGGTAGAGAACGGAAGCCTCTTCAGCTTTGATTATTTCTACAGTATAAATAACATTTGCGGCTGTCACCCCCAACCATTCCCAACAAATAAGGTGCCAAAAGGAAACAGTACCTACTGCCTTGCACTGAATTATAGCCGTGTGGCTTCAATGAAACGATGATGCCATGACTACCCAAGAAGGCTCCCACTCCACAATTCAATTATTAAAATAGTTTCCTGTGCATGTGGAGAACATCTCTACTGCTTCTTACGTTCAATAAGCTTTAGAGTCAAGACTGCGAGTATTTCGAGTCAAATGATATAGATATTTTAGTTTATAACCCGAAAAGGAAAAGTTTTATTCGAAAACCGAAGAAAATGATCCTAAGACCATGCAATTTAAAAAAAAAAACACCGCTTCTTAAACGTTTAACTGTGTAAATAGTTGGCGGCAACAGGTTCGGGTTAACCTAGCTTTTCACAATCACTCGTTTTGTGTGAGTTTTTATTTTTGGGACGAATAAAAGGTACCTACAATCTATGCCGAGTCCAAACGGCTCAGTTAAGGCAAAGGAACCTCTTTCATGGCTGGCAAACTCTCGGATGTTTTTCAGACTTTCGCGACAGTGGGAAAATAATTCTTAGATGTTATTAGTGCTTTTCTGGGGTTCGAACCTGACGTTTGTGAATGGTAAAATGCAAAATGAAAAAAATTACGTCAAGCAAATTTTAGCCTTCGCATAATTCCTTTCGTTTTTTTTAAATGGGAAAGTGGTTTCAGATTTCACATGATTTCTTTCGTTTTTTTAATGAGAAAGTGTTTTTCGTTTCGTTTTCAAATAGAACGGATTTACATAAATCAAAGGTTAGCTTTCGCATGATTTTTTTCGTTCTTTTAAATGAGAAAGCGCTTTTCGTTTCGTTTTTTAATATAACGCAGTAACTTGCAACAAATTTTAGCTTTCGTATAATTCCTTTCGTTTTTTTAATAGGAAAGTGTTTTTGGTTTCGTTTTTTTAATAGAACGGATTAACATAAAGCAAATTTTAGCTTTCACATGATTTCTTTCGTTTTTTTTTTAAATGAGAAAGTGTTTTCGTTTCGTTTTTTAATAGAATGGATTTACATTAATCAAAGTTTTGCTTTCGCAAGATTTATTTCGTCTTTTTTTTTAATGGGAAAGTGGTTTCAGCTTTCGAATGATTTCTTTCGTTTGTTTTTTAAATGTGAATGTGTTATTCGTTTCGTTTTTTAATAGATCGGAGTAACTTGCAGCAAATTTTAGATTTCGTATAATTCCCTTCGTTTTTTTGAATGAGAAAGAGTTTTTCGTTTCGTTTTTAAATAGAACGGAGCTACGTAAAGCAGATTTTAGCTTTCGCATGATTTCTTTATTTTTTTTTTATATGAGAAAGTGTTTTTCGTTTCGTTTTTTAATAGAACGGAATAACGTGAAGCAAATTTAAGCCTTCGCGTGGTTTATTTAGTTTTTTTTTTAAATGGGAAAGTGGTTTCAGCTTTCGCATGATTTCTTTCGTTTTTTTAAATGATAAAGTGTTTTTCTTTTTGTTTTTTTAATAGATTGACATCGTAGGAGTCCGGTTGACCGTCTTAACTGTGACACCAGTAAATATAAAATAAATTTTTACGCCAATCACCTGTAATAAAACTCGTATTCTTCCTATACAAAATTAAAGCCTATTTCGCTTCACGCCCATCATGCCTCGTAACCGCCAAGCAAGTTTAGTCAGCGGCACGTGGTAAAGTAAATTAAATTAAGTACAATAATAAACTAGGAATTAAAATAAAGGTGCTGTGACTTTTCATTCGTAACACCAAAGTCAAATATTCATCCAATAGAATGCTTAAAAAAACCAAACACCTGTCTTGTGTCTTGTTCGCTTTATTGGAAATACGGCAAACTGGTTTGTTGCCAGAACAAAATTACCTTAATTACATCTGCAGTCAAGATATTCAGCCTTATAAATTGACTAAGCAACCCGAATCCTTGCGAGTCCATTACACAAGTTCCACTATCTTCCTGTTAAATGGTGGTCCGTTCCTTTTTTCCCGCACACAGAACAAGATTCTATCTCAAAGGTCATTATTCTTCAACTTTCCGCCACTTATTAAATCTCCCTGCTATAATCGTGCCGGCATGTCTTATCTTTTACATTGTCGCGAGCGCGCGGAGTCCACTTACTCATTCAGCCAGTCATTTGTTCTGCCGTCCTGTGAACAAGTTCCGCATTGCATTCGCTGTGTCCTTTTTTGTGTGTATTTTTTTCTAACAAATAATGTGTCTGGCTGCTCCAGCAACTATCTGTGTACGCACAAGAACAGTGCCAACTCTCTCCGCAAGAACACAGCGAAACAATCATAATCCTGGTTGTGTTTCCTTTTTAGGATGCTTGAATAACAAAACACCTACACTACTCGTAGTCGTAGTCGTACTCAACTCACATTGGAGCCACCCTCACTACCGCCGAGGCCGACATTGTTGCCGTCACGAAGTTATTTGTTTACAATGTTTATCAGAAAGGGAGACGAGAACGGTGCCCCCTTCCTTCGGATGCGCATGCAAATTCTCCCTTCGAATTGTAATATTAAAATGGAAATTTATTCATGTGCGCGGCACCGATTTACAAGGCAACACAGTGGGGCACAAATGGCACGGAATGTGGTACGGCGCACAGGATCCATATTCGAACCCGTCCGCCATGAATTCCGCGGAGCCCACTGTGTGTACTCAAACAAAACCAAAGCGTGTTGAGGTATTTCTACTTCGCCACCCCTCTGATTCATACGGGAAATAATATCTTTTAAACATACAATTAAGGACTTGTAAAATGGAAATTAGCTGTATTGCCGACCTTATTTGAATATTTCTCGGGCCGAGTGTAAATGGGGGGGATTATAGGGAACGCTAGCCGGTGTCGCCTTCGAGGCGAGGTGATCTACTAAATATTACCACACAATGCCTCCGGGTGCGAACTTGGAGTGATGCCGTTGCTAGCAATGGAGGCCAATTACCACTTAAGGAAAGAGAGAGAGGGGGGTAGGGATAGGGAGACAATTTCAAAGCAGATGACAGGCGGGTTCCAGGGAGGATTCATTTTAGAGTAGATTGTCTGCCGTCTTTCTGATCCCGGGAGGAAATCATAAGATTTCCCTCGAGCGTGACCCCCAGTTTGGTTTTTGCAAGTCTTCTCAGGGCTACGCATGATGTACATATATACGATGCCGCTCGTAGGTGTGCTGCCAAGTCCATGAAAGTGTTAAATCTATTAAAAATAAAAAAAAAGTCCCAGTATGAAATAAATTGGTTTCTAACGCAACAGACGTGTGGGTAGGTGGCCGACACACACTTTTCGTTAATAATTTCCATCACCAGGGCTTTGCAAATGTCTACCTTAAAGGCTGGTACGCAGCTGTTCCGGAAAAAAAAATCCCATACAAAAATGACACAACGAAATCATGAATGAAAAATTTCGCTCTCCTTTTTGTTTTGCAGTACGCACCATAAACTAAGAATTAAATAGACCGTCAGCTCCCGCGCACCTACCCGATTCCCCCCGCAGATTTTGAAAATAAAATTCTCTCTTAAATTTCCTATCTGTGAATACGTGTGAAGCAGCAAAAAAAGAAATTCTAAATGGCGGGAGGTGTAATAAAATACTAACACTCAGCAGTGTTACTGCATTGTGGTATTTCTACCTTTTTGTGGGAATTTAAATTTTTGAAAAACTTTCCTGCATAAGAGGAAAAAATGTATTAATTGTTGGACTATCAATAATCTGGCAGAAAAACAGTCGAACTACATTTCACTATGAATATCAACGCACTAAATGTACATAAAAAAGAGATTTGCCTTAAGCCAAAATTTCTATTATCAAAAAATTATCATTATAATGTTAGCAAACTGCGATTTTTATACTGAAGATTAATTTAATATGATTTTCTCTCCGAACAATACAAATTTTACTTTTAAAAGTATGTTATTTCCATTAACAAAACTAAGGGAATTTGAGTTTAGTGAAAAGGGAAAAATTAACACGCTTCGTGTGCAAAATAAAGAGAGAGTGCTGAGAACACTGACTGAGAGTTCGTGTATTTGGTGAGTTTCTGTCAGCTGGTGGATGCGTTCTGAGAGTTTAAGTTCGTTGTTTTATTTCACCACGAAAACATGTACATATTCTACAAAATGTATAATAGCGAATGTAATTAACATAAATAAGCAAATGAATGATGTGTGAAATAAAATAAGATATTTTTGTTCCTATAATTATTGTGGTCTGTTTTCGTTTGCTGTTTTTGGAGAAAAATGATTTCACCGTGAATGTCCACAGAAAATCGGCAAAGAATTTAAAGAGAAGAATTGATTACGAATATTAAGATTTGAAATAATATGAGTTTTTAGTTATAATGTTTTCATGAAGATTCCGTTTATTAAAAAAAAATTAAATTATTAGAAAATATGGAACAATTGACATAATTAATGAAATTACATTTGAAATCAATTGCGTCAGCCGAGAATATGAATAATGTTCATTTATAACAAAAAGAAAAAGTCGAATAAACACAATCAACGAAAATTTATTTTCTTTAAAATGTACGGGAAAAAAGCGAAACTCAAAATGTATACAAGCAAAATTGGAAATAAACATGTTTACTGATTTGTACTCTGATATGTCTCACGCATTTAAGTTTTGCTGCTTAGAATTTTCTTTTAATTCATACGATTCATAATCATTAGTAATCAGATATTTTTTATATTAATAAGCGCTTTTTTTATTTTTTCAATAATTCATATAGTTTATCGATTTTCATTGTTTACAACAAAAATGTAAACATCCCGTATAGCACGGGTGTATCTAGGTAAAATGAAAGAAGTCCTAATATGTTTACCTATGCGTTTTAATATAATTTGGTACTGAATTCACCACACCATACCCACCGTTTTCTTAACACGTCCCGATAACGGGCAATTATTTGAATTATTTGAATTTATTCCAATGTTACCACGGAATGAACTGTCAGACATCTGTCAGCTTCCTATGTGCGAGTGTATGCGTGCGGCTTATCTTCTTTAACATGGCACACATACTTTGCCACATAGCAACACGGAAAACAGCTTGTAGGCAAATTCTCTTAAGTGTAAGAGCTGACGGTCTATTTAATACTTAGTTTATGGTATGCACTTATGTAGCTCCTGCAAAATGATTGCGGAAAAGGGGGTAAATGTAGTAGATTGGTTGGTACAATTCTACACTCTCTTTTCGCACATGTTTATTGTCCGGGACATTATTTGCTTGCGAAAATTTGACATTTGTACTGCCGTGTTACCAGCTTTTATAAGAGGTAAGGAGCCAAATTTTAAAAATCTTGGAGCCAAAAAAAGACTTACTCAAATATAAAGATCGAATGTGCGAATTTGTTTGCAACTCTTTGGGGTTACTTATTCTGATTACATTGTTTTTAAAGACGACAATATGAAATTGAAATAAAAACAACACAACACATACTCATAATTGAGAGACTTTTCTAGTTTCCATTTTTCAATGTTAAAAATGCTAACAAAAAAAGAAACGAAATTTTTTTAGAGGTATAGAACTTTAAGTTGGCAACACTATTTTAACTGCCGGCCATTTTGTCAGCTGTCAAGTGATTTATTTGAGAAATGAACAACGCTTGCAAATCGTGCAAATTTATTTCGAAAATAATGCTTCAGTTCGCGAAGCTTACCGCAAGCTCCGTTCATTTTATGGTCGACATAATCGTTCATCTGAGCAATTAATTCCGTTAACCATGGATCGTTTTCGCACTACGTTTACTCTATGTGATAATACGCATCCGCAGAGACGTCGAACAGTGCGCACCGAAGAAACAATTGCCGCTGTAGAGCAAAGTGTTGAAGAGGACCCGGATGAATCGATTCGCCACCGTGCACAGCAATTGGAGCTTTGTCCATCAACTTTATGGAAGATTTTGCGCAAAGATCTTAGCTTACGACCTTACAAGATCCAGTTTGTGCAAGAATTAAGCCGCGAGATTGATATCGATGCTGATTTTCATCGCAAAATTTTGTGCAGTGATGAGGCCCATTTTTGGTTGAATGGCTACGTCAACAAGCAAAATTGCCGCATTTGGAGTGAAGAGAATCCACATGAGACCCTTGAGACGCCATTACATCCACAAAAACTGACTGTTTGGTGTGCTCTAGGGGCTGGTAGAGTCATTGGGCCATACTTCTTCCGAAATGATGCTGGAGAGTCAGTTACCGTTAATGGAGACCGGTATAGAGCCATGATAACCGACTATTTTGTTCCCGAATTGGATGGCATGAATGTGGATGAGATGTGGTTCCAACAAGACGGCGCTACATGCCACACAGCGCACGTCACAATCGATTTATTGAAGGAAACATTCGATGAGCGCATAATTTCGCGGAATGAACCTGTCAATTTCACACCATTGGATTATTTTCTTTGGGGATATGTGAAGTCGCTCGCCTACGCCAACAAACCAGAAACGTTAGGCGTTATTGCCGACATACAGCCCCAAATGCTCGAAAAAGTGGTTGAAAATTGGACCTCTGGACTTGGCCTTATTCGAAGCAGCCGCGGCGGCCACATGCCCGAAATCATATTTAAACATTAATGGCATAAAATTATCCTTCCAATAAAGCTAAATTGATGGACATTAAAACGATTTTTTGTGTTTTATTTCAATTCGAAGTTCTATACCTCTAAAAAAAAACACCCTTTACAAACATGAACCAATAAAATTCGGATTTGATGTTCGATTTGGCAGCAGAATTGTTTAGAAACTTTTAGTTATGCGAAAAGAGTACGTTCGCAAGAGAAGTATGCATTTAATAAATTCCTACAACTTTAAAGTGAATAGCGTAAAATAGGAAAAATCCCAAATGACAATTTTAAGGAGCTAGTGAAAAGTTCGAGTAGCTAAATCAGATATAAATAGCTTGTGCTGGTAACACTGCTACCAGTGATGCCAAATTACAAGATATATCTTTTTTTTCAAGAATTTTGAGCTCCAAAATATGTACAAGAGTTTTTACCTCGAAGTCGTCAAATCTCAAGATTTTTGACGTCAAGAACTTTTTAAATCTAGATCATTAAAAGAACCTTTTCTATTGAAGAAAAACGTTTTCTATTAATTCCATAATTACATAATAGAACAGAGCCCGTGCGCAATTTGTTTTCATTAACTCTAAGTAAATAATCGGTTGTTCGGGTGATATATTGGGGGCAGAGAAATAAATCGATAAAGATAAAGAAAGATAATTAGAGTCGGGTTCGGATTTACAAGTTTATTGGGCGAGTTCTTACCTCCGTGATGGGTTACAAAAAAGTGAAAAATCTTAATTTACCAAAATTGATCTTACATTCTAGGGTTTAAAATTGATTGAGGAAAATTTGGAAAAGGGAATTTAATATTGAAGAAAGGACCAACTGAGCAACTGCTTAGTGGCGGCATCTAGCAGCTCATCGCACTTTTCTCCTAAACACTAAGGAAACATGAATTTTAACGGATTTGATAAAATAACAGATGTAACGTATTTTTGGAAAAATGGTGTCGTATGTACTGAAACGGTTGTTGAAATTTTTGTCTTTACAAAGGATTTGTTGAGCTTTAATGAACCGAAATTCTATGATCTTGATGTAGGTAAGCAATGCAATTTTGAGTCAATTTAATTCAAATGGGTTCCAAAATTTCAAAAAGCATTAACATTAATTTATGACCAACGTTTTTTTTAAAGATATATAGGTGATTTATGAATCAGTAGTAAAGTACTTCAAAATTGTATTTTAAATTTTGCTCTTTTTATTTTATTTCTTTTATTTTGAACAAAATCTTGTAAAAAAGATTTTTTGTTTCGGAAAAACAAGATTTTCAGATTTTTTATCTGGCAACACTGGTATCGGCTGATGGAACTCTCCACAAATTTATTTCCGCTGCCTTTTCGCAGACGTTTCGCTGTCCATTTGAAGACCACCGGAAAATTTCGTTCCGGAACAGCTGCGTACCAGGCTTAAACGAGGTTCTCCTTGCGAAGGCATGAAAACAAATGGTTATAGGGCTGTTTGTATAATTTCGTCGTTACTTATACTCTGTTTCTATTTATTATAAAAGAAAAGAATATATAAGAATAATCGCGATTATGATTACTAATGTGACAGTTTTAGGTGACAGTTCATTTTGACATTTAGAGAATATTGACATTTATCTTCGAATAAAAACAATGATGCCAAGCCACAAACAAACAACAAAACTAGAATAAACAAAGTAGTAGAAATCATCTATCGTACTAGAATAATTATCTTTAACTTTGCAAAGTAGATTGAAATTTATTATCTTTCACGGTGTCATTATTATTTAAATTCGTTTGCGATTCTTCTGTTTCATTGAAGGAAATGAGTGAGAACTGGTGGATTCGCTTGCGAAGAAGCCTGCAAGCAGACTTTAGATGTTCTCAGTGCTTGTGAAAACCTTGAAGACTTGTAAAGGGTCATTCGTTTTTCGGTTTCGAAGCTAAATAAAACACACAGCGATACATTTTCGATGAAAATTTTATTTCATTATAAAGTTTGGACTTTGCCCCATTAGGTGTGAAATACAATAGCATTCAAATGGCCGCCTCGGGATGATTCGCAGCTCAACTACGTTTGTAAATTGTCAGAAAGGTATTAAAAGTTTCCGTCATTGAAGTGGTAAATTTGATTATTCTTTTGAGGTAAATTTAAACCACTTTTTCGCACATTTCGGGCCTTTTCTCGGCCATAACTTGAGTAATGTTGGTTTTTAATGCGTCTAGAGTTCGGGGATTATTCGCGTAAACACGGTTTTTGCGTAGCCACACAGAAAAAAATCTAACGGTGTCAAATCGAATGATCTTGGTGGCCAATTGCCGTCGCCAAAACGTGAAACTACGCGACCAGGAAACTTCTCACGCAATAAATACATAATTGGTCGTGTTGTGTGGCTTGTTGCCCCGTCCTGTCACATATCGTCCAAGTCATGATCTACAATCGACGGCTAAAAAAAAATCGGTTAACACTCGACCATATCGCTCCGAATTGACTGTAACCGTCTGCCCATTGGCATCTTCAAAGAAATGCGGACCAATGACACCTTTCGACCATAGAGCACACCAAGCAGTCACTTTGTCTGGGTGCAACGGGACCTTTTTGATCACCTGTGGGTTTTCTGAGCCCCAATTTTGTTTGTTTACATACCCACCGAGTGAGAAATGTGCCTCATCACTGAAGAAAATGTTGTTTGAAAATGCGCGAAAAGTGGCTACGTTTGAATCACCACTTTTGTAGTAAGTTTCAATAATTTTAACGCATTGTTCGATTGTTAAGCGATCCATTATCGTAAGTGGCAAACATTCAACTATTATTATAATAATTCAAATGATAGCTGAGTTTGACAGGTGTCAAATGCCAGCGCTAGCAATTTGAAACCACGAAATGAATGACCCTGTATCTCTGACACTTGAAAAAGGAGGAAACCGATACCGTCGCCATTTTTCTCATTAATTTTATTTCGTTTCGAGTTCTTCGTAGCAGAAAACATCGAAGAACTAAGTGAACTATGTATTTCCAAGGAGCACTTCCTCCTTGTAAGGTTTAGCAGCGTGATCGAGGTTTACCTTTAAAAACTGTACATGATATTTTCACTCTGACGCTTTTTCGCCCTCTAAGAGAGGCGGAAGCACAGTATCATATATATACGCGGTACGAAAATGATCGAATAGATAGAAACAATTCAGGTCGACTTTTGTTGGTATAATTTTGGTCGAGCTTACTTTAAATAGAGCTCCAAACCACCGAACATGTGCTGCTAATTTCGGCTGACGGAATGCGCCTTATCCAAGCCGGACGGGGCAGTCATTTGAATGGAATTACATGTCCGTACTCAATTGGAAGGTTTAGGTTATGCGGCAGTCTTGAAAGACACACTTAGACTAGTAGCTGAAGCAGCCAAACCCCCGCCTATATCCTCTGACAGTCCGTCAAAAGGACGGACATTTAATGCGGGGCAGTAGTAGTTATTGGAGTACTAAGTTGACCAAAAGATGGATGTGACCGCGTGGCAATCTGTGTTCCAGTCTTCCACCCGCTTATAATCTTTATAGAGAAGGAGAATGGTGCGGTCAGGACTGACTTTCGGAACGAAATAGAGAGCAGGGCCCCAGGTTAGAACTTTGAAAGGGAAATTTGTGTGGAAACCCATTGAGAAAGTCTTCAAGTCGAATCAGGAAGGCGGCTGCAGGCATGAACCTAAGAACTACACAGTCATTTAAGACATTTGGGGTGCTGCAGGTCCACCTAAACCCCTTATAAAACCTTCCCGCAACCAATCTTGTGTCTGTTTCTATTTTTATTTTCAATACGAATGCAAGGGAGCTACAAGTGTTTTAAAATTCCTTACGAAACAGCTGAATTGGTTGCCAGATGTTGGCCAATAATTTGCTTTTTAACATTAAGATGTGAGTTGTTACCAAGCAAACCTCTGTCTTCTACTACCTCTGTCGAATGAATTTCAACACTTTTAGCCTCCTAAAACAGCGAAGGGTTTTCTGTTGCCAAAAGGCTGCTTTAAGTTCTCGCTATGAAATGAAATAAGGCCAAACGACGTGAGGCAAAAATTTGTTGAAAATGACTACAAAAGGCGCCCTAACTTCGTCAAACCCTCATGAGCCTTTAAGTTCCAAATCAACTCCGTATTTCCTTTCTAATAGTCAAACAAATTTGTTGAACCGCAAATCGCCAGGCGACCCAACTCTTCAAAGGGCACACACGAGAAGACATATGGAAATGAGCCTACTATGCATAGATATTACATAAACGCAAAAAGAAGTCCTCCTCGGAATTAGTTTTTTTTTTTTTTGTTTTAATGCGATGCCATATAAGACACATGATACATTTTTGTCCATTTCCCCATCGAATAATGAGAAGACCTATTCAAACTTATTATATCATATATCTGCATATTATAAACCTCAATGTCTGTTTGTCCGCACGTCCTTCCAGGCACTGGACCCTTTGCCTTTTTCATCGCACTGGCGAGGTGGGTAAGGAGAAAACTTATAAGCAAATTGCATGAAATTCGATGACAGTTAAACTATGTTTGGGAGCAACTTTCGGATAATGTATTTGGCGATTTTGGGCCAGAGTTTGTGAAGTGGATAACTCACTGTAGGTATTTTGAGTTTGCCACATTTTACCTTTCGGGTTAGGCAAAAGTATTTCCAAACAAAAGAACTTGCAGAGTTTTGGGAAGTGCCAGAAATTGGTCATGTAGAACCTGGTAAAGGGGAATTCAGTGCCCATGGTAGGCAATGGAAACGAGCTGATGCTTTAAAAAGCAAACAAAATCAGACTATGCTGTCCATTTTGGTAGTTTCTAGTCCTGGATAGTTGACTTTTTTTTCTCATTCAATTTTGGAAGCACGTTTAGTTATAGAAGGGTGTCTGGTCACTTCCCTGCCCAGTAGCGTTCCTTAAACATCGATAGTCTATCGATAGTATCGATATTTTTATTCCGAAACTATCGATACTATCGAAATGTTAAACTATCGATGTTTAAGAAACACGACTGCCCAGGTAAGTGTAATGCAAGAAAGGGGTTAATTTTCCATAGCCAATAGTCGGGCGAAACAGATTGGAAACAGAACACAAACAATTACTCCTTTGGGAGGAACAACTGTCAGCTTCACTCTTTGGTAAGATTCATTTCCCCAGCTGCATCGGATTTAAATCTAAAATCGGTGTCGATTTTGAGTTCTCACAAGCCAGCTAAAACCTTTGTTGAAAAAAACGATCCGTAGGACGCCTTCCAGAAGAAACAAAACTTTCCAATGTCCATGAACTTGCTAAATCTGCGGCTAGTTTTGACACATGAAGTAAAATCGACTGATAACATTCTTCTTTTGACGTTCCAATCTTATAACATTCTTCTTTTGACGTTCTTATTGCAGCAAAAGCTTCTACAAATATCCACCGCTGTAATAGGCCGCTTCTAAACAAAGTAGGCAGTAATGAAACATTTGTTTTTTTTATTTTTTAAGTCTTCCTGTATTAAAATGGGGACGTTCGCATAACTGACAGCTAACAGCTGACTGAAATCAGTTTTTATTGGCCAAGAGTGGTCACGTGAATTGTTTTTTCAGTTAAAGTTAAAGGGGGTTAGCCGATAGATCTAGTCAAGCATACTTATTTGACATTTCCAAATGTCAAAATTCAAAATAACCCGCGAGAGTACAAAAACAATTCAAGTTGCCTAGTCAACGCGATCGTATACCTGGTCCACAACAAATCTAGTTGACGTTTTACATGAACTACGTCTCCGAACGTCTCCAATAGATTAATTCACTTATATTACGTTTCCACCGGAGATTAACTGCGAGATTTAGAAAAATCTCCTTAAATCCCACATAAATGTCGGGATTTATCATACAAAAGATAATCTCATGAAAAGGGAGATTAGAAATGGATCTCGATTATCAACCAGGCTTGCATGTATAGTCCGGTTTGTGAACACACTTTCCACAGCTCGAGATGTCAAAAATACAAAACAAACAGAGCTGGGATTGACATTGTGTCATGCAAAAAAAAATGTATTTCTGAGAGACTTCTCCTATGCCAATGCAACCATCAAAATTAATTTTATTTTGTGGAATTAAATTATAAACCTAAAAGAAATTTTAAGATTTCTGGAACTCATGTTTTATTGCTTTAAAAATTTGAATTTTTTACTTTTTTTTTCAATTATCACAGTTTTGGCTTGTTCGATTTGACAGTAGTTGACAACATCTGGTGAAACGTCAAATTAATCTTGTTTTTTTTTTTGTGGAAACACCTCAGGACTTATCTCTTACCTTAAATCTCGCGATTAGTGTCCGGTGGAAACGTAGTATTACGCTGTTTAAATCGATCGCAATCGCACAAAATCTATACACGATCTTATAAAAATGACAGAAAAAGAGAAAATTAACAAAATACCGAGTAACGAGTAGTTCGTTCCTTGGCTCGAAACAGCTCGGAGAATTTCAAACGGCAAGTACTGATAAATATGTCAAATGCACAAAGTTGACAAGAAACAAATTCGAAATACGTCTTAAAAATTAATTGCGCACAAATATAAAATCTGTCAAACAATAAAGAAGATTCACCGGTTGTCGAATAATCTGCCATTTTATACGTTGCAAAAAGATAAGTTATATATTTATTTGTAATATGGATTGACTTAAAGTAGCTCGAAGACTATCCACGTACATTTTCAGGTCTCTGAGAGAGTTTCGCTCAATTTTTTGACAGATTCTTACTATTTTTAGTGCTTGGCTCGGGTAAGTACGCGAATAGACGGGCTGGTCAAATCCTTGGTTAGGTTACCATCGATTTGGTTTAACAGATAATTACAAATTAGTGATAACCAATGAGTGTTTGTTCACCGTTTTTTTTTTTTTCAATTCGGTCGTCAAACCATAGATTTACGACAAATCGTTCCATTTTTCCAGTTCATTTGCCAATTCAGTGATTAGCCGAATCTATGGTTATCTACTTTTTTTTTATTTCTTTTATTTATTCTTCTTTTATTTATTATTTATTTTATTTTTTTGTTTTTGACTGGTAATTTATTAATAAATATATTTTCACGGTTGAGCATATAAATGTCAAAATAAAACGATAGAGGAATTTTTTAAAAACAGAGGAATAATATCTTTTTGGTGTGAGTCCATAAGCTAGTAATTGAGAACAAAACTGAATCAGTACAACAACCAACAAAAATTGTTAACCCATTATTGGGCCTCATCTCAATTTCGTCCACGAACGTCGCAGTAACTTTCTCATTCTCGCAATATTTCCTCAATTTATGAGAACTGTCAAAGGACAAAAATGTTGGAAAGCAATCGTAATTCATCCGACTGAAGTTGGGAACCAGTCTGTTCCCTCTCCTTCCATAGAATGGCGTGCAGTGTATTGTATACATCTGTCAGTTGAAAACGTTCACCTCTATTCGAGATTCGAATCGAATCCAAAGTTATTCGATTTCTTCCAACTGACATTTCTACTTTCGATTTCGTCATTTTTTGTTCATTTCTCCCCGCATTCTCAGTTTCGATTGCACTAGGTTAAATGTCAAATTTCATTCGAGCGGAAATTTGTGGCCGAAAGCTGTATTAAAAATGTAAGTTGAATTGTTTTTAAATAAATCGAAAGAAATGTTGCTTACTTTTATCACAAAATGTATATAAAACGCATATTATGAACTGGAAGCAACATTTGTTCGTTTATGAACGAAAAAAAAAAAATGTTATTGTAATAATAATTGCAAGTCGCAATCCATTTATTTATTTATTTATCCATTTTGGAAAAAGAATTTGTATGATTTTTAAGCGAAACAATACAAACTTGCATGTCGTCCGGCAGATTAAATGAATTCGATTCAATTCGACCGATTCCCCCTCCAAAAATACATATAAAGCCATATTTACTTAATAAAAGCAAGAGAAAAAATTAACAATCTGACAGCTAAAACTTTAAACAGCTAATTTCGAAAATCAAGTTCATCCAGTGAAATTATTCGATAATGAACTCCTTTCCCTCGAAACGTAGAATGTGAGGAGTTCATTTGAGTGAGAGTTTTAAATTCGAGGAATACTCGATTCGATCGAATCTCAGAATTAGCGTGGTTAACTTAACCAAATAGATTTTATTGGTCAGGGCCTTCGCTCCATCTTGCGTTATATATAAGTTTTTCTTGGTTTATTTTATTATTTGTATTTCTTCCGCACAAAATTGAACATATACGTCAAAACTAGTACCTACCTAAGTCCTTACAAAATCTTGAATAAACGAAATTCTAGAAAATCATTGGTTGAATCTCGTTAACCGCGCAAAATTGGTTAATATTTAGCTGAACAGACACATTCGATGATTACCAGCTGGAATAACCGATGACTTAAGATAGCCAAGATTGAACAAACTAAACTGGGCACTAATGTTTTATTTACTCGAAAATATATAAAAATAATGCTCGATTCGGAGTTGTGTCGTGGACGCCAATATATCCTCCGATCTGTCAAAATTGATTTATGGAAACTGTAGCCCCCGTATTTATAAGGGCTGCGTAAAAGTTGTCAACTGGCTACACTGCAGTTGTGTTACATTTTTGTATGCAAACTGACGTCTATTAACCTACTTGCACATTTTTTTTTATAATTACGGGGGTAAATGTTTAGCTACGTAGCCTAAAATTTCTGGAGACTCTTTTGACAGTGGGCAAGAAAGTTAGCTCGAACTGCGTACTGCTCAGTTTGAGCGCTTTGCTTTGTTTGATCTTTGAAGATCTCGCGCGCGTTGCTGTGCCTGCTTTTTTGTGTATCTAGAAACGACACGCCCCGTTTTCCTATCTCGCCCACAGTTGACAAAGAGCTTTGTTCGAAAAATGAACATGAATGTTACAAATTTAACAACTTTAGCTATCATGAGTGTCAAGAAATTGGGTTTGAAATGTTTTTTTTTTTGCATGGGAAGGCGCCACGCCCCTTTTGTGAATTTAATCTAATTTTTATATTCAAATACGACGTCTGGTTTTGTCAAAATTGCAAGTCAATTGAGCCACAATTTTTGGAAAACAAAAGCAAGCTGGATTTTTATATTTATAAAAGAACTGGCTGACCCGGAGAACTTCGTACCGGCTAAAATTGATTAAATTATTAACATCCCTTTTGATAGTTGAACCTCGCTATTGAACGACTTCATAATTGATCATGATTGAATCGAGTTGGTCCGGTTGGATTCTCTCAATCAACTAAATCTACTGAAGCAGAATGTGAGCAGTTTGGGAAGTTTGCCCGGGAAGTAAATATCACCGTTTGGATATTTTTTTTCCAGTTTTCGGGTCAACCACTTCATTGAAATCAGTAGAGTGGTTTCGGAGATCGACAACAGCGCCACCTATCGGGTCCAAAACTATACTTTCCAATTACAAAATCGGTTCACGCATGAGAACATCAATTATTCAAACACAATGCGACTTTTATATAGGTATATAGAAGGAGATAGATGAAAAACGAAATGTGCCTACAGCGCCACCTGTTGAGGATTTTCCGAATTTTCATTTTTATTAAATGATCCCTGATTCAAGACAAACAAAATAAATAAAAAAAACATTCAAATCCGTCGAGCAAAAGGTATGGAAATTCATGTGTTTTTTTCACCAACGCACAACACACACATACGTTTTTCGATTTCAACCAAACTTCACAGAAACCATAGCAAGACCAATACCAAAGATGTGTGAAAGTTTGATTAAAATCGGTACATGCGTTAGTGCGTGAATCGGCGACAAACGAACAGAATTTTAAGGCTCAATTTTTATATATATAGATTGTTCAATAAGGGCGGTTAAAATGGAATAAACTAAGCTGTCTGTTCAAATCGTTCATTCAGAATGACCATCGTAGCCCAATCCTATACAACGTCGTCTACCTCAATATAGTTCAATTTGGACCAATTTAAATGGTGATGGTCTCACTAACGTAATTTTTCAAAAACTATACGAATACGTCTACAATTAATGCTCACACTAAAATTTCAAAAAATTAGTAAAAGTTCACCGTCCTTTCGAAGGTAAATGTCGCCAAAATGTCCCTGTAGAACCCTTCACAATTCAATTCACTCTCAAGCCCGTAAAAGTATTTAAATTTCGTGATAATTTGACATTTCCCTTCATGCAACTGAGGTTATAAGTATTGTTTCAGCTTCTGAAATTTTCGATTAACATTCTTGGCTATAGCAATCATTTTGCCGTCAATCGGTTTATTTCTGATCCTAAACAAGTTCATTTCCCAGAAAGTCGTGGGGAATACATTTCCATTTCCATCAATCGCGCACACATGAACGCATTCTTTTGCGTTTGTAATTTCCTTTTGTGGCCCACGTAAAACGCTCATGCGGAAGCGAGTCTATCATCTATTAGTTAGGATAACCTTGGTTTTATTCTGTCATCGGTATTGGCTTGTCGAACTAAGCAAGTCGAATGTGCCTCGTCAATAACATCGTTTTCTAGATAACAGGGCAAATACCTTTGGCAGACAGTTTGATGACGGGGCATCGGATTCCGAGACAAATTCATAAATGGCAGGAGTATTTTCCTAAACGAATGGCAATGGAGGAAATAAACACTTTAATTTCGGAAAAATGTAGTAGATGCCAACAGCTCGATTGTGATACAGAACCAGAGGAGAAGTGCCTCATTTGTCACTGGGAATAGGGTTACTATAAGTGGTGTGGTTTTTTATAGGCCATTGGACATTTTATTTCGATAAAAGAGGTTTCCTTATTTCACGGGTTGTCACAGGAAAATTTGGGAGCTACTCTGGAAGCTGATTTCAATTTTTGTGTGCCACGGAGTAGCAGTGGGAAGCTGGATCTAGGACATGTTGTTTTGCTTTCAGCTCATTTCACTCTCTTGTTGATTTTGCATAGAAGAGGAAAGGATACACCGTCGCATATTCCTCGTTAAACTCGTTAATTGTCAGAAAGTCGTTAAACCAAACAGCCCTGATCCACAGTCGCTTCCTGTCCGCAATTTTTACTTACACAATGTAATCCCCGCTCACTTTGTTCACAAGTACACTTCCTTGCTGAATAAATTTTAACCAAACATCAACGAGGTCCTTGCCAGCTGTCGATACAAAAAGAAAAAAAAAACCGTGTGCACGTTATTATATCCTTAACCGCACATATCCACATCTATTGCTTTAAATCGCACCGAAAGTACTTCTTGACAGGTCCTTTTCCCATCGCATTATGTCAACGTCACCTGTGTTCCATTCGAAACGGGGTTCAGCAGTAAACGAGTGTACACCGGCTTTCATGTGTCACCTGTCTGACATGTTGTGTTGGATATTTCTCCTACTCCTTGGACATTTAAAAAAATAATAGCAAAAATAACTGAGCAAGTCCATGACACTCAATGTCAATATCAAACAGTCGTAAATATACAAATCGCTCAACTATTGGCAAATAGCGATTGCGTCCCTATTATCTGAAGCCCTTTCCACTCGACTGGGGGACTCCAAGAGATTACCAACTTTAATCCACTTTAATTGTTAGAAAAAGCAATTTTCCGTATTCCTTTTCCTGGAAGGGTCTCTGCGTTTGTGTAGGGTAAGCTATTTCATATTGATTTCGAGCGCAAGCATCTCGGATACTTGTCGATTAAAGTTTGTCGCATTGCTTTCGGATTGAGGCTTACGCTGCTTTTTCTTGTTGTTTTTTTGTGTTTCTTGTATTCGTTTCTGCAGTGGAGACTGGCGGAATTAAATGGAAATACCCGAGTAGATACGCGTGGACGTGATTGCTGGCAAACATCTGCAAGCGGCCGCCCAACCTGTAGTATAAAAACAAAAACCAGCCCGCACAAGGCAACTCTGTGTTTTTGTGGTTAGACGCAGATTGGATTCGAATCCTTTTCACACTTTCAGTAGACGTGTGCGACTGCGAATGTGAAATGTTAATCGAAAGAGAAAGCATCTCAAAATCCGAGTCATGTTTGCCGCAAGATAACCTTAACGTCAATTCAAAGCCCCCCTTTTCCTCATCCTGCTTTCAGGTTTGCACAGTGGCGATTTGTTTTTTTGTTTCGTAAATCTTCACCGCACCTTCCAATCTGAGAATGTTATCCCTTTTTTAGGGTAGTCCTTGTCGGGTGTGTGTTTGTATAGACGGTGGGATGGAACGGAAGTGACTTCTCTCATCCAATACTCCCTTCTGTTTGCGTCTTTTATAACGACGACGAGGACGCGCATGAAATGGAAAATATCACACAAGCAAATCGAAGACGTGGGGGATATGTGCAAAGTTTTCACTTTGTATGAAACAACACTCTATCGTGTTTAATTTTCGTTTCCCTTTACATTTCAGTTTGACGTTTTTGTATAGCCAGTCTCGGTGGCATAGGGTGTGTTTGACTTAGAATCTGGGTTTGCAGCGACGAGAATTTTTTAAAGAGCGTAGTCTACCTTTTTCACAAATAATGCCGGTCGGACACTGATTCGACAACAACAATTGAATAAACAAATTTATCGAGTCCACAAAATCACAAGATGTTCGCGTACGCAACGAAAAATCTACTATAAAGTAAACATGTGCTACCAGTTGATCAACTCATGCAATTGTTGAATGGTTACAATAAATTGATCAACTCACTCAATTGTGGAAAAGCCTCGTACTGTCGTTGTAGGTCAACTAGGTGTTGGTTAACTTAAGTGGTCTTGACAAGAAACTCTTTTGATCAAATGCTTTTTTGACATTTGAGAAATAAGTTGATCAATGAGTTGATATTGTTATACTGGACCAAGCATGAGTTGATCCAAACTTTTTGCTTCGTTTAAATCACGTTGTGCTTCGTTTAAATCACGTCTATGAAAAATGTAATAAAAATGAACGACGAGCTAGAAAGACAACGTGCAGAATACTGTTTTTAAACCATTACTCAACCTTGCTCAACGTGTTGACAAGGAAAATGAGCTGATAAATCGGTTGAAAAAGGTGTTGATCAAAGCTTCATGGTGTAGTACAAAAACATCAACGCGTTGGTCAACTCAAACCATAACCAATGCTGAAAACCTCGTATATTAGAGTTAAAATGTTTTGTTTGAAAATTGATGCATTGCACACGCAGTGGACGACCGACTTAATGCACTTTAATGTGTCTGCTCAATCAGTTTAAGCAGATGCCAACCCGTAAAAGTCTCCAGTTGTCCCAACAACAACTTTTCATTTGTGTTTTTTGGGTTGCAGGACCTGATGTATCAACTATTTACTCTTCGACGAGTGATCAAGTTTAAAAGGGTGCACAAAAACTGACACATTCATTTCGTCCTTTCTACAAACGTAAAAATCTGGCTGTTTTAAATAGTTTCGAGCACGAAGAAAAACATCAAGCTCCATAATTAAGAAACTCGAAATCTCAATCATTCTTTTTTTGTAGACAAGTCTTAATTTTTCTTATGGCAAAACGTTAGTGGAAGAAAGTCCCACTCTAAGTCTAAGCGAATAGTCGGAAGAGTTCAACAAAATTTGTGAAAGTAGAATCCGCTCCATTTTGTGACAGTTTCTAAAAGTGATGCCTACGGATCGTAATTATATGCAAAATATCGACGACGACGCCAAAAAGTGGCCAAACAGAAATTGATCTAGAAAATTTCGTCGCTTTCACGACAAAGTGACATAAGTTGAAAATGTATGATTTTCAGGAAAGACGTTTTGCGTCATACAAAAAAAATGTTTTCTTGTTAGCTTAAAACGATATACAAAGTTCGTTTACATACGATAGAAGTATTTTTCTCCCTTTTTCAGGTAGTACATACATTTTTATAAAAAAGGCAATATCTAGAAAGAAAAACCTTCGGACTTGCGACTGATGGTTTCTTAGGTTAAGTTAAAAGTGTCGTTTTGGCCTGAAATCATGTAAAATATCTCGAAATGGCACATTAATCTTACCTGTTCGTGTTTGTGTATCTTGGCATTTTTCGTAATACGCCGTCTTGGCGAAACAAACACAACCACTCGCGACGCACAACTAAAAAAATGACATTGAGGTAGAAAAAATTGCAGGATTATTAGTGGAAAATCGAAACGAAACTTTTCACAACGTGGAGAGTAGAAGAAGTATAATTAACCTGATTAGACAGAAAAAGTATATATTTTTTGTGGTCATTTCTGTATACTTAGTTCAAAAATTACAAATTTCGACTTATGTCACTTTGCCGTGAATGCGACGTTTGTCAAAATCAATTGGTTTCGACCTTCAAACTGTTGACAGCTGCTGTGGGTATGTTCAATGGGCCATAGTAATAAATAGTTTTAGTTTCGACTCTAAATTTTAGTAGTTCACAGTGGCAATATATTTTTTAAAAATTTGGTAATTTTGAGCTTTCGTAAATTTAAAGTCGAGACTAAAATTTGTTATTAATACGGCGCAATGTGTTTGCTACTTATTTGTAAATCTTCTCTAAAGGACGAGATTTGACTTCAATTTTAGACAATTTATTGTTATTGGATTGACTGGATTTGGGAATGAACCAGAAGGGGATTATGTGGACTTAAGCTAGTGCCAAAAATGCACTAGAATTGTCACGACATAAATTTCCAATTTAATCGCACTTTCGCTTAGAATAACAAAAGAGCAGCTATTTCAATTTTGATGATAACAGACTAAGACGTCTTTTAGCACGATTTTTTGTAAGTTTTTTTGACAATGTCTAACTGTAGGACATGCCTCACTGTCAGTGCCTCTCCCCTATGTTGCTTTTCCAGTTTGGAAGGTATACTTTTGAAGGATTATTTTTTATTGCAGAGTTTAACATGTTTCAAAGAAGCTTTGGTACAACAAAATGAATGGCAAAGAAATACGGAATAGAGATTTAAAAAAAAAAAACAAGACTGATTGCAATTTTATAACAAAATCTTTTGTAAAGCTTTATTCATTTAAATATGGATGCAACTCTGTTCTTTGCGAAAGGTCTCAAGCTCTTTTCTTGTGAACGACAATGGGAAAGCTATGTACCTGCATTAAAATTGTCAATCCCAAGAAAGAAGATTCAAGTCTTTCAGACAATGAGAAATCTGCCTCCCGCATTCGCATTGAAATTCACAAGAAAGAAGATTCCAGTCTTTCGAAAAGCTGTAGAGCTGTTACTAAAATCGCCCAAGGAGATTGTCGCTGCAAGAAGCCAGGAAAATTGATAGAGGACGACAGTCGCATAGGTATTTTTCGAAATAAATTTCTCTCTAGACTCCCAACGGTTGGTAATTTTTTCCCATTGGGAAAAGTGAAAAATCTACGTGTTTCTTGAGGATTACTAAGCTACGCTCATCTCAAGCCCAGATACACAAGCTTTCAATACTTGTGGCTTCCAAAAAAATCCTGTCAATGCTTAATTTTTATACGTCAATTAGTCCAACGAATTGGGATGGATCAATTATATCGGCTAGGTTCAAAACGAGAGCTGGAGTTCCATAGGGTTGCGAATTTGTGCCTATATTTTTTTCCCTTCTTATTCATGAATAAATTCCAAAAATGCAGCCCAAAATCAATCGTACGGTGCGATATGATCCACACGAAACAAGCTTCAACTGTCCTGTATGTTATTTCTGTGCTTCAATTTACTGGTACTCGCAGTTATCCCTCAGGACGCCAGATAGATTTGGAAACGTGTGAAGTCAGTATGTATTGAATTATTTTATTCCTCCATCAGCAAATGTGTTTCGGGGTGAGTCTTTGATGGAAACATATTCCCAATAAATATTGTCACATATCACAGAATGTTTGTCGCACAGAGAGTTTGCCTTTCTATCACAATATTTGCTAGTTTGTGATTCATAAATGCACCCCACCGCTCAATCTACACATGTGCGAGCCTCAAAAATAGGGGCGGAAAAAACTGTATCGCTCATATTTGTGATTTTTAAGCATAATGGAAGCCATAAATAACGTGTGTTGCTTTAACGATGATTTATTCACATGCTTGCTGGTCAAAAAGGTGAATAGGATTTGGGGAACACGACTGCCATGATCAAATGGTTGCGTCGCTATGAATGTGTGTGTGGTTGCGGAGATCTGTTTCTGTTAACCCATGACGATTGTGGTGAGAAATTGTGATTACGGTACGGCAAGCACGAGATAAGCCCAGCAAAAGGTTTTGGCAGGGCACTCATTTGGCTTAATAGGGGTTTCTGGTTTCTTTTTGTTGGCAAGGCACAAAAGACTCTATAGAGACGACAACAAAAGTGCACTTTGTGGAGAGGTTTTCATCGGTCCCGTATTTTTTTTAAAATCGAATCTTGTTCAAAATGTAAGACTGGTGGACGGTCTACTCAAAGGACTGATGGACGCTCTATTCAAAAGACTGATGGACGGTCTACTGGCAGCACTGATTATCGAAGATTTGATTTTTGAAATAAACTTAAAACTCGCATGTTGTCTCTTTCAGGCTACCCAACAAAAGTTCGGCTTTCTCTCGTGTTGTTTGAATTCGTATTTAAGAATTTAACATTTATTACCCTTAGCTATCTTACATCACAGTTGTGCAGAGGCCGAAAGAAAATTCTCCGAAATGAATTTAGTAAAAAACAAATTCCGAAATAGATTAACAGCCTTATTTATTAGAATTTGCTAAACACGCCTAAGCTCCTGTATAGTTATGCAGTGTATAAGTATTTATACAGCCTTTATACACCCTTCCAAAAATTATTATTTATAAAACATTTTTCCATGCATGCTAGTTATATTTACATAGGCCGGAGTGAATGTAAACATTTTTTTAATATTAATTTTTTTTTGAATGCCTATAGTTCTAAAAGTTGAATTTGATTATTCCTTAACGCTACCACCATTTTTTAGAAAAAACAAAAAAGGTCCTGTGGTTCCTATATTTCCTTGAAATTTTTTTTTATTTTTTTTTTATGTACTGGAAATTGTGTATTTTGTACATAAGAAAACTAGATTTATAATATAAGAGATAGAATCATAAGATTAAATTCATTTAGAGAAAGTAAATATTAAAATATTTATATGTTGTGAGAAAATAAATTTCGTGTTCACCATCAAAATCAATCCCCTGAAAATGAAAGTTTATTAAAATCGTATTATTAGTAGAAAGGCTGCATTTATCTTACATATTTGTTTATAAAATTATATTCAAGCAAGCTCCATCTGTGGGCGTTGGTTCAAGGACAACATTCTCATTCTAGAACTACCAAATTATCAAGTAACTAACTATTTTATTCAAAATAATAGATTACCAATAGAACTTACGAAATATTTCATTTTTTGAGGGTCTTAATGAATTCTTTCTTTGTTTCAAATTGCGGCAACATTTTTCGAGACGAGATCCTAGCTTTGATAAATCCATCTCTTGATTCTCCACCACACACTGAAGCAGAAGCTTCTGTCACCAGTTTTACACACCTTTCGACTGCTTGAATGTGACAGGGATATTTTGAAAGATCTTTGTCTATAGCTGATTCAATATTATCAGGGACATTTTCAACCATTTCTCGTAGGTCATCGTCTGATATATCTTGCGTTTAAGGAGGTTCAGTGACGTCCACCGTAGCCCATTTTATCAGATCAATATAATCATCGGCTTCGAAATTTATTTTTGGGATAATAAAACGGCGGATTCCATTCGTCTTCTTATTTTTCATCTCCGTTCTGCATTTTAGAATCCTCCTCAAACCTAATTCCCGAACATTTCTTCGGCTATCAGCTAACATCGCAATTAAAATGTTTTCTGGATGGCAAAAAAACGAGTTGCGCTCTATAACCGGATGAACTACTGCCTTAAGTTTTTTTGGTAGGTATTTGCAAGCTTTTATAATCTCTACAACATGCTTTGGTCCATCCAAACAAGAGGGTTTAGTTTTAATTTGAAACCAGGCAAACGCATATACTTTTATTGTATACGTAGTCAGAATCACTAATTCCGTTGAAGGTTTCGCAGTTGCTACATAAAGTCTAGAATCCTGTTAGCTGTTGTAAGCCACCTTGAATGAGACATTTTACCTGGTTGTCGTTGTGCCAAACCTAAAGATATTTTGCCACACACATTTCATACAGATATTTCTGATCCGTGCTTAAATTTCCGATACTTATTTCAGGCAGCTCCACTGGTATCTTTTTAAATGTCTGTATTGGCAAATTATCACAACTCTCAAGAGCCTTTCCCAGGACTCCAGAAAAGCCTTTGGGGTCGTTGGTCTTGCCATCAATATGTGCCATTAAATGCCGAAAGGGAAGTTCATTAAAATGAAGTAAACAAACAAACCAATGGACTGGCTTACCTATGGCCGCTTCAAGCTGACATACGATACCATTTTAAGAACCAGTGTTCACAACAGTTCCATCGCATCCAACTGTTTTGGACGTGTCGATACATAAGATGTTTTTTATGCTGGATGATATTGTTTTGACATTTCCACAAGTTGGAGCGACATGACCAAGATATTGTCCTCCTGGCTCAGAAACAAGTACAACATGTTCTTCAATTGAAATCTTCCGAGATGATCTTAAGCCATTTTTTTCCAAAACCATCGTTTTGTCTTTTCTTCCTTTGACATTGACATTTTTCTCACTTTGACATTGAAGATTTTGACGTAATTTTTTCCTTTCTCGTCTTATTTTGCTTCTGTCAATTATTTTTGAAGAATCTAGCTTGGAAACGATGCCAATGTCTTGTAGAACAGAACTTACCAGGATTAATGCTGACCTGTCTGACATTCCTGTTCTCTCACAGGCTGAAGCTAAATTTGTCAGCTTTATCCTAGCCTGTAATTTTTTAATCGACGGACTGGGTAAAATTTGGATGTTGTCCTCATCATCACTCGAAATAGTATTGCCATCCTCAGTTTCTTGAGATATTTGAAGGTTTTGTTTGAGTTTCTTAGATTGTTTCGCATCTTCATGATTTTTTTCGTTTAAGATCCTCCTGAATTTTGCGATCGCCTCTTTTTTTAATTTTTTTTCGTCAATTCAGAGTCAACGTTACCAATCGCCATTCTCCTAAATTGTCTCTGATCAAGTAAGAAACTGCGTTCAGCATGTGGTACTTTTGTGACACAAGTACAAATTGAAAAATCTTTACATTATATATCAAAGTGTTGATTGCTATTCGATTTGAATAAATTAAGTTTTTGAACAAATGAGCTTCGCTTTGATTTTATATTTTTTTTTTATAGCTTTATACTTCTCGTTGTGCGTTTTAATTTTATGCAAAATCTGCTGATCTGACACAATAGGGGGTGATGATTTTAACCACACACTTTTTAAATCCATCACTTATTTTGAACAAACTTCGGAAACACTTGGATCATATCCTTTCATTTTTGCCTTCAGTGAAATTCTTATAAACATAAACGCTTTCATTACATCACAATAAGTTGGAAGAACATTGCTCTGAAGTTCGGAAGGTGCTCCAAAAACTTCACACTCGGTTTCACTACGCGTTTTTGGCTTTTTCACAATCAAAGGACAAAGTAACAGACACTTACAAACAAGAATGCAAATAGAAAACAATTAAGTCAGGGCCTATTGCCTATAAACAATCAGAATTCGAAAATACAGTAGAAGGTTTTTTAGATCAAATTGGGCCCATTCCTATAATGACTAGCAGCTAGGATAGTTATTTTTTAAAATTCCTTCCTTCAGGGAACTAGTTAAATTATACAAAAAAAATAAAACTTCGACGTCATACAGGAACCTTAAGATAACGTCGCAAATAAGCCAAATTTTTCAGACATCTTTTGGGTTCCCAAATTCAACTTTTCCGCATATAGGCAAGCGCGTTTAGCTTATACAAGCTCTATACAACGTCAACAAAATTTTATAAATAAGCTTTTTTGCGTATAGAAGCAGTATAAAGGGTGCATAACTTTATACACTCTTTATAATACGTTTATAAATAAGGCTGTTAGAGTCTTTTACACACCGCTGACTTTTCAACATTATAAAAATGAGGAAAAAATGTAGTGTCATACGGGCTTTACGTTGACTGGACATTCAAGCGTTAGAACTCTACCAGAGCGAATGGGCCTTAATAATAGTAATCAATTTTAGTAGTCACGTTGAGGCCCAGGTCCACCCTGGACTGTAGCGCTACCTAAATAAGTGATTCGTCACGTTAAATTTATTTCCAAGTCACAATAGTCAGGTCACAATTGTCATTATTTTGATTGCGAGTTCGTCAGACGCAAGTTGGGCAATAAATACGTTCATAAGTACCGCGTTATGTTTCTTTTTTGCTATGAGCTGGATTTCAACTCATTCTGGCACAAAAGTGACACATCAAAGGGGATTTAGGTATTTTAATGCAAGTGCTTGCTCTCACAGAGTTGCCATTGCAGTATTTTCTCTTTTTCTTAACATTTTACTTCTTTATCGGAAAACTAAGTTTAAGAGAGTCAAGTCAAGATGTATGTCAGGATTTGTTAATATTTTGCAAAGACTGCACTCAAATTTGGTTCGGTATTAGTATTAGTATTTGCGATGGCACTAAACCTTCGTAAACTTAGGAAATGCTTGGTTGCAAGTTTAGTTCTAGACCAAGGTGGTTCAAATTCCTTTATATGATGTCTAAAGGAGGTCGTATTTTTAAATTGAGCAGAAGTGGATGCTCAGGTTCACATTCAACTCCATCTAGCCGTCACAATGGTGAAGTGGTTTAGGCCAATCCTTGCACCATGCAGGAAAAATATAGCTCTGTCTAGGTTCCTAAGGTTGGAGGCAGTTTCGGCAGCTCTAGCAAATTGAGGAACTCCATTGGATATGTTATTCTCTGCGATCGCTCCGTTACAGTTTCAACTGATTCATTTGTAGTAATGTAACCTTTAACGTCGAACATATTGGTATTGGGGTTCGGTCGAATAAAGCGCCATCTAGCAGTCTAATTTCTGTCTAGTTTCCTGAGTAGCTGGGGCAAATTCACAAACTAGCTACCGCTGGAAAAGTGTTGCCAATTCGAAAAACAAACTTCTAAACAAAACATTCGAGGCTTCTACAAAAGTTACTGATCTGTCCATTCCTCGTTAAGTCTCGATTGCTTCAACAGAGGACCTCTTAGCACGTTTTGAGAACCACAATGAACTTGTTGTAAATGGAAGCCACACAAGCTGCATGATAAAATTTCAGTTTCAGAGCCGATTGTGCGGTTGTTTTCTTTTCTATAAAGCGTGGGTCCATTGCCAAGACCAGAGCAATGTGCCACCGATCTTGTCGTCATTCCCCCTTTACAACACCCTTTAACGAACTTTCCCAGACTCTCCCATACTCAGCTTACTTCAGAGTTCAGACCGTAGATAATTTATTGTTAGTTTCAGAAGAACAACCTCCCCCTTTGGGGCCTTTTTGTGAAACACAAAATATCACTTTCAGAATCCGTAACTACGCCACCAATTGTCAATCTACACTCCCAACCCGGCCCTTATAGAATCCAGTGAACCAAATGCTAATCCGTGTTCAATTTCAAAAGAACGTCAACACCTTTGGATCTAGAAATACAGTTGCCCCAGATTATTCTCATAATCTCAGTATTAAACACTCGCAGCTATTAACATAAACCCCTTTTTTCGTTTCATCTTCCTGTTGAAATTGTTCGTCTCGATACTTTGTGTTTTCTCTTCCTCGTCGGTGTGTTTACACTGAAAATTGACTTTGCTACCTACAACGTCAGTCCTATAGATGTAATATTAACTGCGGGGTGAAAAAAAAGGAATCTTCGCGCTAATAAATATTAATAGCCCTTTCGATCTCCTTGCGATGTTGATATTTTGTTAACATTAATCAGGAGTTTTCCTTTGGGGAGTCGAACGCTGTACAGACTCATTGGCGCCGAAGGAATGCACAGATTTAATTAGAAGCTAATATTTTAGATTATACCTTCTGTTGGTTTATGTGGTGCTCCTTTTTATATCCCCAAGGAATTGCTGTCTTTTATGGCCATAAAAAAAAGCTTTTACGTGTGTATAAATTTGGGATATACGTTGAATCGGAATGGAGGATGTCTGTCTCTGTGGAGAAGGAAAAGTGACAGTTATGGATAACGGGACATGAAAATATGTAAGTTAAGGCTAGGAAGTGCCCTGTGTTCCTATAATTTTAAGGCACAAGCGCATAAGTGCAAGGAGATTGTTTATTGCAACTATTCGCTGCTCTATATTGCTCCAGGACATAAAATGCGTTGGCGGGGATACTCTACGCAGAGTGTAGCTTTTTGGGATGTCAGGCGGAAGATCAGTTTTATATTGCAAGGAAATGGTAGAGCGAGTATCTTTGTGAGGCGTTGTTTGGTTACATGCATTCACTCGGGCGTATGTGGGATTTTTTTTTCTGTTTCTATACATTCTGCCTTTTTTTTAACTTTTTCCATTAAGTAGTAAGAAAAACAATATCATTCTCATTCATACAAAGTTTCGAGATCGAGATGTTCAATTCTGACATTAGGAACTCAAAAAAGTGGGTCGCAAAATTCTGTCCGTCTGTCTGTCTGTCTGTCTGTATGTCCCGAGGCCTACAGCCTAAACGGCTACCCGGATCTCATTCAAACTTCGGATTTGGAGTTTGGGGGCTTACAGTTCGAGGCGTTTTTTTTTTTTGCATGGTAAGGTTACCAGTAATGGAACTGCCCATACAAAATTTTCATACCAGTTTGATTTGTTCGAAAACGGCTCTAATGATTTTAACCAAAATTGAAATTTAAGCTTAAATGGGTGAAGTTAACATAACTGCATACTTAGTTTTCCGCTAAAAAATCGAGTAACGGTATTTTTGAAATTTGGACATATCTCGAAAACGGTCCATACGATTGTAACAAAAATTAATTTCTAAGCTAATATGGTCATTTCTAATTTAATGGAAAACTCAGTTTTTCTCTGTATTTTCGTAAAATGGATTTTTGAAAAAAGTCATTTTTGAAAAATATAGTTACCCTAGTTTACCTCAAAACTGCATGATTCTGACCAAAATGCAAACTTAGAGTAAAATTTATGTTTTCAAAAATATTGCGTCCTTAATTTTCAATTCGAATCACTGGCAACGCTAATTTTAAAAACTGCTCATATCTCGAAGACCCCATTTTCGATTTCGATAAAACCCTAAAAACCAAGTAATTCTTACATCCCGGATAACAACTTGTACTCGGCTTTCAGCTAAAAAGTTAGGCAATAGTATTTTTCAAACTAAACACTGCAATGTTTGGTACTGTCTTGTATGCTAAATTTTACAAAACCGCTCTAACGATTTTGATCAAAATACATATTAAGGATAATATAAGTATTCTTAATAAGATCCCGTACTTAGTTTTTTCCAAAAAAGTTCTAATATTTAAATATTTCTCAAAAATGAGTACCCAAATCTCAATCTGTGTTCACATTTCTACGGTATATTTTTCAAATAATTACAATGGCGCCCACTTGCAACGAAAGTAAAATAAAAGCTACGCAAAACTTCTTTTTAGCTAATATTTAATAGTATTGAATATGCACCCTAAAAATAAATCCAACAACTTGAAGTTTATAAAATCAGGCAACTCCCAATTCATTTGCATCCAAAATTTTGAAAAACGAGAAAGTTACGTTTTTTGTATTAGTAATGCCGCCACAAGTGATTTGCACCTTCTCTTACGTCACAATATATGAAATAGCTACTACACAATGGGCACTACTAATAATCATTTTCAACCTTCATACTAAATATTTTGAAGGTCACAATTGCTAATTTTATATGGAAAATGTTGCCATTGTGACTTCCGAGAATTTAACCTGAACACTAAATTTTATCGTGCAATATACTCGCATACATTTCGGTGCCGACAAGCTGTCAAAAAAATTGTCTCGCGAATTTTGTAATCCTGCATTTATTTGAAGGATGCATTGGACGTGGTCCATGACTCTCTGCAGCTGTTAAAGTTCTTGGTTAAGTACTTTTGGTTGCTATGTGACTCGATTGGGAGAAAAGAGCAAACTATTAATTAAATTTTATAAAAAGGTAAATATATAATGGTTGGTAGGTAAACGATATTAAAATGCTATCCGTAGTCACCGCTGCTTAGCCCGAGGCACGTGTCAGGCGTTTTTGAAGGTTCGATCCAGAAGAAAGAATGTTTCCTTGTCGCAGCTACAAATAACCTCCGAGATGAAAAGAACAATTTAGCTGCAAGCCGTCAGAACATAATCCGCATTGTCGCGTTGCCAGTTGTGCAAGTGGTGGTGAACAGCCACATACTTTTTTCCATGTACTTCAATGGAAGTGGGACGACTATAGATTGTATGAAGAACTCCAGAATACTTTTAAGTGTCAACCGACTTTGACAGCATCATCTTTGATGCTTTTCTTTGCTTTGCTTATGAATTTCCTTCTGTCCGGTAAGTTTAGTCGTTAAAAAAATAAACGCAGTTGATTACTCTAAGTCAGAGTATATCCATCTCTCTCTACATTTATGCATTTGCTACTACCTCGAAGCTAAATGCAGAAAAATTTGTACAATAAGTGGAAGCAGGTCGAAAGAATCCTTTTTACCTGAATACAATGACTGCTTGAGAAGAAAAGGGTACACAGCACATTTTACCTGAACCACTACTTGGGGCTTGCTGCGTACGACGAACGATTGTGGGTTTTTTCATAAAGCATTTTTAAAGGCGGGCCGGAATGACTGTCAGAGTATTAGTATTCTCTCTCAACCATGCAGGTATGAATTAATATGATCAGGAAACCAGCTTTAGTAGAATTGGTAATAGGGTCATGTCTCCAGTAGTCGAACATTTAGTGGTTCATTATAAAATAATCACTAACTGTGAGAGAGCCGTTGAATTTAATATGCCAAGAAAAATTATTGAGCTGTCATAACTCAAACATTTTAAAATAAAGTTAAGTTTTTCCCTGTAATTGCTATTGTTTTTTAATAAAAAAATAAAAACTAAAAAAAAACATTATTCCCCAGTAGTCGAACACTAGCTTCCTAAACCCGAACATAAAGTTTCCTTATTTTTGTTTTTATTTAAAACATAAAAAACAGTAACAAAACAACTTAGAAGAAAATAAATAAATAGAATTCACAAGTAATTAAAAATAAAATTTGTACATTAATTCAGTCTTGAACACACTAGTGTTCGAACAGGAAACTCGAAGAAGTTTGGTTCCCTATGATCGAACGGTAAAAAAATAATAGAATTATTATGTTTTCAGATAAAAACTTTACTAAAAAGACATCAAACAGATATAAACTAATGAAACAAGCATTGAAAATAAACATTTACCTGAATTTTCAAACAAAAAAATGCACTTTCCTCCGACAATCGCAACAGTTGTTTTTTTCTACTGAACCCGCACTCAAACGCATTCCCTAAAGACTCAATTTAAACTGCAATTTTGAAACGTTAACAATAATATTGTACCAGTTGATATTGCAAAAACGATTAAAGGTAATACCACAATGTAGCATTTTGCGTTTGTAGGAGTTGAAAATCTTAAAAATATACAGCTGTGTAGCTTTTTACAAAAAGTTTTCGACTACTGGGGGTGTTCGGAATTAGGCGACCCTACCATATTCGTATTTTTTGCCATTGGTTATTGATTAAATGGTCTTTGTTATGGACATGAAAAAGAAATGTTTCATTCTATATCACGAAATTCCACCCTTTTGCTACGACTTCGTTAATAACTATTTTTTATGATTTTAAGTTTTATTGCCAGCACTTTTTAGGTAATATATTTCATAGCAGATGGTCATACTAATTACTTATGTTGGCTGTAGAGGGGATCAATTGACGAAAGAAGGGGTGTTCCGTGTCTGTGCGTGTGGCAAACAATTAAAAGTAGTGAAATAGTGAAGTTGAAGTGCAAGTTTGCATAGTTTAAAAACTCTAAATAAAATACTGGGAAAACATTATTTTAAATGTTTGGCATGTGGGCGAGAGGAGAAAGAAAATGTTGGAGTTAAATATTTCAAAATACCGGATAATAGTGAGAGGTGAGCAATATAAGTTATAGATCGGGCAAGAACGAATATAAATCTGTGTTGTATTTCTTAATTTTTTTTTTTAGAAAACCAGATTCTATGATCTGCGAAAGACAATTCACGAAAGACATGTATGCCAAGTCCATGATGCGCTTAAAACGGTCGGCAACACCTAATTTGGAGATTTTGAAAAATATTTCCAATATAACAGAAGGTAATAACGAACACTGAGTGTAAAATATTAAAAAAATACCGCCTAAACCACAAGTGTGAGTTAAAATTGAGTCCGCAACTTAACGTTTCCTCCCTTTTTACAGATTTTAAAGAATATGAAGATGCGAAATTGACACGGCCCAATCAAGAATTTTTAGACTCGTTAGAGGATATACTCTGCTCTAAGTCGTCAAAGGTCGATTTCTTTTTATGCACGCCACCTTAGGTGAGTTCTTTTTCTACTCCGGTGACATTATAAGTTAGAATCAGAGACTCTAAGGGCTTCAACTTGTATGTCCCCTTGGCTCTTGTAACTTATTCTCATTTTGATTTTGATTGACGTCCGACGGTTTTGACTAAAGACTGATGCTACAGCAACATCAGTGGAAAGCTCGTAAAGCTCGTTAAGAACTTGAAATCGTTTATTAGATGTTCGCTATCGATCTAGAATACTTTGGCCTTCCCCAGCATTAAGCGTAAGACCTTTTCGACCGTTTACTAAGCTGCACCGAAAATGTCTTGCATGTGGACATTTGGCTTCAGGCGACCTCCACTGGAAAAAAGCCTAATACCACTGAAGTTGGTGCAGGTTATACGATCCCCTTTCTTATGGACATATTATGCTTCGACTGGAATCTTTAGGCAGGCTTTCGTTTGACTATTATATCGAACTCACTTCACTCTACCATGATTTGAACAGCTCAGCACCTGGGCCATCGGGTAACTGTTGGCTCCGCCTTGGATTTTTATCTTTTTAAAGCTGTATGGTCATTCCCCAGGTCGCCTGGCAGCAAAATGTTAACTTCATCGCCGTTTGACAGTCTCTTAGTCTTCTTTACCTTATTTCTTTGAGGGCGCTGCTTTTGGAAGGGGAACCCTCATTATCTATTTGTGGCTTGCTCCCGTGCAGTCCTATTTCGGTTGTTCCTTCTATCTTACCTCGCCCCTGCATAAAGTCGACATGTAGGCCATTTAGACAAAAAGATTCGACAAACCATTTTTACCCTAATCCCTGCTAAACTCTAATTTATGCTCGATGGAAAGTCAGCTACGCCCGGCCCATCCCATCCCGTATCTGTTGCATGTCAGAAGAAGATCTTCTTGTGCTTTTCAATTCCCGCATGTTTGAGAGCCCCCATCGTTGTATGCGGCTTTCTGCTGACTGAAAACGATACTCATACCATTCAAACTCAAACACCAGCCGACGATGAAAATGAATCCGCATCCAAGAAGCCACGCAAAACTTTCACAACGTCTAACCAAATGTGCTGCTGCGAATTACATGTGGGGCTCCTTTGTTTTGCTTCGGTTGACTGCGCCTCGACACTAATTTAACGACACTTTTGCGGCAGCTACACCCGTTCGCCTGTGTGTCGAGTGAAAAAATCCATGCACCGGAGACAATTGTGGTTCCCCATGACAGAGGCTGAGCCGAGTGCATAGGCACAGACAATCCACCCCATTAGCTCGGCAACAGGATAATTGTGATCCCATATTCAGTCGCCTGAATTCAATTTATGTCTCTTAATAGAGCATATATTTGCTTTGTACTGCAATCGTTGTCTGTTGGTTGACAAACTTCTGACAACGGACAACAACCCCAGGACCTTTTAGCCAGCATACCTACCACAGGTTCGCCTGTTTGTTTGCCTTTTACTTTGCCCATAGACACACACAGAAACCGAATCTCTCTCTCTCTCTCTGCCAGTGGCTATAGATAACTATCTACCGCCTATCCGCAGCAGAATTCAAACTTTGCCGCACAATCAGCCGAGGAGGGATTCCTTAGATTTCATCTGCTCCTGCTCTCTGTGCACTGAAGAAAATTACGTCAAGCTGCAGCTTATGGATATGCCATCGGGCAGAAGGAAAACCAACGACGGCGACCGCACTTAGGACAAAGGATTGCTGCACTTTTCGAAACAACGAGCAGATACTCTAAATATGTATATTTAGTGCTGTGGCGGTGGCTGGAGCTGGGTTATGTTTCGCCCCAGAACTGGGTCAGCGCACAAGTGGGCATCGTGGCGTGTTGTGTGCGTGATGAATGATAGACAAATAACCAGTTTTTGTGGTCCAACTTGGGCAACAAATGCCCGGTGAACACGAAATAATTGTGAAACCTCTTAATTTCGTGTCATTAGGCAAAAAGTTCGCTGATTAAATCGGACAAAAAGTTGGGCCCAAGACCCGAGGAATGGTGGTCGACTTTTGTTTCGAGTGGCACGTACCACACGAGCACACCTTTTAATTTAACCCAGGGCAATCCCTAAATCTCCATAATGTGATGTTGAGCATGGCAGTGAGGAGGGACAGTGTGTACCTGTATTACACGAACCCAAGCAACTAACCGTAACCACTGTGGCTAGCGAGGGAACCCTTTTCCCAGGGTTTTTCGTCTTTTAAGTTCTCACTGATGCAGTAAATCGTTGGCTGTTTGTATTCGTCCTCCTGTAAGGATTTTAATTAACATTTCAGGTCCAACAACACACAAGTCCTGCGATACGTTCGTGCTCATGCGTTTCCTTCTTCTTCCTTTTTTCTTGTTACGGATTGTAAGGACAACAGTACTAACCAGCGATCCGCAGTTAGTTTCGAGAGGGGATGCCATTTGTGTACACGTAGGCGTACGACCTTGGGCCGGAAATTAATAAAACACAAACACACGGCACGCTCTTTGGGGGATATATTTATATGTCGTAGTCGTTGATGAAGATGCGGTGGCGACTGGCGACAAGGTGTACTCTGCATCAATGCTCAATCATGTGCAATGTGCTGTCAAATGATGTTTGTTTCATTAGGAAGATGTTCGAATCTTGGAAACAGGGGAAAAAAAAAACCAAACGCATAAGTGTCGTTCTTGTTGTGTGTCCTTATGAATTCTGAGCACATAAATAATTTGAAATACTTTCCCGACAACAACTGCCACGTGCAATGTGTGTAGAGTGTGTGTACGGGTTCTACGCTGTACATATACGAACGGTGTAGTGCTGCAGTGTGGCCTCCGGTTTAAATTGCATCATCAGTGTTCTCTGAGGGGGGGATGGTTCGTTGCTTGCGTGACAGGAGATACGTACGACGAGGAAGTGGAAAAACACGTTCGTGTTCGAGTTTCAAGTGGTGCACAGTGAACAGTGAACAGTGCACCCTGCACACCATCGTACTTGTAGTATCGTGCAGGAACTTTGCCTTTGAATGCAGCTGCAAACTGCAAACCCGGGTGGTTACAATTAAAAGCGTGCAGTGTTAATTTCTTTTTCTTCTGTGGTAATAATCGCATTCGGCAGCCAATTCTCCTTTAGCCAATCAGCATGTTCTGCTCCCTCCTTTGAAAAAAAATAAAATATATATATTTATAATATCAGCGACAATTTGTTGGATGTGTGTTGGACCATGAATTGGGTCATGGGACTTTTTACTTGTTGTTTGGCTTCCACGAATGCACATCGAGTTGTTGTGTCTAGCTGTGATAAGCTATTGATTCGGATTGTAAATCGAATTTAGGTTGCCCGCATTTCCACTCAGATAAGCGGAATGCGGGTCCCTTCAAGGGTGTCCTTGGGTTCTACTCATCCACCTCGTTGAATCTGCAACCGAATCGGCAGACAATAACGCCGAATACAAGACATTAAATAGTTGCGGCGAAAAAAAAAGGACCGAGCTGGACTTGTATTACATGTGGTTTATACCACGACTGGTGACGAACCTTTGGTGTGCGTAATGTGTGGGAGATCCTCATTCGACTGAACAAAAGCTAAAGCCCTCGGCCCAGTGTTCCCAGAGTTTGAAATTTTTTTTTCGCCTTTTTTTATCAAGCAAAAAGTTCCTCTCAAGTGAAATTTGCATTTATTTTCATATGTAGAACTAGCAGTTACTCGCGACTTCGTCCGCGCGAGACTCTGTTAAAATGTACTTTTTTAGAAAAATTGGTACTGAAATAGTTTTTTTTTTTTTTAGACAATGTTTCTTGTTTTTTTATCGGGCGGCAATAATATTACCAGACTTGAAGGTGAACTTACACGAGAGCAAGCTACGTAAAACTGACCGGGCGTAAAGCAATCTTCCCTTAATGCCCAATTCACAATGTCGCGTTGACGCGCGCGTGCTTTGACAGATTATGTAGAAACAAAGCGTTCCACACAAAATGCAACCTCAGGCGTTGCTACGACTTTAGATCGTAAATATCGTAAAGTTCAACGCGACGCCTGAGTAGACCTACTCTCTACTTTCACGCGCGTTTGACAACTTTAGAATTTCGAATTGTTCGATTTGATGTCATGGGGTGTGGCGTTCTTAGTTGGAGTGGCACAGATCCGCTGATGTTCAGCAAACATACATTTTAAAGAGCTATATGATGTTTCTTCAATGAAAATTAATTGATTCAGTGTGTGGAAATGACGAATACCATTTTTTTGTGGAGCAACTACTTATTTCTTTAGATTTTTTGAGACAAAAAATGATTCAATGGTCTTGTATCCGTATTAAGGTTGTTTTTTGCCTTGATATATTGTTATGTATGAATTTCTTGTATTTTGAAGAATCTTTTTTCAATTCGCGCATACAAATTACAGCTACAGAAAAAAGAGAGTATAGGCTTGAAATTTTAATTCAGCTCTGAATTTGTATTTTTTAGCCAAAAACCAAACCGAACTTTTAATATGTCATACTCTATTCTCTCAACGCGCATTCGCTTCAAAGTAGCATTTCGTTTTGCAAAATTTTTGGTCGCGCGCATTGGCATTTAAAATCGTAAAGATTTGATAAAGCGTGTCAAAGCGCGCCGACGCACGCACGCGTTCAACGCAACATTGTCAATTCGGCATTACGCTACATTCTACATATCCATAGAACAGAAGACGCCATGAAATAAAACGATAAGCACATTCTCACTCAGACTTCACCAATACAGCCAACACCAAACGCACAGCGCACAGCAAATAAATAGCTACGTGGAGTAGCCTGCGATTATTATGCATTTCAGTCGTACTCGCATGCCCACCCCACACAGCCCAAAGTCCAAAACCGATACGGAATGGAATATGGAACGTCAAGTCCTAACAATATGAAGATTAACGATTGTAAAGAAACCGAACTTTACTGTGGTCGTGGGCATGTGTATTTTGATGTCTTTCCATGGGTACGATCTACGATATACTCAACCCACTCACCCCCAAGCATAGCTGGCAATCGGGAAATCAATCTAAGTTTCTTGTTGATTAAATAAGATCTGTCTTTAATTTCTTCTAGCTCAGCCTCTGGAAGGAGCAGAAAGATAAATGATGGCTTAGAATACTCGGGGAAGTATTGACTAAAGAGCATTTTAAGCTTTTTATGGATTGGACAAAGCTTTATGAATGTAAAGCAGGTTGAGTGAAGTAAGGTTAAAATAAAAAAGTTTTCATCCTCTTTTTCAACCTTTATAAGGCGAATTTTGAGAAAAGGGCGAAATAGGTATTCGATGGCTTTGTATTTTCTATAAACTTACAAAATTTCAAGTTTATACGATTAACGTATCAGGAGTAACAGAAAAATCTCTCTAAAAAAGGCAACTTAATCACGCTACTCTTTTATGCATATAGATTAAAAAAAATTCCCATGAATCTGAGATCGCTACTTCGGCCACGCAGTGAGCGACGAGCGATTGAGCGCAGGGCAGTGTTCGGACTTTTGAAATCGTATTTCGCAGTAGATGTAAAGAAAAAGCGAAGGAGACAATTTTTTTAGATTTTTAGTCGATTTTTAGATTTATAAATGAATTTTTTTTATCTAAAAAAAAAAATTGTACTTCAATAGAAAAAAATTGAGGGGAACAAAAATTGCACATTTATTACTAAGACAACAAATAAATGTACAGTAACATTGGGTTTTTTAATATATATGTTAGACTCCATTGCATTTAAATTTAAAATATGTTTTTTTTTATATATAGCGAATACATGTAGATTTTTAGAATTAGAATTTATTTATTTAACCCGCAAAGCAAAGTGCTTATCTGCAGGTGGTTGTTTAGAAAATTTTATTTAAATTGTACTTGAAGTGTGTATAAGATTTAAAATTTTTCTCCATTATACAATTTAGTGAATCTACTTCTATCAATGTATCTCGATTTATATTACAGATTCTAGATAATATTGTTTTAATTTTCTTTTTCTTTCGCTGGCTACTTTACTATTTCTTAAGTCTTGCGGTAGATTGTTGAGCAAGTTCTGCACAGTGTACATCACCCTTCTCCTTCCATATTCGTTGGCGATAGGAGGAAGTTGAAACATACCATCCACTCTCCTTCTAATGCGATGCTGGTGATCGATATAAATTCGAAAATTCGTGTCATCAAAGTACTCCAACGCCACACTCATCTGAAAGATTTGCTTCACCTTCAGTATTTGAACGCCACTTAAAGTGAAATTTCTGCTCGCTATAAGTTCCCAGCCCTGTCTTGTATATTCTGTAGCTTTTCAATGTGTGTTTGCGCTGCGCTTCCCCATGCCAATATTCCATACCGAAGTCTTGACTCTATGAGAGCGTGGTAGACTGCTTTTCGAACGCAGATCGATGATTTGTATTGAAGACAGGCGAGCGCAACAGAGATCCCTTTAACTTGTTTCTTATTATGTTGATGTGAGTCTCCCATTAAAAGTGACAGTCAATAATTGTATTTAGTACCTAGATATTTGTAGGTGTTCTCAAACTCAATATTTTCTTCATTGCATGTACTAGTACAACGAAACGTCTTCAACACAATCGGAGTCCTTGCATACCTTGGACTGCGGATATGCATAGCTTTTGTTTTTAAACTGTTTATTACTAGACCATTATCGTGACACCGCATTTGCTTGCTTCATCAAATTCAACTTGCATTATTCTCGATGCCTCTTCGAGTGGTTGATGAGTTACGATGAGTGCAAATGTGGTGCTTTTTTTTAGACACCTTAGCATCTCATTAGTATATAAAATAAAAAGAAGAGGACCCAATTTCGATCCCTGGAGGAACTCCATATTGTGTACTGTGTTGACTGCTATGGCTTTCATTAATTTTTACTCTGAAAGTCTCTCAGCCAGTTAGCCAACCTTCCTCTAATGCCAACTTTCTAAGACGTCAATAAGTCTATTATGGTCAAGTGTATCAGCATCTATACGCAAAAACCTTATTTATAAAATTTTGTTGACGTTGTTTAGAGCTTGTATAGAGGTGTAATAGTATCGAAATGTCATTTTGACTTAAAAAATCTGTCACATTTTATTTTAAATGATATCAAAAATAAATTGGATACATTGAATCGACATTTTTATTTTAAATTTTCAAGATTCTACAAGTGTCCTCGAAAGGAAATATGTGCAGAAATGAGATACTTCAAATTGTTTAAAACTCATTTTAATTTGTATAAGACTACCGTTTCTGAGGAGTTCCCAATCATTCTTTTTCTTTTTAATGTTCAACTTTTTAATTCCTTTTCCTATTTCTATTTGAATTTTGCATTTCTCACAAGCTGCTTATTTTTTTTTTTTATCTTTTCGGACAGGTAAATGTAATAGATTTCTCTTTTTTAGTACCTTTTTTGACACAATCCCTGTATAACTAGTATGCATGGAAAAATGTTTTAAAAAAAAGAATTTTTGGAAGGTTTTATAAAAGCTGTATAAATACTTGTTTAGCAAATTCTAATAAATAAGGCTGTAAATGTGTATTACGAAAGATGTAGCAATTTTTTGCAAAGCAACCGCAAATTTTCCATCGAATTTATTATCAAATAATTTTGAAATATCCAAAAAAAAGCTGCAGCTGAAAAATGTGATTTGAATACATTTTTAATGCATTTTTTTTTTTGACGTGTCTACATTAATAAAGTTGGTGTGTACGCACTCACTCCTATCGGGAATTTCCGTTCTAATTTTTCGTACTGCTCTAGTTTCATTTTAAAAGCAGTAAAAATGTAGTGTCATACGGGCTTAAATGGGCACTTTTTGACAGTTTGCTTAAATTGTTCCGATTTTTTCGATTTATTCATACATAGCAAAATTGAGAGGACCCTACTTGAAAATTTCTAGGTAAAATTGGTTAGGCGCACTCTAAAACTAGGGAACAAACAAACAAAACAGTATTCCATTGCATTAATCCAGCTTAAGCCACCCAAAAAAAAACCGAATTCCTTCTTCAAGTTTTTTCCATTGCGCCACCTATCGCGAACGTCTGACCACCATCCGAGGGTAAAACTTTCATGAAAGAGCTTCCCAATTAGCCGTTTGGACTCGGCGTAAATTTGTAGATCCCTACGGATTTGTTGCGTCAACTATTTATTTATTTATTTATTTATTCATTTAAAAGCAACTGATCGAATGCATTGCAAATTGTATGCCTTAATAGGATTAGTGGTCAGTTGGAAGCTTTTGACTGAACTGAAGTAAAAGTTTGACACTAGCTTAAGCCCACATAATCCCACTCTCGTTGAGTCCTACGCCTGACCGGCCCCAAAACGACATCAAAACTGGCGTTATTTCTGCTCATTCTAGCAAGTTTACCAAGTAAATATCACAGGTTTTATACTGCAGGCGTGTGGGAGTAATCCAGCTTAAGCCATTGACCAACTGCATTGAGATTTTATGCCGTAACAATAATAAGTGAAATGGTCAAAGATTTTCACTCATCTCAAGTGAATTTTCGCTCATTTTTGACACTAGCGTAAGCTCACGCAATCCAACACGAGATTACTGTCAAAATTACCAGGGGCAGATTCTGCATAACAATAATCATCGTGGCGATATCTTTTTTGAAACTTTGATGACCGTAAGAATTATATTCTGCCGGAATTTGTTCCACTATCGTCAGCTTTCATTACATTTGTGGAAAAGTAACTGGATCAAGGTCTCAAACTTGTAATTTTGGCACTTGGTTGCTACTTTTGGAGGTCCATCCTTTCGACGATAATCGTCTGAAAAATTACGGAGTGCCCAGTTTTTCAAGTGACAACATAGAAAGGTCGGTGTGGCAGTTTTGAAAAACCGAAAAAGTACTATGAGCCGCTTTGTTAACACAAGCCGTGTTTTTTTGAGCTTCCATCTCAGCAAAGCAAAGTAAAATAGGATTTTTAGCACGCAATTACAACTACTACGCTCTACTTGACACTTCGAGACTCAGTTGTAGTTGTTGTAATCGCGTTCTGAAATTCCTACTTTACTTTGCTTTGCTGAGATCGAAGCTCAAAAAAACACAACTACAGCTGTTTTAAGCTGGGTCGAATTACCGCATCCGTGAGCGAGCAATACGTCACAGAAGTAGAAACTCGATCAATGCTCTTCGTCCATACCACTTCAATCAGGTGCACGTCGGAATTTGACAATCACTGCGCACTGAATGGCCCACATCTATTATTCTGATTAAGGCTTTTGTATGTTACATAAGTTGCTCTCGCAGTTATAATGGACACTGCTCATCATAGTCAAATTTGAATGTCGCTCAGGCAAAAGGATTTCCACTCCATGACGTCTGCTCTGGATTTTGAAATTAGATCTTAAGAGCCTCCCGGCGACGACATATTCCATTCGACAACATGGACTCGTGTCATGTCAATTGGCCTCGTACACACATGTAGGATGTAGGTATGTGTCAATGTAATTAGCTGGGTTTCATGTGGCACTGCCAACACACAGAATCACCTTAATCTTAGGTGTCCATTCGAAAATTAAATGAAACAACGTGCTCGTAAGTGCCTCATGCATATTGCGGACAGATGCTTAAGTCCAGATCCACCTTTCGCATGTGTTGGATGCGATAAGCCAATTTTGCGGCATATCCATTACATGGTGATGAACGAGGCGCTCCAATTACGATTGCTGGTCACATACCGAGCCAACTCAGTCGTATGATTGAGTCGAATCTCCTTCCGCCCAAATGGCCGAGTAGTTAACTCGTAATTGCGAAAGCTCCTGAAATACGATACGGTGGGTGGATTCCTTTGGATTCTACTCTGTATATATCAATCGGACGCAGGTATATTTCCAATCTTTGAGCTGTATCAAAATAATAATCACAGCGCACGAGATCTACTCCGCTGACATAGTGCGCGACGCTGATATCCTTGTTTGCTATTTAATTTACTTGCAAATTAACACGGTATAATTAAAGAAGGGATCACCAGCCCGAAAAAAGGGAATGTATAATGAAAGAATTCTGTTACAAAAATGCAGATTCATTCCGAGAAAGATAGAAAGGGTAAACATTTACTTTTCGCTGCGAGATTCATTATAATTACTACAGGAATTTACTAATTCCTGAGTTAATGCCTTCTCCTCCTGCTGCTGCAGAGTCCGCCGCACCCGCCGCACACACCGCCGCCGCCTCCGTCCGTCGAAGAGTTAATAGCTCCCTTGTGGCAGCCTCATCAAGATAGTACAAAAGATTTCAATCCCTCGAACAATGTACATTCATTCAAAGACGTGCTCTCACCCTCCCCCGTGTGTGTGTGGGTTTCTTCTTAGGAATTTAACCATTTTTAATTCCTCCTGGGAAGTCATAAATTTCACTTTATTTTCCCATAGAAAAGGTGTGAATAATGACACGAATTTTATCGCACAATGGATGAGCGCGCTACGACTACGAGTCCAAATGGTTTCCCGTATATAATATCCTCGGAGGGGTCAATGAATCGAATGCCGGCAGGAAAAAATCGCAGAGAAAACAAAGAATTAAATTAATAACCCATCAGAGAAGGTATTACCACGAAGGAGCAAAGGATTTCTCACAGAATAAGACGAAAAGAGACGACCACGACGATGAACGCTAATGGATTGTCGAAGAGCGGCAATTGCATTTATTTTATTTATTGTCTATCGACGGAGGAGGTACCTAAATGCAATCGCAATCCGAATCCGAATCCGAATCCGAATCCCAATACCGATGGCGATGGCAATATCATTGCATTATTTTTTTAAATTAGATCCTTGAGGCGGAGTGTGTGTGCGGTTGCGGATGATTGCGCGCCACGGCCAAATGGGTTTTCAATTGCGAACGGCAAGGACCGTTTCCGGTCGAGTGGTTTAGCCAGGAATTCGGTTTAATTGCACTTGATTTCGAGCGGCGAACGGAGTCTTCTATAAATCAATGTTTGCACAGAAATACACGCGAGCAAACGAATAACTGGCTGGGCGGAAGTAGTTTGTTGGATCTATCTGTCAGTTGGGTGTTATAATTTAGTGCGCTGGCTAATAGGGAATTTCCATAGGGCTGGGCTTTTGCAAATTGCCCGCCTAGCTGAGTCGAGGCCTAGAAATAATTTATCTACTGGTGAGTAAGACTTGTTTACCACTGCTATTTGCTGCGGTCTGATATATTTGTGTGTGAACGTGCATTTGTTTAGTGCTGTCAATTGGATATGTGGACTTGGGTAGCGAGCACCTTTTGACTTTGCCAGCGTAGCAGTGGACAAATGATTTTTCAAATAAAGAGCGACGCCAAACTGGAGCCTTTTGTTTGCGTGACAAGTAACGAGGTCCGCTGGATGGTTGTACGCGATTCGATGGGTTTTGACATATAACGACTGCGCAGATTCGTTTGTAATTATTGTAAAGACTGAACTGGTTCATCGCCAGCTGAGTTTCACTGCTTCAGTGGGCCTTAATAATCAATTTTAACCTTCACAGTTCACACTGAATATTTTGCCAATGTGAGTTCGCAAAAATCTAGCCTGGACACTAAATATGATTCCAATCAGTGATAAATAAATTTAAAAAAAAAACACAGCCACATAACCAAGAAATGCAGACGATTTCAGTGAAAACCGCATCGAAATCCGCTCAGTGGTTCCCAAGATAAGCGCAGTCATACAGATTGACCCATCAAAAGGTGCGAATGATGTAGGAAACAACAGCGCCACCTGTTGAATTTTACTTAGGCCATTTTTTTAAGACTGCCAGCAGTGGGAGAAACAAACTTCTGAATTTTCAGTGAAATCGGTTGAGTCTGTAAGGCACGCAGGGTGACCCAAACTTTATTACCTTGTTATAACTTTAAAAAATGGCGACAACTGTCAGTTTTGTAAGGGAAAAGGATGCAGAATACACGTGGACAAGCCATGGAACGCTAAATACTCCTCAAGATCGCGGAATACTCGTGACTATTATTTTTACGGAGTAATTCGTCAGTTATTTTGACACAGCGTAAATTGAAATGCAGGGTCGGCATTCTGTAAGGCGAAACGTTGAAACGTTCGTGTGCACGAAGAAATTTGCTTGTGTAAGGGCAAATCATCACGAAAACGTTTGATCGTTTCGCCTTACAGAATCTGACCCCAGTCCTCGCGCCTGTCCAACGTTTGACGAAACAATACGTGACAGAAGTGGCGGGAAGTGTGGTTTTATGGTGATGCTCTAAGTCCGCAATGTTAGACTTCGTTCCTCGGTCTTTTGCAAGCAAAAAATTGGTGCTGTTCGAATAGTTGTGCGCTGTCTTGTAAAAAACGAGTGTAGAGCTAGAACTAGTGGTGTGTCTGTCTGAAGTGACACCCAGTTTAGGGCTTGCTCAATCCTTTAACCATTTCTAAGATGATGCGACAGGAACTCTCTAAAGTCATTTCAGCTGTCATATACCCTAAAAGAGGTGGTGCACACAATTAACAAGCGAGCACAATCAAAAAGCGAGCTCAACAAATTGTTATACATGACTGGAGGCAACTAGCTGGAGACAGAGATGCCTGGAAGGGCTTTTTTTGTTCAGTCCCCTGAAATATGAGCGCCATCTCAAGAAAAGTAAGTAAATTCCGTCAAAAAGCTGAGTTCAGTTGGTCTTGTCTGGCTTTCAGAACATATTTGCGTCACCAAAAAAAAAAAAGAATGTTGCTTTCGAAAACCCTTTTGAATGGGCGTCGAGTCTGCCATTGTAAGACTCTTCGAGCTGCAGACAGACTGAACTAACTCGACCGCGCATGTCTGTAAAAAGTAGGAAGATTTTGCAAATCACTCTTATGTGCTGAGCTAAAGTGAGACGAGCATCTTCGAAGAGCTTTTGATGTAGAGAGGGCGATGACACCACGCAGCATTTGTTCTAAGATTAACTTGTCAGTAAAAAATGTAATCGCCTGAAACAGCGAATATTCCATGCTTCGAAGAATTTGTTCCTCCAAACGATCGTTCTCAAACTTGAATCGGAGTCTCCACCAACAAAGGAGCTCGTCCCTAAGTATTGTAAATCAAATTACACATTCAAAAGAACTATTTTCTATACAACTACTTACAGCGAAATGACTACACCCAAAGAAGAAGAATCCTATTACAAACACGGAGCCTACTCGAACATCCAGAGCAACGACTAAGCAACCAACAATCACCGCACAGATTGGTGGGTGCGAAATGAATTGATTAATTATCGTCCCGAAAACGCTGATAAAAAATTAGCTAATTTATTAAACGTCTCCGACTGATAACCCGCAAGTTATTGTGTGTCTAAATCCATAAATACACCCCCATCCTTTGATTACGAACCGTATCTGTATACGTACACACCCTCGAAAAATGCAATTAATCAACGTCTCCCGGGGGGATACGCTCTCTATACATGACTTCCCCAACTAATCAGCTTATATTTGTTGGGTCGCTCTTTCTTGGGGCACCTCATTTTCGGTAACGTTTTCAATCATTTTCCGTTTACCTTCCGGCATGAAATTATTCAATGATGTGATTTAGTTCGACCCACATAATGTCTGCCTCAATCAATTAGACACCTCAAAGTATTACTTAAAACCCTGTTAAGTACGACTAAATGTAATCAAACAAAAAACCAAAACCTTAAAACCAATTCATTGCTTTTAATCCTACACCGAGAGAGGGAGGCATCGTCGTCGTCCTCGTCGTCGATGACGAGAAAATACTTAAAAAATGTAATCCCTTCATCTGTGGCACAGGATACCAGATACCACCCGCGGTCGTGGTCCGCCATAAGAAGTTCAAATTGACGAAAAGTTCACCCTTGCGGCGTACTCCATAAACCAAATCAAAAGAAGAATCCACCACCAGTACCCTTTGTACCTATACACTGAATACGCCTCCGCGGGAAATCTACTCCGCTCTACTCCACTCTACTCCGCCGCCAACTCGCGCTGCAGTGTAACAATTTTGATTTTGTGTTAAATCATTTTTAATAACAAGAATCAAGGAATCCCAAGTGTGTAGGTTGGTGTCTGTCTCTTTCTCTCTAACCGTGTTTGCGCGCGAGTATTTTGTTTAAGTCCTTCAGCATGTGTACATGTGCCACATAAATCCTCTTGTGCATATCTAATGTCCTTTTTTACTGGAGAATATTATAACGAATAACATCGGCTTAACCATTCTCTTTCGCCAAATGGGTGCGTGTTTGTGTTCGTGTTTGTTGTCCTTGTCTATGCATGGATGTGCCTTTTAGCCAGATAATTAAAAATTAATTTGGGGTTTGTACGGCTGCCTGATTTAATGTTGACTATTGTTTCAATTAAAACCCATTTAGACTTGTTTAAGAGCCATGGGGCGGCTGTGTGGAGTGCGAAAAAAAAGACACACAAACATGACAAACAAACGAGGGCCTCTGTGTGTGGAGTGTTTGTTTGACTTTAGTCATCATCGCATCAAAATGCGGTCACGTAGGTGTTTATCGATTTTCAGCGACAACGCAGTTACTCCAGTCTGCAAGAGTTGAAATAAAATGCAGTGGGAAATGGAATAGCCCCTCTTTTACAGGAGAGCATGGCATTCAGACAAGTATCCATCTTCGCTGGTGGCGGCTGGCGGCATGCGCGTTGCTCAAATGAGTGCGAGTATATTGGAAAGATAGACGATAGACCAATCTACTCGGCAATGGAATTAATCAGAAAGTCATAGCTGGCGTTAACGCTCATTTATCATTATTGACATGAAGTCAAATTATGAAAGTGGTTGTCAATAACTAAAGCGGCAATGTGCCTTCGCCTACAAGTAGGTGTAGTGTCAAATGGAGTAGTGAAAGCTTTATGGATTTTACAATCTTCATGAAAATGACACTTTATGCGGTTTTTTTTTAGTTCGGAGCAGAGCCTGATCTGTCAAAAGGAGTTTGTTTCGTATTTTTAGCTAAGACACATCAGAATTTTGTTTATTTTTTTCAGAATAAACTGACTGAGCAGTTGAGAAAAAAATCAGAGCACATCATATTTTGACAATTGACCATATGATTTCTGATCGGAGACACGAATGTGGTACAGAAAAGGAAAGGAAAGTAAATTTATAAAAAATAAGTGTGGTAAACTAAGGAAATGCAGCAAACACTATTCTTATTTTTTAAATTATGTGACAGCTGGTCCCCTTACCTCAACTGAGGTTTATGAGTAAGTCAGATCGCTCTGAACGCTCTCGGTTGAGAGCATGTTCGAATTACACAAGCTCTTTTCAGTAATCTACTCTTAACGTGGAAAGAAAAACGAATTTTGACAACGAAATGAGCTTGCCGTGTTGAGTTTGACAATTAAAGTTCAATAACTTCAGGATTCCAGCAGAAAAATCGGGGAATACGCTCTCCTTTTTGTATACTACCATCTCCCTCTTTAAGGGCGCCACTGAAGAAAGACGAAGGCCATCTTTCTCGAACTTGAAATGGCATGTGATAACTGACAGTCCAAAAAATGGTTCATATTCTTGGGCAGAGAGATGACTTTTAAGGAAGCAGTTAAAATGGGAAATGTTTGAAGCTTATTTTGTCATTTAGTGGAATTTATTATACCAAGTTTATATTCGCGGATTTGTGAAAATTTCTATAATTTGCGCCAAATTTCTCTTGATGTTCGTACTTTGTTCGCGTGGAGTTCCCCGCTGGTTCTTCGATTGGCATTCAAATGTTCGTGCAGGCAAGTCGAAGCGAACTAAATGCGAATCGCTGGGTTTGCTATAATAAATATCGTTTGCGACGTTGTCATAGACACTTTAGTGGCTATAAACAGTACAAAAACAACAAGCAAATTGGGAAAATTGAAAAAGATACGTTGAAAAATTGTCAAACTAAAATGTTTACTAAGTTCTCCTTTTTTGTAACAAACGCCATCCAACTTATGATGCACTGCATTAAGTAAATGTCATTAAAAACAATTGCTTACAGAATTATTCAATATTTTATCTATCAGAATTTCTAATATTAGCCGTGTTTTTTTGAGCTTCGATCTCAGCAAAGCAAAGTAAAGTAGGATTTTCATCACGCAATTACAACAACTACGCTCTACTTGACACTTCGAGACTCGGTTGTAGTTGTTGTAATCGCGGACTGAAAATCCTACTTTACTTTGCTTTGCTGAGATTGAAGCTCAAAAAAACACGGCTATTGACAGAGAAATGTCACAGAATACGAAATGAATCAGAAAATTGCTCAACAAATTTCTACACCTTGAATTGAATTTCACTGACGTTTAAATATTTTTTCCTTCCGAAACAAAAACATGAATACTTACAAAAATATTCAATAAAACAGGCCTACAGCGACTCGAAATTGTTGTACATTTATTCGTTTTAATAAAATTGTGTATACGCTCATAGCGTGGAAAAAAATAATTGCCCAACTGCAGCCAATAAATGAAAAGACCTTCCAAATAAGAATATTGAACATAGAGAACAGGCAACAAACCCATTTCCAAAAGAAACAGTTCTAAATGTGCGAATTTCCAAACACTACCCATCAACGACCGCCAACGTCACAGCACTACCTGTCAAACGTTCTCAGCTGACAATTCCGGCATCTAGTCCCTGAATCTGTGTTGTTTGTTGTTAGGTAATAAATTCAAATCGACTAAAATGAAGGTGGCTTCAATAATGGGACGTGCCACGGTTCTTGCCATAAAAGACTCTAACTGCGTTGTATATACTCGCGCATACCGAACAAATGCAACTCCCATTTCGTCATATGCAGGCACTGCCAATGCTTATTGGAAGAAGTACCCACTTCAGAGATTCTACTGTCAATCTTCCAACCCGACACCGTGTTGGAATTGCAAGACGCCAACCAAGAAAATAAATCATTTCACTTGCAGCGAATGTGGCAAGCTACAGGACATCACCAAGGAACATGTAAGTAGTGCATCCATATCGGATTTGATATAGTACAGAATGTATTGCAGGATTTCTTTCAACTTCTTTCGGTGTCGCGTGACTACAATTTGAATGCAACGCAATTGACAAAGATATTCCGTCAGCTACAGACGCAGGTACATCCAGATAAATTCAGTAACAAGTTGGTCTCGCTCTCGTTCTGCTTAGATTCAGTTTTTTATAGTCATCTTTCCAGATCGGAACGAGAACAACAAAACTCCGCCGAGTGGAGTGCACTTATCAACAAGGCGTACAAGACTCTGTCCAACCCCATGCTGCGCGGGCAGTACATCCTAAAACTGCAAGGCGAGGACATGCCCATTGATAACAGCGCGCTAAACAAAGAGTTCCTAATGGAGATGATGGAGCGAAACGAAGAAGTTGACGAAGCCGACTCTGCACAGGATGCAGATCAATTGAATGAGCGAATTCAAAAAGAAATCAACGAGGAAATCGTTCAACTGGCGAGTTTGTTCAGTTCGAACGACTTGAGCGGAGCCAAGGAGAAACTCGTCAAGATGAAGTACTTGCTTAGTATTCAAACCAGCATAAAGACGAAGCTGGAAAAGCTGATGAACAGATGAATGTGGTTGGAGACCTTGTGATAGATAGTATTTGTAAGAGCAAAGAAATGTTAAGATTTTAAAAGCATTTGCGTTGGTTATTTAGTTAAAAGAGGGGACAGAGGGTGTAGTAGAATAGGTGGATGCTTTTTCTTCAGTGTCGGTTGCATTAACTTGCAGAAAGGAAGAAACCCTATACCACGTCATTTGAATTTGAGTTCTTATCGACAGTGCAGAGTCAATCAGTGGAAAAGATCAACCAATCCACGCAAAAGACAATCGGGGTTCAACCCACAGGGGTTGAGGTAGTAAAAACGTGTTGAATTCTATGCTTAGTAACAAATCGCATGCAAGAAAATGCCTGAAACGGTATAAATAACATTAGGCCTTTTTTATTATGCTCACATGATCTATATAGATCATTGATTTCCACGGTTTACAACAATAGTATGAGATCCAACTTTTGTTGTAAACCATGAAAATCAATGATCTATATAGAGCATGTGAGCATAATAAAAAAGGCCTATTGAAAGCACCACTAGCCTCAAAGTTCAACTTATGATTAACAGCGTCCAATGCATGAAGCCCATCAAAAAGTATGCAATCAAATTACCCTTTTTTAGTACAACTCAGAATATCAAAGAAAACAGATCGAAAGAGAAAACGAGACAGCATCAGTAGCACAGCTGTCAACTGGCTGGAGCTACTCTCCCTCATGTTTGGCATTTCATTACATTTCTTGTTGAAGTTGAAGTACAATTGCAACAGATTTGTATAGAATTACTCATAGAAGTGGGAGAAAAACTGACTGAAATCTTGCGAGGATGTCATCATTGAACGCTGAAGTGGAACGGCTCCAACAATTGGTAAGTATTGGGGGTGCATTTCCTGGTCAAAACCGAATGTAAACACGTGTAAACCGGTGTGTGTAGGAGAAGCTGACGTCGCAGCTGCGTGAACAAATGAAAAAAATCAGCAGTGGAGAGTTTCTTGAGGACGTTGGTGACGAGGAATTCAGTAAACTACAAGTGGAGAACATGAAATTGAAGCACCGACTGGCTGTACTGGAAAATGTAAGTAAATTCATAGGTTATGCGGTGAATTGATCAAAATGTTGACGTTTTGTCTGCCTCCTAGGCTGTTGTTGCTGAGAAGAAACATCGCGGTAGCTCCAGCGGCGAAATGTTATCCATCCATGAGCACCTAACCGAGTTGTTTTCGAACGCAATTGCAAAGGCATTCCCTGGTCTGGGTGGTGATGCAGCGGCAGCGGTGATTACCGTGTCGACAAAACTGGGCGACTACCAATGCAACAGTGCGATGGCTATAGCGAATGCGTTGAAAGCTGCCGGACAATCCAAGCCACCAAGGGATATTGCTACTGCCATTGTTAGCGGCCTAGCGTCGTCACACGTTGTGGCGAAAACTGAAGTCGCCGGTCCCGGTTTCATCAATATATTCTTGGATAAGTGAGTTTGTTACGGCATCCGCTGCCCAAGATTAATCTCATTTTGTTTTTAGGACATACGCAGTCACCGCCATTGGGGATTTACTCCGAAACGGAGTAAATCCCCCGCAGTGCGTACGGAAACGTGTTCTAGTGGACTTCTCGTCGCCCAACATCGCCAAACAGATGCACGTGGGACATTTGCGCTCGACAATCATCGGCGAATCGGTTTGCCGTCTGTTGGAGTTCCTCGGCCACAATGTTCTGCGCCACAACCACGTCGGTGATTGGGGAACGCAGTTTGGAATGCTCATCTCACACTTGGAAGACAGTTTCCCGAATTTCATCACGGAGAGTCCACCAATTCACGATCTGCAGGCGTTTTACAAGGAATCAAAAAAGAGGTAAGATGCAGACACTTCCCAAACTGGCACACTAACTTCCATCTTCCAGGTTCGATGAGGATGAGGAGTTCAAGAAGCGCGCTTACACCTCGGTAGTGAAACTGCAAAACGGCGATCCCGACTCGATCAAAGCGTGGACGCAAATTTGCGACGTTTCCCGCAAGGAATTCCAAACCATTTACGACCGCCTGGACGTGACACTTCAGGAGAAGGGGGAGTCCTTCTATCAGTCCCGAATGGTGGATGTTGTGAAACTATTGGAAGAGAAGGGCTTCTTAGAGGAGGATGAAGGTCGTAAAATTATGTGGTCGGATGACTCGAAAACGGGCATCCCTCTGACCGTGGTGAAGTCGGACGGTGGATTCACATATGACACCTCGGACATGGCCGCTATTCGCTATCGCTTCGAAGAGGAGAAGGTTGATTGGGCCATTTATGTTGTCGACTCGGGACAAAATGTCCACCTTACGACTATTTTCGCATGTGCTGAGCGTGCTAACATAATCGACCGCAAGAAACACCGAGTGGACCACGTGATGTTCGGTGTGGTACTCGGCGAAGATGGAAAGAAATTCAAAACCCGCTCTGGCGACTCGGTCAAACTGTCCGACCTGTTGGATGAAGGTCTACGACGCTCCCTGGACAAGTTGAAGGAGAAAGAACGCGAGAAAGTCCTGACCCCGGAGGAACTGAAAGCCGCCCAAGAATCGGTCGCCTATGGCTGCATCAAATATGCCGATCTCTGCCACAACCGATCAAACGCCTATGTGTTCTCATTCGATAAGATGCTCGAGGATCGTGGTAACACCGCCGTCTATCTCCTGTATGCCTTCACACGAATCTGCTCGATTTCCCGCAACTGTGGTGCAGACTTCTCAGATCTGAAGGAAGTGCTAAAAACCGAATCGATTACGGTGGACCACGAGAAGGAGTGGAAACTGGCGAAAGTCTTACTCAAGTTTCCCGACGTTATCCTGAAGATAACAAAGGACCTGTTGCTGCACACTCTGTGCGAGTACTGTTACGAGGTGTCCACGACCTTCTCCGAGTTCTACGACAAGTGCTATTGCATCGAGAAAAACAAGGAAGGAGAAGTGGTTAAAGTGCACACGAGCAGGATACTCTTGTGCGAGGCGACTGCGGCGATTCTGCGTAAGTGCTTCTATATTCTCGGCTTGAAGCCGGTGCAGAAAATTTAACTTGATTGAAATTAAAACCACACGCTAAGCATTTCACATTTCTAAGTTTCAAAACGAAATAAATATTTAAATATACACATTCAGTGGTGAGTTTTGGTGGTAAGTTGCGGTTTTATTAGTATTTATTAGACCCGACACCGCTTTGAAGGAACTTAAGCGAGTACCGTGCAAATATGGACGTTCTGTTAAACGTCACACGTAACATTTAAATGTGACTGCAGCACATTGGCTTATTCCCAAGGAATTCAATGGTTGTTATCACAAGATGGTAGCCAACAGGGTAAGCCGTCATTTCAACAATCTAGTCATGCTTTTCATACAAAAATGTCAAAATTTGTATGGGCGGGAGTTTAATGAGCAACAAAAGCTACTGAACTGCTAAACGTCAAAACGAGAAGTCAAAAGGAATTATTTGTCATAATCAATTTTGCTCGGTCTATTTAATAAGCGACTTTAATTTACCGCTTTGCTTTTTACATCTAGTTCTGTGAAAAAAGAATAAAGAAGCGATATGAATTGGGGTAGGATTTGCTGACTTATTTGCGCCAAACCTGAAACAAAGTTCGATAGTTAAATGACATTCCATAATGCGGACGTTCAAAAATCAATTTTACAAAGTTTGACAACTGTCTAACTTGATCATTGTTGTACTACATTTGTATTGGCCGACATTTTTGCATTTCACACGGATTATTATCCACATTCTACCGATAGGAAAACAAAATTTAAGAAAAAAACTGAGGAAACCAGCGGCATGAAGATTTCGAGAGTATGGTTTATGTACCTATGTTTTCAGCTGTAAAAATTCAGTTTAAAAATTCATAATTCGTCAAAAAAACAGACTTTTTCCTTGCATCGCATCTTATAACCAGTTCCAATGACGTCACTATGTGATATATTCCAATCTTCGATCGAGCGCACCTTCACATTGGATAAGCTACACTACGAACAGAAATATATTCCCAAATACAAGATGGCGTAACAAATTCTATTATGGCGTACATAGTTTCGTAAACCGTCGGTAGAAAAACAGTTTAACAACATTCATATCAATTTCTTCTCCTCGTCGTCGTCAGCAAACAAACTACCAACAAAAGGATTAACAAATACCCAACCGTGTTCAGAGAAAATTCAACTTTTCCTACATCAATCTCCCAGAAAATCCGTTTTTCACCCAGTTCGACGCTACTGTGAGTCGAGCAGTTCATTCTACAAAACATATGCTGGTCGTCTCTGACACTAGTCTGTCGTCTCGTTACAGTTGCACTCGCACAGAAAATCACTAGTGATAAATCTTCTGTGCCCGAAACAAAACCTTAAACAAAAACACTTAAGTTACAAGTCTGCAATAGCAACGAATTCTCAGTGTACAATTTGCCAAAAAACTTCTCAAAATACACCTGAATAGAGTGATTTTCTAATTCACTCACATTCGTGCGACGTAGCCCTGTGGAACTACAGCGAAAAATCCCCCATAAAAAGGGATATTCACAAAAGTGAAAAAACAAAAAAATAATATCGAAAAAATATATATATATTTTCAAAGTGTAATTGTGTCGCATTCCCATCGGAGGGAGGATCAGCCATATATATCCGGTCCATTGGAACGAAAGAGACACCAATGCCAGTAATCATGGAGAAATGATTGCCGTTGCGGTTGCATATGTGTGTTTGTAGTATTGACGAAGGCCAAGGCGTACAGAGAAGAACCATTGATGTGTACAAATTGCTGTGAGACGGTGAAGAAATAGAAAAAAACATTTTCCCGAGTTGAATATATGAGAAGAAAAAAAAAACTGTGCTGAGGAAAATTGAAGAAAAAGACAATTTTTTTTTTTTTGTTAAGAATAGTGAAAGAAAATTTTCCAATATGTGCAGCTGAGTGTGATAATAAAGCTCGAAGACAAAGAATCCTAGGCGAAAAGTCAGCGCGCTTCATAGTTTTGCTTTAATTAAGCGGGGAGAGAGAGCAGAAAAAATGGTTCGCGGTAAGTTTCAGAATTTGGTGAGAACAGAAAATTTATGTAATTGTCCGTGTCAATGTTGGAGAGTTGTTGAATCGTTATCAGCTAGGATTTGCCTTAGATTTGCGTAACCAATTGGTCGCAGTTTGACGGCGAGTTCTGTATGCAACTATGTATCGAATTTTCTTACATATAGATTGTATGTATGAAAATTCGAAAAAGTAGAATAGATTTTGTAGTTTTTCTCGATAGATTGCATAGTGTAAGCATGTGGCGGGAATTGTTCCCATAGACGATGTGGTAAGCTGTCGCGCCTGTCGCTCTTTAGGAAGTGCATAGGAGAGAGTGCGAACGAGAGCGGTTTACTGGAGATGGAGTAAGCAAGAGCGAGGCAGAAGGCAATCTTTCCAATAGAAGCTCGTTTGTGTTTTATTTTTCAGACGGCTGATGGGGTCGGGGTTGCCACTTTGCATTCTAAGGAAAAGGGGATTAAGGTAGTGGAATAGGTAGTACTCAATTAAATGGGGATTGGTTTGTCTATATAAATTCTTATATTGTTTTTGTATTAAAATGGCTAAACGAAAATTTATATAATGGACAAGGTTTTACTACTTGTAAGGCAACGTCTGTTGCTTCTGTTTTTCAAGCGGACTCCTATCCCAATGGATATTTGTCGTATTATTAAGAGTAGTTGACAGGCGCCGAGTATCTCCGTCTGTAGCGAAAGTCATGCTGCACCCCTCACTTGTTGCAGAATAGTTCGGGATTGCAAGAACTCTTTTAATTCGGTCGCGAGGCTGAACCCTTAGACTTTTGTCTGGGTCGCAGGAATTGTAGGAAAGTCGATTTTAGAAAATATTGATTTTCAGGAGCCTAGACTGCGTTTGGTCCTCGGTCTGGAGATAGTCTATTGACCATTGAGCAAATTGATTGTGTGTCGCCATTTACAGCCGCCGTCCCCACCCCATGTACCTAGCAGCAGAGCCCTAATTTGGGTTCACATCTATACAAATAATAAAACTTATTTTCCCTTTCCTCAGGTCGTCGAGGTCGTCCCGCAAAACCCGGGTCAGCTGTGCTCGGCAACGGTGTGCAAGTCGCAAGCCTTATGGACGATCCACACTGTGCCAGTCCGAAGCGAAAAGACTGCAAGATCGACACTTCCCTCGATAAGAACTTGAAAATCGCCGCCATTACCATGAAACACACTGCATCTGTATCGCCGCCAATCATCTGTCGAGAGAAACGCACAGCCGCCGCAGCCGCTGCTGTCTTTATGCGCGAATGCCTCGAAGCGGGCCACTCAAAGACCCGATCACACAACATTAAGAACTATTTCAAAGCAAACTCCAAAAGCGACCTATGCGACATTCCTAGAACCACCACCAACGGCATTCACCATCAACAGCAAGACGACCATCAACTTATAGCAGCTCTCTCGTTCGATCTCTCCGAGGAGGACACTTGCACCGAGATCTTTGGCAAGTACGAGACTCAAAAGCCGCAGATTCATCACAATCACTGCTTGCGATCCTCGCCCGTAAGCAACATCCAGAACAACATTTTCCTCCAAGAGCCAGTGCTGAGCTTGAACGTTGACAAATCGCCCAATCAGGCGTCGTCGATTAAAATAAAGAAATCGCTCGAAGTCGAGCCAGTCTTCTCGTCATCGCCATCCATTGCAACCTACCCGATTTGCTTGAATGGCCAATTCAACAAAATCGTCTCGCTAAACACCTCACCGAAGCGTGAGAATTCGATCGAATCTACCGCATCAACGTTCGCCTCATCGACCAGCAACTGCTATCTGCTGAACATCGACAACAGCTCGTGTGACAGTGGCGTCGCCTTCATTGACAATAAATCGGACATAAGCCCCAGCCGTCGACGAAAGCCAGCCACACCACATCGCATTCTATGCCCGTCGCCCATTAAGAGCTCCTGTGTGAGCCGCCCAGGTGCGATGTTGGCCTCGTCATGTATGTCGCCAGCGAAAAAGAACCACAGCAGCCCAGCAATGTCTTCACTACCACCATACCAAAACAACGCACAGAGGCGTCATCCTAAATCCAGAAGAAGGTAAGTTCCCTGTCACCACAGATAATCGCATTTCAAGCATCTGTGTCTGTGTAGACTGAATCAACAAGAGTACGAGAACAAGTGTTTGTTGCCTTCGGAAGAGCCACAACTTCAACTTGTGCTGAGCGGAAGCAGTGAAGTCTCCTCCTCCTCCTCCTCGTCCAGCGCTGATACTGTGGGCCCTCCAATCGAATGCAATGTCAGCCACACTAAATCCATACTAAACTCAGCCAAGAATCCTACTGCCGAGCAAAACACCAACAACAACAACAAGGTGAGTTCACTTTCCTGCCAAGTAACAGATTCACTTACTGTGTTTGTCCTTGCAGAAGACGAACAACGCGACTCTCGCTGCTAACTCGAAGATCAGGCTGCAGGCAGCAAACACAAATGCCGTGGAAAATCGCCAGTTGACAGAGTTCTTCCCCGTGCGCAGGAGTGTGCGCAAGACGAAGACCGCCGTAAAGGAGGAGATGATGCGAAGCTTGGAAAAGGCCATTCTCGAGGAGCGCGCCGAAGGCCTGAAGGTGGTTAGGACTCGAACACCACCGTGCACACAGTCAGTAATAATAATGTTCCCTCATTTTACAATTCCAGATCGAGACGTTCGAGAACAAGGGACGGGGCATCATCGCCGACAGACCCTTCCAGAGGGGCGAATTCGTTGTCGAGTACATTGGCGACCTGATCAACATGACTGAAGCGAATCTGCGCGAAAGGCAATACGCTCTCGACGAAAACGCTGGTTGTTACATGTATTATTTCAAACACAAAAATCAACAGTATTGGTAAGTCGCCGCCGCCGCCGCCGCCGCACCTTCTCCATCCAACTCTGTGACAATAGTGAAACTCAACACTCAACTTTCTCAACTTTTCAGCATTGACGCAACTGCCGAATCGGGCAAACTGGGCCGCTTGGTTAACCACTCGCGCAACGGCAATCTAATAACAAAAATCGTCGTCGTCAAGAATCGACCACACCTTGTACTTATCGCAAAGGACGACATCGAGGCCGGCGAGGAACTGTCCTACGACTACGGCGATCGATCAAAGGAGGCTTTGCTGCATCATCCATGGTTGGCTTTTTAGTTTTAAGGACACTTTCTTATAGAAAACACACACACACACACACACACACAGAAAACTCACATATATATCTATATACATAGTTTAATCGTTATAACATAGTAGCAAAAGCAAAGCTTAGGTCATGAGTTGAATTTAGCAGAGACTCCCCCTCCCCGCACCATTCATACGACAGCGCCAGCCACGCGCGAATTTCGTTCTTTTATAGTTTGTAGCTAGATTAAAATAAATAAAATAGTGTAATGCACGTCATTTTACTTGGCATCGTTCGTACATCTTAAACAATAACATTTTTACATTTAACGATATATATTTTATAGAGAAGAGCTTAGTTCAAAGGATAGCGCTATTGAAATAAGCAGGAAAGTGATTGGAAAGAGAAATACTAGTTGCAGCGGTTTCTGTTTTGTGAATGTGTAGACATATATTTTAGGAAATAATTTATTTATTAGCGACGTTATATTTGTTACGCGAGAACGAGCCTTGTCCAACAAAAGTCGAAACAATTGGAAAAATTATAGTTCAGTTGTCAAAATGTAGCTTTTTTTCTCATTAAACAGAGATGTATCGAGGGTAGTGGAGGATGAAAACTAATGTCGTTTGCCATTGGGCAAAGAGAAGCGTCCGGGAGAGTGTGGAATCGAAAAAGTCACTTTAATTGGCACAAAATAAAATACTCTTCTGGTGATTCTGAGAAGAGAATTTCGCTTCTCGATTTGAAGTCAGAATCCACTCGAGAAACACTCACACAAGTGTAATTTATGTATTTTATACAAGTCGGCTGACAGCCAGCCGTAGAATTCTTTTTGGCATTTCACCAATACTTTTTGTGGATTCTTTCAGAAGCAGTTTTGTTGTTCCATTGGATTTCAGGATGAGTGGATGAAACCAATGAAAAACGACATAAAAGTGTTGATATGGTTCGCACTCTTCTAGTCTGACCGATTTGAGTGAGGATTGTTAGAACCTGTCTGCAGCTAAATCGCAGCTCCATCAGAAACATGGTTTCACTGTGGAAAATAGCACAGCTTCATTGCAGCAGCAGCACAGTTTAGTAGGAAAGGGCCTCCTAAGACATTCGGGTCATGTTGGGTAATGCATTTTTACAATGTAAGCGAAGTGAGGTTTAAGGAGAACTTGGTGACTCGAATTTCAACCAAATTTATTCTAACTTGTACATTTCAGAGCGAGCTAAGAGAGCATCCGTGCATCCACAAACAGACGTCTAAAAGGCGCAGACTGCAGGAGTAACTCCGAATCACATAGACACACTGTAACGATGTTCGATCTTGTAATCGCTATGTTGACCAAGGTGCGGTAACCTTGACAACAGTGGGTGGTTCTAGCACATAAACCAGAACACGCAGGCGATGTGGTGGTCGTCGATTTCCCTTTCCTTGTCTGTCTTTGTTAACTTTTGCTAAGACTGCTTAGCTCTGGTGACCAGGTCAACTGCACCTGGGGGTCAATTCTGGTTCCGTGAAAAAGTGTAATGAAAATTTGTTCACCCTTTCACCGCAATTTCGATTCTCGTTCCACGAAAATGTACAACCAAACATCATATGAATAATTTTTTTTCACGTACTCATTTTCAAATGAATCTTTTTAGTGAGAGATTGAAAATTGAGAACCTGATGTCGTACAAAACAGTGTGCGATATTAAATTCACCACGATAATTTCACTTATTGAACGAGAATCGCTTTTTAGTACTGAGTGAATCGAAAAAAATGAAAGCAGTGTATGGCCCACGGTCTCGCGAACGTCTAAAAAACATCGGACAGTCTTGAAAAATCGTCTCGGTTGGCCTCCAATTGTTGATCTACTCCACAGGTCGTCGTCATTCAGTTTTATTTTCCAAGTCAGATTTCTAGGTTAGGTTATGACCAGAAAGGAGAGGGGTTCCCTCTATATTCGTCCAGTTGTTCACATCTGATGTTTGTTGCTGGTTTTAAGTTGGCGGAATGGATAGAAGATGGATTTATAGGTTAGAGCGGCATAGCTGCCAGCCAAAAACCTTGAGCTCTTCGCGTCAACATTTGACAAGTTTGGATTTTATTTCCACGGCAGTGATTGCCATCATAGCCGCATGGCTGTCAATGAAAATGATCATGATTGTCATCATTAAGGTTAGATTTGCCTTTGCTAGACCTCCGTAAACCTCCAAAACGTTGCTATTGTGGTTAGGGAGACCGAACTAGCCGTGTATATCATTTATTCCGCGCTACTGCCTATTTCCGTGTGTACAGCGAAAAACTCGCACGATGTGTATGGTCCTTTTTGACTTAAGAGCTGCTAGTGAGGTGTCTAGCCCAGGAATAGGGCTATTTAAGTCGCTTTTAAATGTGCCGACTATAAGACAAACCATTTCTTTAGAACACCGACTCAAACTCAAACCACCAGTGCTCCTCCTCTCTTTGCCAAGACTACATGCTTTAAATTCAAAAAAAAAGTTACACGCGCTACTTTTTAATAGGAAATTGACTACCCCTACGTACAGCTACTCTCTTCCAACGACTTTTGTGACAAGAAGTGCACTCACAGTGTGTTGCGTTCGTTCTTAAAATAGAACAAAACTCAAACAAAAGCAATGCAATTAAAATGAATAAAAATTATATTTTGGACACAAAGACTCCCCCCCCCCCCAATACTTTCACATACAATGGACATGTGAGAACCCCACCAATAAAGAATGTTCTTTCATTTTAAACGTTTTTAACTTATTTTAGTTCATAGAATTGGTCATCGTTATGGTTTTTCCAAATTATCTCACACAACAAAAAGTAACAGCAAATCAAAACTCGTATAAGCAAAGCCGCACATGTCTGCTGTTTTTTTATAATTTTTACTAGTAAAGCAAATTGTTATGATATCGAAGAAAAGGATACTTTTAAGCGAATGGAATGATGGTTATGTATAATCAAATAAATCACTGCTTTCAGAATATCTAAGACATTAGTTTATGTATAGAGGTTACATATATAATATATATTCAACTTTTATTAGATGCGTTAGAAAAAAGGTTCACGAATGTTACTTTATGATTTAAAAACAAAAATGGTTAAGTATAAGAAGAGCAACAAAAATGTTAAACCAATTATTTTGCAAGAAAACAAAATGTGGCTTGAATTGATTATTAACAAATAAAGACAATTTTAACAATTTAATTGAGTAAGTATATCTCTTTGAAAGACCGAACCGGGGCGTTTGGTATGGATGAGTGGAAGCAGCGTGCCCGGGATCGAAGGCTGCAGTGTCAAAGACAGGAGCCCGTTAAATAAGTGAGTATATCTCTTTGGACTTGTGTCACGTGGGCTTTCAAGTGGTGGATTCGGTAACAACTTGGTTGTTGTCACTCGAGTTGCATTGTCAGAAATGGTTGATGAGGCCAATATGCGCATCGATCTGCTGTTTTGTTTACCCCCCAGATGGAAAGCGATATAGTGTGCGGCGACATAACTTTTTTATAATGCTGTAGGGGTCATAGCGAGGCGTAAATGGTTTCTTTCAACAGGCGTGGTTCAAAAGTTCTGTTTCCATTCAGGTCAGTCCGACACCATGCGTTGGAAAACAGTGAGGAGCGTAAGTTTTCCGTCGAGGCCTAATATTTAAGCGCATATTCTGTGATTACAGCAATCCGAAATCGATGCCATGTAGCCCTGACAAGATAAAGAATCGGAGTCCCACAGCAACTGCACATTAGATAACCAGAGAAGTAAGATCTTCAATCTAGAAAAGAAGAAGTTAGGTTGCCGCACCCTACATAACCTTCTGCAGTTCGTTCTTCATGAGAGGAAGTCGCTGCAAAACAGTTCGCAGGACCCCATACTTTCCTTTTGGCAAACGCCCCTGTGTACTTATCTTTAAATATTCGATATATGTACTCGTAGTGCGCAAAATGGACGTAGTTGTTAAAGAGCTGCAAACTTTTGCTTTAGCATGCAAGAGGATTTGATAAGCATAAGGAACTTGAACAGGAAAGAAGATTAACAACCGCAACATGCAATTCTCCAATTTGCCGCCACAAAAAACGACAGAGGTCGCAACCAGTGTAGGAATAGCCATCATTCGCACATTTGAAAACTAAACCGCGACCTTCCCCTAGACCTTTACTAAAATAAAACCGCCCGACCAACATTCCCCTTCAGTACAAAGATAAGCGAATTTCTCTTCTTTTTTATTTTATTTCGGAAACACAATTTTATACAACCTTTACTTTATCCAAATCACGTTTCTCAATCATTCGCATTTGCTTCTTCTTCATTCGTCGCAGTTTCGTTGTGTTCTTAATGACCTGTACAACCTCTGAACGGCGTTCGTTCTCTAGTCTTCGCTCTGCGTTCAGCAATCGGCGTTGCCTCTTCATTTCGTTCGATTCCTTTTTGGCGTCCTTTATAGACTTGGACATTTCTTTGATGTGGCGCATTTCGTTGCGTAGTTCCATTTTCTTTTCAGATGTACGTCGATAGACTGACTTTTTTATGGACGCAAATCTAAAATAAAACAAATATGTTAGAGATATGGTTTCATTTGGAATGATGTTCTGTATTACTTTTGTTTGGGTGTCTTCCATGGTCTTCCCGATTTCGGAAGACCCCGAGGTGCTCCTTCTGATTTATTTATTTTCGCAGCTTTTTTAGTGGCACTTGTATCAGCAACAGTTGGTAGTGATACTGTTTTGTTACACCGTGTTTCTATATCATTTAGCTTAGGCATTTTAGTAGTTATTTACAAATAATCGGTAAAAATAGGTATTTAAAATGTTACAAGTTAAAAATGTTCGTGTTGAAAGAAAAACAATCCGCTGACACGTGCAAAGTGACAGCGGTTTCACTCACTTTTGACTTTTCTGTGTAGAAGAGAGATCATAGGGTGGTTCGGAAGGAATCAATATAAATCAAACTTAGCAAAGTTTATTGACGCTCGGTAGGAACCCCCAAGCGGAAATTGGGGAACCGCGGCAGATTTCGAAGAAATTAATTAAAATCGATAGGAATACAAAATTAAAGTGAATATTTAAACATTAACCCAAACTAAATAGTAGCCTACACTCCTACTTTACACTTGTGGAGCCATTGACTTATTATATATGGACTGCTAGTAGACAACTTCGGGCTGGTTCCAACATAAGCGCTAGCTCTCGTGGTTCGGAGCGGTATAAATTGGAAACTCACATCTGACGTTTCCATTTCGTTGCAGATAAAAGTAGGTACTTTAAGAAATATAAATGTAAGCAAATATGATGAATTAAATTCTCATGTACTTAAATGTGATATTCTTGACAATCATAAGTATTTATTGATCAGAAATGTGATTGAAATATACGCTAGTGTTATTACATCATAATTCTAAAATGAATAATGAAAAACAATATAAAAAACTAATTCCCAATAAATATACGAAAATTGTGCAATTTATGGGACAGTGAAAAACGATTTTTTATTCAAATTTTGTTGGTTCCATCTATTATTAATTATTTAAATTAGCACAATTTCGGGATGACATCTATTGTGAACAATGCCGCAACAATTTGAATTTCAACCGTTTCACTTGGCAAATCCACTCACGCCCAATAGGTGGCTCTAGCATTCTATGGAGAAATCCAAGATGGTTGTCATTTTGTTTCACTTATTTTTCGCATAGAACCACGAGCTCTAGTTATGTTGGCGTCATTTTCTGGGCAGAGATTGTATGGAAGTGACATTTCACTAGCAGTCCATATATAATAAGTCAATGTGTGGAGTGTATTCAGCTGTTGTTGAACTTTAGCTCGATTTTAATATTCAGCATTGAGTTATATTCTGTTACAAATGTTGAGCAAATGAGTTGGTCAGATCAAAATAGAAGCCATTTTATAAAAAAATCATGAGGAAAATACATTAGTTGTAAACAGGGTAGAAAACTCAGAATATTGTTCTAAATTGTTCATCCTGTCATTTTGAGTTTAAAAAAATCGGCATCGATCCGCAAAATTCATGTGGAAGATCGAAATGTGAATGTTGACAAGAAATATGCGAAAGCATAGAAGGCATTAAATGCAAAAAAAAAATGCATTCACGCAGATCAATTATGTAACAGAATAGTACTTGATACATCCAAGATTCACACTAAAGTTAAAAACAGGCCAAATATTGAAATACCTTGTTCATAAACTAGATTTACTAAGATCATGCTCAAATATACATATATCCGTCACAAATGCAGTTTCCCCCTTAGCTTGGGATTGACAGATCAAACAATGCGACCCTACGAACGCAACCAATGCAGTGTTGAATTTTGTTAATTGTCAAAAACTAAAATTATTCGTCCCTTTTTTTCTTCTTGTTTACAAGAATATTTTTTTAATTAATTTGTTTCCAAATTCTAGGCTCGAAAAGCGATATTCAATTTTTCATATCAATAATTAATTATCCATCTCCCAGTGTGTCTTAAAATCAAGGTAGCAAAAGTCAAAGCGCCAGCGTCGCCACATATAGCGAATCTGCATACTAGTACGGTTTTTACTCAGGAGGTCAGCCTATAGCTTCACAATTGGTTCCGATATAGATTTTTGGTTTGACGAGATGGACGAAAGGAAACGTAATCTCGAGCTGGACAAAATATGCCGTGTCTGCTTGAGCCAGAAAAAGGATATGCGGCCTATATTCGGTGAGATGATAGCCGATATGCTAATGGAATGTGCCCGCGTGAAGGTAAGCCCAGCAAATGATGTCGTCAAACAGGCCAAAACCATTTTCGGTAATTGTTTTTTAGATTGAAAACACCGATGGATGGCCAGATAAAATATGCGTCCAATGCGTGCACTCGGTTTCTCGATGTCATGCATTTAAGACTCTCGTCGAGCGTTCCGATCGAGAGTTACGCGAATATATCAAAGGGTTGACTGTGATTTTCGAGGAGCCAGTTGTCGAGATTAAAACTCAGCCAGCATCGCCGGCTCCAACCATTATCCCGCGCAAGCAGCAGCAGCAACAGCAACAGCAACAACAACAGCAACAACAACAACAACAGCAGCAGCAGCAAAACCAACAACAGCAAAATCAAAAGGAGTCGACGAAAACAGTCACCACCACTGCTATTAGTAATCATGTGCAAACGATTCAGCCCCGCACAGTGCAAACGGCGGCGCTGCCACAGCAAATTGTTCTCTCGAACGGGCAGGTGATTAGCACCGCACAGATCGTGGCTCATCCGGGAACGCAAATGGCCCAAATTGTGAACGCCAGCCAATTTGGCCAGTTGATTCAAACTGGAAACACGGTACAGATGATCCAGCAGAATGGCCAGCCAGCGCAAGTTGTTCAATTTCAACAGTCCGACACAGACGACGGACAGTGCGAGATTATCGTTCGCGAGGATCTCTCCGAAGACGCCGAGTACTTCGAAGATGTCACCGAGGTCACAACACACGACGACATTGAGACAACCGAGGACATAATCGAAATACAAGACGAGGAGGAGATGATTGAAGACGAACAGGAAGATCTGATAATTCCCGATGAGAATATCGAGTACACTGTGGAAATGTCCGAGGAATCGGACAGCGACGAAAAGATATACCTAGGTAAGGTTATGGGATGAAATGAAGATTGGTCGCTATTGTATTTGGTATTTGTTTACGCTTTACTGCAGCAGAGTTCATAAGCTCGCAGACCAGTTGCCCCTCGCCAGGACGGTACATCTGCAACCTGTGTCGGAAAGAGTTCCGCCAGATTAAGTGGCTGCAAAGCCACATGAAGTCGCATTCTAATTGGATAAAGGTATAGAAAGCTTCCACAATCAACCGTCAGTGGTTAAAAGGGAACATTTCCTTTCAGGCAAATTGTAAAAAGCAGCCACAGTGTGAGATCTGCCATCGTAGCTTTAAGGGTCCCGGTATGCTCCGAATGCATATGAAAACACACGAGGTAGGCTCTTGAACTTGATTGAATAATTTTGAAAGTTACACTCCCATTGCAGACGGCAGAAAAAGTGCCAACTTGTAGCATCTGCAATAAGGAATTCAAATCGAAAACCATCTTGTACCGACACAGGCAAACCCATCAATTGGTATTTGCACTTGTACGCTGTGTGCGTAGGAATCTGTGATTTGAATTGCGTTTATTTTCAGAAATCGTACGCGTGTGGAAACTGTACAAAGGCCTTCTCGTCTCCGCTAACTTTACATTCGCACATGACAAAGAAACACCCAACTGAGCCTTCCCAATACAAATGTGCAGAGTGTCAAGAACTATTCTCCACCATCGACGAACTTAAGGTCTGTCCATCTCTTCATACACGTGCCTTCCCCAACTAAACATCTTCCCCCTTTCAGGTCCACATACAAATGACCGGGCATAGCGTTAAAAACGACAAGAAAGACGACGAATCGTCCTCGTAATTTCCGTCGCGTCCCTTCGCTTCTGCCCTAGGTTCCCCTCAATTATTGGTTAGAAATAAAAGTTAGCGTATTTTTTTTTTTTTCATAACTATAATCCCGGATGGAAAGTTTACAGTTAAACAGAAACAACACAAAAGTCTATCCGCGTACACAATAACAAAAAACAAACACCCGAATGATTATAGAATTTCATGGCGATTGGCATAAGGCAAAGCGAAACGAAACACAACACTGAAGTACATGCTGCTTTATGTTTGTAAATAGAAAATGCTAAGCATTTTGTTCTTCTTGTTTAGTTCTTGTTTTCATTCAAAGTAATCATAATCATAATGATAGTTATTATATTCTAATAATAATATAGACATTATTTCTTTTTTTTGTTTGTTTCTTTCCTTTTACTTTGCTTTATTCAGTCGTAAAACAAGAGAGTGCGTTTAATAATCATTACGTATTTTACCCATTTTGGAGTTTTAGAGCTAAAAGTTAAACATTTATTATATTATTATATACAATTAATTTTCTGTTTTGATTATCTTTTTTAATTTAACTTTGTCCAAGGCAATTCAAGTGAATAAACAAAATATAAAGCCACTACGGGCGTGTGTAGTTTTCAATTTGTGTTCACAGCGGGGTTTTCAGGTCTAAGTAGCGACAGCACTGACCGCACAATTTCGCTGTCAGGGGCCCTACTCTTTATTCCGTCCCATTCGAAATTGCTTCCCCCTTCCGCTTTTAAGTAGGAACTCTCTAATAATTTCGGAATTCGGAATCCGACAGTAGTACATTTCATTCCACTTTCGAAATACAGAGTGGAAAAGGTTCGTTTTCAAAAAATGTTACCTTCGGAACGAGATACAGAGTAGACACGGTTAACTCAAGGTGCATACCACAGTTTGAGTTGGAGAGCAGCAACGATTATGCCTCGAACTGTGACTATAGCTGTGAAAGACCTCGCAAATCACTTGCATTGCTTTTTAACGGACGAATATGCGGAAAACACTAAGCAATGCAAACGTCCATGTGTGTGACAGAAAAAACCGATATAGTAATGTGTGGTGAGCACTTTTTTCCTCTCAGAGCACTTTTTACGTTCGTTTGGTACAAAAAAAAACAATCTTTTTTCAGATTTCAGAGCACTTTTGCGAATCTGGATTTTTTCTCAGATTTGCTTCAGATTTACCAATATAAGTACGTTTGAGATTGACAACAAGTGCGGTTTGTTTACGTTTCCGTGAAGTTTTTCAACTGAAAAGAAACGAATTGCATCGGGTTGATCTAGTTTTTGTTAATTATTTATGTACAAATGTTTAGAAATCAATCTGGGCGAGCATTTTTAATGTTTTCATATAAAATTTAACCAGTGAATGGAAAACGCTTAGAAAAGTGTCGAAGGCTACACATATTCCAATCGCACAAATATCAACACAAAAAAGAGCAAGTGACGTTTTTATGTTCGAAACTGCAGGGAAGGCGGCGAATTCGCGAAGGTTCATAACTTAATGGATTTAAAAGGATGTGTTTATTAAGAAAGACAAAAAGGGAATGAACAATAAAACATAATAAATTCTACAACAGATATTTTTTGTTTTTTAAACAATCAGATATTTTATAAGTGCTGTTGAAACAAAGTATTACATACAAATAACAAGAATCTTGTCAGGGGTGTTAGCACGTAACTTGAGACAATCGAGCTCTGCCTGCACCTAATTTGTCTCAATCGAGGATAATCGATTGAAACAAATTAGGTGGTGCCAGAGTTCGATTGTATCGACTGAACTCGATTGTATCAAGTTCCGTGCTGACGCCCCAGACCTCGCGGTTAATTTCGGTAGTTCCCGAAAGTCTGCTACCAATGTACATATTCGCTCCCGTTTGCTAAATGGCTTCTGCAAAGTTTCGGCGAGACTACACGGAATTGACTTCTAGACATCGACAAACCTTATGTGGTATTCGATTGGGCTTCTTCAGATTTGCTCTCAGATTTCAGATTTTGTGAAATCTGAGAGCAAATCTGAGAGCAAATCTGAAGAAGCCCAATCGAATACCACATAAGGTTTGTCGATGTCTAGAAGTCAATTCCGTGTAGTCTCGCCGAAACTTTGCAGAAGCCATTTAGCAAACGGGAGCGAATATGTACATTGGTAGCAGACTTTCGGGAACTACCGAAATTAACCGCGAGGTCTGGGGCGTCAGCACGGAACTTGATACAATCGAGTTCAGTCGATACAATCGAACTCTGGCACCACCTAATTTGTTTCAATCGATTATCCTCGATTGAGACAAATTAGGTGCAGGCAGAGCTCGATTGTCTCAAGTTACGTGCTAACACCCCTGACAAGATTCTTGTTATTTGTATGTAATACTTTGTTTCAACAGCACTTATAAAATATCTGATTGTTTAAAAAACAAAAAATATCAGTTGTAGAATTTATTATGTTTTATTGTTCATTCCCTTTTTGTCTTTCTTAATAAACACATCCTTTTAAATCCATTAAGTTATGAACCTTCGCGAATTCGCCGCCTTCCCTGCAGTTTATGATGAATAAATCCCGGAATACTACAAGCTGTGGAGTTTAAAAGTCGGCACTTAACTTAAGTGGCTTTCAAAAATAGAACGGGAAAGTTGCCAACAAATTAAATATCGAAGTACAATAGAATCACCCTCGATGCAGTAATAGAAAGTCTAAATGGAATAACATTTTTATCTGCAGATGAAAAAGCACCTTAACAGGAAACTCTTCAATGGGTGTTTTTTATTGCAGCTACATGATCTATAAATCATTGATATTCATGGTTTACAAAAATAGCACGATATTCAATTGTGGGTAGACTAAAAATGCGCCAATTGGATACATGTTTCAACAACGAGGTTAAATCAGGTAAAACCGATAGGGTTACTTAATGCGACAGTCATACGGTTTAGTTCTGCGGCACAAAGAAATACGACCAAGTGGAAAGTCTGCAGCCATTCTATTTAAGAAAGACCACATATCTGTTGACATAGCTCCTACAGGACGCGAGTACTGCTGTATTCTCTCCGCTTTTTAGGCGATTACAGTCGTTTCGATAGATCTATGCAGCCAGCAATTCAGTGTTAAAAATAAGAGTTTGAGGGCGGGATCTTATTTCAGAAAAAAGCCAACTTTGGTCTGAGGAATCAAACCTTGTAACAGAGGGGTATACTCCTTGAATATGCCGGCACTATCCACGCTGCCCTCTCTCTTAAGATAAAAGCCGTTTGATTCTCCGCGGTTACCCATGGGATAAAACTTTAATATACAAATACAAACCCTAAAAAAATATCGTAAGGTCGCTAATAGCCTCTTCCTTCAGAAGGAATCGACGGGAGTGACGGAAAGGATTTGACATCACACAAGTTTACAGGGGAACTTAAGTCTGTAACCCTCTTTCGCATTCGTCTCTATCACACTAACTATGAATCAATTTCTAAAATGCTACCTTTGATCAAGCACGCGCAGCACACACTCGATTTAAATTCCTCTTATATTTGTTAGATATTCTGTTGTCATCCCTAAGGATCATCCTAGTGCCGTATGAGGACCTAGTGCCTAGTGGCGTATGAGACTTCACTATTCATACCCATTTTTTACCTAAGTTAACCTTACTTAACCTTTTCTTTTGATCTCCTCTTCAGCTTTTAATGATTGTTTATTTATTTGTTTATTTATTTTCAAACTTGCATAAGGCTAATAAATATTCCCCGACCTTCAAAGGGGAAGGAATAATACCAAAACGAATGGTATTCGTTACAAACGAGTACTGAAAATTAAAATAAATTAAGACTGGCGACACTAGCCCCAGTTTTGTTAAAACAGCAGTCATCTACTCGCAAAAAGCTGCCACTTTTGCCGATGCAATCGCCGCGCCATCTTTTAAATAGCACAAGTAGTAACTGACGTGTTTTCGGTTTGAATTTACTCTCATCTTTGTTCTCGGCCATGAGAAGAATGTAAAAGCCGATGAATTTGCCTACTTGCAGTCACAGTTCGCAAAACTAAAGCATTTTTTGGTCGTCGATGATTAATTATTTTTTATGGTCGGAGTTGGATGTATTGATCTGGATAACGTTTATTTTCAACAAGACGGCGCTACGTGCCACACAAGTAACGAAACCATTGATCTTTTACGGGAAAAGTTTCCGGACCGTGTTATCTCTCGAAGAGGTGATCGCAATTGGCCACCGAGATCTTGTGATTTAACACCTTGCGACTTCTTCCTTTGGGGCCACGTGAAAGATAAGGTCTACGCCAACAGCCCAGCGTCGATTCAAGACCTCAAATATAAAATTCGTGAGGCTATCGAGGACATAGGGCAGCCACTTTGCAATTTGGTTATGGAAAATTTCATGAAAAGGATATGGTCCTGTATGCGTGCTCGTGGTGGCCATTTGGCTGATGTTGTTTACCATTATTAACGGCATACCTTCCTCTTTTTTATGAAATAAACATCCGATCATTTATCTCAAAAATGGCATTTTTCTTTGAATACCAAAATAACACCTCTTATTGGAAAACACTTTATAAATAAAATTTAACGACTACCGACATGGGATCAGGATACAGGATCTGTCATTTTATAAAAGAGAAAGAGATCAAAATTCCGACGTAATAGTTTTGATTCCAAACATCAGCAATCGAGTGTTGATTTTAGGTTAGGTTAGACCAGACCTATCACCATTCCCAGGGAACCGTTAAAATCTTAACCATTTCGCCCATAATATTCAATTTTCCTATAGAGAAACAACAAAAAAAAGAACGAGCGAGCATCAGGGAGGTCCTTCCAATTCTTGGGCCAAACATTAATCTCAGATTCGAACGACAAATTTCAAGTTTTTGCCATCTGAGAGTAAAAAAGTTGTCTTGAGAAAGCTTCGCAACCAAACCGCCTGGACTGGACATAAAATTGCAGGTCCCCAAAATATAAACTTAAAAAAGAAGCTACCACTAGGACCCTATACGAACCTCCTGTGCGAAATATCTCGTTGAAATTCTCAACGCAATCATTTAAGCATTAAGTTTCTAAAATATTTTAAACCTCTATTCAATCTTTATAAACAAATATTATTAAAGTCGCTCAAGCCTTGTGGGAGTCCTGAACAGCTGGGAATTCAAATGTCCCCAGGCAACCCATTGGAGTACTTTGTTCGTTAATTTACAAAAACAAAAATTAGTTGGAATCATGATTGAGTCACGTTGAACCCTCAGTAAAATGGATGCTAAGGCATCCAGCTAAATTTCAGTAGGTTGATTTAAAAATAGTTGTACCGCCATGTACGTAATAAAAGAACTCGCCCAGCTAATCGATTCATTCGTGTTTCCTTTTTTAAATAAATTTCGCTCAATTGATATTATCCTATAGGACCGCGACCGGTAGAGGGACTTTTCCCCACCCCACGTATACAACTATTTTAAGTATTTCCTACAGCCAACTATCCCTTTCTAACTGGCTCTTCGAAGCCCACCGTCTAACACCGCAGGCGTTCGTTTCTAACTTGGTGTTAGTATTGATTTTATAAACTGCCCAAGTATGGGTCGTTGGCATGGCACGCAAAACTACCCAAACGGAAAACTCGTAATTCCGTAATTTGGCAGCCACTTGAAAACGTTTGATTCAGTGAGTTGGACGCAAAATATTTGCTCATTTGGCATGAACATTGTGTATGAAAATCTCACTTAAAATGGACAGCACTAGAACCCAGCCAAAGGACACTGTTAGGACCTCCAAGCAGGGGCTGCAGAAAGTACGCCGCCGTTCACACAGCATGACTCCGTCGGGTAAGGCTACCGCCACAGACAGTGGCAATGGATCGTTTGATTTGAACAGGAACTCGTCTGAAAACATGGAGAGTGATTTTCGGGGATCTACCCGCGCCTTGCAGCAGGGATACGCTGCAACAGAGCCGAATTTTCGCAAGACTACGGCGGAAATTATTAGCGAGGCTAGGACGATGCTCCTCGGGACCAGTAACAGTGGTAAGTCATAGCAAAAATTAATTTATGCCATGTCTCACTGTGCGCCTTAATCAAGGGGTTCGCCTGGTAAGCACTCGCCGACCAATCACGCCCCGAGAGCCACGGCGTCAGCTCTATGGAAAAGCCGGACCACCTGGACGTCCACCGAGCGCATTTTGGTGAGAACACAACATTTTCTGATGCAGGGTGAGTAATCATCTTCCCCCTTTCAGTCTGCGATACCTTCAGTCGGAGATTCGAAACCTGCCAGCCCTGGACCCGATACCAGTCGCAGCCATTGACAAGGAGCCAAGTGCAGGCTCCCGCTCGCAATCGGTGGGTCCGCGCTTTGAGACGCTTGACCTGAAATCACAAAGGAAGCTTCCTGCATTGCCGCCGAAAGTGAAAACCCCTCCCAGCCACGATGGTAAGTGACCACGACCCTCCACAGCCCACCAATTAAGTGGAGTTCAATGGAAATACGTTTCAGACCATTTTTTTTACATAAAGCAATAACTATTAGCTTCTGCGTTTCATGTGACACGCAAAGGGGGTCATTCGAAATTTATTGTAATATTTTAATTGACTTTCCAACAAAAAACAGCTATACATGACTGCCATTAATTTAGATCAAGCACGCAACAGTAGGAGTTCTCGGAAACGGACTGGCTCGTGGACCAACGCTGACGAAACGCCCCCGACACTGGCCGACGAAGATGAAAACGGCAACGACCTGGGAAACATTTCAACCGATGCACTCAACATCCTTTCCTCGAGGAAGCTCTTCACCAGAAACTACGACTTGCTCGCTCAGTCTTCAACGGAAACCCTCACTGGGATGTTGAAGCAGCACTCGGGCATTAAGGACTGCACCGATGAGACTGTGCAGCACATCAATGCTGTGAGTTGTCCACTGGTCAGACTTATCGCAACTTTATCCAAACTTGTCTTTAGATCCTGCTGGAGCTGTACAAACGCATTCGGTCCATTCACGGTGGTTCGCGCTGCGCCGTGCTCGGGGGACTGTATGGGCTTGTGGAGTGTGTATCACCAACCATTCTCCTCGCTGTTGCAAGGGTAGTTCTGGGGGTATGTAGACGCAGATCGAACGAGGCCCTTGTTAAATTTAACTCTTCTTAGCTTCGCGTTACGGGCAGCAACCTGACTGGAGCCTGCAAGTTGGTCTTCAAGGTGGCGCGCAACGAGGGAAATGACTTCCTTTTCCACGAAACCGATGTGCCCGAGCTGCTCGTCGACGGACTGGGACGAGCGAGCCCCTTGGACGAACCGGAAGCGTGTATTTACGGCTATGGCGCGGTTCGGTTTCTAACCAGTGCCAGCCAGCGACACAGGGACACTGATGCATTGGACTACAACAGAAACGACAAGTTCTGGGAGACCAGCAGCGAATTGCCGCAAAAGCCGTCCACGGCGCCCGCAAGAGACAGCGCCACCACCGCACAACAGTTTCGGAACAAGCGCCAGAATTCCCTCAAGCAAATTTCCATAGCGCAGCGTCTGTCCAAACATGGAGCTGTGCAGCTGATGGTGCTGCACTTGCAGATGTTGAACGAAGCTGGGGCCATGAAAAAACTGACGGGACCACCATTGCATTCGCTCTACCAGCTGTCCGCAGCATTGAGGGCCCTAGCCGGGGCCCAACAGACAAGTATCGAAGTTGAGAGTTTACGGGTACAGTCGGCCCGTGTCCAGGCGGACAAGATGTCGCAATACTTTGGTGAGGCCACGCCGGACGAGGACTGCATTCGATTGGAACTGGCGTGCCCACACCTGATAAAGGCTGCGGAGATATCGATCGGAGAGCTGGAAATACAGGCGAACATTGTCAGGACTTTGAGGTAGCAGACTTGTTTAAGAAAAATATATCTTCTCTCTGACTACGGTTGGTATTTTAGTGTTCTTTCAGAGGATAGCAAGTGCTGCGAGGCTTTGTCAGAGTTCACCGGAAAGATTGGCATGCTTCTGGGACCCTGTCGCCATATATTCAGCGAAACACCCGACAAACTGCTGTCCGTCTTGAGTAGGCTGGGCTATATTTTGGGAAACATCATGGCGAGATATGACAAGTCAAGGACGCAGGTACGCATCACCCAACATAACGAAGAGTCCTTATCTAATTCCATTTCCTAGTTCTATCACAACGACGTGGCTATGGAATACCTGTACGACGCGTTGGAGTTTTACTCCAGACAAAAGCTAGGCCTCCAGAACCAGATGGGTGACACTGTGGTCGACGTCCTGATCAAGCTGATTCGCGTGCTTGCTAACATGAGTGTAAACGGCGAGGTGGGCAACTGCCTTGGTGGGAAAACGGGACTGGGTGACATACTGCTGCATATCTTAAACGTGACAAATAGAATGAAAGTCACAAACATGGTGAGCAACGGCAAAAGCCAGCTCTGTCACTGCTCAATCGTTCTATATTTTTTTTTGCAGAATACCGAGGTCCAAGAGCTGCTGAATGCCACACTGGGGGCCCTCCACAACCTATGCTACTACCAAGACAAGTCGTCAAACAGACAACACCCCGAGGACAACGAGTACTCCGAAGGAAGCATCAACATGGTCCTAGTCGAACTGGCCGCCACTCTGTGCCAGACCTTGCGAAGTGGCCAAGACCCGGCCAGAATAGAAGCGGCACGCGTACTGGGCAATCTGACCCGCAATGAGATAGCCCGCGAGGCATTTTGTAAGGCCGGGGGCCTACGAACAATCGTCCAATGCTTCGGATCGCCCGAGTATGATCTCAGAACGAGCGCAATAGGAGTGCTGGTTAACCTGCTGGGCGACTGGGAGAATCGAACGCCCTTTTTGGAGCTCAAAGGCCAACTCCTTTTGGGGGAAATGCTCAGACGTTTCCTCAACCAGGAGGACTGGTTGGTAGCTGGGATTATCTGTCAAGCCTTCTGGAATCTTCTCATAGACACGACCAACGTGGTCAACGTTTTGGGGGAGGAAAAAACTGACGAACTGTCAGACACGCTCGCCGAGTCGTTGGACGATAACAGGCTATTTCGGGGGACCAATCCGGACCCCATATGGGAGCAGTTTGCGATGGTCGCCACGGACTTGTTAGAGAGAATTCAGTCGAGTTTGGGCTCACCATTCGCGTCGTTTGACTACGACGATACTGGCACTGGCAGCGATGACGACGACGTGCACATCAATAAGATGCCCGCCGATAGATGCGGCTGAATGGATCGCAGATGAGTTATACGCATTTTTTTTGTTGCTTAAGTAGAAAGGGTTACGATAATTAAATGTTTTTGATGGAAGTGGTTTTGGTTTTGAGCTATTGAATGGGAGTCTTTAGCAAAAGTGTGCACCCATACTCAACCCTTTTAAGGTTTTTAAGGCAATTGAAGGCAGAGCGCTAGGACCAGAGTGTCAAATAGGAAATTGGTGAATAACAGGTCAAGATGTAGTTGAATGGTGGAGAGAAAACTTTGTCTTGCGAATCAGAGTCGAGGTTTATGACTGATAACCAAGGGCGAGTTCATAATTGCAACATTGTTGCACATGCCATGCAAAAAATATTAACTCAATGCAATTATGAACAGAAAGTTTGCAGTAGTTTTGCGTTTCCAAAAAAGAGTTCATATATGCAGTAGGCAGTAAAAAAAAATGCCAGAAATTTTTAATTTATCTTTCTTCTTTCAGTGACAGATGGCTGTTATTTATAAAAACTTTAATAATGTCAATTAGAAGAATCATTTTAGGACTGATTCTCAATCACTCATTTAGGATCTAATTTTGAAAGTGTTCAGGCAAAAATTTCTGAAAGATATTAATAGAAGCAAAATTCAAAGAAAAAGGAAGATTCTTTTGATAAAAATGAACAAGATTTCAAGAAACATTCCAAAAACTAAGAGTTTTCTAAAACCATAGGACAATTTCCAGATGATGTTTTCAGAAACCATTTTCGTGTGAAAAAGGCCACATTTCAGGTTCATTTTCTATTTCTACAAGGCTTTGTTATCTGCAGTTTGGTGTCAGCATCCGACCACAATTTTTGTTCACTTTCATTCCTATAAAACACAAATAATATATTTTAACTTTTTAATAAAAAAAACCTTCATTCATTTTGGGTATATCTATTTAATTTTCATTTATTTTACTTACATATTTGTTCCTGCCATCTTCCTGCAACTCGGCAATAAAATAAAATTCAATGCAGAGTTGATCGCAATTTGACTGTCATTTTACTTATATGAACGGAAATAAAACTGCTGTCATGCAAAGATAATGCAGGTTTTTTACATTAATGAACGCAAAAATTTCAGTACTGCCGCATTTTTACTTTTATGAACTCAGCTCAATTTAGGCAGTTTGATAGGAGAGAGATACCTACTTTGATGTTAAGTGACAGAACGGTAAGATGCCAATTACTCAAAATACAAAACTACTTACAACAAGTTTTAAATGGCTTATTACCGAAGTAGTCCAGTCTGCTTCATCTTGTTTTTTATCGGAAAAGTTGGAGGGATCAAATACCTTCTCACTGCTTGCCTTCTAGTTCATCTGCAGAGTTTTTCGATTCGAAGTCAAAAAGTAGAGGCAGACCTTCAGATTTCGGATCATTAATTCACTCGTGTCATTTCTCGAAAACGCTGGTTGATAATACCCTCTCCGACTGGGTTTGAGGATCCCTCCTTTCAATATGACTATACCCATTGAGCGTTCCATTTTTCTGGAAAAGGTTTCTTCATTCACGTGAAGCCTTTACCGAATTTTCGAACTTCATACTCAATCAGCCCTTTGTACCCCTGCTGTCATGCGAAGCATCTTCATCTTAGCTGTCATAAATTTGCCATCACAATTTTTGTAAAGTAGCGTTTCTACCCCTACTTTATTGTATCGGAAGTGCCACACCCCATTTTCCGATCCCGCCCATATTTCGCATAGTGGATTGCTTAGATAATGGACATTAATGTTCCAAGTTGTAGAACTTTAGCTCCTCTGAGTGTCGTGGAAAAGCGTTTGCGACGTTTTTCTTGTATGGGTTAATTTTCGAAAACACGCGGGTATTCGAATGCGAATCGTTGTGTCAAAATTACAAGTACTTTTCTAGTTTTGTGAGTACTACAAGCATACGTAGATCTAGTTTTTATATATAAAGAAATAAAGATATGAATGATTTGTTCTCAGTTCAGAAAACTGAATACAGTTTTCCATTGAACCCTAGCGACGTGTCAAATCTACGTCAAACTTTTTGTAAAAGAAATTTAAAACAAAAACTGAGATCTGAAGCGCAAATGGTCAAAGCAAAAATTAGTTGTCCGGCTGTTTTTATACAGAGTTCCACATTGATTTGACATGTCGCTGGTCACCTAGCTGTCAGGCGTTTTTTCCCTTCAGTTCAGGTCAGAGCGTGAACTGTCAAACAAAGTTTGTCTTTTTTTTTTTAACTCAGACACATCGGTGTCTGATTTTGTGCTTCTTTCTATAAGCTCAGAATAAATTCAATGAGCTGTCCGAGTAAAAATCTGTGCACAGAATTTTCTGACAGCTAATCATTTGATTGCTGATCAGGATTCGCATCCAGCATTACAGAAAAGGAAAGTGTAACTAGACTAAAGAAATACAGCAAGTTCAGTTCACAAGGTGTATTTTTAAACTCAAATGACAGCTAGTGCTCAACAATGAACACCCTCAGTTCTGAGCGTGCTCGATATATAGTCGAGCTCAACTCAGTGTCCTGCTCAAGAAGAGATAGGAAAAACGCCTAATAAAACACTCCGCGATACAACTAATCATTTTTAATGTTCATGCTATATTTTTCGAACTCACAATGGCGAAATTTTCCACACGAAATTGCATATTGTAACCTAAAAAATATTTAGTGTGGAGGTTAAAAATGACGGTGCTCATATAGTTGAGTACTAGCTGTCATTTGAGTTTAAAAATACACCTTGTGAACTGACGTTTGCTTTCGTATTAATTTGACTATCGCTCGGTCTTTCTCAACCTACGCTCGTAAACAGAATGAATGGGCTAAGAATGGGACTAATGGCTAGTGTTGCCGTTCTAGCGATTCTGTCTCAAGATCTAGTGGATTTTTAAGACTCCCGATGATTTTTAATAAAATGTTGTCGCTAAAATAAAATCTAGTGAATTCTAGCGATTTTTTTGCTACCAAACCCTGGTACTACAAACATGTTCAAAAAAGTGGGAGCTCCGTGCCTGTTTGAAAATATTTACCACTGCGTATGGTTGGTTGCACATGCCAATAGCTGGTTGTTTAGTAGGCGGCGCCGCGACGGAGTTTTTCATGGCAGATTTTTTTTTTTTGAACATCGTAAGAACAAATTGCGAAACCAACTTTCAACGCTGACGTTAAATTCTATAATAACAATAAGAAATCAATTAAAAGTGATGAACAAGAGCTGCTATAATTACAATCTACCAGAAGACGTCATAATTTAAATCGGAAAGCCAACAAAATCGCAATCTTATTCAAGAACTATAACCGAGGCTTCAAACTTATAAATATATGAATCCATCTTTGAGTTGGAAATTAATTTGTAATTTTTAACTTCCTTTTTTTTCAAAACGTTCTATGAAAAGATCAAATCTAGAAGTGCTCTTTCTATGTATTTTATGTTTCATTGAAAAAATAAGTGCACTTCCAGGTCAATTCTTAGCACGACAGAAGTGCCCGGAGTATTTTTTATAGAATTGCCCTGAACTCGCCAACAACACTAGCAAAATGTCAGATTGAAATGTTTGTTGTGTTATTAGAAACACATTTTTCGCTTCTGATGATCCGAAAATACGCAAAATTTAAATTTAAAACACTTATATTTACTGTAGAAAACAAAAAAAAATGTATCAACAGAAAACCAGATCTCACATATGAGGTCTGTTCCCTTACTTTTGTAGTAAGAATGGAAAAGACTGTCAAAATAGCTGTGGTGCGGATAAATTCTCTCACAGAGAGAGACGCTTACGAAAAAGTTAGGGAACGCTTTTGTAGTAATCTATGAAAAACGACAGACATATAATTCAAAAATTCAAAAAAGTTGTATGAAAAGTCGTTAAAATATCTGATAAACTCGAAAAATTTGCTAATTTACGAACAACATTAGTTGATTTATCTACCTAGCGATGAAAGTGATTCGGAATTAATCGAATTCATGAATCGGAGTATATGGAAGAGTTTGTACTGATCGAACAACAAGCATTCGGGAAGAGGAAAAAACGGCACAGCATTAAAATTACGTGGAGAGGACTATCCTTTCTTACTCCTAACAGCGAGGAAGAATTTCGTCGCCACCAAAAGAATCTAAGGAGAACATTCAATTTTATTTTTCCGCCTGTTGATACCATTTTAATATACAAGAAATCAAAACAAATGTCAAGGACAACAAATTTCGAATCAGCTGTTAATTGACAGCTTTTTCAAATCTTACACCAAGAAATTTGTTGAGTAAAAATTCGTAAGATTCTCAGTGGAGGGGTAATATCTTGCTCTCTCGATGACGCTCTCTTTTACGAATTTTTCGAGTTAAGGAACGGCATTGAGTAAAATTTCGTAAAAATTCGTAAGATTTAAAAGTAAAGGAACAGACCTATGGTGTCTACCTCTGTTTCAAAAGTGCTCCAACGGATTTCATTGAATAGATTGCTCTTCTGAATTTCGGGGCAATTCCCTCGGATCTCCAATGAAAAAGTTGTCTAAGTCTGACAGCTGATTGATTTACCCGATTTTTTACTGACCCAGATTACTCTTAATTTAGTTAAAACTTTCACGGCTGGTTACTCAGTTCACATTTCGATTGTGTTAAAATTTGACTGAAAACTCACTTGACATTTCGAATAATATGCTCAGGGGCAAGTCCGCACTGTCCGAAGAAAATCTATTCAATTCTGTACACGGAATCTGTCAAAAAATGCACCTAATACCTTCGAAACCGAAAGAAGTAAGTGCACGCCTTCTTCCCATAAACACTGTTGAACTCTTTCAAAGTGTATACTTGAAACTTTAATTGAACCTCTATGCGTATCTACTTTACCCGCATGGTAATGCCCCCTCATGCCATTCAACAGTAAGGCTAAGCAACTTAATTCAGAGTCCTGCCAATGACAATAGTACAATACTTAATTGACTAGTCTATCTTTTTCGTCAACACCACTCTTCAACAAAAAATAATAAGCGGTTCCTTGGCAGTTGGACCAACCTTTACTTGCCAACAAAATGTCCATTAGTCCTTAAAGAACACCATTCATAGCAAAATAAATAAAAGCAAAATAAAAAGTCCACAAAAATCTTTTTTCTAAAATACCAGATTCTCTCGATATAATTTATAGCGTCCACCGAAAAGGGTTGACGGTGGCTTATCACACAATCCACCCCACTTCGTGCTGTGTATTTGAGTAAGGGCAATAATGAGTTTGTTTACGTTTTCCAGTTTGCTAATGGCTCGAGTTGATTTGCAGACTCGGCTGTGGACACTTTTACAACAGGCGAGTGTGTAAACATTATTTGTCACTTGAAGCGCACGTCGCCATTCCCTATTAGGCGCTATGACACTCGCACAAAAGCTAAATATGTGTGATTTACCGGTGCATATAATTAGGGGCTGTACTACGGATGGCGATAACAATTAAATTGTTGAACTTTGATGATGGTTTTCAAATACTACGAAATTGTGTCAATAAATTGTGCGCACTCCGGATTCGGATAGTTAAACTGGCATTCTACTTCGTAAAGCTGTCTTGTATGGAGTGGCATAGAGGTGCTGAATTTTAGTCAGAAGAAAATAGTTTTCCCTTAAAAGAATGGAGATTAGTGAGCCGACTATTGGAGTGTTTTATATCAGCAAGATCCTGGCACTGGCGCCCTACTCGATGAGAAAGAATTCGAAGGGAAAAATCGAGATCCGCAGGAGTATTCCCTTTGCGTTTTATAGTGGATCACTGATTTTAATAATGAGTAAGATGGAGAGGTATAGTCAGTTTTCTGAGGAATAATGGGACGTGTGTTTTTCTTACAGTATGTCTAACATACAGAGGACTTTTGTTTGATGCCAACTCTAAGATCCCAGTGCGGTAAGTATTTTGTGGCGCACTCATACTTTAATTCACTGCAAGTTCCTACACATTTTTAAGCGACATTGGAAAGAGATAAAAACGTAGAAAATGTTTGCTCAACTTGACATCATAAGTACACACCACAAGCTCTATGATTGACAAATCGAAATCGAAACGTTAAAAACCACAATTTAGCCATTAAAAACTGATTTCATAGGTTACACTGAGACTATGAGGATGAGGATCTCCTTATACGACACTTGGCACCAATGGTGACCCAATTGAGAACGTCAAAATTAAAAACAAAACCTCGAAAAGTGCCCAATTTACCCGTCGGAAACTCAAGATCAATCGATCAATAAATATATTAAATAATAAGAAACTGTACCTTAAAGCCCGTATGACACTACATATTTTCATTATTTGTATAGTGTTGAAAAGTCAGCGGTGTGTAAAAGAGACTAAAAGTGTATAACGAAAGGGGTAGCAATTGTTTGCAAAGCAACCGAAAATTTTCAATCGAATTTATTTTCAAATAATCTTGAAATATCAAAAAAAAAAGCTGCCAACAGGTGAAAAATGTGATTTGAATACATTTTTAATGCATTTTTTTGACGTGTCTACATTTATAAAGTTGGAGTGTACGCACTCACTCCCATGGGGAATGTTCGTTCTAATTTTTCGTACTGCTCTAGTTTCATTTTAAAAGCAGGAAAAATGCAACAAAAAAATGTAGTGTCATACGGGCTTAAGTAATAAATTGACAATTGCTTTAGATTAGGTAATTGACAGTTTACAGATTTTAGTTACTCGTTTGTTTAAGCTTAACAACAAAAAAACAAATAGGGACAAGGATCATTCGGACACGCGACGTGAATCCAAATCAATTGGTATAAATCGATCGCAATCGCACAAAAGCCGCGTTTTATTGAGCTTCGATCTCAGCAAAGCAAAGTAAAGTAGGATTTTCATCATGCAATTACAACAACTTCGCTCTACTTGACACTTCGAGACTCAGTTGTAGTTGTTGTAATCGCGTGTTGAAAATCCTACTTTACTTTGCTTTGCTGAGATCGAAGCTCAAAAAAAACGCCTAAAGTCTATTCACGTTCTAATCAAAAATGACATAAAAAAAGAGAAAATAGCAAAATAACGAGTAGCGAGCACGTTTTCTCGCGGCTCAAAAGAGTTTGGCATGAACGTATTGATAAATTAATAAATTTGGACTCATACATTTGCCAAATGGAAATAGTTGACAGATAGACGAAAGAAAATGAAAAATATTGTATATAGTTCGGTACATTATACGGAAGTGTTGTTACTTCTGCCACAACGTGGTTAATCTACTACAATTTTTTTTTTAACAATCTACCACTGCACCCTTAATTTCGACCACGGCTTGTCAATCTGCTGTAAAATATCTGTTTCCTCTCTAAAGTTCGATTTTGTTCCATTTAATAACTAAATTTGACCGAATTATTGTGGATTCGTTAACAATAGGCACATTCAAAAGTCCAATCGTCTTTAATCTGGACTAAACTAGTCATAAATCAAAATTTCAACTAAGCACTCAGTCGAGAAACTCGAGACTTGAATTGCCGACTGGCCGTCCATAAACGTCAACTGAACGTCAAATAAAAACTGAGACAACTAACGTCAGCCGACTGTCATAAGAGTAATAAACGATTGTATAACCGATAACTTCGAACAAAGATTGTCTAGCACTCGGTATCGATACATTAAATTTTTCGAGTCGGGAACCCCATCTGTTTAGCCAAATCGAAAAAGTAGTGCCAAACCCGTTCTTTCCTCAATTGACCAAGCGTCTCTGACACTTACACGAATCGAACGGTGACCTCTAGGTCGCTATTAGCTGAATACAGCAGAGAGGATGACATGACAGCCACAATTCATTTTGCATTTAATGCTAAGTATAGTACCAAGAACTGTCAAAAAGAGAAGAAAGTCCAGATGGGCTTATGCAAAAGCTTCAAACTGACCACGCTTAAGTCAGACTACTCCCGGGTAATCCTCTTATGGTTCTACCTTAAGAACAAAAAGAAATGCGAAAGCTTAGCTATCCAGTGAGTAACTAAAAAAGTGCAGGAAACACCGCCCTATCTGATCATTACAAATGCACCCCTAATATAGGCAACAAAAAACAGATTACACACTCGTAGGTAAGTTACAGACAATATTGAAACTTCTTTATTTGATTCTTTTGATTTTCCTCTTCAAACTTTCTATCTATCATCACTTTCTGTCTCTTTTTCTCTCTCTACCTCTGTGTGATTTGTCTATTCCAACTATTTCCCTATTTTCTTTGGAAACTGCCAATTCTAAAGCGCATCTTTTAGAATGAAATCGGCGACTTCGAAAGTAGTCACAGCCCTTGATGTATCTGTTGTGGTTCTGTCAACCACTTCTGGGGTCATTTGTGGATTAATTGGACTCAAATCGACCATAGAGCTCAACAAGCGACTGCACGAGGTAAAGTCTACTTTGCACATTTTTGCTTCGATTAAACGGGTTGTCTCGCCAAAAGGTCGATGAGATGCTGCATTCCTTCGTGAGCCCTCGCATAGAGCAAGTCAGGGCATACGTCATGGTATTCTGTTCGCTGTTGTTCATTTCACTGCTGCTAGGTGAGTTGAGGTAGTTATTTTATAAAATCCACTCAAGCTGGTTCTTTGTAAAGGCCTTGATATCTGGACATGGATGCGAGTGGCGGGCGAAATGAAAATTGACGAAGAAGACGCTGGTAAGGTGTACACAAACACATGCTCTTCCCAATAATTATGGGTGTCTTTTTTGACAGACATGAACGTCCAATGGTACATACCCTTCTACACCTTGTACTACATTCTAACTGGCCTACAGATCGGCATTGCTCACACTACTCTCGGAGTAGGCAGGCGGTACAGAAGACTCAATCTAACGCTGAAGAAGTTATTCCTAACAGGTACTGATTGTTGGCCATATTTCAAGCATTTCAAACCATTATCCCTTAGATGAGAAGGCTCTGAAAAAAGCCCCAACCTACTATAAGAAAGTGGCAACTGTTAAAACTGTCAGCATGGCTCTGAACGATACGTCGGGCAACGCCACGAAAACTTTTACAGACGCCCAGTCCAGCAACGGTGAGTAGACGCAGCTTCGGATGAATGGAATTATATATACGATTTTTACAGCCAGTAACTGGAACACTATAGAACGCTTAGCTGGGATCCACGAGTCCCTGTCCATATGCGTTCAAAGGATCTCAGAGTAAGAACGATATTTAAGTACTAATTTTATTTTGGCGTGCATTTGTTTTCTTTTTAAGGGCCTACGGTCTCGCGATCTTATTCATACTCGTTTCATGCCTGCTTCACCTCGTGGCAACCGCTTACTTTCTGTTTTTGGAGTTCTTAAGCAACAAAAACAGCGTCTACTCCTGGCTGCAGGTGCTGTGGATCATTTTCCATGCAACGCGACTGCTGATGGTAGTTGAGCCTTGCCATTTGACCACTATGGAGGTAGGTGTTCAACAAATGTATGCTCAGCTTTTGACAAATGTACTCTTGCAATTTCAGGCGCGCCAAACGATTTTGCTACTCTGCCAGATAAGTCGCTATCCCCAAGATGAAGAGTTGACAGAAAGTGTGAGTATTTACTTAAGTTGTTGTAGAAAAAAGCGCGGTCCTTGACTAACCACCTTCAGTTGGGCGATGCAAGGTGGTTGAGGTCATTTTCCTCTACTTTGTTGTTTTTGCGCGTTGCTGTCCATTCAATCTACATGTTTTTGAAAGGAGAAGTATCTGTCTGGACTACTTGGGTTTTCTCTAGGATCTGTCTTAGAGGGAATATTTGGCCAATCGTTGACTAAAACTCCACTAGTAGGGGCCAATAGCGACTTTGACAGATGGTTTCACGCATTCAAACGGTTCGAGTGTGATCTTGTGTGCGATGTCAAGAATATTGTTCCAGTTGAGGGTCCGAATTTCAAGCACACTTCCCTCACAACAAATCTTCTCATCAAGTCATTCCTGTCGCCTTAAATAGCTGGTCAAGTAGGACCTTTGGCTAAGCTGTTATTTCTTCGATATTTTGCCATCTTAGGTATTCCTAAACGCACCGTTCCCGTCTGGAATATTCAGTTTTCTCTTTCAAAATAACTTTCAACACCCTCAACGGACTTCTTAACCTATTTTTAACGAAACATTGAGAAGTACAATTCTTTAAAAGATACGATTAACAAGACAGACGGCTGACCAGGAACTCGAATTAAAGCGTCTTCACAGATGGTTCGAAAATGGACTGTGGAGTTGGAGTCTTTATAAACCTCCCAAGTTCCTATAGGCCTCGAGATTTCTGCGAGCGCGAGCCCTTCGTCAAATCAAACAAACATTACCCAGATGCAAACGATAGGCTCATTCATCGATAGCCGAGCTGCAATCAAAGCTATCAGTCCATATAACCTCAAAATAAGTGCTTAAACGTCAAAATGAGCATTAATCGCTTCATGAGTTCATGGTTACCCTAAATTTGTGTTCCAGACCATAGGAATGTTTATGGAAATGTGCTTTTCTGAGATGCCCAAGCAAGGTACAGCAATCCTAACTTCCGAAATCAGTTCTAGGCAGTCAAGGGCAAACATTTCGTCAGAAAATCTCAATCTCAGATAAAAAATCTGACGAACTGTATCATTTAAGAAGACCAGAGGCCAATAGCTGGAACTAGGCAGCGTGATCTCTTGAAAAAGCCGTCTTCTTCTCACTTATAAACAGGTCTGATCTACAGTCTTCTCTTTAACAAACTTCAGCCAGAGTTTTGTCCTTTTAAAACTGATACAAATACCTTCCTTCCCAACTACCTACTTACCTACCTATCTGCCTGCCTGCCTACCTATACCTATACCTACCTACCTACCTGAACCATCATCTGTAGAGCCAGGCCCCCTTGAGAACTTTTCGACTATAAGAGCTAGATTTTGCAGAATCATCAGCAACCCGCCTTAAAAAGACAAGAGCTCTCCTTGACCAGCATTCCTATTTCTGCTTTTCAGCATCTTGATAAGCTTCGAAAATATGTAACAACCTCAGCTGCAATTATGTCAAAGAAGCTCGCAAAAGCTATCGACTCACCATTCTGTCTGAGAGTTGACTCAATCACGTTAAAGTACAAGTCATGCCTTAGGTTAGGTTGAGGTTGAGAGATGGTGTTGTGAGATCGTCACAAAAGACCAGGCACCAAGACGGGCCCATCGCCAACCCCAGGACAAGTCATGCCTTACACGGACGTAAGTTTGACCTCGTATACTCGCATTTAAGCCGCCATTTCCGACACAAAAATACAATTAACTTTACAAAGTCAAGTCAAACCCCTTTGTCCGAGACCAGCTCCCGATATTTCCGAGATAAAGATGCCAAAATCGATGTGTACCTGCAGAATTATGCCAATCAGTGTCTGCCCTATGAACCCTGAATATCCGAGATATTTGCTCTATAAACATGCTTCAATTTTTAGGTTCTAAAATGTCCACAGGATGAGGCAAGTCTCATTTTCTTCAAAATTCAACCACTCTACAAGCTCAGGAAGAATTTGATAAGAAAAGTTCGACGGCGAACGAATTTTCGACTCTCCCAAGTAACAATTTGACTTCGGTAAGGACAAAATTTGTAACATCTGTAGGCAACAGCTTCGATAGAGCTTCTATAGTTTTTGTTAACCGAAGTTGATCCATTTCGAAGCAATTTTTTCGATAATAACTTCTGTAAGTCCTTTACGAACAATATACACAGGCTTTAGAGGGATATGAAATTAAGTTTCGATAAGATCCCTATTAGACTTCTGCAAATGTGTCAGGAGATGTGTGGAAAGTGAATTGCTTCGATAAAGCTTGTGTTTCGAAGCTTCTTTAGAGCTTCTGACCGAAGGCATTATAAAGGGTTTTTCAATAAGAGCGCTACAAAAGTTTTTTTAAATAAAACAAAAAAGGTTTTGGATATCAATGAAATTCTTTATTCCTGTGAAATTACGTTTGATGCCATTATGTATGGAACTCGATTTCTTTTGCATGGCCACCACGGGCACGCTTGCAGAAGTCCAGACGCTGAACCCTATTTTCGACGGTTTTCAAGCATAAATCGGCCGATACTGCTGCAATTTCACGTTCGATATTCGTACAAAGTTCATCAATCGTCGCTGGCTTGTTGGCATAGACCATAGACTTGACGTAGCCCCACAGGAAATAGTCTAACGGCGTCAAATCGCACGACCGAGGCGGCCAAGCGACTGGACCATTTCGTGAGACAACACGTTCTCCAAACTTGGCTTCCAATAAATTGATTGTGACATTCGCTGTGTGGCTTGTGGCGCCGTCCTGTTGGAACCAAATGTCCTCCAAGTCCATATCATCCAATTGGGGCCAAAAATATTCGGTTATCATTGAACGGTAGCGATTCCCATTCACAGTAACGTGCCGGTCTTGATCATCACGGAAGAAGTACGGCCCAATGACGCCGCCGGCCCATAAACCACACCAAACCGTAATTTTTTCGGGATGCAATGACGACTCATGGAGTACGTGTGGATTGCTGCCTGACTAATACCGCATATTTTGTTGATTGACGACGCCATTCAGCCAGAAATGAGCCTCATCGCTGAAGATGATTTTTCGATGAAAATCCGAATCATTTTCAAGTTGTTGCTCAGCCCAATTCACGAACATACGACGCTTCTGGTGGTCAAGCGGCTTCAGTTCTTGCGTCAATTTAATCTTGTAAGGATGTAGGCCAAGATCTTTTCGCAAAATTCGCCACAACGACGTCACAGAGATGCCCAACGCTTGAGAACGACGTGTGAGAGACACATTTGGGCTTTCTTCAACTGAAGCCTCAGCGGCAGCAATATTCTCTTTGTCTCACTGGCACGGGAACATTTTGTACTGTGCTGCGGATTCAAATTTTTCCACTAGACGCTCAATTGTTGATCTGCTAGGACGATTATGACGACCATAAATTGGACGTAGCGCTCTTAACGTTGAGGCCACTGACTCCGAATTTCGGTTGTAAATTTTAATAATTTCGACTCGTTGTTGGCTCGTATATCTTTCCATCATGATCAATGGCAAACCTTACTGAAGAGAAATCTCAAAAGATCGGCAAGAAATTCGGCGTCGTTTGCTGTCCCTGTCGCTCTACTTTTGTAGCGCCCCTGTTGAAAAACCCTTTAGAAGCAATGAACTGTCATGCAGTCAACCGCTTGCGATTGGAAGCTGTACAGAAGCACCTACTCGTACTTCCTCCTATCTTATTATATTACATATGGAGGATTTATAGAGGTAAAAATGAATTTCGTTTGAAATGAATAAGCTGTCTAAAGAAACATCAATTAATTAATCGGTAAAAAAATAAAACACATTTAGCACAGTGGAAAATAAGTCAGTAATGTGATTTTAAATAAACACTTTTCGTCCATAAATAAATTGGGTAACACTAAATGTCTTGCTTAAAACTTCGGTCGAGTAAGCTGCAAGTTTATTTCAAATCTTAACGAAACTCTAAAATGTATCAAGTAGTTCAGATTTACCACTGCTACAGCATTATGACAAATTAGCCTATTGGTATTGGACTACTACGCAGCAGGACCCATGTTCGATTCTCAGTGCGATGCATGTAAGTAAAATGTAAATTATAATATAAATGTAAGCTCCATGAAAATTGCAAAAAGTCTTTGAAAATATTTACTAATTAGATAAAAAAAATAAAAAAATAAGAAAATGGAAAATTGAAAAATGTAATAAAAGACATAAATATTTTTCTTGTTTATATTTGAGCCTCTATAAAGCTTCCACAAGGTTTCGGTAAGCCCCTACCAAAGTAATAACCTACTGCTGATAAATGTGAGATGCTTCTTTTGCGAAGCAATAGCCTGCCGTGGATGTTAATTGCCTTTCCGACGAAGAAGTTGTGTTTTCAGTAAGGTCTTACCAAGGTGTTCAGAAAGTCTTAAACAAGTAAATACCTGCATTAAAGTGCCCCAAATGTGTTTCCATTAGGCCTTATGCAGTTGATATTGCGGGAGGTGAAATAGCTTCGATAGCACCTTACCGAAGTCAAATTGTTACTTGGCTGGCACATCCACCGCTCTATTTCAGCACCTTTCGTTGGAGCTTCCCTCCCTAATGCGTCAATTAGGCCGACTATAATAAGACAACCCCCCTAGCCCCGCCTATTACAATCGGCAACAAAAATGATTCCCCTTCCGATGCTCGGGCGTATACGTAACATTTTTATTTTCCTTCCAGCCCAATTGTCACCCATTAATTTCCGTGATACCGTCTATACCGCTATCTTGCGGCCAACATCATGTCCAGCCATTACCAAATATTGATTTCGTCGCCTAAAGGTACGCACCCGTACCCCCGCTCGGTTCAAAAATACAGATTTCGAGAGTTAAGTACCCTTATCCGAGGCTTTCCAGTCAATTAAACTCCTTTCGAAATAATACGGTATACCTTATCCAATACCCCAACTGTGCGGCCGTTTCGGATGGCCGGGCGATTGCTTTCACTTTGATTCTCTCCCGCCCAATGAATCACTCCAAATTGAATTAAATTAGTTAACACGACCAGCAGGAGTTTGTTCATAGTTACATCAGTTTTTTTATTTATAGATTCGAAAATTTTGGCAACAACTACTGGCAGATAAGGCTACCTTTTCCGCTTGCGGCCTGTGTCGGGTGGACCGAGAAATCCTAACATCTGTATGTGACACATCTGTCGTCGGTACTAATAACCCCGAGTAACATTTCGAATCTTGCTTTCAGATCAGCGGCGCCATCGCCACGTACCTGGTCATTCTGATTCAATTCCAGAAATCAAACGGATAGATAGCCGCCTGCTGGGCCTAACAGCGACTGCAATAAATTTAATTAAAAAGAGAGAAAAATAAAAATAACTCAAACACAGATACGAGCAGTTAATTTCCCTTAATCGTTAAGAGATGCCGTTTCCTCGTTTAGCCGGAGGTTGACGACTGACACGGACGGGGTAGGTACACACAATGCCTGCGCCATAAACAATGCCACAGCATGGATGGGGAGATATTTAAAGTCGAATCCTTAAATTACATGTGAGTTCGCACTGAGGAACAAACAGCACATTTTGCACCACCCCATATCGGTGTGGTAAAGTCATCACCAACATCTCCCCCCCCCCCCCACTCATCAGAGAAAGAGTGTAACGCGCATGCCAGACAATACTGTAAATATGGGGAAATTTCGTCCAATTAAGGAGCGAAAAGGGAATTTCCTCGGGTTTTTCCACTTTATGACACTGTCAGGATCAAAACGTCAGTTAGTTACTTCACTCTTGTCGCTGCCGTTGCCGTTGACGTTGTTGTTCAATTTCAATGTTCGCACAAGTACTGTGCGGGCGGAAAAAGTACATATACCTCACTGTCACTGATAATAATTTATCTCTTTCGCATTGTACGGGCAAAAGCCAGACTACGCCGACCGATATTAGGCTTTAAGTGATTTCCCAGAGCACGTACATATATATCCATATATATATACACCATCTTCGTGTGTATATATATCCATATATATATAGATCCTTTTCTCTGTTCTTTGTCCTGTCGTGTACGTTTTTCTACCCATCATTTGTCGGTATTGTCATTAAGTCGCAAAATACTACTCACCGAGGACGTTTCACATAATAATTCGAGAAAAGAACCCTCGAACTCGAAAGAACGAACAGTTTTTTAAAGACCAACTTTCGTTCTTTATCCTTTTTTTTCTTTTCTGTCGTTGGTTAGGTAAATCCGGTGTGTGTGCATATGTAGGTGTGTAGTGCAAGTGGTTACATAAATAAATTATTGATTAATTAGAAGTGAAAGGAATAAACTTAATTGTGACAAAGGAGCACCGCCGTCGTTGTCGCCCCGCCGTATATAGCAGCAAGGACGACACTGGAGAAGAAAACTGATTTTAATCTAAGGAAATACCAAAGTCAGCAAGAACATTGTCCTATTACTCGTACGTATCCCTTAGTAGATTTTTCTTCTTCTTTTTTTTTTTTTGTTATATTCTTTTGCAAATATCACTTGTCAGTGTTGGGGGGGAGACCGCACAATAGGTGCACAAATTGCAAAGGTACGGAAAGGAATTATGCAATCAGCTGTTCAGCACTTTATTCCGATTGTCCTGGATGTTAATTAGTTTTTTTTTTCTTTTTTTTTTTATTAAAAATCGATGGAATGACTTTTCTCGTTTGAAATGCCGCAGTGTCCTTCTGAGGCAATTTTCGTTGTGTAATTTGACATAATTTAATTTACGATTGACACGGAGTCTTATGCAATGTGAAGGACCCAATGGGACATTGTCTAATTATCTTGCCGCACTAAATTGCCAACATAAATCAATAAGGTCTAGCGCCGGCTACGAGGAGGAGTAAGGCGGTTTTCGTGCAAGTCTTGCACGCAAAAATAGACAGAAACCCTTTTGGTGTAGCGCAACAACAACTGTAGCTGAAGTCGCGATCCTTTGTTTCCGATTTTGTTAGCCGGGTACAGTAAACTTGTACTTTCTGTCGTACAAAATGGGTTCCATTGTTTGTCCCGTAGTCAATAACAACAAAAGTTTGAACACAAACACGGAGTCAACCAGCTAGGCTTTCACCCAACGCCCCCGGTTTGGGCTTGTGTGCAAAAGAGACTCTTCCGATGGGAGCGAATAGACACATGTCATCATGTCATTGGACGATAATGACGACGACGACGATGACGACGACTCATCGAGGAAATATTCTCGGGAAATGATTTTGTTTCCTTTTCTGTGCAGGCAAGTCAGGGGATGATGCAAATAGTGGGAGAATGTGTAATCGGTGTGAGTTTGTTGAAAAATGGGCGGGTATGCCATAAGACCGCTGGCGCCAACCGGCCCGGAAACGACAAAGAGGTCTGAGGCTTGAGGGTGGCTTCATTTTTTTTTTTTTTTTTTGTATTTATTATCCTGACGAACCTTGCTGTGAAATTTTCGGGCCACAAGTTATTAGGCTTTTTTTTTATTGGTTAGCTTAATGCAAAATCGATTGAACAATATGTTTGCAAGGACATTATGTAGAATGACGCAGAATGGGTAATTTATAGTGTTTCACACAAAATAGAACAAGGCTCTTTCGACTTTAATGGACTGTTTAAAGTATGTGAGGCGACATTTTGACACTGTAATGGATTAAACTGAAAATGGCTCTTCAGTTGCATGGGGTGTGTTCCGAAATCGAACACGCCCTTAATTTAGAAAATAGTTTTGCACAACACTTTTCTTTTAAATGTCTTCTTGGGAAAGTCGCGCTTTTGTGGTACTTTTTTGAAGTGGAAATGGGCGAAAACTCGGGCTTGTTTCAATGAACATTTTTCTAAGTGAACCAACATGAATCAGAAACTTCAAAACTCGACTTGACACTTCCGAGATTCGTACAAGTGAATTAATTCCAAGTAGAAGTGATTTGGGACAGCAACTCAGTTTTTTTGCGCTGAACAAGTGTTTTGGGGCAGCAACTACGGGTGAAGTTCAAGTTGGGCATTTTTTATGTCAAATTTTGACATGCCGACGTCATTATGACGCAAACATTTGTCCTAAGGCTGTCACTACGTGTGGTCACGCGGGCCATCGCAGCTCACGAAAGACACACGAGTGACCACCGAATGGCCGCATTTTTGTGATGTCAGCCTGTCAAAATTCCCCACCAAAAATGACACTTGTAATCGTAGCTTTAATATGTGTCTATGACACTAATATTGGGACCAAGTTTTACTGGCTTACAGGGCCATTTTCTTTCAGCAAGCGGGTACTGAGACGCAAATGTCGGACACACACCAAAATATACCAGTTTATACTTTTTCATAAATGATTGCATATTTGCAGGCGGATTCGGAGAAAGTCTCTCTGAATATGAATATTGAATATTGAGCTGTTACCCACTCTGGCTTTCTGGTATAGATGTTCTATAAAACAGACCTATTAAAAGGGAGGTAGCTACTTCTTTTTTGTAGTTAAACATTTGACAAGTCGGTAGGAACTGGTAGTGGTAGCTCGAAAAACCCATACAAAAGTTGCTTATGAAGATTTCTTTTAACAATAAATTTAATTTTCCTGACACATGCAAAACAAAAGAGTGACTAAGTCAGGCTAAAGGCAGGCTTTCTCCAGCGGTCCCCAATAATGCTGCGGCAAATAATTGACCACCTATTTCATTGTCAAGAAAGAAGGAAAAACTTATAACTTCTTTAAGTGTCGAAGGGTTCAATTTTACGAACACACAATGGCGAAATATCCAATAAACAACTGATCTATTGTGACCTGCGATATATTTGAGATGAAGATTAAAAAATACAGGGTGTCCGCCGGGAAGGTATACTACTTTGAGAATGGATCTTATATTGATAAATGTTTTATTTAATGTCGGCAATTATGTAGGGAATACAATATCAGGTAAATGTCCTCCTCTGTTAGTCTCACAAATGCGAGCATATTTTTCATTACATTCTCACACATTTCACGCGGTATTTCATTAATTTCATCACGAATATTTTGTTTGAGTTGCTCAAGCGTTTCTGGTTTGTTTGCATAAGCCTTGCTTTTCAGATATCCCCACAAAAAGAAGTCCGGAGCAGTCAAATCAGGCGGCCGTGGAGGCCAATCAACATCACCATTTCTTGAAATAACTTGTTGTGGAAAGAGGTCTCGCAGTAATTCCATTGTAATCCTGGCTGTATGCGATGTGGCACCGCCTTGTTGATACCACATGTTAATCAAGCCCAAAGCATGGAGTTGTGGCGTTAAAAAGTTTTCAATCATATCACGATATCGCTCCCCATTCACAGTTACCGCTACGCCGTTTCATTTTCAAAGAAGTAAGGTCTAATGATTCCTCCTGACCAAATTTCACACGAGACTGTAACTTTTAATGGATGCAAGGGTGACTGATGAATAATTTGAGGGTTTTCCTTTGCCCAGAACCGACTATTCTGTTTATTCACATATCCATTCAAATGAAAATGTGTTCTCCCAAAAATTTCACGTAACTTTGTCATCGTCACAGTAATCGATGATTGAATTTGATAAAATGTTTTAACGATTAAAACACGTTAGTTTATCGAATATTTTTCCATAATAAATTTGGCACGTGTCTACTTCACGACTGCCAAATATGAACTGTCAAGACTAATGTTTACCAAAATGGCGGCAAAACGAAGTAGTATACCTTCCCGGCGGACACCCTGTAGTTAATATTACAAGAGCGCGCCTATTCCTGTATAATAACACGCGGAGTATTTCTCGAGGCATGGGAGACGGTATTAAAACGATATGCAACTTATTTGCTGAAATCTTTAACAAGTGTCTTTGGGAAGGCATTTTATCTAAGGCTTGGAAGCGCCAAAAGAAATGGAAAATCCAAATGACTTACGACTGCTAAGTCTGCACTACAATTCGGGGCTACAAAGGCTTCAACTAGCAAAGCCTTTCCGGTTAGGGGGATCCTTAGATAAGTGGATGCAAGAACAGACTCAACTTAGATCTTTTGAAGACGTATTTTTTACAAAGTTCTCAGCCCAAACATACAGTTGTATTGGGAAGAGGTTTTCTTCGTTTAATTTTCGCCGAGATTTGTTTTTTAGAATTTATATTAACACCGAGGTAAGGATCCTTTTATAAAAAATAAATAAATAAATAGTTGGCCCAACAGGTCTGTAGGGACCCTAGGCCTAGCTTCTCACAACCATTCGTTTGTGTGGGTTTTTAATCGTTTGGGACGAATGGAAGGGATCTACAATTTTATGCCGGGTCCAAGCGGATAATTGAGAAGCTCCTTTTATAACGTCAAAGTTATATTGTGACGTTCAGTCCGATTCGTCGATGTTGGCTGTCACTTCTTTGTTTTTCCATCGTTAACCATTTTCGCCGCTTCCGATTCTAAACTCGCAAACGTACTGCTGACAGCTCTGTGTGTTCCAGCAAATATGGCAAGCAATTGAACAGATTTTTAAAGCCTTGTGTGTATTGATCTGTCTATTCTGAACACAAAGAAGTCACTCGCATTGTCTTAATCCGACATAGAGTTATGGGTTTTGCAGGGATGCCAAAACTGCATAGCACGTTTCTTTAGAAACTGTCAAGACTTTGAAATCGATTAAAAAATGGAGAGTTTTGATTTGGACTTCTTGACAGAAAATGTTTTTTGCTTTAAATGGCAACACTCGGACAGTTGACAGACATCATATTTGTATGCAACACATTCAGAATTGTAGTCGTTTTAAAAGTCAACTAGATTAATCTGGTGTAGATCACCCCTGAACGTGAAAACTTAATTAATCGGTAACGTCATTTTCATAACTACGCCTTTTATAACATCGTACCTTGAGTATTGTAATGTCAACTTAGTACTCAGTTGAGAAATTCATGAATACCCCTCCATAAATGTCAACTGAAAAAAACACTCCACTTGATTAATCTGGGCCAATATATATTCATCCGCGTACAACAGCTGCATGCTGTCAGATTTCAGGGTAATTCTGTAAAAATATTCCGGACACTTCTGTCGTGTTAAGAATTGACCTGGAAGTGCACTTTTTTTCAATGAAACATACAATACATCGAAAGAGCACTTCTAGATTTGCTCTTTTCATAGAAAGTGCAATTCTTTTCTTCAATCGAAAACGCCATTAGTAAACTGGAGTTGTGATTGTGAACGTTATTGTTTGGTTGACAGACGCTCATCGCGTTCAAGCGCTAAGTTTAGTAATTTGTGTGGAAAATACAAGTGTCACATTCACATGCCATTCTACAAGCGAAACCATAGAGTTCTCACGGAAAGGGTTTGGTGACAAAATAATTGCAAGAAATTTAGATCGTGTGATTGGTTTCCGTCGGAAATATTATTTATTGTACTGAAAAAGTAGCTGAGATCGAAAAGGATGCTTCACTGCATACCCAAGGGCGGCACACTCGATTTTATAACATCCCTGGGCGATGTGAAAATCCTTCTTTTCTGCTGAGCATTGCGAAAATTGACGGAGCTCGATTTGCTCTTTCCTTTAAATCGTTCCTTTCAACTAAACAAAGCGAAGTTATAGAGGTGCGTCCCTCTTTAACTTTCTCGATTAAGTAGTAAGAGATAAATATTGTATTCGTAAAAAATTTCGAACTCGAGATGTTAATCAATTCTGGCACTACGATGATAGGCGAACTCAAAAAAGTGGGTCCCAAAATTATGTCCGTCTGTCTGTCTGTCTGTCTGTATGTCCCGAGGCCTACAGCCTAAACGGCTACCCGGATCTCGTACCATACAAAATTTGCATACCAGTTTGATTTGTTCGAAAACGGCTCTAACGATTTCAACAAAAATTGCTATTTAAACTTAAGTAGGTGAGGTAAACATAACTGCATACTCAATTTTCGGCTTAAAAATCGAATAACGGTACTTTTGTAATTTGGGCATATCTCGAAAACCGTCCATATGATTGCAGCAAAAATTGGTTTCTAAGGTAATGTGTCCATTTCTAACTTAATTAAAAGCTCAGTTTTTTCTGTTTTATCGTAAAATAGATTTTTGAAAAAAGTAATTTTTTAAAAAGTTAGTTTTCTTTAGTTAATTTGAAAACGGCAATAACGATTTTGACTAAAATGCAAACTTAGAGTAAAATTCATGTTTTCAAAATTATTGCGTCCTTAATTTTCAATTCGAATCACCGAAAACGCTCACTTTAAAAACTGCTCATATCTCGAAAACCCCATTTTCGATTTCGATTTGATAGTATTTTGTCTGCGAAATTTTACAAAAACCGCTCTAACGATTTTGATCCAAATACATATTAAGGATAAAATGAGTATTCTTAATAAGATCCCGTACTTAGTATTTCCCAAAAAAATCCAAAAAAATCAATTTCTTAATTATTTCTCAAAAATTACTTTACCCAAATTCCGATCTGTATTCACATATTTTCGGTATAATTTTGAATTAATTACCATTGCCCACTTGCAATGAAAGTAAAATAAAAGCTACGTAAAACTTATTTTTAGCTAATATTTAATAGCACTCAAACTTGAAATGTATACAATCAGGCAACTCCCAATTTATTTGCACCAAAAATTTTGATGAACGAGAAAGTTACGTTCGACCCAGTCGTGAACTCTATTTCTTCTGTCTGACGTTTAGTATTCCTCAGACAAAAAATTGGTTCTTGTATTCGTACTTCCAGATAAACTTTCTATGACTACGATCATTTTACACACTTTTTAAGAAAGCCAAGAAGGCTCGTTCATAATGAGACCAGTTGATTGTGTTCTTAATAGAGGAATGTAAGGTTAGGTTCGGTTTGTGGGCTAGCGAGAAGTAATTCGTGCCACACTAAGAAAGAAAGAGGTTGTTCCATATCTATCCATAGAGGTACGTGCTGTACTAAACAACGTGACGTCATTAACAAGACCACTTCCTGAGGTTGCAAAATGAACACTTGCCTTTGACACGATGGACATGACCGATTTGCCCAATTATTCAAAAGTTGACAGCCACTTAACCGCATCACTCTCCTACCGAGCACTCCTCCATCTATAAGGGCAATTTACGAACAATACTCGCCCCGCCTAATTAAGTCAGATGTATCAAATATCCTTCGTGGGGGTAGCGGTGCCTTTTCCTTCCCTTTGGCACATTGCAGTTTACTGATTTCAACCCTTAAACACGACCCGATAAATCTCTCATCTAATTTGTGTAACCTTTAACTGGATGTTAAATTTATTTAAAAAGCCCAACGCACATAAACAAAAAGCAACCCGAGAACAAAAATAAAAAAAGGGAAGAAAACAAGAAACAAATCCTTGATCATCACCCTGAATAGCCCGCGGCTATTCACTTCAGACAACGTCGACGGCGACACATTTTACGATTCATTGCACACCATTTCCATTTATAGCTAACACTGTAGTTAATGTGGGTGACTCCGTAACTCGGTTGGGTGGTGGTGGTGGCTGGCATCCTTTTTGCCGTTCCCTCTTCGCGCGATAATAGCGACATCCTTAATGATGCATATACTCGTACACTCACCATAAAAAAAAAAACTGGTCTATCCCCGTTTAAGCGCTTTCTTATTTGTAAACGTTTTTCTTTTTGCGTGTGTTCACAGTTTGTTTCCTTTTTCGCTTCTAGTTGCATCGTTCCGCAGACAGAATAAAGACTTGAGAGAAATGGCACAGGATACGAAAATTCCAACGTCGCACGTGACATTTGTGGGAGTTCTTATCTTAATCACGCAAGTCCTGGCGGAAAACGGAAACTCTAACAGCCAACAACAGCAGCCGCTGGAGACAGACGTTCCCCCCGCAGTTCCCCTCGGATTCGATGTGATAAATGGCGGCGAACACACCAGCACGAACCAAATGCAGAATCTCCCAACTGTGAATTCGGCGGCCGTGCTCCCGGAACAGAGCACTTCGCCGGCACTGCCGTCGAGCATGTCAAACCCTACGCTATCACCAGCCACGCCGTCGGGCACGACGGCATCGAGCTCCACGCAAGTGCCACCACTAACGACCCAAATACAGGACAGCTCAAGTGACACGCTCACCGATCCGATTATTGTGGAGCACGAGATGTTGGGCTCCGCCGGACCCGACAAGCGGGAGCTGGAGGGCATCCTGAAGGCGCTCGATTGGCTGAAGGAAAAACGTGCGCCCGACTATGGCTGGGAGAACGACACTCACATGGTCATCTTGGCGAAGGAGTTGTCCGGCGCTCGGGACCCGACCGACTCCGATGGCCACCTGCAGGTGATCCAAGAGCTGGAGGATACTCTGTCGGTCAAGGAAATGGAGATTGAGATTCTGTCCATGCTCGACAGGCATCACACATTGCCGAAGCCTATGAATCTGGACAAACTGGCGCGGTACGTGCTGGCATTGGGCTCGCTGTGCAAGGACCCCAAACGGTTCCACGGACACGACTTGGTGGCTACTCTTCAGCATCACGAGCCGGCCCAAGACATTGAGTTCGCCCTGACCACATTGTCGGCGTGCAGCTCAGCTGCACACGTGAGAAAGCGTCAAATCCGGAGACTCCTCGACATTGCCAGCGGCGTCACAGACCAAAGTGTGGACACCATCGCCATGGTGATACTCGCCCTCAGGTGCATTGTTACCGATCACAGGCACAGGCACCTTCAGCACTTTGTGCGACGTCCCGCCAGGGGGCTGGCTACTCTCCAGGACCCCAGGGGCGGGTTTGGCTCCTTGCGGAGCACCGCGCTCGCCATGCAAGCCCTACAGGACCTCGAGCGTGATCCGGCCGGCTCCTGGAACCGCACCGCTGCATCCAAGTGGATCCTGAGTCGTCAGAGAACCGACGGCGGCTGGACCGAAGAGCCGCTCCAGGACGGGCAAGACCCCAGCATTGGAGTGGGCCTCACCGCAGACATCATTCTCGCTCTAGGCTGGAAGGGTCTGGGCGCAGTTCGTGCCCTCCAATGCGACCACGTCATTCGAGAGAACAGCGATTCCGCTTCAGGTATGTACATTTTTTGCGCACTATCACAGTTTGGTGTAATTTTGTTTCGTTAAGAAAATGGCGAGCCCAAGCTGGCGGTTCCGTTCGGACTGACATCGGCCGAGGAGTCCGACACGAAGAACGTCTCCTACACGTACACGCTCTGGGTGGGCTCGAATGTCACCGAGGCCTTTTCACTTTCGTTAATCTCCGCGAAGAACACGAGCTTCTTCAAGGCCATGACGCAAGCCGCTGAAATCGACACAAGGTGAGACAATATTTCCCCCGCGCGGTCAATTTCAAGCACTATTCTCCCGTGTCTTCCAGATTCTCCTTCGAAGCCAGGGAATGGCCCAATGGACACTATGTTCACACACTAGCCGGCAAAAAGGAAGAGCCCAGAGGGTAATTAACATTAAATCGACCCTTAAATGGCCAAAACTAAACCCGTTGGTTTCTCTAGGTACAACTACTGGCTTCTGTATCGCCTACCGGAATTACCTGATCCCAATAATCCACCAGGAAATCAGCTGATAGCACCTGTGGGTAAGTCACTGCAACGAATAAACCAAATGAAACCTACCCCATTAAGCGGGTGACAGTGACCGGCAGTTAAGAAAATGAGCAGGTTTAATTGCTGGCAAGAGAACAACAAACACAGCGACGGCCGGCGGGGGCAGGGGGCGCCAATTAGTTACGAGCAAATAACTTGAGTGGCCGTGAATTGAATTCAACCACCTCTTTGCGTATACGTTTGACATTTTTGAATGTTGTTTGCGTTTATATTCACCGTTTCGCCGAAGGGTAAACACGAACGTATACAGGGGTGGCTGGATCGATTGTGTTTCGCTGCCCTTTCAGTCGGTAATGTGTTAGATTGTGCCAGTAATGAAGTCAACCGTATGCCAGTCGAGTGTAATGAGTTAGTAAGCATATTCTGACTGAGTCAACCTGGATGGAGGCATTTTTTTTTTTTAGAAGGACGAGAAGCTTTGTGCTGTAACTACACAGAGGTACATAAAACATATACCAGCGGCCTGTGTGAAAGGGAAAGGGGACTGTAAGGCGGTAGTAGTGAGTGAGGAAAGAGCTAGAGATGTACGCGAATCTACTTTTATTCAAACGGGCGGGGGTTCAGAAAGTGGTACTAGATATAGGGCCAAGGGCAGTGCCGTAGCCAGGATTTTGTTTCCGGGGGGGCTTGCTTCTAAATCTTACGAGGAATTCTCTAAACAAAAAAACTATAGGGGTAGTCGAGATTCGGTGTAAAAGACGTAGTAAAACTGAGAAATTTTTTTTTTTTTGTCAGACCGTGAACACACTTTACCTCGTCTCTTGCAAAACTGAAACAAATGACAGATCCAGTTTGGCAATTGACATTATGTTCTGAAAAAACTTTAAATTTTTTCTGAAACTGTCACAGATTCCTAACACGGCAGATTAAAGGGATGCTAAATACTAAATAGCCGTGTGACTGAAAGGGACGGCATTACCTAGCACGCAAAAAAACGTGACACGTTTTTTTGGTCGGCCATCTTGTTTACGTGTTAGGAATTATGGGAAAGCTATGCATGTTGATATTTTTATAGCGATGGCTTACGAAATTTCGCTTTCCTATAAAACAAAATGGCTTCCGGAAGTGATGAACGGACAATTATTTATTTATTTCGTATAACCAATTGATGTATTGTTGGTTTAATTTACTGAAACTAATTACCGCTCTTATTTCACATATTTTAAATCAGAAATAGAAATGCTTTCAAGTGATTGTAGAGATGTTCGCCGGAACTTGTATCTATACACTTGATTTTTCCTTCGGTGGCGCTTAGGTTATTTAGCTTTCTCTTTCTTTTTTTCCGAGAGCTACACACAAAGATTAACAATTTGGCGAATTGTCAGCTTTACAAGGCTACACTTTACTCTGTTGTATTTTTCGGTTACAAAAGGGTCAGGGTATAGATAAAGTGCAAAAGTGTAGCGAAATTTTAGTCAGTACATTTTGTTTTTGTAGTGCGAAAAAAAGTTGCACCTTCGCACTTTCGCAGCCAGTTGAATCGGATCGTGAATACCCCTTATATTCCAATTCACTGATTTTTATTAGTTTTTAAATCGAACGTACTTAAACGAAAATACTTGTTTTATTTTTTTACACGCCTTTTTTAAAAGCAGACGTCTTGGTTTTTTTTTGACATGAGATCAATCACCTTATCTGGATCCACATTAAAATCCGAATGAACATATATCATAGCAAGTGAGCTTAATCTTGCATTCTCCATAGCACTTTGGGACACTGTTTTAATCAATTTCCTAGTTGAAAAGGTTCTTTCAACACTAGCTGTGATCAGTGTTGCCAGATTGGGCGCTTTGTCGTATTTTGGACTATCCTTTTTCTTAAAAAACGATAGAAATTTCTTCAATGATCGCCCAACACAAATTTGTTTCGTTTAACAAGTTTTGTGTAAATTTTGTTTGTTTTATTTCTTCACAAAACTACAAAAAAGATATATTTTCGAACAAGCCCGAAATTTTAAGACTTGGCAGCACTTTTGCAGTCAAGTGATATCGAACAGTTGGAACTTGCAGGCACACCAATTTATTTTGTAGGCCTTTTGATTTGACACAAGCACACAAGCCACAAAGGCCAGTTGAAGAAGGTATAGTGGAAAAAATACAAAAAAAATTGCTTAAGGAATTGGGAACATTTTCAACGATTTTTGGGCTTCTTCCTGGGCAACGACTTTGGGCTACATTTTTTTAAGGTTTGGGCGCTTAAAGCAAATAAAATTCTGGCAACCCTGGCTGTGATCACTGGAAGCGTGGCCAAAGCCGTAAGCACGAAGTTTATACTAATAAAGTAAGTCTTCTCACATACAAGTATCAAGCAATTTCAAAACTTCAGTAGAGCATCACTCGACGATATGTAAGAATGTACTCAGCTTTCACACCTGACAACTAAATTGCATTATCAAAGTAACGTGTAAATTCAGTAACGCATCACTGGCATCATGATGCTCATAATGCTTTGCAAAATGTTCATTAATGCAACTATTGGCATCACTTTCAACGTCAAGTGTTCATTATTGCAAATTTGATCAAACTGATGCGCAAACATAACGAAAAAAAGCATCACAGAAATACCTGATGCGCTGTTGATTCGCCGGCAAAAAAGTAAGAAAAATGTCGGAAGCGAAAGAAAAGAAAGCAAATAAACATTTTTATCAATAGGTGCATAGGCGTTTGACGGAAAAATTTATAAATTTTTGTTGAATTCTTTATTTTAATTTTTCTCACAAATACATATTTATTTTTTTTACATTGAGTATTTCAGCGCGGCGAAGGTAAAGCTTTTAATAACGACAAGAATAAGGCATGAAAACAAATTTGTCGTCTTGTACAAAAGTTCCATCTTGACATTAAAGTATCAGCATAAACTGTAAAATGTTTGACGTTTCTAAATTTACACGACACATCTTAGCTTTTCGATTTCGTTCACTCTCTCAACTGCAGCAAAACCTGGGAGAAGGGCTTGAGTCGACGGTAGAACGTCTTTATCTATCTGTCCGTAGGATTTTTTATTAACGAATCTATGGAAGGAATCAGTATAGACACTCTAAAATAGGCTTCAGTAGAATAGGTTTCTGGATTGGAATGCATTGTCTGTTTCAATGAAGTTCTGGGGCTCTTTATTCAACTTCAAATAAGTCCTCGTCGGCAAGTTGGGATGCGTACTGAAAAGTCTCTCAGAAAAAATCGTCGCCATTTTGTCTGATGTTCTTAACAGAATTTAGAACTTCTTTTGTGCGGTCGATAAGAGTTAAGAGATCTAAGAAAGTTTAAGGCTTCAGCCCCTCACGTCTATTTTGCTTGTTTTACCCAGTGATGAGTGTTTAATAGTTTTTCAAAGTCGAATCCGAACTTGGTACAGTGAAACTTCCAAATTTTGTTGCATCACTCATTCTGCGACAAGTTTGGCGAAGTGGTATCAACCCCCTCACGTGGTAACAACTGCATAGCTATTCGAACTAACGATGTAAACTGGGCCGGATTAAACATGAAAAGCATTGGGAGCGTCGTAAGCTCTACATAACCTATCAAACGAGGTAGAAATCTTCACTTTATTGGTTGCGGGCACGTAGCGAGCGACGGACGTATGAGCGATTGAGCGACGTCGCTCTGTCGTAAACAAAATTGCTTATTGCTCAGGGCTTAAGTGGCCACCGCCATTCGATTTCATGTGAAAAACGAATCTCGTACTAGATGGCTTTAATACGTCTCAAATTTCATGAAAACTAGAAGTCCTTCGGACTTATTACAACACTTCCCAATTGAGGAAAGCTGACAGTTCAAACAGTTCTAAAGAATCCCTATACGCGAGCTTCTGAATTGAACCAAGAAGCAGTGTCCTAAAGAATGGCATTGAAGTGGTGCCTTGCGAACCGAAACATTGTAGAAAATAGTTTCGAAGTCTGCAGTCGGTTAGTATGAGCTCTTCAGTAGCGACTATGATGGGCACGAACCCTGTCAACTTGATCAAATTGAAGAGGGGGTATGATTCGAAATTAGACGCTGAAGTTGTATTTTAAAAAAATGGAGAAGGTCATTTCGGTACAAAGCGGGCATCAACTCATCTAAAAAAAAGTTGGTTGCACTAACGTACGTCCGATATTCCTGAAATTGCGTCAACTATTTCTCGAACGTCAGACAAACATCCGAGAGTTTAAGTAGCGGTCCCTTCCTTTCGCCCGAAATATAAAAAAAAAAAAACACAACTACTGGTTGAAAGAAGCTAGTCCTGGCACATGAATAGGGGTGTATAAGCTTCTTTGGTATATTGTCCTTCCCGTCCTGGCTTTGCTAAGGGTTTTCCAATAAGAGGTGTTATTGTGAATGACCCGCTATTTCGGTAGCTGTCACTTTTGAAGCTTTTATTCTTTGACATTTGACAAGTAGAAACTACGCCATTACTAAAAATGGAACGATACACGCTTCAACAACGCATTGAAATTATTAAATTTCACTACAAAAATGGTGAAAATCTTGCAGTCACAGTTCGCAAAACTAAGGCATTTTTTGATTAATGATTTTTTATGGTCGGAGTTGGATGGTATTGATCTGGACAACGTCTACTTTCAACAAGACGGCGCTACGTGCCACACAAGCAACGAAACCATTGATCTTTTACGGGAAAAATTTCCGGACCGTGTTATCTCTTGAAGAGGTGATCACAATTGGCCACCGAGATCTTGTGATTTTAACACCTTGCGACTTCTTCCTTTGGGGCCACGTGAAAGATAAGGTCTACGCCAACAGCCCAGCGTCGATTCAAGACCTCAAAGACAAAATTCGTGAGGCTATCGAGGACATAGGGCAGCCACTTTGCAATTTGGTTATGGAAAATTTTTTTTTTTAATACCAAAATAACACCTCTTATTGGAAAATCCTTTATTATAAACTGGTAAGAAATTAAAGGCCGCGACGTAAACAATTTCACACGATAAATGAATACACGGTTGTCACTGGGTTTCTATAAAATTTTGAGACCAAAAAAGTTCCAAATTAAAAATGTTTACATATAGAAAATAAAAGGCCAGTGATGGATAACTGTTTTGCATGATTTTGTCCTCTGAACTCGGATAATGTGGTCGTTCAAATTTGCATATTGTTCCCTCGAAAGCCTGCATAATTTACCTGTAGGCAATCACTTCATCTAGATATTCGCGTCTTCTTCTAATGATGCGTGGGTATTGGCGAAGAGGAGCTTATTTGCCGTTCTTTAATCTTCCTCTTTTTCACCAAAAATTATTAATAAAGACACTTTTAGTTTTAACTTTAATTAAGAACTTTGTTACCTCATTTAAACCCTCTTTGTACTATAACAGGCCAAGTCTTATTGTACTTTTAAAGATTGTTAAATAAATTGGACCTTTCTAATAATTATTTTTAACCTTCACACTAAATATTTTGTAAGTCACAATAAGCAATTTGGTATGGAAAATTTCACTAAAAATGATTGTTATTATCGCGGATTGAATTGCATTGAGTTAACCTCAATTTATATACAAAAATTTATAAGCTTTAACGCCTTCAAATCTTTAAATGGACCTGTATTTAAAATAAACGGGTGTTTTAGACCGAAGGGGTGCATGCCTTGAAATAAAGCACAGGTCAGACTCAAGCTCGAACTTGCTACTTTATCGTTTGTGAGGCCAAACAATATTCGAGCCCTAGTCTGACCTGACAACTGACTTGACAACGTTCAGAGACGAGTAATAGAAAAGCCTGCACTGACATAAAATCTAAACCCTTTGCAAGACCTGACGCACCAAAGACTAGTCGCTGACTTATGCCTATTCTATATGAAATACCGTGATGGCCCTTTAATTTAATTTAAGGTAATTATTCCTCGAAATTCCGACATATTACCTCCACTCCACTTCTGTCAAAAGACCGAAAATGGGCATCAATTATCAGTTCACTTGACAACCGTGAGGATAAACCTTCTTAAAACTAAAAAATTTAACTTCGACAGTGTGGACATTAAAAACTCTCGTTTATGTGGTATTCGATTGGGCTTCTCAGGATTCGCTCTCAGATTTCAGATTTCGTGTGTCTAATCGAACATAAAAACGTCACTTGCTCTTCTTTTGTGTTGATATTCTTGCGATTTTAAATAAGTGTAGTCTTCGAATTCGACACTGGTTAAATTTTGTATTAAAACACTCGAAATTTGCTTCCAGATTGATTTTTAAACGTTTGTAAATAAATAATTTACAAAAAATAGATCAACCCGATGCAATGCGTTTCGTTGCATTTGAAAATTCACGAAAATGTAAACAAACTCCACTAGTTGTCAAACTCAAACGCACTTGTATTGGTAAATCTGAAGCAACTCTCAGAAAATTGTGTGTCAGTTCGTAACACTAAATATGCTTTTAAGATGTTATTGGCCTAAATTAACCACGTGAGCGGTTTTTTTCAGCTCATGTTCAAAGGGGTAGCCGACAAATCTGGTCAAAAACCTAACCTAACTAAGTTGACAGTTCATCTATGTGATTGACGTAGTAAAAGTGAAGCTACCGACCCATCTAGCCTAGGTGCATCTATAGACGACTTTTGACAACTGCATCTTTGAACGTATCCCTTTTTATAGAGGGCCAAAACTAACAACAATTAAAACGCAGAAGCTAACAACTCATGATGCTGTGTACCTATAGGGTGGCCTTTCCCCAGAAATACATTTTAAAAGGCCTTTTCATGAAAAATATTAGATAAACGCTCTCTGTCGATTTTGTTCCTACGTGTTTTCAATTTTTTAAAACAATTTAAATAGTTTAACCCATTTTCGATTCACTTTTAGGAGTCGACGAACTAATGGTGGAAGACGGGGAACACTACTTATACTGGTATAAGAAACTTTAAATAAACTCTCGAGTCCGTTCATCAAATAATTTCATAACTAAAATTAAAATACCAAAACAAATGCAATAATTTAAGCTAAATGATAAAAAGGCATAAAATTAACAAATAAACAACAACAAACAAAAAAAAACACTTACAAAACCAAGTTCCGCGCTTTAATGAACAACAAATAACGATTGCTACAACAATTAGCAAGTGTTTTTTGATTTTATTTGAACATATTTTTTTATTATTTTACAAAAAAAAAAAAAAAACTTATAAAACACTGTGTACGTAAATTAAACAAAAAAAAAAAGAAAACCAGCATCTACGATGATGTGAGAGAAAAACTAAAAGTAATAATATGCAACAAGAAAACTGTTATTATTAGTAATAAAGCGCAACTGTAAATTCTTCTACATTCTACTCGTATGTTAAACAGTTTACTCAAAACGCGTACTGCTAAGCCAACAAAAAAAAATAAAATACTATACATTCACGCAACTGATGTGTGAAACAGTGAAATACTTGAAATTTTACAAAAAAAAAAAAAAAACAATAACAAAAGATCATAAATGCTTTAACTATTTGAAATAAAATATTTGTTATGGTTGAGTTGGGATTATTATTAATACCGTCATTTACCTATAACCACTAACGAGCTACTATAAAGTTGACTAACTTTAATAGAATGCGTAGACCAATTTAATAGAGGAACCTATATAATTATAAATGTATTGAAACAAATATCTATTCGTAATCACTTTTGCCACATGTTTTCCAATTTGAACTGCCTATTTAAAGTTTCCTTTTCCGCGGGCCTGGTGGAGAAGTATTGTTTTGTCAAACGACAAGTTTGTTTTCTTTATCCTTTGGACGCCATATCCCTAGTACTTTGACAAACTGCAACGAGATTCTATAACTCCCGGACGAGAAGTTTAAGAGACAGATGCACTTGCATATCCAAACAGAAAAAAAACACACGTTAATTAAAAAAAAAAGTCGCGTTCATTTCTCTTTTTTTAAGTAAAACAGAAAAGCTTTGAGAATAATAATACCTATAGATAAACATTGCCTACTATATTACTCTCTGCATTGAATATATGATTAGATAACTACTATTAGTATGTATTGCATTTAGTTTCATTTATATATAACTTTATCTAAATATCTAACTATACATTTAAGAGGAAACAACACACACGGACAATGTTATGATTTAAACAAAAAACAACAGCAAAAGCAAAAACAAAAACAAAAAAATGGCTTATAATGACAAAAGAAAGAACTTAACACACGAATGTTGCGCATTTATTTGTACATATAAAATTGTAATGAAAAAAAAACAAAACAAAACAAAACACAGAACAAAATTGAACGCCAGATGATAATAGTTTCTTTAAGAGGAAAAACAAAATATATATAATAATATTATGTATTTCAGAAAACAAAAGATATTGAGTAATAAAAATAAATATTATTATATAAAAGCTGGGCGCGGCGCCGTCTTTATGGAAGATTGTTTTAAATTGGACAAGGACCTCTGTAGCCCAGGTGGGCGAGTAAGTATGCAAGTTGACAAGGGTGTAAAAACCTTTGCTCAGACAGCGGCGAACGATCTCCAAATGGGTGTTGCCGACATGAGTCGAGAGGGGGGGATAGAAGCTTCACAGTTGAGTATTTTCAAAAATGCTCTGCTGAGGGCTCTAGACTTACTTCCGACAAATGCATGTGATATCGGTGTAAAGGAGATAACCTTGGAGGAAGCGATTATAGTAATAAAATGCGTAAACCAAGAAACCAAGGGTTGGCTATGTGAGACTGTAGGGAAGATGACCGACCTATGGGAGGGAATCAACCTTAAAATAGACAGGCTTCACATGCTAAGGGATGTGGAAAGGTTGATAATCTTCGTTCCCGGTCAACCCGTGAGCAAAGATGTCTCTCCAGAACCTCCTCCGACAAGAGAGTTAGAGTCTTTGGTGAATGCATGCAGGAACATTAACGAGGATCTAATAATTGGTTGTGATGCCAATGCACATAATACAGTGTGGGGCAGCACCAACGATAATTACAGAGGAGAAGCAAGGATCTAGCTATCTTAAACCGGGGAACAGAGCCAACCTTCGTCGATGTGAGACGAATGGAAGTGATCGATGTTACTCTGTGCAGTAGCCAGATAATTGAAAGAATATCAAATTGGAGGGTAATGGATCAGGCTACATTGTCGGATCACAGAGCCATTTCATTTGATGTTCGCTATGGATCTAAAAGGAAAAAAGATCGGAAATACATCAGAATTCCGAAGAACACAGATAGGATAAAATACCTTGAAGTGTTGGAGGAAAAACTGAATGTAATGACATTCGGAATACCGAAAAACACTTGGCATGTAGAATCACAGTTGAAGCATCTGCAATCAGCTGTTGAAGTTGCGTACCGAGTGGCTTGTACACCTACTTTAGTGGAAAAACAAGATCCTGCGCCTTGGTGGTGCCGGGAACTTGAAAAGCTAAAAAATGCTGCGAGGATGGCCTTCAATCACGCAATGAGGAGGGGAGAACCCGAAGCATGGGATGAATATAAGGCGAAAAAGAAAGAGCTAAACGTTACTCTGCGACGACGTAAAAGGGAGTCGTGGAGGGACTTTTGCTCGAGTATGAGGAGTACATCTGAAGTCAGTAGACTACAAAAGATTGTCTCGCGAGATATAGTTTCCAAGATCGGACTCATTCGTAATAGAGCGGGGGAGATGGTGGAAACACTGGATCACACAAATGAGGTCCTAATGGAGGTACACTTTCCAGGAAGCTATAAGTCAGCTCAGCCCTGGGATCCAAGGAAACAAGGAGCGAACAGGATGGATAGGACGGAAGCAGAACGGATCGTGACACCAAAAGCGGTCAAGGGTGCGATAGCAACATTCTCACCCTTCAAAACTGCGGGGCCGGATGGTATATTTCCAGGTCTAATGCAAGGCCCAGGAATATATACGTTGCATGCCTAGCAATAGGCTATATCCCGATAACATGGAGGGAAGCTAATGTGGTCTTCCTTCCAAAACCGGGAAAAAAGGACTACACCGAGGCAAAGTCATTCAGACCAGTCAGCCTAACATCCTTCCTGTTGAAAATAATGGAAAGGGTGATGGTGGACTATATGGAGAGTACTGCGCTTAAGATGTCAACGACTGGCAACGTCGCTGAGTCGACGCCGACAAAACTAGACTCATTATCACGTACGCCTCGGTTGTATGGTGGGCGAAAGCCTCTCAGAAAACTGTGAGGAAGCACCTGGATAGGGTTCAACGTTTAGCATGTATGGGAATTGCAGGTGCAATACGTACAACCCCAACATGCGCATTGGAAGTCATCATGGGGATATTACCGCTAGACTTATTTATTAAGAAAACAGCGGCCCAAACGGCACTTCGCTTGCAGAAAAAAGAAATGGTGAAATAGTGATTTTTCACGGATGGATCCATGATGTATGGCGGAGCGGGGGCCGGTATCTTTTCAGAAGAAAAGGAACTTGCCCGTCACATTAGCCTCGGGAAATACACTTCAGTATACCAGGCTGAGATGATTGCCTTGCTTTATGCGTTGGACTACATGCTTGAGTGTCAGGTGGAAGGAAGAAATATCCTTATAGCACTGGACAATCAGGCGGTGTCAGATGCATGGAACAAACAAACATCACAACATCACTGGCACTGGAATGCGGACTTAAACTCAATAAGTGTTCATCTAAAAATGAAGTAACACTGACTTGGGTACGAGGACACATAGGGATCGAAGGCAATGAAAAGGCGGACTCCCTTGCAAAACAGGGGTCAACTACCAGAACCATTCTCTTCAATTGGGAGAGGAATGGTAGAACAGCCTATCCACAAATGGATCACGGCAGAACACCTGAGAAGGTGGTCAACCGTGGAACAATGTAGACAAGCTAAAATGGCAATAAAGTGGCCGACCTGCTCCACTCAAAGAAGGGTTCTAAGCATGAGTCGAGGAACATTGAAATGGGTGGTGGCTTTGTCTACAGGACATGGTAATTTCAGGTATCACTTAAGGAAAATGGGCCTTATAGAGGATGATACTTGTAGACTATGCCTGGAGGAATCTGAGACAGCGGCACATATACGGTGTCAATGCCCGGCATTGGCTGGCAGAAGAATGAGGATCTTGGGACATCAATGGGTCGAGACCAAGCCGATGAAACGGATCTCCTATAGACAGATGCTAGCGTTTTGCTAGGAATTGAGCCCAGAGAAGAACTGTGGAGAAATCCAGAGAGTCTCTCTGAGTAAGATTTACAGTGGTAGAGAGACGAAAAGAGACCCGACAATGGTGGTCTGATTCGATTATCTCTCGAAATATATATATATATATAAGTATGCAAGAAGAAGGTATATAAAACATGCTGCGCGGTACAAACGATCTCAACTTCATTGGACACATTCAAGAATCTAGTTATCTTAAGTCTAGATTGCTCTGAATGAGATGTAACCTGAACGCAAAAACTAGATTGGTCAGGAACGTCACATTTTCTACGTCAGCCACATATGCGAATTGTCAATTTAGTACTCAGTCACGAATTTCTTGACAAGATTCGTCGGCTGCCCCTCGCCCTCCATACATGTCAACTGAAACAGTTGCTCACATGACCGATTTCGACCAATCAAAACCGAGGAGCTACATCCAGTCAGAGAGCTGTCAGACTTACTAAACTAGATATTTGAAAGTCCCCATTGCCTTAAGCAGAACGTATTCGCTTGATTTTTTATTGTTGGGAAGATTGTCTTCTAATTTCTACCACTGGGCGGAATCTAGTCGCAATAGGCGTTTTCCTTTCTTAGTTCAGAGCAGAACCTGAACTGTTATACAAAAAGTTCGTCTTTCTTTTTTAGCTCAGGGACATCAGAGTTCAAAATTTGGGTTTCTTTTTTCGTTCAGGCCATGATCAGAGCGCTATCTCTCTATGAGCTCAGAATAAATTGACTGAGCAGGCTGAGTAAAAAGCTGATTTGACAGAAAAAAAACGGGATCAACAAAATAGTTCAAATGGCGGACGAAACTTGTTCTGGAACTGAAGGTTAACCAATTTAATAAATAACAATTAATAAATATTCAATTTATACAGATATTTACCCAAAGACAGCTATGTGCTCAAGTGTGTTTCATAAATGCCTCAGAACGATCTGAGCACACTCGGTTCAGTTCAGTTCAGTGCTCAGCTAAAAAAGAAAAACGCCTAATGGCGAGTTTTTCCACCCAAAAACCGGCATTGTGACCTAAAAACTATTTAAGTTAAAGGCTAAAAATGATTATTAGTATCCCAACTGTCAAAAATCTTCTTTAGAGCTTCTGAAAGAAGGCATTATAGAAGCAATAAAATGTCATGCTGTCAACAGCTTGCGATTGGAAGGTGTAGAGAAGCACTTATACTTCCCCTTATTTGGCCATAAAGTGAGTTGCTTCCGAATGAAGGCTTTATAGAGGTAAAAACTAACTTAATATGTTAAGTTACAGCATAGCAATGTCAAGCAATTCGATATGAAATGAATGACAGCAGTCATCATAGCACTCTTGGAAAAAAGTGAAAAGATCGGGAACGTATCAAAGAATAGTGCAAAGGGAGCGTGACTTAATTCTGAAAAGAGCCTGTGAAGTGTCCGATAAATTAAGACGACGAGCTCCATGTCGTAGTGAATGTTTTACGCAGCCTTCCCAGTACACTGGTTCTCAAGAACTGTCACTGTTCATAGTGGAGCACCCATTAATTTTTATTTCCGTCCATGTGTATTTTTATTAGATGAATACAGTTTTCTTTCTGATATTGTTAGATAATACTGACAATAGCACTAGCGCTGATTGTCATATCGATGATGGCACAAATAGCAGTGAAGGCAGCGATGAAGAGTTATGCGAAGGATATGAAACGCAAATGGAAAGAATTATAAGACTGCGTTCGCATTTGAGGAAATGGGCATTTAAAAATCAAATAACTCACGTAGACTGAAAGATCTTAGCAAGTTGATAAACACTGATATCAGCAAAATGTTGCCAGAAGATCCACGCATACTACTGGAGACTCCAAAAGAAAGTGTCATTCAACAAACGGACAATGTCGGCATAACGGCTCGTTAAGTGTCTCCAATGCGTACTTCGAGACATCAATGAATCGAAAATCATTTCAGTAAATATTAACATGGATGGGTTGCCAATGTTTAATAGTTCCAAGGTAGAATTTCGGCCCGTTTTGTAAAACGTTACCGAAATGCCACAACTGCCAGCCATGGTCATTGGGATATATTGTCGAATAGGCAAGTGTAGTGACTTGCAGTCATTTTTCACCCCGTTTGCCGAAGAAACGAAGGGAGCTATGACCAATGGAATTCGTATATTCACACAAAGTTTCAGTACGCATACATTGCATTTTTTTGCGATTCACCAGCCCGTGCGTATGTAAAAGGTTGTTGTATTTTATTTTTATATAATGTATTTGTACTGCACTGAGAATAGTCTTCAGACTTCAGACTTAAAAAATTCGATAGTAAAACAGCAACTGACATAATATGGAAATTACTGAACTATCACAACTTCCGGAAAACACAATTTGCACCTTAAGGGTTTTTTTATACTGTGCAAGCAAACGTCTGACGAACAACCGACAGCCCCTCGGATTGGGGATACAAATGTAGGTCGTTCCAAAAATAATAAACTCACACAAACGAATAGTTTTCGTAGTTGTTGCTAGAACTATGGACCTGCATGAAACTCTTGTTGTAATTTAACATGCCACATGGTAGCCACTTTATGTACGTATTATACTGAGTTTAATCTACTTTTAGGAGTAAAACTCTGCTTGCTTCTTCTTCCTCTGACTTAAACTGCCTCCCGACCGGTGAAACTGAGGCTGGCATTCAACGCTTTTCTTGTTTCGAGGGTTAACCAGAATAAAGTCGATATATTTTGTCATTTTGAAGTTGATAAACATTTCTAAACAGTTCGAGGTACTAGGTTCATCGATTAAATCGATCGCAACCACACAAAAGGTCTGTTCCTTTACTTTTAAATCTTACGAATTTTTACTAATTCTTACGAATTTTTACTCAATGCCGTTCCTTAACTCGAAAAATTCGTAAAAGAGAGCGTCATCGAGAGAGCAAGATATTACCCCTCCACTGAGAATCTTACGAATTTTTACTCGACAAATTTCTTGGTGTAAGATTTGAAAAAGCTGTCAATTAACAGCTGATTCGAAATTTGTTGTCCTTGACATTTGTTTTGATTTCTTGTATATTAAAATGGTATCAACAGGCGGAAAAATAAAATTGAATGTTCTCCTTAGATTCTTTTGGTGGCGACGAAATTCTTCCTCGCTGTAAGGAGTAAGAAAGGATAATCCTCTCCACGTAATTTTAATGCTGTGCCGTTTCCTCTTCTCGAATGCTTGTTGTTCGATCAGTACAAACTCTTCCATATAGGTACTCGGATTCATGAATTCGATTAATTCCGAATCACTTTCATCGCTAGGTAGATAAATCAACTAATGTTGTTCGTAAATTAGCAAATTCTTAGAGTTTATCAGATATTTAAACGACTTTTCGTACTTTTTTAAATTTTTGAATTATATATCTGTCGTTTCATAGATTACTACAAGAGCGTTCCCTAACTTTTTCGTAAGTGTCTCTCTCTGTGAGAGAATTTATCCCCACCACTGCCATTTTGACAGTCTTTTCCATTCTTACTACAAAAGTAAAGGAACAGACCTAAAGTCTTTACACGTTCTCTTCAAAAATGACAGAAGAAGAGAAAAGTAGCAAAATAACGAGTAACTAGTAGTTCCTCTTTTGGCTCGAAACAGTTCGGAGAATTTCCACCGGCAAGTACTGATAAATATGTCAAATGAACAAAGTTGACAAGAAACAAATTCAAAATCCATTGCGAACAAAAATAAAATCTGTGAAAATAAAGAACATTCCGCGGTGGTCAAATGGTCTCCTAGAACGTTTCATATGTTGCAAAAATACGAGAAACGTCTCTCCCCTACCGGTTATCGACCAGCACTCGCTATAATGCAGAACTCTCAGAATATCCATTTTATCCATTTTATTTTTGCCAGTAGAACTGGTTTCCGATGATTATTCTCCACTGGATCTCCTCTGAGGTGGGCTTAGTCGATGTCTCTCGTGATGTGATCCGCAGCTACATTGAAGATGCCATCAACCAAATCCGTAGTCTACTTTATATCCGGTTCGGAGGACCTATGAAAATCTCAAAAGACCTTTTTTTGGGATTCCAATCGCCTAGACTAGTGAGATATTTGGCGCTGATGCTGGACGGGTGTTTGTTTGCTTTTTGTACCATGTACTGAGTCCTTTCCTAGTTTGTTTCAACCAACCTCGCCTGTTCTTCAATCGCAATGATCACCTTTAGTACAACATTCTTAAAGCGGCTGATACTGTCGAAGTAGACCCAAAGCGCCTGCCACGTTGCGGACTATTAGCTACAGAACGAGATAAAATAAGTCTTGATAGCACATCCCCTCGGCGAAAACCAGTGTATCCGTGATATAGTTCGCAAGAGCTTTTTCCGAATTCCACCGCGCGTTTTCTAGTCTAACGCGCGGTAATTTAATAAGTTTTTTCAGGATATCGAAGTCGGCTATCGCCTACGATGTTAACCATAAATGCTCCGAAACAGCCGCAGCAGTATTTTTTAATCAGTCGACGACACCTTTAGGATGATCGATGCGTCGAATGGAACTAGCCTTCCAAGGGTTAAGATTCACACCGGAAACTGGGTCTCTACCATATAAAGGGTTTATCTATCATCCCTTTTTTTAGCATCCCTTTTTTTGTCGTGAAAAGTCGTGACTCATCGCAGTTCCTAATGGCATCTGTCTCCCTGACTGTTAACTCCCCTTCTAAGGGGCTCATGTTAGTCTTTCTACCGAGACTTTTGCAGTCCGTCAACACGCAGGCGCAAGTTTATTACAAAAAAAAACAATTTGGTCCCAAAACAAGCAGTCTGCATAGCATAATCAAAGCATATGACAGAAAATTACAAAGTAAAGATCATCCTAGTGGCCATGTCAAGTAGCCTACATAACACACATTTCCCCCCAACAGAGTAGGTCCTACTACCGAGATTTACTAAATACACAGCGAAACAGACCATCGAACCGGGCAGTCAGTGCTTGTGGACAGACAATTAAAGTTATAGCATACCAATTTAAGTGGAAGGATGATTTTGCGAGTGAAGATCGCCGCAGATCGAGAAAGATGGAAGAGATTTGTCGCCGACCCATTCGGGATTGAAAGGCACACATATAACCCCTCTTATGAAACTCAAATGGACAAAAGTTGCAAGGACAACCGCACAAAATTTAGATCAAGAAAACAAAACACCAGTAATACGTTCTTGATAAAAATTCACTTGAAAGATGAAAATCACTGGCAGTCATTTGTTGTCCTGTCAAGGGAGAAACAATCTTGCAAATGTTATTAACACGCTCGTTGCTTAAGCCCGACTATACTTACATCATTTTGTGCAGTACCTTCAAGTATGAGAGTTTCTTGTTAGTTAATATCTTATTTTCTATAGCGTGTTCATTTTATAAAAAAAAGCGTGTTTCTTAAGCGCAGCTTTATGTTGAAATTTATTTTGTTTACATTTTAGCAGGTAAAACATTTAAGTTAGAATCGTACTATGAAAAGAAAAGAAATCGTATAAATAACACCCATCAGATATCCACGTGTTGCGAAAGTTGTATCCTTGTCCCGGCCTAAGGAAGAACACGCGCGTGTTCTGCCTTAGGCCGGAAACGCACCACTGTCTGTAATTACCATTTTCCAACATTACTACTTGTTCTAGCTTTGGACAGATTTAGTTCTTGGTTAATTGTCGAGAATGGAAATGCGCTGCTGATGACGGACGGGAGGAGAGTGCGGGTGGGTTTACTCTTCCTCGATTGTCTGTTGCTGTTGTTGCTGGTGCTGTTGTTGCTGATGGTGATGTTGCTGCTGGTTGCGTTGCTGGCGACCTTGCTGATTGCGGTTACCCCTGCGCTGACCGCCCCAGTTGCCACCTTGATTGTTCTGATTGCGATTGTAGCCACGGTCGCGGTTGCCCATGTTGCCGCGCTGCAAAAAGTTGCCCAGCTTCATGTCGAACACCTTTTCGTTGACATCGACCAGATTGGTGACTTTGTCGGTGAACTGCATGGCCAAGGCTTGCAGCCTGGATGGCTCTGAGCGGTGCATAACCACTGTTTCGGTCGGATCGTCCAAACTGGCCATCAGTTCCTCGTTGATGATCATTTTGCTGATGAGCGAGTGTACCTTCTGGACGGGCAGCTCGTACATTTGCGCCAACGAGGGGATGCTTATGGAAGTGTACACGTTCGAGTAGGTGAACAAGTAGGTGCGCAGGCTCTCCTCCTTGATGAACTTGATGAGCATTTCGCGGACCTTGTCGGCCTCGTAGAACAGATCCCATACCTTGGTGTTCATCTTCTTGTTGACGATGAAGTTGGCGCAGGCCTGCCAGTTGCCGCAGCGCATGGCCTTGGCAGCAGCTACAACGTGCTCACGCATCGACTCGGGCGGTCCTACCAAGGGTTGACGCTCGGAGGAGCGCAACTGCTGGTAGAACGTCTTACTGATCATTCGCCGTCTGGCGTCGAATTCGTGGGCAGCAATGTAGGGAATTTCCAGAAGCATGGCCGACACCAAGTACACGCATTCCAGCAACTCCAAGTTGATGTGCATGTGGAAGGGCATTTGCCGCTGTTTCTCGATCTTCTCCTGCTCGGCAGAACGCTCGTGCTGGCGCTGGGGCAACAGACCTTGGGCGAGCAACTCCTTGGGCTTTCCAGTCACCATCAGGTCCACCAAACAGTGGTGGGCATCCTTGACATTTTCCTGACGGAAAGCGCACAGGCCGAGGTTGGCCATCATGCGATTGTACAGAATTCGTGTCGACGGATCAGCCACGTCGATGTTGTCTTGCAGGTGGGACATGAGCACCAAGTCACGAGCCTGGAACCAGTTGTCGTGCATCGCGTGGTGATAGATATGCGCTAGGATGGCACGCGTACGTATGCGGTCGGTGTCGTCCTTGGAGTAGATGAATTTGCAGAGCTTTTCCATCACCTCCACGGAAGTCTTGGCGGTTGCCGGCAGCTCACCCTTCTTCTTCTTCAGTACATCGGGGTCGAACTTGTAGTAAAGATGTTCAATCTTGCGCAAGTAGATCCTGCAGGTTTCGTTATTGTTGCCAACACGTTCGAAATACTTCAGCACGTTCTCGATTATCTTGGTTACTGCGACTTCGTCCTTGAGTCTGCGAAACAAACAAGCAAATATATGAAATTCTGCAGCAGGAAAGGAAGCCTATAATACATACCTAGCCACGTAGTCATTGGAATGTGGGTCGCACTCTTTCAACAGCTTTGTGAACTCGTCGTCCAGTCGTTCGACGGCCGCCAAAGAGCAGCCCCGAATGTAGTATGGCGACGTGGTGTACTCTTCCGCCTCCTCGGAGATATTCTCTGTCATGAAGATGTCACTGTTGGTCAACAGAACGCTTAGCATGTCCTGCATGACCTGCAACAACTTAACCCAATGCTCGAGTTTCATCGGCTCCGAGATCTTGGGATTGTAGTCATAGATTGCCGAAATGATGCTGAAACGGATCTTCACTCCAACAGCGTTACCGAGGTTGTGCTGCTCAGCGATGTCCTTCAACTCGTACAGCAAATCAATTTGCAGGCGACGGTCGGTGCGCTTCTTGCCGTGGGCGGACATAATCTCGTTGAGCTTCGCCAGCACGAGATTAATATCGATTTCGGCATCCTTGGCAAACATTTTCGGCTTTTCGACAGTGGATCCCTTTGTAACAGTCTCCCATTCGCCTTCCTCGTCATCCTCCTCACGCTTGCGGCGAATCTTGACTTCCTTGATCTTTTTCTCCTTCTTCTTCTTCTCATCGTCGTCCTTGTCCTCCTTGTCGGTGGTGCGCTTCAAGAAACGTTCGCGCATGCTCTGATACTGATTCTCATCGTCGGACGATGATGATTCGGATTCACTGTCCGATCCCCAATCAATGGAGTCATCCGAGTCCTCATCCTTGGGCACTTTTGGTGCTTTCTCGATATCTTTCTTGAACGACACTGCCTTTTGTGGGGCAACGACCTCTTCCTCACTCTCGGAATCGGGCTCTGGGCGCTCCTCTTCCTCTTCACTCTCCTGGTCGGGAGCTTCGCGGAATCTAGTCATCTCATCTTCGAAGTCCTTGATGTACTTTCGAACTTTCTGCCGTAAGGTGCCAAGGGATTTGGAATTGTTCTTGTTCAGATTCTTCCTGCCCTCACGATCCTCCCACACGTCATTAATGAAGTCTTCCAACTCAGCCAGGCATCGGATATAAAACCTGGGTGTTACGCCGTTTTCCTCTTTGGAAATTACCGGCAAAGCCTTTGTGTAGGCGCGGACAAGCTCCTCGAAGCTGGTCAAGACGCTGGACATGTCCTTGATTTTCTTGTAATTGCGAATGTTTTTAATTACATTCGTAAGATCCTCGTACCGTTTCTCCTTGGTGGAGCGAACCACACGTTTCTCCTCAACTTCATCGTCACTGAACTATGGAACAAGAATTGAATTGAAAATGCATCATCATAACTGCATCTGTTTCAACTTACCGCATAGGCCTGCTGCTTGCCAAAGGCTTGTACTTGAACCTCTTCCTCACTGGACTCAGACTCCGAATCCGAACCACCGGTAGCAAAGAATTTCGACATGTCGCGTTTTATCTAGTTGTGCTGCTGAAACAAGAAATTCGTTTTTTAGACAAGCAATTCTGCATTAATTGTACAATGAGGTTAGAAATGACGAGATGTCGCCATGTTGGCTATAAATGATGCCACACCGTATCAAGTGGGGACAATTTAAAATTGCTTTCTACACTGATATATCATGGAAAATGTGGTTTATTTCTACTGCTAATTATGGAGCTGTACTTTAAAACAATATTTTTTGTATTTTTATGAATATAAACGGCATAAAACTTTGGAAAACTTACGAAATTCCTAGGAGGGTACAACGTTTTCTGACATTTACTGCCAGGCGAAATATTGAAGGAATGGTAGAGACTTTTTGTTGTTGTGATGTGTGAAACGTGAAAAGTGCTGCCAGGCCCTTGCTTCATTGCAACTTTAGTATGGTGATTAGGTTTTAAAAAAGAAAAATGAAAAATGCAAAAATTCCGCAGTTATTTAAGAAGTATTTGAACCAATTCAGTGAAATCATGTAGTTAAGCTCTGTGCTATGAATTTAGAAATAAAATCATAGCGAACCCGTAAAATAAATTAAATTTTATGCCGTCTAGAGAAACTTGGGTACTTGTTGAATTTACACAATTTTGAGCCGTAAAGGCGGGAAATTTCGACATTTAATAATTTGGAATAGAATTTAAAAATTTTTTTAAATAAGCGTTTTTGCCTTAAATAAAGGCAAAAAATAAATGAAAATTGAATTATCCATCCCCTCTAAGAAAACAATGTTTATCTATGTAAATGGTAATCTGAGCATGATAAAAACACTCTCAAATTTGTAAACATTACAGACGAACTAGACATCGAATAATTGACGATAAAATGACAGTCTTCATTTTATGAACGGATATAGTTTGTCCCAAAATACAACGTCGGCCCAAAAGCCCACACTAGCGCCAAGACAAAAGGTTACCATTTATCAACTACAACCAGCTTCACTCATCGCAATAATTTAAGAGTGGAAAAGGACGCAGCTCTACATAAAACTTGCAAAGAAATTGAATTTTGAGGCGAAATATATAATCAAAACAACGCTAAACCGCGGAGAAATATTCTTTTATTACTCTAAAAGTGTATTCCACATCCAAACCCAACCAGTAAGTGCCCAGAATTTGGTTTTCTAAGAAATTCCATTCACATCCTAACCTTTCAATTTTTCGCTTCAAAACAGGAAATTTTCACATTAATTTCTCCTTGCAAACCAAATTGCAAGTGCCCAAACGAATTTACGTAAATCAGTTAAGATTCAGACCCAAACAGAAACTATGGGCGGTGATCAGCCAGCCGAAGCCGAACCCGTAGAATTCTCAGTCGAACGCATCGAAGACAAACGCATTAACAAGGGCAAAGTAAGTTCTCCTAATTTCGTACTCTTAATAGAAAAAAAAAAGATGCCAACTATTTTTCCATTGTGCTGTGCAGATCGAATACTTCTTAAAGTGGAAGGGATACCCGCGCAGTGAAAACACCTGGGAGCCAGTCGAAAATCTGGACTGTCCTGACTTGATTCAGGCCTTTGAAGACTCCTTAAAAAGTAAGGACAAAGATAAAGGTAAAACTACATCTAACTTTAGGAGACGAGCAGGCAATTTTGTTACTAACCCAAGTGCACGCAAAGTAATTTTTATTTTATCGACTTTTTCTAATTATTCCCGTATACTTTGTACATTTTAGAGGGTGGCGCAAAAAAGCGCCAATCCACCACACCAGTCAGCGAGATGAAAGCCAAACGAAAAAACACAAATGAGTCTGAGAAGGAGACGCGGAAATCACTCGGTTTCGATCGGGGACTAGAGCCATCCCGGATTCTTGGCGCCACAGACTCATCGGGCGAGTTGATGTTCCTCATGAAATGGAAAGACAGCGACGAGGCGGATCTGGTGCCAGCGAAACAAGCAAACGTCCGGTGTCCCCAAATCGTCATTCAGTTCTACGAAGAGAGACTAACCTGGCATACTGCCTCGAATCCCGAGGACGAGCAGAAATCTGAAAACAACAAGGAGAAGTCTCAATAGGGGGTTATCACGCTGCAGTATGGAGCTATGCATACATGTGCAGCTGGAACTTCCGCCTTGTCCCCCATTTTTAAACGACGAGCCCTATCTAAATTTGTATTATGTATTTGTATATTTTTCTTAAGCAGACCAAGTTCTTAACGTGTGTGAAGTATATTCGAAGGTTTGACACCACATCCTCTCTAGTGCAAAGGTTGGCGCATGGGGTGGACAATGTGCTGTTAACGCAACATATGTATTTTTTTTTTTTTTGTTTTTATTATTTTAGATCGAACTTTGACAGGAAAAAATAAATGAATTCTCCATAATATGTATTTTTTGCTTTTCTCGTAACAAACTGTCTGCAATAGTGTCGATAAATAAACGATAATTATGTGTAAGAAATTGATGTGTGCATTTGTTGGTGTTTCTGGTGATTGTCCTGTCGGGAATAAATAAAAACTTGTCTGCTTTTGGATTCACAACTCTTTATTTTTATTGCAAGCACGAAACGGCCTTAAATGTTGACGATTCTGCAGGAGCTTCCCACGCAGGTAGTCAGATTCTGCAGCGCGAGGCTGTAGAGGGCCCTTTCGATGGGCAGCATTTCATAGCCAAGATTCTCCATTTGGTAAGGGTCTTCGTCGAGGTCGTAGGCCTCCACAAATTGCTGGAAAAGGGTGGGTTTTAGTGGGCAGCAGCACTTTCTCAAACTGTACTCACCTCGTGGTCCTTGAATTCGCAGTACAACTTGTTGGTGCCGAAGCGAAAGTGACGTATGCAGGCGTACGTGTTGTTCCACGAGTCCTGGCAGTGGCAGTCAGCGTCCAAGGTGCACTGCGCCAGGTGGTCGGACTTTCTCCACGGACACTGGAAGTTGTACGTCATGTCGTTGCCCTCGCCCCAGTGTTGGATGAGGATTTCGCGGTGGAAGCCCCTATCGTGGAGAGGGTTGTACTTCGGGTTCATAAGGTACGCGTGGAACGATATGCCGTCTTCGGTGCCCTTGGGTAGGATGCCCGCCCATTCGTAGAACGTGGGCACCAGGTCGACCAGACTGATCGGAGCCGTGACCACGGCTTTCTTGGGCACACTTGGGCCTCGCACGAGGAATGGCACGCGTATGTCTGTCTCGTAGGGCTGGCGTTTGTCGAACGGCTGCGCGAATTGCCCCACGTGGTAGCCATTGTCGGAGGTGAACACAATGTAGGTGTTGTCCAGCTCTCCGGATTTGTTGAGGCTGCTAATGACGCCGGCGACCATTTCGTCGACCGCCAATAGCGACTCCCAGCGATTCTGGAAGTAGGTGTCCATTGTGTTTAGGACTTTGGCGGGGATCTCCCTTCCGGAGGCCACCAACCAGTGTTTATCTAAAAAGAGCGTAAACCGAATTACAAAGCGAATGCGGCCTACCATATTTGCATACCCAATTCCCCCGAGAGCACGTTGAAGTTTTTCGTGCGCAGTGCCTTGAGGCCGGCGAACGCGTTTCGATGCCTCGGAGCTGGCGTGAAGGGAGCGTGCGGCGCTGGCGGGGCAACCATTGCAAAAAATGGCTTCGTTCCCGTTCTCCGCTGTTCCAGGAAAGACACGACCTTCTCGGCTAGCAAGTCCGTGAGGTATTTGTCGCTGTAGGTTACTATCCGGCCGTTTTCGGTAAGACTGTAATTGTAGTACCGCGAGTTGCCCTGCAGACCGTAGAACTCTCTCCAGCCCGGGGGGACCGTCCGCCCGGAGTACTAAGAACAACAAACAACACCTAGTTCAACAGGGATTCCTCTTCAAGATCAATATTACCTCGTTCAGGTACTTTCCAGCGAAGAAAGTATCGTATCCGTTTTGCTGCAGAACAACGGGCAGTGCTTTGGGTTCAACCTTCTTCCTCCAGTACCCGGCGTAGCAGCCACCGGCCAGTGAATTATTCACAGTTCGGTGGTTGTGGGCATACATTCCACTCAAAATCGAACCTCTCGATGGACAACAGATGGGCGAACTCGTAAACTTTAAAGCAAAGGAGGTTTAGCAAGCAAACAAGAAACAACCAAAACATGTCTTCCTACCGCATTCGAGAAGGTCGCCCCATTCGATCCGATCAACTGCTGCACATGCACCATTGGAGTCTATGGCCAAACTATGAATATCTGAACAGAACGATTGGCTAGCATATACTCACCAGTCCGTGCAGAACGACGTCCTGGTCGTCCGTCAGAATCAACAGGATATTCGGTTTCGGTTGATTCCATAGCAGCCCCGAGCCATTCACAAACGACGACACTTGCAGCAGTGACACAACCGCAACAAATACTGCGCAATTCATCATTAAAACCGCAAGAATTTTCGTTTAATTAACAAGTAAATTTTTTATTAGCGACTAATGCATAACAAGAAGAGTGTGTTTATATACTAAGTACTTCCACTTCCGTGTGTGTTCTCTGTTCTGTCTAATCTCTCCTAATGCGCTGCAATGGCGGGCATTATTTCCACGCCGACAAACTCTTTGGCGATACGCACCCCAAGAAGGAACAGTCCAAAACTTTTCACCACCGACCTGCAAGCGATACAATTTCGAAATTATTCAATTGCATTTGTGTGGAAAAAAATCTCGCCATCATTTTTGACAAACAGAAATATTTGCACGCTTCGTGACCTCCTGTCAAAATGTTTCGAGGACTTTTTGCATCAATTTGTCGACTTCTTACCATTGAAACTCATTGTTGTAAATGCCTTTTAGCACAGCAACTGGGTTGACACCTTTTTGGGCCATTTTTCTGTGATATTTCGGGAATTTAACGCTGAAAGGGGGAACAGCACGAGTTCGATCGGTGTCGAGAAGAAATGCAGTGGAGACCAGCCACTGAAAAGTGTCAAACAGCGGAGACTATGCGCGGGCGGGTTCAAAAACTATGAGCAATTTTATTTTTCTTTATTTACAGCATACACACGTTTTACATAAGCATAATCGGTATCAGTAATCGACGAGTTTTTTCAACTTTGGCGGAGCAGAAATAACGATCCGATTGCGGTTATTCCTCTCGCCTTCGTTGGTTTGCGTCGGGTGCGATGCTCTGTCATAATTCCTCGACTGGGTGGAAGGATGACGGTCGGATTCCCTATGTCTATTCACAATGTTTGTTCGAGATCTGGATCTGGACCTGCGATGTCGATTGCGGCGATCTCGGGAGTCACGGCGGTACCTATCGCGGCTTTGGTTTCGCCTTCGAGATGCGCTGCGGCGATTCCGACTCCTCGACCGGGAGTTTCTCCTCCGCTGTCTATGGCCGGACCGACTGCGACTCGGCGATCGGGCACGATGTCGATCGCGACTGGGGCTACGCCTCGACCGAGTCTTTTCGCGGTCGCGGCTGTTCCTGTGATTGCTTCGAGTACTTTTTACAGACTTGACGCTGGTCTGAGAGGGCGATCTGCTCTTCTGCTCGGTTTTCAGTACGTCGGCAGTTGATTCGTCGTCGGAACTCTTGCCGCCGCCGTCACTCGACTTTGGAGTACCAAACTTGTGGCGAAGCTCTCGTTGTCTGTGGAATAGCAAATTTATTTGGGCTACTTCCAACTACTGTTGCACCTACCTTCGTCGCAACTTCAGAGCCAGTTCACGCATCTCGTCCTCGCGCTCCTGCTGCTGCTGCAGCTGTCGCTCGGTTTTCTCAATCTCAGCCTTTTTGTCGGCTTTGTCTGCAGGAGATTTGGTCAGAATCGAATAAAAAACACACGCCATGACTTACATTGCTTATTGAGGAGTATCTGCATCTTGCGCTTCAACCTCTCGCGCGGATTGAGGGGGTTTTTGTTGCCACTGCCGTTGCCGCTACTGGTTCCCACCTGCAATTAGTAACTTTGAAATATTAAAAAGGCGGCATAAACAGGGCAAAAGGGGTCGCGTTTGTGCCCCCGACGCTGGGGAATCGAATTAGTTGCTAATTCGGATGTCATCATGCCGTTGACGGTCGGAATTTGTCTACTTTTATTCAGATTTATAAATGAGAGAAAGAGAGAGAGAGGGAGAAAACAACAAGGCAGGCATATGCCAAAAGAGAGAGATGTTATTCTTACTGACTTTGGTCTCGGTAGAGCTAGAATTATTTGTGCCATGTGCTGAGAGAAGTTTTTTGCTATTCTGTTTACCAGTACCGGTTCCACTTCCACAGCCACCGCCACTGGAAGAGTGCGGGAATTGGTTTGACCTATCGGAACTGGGGAAGGGTTTGATTAATTATAAATTATTAGCGTTTGGGCAAGGCATGCTTACGATGTTTCCACGTCCATTAGTGCCTGATCGTCGGGATCGTCATCGTTGCTGTGTTCGTCGTCCGATTGGTGAGCGGCTTTAGCTGCGTCGTCCTCTGATTCTGAAGAGTCGCCAGGTCGTTTGCGGCCGTAGTACCTCTTGATGGGTGGTGGTTCCTCTGGGAGAGGCTGCGGGACCTCTGCGGCTTGTTTAGCCGGTCCTGCTGGCTGCTGCAGCGTCGGAATATTCCTATGAATTGGTAGAACTGGATACTGTATCATGGGAGGAAGTTTGGGCGGCTCCACAACTACCGGAGGAGGGGGGGGCGGTTTCACAATCTCAGCGGCTTTGTCGGGCGGCCAGGGTTTTATTTTCGGTTTCGATGAGGATCGGTTCCTGGGCGGCGAGTGTCTGCGCCGTCCTCCCCTATCCGTCGACGGCGAGGGTGTTGATCTAGGTGAAGAGCTGTATCTCCTTCGTCGACGGGATCGTGATCGACGCGAACGTGATCTGGATCTCGACCTGTGATATCGCCTTCCGCGCGATCTACTCCTGGTCCTTCTACGCCGGCTTCTGCTGGAACTCCGGCGATATCTGCCACGACTTCTGCTGCGGCTTCGGCTTCGGCTTCGATATTGGTACTGTTTCGGCCGCTCCGGTCTTCTCTCCTGCACCTGCTTTAGTTTTTCCAAGTTTTCCTTCACCTTCTGAGCGTAGGTGGCTTGGCCGGCCTGTGATGTGAGGCCAGGCCCCGACTTGTTGGTTTTGTTCATGCTGATTAGTATTTTCGAGTGCGGCTGCAGCTCGTCTTCTCCGCCAAATGAGGTTATATATGTGATTTTGCCCGAGTTCTCAGGCGAGGGGGACCTCGAATCGGTGTCGTTGTCCTTGGCGTCGTCTGTTGGCTCTTCTTTAGCGGCATAGCTGGGCGGACTAAGTGGTCGGCCTGCTACACGCCTGTCCTTCTGGGCCCTGCGCTCTCTGCGGCTTTTCCTTCCACTGAGCATCATCTTCTCCTGCTCCTCTTCGCGTGCTAGGCGAATGGCATCCGCCTCATCCACGTCCTTGGTGAGGTACGAATAAAAGTCGTTGCTGAGCATCCCATAGTTCCTTCCGCAGGCGTTCAACTCATGTGCCTGAGAGGTGTCCAGCTTGGATATGTCGATCGAAACGTCCATGTCGATCTCTGAGCCCACCGAGTCGTTATCGTCGTCACAATGCTGCACCGTGGCGCTGGGAATGTGACTAAATGGCGTCGAACTGTCCGCATCATCGTACGAATAAGCGATAGCTGCTCCGGTTGGCTTTTTTTTGCCCAAATTCCTTTCGGCCTCCAGCTGCGCATTTGCTCCATACTGCTCCTCCAAGTACAGCTGATGGAGGAACTTCTCCTCGGGCAGGTTGAGGAAGTCATTCTGTGCCAGGATACGATAGCGCTCGTAGTTGCACTGTCTCTCTTCGGCTCCAACATCCTCGCACACAGTCACCTTCGAAGCCGGCGTTATATGGTCCAAGTGAGCACGCACGTCAAATCGATCGATCAAATTGTCCTGCTGTCCTTGCCACGGAACACTGAAATAAAAGCACACATTAGAACGCCTCTACCGATTGAGCTAGAAAAGGAAAAATTTTCTTGATTTCATCGGAAAATCCGAAATATCACTTGCATGATAGCGGCGCCGTCGCCTGCCGCCGCAACCGCTGCATCAAGATGTATCTTGCATTTCCGTCCATGCAGTTGAATGAACTGCGTTGGATCGGCTTTCTAAAAACAGAAATACTATGTTAAACGTATTCAATCGTTTGGGCAAAGGAAATTTACAATTTTCTCGTAGAAATCCTGTCTGCGTTCGGCTCTTTTCCTATAGTCTACTATCATGCCACGAATTTTCCGCTCCTGTCGACGGGCCTCATGCCACATGCTCGTGCCGTTTAAATTATTACAAGCACCTCAATTAAAAACCAAACTCTTTAAGTAGAAAAACATAATTGATACGATAAAAATTATGAAAATCACAACCAAATAGTAATTATTCGAAAAAATGCCGCAAGCCACACCGTGAAAAACTTTTTTACGTACATTAAAGTGTCAGCTGTCATGTTTTTCCTTTACCGCCTACATACTGTCGGCTGCGCTATCTATTGGGAAATAGAGTGGACTGAGTTAAAGCAAATCCATGGAAATTTTAAATTATTACCTACATATTTAAAATATAAACAAGTGCAATACAGTAGTTTCAGACATCTGTGTTAAATGAGGAGAAGGAAAAACAAAGCAACAGCTAAAAAACTTGCAAAAGGAGATAATAAAATTAATAACAAAAATCTTGAACTGTTTAAAATAAAACCTACTAATCTGTTTTTGCTGAAATAAACGCCCCATACAAATATGTCTCCAACTGCACTACCCACTTCGACCAGGTTAATTTTTAGAAGAGGGAAGAATATTTGTTTAAATTTAGCATTGAGTGGGTACTGGTTTTATTTTTGGATACATTTCAGCGCACAAGCTTAAATAAAAAGATAACTTTAACTCGAGCTGGCAACACAGAAACATTTTCGATTGTGCTGTCCTGTCACTGTCACCTGTCAAGTGGAAAAGCCGCAATTTGTGTTTAGTGATTTTGGAATTGTTTCTATTAACTGCAATCCACGGAAAAAAACCTTTTAAAATAAATAAAAGCACAAGTAACTGCTTGGAAAAATGTCTGGCATACTGGGGCGAACCCAATTCTTGGGTGAAACATCCACTCTCTTCACAGATGAGCGAACGGCCACCGCTCGAGCTCGGGTAAGCAATTTTCTTCCACCGGCCAAACACGAGATGAGTACCAAAATTTCTTTTGTACAGGTGGTCGAGTGGATCAATGAAATTATGGTCGCTGAAACATCAGTCAAGTGTGAGCTACTAGCCAAAATCCAGGAGATCATCTTGGGCACATGCCCAGAATTGGTAGAAGAGTTCATCGAGCACATCCTGTCGTTCGCCCATGATCCGTCAATGGAGATTCGCAAGCACATCATTGGATTCATGGAGCAGATATGGTAAGAGTCCTCACCCATGCAGATAATCCTGAATTAAACTAAATCCCCTTCCAGCAAAGTAAAAGTGGAGTTCATGCCGCAAATAGTCAATGTTATATCGATGCTGCTGCGGGACTCGTCGGCGCAGGTGATAAAACGAGTCATTCAGGCATGCGGCTCAATTTACAAAAACGGGCTGCAGTGGATCTGCACCCGGGCAGAAATCACTGACAGTACTGAGCAAGCTTGGAGCGTTCTCAGCCTGGTGAAGGCACAAATTCTGGACATGATCGACAACGACAACGATGGCATACGGACCAATGCTCTGAAGTTCCTCGAAGGCGTCGTTATCCTGCAAACATACCCCGACGAGGACAGTCAAAAGAGGGAAAATGACTTCTCGCTGGAAGACGTGCCACTTACGCTCAAAATCATGCGACGCCGAAAACTAGAAGAGGAAGCCATGAACATTTTCGACATCCTCCTCAAGTTCCACGCCGCTACACACATTTCGTCCGTAAATTTGATTGCGTGCACAGGCAGCCTGAGTACCATAGCCAAAATGCGCCCCAGCCTCATGGGACAAGTGGTGGAAGCGTTTAAGAATCTCAGTTCGAACCTACCACCCACCCTCACTGACTCGCAGGTCAGCTCGGTGCGCAAGAGTTTGAAAATGCAGCTGGTCGGCATGCTGAAAAACCGGGGATCCTTCGAGTTCCAGGGCCCCATCAAGCGAATGCTCCTTGACTTGGGATCATCGCAGTCGGAAATAAGTCGCGCCACACCCAAAATGGACAAGCAAGAGGTGACATTGCGTCAAAAGCGAATCGTTGAAAACGCCGCCCACAGCTTGAGTAAGAAAATGCGCTTGGATCCAGACGAAAAAAGCGCGTCCACAAGAGAAACTGAAATAGAACTGGACTTCGAGCAGCTGGAGAGGCTGGCAGAAAAGTCGACAAAAGTCAACGAAAAGTTTATCGCGGAAAACTTGCGAAACCCCGAAATCACTGTGAACCTAGTCCTGGCCAACATGAAGAACCTACCGACTGTCGCACCTGACCACTTCCTCGAGGAGTACGTTCCCATGAGGGAAACCCCGCTCAGCGTACAGATCTCGAAAATCGCAAACATGCTCGGCGCTCAAATGACCGAGAAGAAGATCGGACCCGGTGCAAGCGTCTTTGCAAAAGACTCTGCGCGGCGGATTGAGGGCGCAGATTCCATCGAAGCAGACAGCATCGACGTAGAGATGTTAGATGCACCACGTGAATCTGACGAGCAACTGCGGAAGGATGAAGCAACGAAGAAACTTCGCGAAAATATGGAACGAGTCAAGGGTGAACAGGCTCTGCTGGAGCACATGAAGCAGCGCGCCAAAACACTCAAACTGCAGGAAGTCACAAAACCCTTCTCCCGAGTCACAAAGGCCAAGTTCCTCGTGGACGCGGTCAAGCGAATTCTAAGTGCCGAACGGCAGTGCATCGCTGGTGGCGTCTCCGTCAAACGACGCAAAATCCTGACCGTGATGGCTGCTACCTTCCCCGACAATGTGCGCTTCCTCATTTTCGAGTTCATTATGATGGACATCAAGGGTCGCATCGATCTGGCATTCTCCTGGCTCTACGAGGAGTACTGCCTGCTGCAGGGATTCACCCGCCATTCCTATGTCAAATCCGAGCACCGCCCGGACTACGCATACAACGACCTCTTCGATCAGATCATAACTGGCATATGCACAAACTGCGAGTACAAGGACAAGCTCATCCTCCTGCGCAGGGTATACCTCGAGGCACCGCTAATTTCGGACGAGTCCATCAATCAGCTGGTTCAGATGTGCTATGCTGACGACACCAGCAACTACTGTGTCGACTTGGTCAAGGACTTGGCCATTCTGCGACCGCCGAGGAAGCAACGCTTCGTACGTATTCTGTTGACGTTCTGCGTGCACGAGAAAGCCACCTTGCGTGAGCGAGCCATGGGCCACGTGCGGGCTTTGTATGCCACACATAAGGTACTGCCGCTGAAGATCGAAGCCTTTGCTGTCGAATGCATGAATCACTTGACCAAGGAGACCCCGCCGCCGGAGATATTCGGCGAGATCTACGGGCGCAGCAATGTCGAGATTGCTTGGAGGGAGGACCTCGCCAAGATTTGCCTACAAACTTTCCTCTGCCTGTTGCCGGATTCTGAACGTGAGTACAAAAAAAAAAAAAATGAATGGCCCATGGGGGGATCGAACCCACGACCTTCGCGTTATTAGCACGACGCTCTAACCAACTGAGCTAATGGGCCAGTTGGAAAATGAATGATAAAAGCGTAAGTTGTACTTGGAAGCTTTGGGGTAATTTTTACTTTTGGAAATTCTTCTATAGCCACATGGGTTGAAAGGACTTTTGGGGTGCCTTTTGAATTGTGGACTTGTTGGTAAAGGGGTTGTGGTCACCATGTTGCAATTGCCTAGTGCGTTTGGCTTGTTGGTTGGTGGTAAGTACGCTCATCGCGCTTGAACCAAGTTCCCATTTCGTTGTTTTTGCTGCGAGTCGCCGAGGGCTTAGGTTGGAGAGCTTTTGTCCGCAAAAGTAGGGTAGATAGGTGAAATGAATGAGTGCGCAGAAGACAGACACGCACATCGAGGTGAATCGGGGAAAGTGGGACGTAGAAACGTTTCTCGTTTAAATTTGGAAAAAAGTTGGCTAGGAAAATGCGGCTTCCTCGTTTTTGTTCTTTTGAGAGTGTTAAACGACGAGTTCGATCATATAAGAGGGAGAACAGGGAGATCCCTCCTGCTAGGTACGATAGAGTGCGACACGCAACTCGGTGGATGTGACAGGCGAACTGAGGTCATATCACATTTTGCATTTGACCAGGAAGGGCGTCTTCCGTCTTCCCGAGATTACTTCGGTACTAGGTTTTGTTAAATGAGTTTGACAAACAAACAACAACTTGTTCACGAAAAGTGCACAACTGAGTGCTTCATCAAACTTCCGAAGTCGGTAGCAGCTACCTTTGTACAATTCGTAAGGACGTCTGAACCAGAGACAAATTATACTGTCATCTACAACTATGCCTAGGTATTTTATTATATTGACTTGTTCTATTTGTTTCCTTTCGATCTCCAGCTTGAGGCTGATGTTGTCTTTAAGGGCCATACATTTCGATTTTGTTACATTCAGTTTTAGTTTGTTCGCTTTCAACCACTCGTGAACTCTGTTTAGGTCTTCTTGTAACAGTTTCTCACATTCGTCCGCATTCTTTCCCGATATAAAAATAAGTGCATAATCGCCAAAAGCACAATTTGAGACTGCGGTGAACTTCTTTAATGTCATTTATGTAGAAGATAAATAACAGTGCCCCCAGAATCGATCCCTGAGGAACTCCGTGCTTTGCATCGATGCTCTGCGACATTACGCCATTAACTGATGTTTTTTGTGCTCTATTTGATAGATAGGACGAAAACCAGTCTTGTTCCTTCCCTCTTACACCATAACTACTCAGCTTTGTCAATAATATTTTCTCATCTATTGTCTCAAAGGCTCTTTTGAAATCAAGAAAAACAGCAAACACGAACTTTTTTTCTGCTACTTCCGCTTTCCAGCTTATAAGTACATTATCTAGAGTGTTTTTCCGAAATCGGGACTGGTTTTCAATGAAAAGATCGTTAACTTCAAAGTAATCTTTAGTTAAATTCTTTGAAAATAAACAAAAATAATGCAGCGAATTATAACGCAATTGTTGAGATAGACGGCGAAACATTTCCAAAAGTAATAGGAATGGGAAGACTATGTATAGGATGGGAAAGATGCAAGGTTCGATGGAGTTGATGTTGTTAGATGTTTCAAAAGAAAAGGATTTAACCACAAATCAGGCGAATGCATGAAGAAGGATGAAACATGTTTAAAATGCTTGGGGAAACACAAAACAAGAGATTGTGACAAGGAGGCAGTCGAAAAGTGTATTAACTGTGTGAATTCGAACCAGAAGCTAAATCTGGGACTCGACGAGAATCACATGACGTTTAGTAGATTATGCCCAGTCTATTTAAACAAACTGGAAATAAAAAAGAAAAGAATTGGATACTAGCAACTAAAAACTAAAGGCACAAACAACCCGAATATCAAAGGCGTATATATAAACATTCAAGGCTTAACCAATAATTACGAAGAACTAGAAATATTGGCAGACAACAAAGAATACTACGAATTTATACTTCTATCTGAAACCCATATAACAAATAACATAGAGGAAAATGAGATACAAATAAAAGGTTTCAGAGCGTCCTTGTCCATCTAACTCATCACGAACGGGAGGCACCACAATTTATATCAGAAATCACTGGAGTGTCCCAAATATAGTTAAAAATGCAATCGATTTTAAAATGTGGCTCGTAGAATGCAGATGTAAACACATGAACATCGAGTTAGTAATAGTCGTAATATACAGGTCACCTAGTAGCTCAGAAAGAGAATTCTGTGAATTTTTTGAAGAGTATACTGAAAGACTTACTGAAACATCGAGTAATATTCTAATTGCAGGAGACTTTAATATTGACTGGTATAAAGACTATATATACAAACGTGAAATAGAAAGGGTCCTCAATGATAATTGGTTAGTCCAAAAGATGGAACAATACACCAGAGTAACCGAAGAATCAAAAACAATAATCGACTACGCAATAACAAATATGCAAAATGTGACGGTACAGATAAATACAATTGATAAGATATCAGACCACGAAAACGAAGCGAGTGAAAAACTACTTTGGTTTTTAAATACAATAAATCGGCTTTTAAAAGAGAATTAAGTAAAATAGACCCATCGTACGACAGACGGTGCAATATAAACCAAAACGCGATACAAATTGATATCTGTCTAAAAAATACAGTACGAAAATTCATCTCTAAAAAACAACTAAGAACCTACAACACGAAAGTATGGTATAGCAGCGAACTTAAAACACTTAAGGATGAGAAAATCAAAAAATATCAACTAGCAAAGTCTAGAGGCAATAGTATTAGCTGGCAGGAATACAGGGAAATCAGAAACAGATACAAAGTAAAAATAAACAACGCAAAAAATCAATATGTAAATAAGAAAATATTACAAGCAAATGGACAGAAGGAAATGTGGGCCGAAATAAAAAAATTGGTTCTTAGGCAGGTTCTCAGGAAACCAAGGAATATATCATTTGATGGAGTGAAATACGAAAACGAATCACAAATTGCAAATAAATTTAATCAATATTTTATAAAAAGCATAAAGGATATTGGCCAATCAATCGAAGATGTCGGATACGTGAACTACATCAACCAATCAGAGAGCAAATTTGAATTTCGTCAAGTTACAATACAAGCAGTTTATAAAGTGTGTAAAACTCTAAAAAACAAGGCTGATTTTGAGAGAATAAAACCTGAAATGATAATTGACAACTGGGATATTTTGGGTAAGACTGTGCTTCAGTTAGTAAACACATCGCTTATGACAGGAATATTTCCAAGTTCATGGAAGGACTCGATGGTGACACCAGTGGAAAAAGTTGCAAACACATGTAAAAGTGAGGAGTTCAGACCAATCAATACATTAAAAACAATTGAAAAAGTTATTGAAACGATAGTCAAACTACAGCTGATAGAGTACATAGAAGAGAACAACATTTTATCAATATATCAATCAGGCTTCAGAAAAAAATACTCATGCGAGACGGCAGTGAACCATATAGTAAATGAATGGAAGGATGGTGGAAAGCGAAAAAAACAATGGCTCTTTTTCTTGATTTTAAGCGGGCTTTTGAAACGATAGACACGGAGATATTTATGAAAAAAATGTATAAATATGGAGTACAGGATAAGGAGCTTGAGTGGTTTCGATCATTCCTGACAAATAGAACTCAAAGAACAAAATTTAACAATTGTATATCCGAATTCATTGAAGTGAATCAAGGGGTACCGCAAGGATCAATATTAGGTGCACTTTTATTTATAATTTATATAAACGATATGCCAGCAGTAATAAAGTTTTGCAAAATTCTACTATATGCCGATGATACATTGATCTACGCCGAAGGATTGAACGCTGAAGAATCAAACACAAATTAGTATCTGATATTAATCAACTGACTGTTTGGCTAAAAATGAACAAATTAAAGTTAAACGAAGATAAAACGAAGCTTATGGAAGTAAATCTGAAAAGTGATACACTAATAGAAATAAATGGGAAACCTATCCAAAATGTAAGGAGTATCAAATACTTGGGAATGGTCATTGACAGTGACTTGAAAATGCATGAACATGTAGATTACATAATATGCAAGAAAATTGGCAGGAAAGTTGGCTTCTTCAAACGCATTCGGAAAAGAATGGACTACATGACAGCTATAACGGTGTACCACACTATAGTGAAACCGCATTTCGAATTTTGTTCGACCATATTGTATACTTGCTGTAATCAAGGTCAAATTGAAAGGTTGCACAAACTGCAAAACAAAGCAATGAGGAGTATCCTGAGATGCAACCGATTTACCCCAATAAGGTTCATGTTAGACGCCCTAATGTGGTTAAACATTAAACAAAAGTTGGAGCTCAATACACTTATGACTATTTTTAAAATAAAGCATGGTGCAGCACCGGAATATCTTACGAACGAGGTCGTACGGCGGGGTAATGCTCAGCCATACCAACTACGTAATGCGGATGATTTTAGAGTGCGCCAATAAAGTTCACTGGCAGCCCAAAAAACGTTAAAAAACAAAGGATTTATTTTATTTAACACACTTCCAAATAATATTAAAAATGAATGCAATATTAGAATTTTTAAAAGAAAATGTATAGAATTTATAAAAAGAAATAATGAAATAACTGCGACAAGACTGAAATAAGATAAATGTACTATATTATTTTTTTAATGTAAATTATAAAGTATTTAAATACTAATAAAGAAATACTACTACTACTACTAATCTTCGAGTTGTGTATTCACTATTTTTTCATCAACCTTTTCGTATACTGAAGAAGCGTTGTCAGTTCGCTTTATTTTTTCGATCGGGGTGGCAACTGATTCTTTCCATGTTTCAGGAAAGCATCCGGTTAGCATTGAGTGGTTTATGAGTTTTGCAAGTATTGGTCCTGTAGTGTCAATTGCATCAATCAGCATTTTCGCGTTTAAAAAATTTTAATCTCTTTTGTTGTTCAGTGACTTTAAAATACATTTTATTTCTGTTACTAAGACGTGCTTCGTTGAATGAACTGGACATGCGGTATTGACTCGTTGATTTCAGAAACACTTCTGACAAAGTATTCATTAAATTTTTCAGCTATTTCTTCGTTATTTGTTATGTTTACGTTGTTAAAATAGACATGTTTGATGCACTGTCTTTTTTCATTCAGGACGTGTGACTTGATGGCTCTCCACATTGTTTTTTGGGTAAATGCATTCGCAATTTTTTGTTTGATGTTTGCATTTTTTGATTTAATTATTTCAGCTTTGTATAAGTTCCTGCACTCTCGGACAAATTTTGGAAACATCTTTGGAAACTACCATGCTGCTTGTTACTTTAATACGTTTGAGTTTGACAACTAGTGGAGTTTGCTTGCATTTTCGTGCAATTTTTTAACTGAAAAGAAACGAATTGCGAAATTGGGTTGATCTATTTTTTGTTAATTGTTTATGTACAAATGTTTAGAAATCAATCTCGGCGAGCATTTCGAATGTTTTCATATAAAATTTAACCAGTGAATGGAAAGCGCTTATGTCGTTTTCGATTTGGCAAAAAATCATTTTTTTTATCGAGATTGCTTTTCATGTTCGATTTGCCAAAAAAATCAATCTGAGGCACTTTTCAAAAATCTCGAGTTTTTCTCAGATTTCACACATACTTTCACTAATACCAATGTGAATGACCCACAGCTGACGGTTAAAAATTGTTTATCGTTGGAAGGACTGCTTTTTTAACTGAATTATTAATTTTTCGCATATGGACACGAGTTTTCATATTAAATTATTTCAAAATTCGTTAAGCCCGTAGACACTACATTTTTTTGCATTTTTCCTGCTTTTAAAATGAAACTAGAGCAGTACGAAAAATTAGAACGAAAATTCCCGATAGGAGTGAGTGCGTACCAACTTTATAAATGTAGACACGTCAAATGCATTAAATATGCATTCAAATCACATTTGACAGCTTTTTTTATTTTCTGACATTTCAAGATTATTTGAAAATAAATTAGATTGAAAATTTGCGGTTGCTTTGCAAACAATTGCTACCCCTTTCGTAATACACTTTTAGTCTCTTTTACACACCGCTGACTTTTCAACATTATAAAAATAAGGAATAAATGTAGTGTCATAGGGGCTTTAGGAGTTTAATCACATTTTTTTACGAATTTGCTTTCCAAAATTAATACTTTCTTTTCTTAAATGTGAATATCATTTTCATTTTTACTCACCAAAATTTGTCGTACAAATTTTGAAAACCGCTGTCGTTGTCATAATCGACCCGACATCCAATGCTTTCAATTTAGCAGAGACATGGTTGTACTTTCCAAAACCAAATTATGAAAATGAGAGCATTTGTTGTAGATTTTGCAACTAGAAAAATTGTAAATAAAACGGCATTCGTTGTTGAATGTACAGCAAATTTTGTAAAATACACAATACTTATGTGTATAAACTACGGATTTTGGTTGTATTATTCACAAAACCTTGCGGTCTAAATGCAATTTCTGTCGTAAAATCTACATCTCGATTTCCAGAAACGATTACCCTTTGCTTTAATTTTGCAGCTCTTTGGCCTACACAATTTTTTTCTGTAAAATCTATGCGCCAAAATAAAAAAAAAAGCATACACCAAATAATTTCAAATTCCTTTTATTGAAGTATTAATGAATCCATAAATGGCATAGTTACATTATGTTTGGTTATACAAAAAAAAAAAAAAAATAGGTAGGTACACTTATTTCGGAAAACTCTTGTCCCATCCATTAATTTATTTAAGTGAATAGGTGGACTTGTAAACTTATTAATGTTTAAAATAATAAAGTCATGAAGTATTTTTGTTAAATCAACCACGTAGCAACTATAATGAAAATTAAAATAGAAATTTTGTATTCAAACAGCACAACACTTGTTGACAATGTGAAATTGCCCACCACTTCAAAAACTTCCACCTCTAATAGTAATGTTTTTTCGGTAGCCGCGTTTCCTATGACGGGATTATTCTGAGCTGTATCCTTATTTAAATTGCTGGCTTCAACATACTCAGCATTTTCAGACAAAAAAAAAGTCAGAAATCCTTTGAAAAAAAACCTCACAACTTTGCACTCTAATAATTCGTCTTGTTGGTTCTAGACTTGATGATTAAAAGAGCAAAGGAATGTGCAGGAATGTATAAACCATGAAAATGTTCTGGCTGGGCGAGTGGGTTACGGTAAATGCAGCTGTCATATTCACAACTCAACGTATCATATCAACTGAAAATGGTTGTAGATTTGAATGCTTATGCAGTGCATTTTACAAGTTGTACGTACTTTCTACAGCATTTTGCATTTTGGTTGTAGATTTGACCAATTCATACATGTACATTTAACAACAAAAATTGACAACGCGCTGTCAATTTTACAACAAGAAATTGCGATCAATTTAACAATTTTATTGCTGAAATAAAAGCAAACTCTGTGAAAGTTACAATTAATTGTGAATATGAACGCATTTGCTGTTAAATATACAAATATGCAACTTATTGTAAATTTGACTGCCACATGTTGTATAATTTACAGCGGAAATTTTTTTGGGTGATGTTTCTAAGTAACACCATTCAACACTGTTCTAGTATTATTAAACCACAGAATTTCCAATCATATTTTGATTTTGTACGAATATGGTGTTAAATATAACCGAATTTTGAAACATTCACCAAGCCTAATAGAAATTTATTCAACGTTCATGAACATTTTCTAAAATTCACTTATGCCCTAGTGGAAGCTTGGGTTTAACTTGCTTTATTGCTAACTCATTTTTGGAACAACCCCCTACGGATTTCAATTATGCAGCTGCATGAATTTTGCTGTCAAAAATAGAATTCATACAAATAAAACTAAAAAACAACTGAAATGTGAATGGATGAACAGTTTTTGATGCAGATGAACAGTTTTTGGTAGAGAACAAGTTATGCTACCTAAAAGAACCATAATCAACATTTACTTTTATTACATTTATTGTTATAATTCTATTTACAAATTATTTGTTATTGAAATAGTGCCACACGTATTCAGAGAGAGAGGGCTGTCATTCAAAATTTGCGGGGAAAATCGGGTAGGTGCACGGAAAGTTGGCTGTCTAGTTTGGTTAGTCTATGCACAATGCACTCTCAGCTTTCTGGCAGTGTAAATGTGCCTTTAACAAGACGTGGGGCTCACCACGGTAAAAGATTCTTTGGATCTATGGGGCTATGGTAAGACATTTCCAACCTTATGTTTGGAGGAGAGGGCTTTCGCGTTAGTATTTGATTGCTTTTCGCAAAAAATTCTATAGAACGGTCTGTCTCGGCTCAACGGGAGCTTTCCCGAGTATACGCCACGATGCTCTGCTTGATTTAGATCCCATTGATACTTTTATCATGGGCTGTACTATCAAAGCAATCTATCGTCTTAGGCGATATCTAAGGGATATCTTCGTATCATCCACACTGAAGTCTCGATGACACTTATCTTACGCCCCTGCTTCCTTACTTTTGTAGTACGGATGGAAAAGACTGTCAAAATGGCAGTGGTGGGGATAAATTCTCTCACAGAGAGACACATTTACGAAAAAGTTAGGGAACGCTTTTGTAGTAATCTATGAAAAATGACAGATATATAATTCAAAAATTCAAAAAAGTGGTGCGAAAAGTTGTTTAAATATCTGATAAACTCTAAGAATTTGCTAATTTACGAACAAAATTAGTTGATGCGTCTACCTAGCAATGAAAGTGATTCGCAGTTAATCGAACTTCTTCTTCATGAATCCGAGTATAAGGAAGAGTTTGTACTGATTGAACTACAAGCATTCGAGAAGAGGAAAAAGCGGCACAGCATTAAAATTTACGTGGAGGAGATTGTCCTTTCTTACTCCTTACAGCGAGGAAGAATTTCGTCGCCACCAAAAGAATCTAAGGAGAACATTCAATTTTATTTTTCCGCCTGTTGATACCATTTGAATATACAAGGTGGCGCAAAAACCTTCCTAACCTTCCGATGTTTTTTGGCTGTAATTTAAAAAAAAAATTAAAAACTTTGATTCTTCTTGTGGATTATTTTTATTTGGTCTTTTAATTTTTTTTACATCAAGTCGAGAATATGATGTCATGTAAATGGCCGCCGCCACAGTTGATTGTCATTTGAGCCCTTTTTATGGCATTTTACATCATTTTCCAGTGCAAATCGCCAAAACGGGAGAATAGGCGCCCGGGAAATGCATCCTTCAGCATATCGGTTGTGGCACGTGCAGTGTGTGCCGTTGCACCGTCCTGTTGGAACCACATGTTTTCCAATCCCAATTCATCAAGTTGCGGCAAAAAGAACTCGTTGATCATTGCTCTGTAGCGTTCACCATTCACAGTAACCGTTTGGCCCGCGACGTCTTCGAAGAAAAAAGGTCCGATGACTCCTCCAGCGAAAACAGCACACCATACAGTGACTTTGAGCGGGTGTAATGGCTCTTCGTGGGTTACACGCGGATTTTCAGTGCCCCAGAAGCGTAAATTTTGCTTATTTACGTACCCGCTAAGATGGAAATGGGCCTCATCACTCATGATTATTTTTGATGAAAAATCATCTTCCTCTTGGTGGTGATTAAGGATGGCTTAAGCTTGAGCGTTCTGGAGCAGTGTAGCGTAACATTGCTTATTAACGTGTATTTCGCATGTGTTTACTACACAAATGTCAAAACAGAACTGACATTAGGGGCCAATCGCAAAATTTATAGCATTTTCTGATTAGTTTTGCGCCACCTTGTACAAGAAATCAAAACAAATGTCAAATAGGACAACAAATTCGAATCAGCTGTTAATTGACAGCTTTTTCAATTCTTACACCAAGAAATTCGTTGAGTAAAAATTCGTAAGATTCTTAGTGGAGGAGTAATTTCTTGCTCTCTTTTACGAATTTTTCGAGCTAAGGAACAGCATTGAGTAAAAATTCGTTTAAATTTAAAAGAAAAGGAACAGACCTAATGACACCGGAACTTAACCTGCTGTGCAAATTTAGCGTCGACTTTCCTTGTATACAGGACTGTCTTCACTCAAGTCTGATGTGGAGTGATGGCTGCAAAACTAACCGCAAGGGTTCAGTGCTGAGCAAAACTAGACTTTCCTACTCGTTTGGCAAGCATGCCTCTGGTTTCCATACGAGGCTGAGACAAACTTGTTGTTGGAAAGAACTGCAAAGCGGAACAGCAAAGCCCGATCAAGTAATTACGCAGATCAGTATGACCGGAGCCCAGAAGAGCTTGGCTATCTTTTAGTAAACTTGTATTTTATGTCCAATTTGAGGGCAGACAATCGTGTGCTCTCCATCAAAACTCTGTCATAATCCTAAATCACTAATAGACCACCTGTTTTTTTTTTGACACATTGCAGACCTCCTTGAGCACCTTTGCGGCGTCTATATTAAAACCTCGCCGGACTTGAAGCGCACCATTCTTCGCTCCATCGAAACGCCGATCAAAAGTCTCGGCATTGAAAATGAAACACTGCTGAAACTGATTGAGGAATGCCCCAAGGGAGTGGAGACGCTGGTCACGAGAATAATTTACATACTCGCCGAGCGTTCGATACCAACCCCAGACCTCGTGAAGAAAGTGCGAGAGCTTTACCAGACTAAAGTGAACGATGTGCGCCTGTTGATTCCCGTCTTGAGTGGCCTGTCGCGAAACGAGATACTGACAGCGTTGCCCAAGCTGTTGAAACTGAATCCAATCGTAGTCAAAGAAGTGTTCAACAGACTCCTAGGCATCGGCACGGAATACACCAATCAAAAGATGCCCATATCGCCGAGTGAGCTTTTGGTGTCGCTGCACACACTCGACCAGAACAAGTGCGAACTGAAGTATGTGGTGAAAGCCACCTCGCTGTGCTTGGCCGAGAAGGACGTGTACACACAGGAGACGCTGGGCTCCTGCCTTCAGCAGCTGGTCGATATTGTGCCCATTCCAACGCTCCTTATGAGGACAATCATCCAGAGCCTGGCGCTGTATCCCCGCTTGTCGGGCTTCATAATTGGACTGCTGCAACGGCTCATCTTGAAACAAGTCTGGAAGAGCAAGGTCATCTGGGAGGGATTCTTGAAGTGCTGCCAGCGCCTGAAGCCCCAATCACTGCCTGTGCTGATCCAGCTGCCATTGCCGCAACTGCAGGACGCGCTGAACCAGTGTCCGGATCTGCGAACGCCGTGCATCGAGTATGCCGAGTCGATTGCCGAAAGTCAAGTGGGGATCATATCGCAGCAGATCATGGATGTGTTGACTGGGAATGCGTTGGATGTGCTCATAACGGTATGAATGGATTTAATTTACCTAAGTGTTGATCTTGAGTTTATTGTGTTTCTTTTTTTCCTTGAAGGACGATTCTGGGGGATACATCATGCTGGAGAACATTAAACAAGAGAAGGAGGATCCAGCTGAGCCGATAATTCCGGATAATAGTCAGCCCCTTCCCCCGGGGGAGGATTAAGTTATAAATGAAGTTGTATCTAGTTGGTATTTGAATGTTGTTCGAAAAAAAAGAAAGAATAAAAGCATGCAGTGTGTGCAGATTCGAACTATTTTGTGGCCAATTGGCAAATCTATCTTCCTTTCTCTAGATGGATTTATTTCTGTAGCGGCCGCGGTATGAATATGCTTGTTAATGCAGTGAGCACATCGTGGGCAGTAGTTTTTAGTGGATTTTATAAAGCAACTCGATGGCCAGCTTTGGGACGTCTTTACAGCGGCATATTTATCCATAAAACCAGTTTTTCCTCTGCAAGGAATTCTCTGTCAGATGGAAAGTAACTCGGAATACTGGACCAAGCAAGCCGAAATGTGTGCAAAGAAGGCTTTCAGTTTTCACCCTTCGATGAATCACCTCCTCGGCGCTTGATCGTGCTGAGTGGTGAGTCTTTCTGGTTTATGCCTCAAAGCTGTATCTGTCTATTGTGACGTTCAGGCCGTTTCGCCGATCTTGTTTGATATCACATTGTTCCTGGTTTAGCCGCCAATTACAACTAACCTCATTTTTTCCGCTTCTTTTACAATCCAGGGTGGGCCAAATACAAGTTTCTTTTTAAAAATGCAATAAAATGAACAAAATTAAATTATTTCCATGTACTACGGCTTTTTTAGTAAGAGGAAACATTCCCATTAATTATGAAACACAACGTCGCTCAAAAGGCTGGTTTCGCAGCAGCGCATTCTGTCAGTCCAATTTTCCACAACCTTGTTGATGGTTTGGGGCTGTAGTGCACGGATTGCTTGGGTGATATTGGCCTTAAGTGCTTGCATGGTTTCCGGATTGTTGGCATAACATCGGTCCTTCACAAGGTCCAAAGGGGTCAAATCGCAGCTCCCAAGCGGTCAATTGACATCGCCAAGACGGCTGATAACACGATTTGGGAATTTGCTGCGCAAAAGGTCGATTGTGTCATGGCTGGGTGGCATGGCGCGCCATCCTGCATGAACCCGAGGTCGTCCAAATCTATGTCTTCAATTTCAGTAAAAAGAAAGTCGGTTAACATGGCTCTGTAACACCCACCGTTGACCGAAACATTGTTCCCAGCCTCATTTTCGAAGCAAAATGGTCCAATGATGCCACCACTCCACAATGCGCACCAAACTGTCACTCTCTGTGGATGCATTGGCTTCTCGACCATGAGTGTTTTCCACTAGCATACCAGTCTCACGAACTTTTTGCACAAACTTGCGTACAGCAGGCGCGGTGGGTGCTTCATTTCGGCCAAAATTTCTTTTCAAAAAACTGTTTGGGCTACATAGCACTCACTTTGGAAATAAGTTTGCGATATTTCCCAACGTTATTCAAGCGTAAAGCGAGTCAATTCGTTCCGCGGAGGACTTTCTGTCAAGATTTCGAGGGGGAGACAGCTGTCAGTGTCAAAATAACCTATGATTTTAAAAGAAACCACTAGATGGCCCACCCTTTTTGTACGTGCAAATGCGATACTAAAAGCTGTGCCCTTGGCTGTTGATGTTGAAGTAGTCCCGTGGAAGGGTGCCATCTTGCGTAAATCTTTTTATTGACATCAAAGGTCTCGGGGAAGTTGTTTGCGACCTTATTGCTGCTGCGTCTATTCTCCATCGCCATTCTGCACTGCCAGAAGAGTTAGATCCCATAATAAGACTTTTCTCTGTATAGTTCTTCGCTATAAATTGTGTGATAGGCAGCTTTGGAAGCGATGAAAAGGTCGAGAATATCGATCGTGTTTTCCCCAGGACCTGTCATAGAGTACCAGTAGTTGATTGGTTTTGGAGTAACCGGGCCGACAACCCCACTGGGAGTTCCCTTCACTCTTCAGGGGGCTCTTGCACTGCGGCCTCTATTAAAGGAGCCTATTCTGCCTTCCCTAGAGCCATCTTTTCACTCTGGCGGTAGTCAGGAAGACAGGGATTTTCTCTGAAGTGACGAATTTTAAAAGACCAAGTCCTATTTTGAACGCAAGTCTCCTCTTTTCTAATCGGGGAAACGTATCTTGGATTTTCCTTAGATTTCACGATCGCCATATAATTTGGTCGCGTGGATGGAAGTAAGTTTCCAGGTTGATTGGTATTTTCTGCCTGGAAGCAACATTTCGGTAGTCCTCGCCGTTTTCAGTCGGCAGAAGTGTTTTTCCACAGCTAGTGACTCTGTTCTGTAGCCTTGACGTTCTTTTAACCTTTTGGTAAATCTTTCAAAGGTTGTTTCCGGAACACATTCCTATTTCCTCGTGTTTTCTCTTTCCCCCTTTCCTCCAATTTCGCTGTTTGAGTTGCTCGACTGGTTCCTGTTGCTCGACCAGTTGACGCTAAAACAATCAAGTGAATTCGTTCGTGTTTCGTACTTCTTCTGAGGAGCTCATGTTGGTTGCTATTGTGGTGTGGAACGTAGGGTGCAACCTAAAATGGTGAAGTGTAAGCAACCCATTAGTCCCCAAACAAGTTCCACTTCCAATCGGAGACTCGAATCTGTCAAATAAGTGGAGAGTTAAGTAAGCTAATTCTGAAACCAGCCGAATCAACCGGAATAAACTAGGAACATCTCGATAGATGGCGGAGCTGATATAAAAAGTAGATTTGAGAATTTATATATGAACTATGATACTCGCACTTAGTAGTTTAACAAGTCAAGTCCGGATGGGCGAGGCAGGTACCCGGGGGCTACCTATTGTAGGATAAATAACCACACTTGAAGTTTATGACACACTTTTGTGACTGTTTCAATAGGGTCACCTCCTTGCACACTTAACTTACCCCTCGGTCCTTCCAAGTGCAAATGTACTTAATCAATGGGGACGTTCAAGTGTCCAGCTAAGTAAGTCTGACAGCTGTCTGACTGGATGTATCTCGGTTTTGATTGGCTGAAATCGGTCACATGAGCAACTGTTTCAGTTAACGTTTATGGAGGGGTAGTCGACGAATCTAGTCTATATAGGTAGTTTTTGCGTTCAGGGTTCAGGTTAAATCTCATCCAGACCAATCTAGTCGACTTAAGATTACTAGATTCTTGAATGTCAATCCTCAAATGAAAAAAAAAACACAATTTGAAGGATTCTCTCTGTTTGTTTTTAATTTTCAACTTACAATTTATTCATTTGGTTTCTTTCAAGTATTATCCCGTTCATAGTATAATTCAATAGCACATTCGTTATATTTTATTCAATAGATCTCAAACTTTACGTTAATTCTTCTCTAAAAGTTCCATAATACAAATACATTATTACAAATGCCCACTCGAAGAGGATAGATACAAAACAAATAAAAAATAAATTCAATGATTAGTCCTACAAAAGTTCCTATGACAATTTACTTATACAATTGATTACACAATGCACAATATTTAGTTATAATATAATTATTAGTATTCTTTAGTTAATCCCAAGCTTATCACGGTTATCAAATTGTTCTACACGGAAGTATAATTCCAATTGTTTGCGTATTTCTCGTATTTTTATTATTTTTGTTTTTTTTTTTAGATGAAATTTATGTGTACCTATTTTGTTGAATAATTTATTCGATTTATTTGTTTTTAGGTTCCAATGGAAAATCATTGCACTAGATTACATTTTTTTTGCTAAGTTATTTTTTGTTTTATGAAATAGTCTACTAACTTGGTATTCTTATTTTCAGATAAATACATTTTCATTAAGTTTTGTTCAATGCATTAGTTTTTTTGCGAATTAAAATTATACACGTATTTACACGAACATATGGCGAGTTTTGAGTTCCAATTGCGTTTGCTTTAAAAACCAACTGACTTGAGCTGAGTGCTTATGAACCGCATGAACCACGGCTGTCAGTTTGAGTTAAGTTTATTAAAAATATTCTATTTTATTTGATTGCATTAAGTTTTTGTTTTTCAATGAACAAAAAATAGTTTTCTTTCTTTTTCGCCATTGAACTAGTTGCGTAATCTTGGTCACAAAGTTTTGGTGGTTTACATTTGTTCACTCTAGGAGTTTGAGTGGAATTTTGTTGTTTTTAGTGGCATCGAGAAAAACTTGAACCAAATTATATTTCTACACTTGTTTAACAAAAAAAAAGAAAAACCTCGAGAAAAACAGGTCCGCGAATGCTTGAATACGTTATTGAGTGGCATTGTTTGACATTCAAAGCAATAGTCTGTTGTGGTTTTCCAAGACTATGTTGCGACATTTTACCACTACATTTGCGGATTCAGCCAGAAGTAGCTTTCTTTTTCAATTGGATTTCAGAGTTAGTGGATCTCCGAATGACACCAATGGAAAACGACATATAACTGCCAAAAATTCAATTACCCATTCGTCAGATGGACAGGAGCTATAACTCTCCACACTTAACTTCGTTTCATAATTGCCACATGCCAGGACAAACCAGGCGATTCGGATTTAATTCGCTTCGAACTCACTGGAAGAAGATTTCGTTCGCCGGCGAGTTCTTCTGAGAATCCCCGTCGATACATTGTTAGGTTAGGTTGAAGTTGAAGTGTATTTTAACATGAAGTCGACCTTTGTAAGGTTCATTGGGATACAATATGAATCTAGGAAATTGTTTCCGCGTACTCGTTGCACCAGATCCAGCTTTTAATGGACCAGAAGAAACTTTGAGAGCCGATGTTTGAGAGACCTTCAGAATAAAAGGCTGCCAGATGCGATTTCAGTGTTTGGGACTTAAAATAAATAAATAAATAAATAGTTGGCGCAACAGGTCCGCAGAGACCCTAAACCTAGCTTCTCACAGGCACTCGTTTTGTGTGTTTTTCATTTTTGGGACGAATGGAAGGGATCTACAATTTTATGCCGAGTACCAACGGCTAACTGAGGAGCTCTTTAATGGCAGTTATACTCTCGCAATGGAAAAAAATCCTTAAAATGGAGTTTGGTTTTTTCGGGGACTTGGGACATTCTGCTTTTAGAATACACTTTGAAAATACGCCAATCTTGCCTATTAGATCAGTGATAGTGTTCAATAGCCACGCTGATTTGCGATTCGACAAAGTGGAAGTTCGAAAAGGGAAGACTAGGTTTGATATTGGACCCATCGCAATCCGCAGGAAACGCCTTCACGGACAGAAACCTAGACCCATTCCGACTAAATTTCTTCTAAAGTTCTTAATTCTACTCCGAGCAATGACTGCTCGACCTTGCATTCGTCGCAAGGTCTTTTTTGAAACCCTGTCCCTTTCTAATTTTTAACATCTAAGGTCGGTTACAGAGATGGTTTGCCGCGACCATTGGTGAACTTTTGTTCCCCTTGAGAGTAGGGAATGCAAATTACAAGGGCCCCAAACGTTTCCTGGTATAATTCACAACATTTTAAATTTGGAGGAACGTTTTCTCAACGGGAGACAGAATATCGATAAATTTTTCATTGAAATATATTTTTCGTTGTCTCCTTTAAGCTTTTAACACAATTCGCTTAAAAAATCTCTCCTGTAAATCAAAGTCTTCTCAAAGTTGTAACTCTCCAATTCAAAAAGTTTGCCGCCGTTCGTTGGCTAATGTCGTTTTCCATTGGTTTCACTCGGGGATCCACTCTAAAATCCAATGGAACAACAAAACTGCTTCTGAAAGAATTCACAAAAGTATTGGTGAAATGCCAAAAAATAACCTACGGCTGCTGTCAGCTGACTTGTATAAAATACATAAATTACACTTGGCAGAGTGGATTCTGACTTCAAATCGAGAAGCGAAATTCTCTCCTCAGAATCACCAGAAGAGTATTTTTTGTGCCAATGGAACGGTTTTCTTCCGGACGCTTCTTTTTGCCCAATGGAAAACGACATAAGTGTGTTCCAACAGAACAGTTTTGTAGATTTGCTAAATTGCATGATCTATTCAACTTAACCTTGAATTTTGTCTAACATATCCGCTCGATTGGAGGCCTTTCTTTCAAGCACAGCTGAAGATGACTTGATGAATAGCATGTCACAACCTACCAACACATTTCCAAGGTACTCTTAGAATATGTATGTCAGTAACTTAGAACTTCGATGAAACGAAACAGCGACAGGCGGCGAAATGAGGCAATGCCCGTGGTTAGGCTGCTCAGTCAGAAATTCTGAACAAACACACAAGCAGTTGAAAACGTTTTGAGGTGCTGATGTAACTCGAGCAGGATAATACATGGAAGAGGAACCATAACACGGCAGACTCGGTACCGGAGTACGTAATAGAAACACAGTGAAGGTGGGTACGATCTTAAACGGAATTAGCCATGAGCGGTAAATAGGGCATCGTGCGCGAGTTCACAGTCCACGCGACACTCTTTCTCGTGCCCGTACCAATGTTGGACTGGAGTATGGGCACATAAAGTTACCCCAAAGTGTGGCAGGTTCTCACGAATTTTGCTGTAGTGTGCCCCTTGTTAGCAGTAGTGCAGCATTTGTCGTGTTCCACATAAAACTGATAAATAAGGTCTGTTCCCTAACAATAATCCAGTCGAACACATTATTTGTCAAACTTCGTTCCGTTCTACCCAACTACTGCGTAAGGGAAAGATGTTTGAGTAATTTGTTCGAATGCATTATCGTTAGGGAAAAGGGGCCCTACTCTCTATTTCGTCCCATTCAAAATAGCTTTCCCCTTCCGCTTTTTAGGAAGTACTCTGTAATAAATTCGGAATTCTAAATGCGACATAAGTCCATCTCATTCTACTTTCGGAACGAGTAGGGCCCCAGAGGACCTATTGTTGAATAGTGCAAATCGTGTCTAAGCGAAATGCCCAATCGGGTAAAAAACCAACCGCGTATTTTAAAACACGTACTTGTGAACTAGGATGACCATCCTTATTGCAAATATTTACCCAGCTTCATAAAGTTTTACTTTTATTGGATAGGTTTCTAGGCCGAACGCCGCTTAAACAATTTGACTTCAAATTTCCCACTCCAACAACAAAGAATGTCCCAATCTTATATTTCTTCTACTGCCCTCATTACAAATAAAAACCGGAAGCGAAACAAAATAGCAAAGAAAATCCGTTCAAAGTAATAAATAAAAACACATAATTCATTTCAAATTGTATTTATGTATTATTTCTGTTTATTTAGGTTCCATTCAATGTTTCAAAACCGAAATAGATAGTAAATAATAACACACAAAAAATTAAACTTTGTACAAGTGTGTTTTGTTTGTTGTTCTAAAAAAAAAAAGGAAATATAGTTATTGATGTTTTTGTAATAATAAAATAACTTAGTAACTAAAGAATTTTGTTTTTTTTTTTTTTTCAAGAATACAAAGTAAATAAACAAATTAATGTAATTGTTATTCATTTTTACGAACAGAAGAGTTTAACAAAAATAATTCAAATATGCAGTTTGTTTGCAAAGTTCCGGCGATACGTGTTAGTGTTGCTGAAGTTTGACATTCTCTTTTTGTAATGTGTAGATGTACTCCCAAACTTTGACCAAATAAAATTAAATTATAAATATTTACAAAGTATATTATTATGTATGTACATGTAGAGTTGTTTATTTTTAAAACAGATGTGCCACAAGCTGTTTATCCTATAAAAAATGTAGTTCTGTTGTGACATAAACATTTTTATAGATACGATCTAGAAAGAGGGTTCAAATACTGGGATGTTTGATTTTGTTTGAGATGAAAACATAAAGTAGAAGGACGACTATTTTACTATTTCATTGAAGTGTCTGATAAGTAAAGTTTCTTTTTAGCAAAAAGTCGATCTGTTTAACAACTGAGCGATGGGTCGTGTCATCTTCGATGGCAGAACACCGTCTTCAAGACGAAATGTGAGGACAATATGTCATTTCGACTAAAAAAATGTTCAAACCGCATATAATTCATTTGATTTTACTGTAGTTTGGGGTAACTTTATGCTGAAAGAAGCGTTTTCCACTAACTGGTTGAAAAACGGCAGCAAAATACTGTAATTCCGTCGAAGGCGTCTTGAAAAGCAGGAGTCAAATCGACGCATCCGTCGAGTAGATGTGCGTTGGCGGAATTGTGCCTATTTAACACACGATACGAAAACAAATGCCATGCTACGTAGATCATGGATGAGAAAATTTAGCTCCACCAGTTTTTCGTGTTTAAATAATTCTTAAAGAAACCTGGTGGCTTTGACAAAAATACTCCCACAGACTGTAACAGAAAACTGGGGTTGAATCGATTGAATGAATTGCACCGAAATTTCGACACGAAAACAAGTTACGTCTGGTAGTACAAGTTCATGAATGAGACGATTCGGTTTCTGTATTTTAAGTGCAGAGTAGGTTACATAACCTAACCTAAGAACAGAGTGGGAAACCCTCAATTGTGTCCTTGAAGTTTTCTATTGCCGACTCTGAGGCTTTAATTTATGTAAAATGGCATATATTTGCAATTGGAAAGGGGTATTACATGCTGCAGTGTAGAGTGGTGAGTCCTTTTAAGTAGTAGCTAGTACCTTCAAAAAGCAGCTCCCATTTGTAATCCCACGGTATTTTTTTATCGCAAAACTAAAACGCTGAAGTGTAGCGAATCATTTTAAAAAGTAGCAGTCGCAAAGATTATTGTGCATGCTCCTTGCACGCTCATAAAAAGCCCCACTCAAATGTCGTCAATGTGCCTTCGACTATACAGCTTGCATTTTTAAAATGGATTTGTCGCGTTGGTTCAATTGAACTTTCTTCGTTTGTCACGGGCCCCTACTGCGATTGTCGATCAGCAGTGAAATCGATTGATTTTTGGTAACGAGTTGGCAGGAACGTCAGTTGTACAACCTTCGGCTTTTACATACCTCGACTCTTGTTAAAAAGTGTTTTTCACTTTAGTTTTACAAATGGCAGGTTCTTTTTATTTGTTGCAAACAGCCAGTCGATTATAAAAAGACAAACGATTGCCAAACTACGTTCGGTCACACAATACCAAAATAAAAATCGTTGAAAACGGTTTTTTGAATAGCCGACAGTCACAATAGGCTCCACAATGTTCTACTTTTTCCGTTTTCATTTTTCCTGGCACTCGCAAAACTAAGTTTTGTTGCGTTAAGAGGGAGCTCAAATTTTCAATCGTTTATGCAAAACCTTCAATAGAATTGGCGCATTTGTTGGTCTGAAGTTTCTACATTAATCGCCTTTCAAATATATGTTGTACTCTGAGCGGTGTCCAATAAAATGAGTCGATGAAATTCCATTTTGTCAAGTTATTTTCCATCTATTATGATACATCCAACACATCAACTCCACACATTAGGTGACACTCTGTACCAAGGTATTGATTCTTGATTTCCAATCTCAAAGCTAAAGGTCCCTCATTTACATCTGTCTGCGATGCCTCAAAAACAAATTTAATTTCCCCTCTCTGTGGGGGTTTTGAATCCTTTTCAGTTTGTTTCATAACAAATTGTTTGAAATTTCAACCTCTTTGAGGTCTTATGACTTATTCATTACACATAAATACATCTAAAACTAAAAATACAATACAAACTCATCATAAACAAACAAAGAAGGAGGACAATTTATAAAATACACATTCAGAGGTCTAAGCTTATGTTTGCGAATCCCTTATCCTAAACACAAGACAGAAGATTCTCACTACCAAATATGTTATTGCTATTTTTTAAATATTATTACACATTTCGTTTTTTTTTTCTCATTTTTTTTTTGTCGGTTTTCTTTTTGTTTTTTTTCTAATGTTTGTAGCAATATCACAAAATTTTTCCATCAAATATAGTTTAAGTTATTATTATATAAATTGATTATATATTATTTATTCGGTTAATTTGCAATAACAAATCGTTATTACTGTAAAATGTTTACAAAATTCAATTTGTATTCAAAAACACGTTATTGTTGTTTTTTTTTTTTTTTCTTCGTAAAAAACACGTTCTTTGTTTATTTTGTGTACAAAAAATTACTTTCATCGAAATAGAGTCGCGCTGTGTTGCTGTTGTGTATGTCATAGGTCCAGAGTTTACAAAAAAAGAAAAAAAGGTTTTCTGGACTTATCACAACTTGTGATCGAGCTCTATTCGGTTTGACCAATTTTTTTTTGTGTTTTATTTTTTGTAGAAAAAAAAAGAGCAAACTGGTGCACATTTTGTATGAACAATGAACAATGAACAATGAACAATGAACAATGAACATTGAACATTGAACATGCATCAACAAATTTGTGCTGTGGCAAATTTCTCCCATATTTCGATATTAGATACTTCTTTCATTTCTTGTTGTTGTCCAGTTATTTAAAATATTTTAAAATTCTCCTAACTTTTTTGGAGTAAAAGAGTCATTAAGATTCACGTTCTTTTTTTACTTTGACCTCTTCGCCTAAGATCGTCGCTATTTCGCCTTGCATAAATGCCCATGGTATTGTTGAATTGGCCAGGGGACAGCGTTCCCCGCTTGGACAGTAGACTTCGTTGCCGGAGCCCTGTGAATAGAAGAGAACAAAAAACAGATATTTGTATAGTTTTAACTATATTAATAGAATATTTTTGAATGGATAGTTTTACAAGGATAAATTTAGTACTATAACATTCTGTGATCAACGTTATCTATCCCTAAGTGGCGCCCAACAGAAGGTGTGTGTTTTTTTTAAATAGTTAGCCAGCATTACTTAGACTATTGATTGGGCCCGTTGTTTGGTGCATCTCAGGACTTCCTAAGGATTTAGTAATGACCACCGAACCGATCTATTTCCAGCCACATCTACCAATACCTCTTTTGTGCACCTACACTGGCTTTGAATAATTCTCCCCGATACAGGGTACCCGCGCCTGTCCCGATGTAAGTCCCACTTATGAATTCCAGTTGTAGATCTTCTTTCAAAGGTAAGAGTAGGGATAGGTGGTCCGTACTTACGAAATTAAAACTCAATATCTGTAATAATAATGGGGGTGTTCATAAATACTCAAAATAGTAGCTTCTTGTTCCAAAATTGGACTTAAATCATTTTTAAAATTGCATACAGCTGCTGTTAGTTGGACTTTTTCTTTCTTTTAACTCTTTGCAACACTATGAACCAACATTCAGAATGTTTTGCCAAAAGAGCTTTTCATTTATAAACTACAACCTCCCGTTGGACGACATTTATGGTCACGATAATTTGTAAAATGCACATAACAATATGGATCGCTCTAAACGACAAAAGGCAAAGCAAACATTCACGAGAGGCTTACTCGTACCCATTTACATCCTTCGCGAGTTTCTCAGTGGTAAGAACTACCGAGCGAGGTAAGTCTACGGAAACAGAGGAACTACAACTTAAGGTTTTTTTTTCACTGCGCCACCTCTCGCCAGTGTCTGACAAACTCCGCTTCTTCCTTCTTAATTTAGAGGTTAGGTCTCGGTGTAAAATTTCCGGACCAAAATAGAAACTCACACAAAACGAGTGGTTGAAGGAAGCTACCGCTATGATCCTAAACGGACCTGTTGGGTGCCAACTATTATCTTTTTTTTTAGATCGGTATTGTGAGTTTATTAAACTTAATCTGGACTCTAGAAATGTTTTGCATGCAGCCCGCCTTAACCTCAACCTTTTCTCCATTTTAACTACCCAAATCATAAGCTTTAAATAAAAGGTAGGAATTCTATGATTTTACTTACATTTTGCCTCTTAATACTTTCACGACTGCAGGGGAAACAGAACTTATGATGGTTAACCGATGGGCATTGCACAAAATGCGTATCTTCGAGCCTTTCCTGACACAACGTACATTTGAGGGTTGTGTTCTGCGCTGAGGCTGGTGCTTGAGCTGCTGATGTAGGTACTGCACTGCCCGGTGGTCCGCCACCGTTGGCACTATTTCCATTGCCAGTTGAGCCGCCATTATTTCCTCCGCCTCCACCGCCTCCGGTGTCCGAGCCATTCGAACCCGGTGGCATTGGTCCCACTGAGCCGCCACCAACCGATGCAGATCCGACCTGAGGTCCCTGGTTCAGTTGGGCCTCCGTACTTGTGACTGTGGTGCTGGACACGTGCCGCGACCCAGAAGATCTCCGACCTGACGATGATCCTGTGGGAATACAAAAACGGAATTAGATTCGATTGCAAGTTAAAAACTGTTTTAGTTGTCAATTACCTGAACTGTTTGGCGAGTGTTGACTGCCTCGTGACGCCGTCCTCGGTGGTGGGGGTCCTGGTGGGCTTGGGCCGTTTCTTGGACTACCAGGGGGTAATGTCTCTGTAATTGACATTAGATTAGCCATCGGACTTTGAGCTAACTGAGTGACTGAAGAAGCAGATGATAATTGTGGCAGAGGTGGTGGTGGTATTGATTGTGGTTGTGATGTTGGTAATGCTGGAGGCGTTGAGTTACCCAGCGTCGGACCAGGCGGATGTGGCATTGTCGGATAAACTAAAATTGAAAATCACCATTGGTCTCGTTTCTTCTTTTTCATTAACAGAATTTGTTTCATTTCTACTATCGCGTTGGGTGATTAAAAAAAAAAAATAAAAAAAACATAAAGACAACAAAACTTCGCCTGTTATGTTTGCGTGTTAATTTAAACAAAATAAACATTTACAAAACCAACACAGCGAGGTGTGGTATCGCTGGTGTGAAACAATTTTAACAAAATAGAAAACATTAACTAACGAGAAATAAAAATCTATAGGTACGAAAGAAAATTAAAAATTGCCACTTCGGGAATCGGTGGAGGGAATGGAGGAAAGGGATCGAGAATCTGCACTCGTTTAAATTGCATCTCAACAAAAGTGTATACAAACTTTATACGAAAAGGAGCCATGCACTCATTTTACAGTTAAAACAAAACCCACACTCACACAAATAGAGAGATGGATTCATATAAATTTAAACTGAAGATGTATCACGCATATGGATTGGACATTTGAAAACGTATTCTTGAAACGATGCCGTAAGCACGTTTATTTTCGAACCGTAATTTTCATCTGGATACATTTTGGATCGTATGTCGTGGCGTCGTGGGTACTATTGCTCTTTCGTTTCGTTTCTTCTCCGGTTTTGTTCTATTTTCGTGTCGAGTGTATTTTGTGAGTCAGCTGTTTGGGGCTTTCAAAAATACCGCCACATGAAACTACTGTGGGTGTCGTGTCGATTGCTGGGGGAAGATTAACGGCTCGCGTTTAAAGTTATTCGTAGTCAGGTGGGCTATGGGCACGTGGACAATCGTGCAACTTTGTTGAAATGGAACAGGGGCTTTATGTAATTCTCCGGTGAAACATAAAATTCATAAGGAGTGTGCCCCTCTCGTTGTATTTATTTTTATCGCAGCTAGAAATGACAAGATGTCGCACATACCAAAATCGTTTTAATGTTTTCTAAATGATTTGCTACATATATACATTATATGCTTAACAAATGTGGCTAGACTTGAATATATAGCTAGACAGAAACATGTTTGGTTGCGTTCATCCAGCTTTACGCTGTTGTTTGTCCTAGGGCTATTTTTAACGCAAAGAACCGGTGATCTAAAATAGAGGCGAATCGAAAATAAAGTCAATGTTTTAGAGAATTTATTTCAGGTGATGAAAGAGAGTGCCTTTAAAAATTTTAAGAGCATACAGATGATTGATAAATTCTCTAGGACTGTCAAGCTTCTTTTCCGCTAAAAAAGAAACAAAACAAACTGAAAACCCCCAGACTGTCACAACTCACAACAACTGTCAATGACCGCTTAGCAGGCCATTCCATTTTTTGGCTAAACAAACTTGAAACTTTGAATGCGATTGACAAATGGTACGGAGATTTTTGGAACTCACAAGTTTAATTTCCCTCTATTTATGTTTTAGTCGGCACTCGCTGAAAGTAGTTTAACGGGTCGGAAATTAGGAACGCGACCATTTTATAGCAAAAATTTCGTTCCACTTCGACGTTAGTCTCGAAGTGTCAAGTAGAGCGTAGTTGTTGTAATTGCGTGATGAAAATCCAACTTTACTTTGCTTTGCTGAGATCGAAGCTCAAAAAAACACGGCTGTTGCCATGGCAGTTTATTGCAGGGTTAAATTTGAATTTCTCGCTAATTTCGTTTTGTTGCTACAAAAAGATGTTCTGTCGCTAATTTCAGTTCTGTTCCTGTTTCTGTTCTTCACGCATTAAACTGATTAAGTAAGTGGCCTCAACATAGAAAAACACATTTCTGGTTAAATTAACAGCAGAAAAAAATAGTTGTGGAAAATATAAGTTCACCCAAATGACATCTCTGATTGACAGCAAAATTCTGACACTGACTAAGAATGTACCTAGTACCTAGCATCCCATTGCTCACCACGGGTTTTACTGTCAGTACAACTCAAATTTGCATCGAACGCGGTGGGGCTACTTCAGTTTTTTAAGGTGAACTATTCCACGCGTTAAAAAAACACACTCATTTCTAATCAAGATCGTTGGTAAGACTTCAATAATCTGTCCAGCGAAACAATTAAACTGACGTTTACGACTTCCTTCTTCGAAATATGAAAATTTCGTAAAATGATTGCTCAAAGCGTTTCGCACTTATGCCATGTTCCCACCAAAGTGATTTAACTAAATCAATTTGATTTAGCTAAATCATCTCATAAACTACGTGATTTGTCATACATTTTCGCGATTAATATTTACATGATTTATACGTGTTTAAATTTTAATTACGTATCTGTCATCGCAAATACACACAAAATAAAATCAAACATACACAAATAAAATCAAACATACACAAATAAAATCAAGCATACCATAAAAAAAAAACAGTCAAAAAATTATTTCAATTTCAATTTTCTAATTTTGTTCGTGTTTCGGTGAGTTTTTGATATTTTTATTAATAACATACAATCAAAAATTGTTTTATTCTTGGCAGGTATTGAAACAAAACAGAAACAACAGAAAAAAAAGACGAATTTACAATATTGAAAGTTGGACACCTAATGTTAAAGTTGACAAAAATGTCACACTAAAACACGTAAAGTTCGGTGGAGACGCGTTTCGTGATTTATAAATTACTTTGGCTAATTACGTTGGTGAGAGCGTGGTATTAAAAAAAAACCTTCCTCTACACTTATTTTTTTACAAATTATTCCAAGATAATAGAAATGACTGCGTTACATTAACTGCTAGATGAATATCGGCATGTCAAACTCCATTAAAAGGACTGACATTTCACCACTTGCGTAATTAAAATGTGTAAACACCATAACTTTGCAGAAAATTAACTTATTTTTAAAAAGAAACGTCAACAGAACCATACCCCATTCTTATTGCGCTGTCGCTAGTACTCTAGCGGGCGTTTATCCATCTAAAATATATGGCTGTCAATGGAACGCAGCCGTTGCATACGATAATATGTTACTCTGTCAGGAATTTGATTCACGATAAGTCAAAATGAATAAAATTCCACTAAAAACCTACAGATGATAAGACAGGACGACATCATAGGGCATCCAACACTCCGTTTCAAATGCAGTCAATATTTTCTATAAGTTTTTTTCCTGTTATAATTTATTTATCCACACAAAAATGCCGTGCGACTCGCTGCCGCACCTCGATGTCAGTCAATGATGGCTTTCTGTGAATACACTCAACTACACAAGCGCATTTGGATGTAAATATTCCCATAAAAACGATTCAGTTTTGTTTTCTTTTGTGTTCGTCCTTCGTGGCTTTTATTTTCATACGTATAGATACGAATGCGAGTGCACAGAATTATGACGACACAACCTAAGTATAGTCGCGTAAAGAAAAAAAAAATGTTTTCTTTCGGAATATCATAGTGGGCCAAGTGTGTTACTACAATTTGTTTATAACGCATACACTCACGCGCTGTGTATACCAAAATAATCGATTATGCAACGGTGAATTATAAATGCCAAAAATCACTTGTTTGTTATCGATACAACAGACTCATAGCCGGCGCATTATGATTGCATACGCGACTAGCTTTGACAACACATTTGGTATAGGTACCTCGTTCGAAGGATTTGTATAGGTGCCGCATCTGTAGTCACATAAACAAACAGAACTTTTGAATCGAGACGGCAGAAATGTTTGTGAAAAGTGCGATAAAATGATTTTCCGGTTTATTGGCGTAATTTTTGTGTTTTGTTCAATTAAATGAGAATTCGCGTTTTGATTATCTTGTTCAACGTAAACAACCTACATAATCTAATAATAGAAAATAAAAGTGTTTTTTTATAGAGGCGATCATTGATGGTGGAAATATGTTTGACGTACCTATGTACTTTTATTTTATTATGTTAGATTTGATTTACCTTTGTTTATGCATTCTATTGGAAATATGATCCAATTTCGGTTATAAACAATAAAATAGTACGCAATCAGATCGATCCATAACACACAAAATGAAGAAATTTTTGACAATTTTTCTGTCAATTTACACAATTGTCGAATTAATTTTATAAATGAATGGGGACGTTCGGATTTCTAGTTTAATAAGTCTGACAGTAGACGTGGCTTGATGTATTTCAGTTTTTATTGGCCCAGATTGGAGGGGTAGTCCGCAAATCAAGTCAAGCAAATCCTGACAGCATAATCAGTTGACATTTCGTCAAATTCAAAATACGGGAGAATACAAAAATAATTCAAGTTGACTAGTAGATCTAGTCCAGACAAATCCAGTTGGCATTTTACATGAACTAGGTATCCGAACGTCTCCAATGTCAGTGGAGTTTCCGACAAAAGATTATTCACAGGGCCAATCTTAGGCAATACAGACTGAAATACATTAAGTTATGTCAGCTGTCAAATTTAATAAACTGGAAATCCAAACTTCCCCGATGTCAGTGGTATTTCCGAAGAAAAATTATTATTCTCGACACATTTTCTTTTTTAACGTTTTCTTTTGCTTCGCGTTGGGTCTTTTGGGTATTTATATTCAGAAACGTCAGATGGTTGTACATCGATTCGAATGCTAAAGCAAGGCTTATAGAACTTTTTGTTGGAAATTTAGATCGCAATTAAAGTGAGTCTTTTAGAAACTAGCAAAAATGACACCAGGGTACCACATTTCGACATTTTCTAGATTGATTTATCCGTCAAGTGGCGCAAACGATATAAAGTTTGCTTAGTGGCTCCTACATGAACAGAAAAGGACAGGTTTTTGGATCATCTCAAAGCGTTCTATTTCGTTATCTCCAATGAAGACGAACTTGTGTCTTTCATAGTTTAAGTCAAATAGATTTATGAAAAGAGTCAGCTATTTTTTTGCACATTTTTAGTCAAACAGATTTATGAAGAGTCAGCTTTTCATTGCAAATTGAGTTGTCTTTTTGACAGTTGAACTTGGGTGAGTGTTCATTCTAGTGGGACCGTTTCAAAAAAAGCGAAGAATGAATACTCAAGGACGTTATCAGGTGTTTTCTCAAGTAAAAATTTGAGCACTTCATTCTAGTTTCCATGATTAATGTAGCGTCTGTTACAAGGACGATTCCGATCGGCGGAAAGTCAGTACTAGATTAGATTAACATATGGAACTTAGTATAGCTTTTCCATTGCGGTTTCGATTGAGGCTTATTGTTGTGTGTTGTGTATTAAGCCTGATTTAATAAGGAATTCAACAAAATCTTTAGGTGACATGACAGTTATTTTGCTATGAGGTAGGATTTAACTACAATCGTCGGACATACAACCTTATGCGGTTTGATAGAACGTCTGATCTACCTACAAAAAACCTAACCCAAACTATCGTAGACGTTTTCTGACAGATGCAAGATATGCTTCACTTTTTCTAAATCTTCGTGGCACTGTCTTCTTGGCATGTATTTGATTTGACAGATGACAGATTCAAAGACGATTTTTCCACGTACAATTTAGAACTCTCTTTGCATCGGAGAGCTTGAGTAAAAAATGTTTTCTCACTGAGAAGAGTCGTTTTTTTATTTTTTTTTTGTTATTCCCACATATTTCCGACAGCTAAGTCAATATGTTATCAGCTGGCTCGAACTGTGTCAAAACTAAGTACATTAGCAGTTTTATTTCGGTGAGATAGCGAAATCCAAATAACCGAAATTAGATTCTTTTGTTTTATTAATGAAGTGACGATCAGATAAGAAGTAAGTGAGGTGTACTCAATGTCAAGCAGTTTCCTTGCCAATCGGAGCGTTCCTTGAGTTAGATGTTTTGACACGTTAAATGCGTTATGGATTGTGCTATGGAATCAAATAGTATATTTGTTTATTTGGCACACCTAGCCATTAAATGGAATATTATAACATGAGATTTATAATTAAAAAATTAACAAAATTTATAATTTAAAAATCAAAATGAGATTTATAAGTCAAAAAAAATCAAGGCTGCTCTAGCCTTATCTAATCGATGTAGCGTATTCCAGGCGGAAGCAAGGGCTTCTACCTGTTCTGGAACTTTCGACTACGATTCCTGCATGCAAGATGGATGGCAAAGCTTCCTCTAAATTGCTTTGACTATTTATTGATTGAACATGAGTTAAGTCAAGTCGTCGCAGAGTTAATCTCTTTCGATATAAGTAATAACTCGCTCTTGGAAGTGTTTTAGTCGTTTTGTTGGGCAGTTGTCCGGCATTTTCATAGGATTTATGCTGCCTCTATTGAGCTGTAGAAAGTACAAAAACATAGGTATACAAGTAAAACAAGACGTCCAGTGGCCACGATTTCGTCTAAGCTTGGTCTGAAACACTTTAAAAAATAAATATCCCTTTACAGAGGCTTCAGATCAGCGCTGTGATGCGAGCACGCAGAAGCTGTATGAACACTGAGGACCATGCGACTTCTTCTTTCTCTGCAGGCTCTTTCCAAGTCTAGAGGTATCTGACATTTTCTGGTTTCATGTGTTGTCACAAGGGATATTACACTTACACTTACTTAGACCTCACCTAAGCTAGGCTCAATAATATCTCCAAAAAGAGGTTAGGTCTTCGGGTTAGTCAAGAACTTGGGAGTCTACTGTACATGTATCACACGTTGGTACTTTTGAATCCATTGCGATGCCCTCGTCTACCTACTCCTTTTCTGTGTTTATCGAACGCTGCTCAGCCATCATTATCTATTCAGGTTTGCCTCTACAAGTTCTTAAATTATTTGGGGCTCCCAAATGCACTCGTCAACACCCTCTGCATGAGTCGGACTTACGATTTAATTTCATTGCATTTTTTCCTAGAAATTCATGATCTGTCAGAGCTACAACGATGTCCTGTCAAACTGTTCGAGTTCCTTGGTCCGGATTTTGACACATTCTGACTTCTAAGTATAGATTAGTGACTTCCGATTTCGTATAACAAGTCCAATTGGTATCCCAATGAATCCCTGTGCGACATCTACTTTTTTACAAAGCTTCACCTATTCACAATCTTTCTAAGTAGGTATAGGTTAGCTAGTAGAAAAACTGTATTACCAAAGGCATGACAATCATCACCTAATTTGCTCACATGTTTCGGGTATTCGTGTTAATCATCCCATAGTTTCCGTATCGCGGACAGCTGTTTTCAAGGTTTTTTCATTCGTAGAAAAATGTCTACCTATAGGTAACCCCTGTTATGAATAAAACTGACTGTCACTTATACAACTACGTAATATAAACCAATCTTTATAGCTCCTTATCAGTGAATGATAAGCTTTGTTACCTAATCTCCTAAACAATGACCTCGTCCAAGAGTGGATATCCAGTTGGCCGTTCCATGCATTCCATTCACATTCTGAAAAATTCAAAGGCATCCACTTGCACCACCCCGTGGGGATAATGGCTGCAACTGCATTGAAATGTTTTAATTGTTTGGTTGTGCTGTAATAAAAATAGCGGTGAACCATTACCCTATCTTTCTGCCGCAGGCACATACCAATAGTAGCATTCGTCGTAGGTGTACGTAACAGCGCACCACTACGAAGCGAAGACAAAAGTTGATGTCTGACTCGACTCGAAATCATCCTCGCTCGTGTTTTTTCATGACGAAACAACTATACTCACGAAATAGTGTAGAATGGGCGACATGACAAAACAAACAAAACACAAAAAAGAGACCAATCCAAAGCAGAAACCAGAAAGCTAGAAGCTGCAACTGGTTTTTCAGGTTCTCCTTTGTGCACATCTGGTCTGTGGCGACGCAGGCCGTGCCATCAACTCGACTCAAGTACGTGCTACGTCATTTTTGCGACTGTAGTTTAGAGAAGCGCTCTAGTGTGTGTTCGCTTTGCATGAGCACTCTTGCTGCTCGGCAACGGATCTATCTTCACTTATCAGCTGCGTTCTGCTGAATTTATTACGAGCAGTCTAATGGCTTAGCTGTGGAGCGAATGCAACGCAAAAAGAAGGCGAAAGGCGAGAAGAGTTCACTATACAAAACAACCGAACACACACACACAGCTGCAATCCACTGTGTCAAGTGCATTATTGCGAGTTCGCAAAAACAGGTTATGTACGGTCACTGGTGTGAGTGCATTTGTGACACTCCTCGTGCTGCGTCTCATGTTCAGCTACGAAACTTGCAACGTACACCCCAGAAGCTTTCGAAATGTGTACAGTCCACCCATACACAGACGGGATATAAATAATCCAATAAAAAGGGGAGACGTGCTGCGTACGTATACAGAAAGTTGTGGGCTAGGTGCGGCAAATACTACGTTTCAATTCACGAAAAGTAGCATAGCGACGCCTCGTATACAGCATGACGGCATGTACGTAGGGTAGGTGGTAGCTACTAGCTAGAAGGTATACATAACCGGGAGTGGATGTATAAACACGATTTGATTACGTTATCTGGACACAGGCACACACACTGTCAGAGACCGATGCCAAGTGAGTGGCCTTTCGGTAGATGGCTACGAGTGCTCTTTTATCACACCGTTGGGCTGTTGTTTACTAATCGATATTTGCCCATTTTTAGGCACGACATTGGCGCGTAGGTACCTATGCGTTCCCATTGCTTATGTAATTCCCGTCGAAGTGCATGCGCACGACAGGCGTACAGGCTTTGCAGCGGGAAACAGGAATGAGTATTGGGTATACTGTATACACATTTTAAGATGATTTCAAATAGGTTGGTAGGTGTACCTAGGCGGTGGGCATTTGCAGTCGCAGTTGGGAATGCACTTGCCAGTCTACACAAAACAGCTAGGCGCATTACAATGAACGTTCATCTTTGAAGTTCAAGGACAGATGACGTGTGAGTCGTGACACTTTGCTTTAACCTCCTCCTTCTTCTTCTTCTTCTTCAACGTTCTCTATCATGCACCACACTGTGTTTGTCGACAAACAACAGAGAACAGCCGCCGTCGATCGGACTACGCCACGAACAGACAGCTGCTACAGTTTTGATATACACACAGCTATATGCATGGATGTGTTTTTGATGTATATTTCATAATAAACTATAGCTGCAGAGCTAACCGCTATGACTCAACGCTTTGAATAAAAGTCTTAAAAATGGCGGCGGGTTTTCGTTCGTGCGGCCGTCTTACGTAGTGCTACGTAGAGAAATTGCAACACTTGCTGCGAGACGTAAATAAGAGTGCAGTTCTTAGTGTTTTCATTTTTCCAATGAGATCGATGACGTTTAGTTTGTATACTTGTACATTGTAAATGTATGTACCTACTCACCTCATCACCTGCGCTAGGTAGGAATGGGTATACCTATAAGACTGTGTCAAACTCGTTTTTCTGTCAAATCTAAAAAGAATGGGTTGTAATTTCGTAATTTTCCTTTTAACCTTCTTTTACTTAAGCTTTTCTCAAAAACAGTCGTATTTTGGCTGAAAGCGTGTGAAGGCAGTCGTCCATGGCTAAACTAGAGACTGTGAAAATTCTGCAGAGTTTGACCATAATAGTGTGAAGTTTTCTGTCACTTGCAAAACTTGACAGGAGGGTAAAACTACATGACAGTAGACTCCGTTCATGAACTATAGCCCTGCCTACTTTAGCTGGCTGTCCACATCAGCCTCACTGTAATTGAAAATGCCTAGATTGTAGGAAAATTCTTTAAGGTTAGGGTTCCAAAATGTTCGCTTGGGTGTTCGTACCAAGTTTTATTTTACTTCAAAAATAAGTTAGACATGAACAGCGCCCGCGTTCCCATAAATAGCGTCACGTCAAACCGACCACAAAATTCATACCCAATAAAAAAAAAGTACTTTAAGAGCCTTATCACAAATAGGTACCTAGTCAGATGCTATTTTGTTATACATATTCATTTTGACATTAGATTGACGTGGGACGTGGCGCTAGTCATCTAGGGGGCAATGGAACGAGTGTGGCGCCTTTTCCTAGCGTGTACCTACTAAAAAATTCCACAAACTCGTATTAAATGTGTCTTTACAATTTCTAACTAGTCACAAAAATCAATCAATCTATTTGACAACTGAAATATCACCAAATGTCAAAATTTAAACATATAATTTTGACGTTTGGGAATATTTCATGAAATCTCAAATAAAAAATCGAAAAATCCGGCTCTATTAACTACGTATTTTATTTTGTTTTGAAATAAGATGGATATACTACAGAAAACTAGGGGACAGGTAAACCATACACGAAGTGACATTTCCGTCATTCAGAAAAATCAGTAGTGGCAATAGCGCGAAAATAGCTGTCAATTGACTGTCCTCACTTGTCAGTGAATATGCAGCTTTGACAAGTGAATATATTGGAATTAACATATACGTCACTTTGTCTTTAACTGACAGTGACACAATTTTTGGCAATGGCGAGACACAGAACGCACCTGCTATGAAGTGTTTTTGCCGAAATGATTAGAAAGTCAAATCAAAATTAAAGAATGCATTTTTAAACATTAGAAGATGATAGAGTCGGAAGTGTATATCTAGCAAAAAAAAATTTCGAATCTGTCAGTCTTAAGTTTGAAAACGTGACAACTGTTGGGGCTTCAGTAATGAACTTGATACAAATTTAGACATACATGTCTCCTTTTTACTGATTTGACACAAATAGATATAATGGCTCTCCTTTAAAAAACGTCAGGTCGCATTGTTCTGTATCATTGATAATGAGATTCGAATTTAAAATTGACAAAGCTAGTGGAAATAGCTGTCAATTATTAATGATGAGGCTTTTGTCAAAATATCATGGTCAGTCCAATAAGAAATAACTTTTCGACAATGATTGACATAGTGGAAATGAGCTGGCGATAGTGTAGGTAAATGACATCAAAAAGATCAGTCAAAATCTGTCAATTCAATGACATGTGAGAGCCCAAGTTTACTGCTGATTTTGTAGCAATTTGACGTCTTAGATACTTACTGTCGGACTATCTGATTTGAAAGATATTAAGTTGGGTAGCCGCCTTTTATCTCCTAAAAACAACACACCTCAGAAGACTGTGCTAATTTAATTAGGTAGGAATTCGCTCTCCGTACATACATCAAACGGGTTGGAATAGGAGCGTACAATTGTCCATCAAAAATCCGACAGCTGCCTGATGTGTGATGTGTCTGAGTTTTTGTCGGCGTTTATTTGCTACGTGAACAGTTTTTTCAGTTGACATTTCTATTCGATGTCTGACGTAACAAAAGTTACGTTAACCAACAATCTAGTTTGGGCGTTCAGGCGAAGTCTAGCGAACTTAAGACGCCTAAACTTTTGACAAGAAGGTTGTGTCAGTTCCTTGTAGGGGTTTGTAAAAAAGTTGGGAGTTTTTCTGTTCAATTAAGTTGACTCATCATACAACGGGTGGTCCACTGTGAATTCAACGAATATATTCGTCCTAGGTATGTTCCTACACCCTACTCATTTCAAAAGTAAAAAACCTGTAAAAAAAAACATCAAATGCCCAAGTACCGTACCAACTTATTTGGTTGTATGCATCAGTACCATCCATGGGTATAACGGTAACTGATTGAATTCCATTGTGATGAAGCTGTTGATCCCTAGCGCTTGTTCTTATGCTTTGCAGCTCCTACGAGCTACGAAAGTGTTAAATTGCAGCTTTGGATTGCATTTCTCAAATGCACATCCCATCCGCACATTTCCCATGTATTTGTGACGACAGAGGAAGCTGTGTAGAGGCATAAACACAAAGCACGTACTTAGTATGTATGTATGTCCACCATCTCTATTTTCTCATTTCTCGTTCTTTGCATCCGAATGTCTGTGCGAATGTTTACCCCCATTACGAATTTACAAACATGCAACAGCGAGTAAAGAAAAATATGTATACGTACATACAACCAGGCCCAATTGGGGGGGAAGCACAAGCTTATTTTATATTTATGTACACGTACATAAATATTGCAAGTGATTTCGATTTCTGTTCTTTTTACTGTATTTCGTGTCGAGGGTAAGCTAAATTGCGCATGTGACGTTCTCATTCGCCGGGGTTAAAAGAGACGAGGAGATGCGGAAAATAAACGAATTATGCCTCCACAATATGTAGTTGTAGGTATAACTATAAATTTTTATTTCAGCGTGTGTATCTGCAAGTTTAATGGATGATATTGATTTACTGTTATTGTATAATGCACTCTTTTTTACAACAGATAGCTATAGCTGAATCTGAATTTATCCTTTTTTATTTTTATTAAAATCGTTATCATTTCCGAAACCTCTTTTCAAGGTTGCATTTTGTTGGCAAACGTCAAAATCAGTGTCAACTGGTGTGAGCCCTTAGAGCCCTTAGCTTTTAATGAAAAGCAGTGAAATGAATAGTTCTTCTAATAACGCCAGGCTTTCGTTAAAATCTTCGTGGGTCACAATTGATAGGTTTGGAAAAATATTTCACATTGGAAGTGTGCAAAATTTCAACACTAAAAGTAATTATTGATGTCGTGTTTTGTTTCATAAACCATTACCGGGGTCTTAAGCGGCGTAAAAGTTGTCAACCGGTTACTTAGCGCAGTTACGTCAAATTTGTATAGGTATACCTTTTTTTATTACGTTTGCTAGCTAAATGAAAAGCTATTGTACGAGTGACATGAAGGATCCCTTTTGTTTTGTTTTGGCGTTCAATTGACGCAATTAAATGACAACGGGCTTAGGCATAGAATTCCTTGCATTTGTCTCCAGTTCCTCTACAAACGTAATTAACTGCGTAAAATGAATTACCCAAACATTGACAACCAACTGTCCGAATCGTCAACGTTATTCCAAATTGATTGTCATTCAATCCTGTTATGATTCTCTCTTAAGTCTCACAGCTGTGTTAAATCATTCGTCAATTTTTTTCTCCGTAACCTAATGCGACCAGGTACTAAGTTGGCGGTTGTCCAGAGATAGCCGTCAAATTTCTGGTGAAGACATTTCTGTAAGTGCGCTCACTTGACATTTTGTAGTGTCAAAGTTTCTAAGCAATTCAAAATGTTTTCCAAGGCGTCAATTAAAAAATATATTTTCTTATGGAAGTACATATTTATGAAGTTAGGTGACATTTTTGACAAGAAAATCAATTGTTAAGTGACAAATGACTGATCAACGCGTTCTGTCGCGTTGAATTCTTGTTGTCTTGTCAAACTAGACAATGAAAGATAGGCTACGCTATTTTAGTGTACGACTAATGACCAAATGAATTTTGAATTCATAATGTTTCTCTGCATCGATGATTTGCGTTTTTCTATACCAACCCCCAAGAAAATAAGTCCTTCCATCGTATGCCAAAATATTTGCATTGTCTTATCTTATCACAAAAAAACAGAACTGATCTATTAATGGACGACTTTATACCGTTATCTTCCAACTGATAGACTATTTCGGAAATCATAGGCATAACACTGCACTCCACTTTTCCACTTATCAAATTTAATTTTGAATGTTCATGTTCACGTTCATGCTTACGAACTTATTCTTCTTGTATGTATGGAAGTGACAGCAGTATGGAAAGCGAGGGGACGGACACAATTTTTTAAATGTGAACACCTAGGTTCTCTTTTGCGGGAAAAGCGAACCCCTTTAACATCCCGAACATCGATTCGTGCAGTAAAATGTTACTATTGTGAGGAACTCTACTTTAAACTTCATTTTTGACATTTGTCGTTGCAGCAACTCTATGAGGAAGTGCCAAAAATGAGTCAGAAGAATAGGGGCGTCTGAACTTTATGTACTTACCAACTTACATATCTTGATATTTAAAGTAGAAATTTTGTTGCATTGACAGTTCAGTATGTCACTTCAACTTGCACCATAATAATATACCTCAAGCTTTGCTGCAAATAAATCTGCCCTTGGCGAAACATTTTTTCCCCACATCCATTTTCCAAGCGTGAAATTATTATTGCTAGCCTCGTGTTTTCTTAATCGCTTAAAATACCTATTCCGGTACTCGATGAAAGTGTTGAACGGCATAAAAACATGACCAAGTCAATCGACAATTAAATCTACCCAACACAGCCACAAATACGTGCGTAATCTGAATACGTGCGTGAAATGATAAGCAGAACTCTTATCTCAGAAAACGCTTGATAAATCAAGTCGGTATAGGTACTTTTCGTATTTTAGCAAACATCTGTGTGAAAAGAACGAAAAATAATGACGAACTACATATTCCCACCGCTTGGAATCAGTTCATCAGTTTTGCTATCAACAATTACGTGATCTTTCTTACAAGCACATTATGCCAACATGTAACTGTTACAAAAATGCATTGTGTCATGAGTGTCAGACATTCCTGAACTTATAATACCCACGATACACAAGTCACAAGATTCTGATGTCAGTGACGGCGATAGCAACGATTTCGCCGAGTTGTTACTACAGCCAAAGCTTGTTTGTCGTTCTTTTTCTTTCGTTTCGCGTAAAATAACGGCATCGAAAGAAAGAAGGAAAATCCAAGGCGACCAGAAAGAACGACAAAGAAAAATACGAATTAATGACATTTGTGTCGATGAAAAGGTTTGTTGAACTTTTGAGGAGATTCTCCGTCTGCAACAAACTCCGCACCGGTTCTTGTTCGTTGGTGAGGAGGAGACTAGAAATGACAGGTTTCTTTTATTGATAAAAATGGCGTATTAGGTCTAGGTATAAAACGAGAACAATCCAAATTGGCATTGACACTTATAAGATGAATTATCTGAAAGAAAATTGCATGTGCATCAGGTTTGGTTACGTCAGTGGTCTAGATGGCATTTGAATTGAATTCTGATGAATTTTGACAAGAGGGATGTCAAAGAGCATGTGTCACAGAGGAAGTTGGGTGAAGCAAAAACGTCGTGTTTTTTTTTTTGTCCAATAAGGACGTTTCATTTTACAAAGCGGCATTCGCACGCTTGCGTACTGACTGAAGTTTGTCTGGCTTCGGGACACGGCTACGTATTTGACATAACGTAATGGTATTTTCATTAAAAATAGTGTTTTAAAAAATAAGTTGGGCCTTAAAACCTACAGGATCGTGTCCAAAATGAAATACTGGAGCTGAGAGTCTTTTTTGCGAGGGAAGCGAGCCACACTAGGTACTCCTATTTGCCGCGATTTAACTTTGACATTTCGTTACATAGCCGTGTCTCGAGCGACGTGCGAATAGCAACAGCCTTCATTTTACGTGCGGATCTTGATTTAGGTTCTGATTCAGATATCTTTATCGAGACTTTTCTTTTACATTATAGTTTTCTTACAAACTCAAAAGTCTTTAGACGTATCACGTAATCACCTCTTTTTCTAGAACGTCATTTGCTACATAGCATTTTCTCATTTTTTATTGTGGGTTGAGTGAGTAGGTCAGAATTTTGAAAAGAATGCTCTTGCCCAGGGGATCCGTTGTACTTTTATTTTGACGTATTATCGGGCTTCGGATCTTCATTTACCCGGCATAACAGCAGCAACTGACAGTTGAGATACATAATTTGTTTTTTATTGACGCCGTTTTTTTTTAGAAAAAAAAATGTGAAATGTAATTTACTGAACGCGATCGGCTAATTTTAAGCTCCGACACAATCAAAACTTGGACAGGTATAGATCTAAACCGACAGGACTGCGATGTAATGTCAATTTATAGTTAGGCATATTTGCGACGCTTTCACTCGGACAAAAATTAAGTTAAACTTAAAAATAATGCAACACACACAATTAAGTACACCCAATCGAAGTAAAAACTAAAATAAAAATAGTAAGTAGAAAAATACTAACAAAACTTACCGCCTGGCTTGAATGTGGTAGAATCAAATGACGGCGCCCTGACAGGCTGGTGTTTATCGCGTAATCCTTGCTGTCGGTCTGGCACAAATGTCACTGCTGGCAATGACTCGCCACGCGTCAATGGAGGCCGTCCGCCCGAAGAAGAATCGTCCGCAGCCGAAGCACTCCGCTTCATGCCACTGGGTCCGTCGTTGTGGCCGTGTCCCTCGTCGTCGTCTGGCGGTGGCCTTTTTAAATTCACAGATAACGATGGTGGCACCTGCGGTCCGTTTCCTGAAGCTGCAGCAGCAGCAGCAGCTACTGCAGCCCGATTCGGCATCGGCATATGATGCGGCGGTAGGTGTGATATCCTTACAGGACGAACTGCTGCTTCGTGCGATTCAATTTTGACGGGAAAGTCCATCAGAGTCGGCTGTGGTGGCGGCGGACCAATACGTTGTGTCGTGTAAGCATGATGATGCTGCTGCTGTTGCTGCTGCTGTGGGCCAGCATTGCCGACGGAAACTCCGCCACCTCCGCCGCCGCTGCTGCGATGCTGCTGCTGCTGTTGTTGTTGGACAACTTCGCCATTCTCGTGGCTACGCTTAGCAGCCTGATGCAAACGCTTCATCTGCCGCGCGGTATCCAAAACGAGCTCGATGCGGTCAGCGCCTTCATAGTTGACGCAGCCTCGACATACGGCCTCGGAAAAATCATTTATCATTGCCCACGGCATACGCGGCAAGTCGCACAGGTAGCAGTGTTGTCGTTTCGTTTGTAGCGACATCCTGACAAACCGGGCGGAACTACCGACGTGATCGCGATCTATTTTGGCGGTTACAAGTTCAAATTGTGAAAAGAATTAAAAAAAAGCTTCACGCTTCCCAAATGTCGCGGCTAAATAAATTCACCAAGCTAAACTTTATTTATTCTGTTGCATTTTGACAAATATTTGTATATACACACTTTACATATTTTTTTGCACGTCACTCTCAGAAACGGTCAACAAAAATGTATGCCGACCAAAATATACGCACACTTCCGTTAACGTAGAACGTAGGTAGTTCGTCACTCGGGCTGACGATTTTTATTTATTTTTTATTTTTATTACTACCGTTGCACACAAATAGACGAAAATGAAAAAAAAATTCGCACACTATTTCAGCTCAGATGATATTAATCAAATATTTTGAAAGTCGCGCGCGAAATTCACAAATCCTCAAGAAAAAAAAACGGTGAATATCCAAAAATTCGCAGGAAAATCTTCGCCAGGTTATCCAATATCCAACTGGAAAAAATTAGCTTTTTCCTTGTGCGATGTGTTTGCTCTGTATTTGGATTTGCCTCAGGTTTCTATCTGGGCGTGTAGCGCGCAAAACGTATAGACTCCTTCCTTCCGAACTCAGAAAATTGTCTGCGGTCAAATAACATTCTTGAAGTCACCGAACGAAACAGTGAATCAAGCAACGCGCATACACTAGCCTTTAAAAAACCAAAATGGGCGACGACACGCATACATGCTCATCTCCGTCGTCGGCACAGCCGGAGAGGAATGTGTGGCGTTTGCAATGCCAATTGTGGCTAAGGACTGACATTGTGGCACTACACTCGTTGGCTGTGAAGTGTAGATACCCTATGATTTGTTGAGTATAATTTTTGACAGCAGCTACATTAAAAAAAAAAATAGTTGGCGCGACAGGTCTGTAGGGACCCAAGGCCTAGCTTCTCACAACCATTTGTATGTGCGAGTTTTACATTTTTGGGACGAATGGAAGGGATCTACAATTTTATGCCGGGTCCAAACGGCTAATTGAGAAGCTCCTTCATGACAGTTATACTCTCGGATGTTTTTCAGACGTGAGCAGCTGCATTTAGTTGAAGATAAATTTTCATTTTCATAGTTCTAGGTCGCACCTAGCCACTCTCCAGTCCTAGGGTATATTCAGATTTTAAGTTAGTTAAGTTTGACAGCAATCGCCATGTGACCAATTTCTTAATTAAAAATGTAAAAATGGTAGGTGTCTTTTTATTTATAGTGAGTTTGACACGCCGCTAGTTATCTAACGGTCAGTGGGAAGCAGCCATTATGTGTATACGTTAGCGACATCTGAATAACCCATTAAAACAAAGAACGAGGACGCTCAAGATTCTAGTTTAGTAAGTCTGACAGCTAACTGACGATGTGTCTCAGTTTTGATTGGCTTAGCTCGTTCACATGCACAATTTTCTTCAGGTGACGTTTAAGGGGGAGTCCACGAATCTAATCAATTTCGTGACTTAGTTAAGTACAAAGTTGACAGTTCGTATTATGGGGTGGTTTTTTGAATGTCTGCAATGGCTAAATACTCAGTCTGACAGCAGCTTGATTGGGTAAGCGTCAGCTTTCAACAACCAACTTTCAAATTTTTAATAAAAATGGTAAATAATCACTTCTTATAAAGAGCGGTAGCCGAAGATGATTCTGTCAAATCTACTTATTCCTTGCCAACTATAGTACCTTCCGTCCTTTCTTTGCCACTCTACGTCTACAGTTTCCTTTGCCAAAGTAGTGGGATTTAGTTACCTAGTTCAAATCTTGAAGGAAAATACGTCTAAGACCATGCAGTACCCTATCTCCCTCCGTATGCACAAGAAACTACGTATACCTACCGAGCAGACAAGTTCTGCGTCACAGAATGAGATGGAATGCCATTCGCACACCAATCCACATCCTCGCTCAGCTATAGCACAAAAAAATCGATTCCCACTCACACAGTCACACTCTGCTCAGTCTCATCCGTTGTATACATATTTTATTTATTTGGCCTTTTGCTGAAATTCACATAGAGTCATGCACACAGCTAGCGATGGCAAGAGATGTAGATTTGGATACGTGCCAAAAGCAATTTTATTTTGTGACGACGAAAACGTCGGCGGCAGCGATCGATTTAACCAAAACAGAAGAAAAAAACGAATAGCCAACAGCAACAAAGGGGAAGTGGAAGAAACTGCATACAACCATACAACGGAGCACCATTTGAGCAAGAGGAACTGTTTCTGTTGTGATTTCGATTTGTGAAAAGGTAAATAGGAGCGCGCAACTTGGCAACGTCGCCCTGTTAAATATAGAAAATGTATGCATGCGCCAGTGCCAGGATCCCCGTTGCCCATTCTCATCCATCTAGAAATTGGTGTATAAAAGAAATCATAAAATATCCGTCGATAAAAGCTTCGGTTTATGGGGAAATTTCTTATTCATTAGATAGGTACACACAGAGAAGAGTGTAATTTTAATTGTGAATGTGGCCGGCAGTGGCGACGAGCCCCACACTACCCTTCCCCCACCCCCATTGACACCGGGCTCTATTGCCGTTCTATCTCGCTTGCACCAGCATGCGTGAGGTATGCTCGCAGTAGTGTGTGCTGTGTCGTGTCGGGTAAAGGGGAGTTTTATCGTTTTGCGTCGTTTCGATGTTTTCGTTTTAGATACCTACGTGTTTTTCTTTCTCTAATTTATACCCGCCGTCTGTGGTAGTGTTGGAGATATGGATTGGTGCCAACAAGGAATGAAAACACGTAAAGCGAACCAAAACACATATACCTACCAACATATAGAAACAGCAGAGAGATACTTCGTGATGACATATTTATCGCTTTATTTATATACCTATGCAGCGAGGAGTGTATACCGAAACGGTATAGTCGCAATCGACCATCGAGTATATGCCTACAGTTATGCTATGCTGTAAGCGGGAGTCGGACTCGGAGTGATATAATTGTGCCAGAGTGTTGGTGTGCAGCGGCAACGACAACGAGTACGTTGGCTCTCTGTCGCTATCGCTATCGCTAGTCGCACTCGCAAGTCGCAACTCGCAAGCAATTCAAAAGCAAGAAGTAAAAGCGAGCATTCCAATGGTCCCTGTCGCTGCCCCCCTCGTTTGTCCATGTCCACTGGCATCGATTAAAGATAGCAGGGTTTCCGCAGAAAATTTGATTTGGAAACTGGTTCGCTCGGCGTGCAAAATACTAGGGTCGCCGTAGCTGTACGTCATGTACCCATACAGTGTAGGTGAGGTGAGGTGCTACAAAATTCCCGAACCGTATCGTTGAGTAGGTCAATAAAGGTTGGCTTTTCTGCCTTCCATTCAAACAAATAAAATACACCTACCGGTATTGGACGTTTTATGCGGTCTTAAAGTCAGTTACCCCAGAGGGGCAGTCTTCTTCATCCGTTTTGTGTGTATTTTTAATTCGAACTGTTTTTGTATATAAGCCTCTCTAATCGTTCCTAACCTCCAAAGGGTTGGCTTAATTTCGACAGTTCTATTAATATGCAATATAAGTGATTTTGAGCCCACTTTCTATCTGTCCTTCAAGAATGTCTCGTCCAGATATTCCTTGTTGAAATCTACCCCTTCCAGAATTTCATTCCGCTTTACTAGACCTAAAGCTTAGAACGGTGCTCGAGTTAAATTTCAGCCCTCATACAAAGTTATCTCAAAAAATTAGCTCAGTTTTATTTAAGCGAATCCCTATCCCTTTAGCCGAGTGGTGCGCAGCTCGAACGAAAAAATCAAACCCGTTTCAGAATGTACTTCATGAATCTGTCAAAATTTAGCGTGCGAATTCTATGGGACGGCACAATTTACCAAGCTAAATTTTGACAGATCGTTGTGTTCTGTTCCGGAGAAATAAGAAAGGACGAGCTTTTTTAATGACTATACCTACCTCGACGAGGAGAACGTAGAATCTGAAATGGTTGAAATAGGACAGAATTGAGAATTGTTTTCTGTGACGTACCTACTCTATGTCAAAATTTAGCTAGGACTTTACCTAACATTTGAAGAGCAGATAAAATTAGTTTAGCTCGAGCGGCGTACTAAGCCTGTCAACAGAGTCAAACCTCAATTTTAAAGTTGCGATAGCTTAGAAATTGTGTATGGAAATTGCAGGTAAAGCTTTTTGGGACGTTGAAGTATCTAGCTTAGTAAGTATGACAGCAGGCTGAATTGATGTGTCTCAGTTTTGATTTGCCTAGATCGATAACAAGAACAGTTTTTGTCAGTTGATGTCTATGGATGGGAAGGCTGCGAATCTAGTAAAGAATTTCGTGACTGAGTACATACTAACTGACAGTTCGTACATGTGACGGACTTAGAAAAAATGGACTTATCGATCAATCAAGTTTTTGCGTTGATTTTTGAATGTGCCTTTTTGTGTGGCTTTGTGAGCTTTTAAATTGTTCTCTGTTGTGAATAATTTCACCTTTGTGAACTTCAACTTATCGAACCGTTCGACATTTTGTCTCCAGATAAAATAGGGCTGGCTGTCACTTTCGATTTGACTTACCAGACCGAATCTCATCGTTTAAGTTACCTATCTCCGAATCGACCATTCAGGAGTTCACAAAAGGTAGTAAAAGTTTACTCTTCAAAAATATTTTAAAGGTTTACTTTTATGAATTCAAGTTAATTCTAGTACCTACGCAGTGTGAGCTAACAACCCACGAGCCTTCCCTTCCAGAGGTAGTTATTTTTGTTGTATGTTGAACAAGAGTATTGACAACAAAATTTCATACAGTTCTAAATATTCTCATTTGGGTTTGTCAAAATTAAGTGTGTCTCAACCTGATTCGCTTTTAGTGGATCCGTAGCCAATTCGGGCTTAATTTTAACAAGATTTTTCTTACACCGTCCGGAATCTCGTCAGTGAAGTGTCTTTAGTTGGAAAATGGTTCGATCTAAAAGTTGAGCTACTCGGATGGCAAGCGCCAGGGATCATCTTTACTAGAAAACGATTTATGAGGGGAAACCTCTTTTACCAAGGGTCTACCTAATATTATATTCAAACGCAAATGGGTTCCGGTGCCGTCATCTGCTACTTCTGTTTTTGTACTGGATTCATATGGTTTATATACAGCTCCTAGCTCACATTGTTCAGTTCGCGGTTTTCTTTTCTCCATTCTGACTTTTGTGCGCGCACTGGCTCTGTGGTATGGTGTACTACTGAGCGAGGAGTCTCAGGTTCAACCCCCAGTAAAACACACATTACAGCTTGAGGACATTCTACTATGTCGCCTCTCGCGAAAGTCTGATATCTGAGAGTTAAGCTTTTAGACTCGTAATTTTTGCACATAGTTGTTAGTTTGAAGGTCTATCATTTCGATGACAGTCGTGTGAAAAACTTCATACGTGATTAGGATCCAGATAAACCTTCTCAATTCACCTGGCACACTCGACTTTGCTGTGGTCTGACGAAAAGCGTATGTGCTGCTGTGCGCATCTTGCCCATAAAAATTAATAAAACATTGTTAGCCTGACAAACGATCTTACATATTGTACTATCAGAAGCCATCAGAAGCGTCGCTTACAGCTTTTTTAATTCGTGGGTAGGTTGTTTTTTTTTTTTAACTAGTCAATGTCAACGGAGCCTTATTTCCAGCAAAGAAATTTGCCCTCAAAATGTCCATATAACTCAGATCTAAACTCCAAACAGCAGGACTGTGATATTTAACGTCACATACGAAGCCCTCCTTGGTTGTCGAAATATAATTTCCTTTTATAGACGACTGTCTTTTCAACTCTAAGAAACAGCGATTAGCAATAAGAGACAATTATTCTAAGCTTGATTTTCTGATTGCATTTCTAATGTCGTTTTCCGAAGCCCACTGCCTTAAAGTTATAGTTCTACTCCTTTTTTTAAGTACGTATTTCTGTCGGGAAAAGTGTACCTAAATTTGTCCCGGGCTGTCGCAGCGCACTCTCACGAAATACACATGAGTGACCACCGAATGTCGGAATTTGTGCCACATGTCAAAAATTTACCACGAAAAATGACACGTGAAATCGTTTTCTAGTAAAGATGACATTCCCTGGCGCTTGCCATCCGAGTAGCTCAACTTTTAGATCGAAACATTTTCCAACTAAAGACACTTCACTGACGAGATTCCGGACGGTGTAAGAAAAATCTTGTTAAAATTAAGCCCGAATTGGCTACGGATCCACTAAATTAATGTCGTTTTCCATTCCAGCGTCCGGGAGAGTCAGGCATCGAAAAAGTCACTTCAATTGGCACAAAAAATACTCTTCTGGTGATTCTGAGAAGAGAATTTCGCCTCTCGATTTGAAGTCAGAATCCACTCAAGAAGCACTCACACAAGTGTAATTTATGTATTTTATACAAGTCAGCTGACAGCCCGTAGATTATTTTTTGGCATTTCACCAATACTTTTGTGAATTCTTTCAGAAGCAGTTTTGTTGCTCCATTGGATTTCAGAGTGGATCCCCGAGTGAAACCAATGGAAAACGACATAAGTGTTTCTACAGGACTTTGGTTGGTTAAATTGTACACGCCTCTGGGGAAATGTCAACTGGATTTTTGGAAAATCGATATCATTTCGTTTATCCAGTGCATGGTTAGTCCTCTTGTAGTGCTTCCGCTTTTGAGGACCAATTTGGCTGGACTAGTCTTCTGTACGTCCGCGATTGCAGACTTGATAGTAGTGCAGGATCTCCTATCAGTCCAAGTTCTCGACACTAGAACTTTGTCAGTTTCGGAGTTAATCTCTATACATATTTGGGGACAGATTTGATGTAGATGTAGGCAGGTGAACTAGGATCCAGCTTTGATATCGAGCAAGGGTCATTCTGTGAGCTGGACAAGCCTTTGGCTGGGAAACCTAGTGCCTACCTATCTCCACCTCAACAGGGGACAGTGTCCAACGGCAAACGGAGAAGAAATTATTTTAAAACAAAAAAATTGATTGAAAATACAAACTCTGCTATCAGTATAACTTGGCAACAGCGCAAAACTTTTCACATGAACATAAAACAACAAGAACTCATTCATGCATCTTTTGTAGCGTGACTGTGGCTCTTGTTCTTGTGCCTTGGCTGTACTCGACTCGACGCCGCGTCGCGTTCACACAACAGCTGTAGCTGTACATATGTTTGGTCTTGATTGCGCTGTGTTTTTATTCCCTTCCCCCCACAAGCAGTTCTTCCTCTTTTTGCTTTTGTTCTATAAGTTTATTTTTCCCCTTGTTTTCTTTTGCAAATTCGCTTACACACGTGCAGTTCGTTTTCGTTTCATTTTTTTGTTTTCATCGAACTCTGGTTGATGATGAAGACGGCACCACTACTGTGAAACTGTTTTGGCGTTGTGTTTGGGTAGTGAGTATATATGTTTATAGCAGAGCAAAGAGAAATGATTGAGGGCATCGGGTTCGGGTTCGGTTCGGCTTCGGATGTGTGGGTATTCACAAACACGATCGAGTTTACGGGCACCCGAACCGAGTACGTTTTCATTAGTGTCCATTTATCTATGCAGGGAAACGTCGTTCACACGCAGTCATTGTCATATAGTGTAAATTCATCTAGTAACCGAACCAAAGATGGCCAACAGCCATTTAGCATCACTGGATTTGGCAAAGTCCGCCCTGTCGCTGCTGCAGGAGGCCTCTGATAGCGAAGACGAGTTACTGGCACTGAGTTTGGTCACTTCAGCTGTTGCTTTGCATCTGCTTAGAAAGCCGTCTGCGGTTAAACGACCGCGATTTGTCGCTGACGAACGAGACTACAGTTCAAGGAGATCGTCTTCCGAGGGAAAAGTACAGAGCACAAGTTCCTGCTTCGAAGTAGGACACGAGGCAGCGAATAGCACGACGACCGAGGGGAAACTCGACGAGTGCACCAGTTCTGGAGCTCCTATAAATGATTTCAAAATTGAATGCTCTCCGGTTGAACTTGTGGCGGCTGGCCAAAGCCGAGCCTCAGCAATTGATGAGCCCTCAGACCAATCCAAAGATCCCACTTCGTCGGGAGGCAAACGAAAGCGCCAATGGTCCAAGTTTGAAGACGAACGAAGGCGCGTGCTTCTTCGCCTGAAGTCAGATGATTCCCTGGACATGGTCTGCGCGGAGCCGAAAATTACCGACTACATGAGTATATTCCTGGACAGCCTCAAAATGGACATCAGCACGTTCAATTTGCTGCTCTCCTTGGTCCGCAAAGACATCGAACGGCAGAGCACCTGCATGCGCATGACGGTGGCCTCGGAACAGCGGTTGGCCATCGTCCTGCGATATCTCTCATCTGGAGAGTCGTACACTGTCATGGAAAAATCCGTCAAAGTGTCGAGGGCCTTCCTGTGTATCAACATGCCGCTCCTCTGCAAGGCTCTGTGGAACAACTTGAAAGACCAATACCTTAAGGTAGCTATACCTCTCTTTTTATTTATAACCCTTACAGATAGTACATACACAGCTATACCTAATTATTCGATTAAAACCTTTTGTCCGTCTTCGCCCGAAGCCGGAGCGTCCTTGCACAGGCTGTCGACAGAGTCCAAACTGATGCAACTGCCATCGGCCGATATTTCCGAGACGGCTAGCGATGATTTGCGGTTTCGTCTGCGGCGTCTCGGAAGAACCCGATCCTGTTCGATGCCTCTCCTTAGGACGCACTGTATCTCCCACATTGTGTCGCTGCGAATCGTTTCGTCGGTAATCAGATCTAGTTGGCTTTTCACTAGTTCCCCTTCCCAGCTCGACTGCTGCCTGTGTGCGTCAGAAGAGGACGCTTCGGCTTTGTGGAGCTTGGATGCGAGGCGGCTTTGGACGATCTGCTGCGTAAGGGCGATCGTGTCATAGAACTCCTGATTTCCGTCACAGTTTGTGTCGTGATTTATATCCAGATAGTTGTTGACCGAGTCCATTTCCGTTTCCTAAAAAGAAAAAATACGTTATTACCTTTCAGCTACCTTCCTGCGAAGGGGAATGGGCGAGCAAGGCAGAGGAATTTGACAGCCGGTGGGAGTTTCCCCTTTGCTTGGGAACACTAACCAGACGTCACTTCAAGTTCAAAACGCCCCGATCGGCCAGTGTTCTGGCCCTGGTTGACGCCAACAACAAATTTATTCACGTCGAGATTGAAAAGGAAGAGGGCGTCTGTCTGAATCACGAGAATGTTCCACCGCCGCAGAGTCTCGGCAACAACCGACTGCTGCCTTACGTATTTATAGCGCAGGAGGGGTTCGAACTGGACGAGCATATAATGACGCCATTCATCCACACAGACACGTCCAGCCGGAGAGTGTTCAACGGCCGCCTTAAGGCGTCTTCTCGAGTCGCCGACCAGACGTTCCGCATACTCGTGGAGCGTTTCAAGGTTCTTTTGTCGCCCCTGAACCTCTTACAACACCACGTAGATGATGCGATCCGAGCCTGCTGTGTCTTGCACAACTTCCTCATGGAGAATAACCCAGATCTGTATGCGGGCGGGCTGAACGACGAGGAATCCTCCGAGGGACCCGAGGTAATCACCCTCGCCGAACCGACCCAGTACAACGAGAGTGCAGAAGCCATTCGCGAGGAGTTCGCCGAGTATTTCACTAAAGAGGGAAGTGTACCTACCTTTGACGTTAAATTGTTCGAGGACGAAGGAATGTCGGCTTCAAACGTGCTCCTGGACATGTTCTCGATCTGATCGACCGAGTTCTTCGGAGTTCGAGTCCTGCTCTGTTTCTGTTGGCCATTGGCGGTAGTATTATTGCTCTGGAAAATTTATGTTTCATTAGAATGTATCATTCAAAAATATGTATAAATAAAATGTTGATACTCACAGGAGTCGAAGTTGCAGGGTATGGTGTGTGACTTCTGACGCCGCAGTGGGGCTTCAGGAACTCCATTTTCTTGAAGCACCACAACTTGGGCTTGTATTTCTTGGATCGCGCCATGTATCGCAGTTCCTTGTTGAGCTGGCTGCGCAGCACTTGAATTTTGGCCTTCACATCATCAACGTTCACTTCCAGTTCCTCCTTTTCGAGCAACACTTTGCAAATACTTTCGAGGCATGCTCGACGTTTCTCTCGGTTTAGGTAGTCACAGTGCTGCTGGTCGTAGAGCATTTTTCGTTTTCGAATTTCGGTAAGCAAACATTCGATAGCTGGGTGCGTCCACATGGTGCTCGTTGAAACTTTTCGCTCTGCTGCTGTGTGCTGTGTCAGAGCACAAGTCAAACTGTATGTGCTCGCTGGGAACTGAGCAAAAGAGAGAAAAACACAGAGACCCCTCTGTGTGGCAGTTTACACGACTAATTTTCCATGCCGATGTGTGGGTTTGTTCGGCTTATGTGCTGAGTTTCTCCTGATTCTCCTCGCTGTAGATACAGATACAGCTACGGCATGCAGCGAATTTTCCATTGCTTGCTGTTGGTGTTGATATTGCCTCTGCCACTGCCCTGTAAATGAGCAGTCCCCTGAGGAATTGAAATACTTTTTCGTAGCGTAGCGTCGAATGCGAACAGATTTTCAAGAATTCTTTGTCTAATCAGTTGGGCATTTTACAATTGATTCCATTTATAGTTAGATTTGCTGTCCATACATTGATGAGCAGTATTTAGGGGTGGGTTTTGCTGCCACCGCAAGAGTGAAATGAGTCGAAATCACTGATTGTGATGATTGCGTTGATGTAGAAGTCCATTAGGAATTTTCATTGTCATTTGCAGATGATTATGTTTATTGAATGCGAAGGTATAGGTACGTCTCTATAAATAAATACTGGCTCCAACATGTGTGCTACGGACCCTATTCCTTCCGGGCATACCTACACCCTAATGTTTGTCAGACGTTCGCGAGACTTTGGGCAAATTTTAGGTACAGTAGTCCAGCACACTGGCCATTGACCACACCAACTGCAGACAAAAATGTAAAGGAAATTTCATAAAGATTGTCGTTTTTAATACCTACTACCTACCTTACTTTTTTTAACGATAACACATGGAACATGATAGGTAGTAGGAGGTACGTAGGTAGATAGCTTCTCTTCAGGTCTGTCGTCTGTTCCTTTACCTTTACTCGAAAGATTCGTAATAGGGATCGCCTTCGAGAGAGCATACCCCTCCACTGAGGTGAATCGTACTAGTTGTTCCTTGTTATGTTACTCAATAAATTTCTTGTAGCAATGGCGTTTTTCATTGAAGATCCCAGAGAATTGCCGCAAAATTCAGAATTGCTCTTGTCAATGAAATTCGTTGGAGCACTTTTGCAATAGTGGTAGACACCCTATATGGGAGATTCCGTTTTCTGTTGGCTTCTAAAACAAATATTAATGTTTTTTGATAAAAGTTTTCTTTCGTAGGCGTAGTTGCAAATTTTCGGATCACAAGGTTAAAATTCGTTTCCAACAACACAACAAACAATTCAATTTGACATTTCGTTAGTGTGTGTTGGTGAGCTTAGGGCAATTCTTTAAAAATATCCCGGACACTTCTGTCGTGTTAAGAATTGACCTGGAAGTGCCCCTTTTTCTTCAATGAAACATAGAAAGAGCACTTCTACATTTGCTCGTTCGATTTCAATAGGAAGGGTAATACTTTTTTTCAATAGAAAACTCCATAAGAGGTGGAAAATCTGACAGTCAACTGACAATTGACAGATGATTTGAAATTAATTTTTTGTCATCCTTCTGAAGCCCGTATGACACTACATTTTTTTGCATTTTTTCAGCTTTTAAAATGAAACTGGAGCAGTACGAAAAATTAGAACGAAAATTCCCAATAGGAGTGAGTGCATACACACCAACTTTATGAATGTAGACACGTCAAAAAAATGCATTAAAAATGTATTCAAATCACATATTTCAGCTGCTGGCAGCTTTTTTTGACATTACAAGATTATTTGAAAATAAATTCGATTGAAAATTTGCTGTTGCTTTGCAAACAATTGCTACCCCTTTCGTAATACACTTTTAGTCTCTTTTCCACACCGCTGACTTTTCAACATTAGAAAAATGATGAAAAAATGTAGTGTCATACGGGCTTGGAGGAATCTACGCATGACGTTTCACGCATACAGTTGGGACGTTCAAGTAGTTTAGTAAGTCTGACAGCTGTCTGGCTAGATGTATCTCGGTTTTGATTGGCTGAAATCAGTCACATAAGCAGCTGGTTCAGTTGACGTTTATGGAGGGGAAGCCGACGAATCAAGTCAAAAAATTCATAACTGAGTACTAAGTTGACAGTTCGCATATGTGGCTGACTTGGAAAAAGTGACGTTACCGATCAATCTAGTTTTTGCGTTCAAGGTAGATCTATAGTATGGACCAATCTAGTAAACTTCAGACAACTAGGTTTATGAATGTGCCCAAAATTATTGTGACTATCGACTGTCCGGATTCCAGTTACAAACTGACACCCCTACATTGCTCGACTCCGCGCCACCACCATTCGTTGTGAAATGTCAAAAGTTAACCTGGGGCATACGACCACGACTGGCATTGTTCTTTGTTTTTGGGAAAATTGTAAATGCTTAATATTAAAGATAGAACCACGATAGGATTTCATTTCAAACCATGAAAGAGTCGTTCCCCCGCTGTTAAAGTAAATGTTTACGAAAATTTCTTTCCTGCAAGAAGTGCGTCAAAAATGAAAAGTCAGTCAATTTATGCGACTAATGTGGAGGGAAAGCAAAATTATCAACAGTTAAATTTGGGTGCACTTAAAGCTTGTGTAAGAAATGAGGCAGATTTTTGTTCATTTCTAAGATTAGCCTAAGCCCAGACAAGTTATGCTGACGCATCAGTCGCAACTTGCAGTCCCGCTTAACTTGCCAACAAAAAATTATTTGCTTTTTTATAAAACTTCAAATGATCTTTGCTCCAGTAGGCCAGATCAAGTACAATTTTTGTCCCCCGTGTAGTTGTTTGAATGACGATTTCTTGTGCGAATAAAAAAAATTATATGGACGCGTTGTGTTGTGGCGGTCATCCACAGATAAGAGGGAAACCTAAACGCGCAAAATTTACATCTGCTATCGCCAGGCACCATATTTCCACATAATACAAATTCTTACGTCATTTCACAGATAAGGCTTTTAAAAATGCTATTTCTGGGTACTCATTATCAACAAGTTTGGTACTACATCTTCGGCGTATGCATTGGCCATATCAGCTTTGATTAATTAGAAAGCACAATTGGTTATCGCTCGTTCGGTGATTTCTGTTTTGAACTCTTATCTGGCCCCATTTGCTTAAAACTAGAATCACTTCAGAAGGAAAAATTTACGCCGCACGGAGTATGCGAACAGTGGTGCCAAGTTCCAAAAAAAACATGAACAGTTCTATGTCAATTTGAATGGCCTTTAACAATAATTTATTGCACCAGTAAGTAACCTAGAAAACGTCAGACAGAGTAATACAAATTTGACAGCTTTTATTAATACGAAGCTTCGCTCTCAGTCTGTCGGTAAGATATTTCTCGCGAGTTTTGACAGCTTTTCGAAATATCTTCCCACCTTGTTACCATAATCTTATCAGAGCTGTAGAATAACTTCCTGCCTACGATGTGTTGAGATTAGGCAAATGTTTACTTCGCTCCATACCACCATTGCGCGCCCTATCGATAAAATATAAATAAATAAACATACGATACAAACGATTGTATTTTTTTTTTTTTAAGTTTGATAAGCTTGTTTTGATAAGATAGCATAGACTTGAGTAAGCACACTGACAAATAGATACAGATAACACCAGATGGAGGGTAAATAGAGCAGAGCAGTGATAACACGGAGTTGTGTGAGAAAGGGGAGACAAGCCAGAGGAGGTTTATGTCAGGCAGCGCTGTTTCAGATAAGAAAGGTCGGTTAAAGACAGCTGATTAGATAAGTAGTGTTATCAGCTCGCGCCGCCGGCCGCCTCAAAAGTGAAGTTCCATCGCTCATTTAATCACTAAAGACTCAACAAATGGGTGATAGAAGAAGTGTTTGCTTGGTTGTCACTTCTGTAACGAATGTACCTAATGGGTTTTTTTCAATTGGCCTTTAGATTCTTCATGCCACATGAAGTTTGAAACGAGATTGAGCTGTAATTGCATATATTTGACAGTTTTAGGTTAGATGTGCGGCTGTATTCAAAAATCTTGTCATCTTAAATCGACTAGATTGGTCGGGACTGGATTTAGCCTGAAACTTGATTGGTCGGTACCTAATGTCACTTTTTATGACGTCAGTCACATAGACGAACTGTCACCTTAGTACTCGAGATTCGTTGGGTACCCTTCCATAAACGCTAACTGAAAAAGCTGTTCATGTGATAAAACTGAGACACATAAAGTAAGCCAGCTGTCAGACTTATTAAACTGGATACTTGATTGCTCCCAGTGTTTATCAGCTCTGTCAGTCAAAAGTCTTCTGCGACTCGTAATTGTTGAAAATAGGTAGTTAGAAGAAGTTTCTTTCCATTTCGAACTTAAACCAGATCTAGAAAATGTGATCTGTAATTAGGTTCGTTCTTTCTCTGTGCTGACTTGTGCGGCGCTGCCACAAGAAAATAGGTACTCATAAAACCGTGCCCTGGCCGACATGACACATGTCGCATGTCATGCCACAAGCAATGAGTGATTGCAAAGAAGTCCAATGCGTTTGCACAGTAGTTGGTGTAAATTCGGAATAATAAACAAATTTTATTACCCAGCAAACTTCTGGCCGCATTCTCCTAGACCTAGATGAATGTATCGCGAGCATTGTTACATTTTATTTGAATATAAAAAGGAATGTACGCGGTGATCTAGATTTTTTTTTTATTTCTGATGGTAAATCGCTGGCAGTTCTTTACTGACAATTTTGGAAGAATGATTATGTATCCTCTGGGATTCCTAGATGAACTCGCGGGAGAACTACATTTTTCAAATCAAACACTCGCTTGGTTTGCTGGGTACCTATACTTGTCATCGAATACTGCTCTGACATTCGTCTGTCGTTCGAGCGTCACATTTGTGACATTTCTGCACAATTTGGAATCTAAAGAGAGAACTGTATTGTAGCAATCGTATGCCTATAAATTGGGGCTCAATAGCAAGTCGTGCGTTTCGACTTATGACATTCGACACAACCTCACTTAGCGTGGAATGTATATGACAAAACAGAATCTAGTTCGCATTTCGTCTTTTGATTGCAATTTCATCCCGACGGAATTACTGAGTTATTAGGTTCGTTCGCGTACGCGGTTTGAATCGAACGAAATCGATATAAATCGATCGCAATCGCACAAAGTCTATAAACGTACTCATCAAAAATGACAGAAAAAGAGAAAATTAGCAAAATAACGAGTAGCGAGCAGTTCATCTCTTGGCTCGAAACAGCTCAGAGAATTTCAACCGGCAAGTACTGATAAAAATGTCAAATGCGCAAAATTGACAGGAAACAAATTCAAAATCCGTTTTAAAAATCAATTGTACACAAAAATGAAATATCTGAAAATAAAGAAAATTCGGTGGTGGTCGAATGTTCTCCCAGAACGTTTCATATGTTGCAAAAAGGTAAGTTATAAATTTATTCGTGATATCGATTAGATTTCAAAGATGTAAGTGGCTCAAAGTAGCTCGAAGTGTATCCACGTACTTTGGAGTATATTTTCAGCTTTCTGAGAGTTTTGCTCTATTTTTCCAGTTTGACAGATTTTTAGTGCCTGGCTCGTGAAAGTACGCGAATGGACATATTCGAGTCACATGACGTTTCGTATTGTGGACAAGTGGACTTCTGGGGCCCTACTCTGTATCTCGTTCCGGAAGTAAAATTTCTCGAAAACGAATCTTTTCTGCTCTGTATTTCAAAAGTGGAGTGAAACTTATGTCGCATTTAGAATTCCGAAATTATTACAGAGTACTTACTAAAAAGCGGAAGTGGAAAGCTATTTCGAATGGGAGGAAATAGAGAGTAGGGCCGCTGTTTTAGGGAGTTCACAATAGCTGTACCTATTTTCCATAAAAATGTTCCAATAGGGTATAGTTCGCGACAACGTCAGTGTCAAATATGAAGAAGAAAAAACCAAGTGACAGCTAAAAAACTTGTAGGAAAACAAAACAGAATTTATATGGCTGTAGCATAAAGCATAAAGTCCAAAAAACAGAATAAAAACATTTTAGAATTGAAAACTGATATTTATCACATGTATTAGGTAAAAGAAGAGAGGTTAAAGTAAAGGGAATTATGCGCTTTTTGGCAATATTTGAACAAAACACTACTCTGGCCATTACAAAACGGCTTTGTTATCCTACAATTTTTTTTGACGTTTGAACCAAAAAGATAGCCCATGTTTTTTTTTGTTATATTTTTTAATCACGCTCGAGGTAGCTAACTCATGCATTCTCCTTAATTATGAAGCAACCATCGCGCGTTAGCGTTTCCGATCATCCCTTTCGAGAGCTGTCATTGCCTGGTAATTTGTCGTCCTCCGTATCCACGATTTTGCTTTAAAATTGCATATGGAAACGAATACACATTCGCCCACCCACACACGTTACTTTGGCAAACCAAAACAAAATTAAATGCCATTGTGGCTGTGGGCAGTAGGCAGGACGACAGATATTACGTCGTAGAGTACTCGCCTCCAGGGTGAAGGACACACACGAACACGACACGGCCTAAACAGGGATATAGAAAACGCGCAACGGTTGTCAAGGCAGCAGGACATTAACAAAAAAAAAAGAAGAAAAGCCCCATGCAACGAAACGGCGGCAAGTTCAACATTCACGTATCCGTGCCTCGCACAATATCTGTGCCATGCCAATCTAGAACCGAACCATCCACTGCATATACTTTGCAACTCCATCCTTTTTCCCTTGCAGTTGTAGTAGTGATTGGTGAATAGCTGAGTAGCAGTAGAGTATATGAGCGAGTTATCGATTAAAACTACGTGTAGAGTAGCGGGAACACAGTACACACCCTGCCCAGGATATGCAGCAAACCGAAGGGAACAGCTTTGCCACCCTTCGCGGAGTGTGAGAAGCACTCTTTGGTGTAATTTTTGCCGCTGTATGTGTAGCGTCGGGCTGGCCTGGATGAAAAGCGAAAAAAATCAATGAAATTGCGCGGAAAAGTTGGCCATGGTCTGGGACAAGACAACGCAGCCGTATTCGAGCTTTCAGCTTTTGAACCATTTTCCCTTGTCTGGCTAAATTAAATCAATATTATGTACATTGCCCGCTTTCTGTGTGTGTGTATAAGCAGATTATGCACACATAAATGCGAGCCCTAGCGTTCTTACAGAGCTTTGACTTGGAAGCAGACAAACCCATTGATGGCAGCCAACTATTGCGTTGGTAGTAAGGTTATCGATTTCTTGTCCTACCCAGGCCAGAACCCAAACACATCGACGACAAGGTTTCGCTTAGCTGGAAAACCAGAAAGCTGTCGACATTGGACGGGTATTCGTTTGGGATGCGGATACGTGTTACGTCAGCGTCAGCCTCCTTTTCTTCACGGTTCAGCGCACTTCAAAGGACTATGTTTATATGTGTTGTACATATCCCTAAATTTATGTTGTATATCAATGGAGGCTCGGTTATGAAATCGCAGCTTGGAAGTGCCTGTTCTTGTTGTGGCGGAGCTTTTTTTGTTCGACGTTTGACAGGTACACACAGTCACATTGGGGGTGCAATAGTAAAATCGACGAAGGGTGCCTGCGTGTATTTTCCGTTTTTATGGTTTTTTGCTCTTAGTTAACTTTTAAGCCGATTGTAAAATTGTGCGCCAGCCAATTGGCAATTTTTGCTCAGAAAATGCAAACATGTGGTTTTATTTGATATCCTTTGTGGCTACGTGTGTTGATTTTAAAGGGAAAAGTAACGACGAGGGAAATATGGTTAACCAATCCATTTAAAAAATAAAAAAGGATACATTACGTACACATTTATGGCATGCAGTAAAATTTGTTTTAAATTTGTTTGAGTAGGTACGTAAAGGCCGATACAGGATTTATTTGATAGGTATAAGGATAAATGCAGAGATTATCGGTAAGAAAGAACATTTTATGTCGCCCTATCTGCGCATCCTTCAATAATTGTGCCTGGGTTATTTTATTTCATTTTTAAATTTCTTACTACCGCTAACCTGCCTTTTGGGAGAGGTACCTATATTTTGAGCGCGATTAACGCTCTTCATGGCCTTTAAGGAACTATTCACATGAGACGTGAAATTCGAACATGCGACCGGGCAAACTGCGTGTAAACCCGTTTTTTTCTGCTTTTGCAATCCCAAAATTAATACATTATCGACCTCAATTTTAAGTCGATCACAGTAGGCAGTTCTGCTCGATATATAAACTTTTCTATTGTGAACAAATGTGAATATGTCTATAGAATTTGTTATTGGTAAGGTGCAATTAAAGCGCTGTAAAAATAATCATTCTTAGCTTTCAGTATAAATTTTAAGATCTCACAATGGCGAAATTTTCCATACAAATTTGCATATTGTGACCTACAAAATATTTGGTGCGAAGGGTAAAAAATGAAGGGTAAGTATGGAAAATCTGTGGTTCTTACAACCATTTTTAATCTTCCCACTAATTATTTTGTAGGTCACAATATGCAATTTTGTATGGAAAATTTCGCCATTGTGAGCTCGAAAAATGTAGCCTGGGCACTAAAAATGATTATTAGTATCGCGGAATGATAATTTTTATGTTCCGTCTTTAATTTTTCATAGGTTACAATAGACAACAAAAAATTAGTAGAAAAACTCGTTCGTAAAGTTTAAGCTTATGCTACCATTGCAGTTTCATAAAAGCTGAAAGTACCTTCAATGTTTCTCTCCACCTAAATAAATAATGCTAAATGTTTGCTTAATGTTGACAGTTTGAACACATTGACAGGGAGAGCAAACAAAACCGCCTAAAACGAAGGGATAATGTTCTCCATTTAGTGCTTCGTTCATTATATCCTTGATTTTTCTACACCACGGTGTTAGTCCACTAAAGTCTACTTAAAATGATGAATAGGTAAGTAAATAATATAAAATCTTTTTTTTTTTTGTAGAGATCTTTGCATTGAAATGTTCTCGATACAAAAATATGTTTAAACACTGCTTCTATTTGGAATTGTGACATGGACACCGATTTTCTTGATCTGTCAAAATCAAGCTTTGGATTTTGTACGTTACAGTTGTTCGCTAGCTTTAATTTTGCGCAAACTGTTTGTCTCAATATTAACTTGTGTAGATTTACTGATTGAGGGTTTACTTTAAGCGCAGACAGCGAACCAATCTAAGAATCACTGAAAATCAAATTTAGTACCGTGCATTGTTTTCGGTTCACAATCAAACGGTTTTTTCCAGATGTCAAAATTACAAAATTGAGTTGGTAATACACAAATTGAATACATAGCGCCTTACTAGAAACAACTCTCGACTTTAAGTTTGCAAGATTTCACAATTGACATTTCTATAAGAAAAATGAAGCTATTGTGAATTCCTCATATTTAAGTTTCAACCTAAAAACGGTGTTTCGTAGAGCTCATAGGTTAATAATACCTACAGATATTTTTTGTAACTCTGGTGCAGACCTTCGCCTCCTCATTACATGTTTAATTATTCTTGTGGGGAACTGTCAGATTATTTAATTCACAATCCATTTATTTGCTTCGTCTTTCATAAGCCCATGCGAATACAAAATCACACAAAATTAAGGTCCCATCCGAAGCCATAGGATCCTGTGCACCCGTTTTGCCGACGTTTTTACCTGACAGTGATGGATAGAATGTAAAGGTTTTTATTTTTGTTACTGGTGGATTTCGTCGAAAGTTAGTTACCTCTATCTTCTATCTCATATTGAAAATGAAATAAAAGAACTTCAATTTATTTTATAGTTTTGTTTTATTGCCTGACAGCAGTTTGAAAGCATCTGTCCTTGTTTTGTTCAATTTAGACTGATCACATTGCCAATTTTTGACGGAGGGGTAGCCGATCAGCCTATAGTCAAGAAAATCCCACCTGAACACTCAGTTGACATTTCGATTTTAAAATTTTCGGGCCCCGTTCCGAAAGTTCTTCTTTTTAACGAAATCAACAAAAATTGTTAGGATGTTGAAGTTAAAAAAGTCAAAACCTAATAACCCAAAGGAGTTTTGCTTCTTTTCGTTGTTAACGCATTTCTACAAATGTATAATTACTGATTGACTGCGCGTATTAATAGCCGCCAAAGGTCAACAAATTTCCCACGCGTGCATAAATACCCCGCATTAGTAACAACAACGTGTTCCAAGTATCTAACTAAATAAACAATTATGGTTCTTCCAGTTAACAATAAACAACTTGGAATGGGGCTCTAGTTGACAGCTCAAGTTGGCGGGTTTGTTAAGTATCAAACGCGGTAGCGCTAAAGGACCGGCCGTTACGAAATGGCAAATGTTCACCGGCACTAAGTTGTGATATCCGAAAGTGAACACGAATGACCATTATGCAAATATTGCATATTACTGAAACCTGACGATGGCATTGCTTTAATTTTTAATAAATCATTTGTAATCATTCTCCGTGGAGTCCATTTGTATATTATTTATTTTGTTTCTTTTTTAAGAATTGTTGGGTATTGATCAGTTTTTTGCGCAAAATGATTAATTTTCTATTCATTTCGCTGTTTTTGCTGTTCACCCTGACATTTGCAGTGTCAGATAATACAATAGGTTTGTTTGACTTGTCCCACTAGTGTCAGCTAATTTTTACGCCTGCCAAAAACCCTGCACAACCCTGAAAACTCGGCTACTATATCAAACGCAAAATTTTGCCCTGATGTCTGTCAGCATATTGAAAAATATTTATTCTTTTGTGAACAAAGTATGAAGAAGATGACACATTTTTCCGTTTATTGTTAAAAATGAGTTAACTGAATTCTGATCTTGTGCTTGCAATAATGCAAATATTTAGTTGATGAAAGTGTTAGCAATAAAGATGATGAGTTTGAAAATGAATGACAGCTAGCGAACTGACAGCGAAACTCAGCACTGAATTCTTACCCCGACAAATTAACTGGGGTCATTTCAGGGCACAAATAGGGTGCCCTAGAAGTAATGTCAAACACAGGTTTTCAGTACCAGGGTGAGTTCAGTGGGCCTACGTCAAACAAATCTAATAATTCACTCTTGACAAAATATGACAAATGACTTTTGACTTAAGTCTATTTTGGTATAACCGACAGTCTGTAAATACCGCAAAGCCCATTTGACAGATAATCTGGCCATGAACCTTTGTTATAAAAGAGTTTTTTTTTTTAAATGGCGTCGCTAATCAGCTTTAATTTGAAATTAAGTTTAATTAGTTCCCAATTAGGCTCATATTTGAATTTGTTATGAGTAAGACACAATTTGCAGGCAACTTGTCTTACTTATAACGAACTCTAGTATCGAATTTTAATTTAAAGAAGCTTACAATTGCGAAACTTGTATGGAAAATAAATCCTACTGTGAACTACTTGCATTTAAAGTTGAAGCCAAGATTCGTTATAAATAAGGGCTTGATGCACTTCCAATCGGCTTTCAAATGGCCTTAGATAGATAGATAGATAGATAGATAGATAGATAGATAATTGATTTTATTCATTTCATACTTAAACTAGTAACAATATTCATTAAAGAATGGAATAGAATAATAGTAATCATTCTTTAACTAAAAAGTTAGTGGTGAATGACACGTCAAAGATTTAAAAATTCAAGTGGTAACTGATGTGGGGTGACAAATCAGTGTATTGGTTAAATATAAATAATTTAGTAAATCTCAAGAAAAATCTTTACCCAATTAAAAAAAAAACTAAAAATATATATATAAATATAACGCAAAAAACGTAACAAAATAGAGATAAGATACACTAAGGAAATTACAATATTTATAATTTATGTGTTAAAGAAAAAGAAAGAATCTAAAAAAGTGTTTCAATGCAATCATAATTTTTTACTTTTCTGATATAAGATATTTCTCTGATAGAAAAGGGCAAAATATTAAAGAACTTTGCAGCTGTAGAAGTATAAAAACGAGAAAAAAGTGTTCTGTTAGCAAAAGGTGCAATGACTAAGCTCATATTGTTAATACGTAGGTTATACATTTGGGAGTTTCTGCTCGGTATATTACTACTTTGTTTAAAGAACTCTCTTAAAACTTTAAAAACATATAAGTGTCTGTCTTTCCTTTTTTTTGCATAATTGACTGACTGACCTAGCCCTATGAGCTCGAGCTTCAATGTTCGCACCAGTAACGGCCAAATTTATTGATCATATTCACAATAGCTGCATGCGAAGGCAAAGGTACCTGAGAGCGACAAAGGAAGTAAGCATTTTCCTGAATTTTCACGTTTTCTATAAACGCGACCCTCTCCATTTCCTTTAAATAGATCTTCACTTGACAGCTGTCAAAGAACGAAAACGTTGGTCAAAAATGCATAGTAATTGAAGACAAGATGTCTGAACTGAGCGTATATTGCCGTTCAGTCAAGTTGGAATGACAACCATACCAACAGTCTGATACGTCACCGTCCAACAATTAACGGACTTCAATATCACAAACTTAAAATGAGTTAATATTTATTCCGAACACTACTTGTGGACAAATCATATACAATCTTCTTAAACGCAACACAACTGTGGATACACCTACCTATACCGCATCGTGCTTCAGAAGCCATTTGCAAACGAAAAAGAAAAAAAAAAAAAACTTTAAAATCTACACAGCACGTCCGATGGACTCAATCGAATACTGAAACAGAATTAATTATATTGAATTGTCACGAACAATGTATTTTGCTTAGTGTTTAGTATGAAGTACACGAACATTCCCTGCAGGGGCAGACAGTAAGTGGCAGAGGCAAAGAAGCATTGTCATGTTGTATAGGGAGGACACCGAGCACTGAGGACGTTTGGCTATGCTTGGGTTAGTCACTACCACGAAGCACGAGTTGGCATTATGCGCGGAAATGTAATCGAATACATAACATTGGGCTAGGGGAAGGAATTCATAACGTATCGTCCGATTAAAAGATCAGACGGAACTCGTCGATGGCATTCTGTTTATTTCACACTTTAACCCGGCCAGCCGCAGGGATAGCCATCGAGTTTGTACCTACACAAGGGAAACAATGTGCAATTTGTTATTATAATGAACTGTTTACGGCGCAAACTCGTCATATGATTTGCACGTCCCTAGTCCCGTGGACATACTCGTATTTCTAACGAGCTTTCAGACCTACCATCGCATGCAGCACGTACGAGAAGACCTCCGCTCACAGTCACGCTAAGGCAACGACCATTCCATGCCACATATACTCAGTAATTACTTTAGTGTTAAGTCCATGGGGGTAACGAAACGATAGTCGAAAGATTCCGAGCGAGCGAGAACTAGTAGCAGGAGGAGATAGGAGAAGCGGCAAAAAGACACAACGTCACGTAAAAGCCGCCTTTGCATTCGCCTCACATGACGATTCTGCACGAATGACATGTTGTGTATCGGGCTCGCCGGGCAGGCTGTATACTTGTTCACCGTGTGATGTGCGTTGCGTGTAGAGTTGTCAAACTCGATTTTGGTCACCACTCGCGTTTTGGCTAAGAGCACTACACCGCCGCCATCACCGCCACCCACTTTTGCCAAGTCTCGATTTGTTTTCGCTAAGCGTTCGTATGGAGCATCACCGACGTACGTGCTTTAATTATTTAAAAGTCATTGTTGCCAAATTTCAAAGCTGTCATTTGCGAAGCCACACACATAACGTCTGACGTATTCTGAATACGAATCACTCATTCACTAGCTCATAATTTCGTTTATCCATTGTGAATTCTTTGGCGTTCGCAGTTCTCGCAACGTCCTTCAGGCGATTCCAAAAGGTTTTTGACATCATGTTGATATGTGTGCTTATACACTTGAGGCAATTTCGTTTAACAAACCACAAAGCGAAACGTGGAACTACTTGTGCGAAATGGAAATGCTGGTGGTATCACGTTTTCGCAATCTTCCGCTACAACAAAACGGGTAGATGATGTTTTAAATATTTCCTTCTTTACGGGAGGAAATCCATTTTAAAATTATTGACAATCGCAGAAAGGTACCTTTAGGTACTTTTTTGCACACGTTAAATTATTTAAAATTTGCTAAGAAACTGTGCGAGTGCGACCACGTACTGAGAAAATTGAAAAAACGAGAGAGAAATCCATTTCCCCCCATGCCTTATTTAGTTCAAGTTACTGAAAAATTAAAACTGACAACTAAGTGACAGCTCAAAAGTTTGACAAGTTGACAAGTAAAACTCTATTTATTTTCATTTTTAACGATTTCGGGGGAAGAAGTTGTAATTGAATGTTCTACTAGAATATATCAGCGCATTCAAAATGGTAAGTTACGATAATGTCAAAATGACATTTCTTAAACTTTTCGTGAGAAAACCGATCAAGTACTTCTCTTGAAATTGAGAGATTTCTCTCTCGATTTTTGATATTTGACATTTTTCATTTTTCAATGCTGAAAGTACACGAACGAACCTATTGTAAAATATATTTTGATTTGTCTGTTGTTGTTCTCTTTAGAAGTAGGGCGCACTGAGGCTTAAAATCCACTTAACACTTTATTGAGGGTACATGACTTCTTTTATCACCTGTCAAAAATGACAAATCAAATGCCCAGAACGATCTCATCATACTTAAGTTACGACTGCAGCTGTCAAAAAAAGGGAGTCACGCGAGCATATTTTAAATGGCACATTCAAGAATCTTGTTATCTTAAGTCGACTAGATTGGATTTGAGGAGATGTAACCTGAACGCAAAAACTAGATTGGTCGGGAACGTCACTTTTTCTACGTCAGCCACATATGCGAAGTGTCAACTTAGTACTCAGTCACGAATTTCTGGCTAGATTCGTCGGCTACCCCTCCGTAAACGTCAACTGAGAGCAACTGTTTTCCCCCAATCAAAACCGAGATTCATCTAGTCAGACAGCTGTCAGACTTACTAAACTATATACTTGAACGTCCCAAATACCTTAATGACCTTATGGCTACAAATGACAATGCTGATTTTAACAGATAAGAATTGCCAAACAGCAAGTGGTCATTTTGTTTAAATTCTTTTTTCGTTCGCCCTTTACTCGTGCGTGAATGAAGTCTTAATATAATTTCATAGCTTATGCCTAGTATGCTGTTCCAGGAAAGCTAAAATTAAGCGCCTCTCCAATGATTCTCTCCACCACTTCGCTTAATGTTCGCTTAATTTGACAGTGTAGGTTCGGTGAAAAAAAAACTGTGTTGGAATGTTTTTTTCGTTTTTTTATTTGTACTTCCTCAAAAACCTCTTCCAGGTACTTCTCGTTAAAATATTCCATTTATAAAAGAAATTAAATTAACAACAACGAATTTTTTTGTGTTGAACTTACCATTCTCCATACTGTTATTTTGCTTTCGTTTGAAATACCGATATTTTCCCTGATCTGTCAAAATTTAGCTGTGCAAAAATGTATTTTGCATTAATACGCCTACTTAAATTCTGTAGAGATTTTTCGTACAGTGGCTAACAAATTTAGCTTGAACTGCGTACTGCTTGGCTTAACTGCTTTGCTTAAATTTATCTTTGGAGACAGTTTTGTATGGGGCGTAATTTAAGCGCGAGCAGCATACTAAGCTTTAAGCTGGGTATGTGCGTCGCAAATCGCATACAGATTGATCAATGGAGAAATATATTTTTGCTGTCAAAATTTATCGTTTAATCTATCGCTGGAGTCTTAAGCAACAGTTTGAAATAAAGGGAAGAAATTCCCGCGCATTAAGGAGCATTTTACTATTTCTTTTAATTTAAAAGTTAGACAAGACGCAACTGCGCATCAAGTCCCTTCCTTTCGTTGCGAAAATTAAAAAAAAAATCGTAATTGCTTGAAGGAAAAATACGAAATTATGAAAGAACCAACCAACAAAGATACTCGTAGAATGACAAACGACAAAGCCCCCATGCCCTATTTAGTTCGAAATGTCAGAGCAAATGTTGTGTCTTACGGTTTTGTCAGAAATATTCACTCATTTAAGTGATTGCTATAAATATAACCTCTATAGGTACCTACCTACCGTTGAAAAAGTTGAGCGTCAGTGGTATCAAGTGGACTGACATTCGTATTTACCTGGAGAAAAAACCGCTGTCTTATTTTTGCCCCACGTACCTACTAATACTCTCGCAATCATTATTATTTCTAACGTCCACTTAAAATTATTGCACCAACTCAAAGTAACGACATTTTCCATACCAAACTCAGCACATTTAGACTTCATTAAATATAAGGCGAACAATAAAAACGAGCAAGGCCCATTACAGCCACGTCACTTTGGGCTGAAAAGCTTCACAGCCAGCAGCAAGTGATTGAATTTATTGTTGCCAGTTGTTTATGTGCTGCAAGAAAATCTATTTCGAAATTGATTTCATCAATCAAAAATAAATTAATTTCCAAAATATACCTATGTATACAGTGAAGTCGGTTCTGGTTCTCAAATAAACGCGCACACACCCGCGTACTGATGCGCGTTTCTAAATCAGATAATATTCCCGTACGTTATTTAGTGTTGCTGCGGCGGCTTACTATATTATTTATGCTTTGTTTACGTATTAACGTAAATAAACAGACAGCGAATAGTTTGTTCAATTGATCGCCTACGTCGACGCTAGACGATAAATCTCCGTGAAGAGTGCGTAGGACTATTAAAATTCTATTAAAAGTTTCAAGGCATTTGAAGTTGTAAACGCCCTTTTTTATTTTGGAAAAGCCAGCTCAATGGAAATGGCAAGGTCGCGCGTTGTTGGTCCTTGACACGTCATATGCCACCATCTGTTGGGTATTTCGCGAAGCAATACAAGGTAAATGAAATGAAAATTGTTACAAAGTCTCTGTCTGTTCGGCTGAAAATAATATTATGCGATAGGCTAATTCGAATGACAACCCCCTCTTCGCTGTATGAATCATTGGAGAAGTGATAATCTCACAAGAAAGATTCAGATTGTTGCCAATCGCAATCGCTGAATGTAATAGAAATGTACTGATTTTATTACGGTCAGAGTTTATCTCAAATATGTAAAGCAGATGAATCAGTGAACGAATCGCGATTATTTTATAGGCGTCCATGTGCAGCATTCGTTAATACAATGTTCGGCGGAAAAGCTGTCAGAAAGGTCAAACAAGTGTCATCTCCAGAAAGTGAAGACGATTAGAGTCGCAAGAGGAACTGCAACAACATAAACATATAGCTGCACTTGATTTTGTTTTCATTTCCATCGATGATTATGATACGAGTTTTGTTCGGAAATCGATGTGTCAGCAGTTGGCGTTTAGGAAAAATAAGCTAGATCAAATTTGAGCAAAAATAAAGTCATCTTAAGTCGACTAAATTTTTCTGGACTAGATTTTCCCCGAAAACCACTTTTACTACGTCAGAGGAGACACAGTGCGATGAATCTTTTTGGCGTCAATAGATGACAAGGGGTAGTGGGACGCTGTCACGTTATGTGACTCGTAGAATTGTTAAAAACATGGCTGGCCTCATTTTGACGTTTGTGAATGTGCAACAGACAACTGCTTGTTTTATTTTCTTCTGAAATAATGCGATCAGTTCTAAGTTGTAATCATGCAGAGTGTTATCAAAAACACTTTTTAATGTTTTTCATTGAATTTAAAGCACCGTCAGCCACCTGTCAGATTTTTTAAATCAATGTTTTGAAAGTTCCTGTTATAAAATTGAACCTTTTCCCATGTTGTGTCCATTTTGTTAACAAAACAAAACCAAAAATATATTAAGTAAAGTAGTAACTTTTAAATTGAAGTCACTTTTAATTTGACAGCGATCTGACAGTTTAAATTTCCAGCGTTCAAGTTCAAAGGTATTTTTAAGTCAAAATGAATTTTTTGCCAAATTTGACACTTCTGAAAGTCCTGGAACAAACCCAACAGTTTTCAACAGTATTTCCCCTTCCTTCGCCAAGCGGATTATTTACAGTCGCATTCGCCTATCCTTATCTAGGTCCACATCCTCAATTAGACACGTAGCATATTATATTCGCCCCCACGTTCCTGTACAACCAATTAATCTTCTGAAAAACATTCATATTTCAAATTTCTCATCACATCACTGCCGGAGAGATGGCCGGCCACCAACTTCGAATTAGAACCACACAAGACCGCCCGTTCACGTTCCGGGCTTGGTGGAATTTATTTCCAAAACCACAATCACCAAAATTGAGAAGCAAGGTTTTATAGATTCCGCAGGGGGATACAAATTCGAGGACTCTTCCAAATGCAGATCATTTGGGCAACTTTGATATGGACACGAAGCTTATTGGACGATTTATGAATCCATTCAAAAAGGATTCACCCCCGCCCGAGCTGAAACGAACCAAAACCAAGACAAACGGACGACAGAAAAAAAGAAAAAGAAATTATGTACAAAAGCAGCAACAGTAGAAGGATGAATGCCATAAGAATATTGAAAGAATACCTTGGGCGCGTATCCGGTGCGAATACTAATCATATCACTGCCACCTCCATCCCGTGCGAGGAATATGGCTTCCCTTCCACCAGTTTTCACCACGCCAACTCCAGTTTTTCGAACGCTACTCCCCCGTTCGTATGGGTAATGGAAACAGCAGAAACGGACGTAGCAGCAACGACACCAGACACCACCACCATCAAAAGTAGGTGTATACTAGATACAACGCAGGATTGAGCATGTGGTGCGCATACAAATTAACCCTTGCCTGGTCGGCAGTGCAGACGTGACCAACATTTTGAAGGACATCCGTACACATTTCGATTGGATTCGTGACCAGAATTGGCCAAAGTGTATAGAGGAACACACAAAACGACGAATATGTCTTTCCATTTTTTGATAATGTGTGTCCTGCGAGTAGAGTTGCCCGTGTGATGAGGGTAAAATTCACAGGGAGTCACATGTATCATTTTAAGCTCTTTTTTATTGGCAGATCCAAGAGAAGTCGACATTAGGTGGATGCAGAGGCAGACCCGGTGCTATGTGCGAGGGCAATAAAAAGGACATCATCTTTCGCGTTGGAACGTCAAAAGGCTTTCGTTTGGGGCGAGAACTCATTCAAATTCCTTACACAGCTTACGACCGAAGAACAATTTCTTCGCAGCATCCATATGGATCTGGGGGAAATTGCCAGTACAGAGGGACTGCTCTGTTTACGTCGTTTGATATGCAGAGTGAGTGGTAGCCAATTCGTTATCGGAGCTTACATTTTCTTCTGTCCAAAAATTTGAAACATATTTGGACTTGGCAAGTAGGCTACTTCGTTAGCGAGTAGGTACACATGAGCGCTCATTAGGGGCAGGTCTATGCAGCCAACTACAAAAGAAAAAACGGGAAAACTGAAGTAGGGAGTTTTTCGTTTCCGGTTGAGAGCAGAGCTCGAACTGTCAGAAAATAGTTAGAGTTGCTTTCTTACGTCAAACACCTTTGAATTTGTGTGTTCTTTCTTTCGTTCAGAGCAGGATCAGAGTGCACTCTATGCTTATTTTGACAGTTCGATTGTTGATCAGTGTTGCGAAGGTGGCAAGTACATTGACAAACAAGTGTGCAATGGTCAGAGGGTGTATTTCTATAGTCAATATGACAGCTAGTGGTCGATTGTGGTTTATCAAGTCGCACTGAACACGTTCAGTTTATCGTAGAACTGGACTGGGACTGGGACGGAGAGCTTCTTGTGGTTCTCTTCTTTGTGTGTCTGTACAAGCCCTTGATTGTCTCCTAAGGACAAAACGAACTGGCATGTCGAGCTCTGTTTTTTTTTTGCAAATTACACTAACTGACAGAAAACTTAACGAAGCTATGACTGTTGTCAAACAATATAAATCCCACGATTTCGCAATGTACGCGTACGGACGTAGTTGTAATGGAAAATTTGCCAATTGTAGTTCTTAGTTGTAGAGTTAAACCTTGTGTCAATTGCACTAAATAATTATCTGCGATTAATTTGTTGACACATGGAGACGGTTCTTTTTCTTTTAAAAGCTTAAATTAAGCCCCCATACAAAACTGGCTCCAAAGATAAATTTAAGCAAAGCAGTTAAGCCAAGCAGTACGCAGTTCAAGCTAAATTTGTTAGCCACTGTACGAAAAATCTCTACAGAATTTAAGTAGGCGTATTAATGCAAAATACATTTTTCCAAAGCTAAATTTTGACAGATCAGGGAAAATATCGGTGTTTCAAACGAAAGCAAAATAACAGTATGGAGAATGGTAAGTTCAACACAAAAATCGTTGCTGTTAATTTAATTTCTTTTTGAAATGGAATATTTTAACGAGGAGTACCTGGAAGAGGTTTTTGAGGAAGTACAAATAAAAAAAAAAATATAGGCAAAACGATCTGAGAAATCCAAAGCAGCCAACGTAAAAAATTTAATGAACAGTGTAAGAAAGTTGTTGATATGTTACTTACCACAATAGCGTCAGACGGAGATAATAAATATTTAGCGCAATTGACAACTATTCTAAGTACTTTAGCAAAATGGAGTCGCTTTTGTTGTGCCGCGTCGCTCTGTCAAAATGAAAGCCACCATTGAGAAAAAGTAAGAGAGCATTGAGAAGTTTTGCGTTCGCTGATCGTTGTTGCGCCACCCATGGAATCCCTCGGCTGCGTTCCGGCAACGTACTCAACTGCCAGATGGAAAGAATACATGTCAGTTTCTGTAAGGTGTTTCAAAAGTAACGTATTTACTATAATGAAGGTTTACTTTCTACTTTTGTGCTTGTTTAATCCGTTGACAATTGTTGCGACTTGCGATAAAGTTAATCCATTGCTGGAAAATTGGGAACACCTGTCATCGCCTTCAGTCACAAACCATTCTATCTGTGGAATATTGTGCGAAAAATGTTTTGTGCAAGGGATATCTGACGCATTTTATGGGAGTGTTCCTTCCGTTGAATACGTTGACTTATCTGTCGACGCGCATCATAGAGACGACAGATTTCCGAGGTTGGCCCTCTGTTCATTTCTGACAGAGCGATGTGAGTATTTGACACACTTATTCCAGTGTGTCATTAAAGGAGAAAAAGAAACTCCAGAAAAGAAGAGAGTGGCTCTTGCAACGGTAGGATAAGGTCGAGAGGTTTTGACACGTTAACGAACATTTGGAAATATCTTAAAACCCAAATACAATTTCAATATTTCAAAATTTACATAAGTTACAATAGCATTTTAGCAGTATAACAGCATTAATGGTAATCGATATAAATATTTTTAACAGAGCTGTAAGGTTTCTTCCAAAACCTTACAAAGTGTCAATTCCTACCTTGAAGGAGGATTTGCCATCTGCCTGTGAGAACTTGTTTATTCAAATATTTTTTACGTAATTAATTTGTCGGCCTTCCTGTTTTTTTTTTTGAGCCTGAATATTAAAGAGGAACGTTTAGTACCAAATTTGTGGGCAGCACTGCTTAAGCCCGTATGACACTAAATTTTTTTTGCATTTTTTCTGCTTTTAAAATGAAATTAGAGCAGTACGACCAATTAGAACGAAAACTCCCGATAGGAGTGAGTGCGTACACACCAACTTTAGGTTCGTTCGTGTACTTTTAGCATAGAAAAATGAAAACTGTCAAATATCAAAAATCGAGAGAGAAATCTCTCAATTTCAGGAGAAGTAGGTACCTGACCAGTTTTCTTACAAAAAGTTTAAAAAATGTCAGTTTGACATTATCGTCAAATGCACCATCTACAAGATGAGTTGGAATTGAATTTTTTATAAGCTAAATACCTGTTAAACTTACCATTTTGAATGCGCTGATATGTTCTAGGAGAATATTCGATTACAACTTCTCCCTCCGACATCGTTGAAGACGAAAAAACATGGAGTTTTACTCTTGTCAACTTGTCAAACTTTTGAGCTGTCACTTAGTTGTCAGTTTTCATTTTTCAGTAACTTGAATTAAATAAGGCATGGGGGGAAATGGATTTCTCTCTCATTTTTTTTTTAAATTTTCTCAGTTTCGCACAGTTTCTTAGCAAATTTTTAATAATTTTACATTTGCAAAAAAGTACCCGAACGAACCTTTTATTAATGTAGACACGTAAAAAAAAAATCTTAAAAATGTATTCAAATGACATTTTTCAGCTGCTGGCAGTTTTTTTTTTTGACATTACAAGATTATTTGAAAATAAATTCTATTGAAATTTGCCGTTACTTTGCAAACAATTGCTACCCCTTTCGTTATCTACTGGTCTCTTTTACACACCGCAGACTTTTCAACATTAGAAAAATGAGGATAAAATGTATAGTGTCATACGGGCTTTATCGACTCTGTTTTGTTTTGAATGTCTTTAATGGCACTCTCAACACTTGTTGCATCCATGTTGCGGTGGGAATTTTGTTTTTTGGCAATTTTACATTCTAAAAAATAGTAAGAAGTTGTTTTACCACACAATTTTTATTCTGACTCATAAAAGAGGTTTTGACACTTTGACAATTTAATCTCCAGTAATAATGTCAAATCCTCCTTTTTGATTACTTTTGGGACTAATCCAAAAAAATACAAACGTTTGTAATGGTGCTCAGGATAAACTATTGTTTTTTAGTGATTTTAAAACGAATGAAGGTGCACTACATTGCACTTTCAAAAGCTACATAATTAAAATATTACAGTTGGATTGCTTACCAGAAAAGTTAGATGAAATGGGCACAAAAATAAAAAAGACGCCCACTTCGCTTATCTCCTAGCCCGCAGTGATTTTTTTTTTATCACTCAAATCAATCGTTACTAACTTTGGTTTCTCATCATTTAAAGTGCTGCTAAAGTCTTAAAGCCTTATTTATAAACTCACCGTAGAGTCTGATTATCTTTACGCACCCTCTAAAATGTCCTTACGCAGGAAAACGTGATTTATAAACAAAAAGCACTTTGCGCAAAGCCTGCGTAACTTTAAACTCAAAAATTTGCGTTTTTTCGTTTTTGAAATGTCATTTTGTTTACATATTTTCGGGGTAGATTTGAAAATTGAAAAAGAAACTAAAAATTGAATTAAAGAATTAAAAATGCCATTCAGCTTCGTGAATTTTGTTAACGACATTGATATGAATGACTTAATTTAATATTCAATTCATCACCTTGTCAGAGGAAATCCAATTTTCCAATCGTTTTCTTTTTATTTTTTGCTGCTTCATTTTTGTTTACGAACAAAATAAATCTCACAAGAGAGATGTCAGTTTTATTTCACAGAAACAGCTGATTCATTCCGCGGGGAAAAAGAGATTTCGTTTTTTTTTTGTAATAGTTACGTACTTATTTAGACACCAACCTTGCGTAGTAAACTGTCAGTGGACATTTTTTTATAAATAACAATTTCAGCAGAGCCACATAGAGGCTGCGTAAATTTTTACGCGATGTTTAACTAAACAACATCGTAGAGGCGTCGTAAGGGAATCTAATACGGCTGTTAGTTTTTCAGAAATGTGCTAATGTCAATTCCTCCTGCCTGCCAAATCCTCCCGACCTTACCCTATGGTAAAAAAAAAAATCCTAAAAGAAATAACTGATTTCCAACGGAAGACCGAAAACCGCATCTCATTTCTTTCAATGCTGCATTGGTTTTCGTGCGTTGACACGCTCCCATATAGTGGGCAGTGCAAACTTGAATCTCCCTACCGTTATCATCGTCCCCCATAACCAATTTGAAATCTCTTTATTTTCGACAAACGAATTCGGCTTTCGATTAAAGTCACAAGCTTTGACATCATTACCACAGCTTCTTTACTGGGAATTTCACGAAAAGACCTTATCATTTCTGAATATGAACGTTGAAATGCTTAATGCATTCGCCTCTGCCTTATCAGTCATAAATTTCTTCGCTATCGCCTGGTGTTTCAAGTTAACTTATTTTTAATGCAGTACGGCCCGATAAGGCCTTATACTCCCTCTCGACTGGCTTATCGCCGAAGCGTGAAACTTTGTCTAGAAATTTCCTACTATACGTGCCCAGCACTGATAAGGCTTTTTCGAACAGGAACGATTTATTTGTTTTTCTTATTTGCGTGGCATTATCTACACAAGAGCGGCAACTACATATTGTTAATGAAAACCGATTCTGGAACTTGAGATACTATCTGTAAATTTGTTTAACTTGAAGAGCTTTTCAGGGGGGAAAAAACACGCGGCATTTATCACAACAACTGTAGCTATCACAGAAAGGGATCGTTGCAGGAACTTATCTTGTACTGCGTGTTTTAGGTGCCTCGCCAAAGCCCATGATATAACGGCAATCTATTCAATTTGTTTCTCAGCCTTATAACAAATCAAATACTGTTCAGTGACTTTGTTTAGCGAAATTGTGTGTATTTGTGACTGCGATCTTGCGATCGCAGACCTAGCCATTCGCATGACATTGCAAAGACACTCGCGTATTGAGATTTACTTGCTCTATGTCAGGGTGGTTGCTGAACCTGTTGCGCTGCGCCACTGGTTTCAGGTTTCCTCTTTTGAGGGCAGCTACATAAATTGCGCAATTGGTTGCATCGGCTCGGAGCATGAACGCACACTCTGTTGAGTTGGTTTATTGCATTTTCTACTGATGTTATACGGCGCATTAACGTCCAAAGAAACCCACTGTGGGATCGTTTATTTAGGTTTGTCAAAATCGTATTTGTTGAAACTATATATTTGGCATTTTCCTGAGTAGAGTGACAGTTCTCTGCCAACAAGGTAGAAACTGTTTTAAGCTGCAGTAGTAGTTTAAATCCACGCACAGTGGTCGGAAGAAAATTGTGTGAAACTCCAGAAGCCAACATTCCATTTCCAAATGTCTGTGCAATTATCTTTTTACGTGGATGGCATTAGCCGTGTTTTTCTGAGCTTCGATCTCAGCAAAGCAAAGTAAAGTAGGATTTTAATCGTGCAATTACAACAACTACGCTCTACTTGACACTTCGAGACTCGGTTGCAGTTGTCGCGTGCTGAAAATCCTACTTTACTTTGCTTTGCAGATCGAAGCTCAAAAAAACCCGCCTATTATCGTTATTTGCAGACCACAAACGAACTGTCACTGAAAAAACAGCAAATTGTCTGTTTGTCTGTTTCACAACGGTTTACAAGGTTATACAAACCTTAAAATCTGCCCTAATGTCAATAGGTATAAGACACGCGTGCTACTTCACATCTGTCAATAGTACTCAAAAAAGCAGAGCGCGCTCAGGACAGTCTAGACAACATCTTTAAAATAGAGTTATTGTTGCACTTATGCCAACAATTTCGAAGTCAATTCGGCGAATATGTCTTTTTCGCAGAGTGAACGATTGTCAAGCTGTCAAATTGCATGACAATAGGTCTGTTCCTTTACTTTTAAATCTTACGAATTTTTACGAATTTTTACTCAATGCCGTTCCTTAACTCGAAAAATTCGTAAAAGAGAGCGTCTTCGAGAGAGCAAGAAATTACCCCTCCACTGAGAATCTTACGAATTTTTACTCAACAAATTTCTGGTGTAAGAATTGAAAAAGCTGTCAATTAACAGCTGATTCGAAATCTGTTGTCCTATTTGACATTTGTTTTGATTTCTTGTATATTAAAATGGTATCAACAGGCGGAGAAATAAAATTGAATATTCTCCTTAGATTCTTTTGGTGGCGACGAGATTCTTCCTCGCTGTAAGGAGTAAGAAAGGACAATCTTCTCCGCTTTTTCCTCTTCTGAAATGCTTGTAGGTCAATCACAAACTCTTCCATATACTCGGATTCATGAAGAAGAAATTCGATTAAAGTGATTCGCACTTTTATCGCTAGGTAGACGAATGAACTAATTTTGTTCGTAAATTAGCCAATTTTACGAGCTTATACGATATTTTAACGACTTTTCGTAGCACTTTTTTGAATTTTTGAATTATATTTCTGTCGTTTTTCATAGATTACTGAAAAAGCGTTCCCTAACTTTTTTGTCAGTGTCTCTCTCTGTGAAAGAAGTTATCCCCACCACTGCCATTTTGACAGTCTTTTCCATTCTTACTACAAAAGTAAAGGAACAGACCTAATACCTTTTTGATAAATACAATATCGAGTTGTTTATTTGTCATTTTTTTTATAGGCTTAAATTGTCGACTACATTTGACATCGTTTGCTCAAAATGACAAGATTCAAATATTTTAAGTGTTGTCAAATTATTTCAATGTAGGTAGCTATAATTTGAGATGAATCTAGTTAAAGGCGGAATATGGCTGTCAAAGGTGATTGCGCCGTTACACATACGATGAGAAAAGCTTTCGTTAGAATTAACGACATTCAATTGATTTGATTTTCTTCATTTTACTTTCCATTTCGCTGAAAAGTTAGACAATTATGATAAATACGTTTCTTTCAGATTTTTTCAGTCCAAATATTGACAGTTTGAATTTGAAAATCTACCTACGTCTGGCTTGACAACAAGAAATGTATATGGAATTGCTTAAACGATTGTAAGACACCGATAATTTCGTCGACATTTCGTTCACACGCAGGACGCAGCTGCTTTTTTGCCATGACAAACGAACTGTAATTGTTAAATGGTATTGTCAAACATGGAGGTAGGAAATCCCTGTGGCTAAGAACTGGACACCAGGAAATGGAGATAGTGTACGATAAGAAATTACTTGCTGTGGCTTTCATTTGTGTAAAAGATATCGCTTTCTTTTGCAAAGCAATTCAAAAATAATTAAAACCGTTATCAGCTGTTGATACAACTCGCGTAAAAGTGTTCAAAGATTAGATAAAAACAGTTTAATCGTATTTACGATATGCGCACATTTACCACGTACATAAACCAATAGCCCACAAATTCTCATCTGCTCTACAAACCGCCATTCAGATGTCGCTTTGAGTAGTTGAAAGGAAAACGGTAAACGTCATATTTGACAGTGAAAAATTAATTTTTTGTTTACGCTGAATTGTTTGCAGCTTTCGCTGTTTAAATTGTTTTGTTTACTAAAAAAAATGGACCAAAGTGGCGATTTCTCAGACATCGACATCGGTGATCTGTTGAAAACTTCAAAACAAATGCAGAATAAAATGCGACAAGAGCTCAGTAGGCAAGCAATTATTAGCTCGTCGTATGCGGAAGAAAGATGCAGTCCAACTTGGAGCAACGCTGTGCCTAGTCCCTATCTAAAGAATGTGGTTGCGGAGTACCTTTTGGATAGTTTAAATTTGAATGAAAAGCCAGTTGAACTGGAGGTTCAAAGTGAGATGAAAAAGTCTTCGAAACGAGTGGGAATGCAAGCAGCGGAGAGGCCAAGCAGTGGGAAATCAATAATGAGCAACCGGAATAACCCCGTAACCGTATCTAAGACGGTGAAGGCTCCCACACCCCAGTCGTCTGGTAAAACTGCCAAAAGCAAACCAATCACAACGAAATGCGACCATACGAATCAGTTTGGAAATCCTAAATCCTCAATCAAACCTTCGGTTAGTACAACAGCTGTGCATCGGTTTCCTCTACAAAGATTCGCCGGAACGTCTACGGGAAATATTGACTTTTCTAAAGAACATCCCGATTTGCAGTTGGACTCGTTTTCCACTCAAACCCTGTTTCCTAGACGTTTTCGGATAGAAACTAAAACAAGTTCAACGGAAAAAGAATCTATAAACCTAGCTGCAGCGAAAACAATGCAACCGGAAGCTGCCGCCAAAGAGGAACCAGAAACGTGGAATGAGGTGCTGTCAAATAATCGCATCATAAGGAAACCGCAGAAGGTTATGCGACTAAAAGTGAATGTAGCAAACGTGGAAAGTACTCGTGCGCCTAAAGTCCAAGAACAGAAAGGAATTGACATAATTTCTACTCCAGGTAATGGCCTGTTTCAAATTGAGAAGGACACTGAGCGACTGCTGAAGCAATCGAAGTGCAATCTTCAAAGTTTTCCCGTCATGTACATCCGCCCGGAGTATCAAGTGCAACGAGTGGCCAGCATTTCGATACGTGGAGACAATCGCATTCACAATCCGAGGGACAATGTCAAGTATGTGGAATACACGCACGACGATAAGGAGCAGGCAGTGCGAGGTTCCTCGCCCAACATCGAAGACAGTCACAGTCCGCACAAGGAACCTGAAACTCATACAGCAGTGAGACAAGTTGACACTGATCAAAAACCACTTGCCCCAAGGGAGGAGAATAAGTATTTCAAGGCCCTGCGAATCACCGATCTTCCAGAGGTGAGTAACAAAGTACTTCAACTTGTTATAGTCGCTAATTTGTATTTACTTTCAGCGCTCGAGCAGCGAGACTTCATCGCGGAGTTCCACATTGAGCTCGAGAAGACAATCGTCGTCCTTGTCTGCCTCCAAAGCCCAACAGTCCAGTAGCCACACATCAGATAACGATGTGGACAATCTGATTGAAAACCTGTTTTCCTCATCAAATCGGCCAAAACCGACAACAGCCAAAGAGTTTGTTAAAAACCGTCCCACCCAACGCGAGGTATACGTCCAAACAGACCACACGAGCACTGATGCGACAATTCCTCCTCCAAGTGCACGTCCCTTACGCGAAGCTTACGTGCAGACAGAGTATACAGATACTGCCGCGACAAGGCCACCGCCAAGAGATAACAAGACAACCAGTCCCCTGCCATCTCCACCCACAATAATCACGAACACCACCCACCCGTCAACAACGGCTGCCACTACAAAGCAAGCAAATGACAATTTTATCGCAGATGACTTCATCAGCAAGATATTCGATCGAATACTTAACGATGTGCCCACTGCGCTGCAAGCATTCAAGAACCGGAATGCTACCCTCCAGGAAGCAGAACGTCATCCTCCACCTTCTCAAAAGCAGGAACGGGCGCAGACACATCAACATCAAGTGTCAAGAATTAATGATACATCAAACGCTGAGATTGAGCCGCGATTATCACCCGTTGAAGCAGGGGCCCCTAGTTGTAGGCGTCCCCTATCCGGAGTGCCACCCACAGCCCGTTCCACCCCCAACGAGCAGTCGATGGGTGAAGAGGGCAGAAAGTTCCTGCTATTGCAGCAGAATCCATTGTTTGTGCAAACCATCAACAAGATTAAGTCAAGTGCAGTTCACGACGCAATGCCAGGCGCTGACAAGAAAAAGGATGACAGACATAAATGTCCCACGGATGCGGAAATTAAACGTGCAGTGAAGATTTTCCTCGATTCACTTGCACTCGAAGGCAGAAGCGATGGTGCTGCCAGAAAGTCAATTATGAAAGGAGGTGGCACAATGAGAGCGCAATTGTTATGCAGTAGGAGAGTCAACAAAAGTATCAGTTCTGAATCATCACACACTTCAAATAGCGGCAGTAGTAGCAGCACTAGCAGCGGAAAGGGGAAGAACAGAAAAAAGTTCCAACCTACTCGCGCAGGGTCTAGATCGAGTATAAGTTCTTTGGATCTAGACACAGAAAGCGATGGCACAGTGAGCCCGAATTCTCCACAGTCCAGCAAAAGGACGGATCACAGTCTATCGGAGGGGGAGGTTTTGAGCATGGGGGAGGTTTGATCGCCGCAAGGTGAATGCAGTTCTGCAGGTCAGTAGTCAATGTTGCATTGAAATGTGTGCACAGAAATTTAATTCGTTTGCAAATTGTTTCAGACATCAATCGTCAAAAGCTGATTTCTGGGGTTGCCCCGTAGTGCCGTACTTTGGGGGTGAGTTTACACTTAAATGGTAGCTTGGTTTTTATTTGTGCCTACCCTTGAACCCTTTGTCCGTTGCCCCTACTCTTATGGAGTCGAAGTTTGTTCTGTTTCCTGTTTACTTTTCCTAAAATGAAAATTTGACTGTGAGATATGTTTTATGTGGAAATTCCTAAGAGATAAACAGGCCGAAAGTGTGCCCCCACCAAACAGCAAAATCGCTGTCGCTTTGATTAGATTTCATTTATTTTTTAAGTAACTTTGTTCGGTTGAGAGTTGGTCCTCTTTTGGTCTCTTTAAACCAACCGACGGACTTCATTTTGTTCTGAATCTGATAGCTCTACCTTCGAGTGCTTTGTTGATGGTCCCGTGTTGGCGTTTTTTATTAAGTAGTCGCTGATGTCAACCTTGTTCCCAACATTTCCTCATGTTCTTTGATATACTTACGTTCCTAGATAAAGTGCAAGTTGTTTCAATGAGACCTTTTCTCTGAAAGTTGTTGCAAAAATGTCATCGATGTACCGGTTATAGCTACAACCTTCCCGTCGTTTATGTGATTTACTTGAAGTGAAGTGAAAGTCAGACGGATGTGTAAAAAATCAGCCTCGGATAACATAACCCCTCAATTCGGGGGCGAATAAATAAAGGGCGAAAGACGAATAAAGTTTCTACGAGCTCCACGAGAAGATCTACAAGTGAATCCAGAAGTATGGCTTCAAGATCGTTGGGCAGATAACCAGGCTATTGAAAGATATAGAACGAGGCGTCCGGAACTGGGCTATCGACCGTGCGGCTTGGTATAACTCGAACACCACCGCCAATAAAATTGACCCATTTTCGATCGACAGAAGACTCATCTTCGGTGTGATGTTCGGATGCGAAGTGAGGAAGGTTGGATTGCGGAGATGCAGAGATGTTACGCCAGGAAAGTGATCTGACTGGATCCTGAAAAGTCACAGACGGGGACGCCCTAGTAGAAACGCAGGCAGCGCTACAAATCGGGAGGTTACCGCAGCCGTCAACTAGAAATCGACAACGTGACGGAGTTTGTTGCGCGAAACCTACATAATTTTGTGGCGTATTGGTAACTTTCGGATGCGTTAGTTCGAACTCTGGGAAGACTATTTCTGCGATCTGTTAAACGGCTACCAAAGGCGATGTCCCGCTGTCAGGTAGTCTATTAGTGCTTATGTTAAGAATGACCAGTTACTGCAAATGCCAGACGCGGCCGAAATTAAAGAACTATAGGAAGACTAAAATCCAAAACGGTATGAGATGTTTAAAGCGGCGGGAGATGACTTTCATGCGTCAACTTTTCTGAACAAATAGGGTTCGATGGGAGCACGATCTTCGATTGTAATCTTAGTATCTCACAACAAAGGAAATCGTCTCACATGCATCAACTTAATGGGTCTGAACGTGGGGCAGCAGATCTTTTACGGTGTATTATTGAATCGAGGATTTGAGGATTTTAGCAGGACGTTCTACAATCACAAAGATTCTTTATCGTTGTGCTCGAAGTAGAACCTTTTAAAAATAAATACAACTACTTGGCAATGGACACCATGGGCAACACAAAAGGTCTGCTCCTTTACTGAAAAGACTGTCAAAATGGCAGTGGTGGGGATAAATTCTCTCACAGAGAGAGACACTTACGAAAAAGTTAGGGAACGCTCTTCAAAAATTCAAAAAAGTGCTACGAAAAGTCGTTAAAAGTCGAAAAATTTGCTAATTAACGACCAACATGAGCTGATTTATCTACCAATCGATGAAAGTAATTCGAAATTAATCGAATTCATGAATCCGAGTATATGGAAGAGCTTGTACTGATTATACTACAAGCATTCGAGAAGAGGAAAAAACGACACGGCATTAAAAGTTACGTGCTCCTTACAGCGAGAAAGAATTTCGTCGCCACTTTCTAAAACAATCTAAGGAGAACATTCAATTTTATTTTTCCGCCTGTCGATACCATTTTAATATGCAATAAATCAAAACAAATGCACTCATATGTCAAATAGGACAAGAAATTTCAAATCAGCTGTTAATTGTAAGCTGACTGACAGCTTTTTCAATTCTTACACCAAGAAATTTGTTGAGTAAACATTCGTAAGATTCTCAGTGGAGCTGGAGGGGTAATTTGTTGCTCTCTCGATGCCGCTCTCTTTTACAAATTTTTCGAGTTAAGGAACGGCATTGAGTAAAAATTCGTAAGAATTAGTAAAAATACGTAGGATTTAAAAGTAAAGGAACAGACCTACGGTGTTGTTCATTATTTTTTGCGAGCTCTGTTTGCCAAACGTCACTTTTTTGATATTTCTACGTACAGAACTATTGATGTGGGGCACATTAAAAAATTTAGTTACTTAGGCCAATCAAAACTGAGACACTTCAAGTCAGCCAGCTGTCAGACTTACTAAACTAGATACTTGAACGTGCCCATAGATTTACGTCACAAATGCATTTAACGACCGAATAAGTAATAAGACAAAGAACGATTGCAAATGACGTTGAATACATATCCAGTGTGAATTTAAAATTCAAATTTACTGCCATTTTTTTGTTTAGTTACTTTTTTGAATCTGTGACAGATATCAGTCAGGTTTGTGCGTTGACAGGCAAACCAACCATACATTTGAGGCGTTTCAAAAATTTTATATTTTACTAATGTCGTTTTCGATTTGGCAAAAAGATCAATTTTTGAGAAAAAATCAATTTTTTTTTGATTGAGACTGCTTTTCATGTTCGATTTGCCAAAAAATCAATCTTTTTTTTGATCTAACTCTCCTTAGAGAAATCTCAGATCAACGAATTTCTGGACTGAGTTTTACGTTGACATTTCTGTTATAATATGGCGGACGCAGTAAAAGTGACTTTACCGACGAAGGTAGTTTTTACCTTCAGGGGTAATAAAGATACTAAAGACAGTTTGAACTGTCACAAGTGTCGATTCTGTAGTTCACTTGGTGGAACTTGGAATGCAGCCTCAAGTTTTTGTGTTCACAGGAAAGCAAACCTATTCAACTTTAGACGAGGAAACTTGTTTCATTTTAACATTTTAAAGATTAGACTACCTGTTATCTGACGCTGAACTGTTTTGACAGTAAGAACACTAAATGGTCGCGTTTTATTTATCTCTTGGTGTCGATCTCTATACAAAACTCAAACTGTCAAACTCTATACAAAAACTGACTTCTTGCAAAAATGGTAAGTTATCAATTTTTGCTGACATTTTTTTGACAAGCACCTAGCGAGCAATGGAACGCAACCACTGTCAAGAGCTTTGTCAGTTACCAATATAACTCATAAAGTCGTGTCAGACTAGTAAGGGTTTTGAATGTTTGTTATATTGATGGTGGTTAGGTTAGGTTAGGACAGACACAGGGCTAAGAGGAAAACTGTCACTGGACAGTGGGCCCGTTGCGATTCCTGGGGGAATAATTATTTAACAGATGGATTTACCTACAGAATTTGAAGGGCCTCACTTGGATCAATAGGCCTTGGAGCAGATATCTTCAGCAGATCCGTTGAGTTACGCGGGTATGCAAACGGTATCAACAACATCACTGATAGAGGCGTCTCATGTCGATTTATAGTGAAGAAATGTGGTTATTCCAGAAGCAAATGGGGACAACTCAAAGTACATGATATCAGCAAGCGAACAACTGTCTATTGTAAAGGATTTCACCTACACTTTCGTGGTCAACAACTCCACAAAAGACACCCCAGAGTCACCCACCGAAAACCTACTCAATAAAACTGCTGCCACTCAATTTTGGACTTGGATTCACAACTCCTAACGCTCCACCTGAACTCGGGTACACCTTTCAACACACCTGCTCTGGTCTGCATATTTCACAAGTGATACCAAGAATGCAAGTCTACGAGGAGGAAAACCAACTCATCGCCACTTCCAACTACCGCCCACTCATCGTTCACCACAAACTTTATGAAATATTTACAAGCAACACTGTTTACTCGAAATTTACGACAACATTATCCACATCAAAGCCGAACGACACCAACTTACGCACCTAATTTGTCCTTATCCATTATTCTAATACGCTTATGAGCCGAATAATAAAAACTGTCTGAGCTGTGATTTATGTGGGATTAAAGATGGGATCCTCTTGAAAAAGAGAAAACAAATCTCAAAATGAAATCATAAAATCCTCAAACGGACGTGCCCAGGCAACAACTCATCGCACTCGTACCGAGACGGACACCATCAGCGAGGGTGTGATTTAATGTTCTCCAAAATCATTTTAATTTAAACCGCATTCAGCATTAAACTACTCAGCCATTCCCATCACACAGAGGACGGACCACCGAGGACGTGTTGCTGAGCAACGCACAAGCACGCGATGACAACATTTGCCTACGTTAAGCATAGCACATTCCAGTGCGTGATATGCGAGATGCCTTGCCCATAACCAAGATGTTTCACGGTTCATAAATCCACAAAAATACTGTAGGAATATCATCATGAATTACACTCGTTAGATTTTTCTGCTGACTGCTGCGGACTGGTGCTGTCGTCGTCCCTGTAACCTGTTTCTTGAAGTTTTTGTTGACCTTCCACAAAATTGGCTTGGCTTAGGGTTTTTATCGGTCCCAATCAGAGACAAAGTAGTCGTCTCACTGACTGTTATGAGATACCTTTACGACTTTTTATTCGTAATCGGACCCGTGTGGCAGCACAGCGCAGCGCAGGAGCTGCGGCAATGTCCTTCGGTTTTGTTGGCATTTGTGCCTTATTGGAAGTCTCCCTGCGGGGATGGTGTTTGTACATTAAAGGGTTCCGGACCGATGCTGCAAATCTCGTTGGGTTCAAAAAGTTATGCCATGGTCATTAAAAAATCCCCATCGGTTGGGAGGTAGTATGGAAATATAAAACAAAATCCAAAAGGAACCATTAGAGTGAAGGGTGAAAGGCTCTCTTCAAATTTTAAAATTAATTTCAATTTCGTTTGACTTACGGTGGGGTGTAGAACATAAAGGCGAAGCACGCTGTTTGTCATATTTAATAGCTGCACGCGAAAAAAGGTCCTCACGTGGTGAACATTGATACGTCCTAGTCGGTCTTTGGACTTCTTCGAAGCTAACTTCGTGCCAAAGAGTACTGAGGCAGCTTTCGGAGTGTTAAAGGCTGTTCGGATTAAATTTGGTTTCGTAGAGAGTCTGACTTAATAGGGCTGGATTCAGGTACCGAAACTTGTGCTCCTTTCGGAAAAGGCGAACATATAGCGCTTCAAGAATGCTCCGGGATGCTTGCCGATTGGTTTCAGTTCTGCGAGTTGTAGCCCTCTGGAAATTAGGAAGCGAGTTTCAAAGATTCCTTGTCATATTTCCCCGGAAAGACCCTTTGGTCTGCAGTTTTTTATTCACTGCATTAGACGGATGTGTACCGTTCATAATAAAGCCGCTCGATGTTCTGGTCCATGTATGGTCACCGCAGATAGAATCCTAACTCGCACGAAGAACTTTTCAGTCGATTTTTACAAGGTCCACGATTGTGTACCGTACAGCAGGACAGAGGTTATGAGCTTCTCATTCGTATAGCTCTCCAAAGGAACAGGGGCTTGGAAGTGTCGTTCATTGTGCGAGTTGATAACAGCGCACAGGTTCCTTCACCACCTCGAAACTACAACTGTCCTATCGTGACGTTCGGAACGAGACGTCAATGGCCACATTCAAGAATCTAGTTATCTTAAGTCGACTAGATTGGTCTGGGTGAGATGTAACCTGAACGCAAAAACTAGATTGGTCGGGAACGTCACTTTTTCTACGTCAACTACATATAAGAACTGTCAACTTAGTACTCAGTCACGACTAGATTCGTCGGCTACCCCTCCATAAACGTCAACTGAAACATCTGCTCTCACGACCGATTTCCCCCAATCAGAGCCGAGTTTCATCTAGTGAGAGAGCTGTCAGACTTACTAAACTAGATACTTGAACGTCCCCAATGTTGCGTTTCATTTTTAAACAGACGATTTTAACAGCTGCCGCCTTGGTGTTCGTGATGGTCCGCCCACTAACTGTTCTCTTTAGGTCTGTTCCTTTACTTTTAAATCCTACGTATTTTTACTAATTCTTACGAATTTTTACTCAATGCCGTTCCTTAACTCGAAAAATTTGTAAAAGAGAGCGGCATCGAGAGAGCAACAAATCACCCCTCCAGCTCCACTGAGAATCTTACGAATGTTTACTCAACAAATTTCTTGGTGTAAGAATTGAAAAAGCTGTCAGTCAGCTTACAATTAACAGCTGATTTGAAATTTCTTGTCCTATTTGACATATGAGTGCATTTGTTTTGATTTATTGCATATTAAAATGGTATCGACAGGCGGAAAAATAAAATTGAATGTTCTCCTTAAATTGTTAGAAAGTGGCGACGAAATTCTTTCTCGCTGTAAGGAGCACGTAATTTTTAATGCCGTGTCGTTTTTTCCTCTTCTCGAATGCTTGTAGTATAATCAGTACAAGCTCTTCCATTTACTCGGATTCATGAAGAAGAAGTTGGATCTGCCAACTGAATAGACGTCATTGCGCTCTGCATGAATTTGAAAGTGTTACCTGCATTTTTAACTTCCAAGTTGGTAATTAAATTAGGCTACCTTTTTGAAAAGTAATTTAAATAACATTTCTACATTTCGACTACTTTACCGGTCACAGCCCACAAAAACGGCAAATCCACCAACCAAGCGTTCTTCAACGATTGCAGCTACATATCTACTCTACGAATACAATCCGCCATGAAGTGCTGTACGCCATTCACTGGATGTATCATGAAATTTTGTCGTCGTCGTTTTTTTTATTTGGCTTCGCGCAGCGCGCAACCCCAAAGTTCCACATATATTGAACTGTCAGAGGGTTATCCAACTCGATTAATTCTTTTAGGCTGCAAACTTTTTGCAACCGAATTGTCAAGAAAAAAAAGCAAGTTTGTACATGTAGTGTAGGAAATTTCTGACATAGCTAAATACCGAAAAAGAACTGTATACAGCGGGAGACAATGGCAGCTGTCATTTGCAAAATTTTAATTATAGCCGTTGCCTTCAAATGTAACCCCAACCATGTTTTTAAACCATGCAAAGCAAAAGGAGAAAATCAATAAGAATAAGAAGGGAGCTTTGTTTGTGAATATATGAATAGATTGGTTTTGAGAAAATTCCACTCGGCACAATTGACAATAACAAATGAGAGCAATCTCACTTCGAAGGGTTGTGTCTTATGTCCCAGACAAATGACACCTAATTGTAGATTTAACGGGGCAACTGTGGTCCAATTTTAAAGGGCTGTAAGGTATTCAGCGTGCATTCCGCTTTTAACTATTTTAACGATTGTTCTTTTAGCTTAGCAATTTTAAGGAAACTGTGACAGCCATTGGTATACTAACGTCAAAGTAAGAATTTACCGACACGTAGAGTGGGTTCAACAGCGCACTAATTTGTGAGGAGAAAACAAATGTCAATCGGTTTGCGGGTGCTTTGACAGGAAAAATCAACCACACGTTCGTTTTTATACCCTCCACCAGGAATGTATCATAGACAAACCGCATACTGAGACCCCCAACTCGCAGTCATCTTGCCGCTGGCCCCCTCATTTTTTTTTCAAATCGCCATTTTGTTTTCCTATCGGTGTTATGTCAAAAAAGAATCCGTGCGACATGCAAAAACACACAAAAACTACAAAAATAAATGCTGCCAACCGCGGCAACCGTGGGGAAATGTGAAAGAGTTCGGGAATTCCACATTTTTATATTACTGAATGCCATTGGTTAGTTATTATAAATTGTGAAAAGGCGAATAATTTGATTTGGTTGGTTAGTTAAATTATCTAAAATATATGTTTTATATACTATAACTTATTAGAACAAACATGGTTGTGTATTTACCTCTTTTCGATATCATTAAGATTGATTTATTGTGTGAATTTTTCTTTAATAACTGAAGAAAACTTGCTCAAAATGTTTTTATTTTCATGCAACCATTCTGCATTGACAATTTTTCAGAAATATTTTAGGCAAATGTACACTTATTCCTAAAAAAAATTCTATCCACACGTATGTAAATAATTTCAAATTTAACGGACAACATTTTATGAACGCTTTCAGCAGCTTTGTCCACAGCGGAAGTGGCATATGCAAGGTGCGAGTGTGTTGGTGAGCCAGCATTTTTGGAGTAACGTGACATTTGTCAATACGAATTTCTATGTAACAATACTGGCGCACTTAGCATTTGCCACCCCATAAAAATAAAGCTTGCAGGCAAGTAACGGGAAATCGGCCGAAGTTGGTGGTCTCAGTATTTTCGGAATATTACTGGAACATTACATTTGTAACGTCAAGAAGGAGTCACCGGAGACCTCATAAAGTATATGTATTCTGAATCAGGTTCATATTCTGAATCGATTTAGCCATGTCCGTCTGTCTGTCTGTCTGTCTGTCTGTCTGTCTGTCTGTTGAAAGCACGATAGCACCCAAAGGAATTGACATAGGCGAATGCAATTTGGCGAGAGGACTTCTTTTTATCGTCGTCAGGTTGGTATTGAAAATGGGCTATGTCGGTCAAGTAGTTCTGGTACCTCCCATACAAAACCAATATTAGGAAACACGATAGCATCGAACAGGTAGAATTGTAATTCGATTATTCAAAAGCCGATTTTTATTATTTGTTGACCTGCACCTACATATACCTGTTTAATGTAATTAAGTACTACCTCAGATGCCTAAAATTTTGCATGACTTGTATGCAGTGGAGGGTATCAAGGCATCGGCCAGGCCAATGAAAACAATTTTACTTGTTTCAATTTTATGTTTAACATATTCAGCATTTTCATACCACGAGACATGATGAACAACTGAAAGAAATCAATAATTTTCTGAAGGTGAATCTCCATCTCTTCTTGAAGAACAAAGTCAAAGGAACTTTGTGTGAAAACTAAGTAAGTATAGTTCTATTTCCTGCAGAAGTTATTAGGTTCGTTCGTGTACTTTGAGCATAGAAAAATGAAAAACGTCAAATGTCAAAAAGAAATCTCTCAATTTTAAGAGAAGTACGTGACCGGTTTTCTTACAAAAAGTTTAAGAAATGTCTTTTGACATCATCGTAAAATGCAGCATCTACAAAATGAGTTGGAATTGAATTTTTTATACCTATAAAACTTACCATTTTGAATGCGCTGATCAGGGCTCGGACTTTTGAAATCGTATTTCGAAGTAGATGAAAAGAAAAAGCGTAGTAAAACCAAATTTTGATTTTTTTAGATTTATTTTCAAAAAAAAATTGCACTTCAACAGAAAACAAAAAAATCGGGAAGAAAAAATTGCACATTTATTGATAAGACAAAAAATAAATATATTTATATGTACATTAACATTAGGTTTTTTAATAGATATTTTAGACCCCATTGCATTTCTTAAGTATTTTTTTTTATATAGCGAAAACATGATTGCTTTATGATTTGAATAAATGTTACAAATTATGTATTTAAAACAAATCTACCATCAACAAATTTATATTGCTTTTATTAAATAAAGCGGTGGAACATAAACATCTTTCCAATTTTCCGATAAAAATTTTGAGGACATTGGATTTTCAACTATTTTTACATTTAATCTGTTTCGGAACTTGTTTTTTACTGAGTTCATTTCGGAGAATTTTCTTTCGGCCGCTGCTCTACTGTGCGGTAAAATAGCTAAGGTTAACCTGTACTCTATTAAGTTCTTGAACATGAATTCTTCGACAGTATTTTGCTTAAATCATAAATTAAAAAAGATCTCCACTCATCATTTAACACATGTAATTTATTTAACTGTAATTTTATTGAATGGAAATGCTTCAGCTAGTCGTACAATGGAGAGAATGATGAATGAAATGAAAATGATTATTCTCTGACTGATCTATATCTAGGAAAAAAATCTAAGTACATAGTTTGTTAGCCAAGCGGAGTGACGAAGTTGATTTAAGAGACGTTGCGAAAAGCGAAGTTGATCTACTCCGATAGGAGTAAAGTCCGAACCCTGGCGCTGATATGTTCTAGGAGAATATTCAATTACAACTTCTTCCTCCGGCATCGTTGAAGACGAAAATAAATAGAGTTTTACTTGTCAACTTGTCAAACTTTCGAGCTGTCACTTAGTTGTCAGTTTCAATTTTTCATTTTTCAGTAAGTTGAAATTTTGCGAGTTCAAAATTACGAAAAAATAAAACAGGGGAAATGGATTTCTCCCTCATTTTTTTTACAATTTTCTCAGTATACGTGGTCGCATTCGCAGAGCTTCTTAGCAAATGTTTAATTATTTTACGTTTCCAAAAAAGTACCCGAACGAACCCAGTAGATGGCGTAGAGCTTAGTACGCTGCTCGAGCTAATCAAAATTTTAGCTCGGGTCCAACTTTTCTCTCCAAACATCAGCTAAAGTCCTAGCTAAATTTTTACATAGAGTACGCCGTGGATTAGTGTCACAGAAAACAGCAAACTTCCTTCTCTCTCTCTTATTTCAACTATTTCTGATTCTAGGCACTTCTCGTCCACGTAATAACTCAAAAAGCATATCCTGCGTACTTTCCCGCAACAGAACAACAAATACACAACGATCTGCCACAATTTAGCTTGAGAAAATGTGCCGACCCATTAAATGGCCACGCTAAATTTTGACAGAAACATGAAGTACATTCTGAAACAAAAGTTTGATTATTTAGCTCGAGCCGCGTACCACTCAGCTAAATGGGTTCGCTTCGATTTAGATCAGCTAAATTTTGGAGAGAATTTTGTATGGGAGCGAACATTTAGCTCGAGCAGCGTACTAAGCTTAATCAAAAGTTTGTTCGTCTTGATGTGTTTGGAATAGATTTGAAACAAATATAAATCGATTTGTCAGTTGCCCACAAATGTCAACTGGAAAAACGGTTGCTTGAAATACCTTCAGGCATACATTACGTTTGCCGATGCCTGTAAGGCTTTCTGTAGGAATATTTCGATTACTCATTGAAGGATACGTTGTAACTTGAATAATTTCCATTCGACGTCTATGTCTAGTTTCACCAAGCCATAATCCCTGATCAGCATCCACGACGTATAGAAAATCTGACTCTCTCGAGAGAATGTCAATACAACTTGAAAAAAAAAAAACGAACAGAACAAATAATTTGCACTGCCGATATACGTTTATCAATGGCGGTGCCGCCTCAACTGTCGAAGGTCTGTGCGGCAGAACCTTTACGCCAACACAGATTATGTGACACGATATACCCGACCCCACATGATGGCTTTGCGATTACCCAGCGGTTGCATTTCAAAGGGAACCTAAACTCCATGCTGGATGTGTGCGATATAATGCCAATCACTTCAGTGTGAAATTAAAAACAAAACACGGAATTAGCTATTGTCAGTGTGTCAACTCTCGTACAGGGGGAGAGCTTCAGATATCGGTGTTCTAGGAGACATAACGACTTGGGAAGAATTTATTTCTGTTTATAGACAGTGCTTACGGTTGAGACAACAAATCGGATGAGACTATTCGAACTGTCAGTATCTCACTGCAGTCACACGCAAGCCTAAAGAAGATTTTTTTTAAGCTTTTGACTCGCCCGAGTGATATGTTACATCGCGAACTCTATTGTGTCAAAAAGGGGTCGGGAAATGTTTTGGTTTAGTGGAGTGTTTCTTGAGTAGCTGATACTTTTAATAATTTTTCTAATCTCTTAGGACCCAGAAAATGAACTCATTCACAAATAATACCTTCAGATGTTTCGTCTTCCTTGAGACACAGGCGGAACTCTGGAGAGTCGACGAGGTGCGTTTTGTTTAGGTAACAGGTGACCGGTTAGACAGTTTTTGATTCCATACTCAGGTTTATTATCCTCTTGGCTTAAATGGCTCTATTGACCTGTCTTTGGATTATGTTCTCAAAATATACAGTTTCGTTCCTTTTTTTTTTATAGCAGATTTAGAAATAACACAGAAGGGTTCATGGACAGGGGTTTGCAAAGCTTTTCTGTTCGTTTCCTTTAATTCCCCATGACTACAGGTGCCATACTTAAGTTTCGCTCCTTTGTTTACAGGGTTTTGAAGGAGCCTAACTCTGGTGCCCTTCACCATTGGTATTGAGACGTTCCGGTCTTTTGAAGGTAGCCATTCAAGATTCCTTTTTAAAACGTATAAGTCTCTTTTCTGTGGAAGTTCCTTTAACTCGGCTTTGTAGTCTGTTTTGTAAAAATATTGCCCGGTGGATTGTACATCAAGTGACAGCTTCATCTCATTCTCAGCTTTCCATGGAAACGAATACGTCCGCACCTCCCAAACGGTCTGAGATGGCAAGTTAATAAATACCTTGAATAACTCCTTGTACACGTCGCACTTCATTTGCAAGATTTGGCAGCTTAAGCATGAGACAAAACAAAGCGACGGTTCTATTACATCCATAAAGTTTTTGAGTAAATCTTTTCAAAAATTGAGTATCAAACTGCTTAAAGTTGAAGCTGTCAAGTCTGCATTTGTTTTGTCCGACCAAAAGCACTTAACTTCTTTTAATATGGTATTATAATACTGTTGGGGGGCAGGGGCTCAGATATTAGCTTGCTGAACAACTGAGCGAGGGGTCTTAGGGTCGATCCCCCAGAAGTAAAAAGACAGCTCAAGGTTTTTTCCCACTGGACTACTAAGCGAGGTGTCTCATGTTCGATCCCCAGAATAAAAATACATCTTAAGGTTTTTCCCACTGACACGTCCGACAAACAATCGAGAGTATAACTGTCTTTGAAAAGTATCGCCATAAATTTGTAGGTCCCTTCCATTCTTCCCAAAAATAGAAACTCACAGGAACGAATTGTTGTAAAAAAAACTTGGCCTAGGGTAGACGAAACTGTTAAACCAGCTGTTAATTTATTTATTTGTAAATTTGCTGTTTTTAAAAGCCTAGTAATTACTGGACATAGCTTTACGGTCTGAAGATCCAACCAAAACGTGTGTATCTTCCCTCCAAAAGCTAAATGTTTGTCAAAAGTCTTGGGATCTCTCGTCTTAAGATTCGTCTATAGGTGAGTGTGGTATTTCCCTGCTGAGATTCCATTGATCAAAATTTCAATATTCTTACTTCGAAAATCTCGATAAAAGTATTCTTGTATTGGCAACCATCTTAGCTGTGTTTTTATTGCGCTTAACTGTGTACAGATCAAAGACTTTACTTATCGAAGAGCCTGGTGCCTGAAAGTACACTTTGCTGGGGACCTTGGTCCCAGTAGTAGGGCGAACTTTTTAAGATATTTGAAGACTTTTGGCCAGCAGTAGGAGTTAACTGTTGGCAATGATTGGAAGAATTTAGCAAGAAGGTCTTTTGGGTTCCCCAATTTTTATTTGATTTCCTATTTAATGTCGAACAGTTCGACATGCAGGTACTTAAGATGTGTGTAGGAAAAAAAGTTCTCAAAAAAGTAGTGTAACGTTTTCGACCTCTTTTTTGATGCCAAATCACTCGCGCACAAAATTTTGTACAGTCTCTGCGCTGGTTCCAGGATACTTGCTGCCAAAACTGGTCGAAAACGCTGTTTTTTTTTAGATTTCTGAAAAAATGAACCATAAAGTGTTTTTGACCGGTTGGCCTTGCAGCTTTTATGGGGTCTTGAAAAATGTTTGATGTCCTATCAGGCCTCATCTGTTTTCTGTAATTGTTGGGCTTTTATAGTCTTTTATGCACCTTAAGGGCGTTTTGCATACGAACGTGACGTGATTTCGCTCTACCTCTACGCTCCTAGTAATGATGGGAAGTCCGCTTTGTAACCAATTTTGTTAAGTTCTGAGTTTTTAACTTTCTCGATTACGTAGTAAGAGAAAGGTATTGTATTCGTACAAAATTTCGAGCTCGAGATGTTGCTCAATTCTGACATTACGATGATAGGCGAACTCAAAAAATTGGGTCGCAAAATTCTGTCCGTCTGTCTGTATGTCCCGAGGCCTACAGCCTAAGCGGCTGAACGGATTTTGTTCAAACTGCGGATTTAAAGTTTGGGGGCTGACAGTTCGGGGCCGTTTTTTTTTTTTTTTGCATGGTAACCTCTATATCAATGGTACTTCCCATACAAAGTGTTCATACCAGTTTGATTTGTTCGAAAACGGCTCTAACAATTTCAACCAAAATTGCTATTTAAGCTTAAGTAACTGCATACTCTGTTTTCCGAATCGAATAACGGTAGGTACTTTTGAAATATGGACATATCTCGAAAACGATCCATATACGATTGTAACAAAAATTAATTTCTAAGGTAATGTGGTCATTTCTAACTAACCTCAGTTTTTTTCTGTTTTATCGTAAAAGAGGTTTTTGGAAAAAATATTTTTTTAAAAAGTTAGTTTTCTTTAGTTTATCTGAAAACGGCGATAACGCTGTTGACCAAAATGCAGACTTTGAGTGAAATTTATGTTTTCAAAATTATTGCGTCGGTAATTTTCAATTCGAATCACCGAAAACGCTAGTTTTAAAAACTGCTCATATCTCGAAAACCGCATTTTCGATTTCGATAAAACCCTAAAAACCAAGTAATGCTTACATCCCAAACAATAGCTTGTACTCGGTTTTCAGCTAAATAGTTAAGCAATAGTATTTTTCAAACTAAACATTGCAATATTTAGTACTGTTTTTTCTGTAAAATTTTACAAAAAGCGCTCTAACGATTTTGACCAAAATACATATTGAAAATAAAATAAGTATTCGAAATAAGATCCCGTGCTTAGTTTTTTTCAAAAAAATTCGAAGAAATTTTTGAAATTTTTAGCTATTTATATTTCCCAATCTATTTTCACAAAAAATTTGCAATAACAGCTACGCAAAACTTCATTTAAGCAAAAATCACCCTTTTTTCCAACCTTGTTGAATACGCACCTTAAAATAATTGCAACCACTTGAGAGTCTTACACAATCAGAAGCTCCCACTTCAATTGCACACCACACAAGTCCATCGGGATATTCAGTTTATAACTGCTAATGCAAACTCAAAAACAAATCTCTGGAAACTTACATAAATATCTATGTAAAGATATCGGTCTTTCACGAACCCTGCTTCCAATCATAGACACCTTAAACCAGCGTTATTTTTAGAATGTATTAGATTCCAGTCAAAAATGAAAACATCAGAAAACGGAAACTCCTGCTACACTTTGCCTTGTACTCAAAAATCTTGTAAAGTGTAAGAGCTTACATGTAAATTAAAATAGTACTGTAGACGCTTTTAACCATAACTTGGGACAATTGCCTGTTACTGACAGCTTCAAATTATAAAAACTCACATTGTCATTTAAATTTATGTACTGCTTATCGGATGAATAACCCAAAAGTCAATTTCATTTAACACTACATATTCCTTTTCCCATATTCTGTGCACCGTTTCCTTTATCTAGCCTCGGTTCTCAGATTTTTATCCACCTACTTAATAAAATAAGAAAACAACCAACCAAACTTTTGACGAACGAGAAAGTTTCGTTGGACCCAGTCGTGCACTTTATTTAACTTTCGAGGCAGATTTTCAATAACCAACTTCTGGGGTCTGTAGTATCTGGCGACATCTGAGTTGGATTTCGATTTTAACTTTTCAAATAATTAACTGAGCACTAGACCGACTCAAACCCAGCAGTACCAACGGACGTGTTTTACTCAGTGTTGCCAGACATTTTCATGAATTTATGCTAAACTAAGAAATAAATATGTTAAATTATATGGAGAAATAAAACAAAATATGCTTAAGTTTAAAACAACGACTTTATTAAAAAAAAAAAGTTAAAGAAAAACAATAAGCCATAAATATACCTGTCCATTTAGAAAGGGACTTACATTTAATGGAGCAGCATTTCTCGGCCCACGGGCAGTTGACTTTTGATTTTATTTTTTATTTTAGGGTTTAACACTTTGACCGCTGATACTTCAAATTGACAAATTGTCATACAAATCTTTAGTAATGCCAAATATAGAAAATTTTTATGGATGCGTTCGTTATTTGTATAGCAAAATATTTCTTATGATGTTTTTATGTTAAAAATTTAAAAAATGCTATATTGCATATGTATTTTGTTTATACTTATACGCAATTTAAAGTTAAAATATGCTAGATTTAGTATAAAAAATGGCAAAATGGCACCATTGGTTTTACTGCGGCTGTTACCAGGGGCAACCCCGTGCGGCTGTTACTGACACTAAAGACAGCCCTGACGAAGACGTTTTCTGTCAAACATCGCTTTGTTGCAGTTTTCGATCTGAAGTCAGACCCCTTATTAGGCGTTTTTCATTTTTAGTTCAGAGCAGAACCTGAACCGTTATTCAAAAAGTACGTGTTTCTTTTTTAGTTTAGACACATCAGAGCTCAGGGGTGGAATTGGCTAAGGCGATAGTTGATAGTTGACAATGAAAATCATAGCTTTACGCCAACGCAAGGTGATTATCAAATTGACAATCGCTTTTTTGCGATCAATTTTATGTGACAGCTATTTAGCTTTCATACATTTGTGTCATTTCCATAGGTATGCACCTCGGCTTCAGCTCCAAATAAATTAAATACTTTAGTGAAGAAAAATGAATAAATTAAAAACTATAAGTGAAATTTGAAATTTCGTGAATTACTTCATTGGAACTTTTCTATACAAATGTCAAAAATTAAGCATAAAACCTGAGAAGTAAAGCAAACATCTCGGAACTTCCAAACGCGATGTAAGAATGAATATTTATAAATATTAATTTTTGATTGGCAGCATTTATTATTGCGTATCTATTTATTTTAGATTTGTGAGAAACTTTCGCTTCTCAGAAGATGTGTTTGTATTGGTTTTGGGGCTGCTTTTTTTCAGAGAATTTTTACTGTGCGTATTATAATTCTCAAATTCACTTACATTTTTCACAATAAAAAAGAAACACACATCAGCTGCTCGGAATGACAGCGTCAGCAAGGAAGTGACGTTTAAAACTCTAAGTGCTGCCAATTATCAATCACTTTTTAGTGATCGCTTTACGCAGAGGAAAGAAGACTTGATAATCAAAAACGTAAATCAAAAAAGCGACAACCAACTATCAGCTTAGCCGATTCCAGCCCAGAATTTGTGTTTCTTTTTTCTTTCAGAGCATGATCAGAGCGCGCTCTATGAGCTCAGAATAAATTGACTGAGCAGGTTGAGTGAAAAGCTGATTACACACTTCCAGTCACATTTGACGGAAAAAAGAACAGGATAAGCAAAATAGTTTAAATGGCGGACGAGCCTTGTTGTTCTGGAACTGAAATTTATGCCATATTTTTACAACAAATGACAGCTAAGTGCTCAAGTGTGTTTCATAAATACCCCAGAACAATCTGAGCAGAATGCTCGAGCTCGGTTCAGTGCTCAGCTCTGAACTAAAAAAGAAAAACCCTTATTATCTCTATATAGAACAGCGAACATCCAAACATCCAAATCTTTCGATAAAAAATCCCCGATGTCGCATTTTGTTTATTTGCAATAAGCAATTACGACCGGCATGCCAATCAGCCCTCTCCGGAACCTCATTATGGCGATACATCGTTTTGGTGTTCAATCAGGTCGCGTCAAGTTTTTTGTTTGAGATAAACTTCCGTTATCAGGAGCGTTTGTCAGATAAATAGCTGGCACTCAGTGAGGCGCGACGCCATAGATCGAATTTGTTTCGCGCAAGATGGCGCAAAGTTTTCGTTTGGCGGCGCTCGCTGCCATTTTACTTCTCCTCAAAGTGTCCACTTCGAGTGGAAGGATTCAGCCGCGGATTGTGGGTGGGACAGCGGCTGCGGCGGACTCTGCACCTTTCATTGTGTCTCTGCAGCAAGTAACCAGCTCCGGGAACGTGCACTACTGCGGCGGAACTATCCTCAACTCGAATTGGGTGGTGACCGCAGCGCACTGTTTGTCCTCGAGCAGAGTGGTGTACAACTCGGTGATACTGGCTGGCAGTATTCTCGTGAACGGCGGTTCTAGCACGGCTCAGACTCTGACCATAAGCTATTACGTGGTGAACGACCTGTACGTGGGAGGAGCGGCGCCCTACGACATCGGATTGGTGTGCACGGCGACCGCCTTCGTGTGGAGCGCGGCCGTGCAACCGGCTTCACTGCCCGTAGCTGGTGTGATTCCAACCGGGACGGCTTCGCTGTTCGGGTGGGGCAGCACTTCGACATCGTCCACGCCGGCCTACCCGGCAACACTGCAAGTTGCCAGCGCAGTGCCAGTCATAAGTCTGGCGACATGTGAGAGCGCCCTCGGAAGCGACTTGGCGCTGAACCTGCACAACACGAACGTCTGCACCGGGCCCCTCACGGGCGGAGTTAGCATTTGCACCTCGGACTCCGGCGGCTCCCTTGTGCAGGGCAACACCCTGATTGGGATAGTGTCGTGGGGAAAGGTGCCCTGCGGACAGGCCAACTCACCGTCGGTGTACGTGCTTGTGTCGGCATTTAACTCGTGGATTGCATCCAACCAAGTGGTGCCTAGCTGAGTGCCAACCCCCCTCTGACGATTGCGACGGAAATAAAATTGTTTTCATTTATTTAAGTAATTGTTTGTATTTTTGCATCAACGGCACAATGGGAACCCCCGGCGATAGAGCTTCTGAAGAGGCCCCTTAAGTTGAAGCAGCAGCGCAAGTAATCTCCCCTTCAGAAGAACCCATGCAGACATAGGCTCATCTGAGAGCTGTGCCGTGGCAATTGCGGATAGCGGAAATGGGGGTTGGCCTCCTGCTCCTGCTGCTGTGCATGTAGATTGAAATTTACTGTGACTGGCCGTATATCCTTGTTTGTCGTGTAATCAAATTTTCAGTTGTCTCCATATGAGCACGGTGCTTGTTGTTCAGCAAGCTGGAGGCAGCGACGTTGTTCGGTTTCTTTGATGGGATCAAGGAGCGTCCTCGCACAGGTACCCGTATATAGTTATCAAGTAGGTCATGACTTTGTGACTCGTGAGTTCAGGCCTTAAAAATGCTTATTAGGTAGGCGCAAAGTTGCACTTGTGTTCCTTTCGGATAACCAAAAAAGGTAGGGGGATTGAAAAGTTCAAGTGAAGATTTCTCGAGACTTGTTTCTGTACAGAAGAGGACCCAGCGGGCGCGTCAAATGATTACCAGTGGCAACGATGGTTGTCTTTTGGGTATATAGACCGACTGTGGGGAAGGAGCGAAGCTTAGTTCAAGCCCTCAAAGTATTCAAGACTGTCGCTCACAATCAGATGCGTCTTTAGAGGAAGCTATATACGGCCCGTTTTTATTCAGAGTCTGGGGCACGTTCAGTGAGTTCGTTTTCATTCACAAACGAATTTCAAACCTCTTAGTTGAAAAATCGGCAACCGAAATGAGGAAACTTTTCAAACGGGCATCGTTGCACCGATTTACCTCTAAAAGGAGTTTATGGAGCGGGAGAGCCTTCTAGGGGCTCTGGCATTGCGGCTTCTTAAAGGAGCCTATTGTGCCTCTAAAAGTAGCGATTCACTGCTAACGGCAAAGGTTTTGAGGGAGATTCTTGCCCTTTAACATTGAATATGAAGAATTCTATGAGCTGTCGAAATTACGTTGTGTGAAATATAACTTATTGCGGTCCTTGACATTTTTTTAAATGAAAAGTAAGAGCTGTTGGACCCCAGCTTAAAAAACAATATTTAGGGTGGGCTTAACTTATTTATTATAGAGCCACGTGCACTGTCACTGACCCCTGCACCTGTCTGGTCAGACCCCTAAAAAAGTAGTTTTCTTTGGGCGCTTTAACTGGAACTTTGTCTCTTCGAAGCTGTCGCTAAAATGCCTACAAACAGGATTCTCTAAACTTGGAGTTTCTGTACTTATGCGGAAAAAGACAAACATGATGAATAGAATAAAAATTCTTGAATGGAATGCTAATGGCATCGAGAGTCGCAAGGACGAGATGAAAGTGGCTCTTGACATACACCAGATAGATATATGTCTCATTTCAGAGACACACTTTAAATTTTAAACTGCAGGGGTATGAATTATATCACTCCCCACATCCTCATAACTGTGCAAAAGGTGGGGCTGCAGTGTTAGTAAAGAATACAATAAAACACCATATAGAAACAAAATTCCAATCATGTGCCATCCAAGGAATTTCCATAAGTGTAGAAACGAGTAGTGGGCAAATATCTGTTGCAGCAGTATACTGCTCTCCTAGCTATAGACTAAAGAAAAATGATTTTAAAAGTCTTTTCCGCATATTTCACAATCGATTAATCGCGGGAGGGGATTTTAATGCCAAGAATAAATATTGGGGATCTAGATTAACAAATACTAGAGGCAGAGAATTATATGAAACTATTAAAGAAGTCCGAAACCTACCTACTGGCCTACAGACAGGAATAAAACCCCAGATCTTGTAGACTTCTTTATATCCAAAAATATATCTTCAAATAAAACAAATATAGAAGAAGGCCCTGATCTTCAATCAGATCATTCCTCAATACTTCTTACACTTGGCGATAGAATAATAATAAAAGAACATAGCCCTAAACTAGTTAATAGACTGACTGATTGGAACCACTTTAGGCAGAAGTTGGAAGAATGTATCCAACTATCGTCAGCTATTCAAACAGAAGATCAACTAGAAGAAGCAGTGCAAATATTTACACTGGATATACAAAAAGCTGCATGGGCTGCAACTCCCCAAAGAACAAACAAGATTAAACAAAACTCTTATCCTCGTGAAATATGTGAAATTATTAAAGAAAAGAGGAAAGCTAAAAAACGCTAGCAACAGACAAGAGTGCCAAGCGACAAAACCACACTGAACAACTTAAATATAAGCTCAGAAAATCTATAAGAGAATTTAATAACGAGTCTTTAAAAACGTATCTTACCAGTCTTACAAATGATGCTCGCTCTGGAACGCAACAAAGAAAATGAACAGGCCAATAGCTCACATTCCGCCAGTAAAAACCAGAGAAGGTAACTGGGCAAAAAGCATAGAAGAAAAATCAAATACTTTTTGCAGAGTACCTTGAGAACGTTTTCAAACCTTATGAAGATAAAGATTATCAAGGAAACGAAGAAACGTGCGAAGAAGACAGACCTATTCGGCCGGTAACAGCTAAAGAACTTGCCAAAGAAATCAAAGAAGGCATAAACATAAAAAAAGCCCCAGGGTTCGATTTAATCACAGGGGAAATTTTAAAACAATTTCCTCGAAAAGGTTTAAAAAAAACTAGCGCAGATTATAAATGCTGCATTTAAATTGAGATATGTGCCAAGCCTGTGGAAGGTCGCGGAGGTAATAATGATACCAAAACCAGGTAAACCACCTAGCGAAGTAACCTCGTATCGCCCAATATCGATACTACCAATGTTGTCCAAGCTATTCGAAAAAATGCTGGCAAAACGTCTGCAAAAAATTATTGATGATTGATGAAAAATCGCTACTTCCAAATCATCAATTTGGGTTTAGAAACAAGCACTCTACAATTGATCAGGTGCATAGAATCACAGATAAAATCGAAAAAGCATTTGAAGAGAAAAATGTGTGCTCTACAGTATTTCTTGATATAGCACAAGCTTTCGATAAAGTCTGGCACAAAGGACTGATACACAAACTACAAAAGCAACTGCCGAAGCAGTATTCAACCATTCTGGAGTCTTATATATCAGATCGATTCTTCAGAATTAAGCAAGATACAGAGTGCTCAACATTAAGAGAGATTAAAGCTGCTGTACCGCAAGGCAGTGTGCTAGGTCCAGTTTTATACCTACTCTTCACTAGCGATTTGCCTGAAAGTGAAGAAACCACCATAGCTACTTTTGCAGATGACACAGCCGTCCTTGCTGTGGGAGCAACCGTCGAAATAGCAACAAAAAAGCTTCAGACGGCAATAAACAATATTTCAGAATGGACTAAGGAATGGCAGATTAGATTAAATGACCTTAAGTCAGTCCATATTAATTTTACGTATAAAAACGTACCACACATTCCAGTCTACATTAACAACAATGCAGTAGAATTTTCTAACACAGCCAAATATCTGACTCTAGATGCTAAACTGCGTTGGAAAGCGCACGTTAAGAAAAAAAAAGATGAGTTGAACATGCGATACAGTAAAATGTATTGGCTTATCGGGAGATACTCATCCCTGTCCAACTACAATAAGTTATTGCTATACAAGCAAGTTCTAAAACCTGTATGGACCTACGGGCTCCAATTGTGGGCATGCACATGCCAAACAAACTTACAAAAAATTCAGGTTTTCCAAAATAAAGTACTAAGGAACATAGTTAATGCAGCTTGGTACATACGCAACGCCGATCTGCATAGAGATCTAAATGTTGAAATGGTTGAAGATGAGGTTAAGAAGGTTGCTCGGAGGCATAGAAATCGGCTTCTCAACCACGTAAACACAGAAATAACAGAACTTTTAAATAATGACAATGTAATCAGGAGATTGAGACGGATAAAACCTCTTGATCTGTAAGATTTGGCTAGGGCTAAGAAATTAGGTATTGTTTTCAATCTTTTAGAAGTTTGATTTTCGATTTGGCAAAGTTTTTTGCAGCAACTGTCAATTTGACAGCTGACAGATAATTTCTACTCATAATTCGACCTCCTTACGAAGAACCTGACAGCCAATAGACATAGATTTAGTAAGAAATGTGTGACATGGTACGCCGGCTTTTTCCAGCAACTGTCAATTTGACAGCTGACAGATAATTTTTACTTATACTTGGACCTCTATACGAAAAACCTGACAGCCAATAGACAGAGACTTATACTACGTTTCTACCGGAGATTAACTGCGAGATTTAGAAAATTTTCTGTAAATCCCGCATTAATCTCGGGGTTTGTCATACAAAAGTTAATCTCATGAAAAGGGAGATTACAAACAAATCTCGATTATCAACCAGGTTTGCATGTACAGTCCGGTTTGTGAACACACTATCCAGAGCTCAAGATGTCAAAAATACAAAGCAAACAGAGCTGTATTTGACATTGTGTCATAAAAAAACGAATTTATTTCTGAGAGACTACTCCTAGCCAATGCAACCATCAAAACTTTCATCTTATTTTGCAGAATTAAGCCAATAATATTGTAAGATTTCTGGAACTCATGTTTTAATACTTTAAACTTTTGAATTGGTTAATTTTTTTTCAATTATCACAATTTTGGGTTGTTCGATTCGACGGTAGTTGACAACATCTGGTGAAACGTCAAATTAATCCTGTTTTTTTTTGGTGGAAACACCTCAGGATTTGTTTGTTATCTCTTGCCCTAAATCTCGCGATTAGTATCCGGTGGAAATGTAGTATTAGGAAGAAAAGTGTGACAGGGTTCGCCGGCTTTTTCCAGAAACTGTCAATTTGACAGCTGACAGATAATTTCTACTCATACTTGGACCACTTTACGAAGAACGTGACAGCCAACAGACAGAGACTTAGGAAGAACTATATTTTTAATGCTTTCGTGGATTTGTCGGACCTAGAACTTGTTACGGTTTCAGCGGAGTCATCGCATACCTATTTACCTGAAGTCTGCAATGCGGCGCTATCTTTCTACTTGTCGGTTACGTTCGCTTAAACTGGGTGCCCAAATAAAGCAAATCAACTCAAGTACGTTTAAACGTTTAAAAATGTCATCGATCCTGATCCAATTTTTAGCGTTCTTGCACGTTGGCTTAAGCTGGATTAATCCCATGTAATTTTATTGTGTCCCTAAAAATATTTCTCTTTCCGAAGACTCCGCGGATTGGTGCTGTGACGCCCAAGTTGCCCAACATATATCCCAATGACGTATAGCAGCTCCACGTTTCGTGCTTGTTTTCTTCGTATCCCTTTCGGCCAATACTCACTCTACCTTGTCACTAGTTCAAAATCATATACAACAATGATTCCTCTCACCGTATATTTAAACGAAACATTTTCCACTGACCCAAACCCACCTTACTTCTAACTGAATTTGTGGCTCCTACTTGGGAGCGACTTGGTGCTCGGCAATCCACTTGTTAAAGGCCGAAACGCGCACATAAACCGACGGCGAGTTTGCCTGGCCACACGGTATTTTGCCCCACGAAATGATGCCGATTAGTGTGCCTGACTGCATAAGTGGGCCGCCGGAGTCGGACGTACAAATGCTAATGCCCCCGTTCAAGGGGCCGGTGCACAGGTTTGTCTCATGCAAATTGATGGCCAGAGAGGTCCCCAGAGCGTTTTCGCACTGCAACAGCGTCAAGATTGGCACCGAACTGACAGCCTGAAAATTAAATGCACTCGTCACTTCTTATTTGACAGTATAACTGTATACCTGCAGGGTGGAAGGATATTTGGTGACAGATGTCGTCGACGTACTGCCCCATCCGTAGAGCGATGCAGTTCCGGTCGGAATGGCGTTGGCTTTGGGCAGGGAAGCAGCTTTTACCGATGACGTCCATGTGAAGGCTTGCTGCGTGTAAACCAATCCGATGTCATATGGCGCCGTGCCGCCGAAGTAGTTTTCGTGCACCACGTAGGAGTTGATATTCCGCTTTTGTGCTGTGCTCGCTGTTCCACTCACACGGATACTACCAGCTACTATCACAGAGTTGAGGACTATGTTTTTGGACGAGAGGCAATGGGCGGCGGTCACGACCCAATTCGCGTGGATGATGGTACCGCCGCAATAATGAGTGTTGCCCTTTCTCGTAACTTGTTGCAGCGAAACGACGAAGGGCGCACTCTTTGCCTTCGCATCCGTACCGCCTGCAATGCGCGCCTGGTCTGCCACGCCAACCGAATTGGACGCACTGTAGGCGAGCACCAACAGCAGGATCCACGTATACTTTACCCTGTTCGCCATGACGAATCCGAATGCAAAGAAGACGATATCAAATCAAATTAAAATGATAACAACAACAGCGGCGGTGTTTCGTCTTTCGCTAAAGCCTATCGGAAAGATTTGCGACAAGATTTCTAAATTAAATGGCGGTTGGTATATTCCAGCGAGGCGGTGTTTACCTGATTGACTTATAACTGCTACTGGCGCTGCTCGGGCGAACTGATGCTAGATAAAGAGAGCGATTCCTAGAAACGTTTTCGATTCTTATTTCGTTATTGCTATCTTATCGGGCTAATTAAATGAAGGAAACAAAAGTGAAGGAGTTGAAGTGCGACGTAAAAGCTTTTTCTTTTGAATTGCGTCATAATTCAGTATAGGGTGCCCCTTCGGATGCAGCAAAACCACTTAACGATTGGGCAACGCAAGTAAATAGTCTGCTTTAAATTATTTAATAAATTGGGTGCGTCGACAGAAAACACATTTTCACGTTCACAGGGTGGTCCAAAGAAATTTTAAGCGGGAATATATTTTTTCTTGATTGACGCGAGCTTTAAGAAGGCCAACGGAGAATTGAGGTTTGATTCTTGTGATTTTTTCAAGTTTTTAGGAATGGAAAACTTAGGTGGGCGCCATTTTGTTTTTTCTTCTTTGCAAATGCAATGTTGGCTGTGGAATTTAAGTTGGTTAGCAGCTGTTTTATTATAGTTGGAGAAGAGCATACATTTTTGGTTGTTGTTCTTGTTAAACGATTTTGACAGTTACATTTGGACTGTCTAGTCGCATTGTTGGAAACAAATTACAGTCTTCAGATGTGGGAGGGAGAGTTATAATATTTTAAGTAGGTAAGTTGTAGTTATTTAATTTAATTTGTCATGAAACCACTGACTTACGATGATGAGATTGACATCACTGACAGAACTCAGCGGGGTCTTTCTGTGAGCTGTGGGTACAGAAGCGGCCAACGAATTGGCTCGTTCGTTCGCTCTTTTTCGTGGAATAAGAAGGTGATTGAGCAGTAGGGTTTTGTCAAGAATGACAGACGATTTACGAACGTCTTTCCGGGGTCACCATTCGAAGTTTTTAGTAAAAATGAACTCTGTTTCCACTGTAAACTCTTTTATAACTTTAAAAAATCAGAGGACTACTTTAAAAATCACAAGTCTATTCGATGAAAGAGTGGCAGAGTAATTTTTTTAATTTCAATTTGTCAACCGATGTTCTTTGGCCGTATTTCTTTTTAAGAATGAAAAACATTGCTTCTGCCTTTGGATTATGCTCATTTGATGGCTTAAATTATTTTTTCGATTAAGTCGAGAAAATGACTAACCCGATTTATGTCATTTTCCACTATTATTGCCAGAACTGCCGGCGATAGGTCTGCGCATTCTTGACGGATATTCACTTTTATTCTCTTTTGAAGGCTTCAAGAGAAGCTTGTTGAGAAAGACTTCAACAAAAAACCCCAACAAATTTGTCTAAAACGGTTAAATCATTCATGCATGCTTGTTTAAAGGTTTTGGTGTCTACAAACCCATCTCCCTCTTCCATATTCCATCACTCACTTCATCTAGACCCAAATTCTGCCCTGATGCGAAATTAAATTCCCAAATATGCGAACAAATTCAATTGCTGTGTTTCTTTATAAAAATTGTCAAAAATACCCGGCTCCTTGTGGATTTTTCTTTCCAATTTCACCCCCAGACACTCGGATAAATTCCACAATGGGGATGCCATTGAAATTCTTTAATTACTTTCCGAGTACAATGTTTTTGGCCTTTTAGATGAAATGCCGGCAGCGAACTCATGATAACAACCCTTCCACCGCTTCACCCAGAGAGGGTGTGGGCGGTGTGGATGGATATATTTTATTTATGTCTGATGCCGTCTTTGGTGTGTTTTTCGGGCAAATCCGACTCCAAGTGCCAGTGCCGCGATGACGACAACAAAGTCAAGTGCTGGCTGTTTTAATTAAAACCAGCTAGGAGCAAGAGCGCGAGCAGATTTACGACACTATTCGAGAGGATTGAACATCCTTACACATGAATAGAGGGTTTTAGTACGTTTTAATTATGTCAACCCCCTGTTTTTATATTCAGATCAAAAGTTTTGTCTGCACAAAGAGCAAACGGATGAAGTGTGTTTTGATTTAGTGATAACAGCGAAATATGTTAATGAAGACGAGCCTTGGACTGGTGGTTTCGGGATTTCCCTCTGCCGTCGTTAAAGTCGGGCATTGTTTGTGAATTTGCAAGTTCAAGGGGTCTCAATTTGTTGGAACTTGACAATGAGGGGCTAATAGGGTCTTAGTTTTAATCATTTTTAACCCCTGCCCTTACATATAGTAAAAAGTGACAAATTTTCTCATAAAAACCTGGGGTCAGATTCTGTAAGGCGAAACGATCAAACGTTTTGCCTTAAAAGAATGCCGACCCTGGTCTCTAAAGGTCGCAAATCGGGCTTCCAAGAACAAGGTAAACTAGCAGCCTTCATAATCGTGTTAAGACTGTAATTAGAGTTGACAATCGGCATACGTCAAAAAGTGCGAAGCTTTGACATTTAATCTTCTGGAAACAAAAACAGGCCGTTTGTATTAAAAATAGTGAAATAGTGAATAGTGAAAGATTAGCGAGTCGGCGAAAAATATTCCGCGCCACACTCAGGTCAATGTCGATCCATTGTGATAACAGCTTAAGTCGTAATTGCTTCGTTGGGTGTTAAAGGAATCCAAATTCCATGCGGTCCATTACAATCGGAGCTTCCTCGTAAAATGTAACAAGTAGCAATTGGCGAAAAATTACAGTTTATGCATGTCACTAAAAATATTGACAGAAAGTGTCACTTGTACACTCATTCGCTCTCAACAGAGAAATCAAGGGATTCTCAACGGGGCATCCATATGGGATCACAGCAGCGTTGCCACAATGATACAAGTGTAACAAAAGTGTTACATTTTTTAATTATTTTATAATTTTGTTACAATGTTACTTTTTTTTCGCTTTGTTACACTTTTTCCCATTAAAATCTTTTTTTGTTTTCTCGTTAAAAAAATATTTAAAAGTTGAACTGGCAGCACTTTTTCTTTGGAACAAACTTCTACCGATTTCTGTCAATGTATTTGTTTGTTTACACAGAGCACAAGTTGTCAAACTGCGAGTGGGAATAGAAATGGGAGGGAACGAGAAAATACAACAATATGTTTCTGTCTCGCCGCGTCGCCGTTTTCAGTGTCCTACATCTAAATAAATAAATAAAGTTTGTGAAATAGAAATTGAAATCTACTTCGATGGTCAATCATTTTGTTTTTTTTTATTTGTTAAACACAAAATGGACAGGTAGGTCAATTAAGAGCTTTTTTTTATAAAATTATAAGATTTAACATTTTTTTTCAGTTTGTTACATTTTTTCTTCCATTTGTTACACTTTTTGAAAAAAATTGTTACACTTAAAAAAAAACTGCGGCAACATTAGATCACAGATGAATTTGCTTTAAACTATGCTTCCAAAGGAGGACGTATATGGACCAATAGAAGCCCTAAAAGAGCTTGTTACATGCCAGTTGTTCACCACGAGTAATACCAGTTCCACTCTCGGATAGTTCAGTAAGAAATTCGGTTACTGGAAGCAGGAGTTGTATGTCCCGTCAGGCTCACAACTTTGTCTTCATCTGCAAGAGACAAGCGGGGAAAAATAATAATCTTTCGGAGTGGAAAAGGAACTTACAATGAAACCAAACGTCATTTGATTTGTTTTCTATTTGAAGTTCTAGACGTTTCTCCATTTGTGATAAAATGTGCAACTTGTCAATCTGTAAATGGAACGCGGCCAATTAAATTCCACAAAATATTTCGGATTTCTGACAGACTTTACCGATCGAAATGTCAAATGAATACTCAGGCACATTCATAAATCTATTTTTCTTTTGAAGACTAGATTGGTCTGGACTAAAAGAAATCTGAACGCAAAAACTATAGAAGGGTCGGTTACGTCACTGTTCCTACGTCAGCTTCATATGCGAACTGTCAACTTAGTCCTCAGTTTCTGTTTTGACCGATCAAAACAGAGATACATCAACTTAGACAGCTGTCAGACTTACGAGCTTCTTGTCTACCTGTCAATGGAACGCGGCCATTTAAATTCCACAAAATATTTCTGATTCCCCAGTAATTTTTAAATGTCAAATGAGTACTCAGGCAGAAATCTCGCGACTGTATTTATCGGTGAACGTCAACTGAAAAAAACTATCACTTGATCGGTCGGTGTCAGCCAAAAAAGTATCAAACGCGCTTAGACTGCTGTCAAACTTCTTAGTTAACTAGATATCTGAAAGCACGATCAGTCAAATTTATTCAAACTTCGTTTGCTTTTAACCAACTTTTGCTTAAGCCCGTATGGCACTACATTTTTTCCTCATTTTTATAATGTTGAAAAGTCAGCGGTGTGTAAAAGAGACAAGTGTATTACGAAAGGGGTAGCAATTGTTTGCAAAGCAACCGCAAATTTTCAATCGAATTTATATTCAAATAATCTTGAAATGTCAAAAAAAGCTGCAAAAGTGATTTGAATACATTTTTAATGCATTTTTTTTACATGTCTACATTAATAAAGTTGGTGTGTACGCACTCACTCCTATCGGGAATCTTCGTTCTAATTTTTCGTACTGCTCTAGTTTCAGTTTAAGAGCAGAAAAAATGCAAAAAAAAAATTTAGTGTCATACGGGCTTTAAGAGAAGGAAGTTTGACTAAATTTGAATGCATTTTCGTTAGGGAACAGTCCTAGTTTCTGGATTAGTAAACGTCACAAGCGTAATTCTACTAAAGAACATATTTACAATAACGTTGATGAAGCGACTAGAAACAAAAACTACGCCGTCGAAATTTTTCCTATAAACTTTTCAGCTCTTGGACCACTGTTTTCTTATCTTATCTCGCGCTATAATTCGCCACTATCGAACTTTTTAAAAGAGAACTGAGTAAGAGAGTTAAAGTTAAGAGAGTCGAGCAAAGCTTTCAGTTTAATATCAGTGGAGAGTCTTTTTATGGAATTTCAGCTTTCTTGGGCTGTCCTGACTTGATTTGTCGAGATAACGATCGAAATAAGTCGATCGAACTGAAATAAAGTATAGAACTGATAAGATTTCACAGCAAACAGCTGCTAGGTCTTGGTCAGTGTCAACAAAGGCATCGGCCTTCCAATGAAACACGTTTAGAACTCGAGATCTTGTCACTTTAGTTGAACATTTGTATATATGTAGTATTTATTTAGAGAGATAGGTCTTTAGGTATTTTTCATAGCTTATCGCAAGAACCCTCTTGAGATGTGTGAGTGTGCGGTTTATACATCAGTAGATTGTAAAAGTACTGCAATCTAATGCTACAATGATTGGACAAGTAGTATGCCATTTAAAGACTGCGATTGAAATCAAAAATGTCTCGTGAGTGTGGCAGGTATGCACCTAGCTGATAAGCGACAACAGATTACTGATTAGAACTTAAACTTTGAGCTTGTCGTGCTGCAACTAAGGTGGTAAATATTTGATAGAGGTACCGTTTGCAATATCAAATGTAGCCGACCGATAAAAGGGATCTAAGCATACAAATAGCATTCGAGCAAGTCACGCCGAAAAAAAAACTGTGAAAAAGGCGATGAATCAACAAATCACAAGTGATTCAGTGCTGACGTCAGTTGAAAGTTAAAGAGAATAATCATTGGCGCCAAGGGAAAGCAAGCAGCCCGTAATGCAACAATCATCTTGCAGTTGGACCCTAAATGTTTGTCAAATTGCGTAATTTTGCTTTCTCAACCAATTTCCTATCCGTGATAATTATTCAGATCCCCAGTCAAGGATTTAACTAATAAAATCCGTTGCATCCATTGCGTGGATAAATACCTCAACGTTCACGTATTTAAACGCCGCAACAACCAGTCCTACCAAATCCGTCGCATATTTATTGCACAGAATATTTTTTACAGCCAATCACTGTCAACCGCCTTCAGATTTATTTGTGTTTGTCATTGGACTGTCGCTTTTTTCAAGGTTTGATCTGATTATTCAACTACTTTTATTTTATTCTCTTAATAAAATAGAATAGTTCCAACCCAAATGTCAAATGAAAAAAAGAAAAGACCAAGAGACTTAATTACTTTATTACTTGCAACAAAACAAATCAGTTTTACATAGTTCAAACAGAAAACAAAGACGAACAAAAATTGGCTGTCATCTGTCAAATTAATTGCCGCTGGAATGAGTCTTGCCAATTTTAAAAATAAACCTTATAAAAAGTAGGGAACATTATTAGGTTCCTAATGTTGAATCTTTTCAACAAGACACTGGAGACGTTCAAGTATCTAGTTTAGAAAGTCTGACAGCTGTCTGATGAATCTCGGTTTTGATTGGCTGAAATCGATCATATGAGCAGCTGTTTCAGTTGACGTTTTTGGAGGAGTAGCCGACGCATCTAGTCAAGAAATTCGTTACTGAGTACTAAGTTGACAGTTCGCATATGTGGCTGACGTAGAAAAAGTGACGTTCCCGACCAATCTAGGTTTTGCGTTCAGGTTGCATCTAATCCAGACCCATCTAGTCGACTTAAGATAATTAGATTCTTGAATGTGCCCACTGCTCTTGCCACATAGCATCTGCTTTTGTTTACAATTTTTTTGACGTTTAAATAAAAAAATATAACGAAAGAAATGGGCTTCGGAAAGTTCCCTATTTGTGAAAACTGCCAACGAAACAAAAAAGTAGAATGTAAACCTATTTTATCCGTCGCATCCAGTGTAATACGTTGCTTATTGTTCATCTTTCATTAGTTTGTGTGTAATCTATACATCCGTCAGTTAAAGTCGACGACAAAACGAATGCGAAGATTCTATGAATTTTGGCCTTATTACATAACAGAGTCACCCATTTTTGTGATAAGAAATTGTTTGAGTGCGTTTAAATTTGTAAAAAATAATTTTTGACGTTTCGTGACATTTGTCAACAGTGTCAACAACATTAACGAATATCAAAGTGAATCCCTTATTAATTTTTGGTCTTATGCGGACCTACGTCACCCGGGAATTTATCCGAAAAGTGTTTCCTTTTTGATGATTCTTATGTCAAATTCGTTGATGTCATTTCGGCGAATATTTCTCTAGAAATCTGAAAATTTCAAGAGCGTAATTTCTACATTGTAGACAAAGAACTGTTATTTTCTTAGAGTTGGAGGTCTATCGTCTAAGTTTACCTAGATTGTGGTTGGTGATTTCAAATCGGAGCAACACATTTTCGACAGCTTTTCGACATTGAATACTGGAAAACATCTTTTGTTATAAAGGGTGATTTTTTAGCTGGTTTGGTTTTGGCAACACTGGTTTTGACAGCTGACGTGTGTTTAGTACCTTGTGTCACTGTCAAACAGCTTCAGTTTGGTTTGCAATTTAACCATGGATCGTCTTACAAATGAACAACGCTTGCAAATTATTGAATTTTACTATCAAAATTCGTGCTCGGCTCGAAATGTTCATCGCGCGCTGCTTCCATTTTATGGTCGGCATTCTCGACCTTCTGAGCAGTCTATTCGGAAGATTGTGACCAAATTTCGCACCAAATTTACTTTGTTGGACATTAAACCACCAACATGTTTACGTACTGTGCGTAGTGAAGAAAATATTGCGGCCGTATCAGCTAGTGTGACAGAAGACCGCGAAATGTCGATACAGCGCCGTTCCCAGCAGTTAGGCCTTTGTTACAGCACTACGTGGAAAATTTTGCGGAAGGATTTGGGCGTAAAGCCTTTTAAGATACAGCTGGTGCAAGAACTAAAGCCAGCCGACCTACCACAACGCCGAATTTTTGGTGAATGGGCTCTTGGAAAGCTGGCCGAGGATCCGCTTTTTTATCGAAAAATTGTGTTCAGCGATGAGGCTCATTTTTGGTTGAATGGGTACGTAAATAAGCAAAATTGCCGCATTTGGAGTGAAGATCAGCCAGAAGCATTGCAACAGCTACCAATGCATCCCGAAAAAGCCACTGTTTGGTGCGGTTTATGGGCCGGCGGCATTATTGGGCCATATTTCTTCAAAGATGATGCGAATCGCAGCGTTACTGTCAATGGTGAACGCTACCGAGCGATGATAACAAACTTTTTTTTGCCCGAAATGGAAGTTCTTGACTTGCATGATATGTGGTTTCAACAAGACGGTGCCACATGCCACACAGCACGCGAAACAATGGCGTAATTGCGAGGCGAGTTTGGTGAGCAGTTAATTTCACGTTTCGGGCCGGTCAATTGGCCGCCTAGATCGTGCGATTTGACACCATTAGACTATTTTTTGTGGGGGTATGCCAAGGCTAATGTGTATAGGGACAAGCCCGCTTCGATTGACGCACTGGAAGCCAACATCCATGCATTCATTCGTGAGATACCGGCCGATATGTGTGAAAGAGTATGCCAAAATTGGACTCAGCGGATGGGCTACCTGAGACGCAGCCGCGGTCAACATTTGCATGAAATTATCTTTAAACATTAAATTGCAAGGTTCAAACTATCGATTCAAATAAATATTTCATTCATTTTTTCGAATTTTTTGTGTTTTTTTTTTTAAAAAAGTTCTAAACCTCTTAAAAAATCACCCTTTATATAGCTCTTTCTGTAGACAGTTCTTTTTGGTAAACTGCAAACAGAGAGAACGTTCTGATAGACATCTCTTTGTGGTACGCAGCTCTTTCGTGTGGGCAGCTCTTTTTGATAGACAGTTCTTTCTGACAGACAGCTTCTTTCTGGTGGACGGTTATTTCTGATATACAGCTCTTTCTGAAAGGCAGCTCTTTCTGCTGGACATCTTCTTTTGATATATAGTTCTTGCTGGTATACAGTTTATTTTGGAGGACAGCTTTTTCTTATAGACAGCTATTTCTGGTAGACTGTTCTTTCTGTTACACAGCCCCCTTTGGTAGACAGCTCCTTCTGCTCGACAGCTCTTTCTGCTCTACAGCTCTTTCTGACAGACAGCTTCTTTCTGGTAGACGGTTCTTTCTGTTACAGAGGCCATTTTGGTAGACAGCTCTTTCTGGTAAACAGGCCTTATTAGTAGACAGCTCTTTTTGATATTTCTTTCCGACAGACAGCTGCTTTCTGGTAGACGGATCTTTCTGTTACACATCCCCTTTTGGTAGACAGCTCTTTCTGACGGCTTTTCCTAAACTTCGCTAGCAAAGCTACTGCTCAGGGCTGTGCCTAGCGCGTCATGTATTTATTTTTGACACCTATTTCTAACAACTCTTTCTCATACGTGCGATGCTGTTTGTTCTCGGTTTATTTAAAAAAAAAAACCACACGAGACCTTCTTCACAGCTCAACTAGCTCCAAAACGTAATAAAACAGGAACAGTCTGCTTTCAGAATTCTTTTCGCTGACACACACTTTGTCACGCATTTGATAAGACCTATGATTGATGTGCCCCATTATGTTCTGCGTGCGTGAACCTTTGGAACATCACTTCCCAGGTGGGTGAACTCCAACACCGATACTCGACCATTTCGCAAGTTCAAACTCGTTTTCAATTGAAACCGAAACCAGCTTATCAGCGCGTGCCTCTTTTCAATCATCGAAATTGGCGATAAGCAAACCAACGTGAACTCCCTAGAACAGAACACTCAACCGGGAAGCACCTTACAGCGATCATTCGCAGCCATGGCTCACTGCAATGGAATTTACACGTCCCTCACTGACACCACGATATTCCAAGAAATTCGAATTACATTTTAATTTGTCGAAGTCTTAGGGAAGCCGAAAGCCTCCCGCATAACTCGTTGAATTACGCTCGCTCACGCAGATAAAACGCCGCTTACTCACCGAAGAGAGAACTATAAAAGCTCCCACAGCCCCGTTGCGAACCGCATAGTCACACTAGACTTCGTTTAGCGCGGACCCACGGTATAGCAAGTAACAAACGCTGGAGCTCGCGCTTTTTGAAATGTTATCAGTCCCGAAGATAGTCGCACTCATTTTTCTCTGTATACTAATCACATTGATGGTAGTCGTGGGGTCGAACGTGTCGGGCAAGTTGCACCCGCACCCAGCGCGGTTGGAGTACCTGCAGAAATCGCAGCACCGCCGCAGTTGGCCGATCGAGTTCCTGGACAAACGGGAGGCTCGACCGCACTCAGCGCCGTACATCGTCTCCATTCAGGTGACGTCAGTGGGCGACAGATCGATTCACTACTGCGCCGGGACGATCATCAACGAACATTGGATATTGACAGCCGCCCACTGCCTGGACTCACGCGACATACTGGAGCATTCGATTCTGGTTGCCGGCTGTCACGACATCCACTCGCAGGAGGAGGGTGGCAACATCCAGCGTCGCAGCATCGATAGCTTTGTCACCCACGAACTGTTTCTGGGTGGCGTAAACCCCTACGACATCGCTCTGATCTACACCAAGACGCCGTTCAAATTCACAAACTTCGTGCAGCCGATTGAGCTGCCCCCGCAGGACGATCTGCCCTATGGCGAGGCAACGCTCTACGGCTGGGGCGACACCTCCACAACTGCAGTGCCGTCATTCCCGAACAAGCTGCAGGCCACGGACATGCCGATTCTGGACCTCGACCTGTGCGAAGGCGTTCTCGGCCGGCTCGGGCTGTCGTTGCACGAAACCAACCTCTGCACGGGACCACTGGACGGCGGCAACAGCATTTGCACAGCCGACTCGGGCGGCCCTCTCGTCCAGAGGAGCATGTACTTTGGCCAGTCCACCATCATCGGCATCGTGTCCTGGGGCAAGATGCCCTGCGGCCAGGCAAACGCCCCCTCCGTGTTCGTCAGGGTGTCTTCCTTCGTCAACTGGATCAACAACACCATGAACCTGGCTGTCAAAAGTCATTAAAAGCATCTCGTAAATATATTTTAGCAAATAACTGTGATCTCGAATTGTAATAGTTAGTTAGTTAGTTAATTTATAAAAAAAAAGCCTAAGAAAACTTACTCCGAAAACAAATACAAATAAAATGTTTAACCAAAAACGTGACGGATGATTTCCTAATATTGCGAAATGACGCACTTTCGAACAATGCTGCCCGCGTTGTTCTGGGAGGCGTTCTTATCGCGAGGGTGATTAATAGACACCGCTCCTAGTGAATTAAAATACATGTCGCTGTACTTATTTTTGACAGCCTATTTAAATTGCGAAGATAAAAAGTTTCAAGCGAACTATATAAATAAATTGAAAGGAGTGACAAATAAAAATGTGGAATGAACGATGAACGAATAAGTAAAAATAAATAAATAATAATAAGTAAAAAAATGAATAAACGAATACAAATATATGTTTTAAGAAATTAATTTAGTTTAGCAAATGAATAAACAGAAAAACTAATGAATTAATTAGTGAGAAAGTGGATGAGTTTATGAATAAATAAAATATGCATTCATGATGAAATTATTTGCGTACTTAATTTTTTTAGAAACTGAACCGCCTAGTGCACACCAGGGATGAAGAAGTCGATACAATTGTAGCGAATTCGATACAAATGAGTGTGCTCGAGTACAAAACTACAATTTGCCTTAATTCTCTTGCAATTTGTAAAGCTTTTCCTAAGAAAACAATTAAAATAATCCAGATGATGATGTTTTTATGTCATTTTGGAAGACATAAACAAGAAAATTAATATTCACAATCCCTTTCTAAATTTCCTGGAGTATTTTACATCAGAAGCAGTTGCATCAGGAAAATCTAATTCTATATTGAAATTTGTTTTTGACTTTGTTCCTAATGAGAAAAAGAATATTCAACAAATTAACAATGAATGTAGAGCTCTTCCCGACTGCTTATTTAGCTGAAGTAAATTCAATTAAAAACGAGTGTAATGAGCTGATGTTTGACAATATTTACAAAATTGCTCAGTGAAATACGGTCACTGGAGCCAGCTCTCATCCTAAGATTCTTAAAGGAAACTGGACTAGAGAGAGTGCTATAGGACGGATTTCTTCCGCCAAGGAGAAACGAGAGTACAAGAACCTCTAAAATGATTCCGAAAGGAATTATAATGGGAGGGGAACTCGTATGAGGGCATATACCTCACTAAGGCGTTAGCAGGGGGTACAATAGACCAAAAGGTCGCAGTACAACAACCCCTCTCACATAATAATAATAATACAAAATTGTTCAAGCCGCTCTCGCTATTCCTCATCAGCAAATGTCGAAAGGATTTTTTCTTGCCAGACATTAATAAAGTCCAAATGTCGAAACCGACTTCAAGTCGACACTTGCTGGTCTTTGATTGAAACAGAAAAATTGATTATAAGCTCAAACTCATCCTGTCCTGAGTTTCAAGTTCAGGGCAATATTTTGAAGATGAATGTGCAAACTGAGAGTATAAAGCCTGAAGAGCTCATAGATTAAAAATGTAAACTATTTTTTTGTAGGTTTGAATAGTTTCGCTAGGAAGTCATTAATGTTTTGTTAATTTATTTTAGATAAAGGGTGATTTTTTAGCTGGTTTGGTTTTGGCAACACTGGTTTTGACAGCTGACGTGTGTTTAGTACCTTGTGTCACTGTCAAACAGCTTCAGTTTGGTTTGCAATTTAACCATGGATCGTCTTACAAATGAACAACGCTTGCAAATTATTGAATTTTACTATCAAAATTCGTGCTCGGTTCGAAATGTTCATCGCGCGCTGCTTCCATTTTATGATCGGCATTCTCGACCTTCTGAGCAGTCTATTCGGAAGATTGTGACCAAATTTCGCACCAAATTTACTTTGTTGGACATTAAACCACCAACACGTTTACGTACTGTGCGTAGTGAAGAAAATATTGCGGCCGTATCAGCTAGTGTGACAGAAGACCGCGAAATGTCGATTCGGCGCCGTTCCCAGCAGTTAGGCCTTTGTTACAGCACTACGTGGAAAATTTTGCGGAAGGATTTGGGCGTAAAGCCTTTTAAGATACAGCTGGTGCAAGAACTAAAGCCAGCCGACCTACCACAACGCCGAATTTTTGGTGAATGGGCTCTTGGAAAGCTGGCCGAGGATCCGCTTTTTTATCGAAAAATTGTGTTCAGCGATGAGGCTCATTTTTGGTTGAATGGGTACGTAAATAAGCAAAATTGCCGCATTTGGAGTGAAGATCAGCCAGAAGCATTGCAACAGCTACCAATGCATCCCGAAAAAGCCACTGTTTGGTGCGGTTTATGGGCCGGCGGCATTATTGGGCCATATTTCTTCAAAGATGATGCGAATCGCAGCGTTACTGTCAATGGTGAACGCTACCGAGCGATGATAACAAACTTTTTTTTGCCCGAAATGGAAGTTCTTGACTTGCATGATATGTGGTTTCAACAAGACGGTGCCACATGCCACACAGCACGCGAAACAATGGCGTAATTGCGAGGCGAGTTTGGTGAGCAGTTAATTTCACGTTTCGGGCCGGTCAATTGGCCGCCTAGATCGTGCGATTTGACACCATTAGACTATTTTTTGTGGGGGTATGCCAAGGCTAATGTGTATAGGGACAAGCCCGCTTCGATTGACGCACTGGAAGCCAACATCCATACATTCATTCGTGAGATACCGGCCGATATGTGTGAAAGAGTATGCCAAAATTGGACTCAGCGGATGGGCTACCTGAGACGCAGCCGCGGTCAACATTTGCATGAAATTATCTTTAAACATTAAATTGCAAGGTTCAAACTATCGATTCAAATAAATATTTCATTCATTTTTTCGAATTTTTTGTGTTTTTTTTTTAAAAAAAGTTCTAAACCTCTTAAAAAATCACCCTTTAGATAGATAGATAATTGATTTTATTCATTTCATACTTAAACTAGTAACAATATTCATTAAAGAATGGAAAAGAATAATAGTAATCATTCTTTAACTAAAAAGTTAGTGGTGAATGACACATCAAAGATTTAAAAATTCAAGTGATAACTGATGTGGGGTGACAATCAGTGTATTGGTTAAATATAAATAATTTAGTAAATCTCAAGAAAAATCTTTACCCATTAGAAAAAAAAAATAAAAAAAATATATATATATAACGCAAAAACGTAACAAAATAGAGATAAGATACACTAAGGAAATTACAATATTTATAATTTATGTGTTAAAGAAAAAGAAAGAATCTAAAAAAGTGTTTCAATGCAATTATAATTTTTTACTTTTCTGATATAAGCGGAAAAACAAGATATTTCTCTGATAGAAAAGGGCAAATTATTAAAGAACTTTGCAGCTGTATAAGTATAAAAACGAGAAAAAAGTCTTCTGTCATCAAAAGGTACAATGACTAAGCTCATATTGTTAATACATTTGGGAATTTCTGCTCGGTATATTACCACTTTGTTTAAAGAACTCTCTTAAAACTTTAAAAACATATAAGTGTCTGATTGGTAGAATTTGCAACGTTTTAAATAAAGGCCAACTCTCAGTAAATCGATTTTTGTTTAGTATAATTCTAACTAGATGTTTCTGGGTTATTAATAAAGGCTTAAAAGTATTAGCATACGAACCACCCCAGCAAGTGATGCCATATTGTAACTTTGAGTGCGCAAGACCATAGTAAATAGTGGTTAACACTTTTTTGGAACAAAACGGTTTTAACAGATACATCTTACGTGTGATCAACATCATATACGATTTAATCGCCTGGATATGAGTTTTCCAATTTAGATTGGTGTCAATTGTAACTCCTAAGTACTTAAAAAGTTGTACTGATTCAATTTTGAAACAACTTTTTGAGCATTGCATATCAGTTACAAAGTTACTTCTACCACACTTATGACCAGGTAACGAAAATAGTTTACAGTCGGATGCGTGAAACCAAAGGTTGTAATCATATAGATTACTACCATTTGTCATGAAAGACATCAACTTTGTTTTCTCACTTATTATCAATTTGTGGGCAGTAAACCACAACCTTAATATTTCAAGATCTTCCTCGATCCTTGTGACACAATCAAATACAGTTTTGAAGTCATAAGTAAACGCTATATCGTCTGCAAAAGCAGTTGATATACCATTTAACTTGAGTGTGAAAAGGGAGTTTATGTATATTAGGAAAAACAAAGGGCCAAGTACAGAACCCTGAGGAACACCGTTTTTTAAAATTCGATACTCACCCAAGACACCATTGATATTAACTCTCTGTTTCCTATATTTTAAAAACGAGCGCAGCCATTTAAAAATGTTTCCTCGAAAACCAGCAAGATAAAGTTTGTTTAGTAACAAATCATGGTCCCCCATATCAAACGCTTTTGTCATGTCTATAAATAGACACATGGTAGATTTATTACGGTTTAAACCACCATATAGTTGACTGCATACTCTCAGAATAGCATCCTCAGTTGACATTTCTGCTCTAAAACCGAACTGGTTGCTACAAAAGAATTTAAACTTGTCGAGGTGTGACAAAATACGAACTTTAAGCAGTTTTTCAAATATCTTGGAAAAGGTAGAGAGAAGTGAAATAGGCCTGTAATCCGAAGAGGTACGACTTCAGCACATTTCAAATGTTCGGGAAAACAGCCACTTTCAACACTACGATTAAATAAGACACTCAGTACATCAACGACAAACAAGGCAATATTTTTCAGAAGCACACTTGCGACAGAGACACCATCACTCGTGCAAGAGTTTTTATTTTTTAGGGATAGGATAACACTGTACATTTCTCTCGAAGTTATCGGCTCAAAAACGAAACTGTTTGGTAGAATATCTTCGCCAGGTAAACTTGAAGAAATGGAGCAATCACAGTTAACATGTGTTTCAACGACTGGTTTTAATTTTTCAGAAACATCAGTGAAATAGTCGTTGAATTTGTTACTGATGCTGCATAAGTCGGAATCAATAATTCCATCAGCTGCAACGCTATCAATTACGACATGATTTCTATTCTTTCCCAAGATATTATCAACTACTCTCCATTCTCCTCGAATATTACCTTCGGCTCTTGCAAATAGATCATTGTAGTAGTTGTTACGAGTGTCTTCTATATTTGTATGAATTTTTTTGCACATGGTGTCATACTGATTTTTTAGTTTTAAATTATTGGGATTTTTTCTTTCTGATCAAAGATTATTACTCATCCAAGGCTTTAAACGTTTTTTGCTATGAGAATTCTTTTTCGACGCAAAAGTACAAGATTTAATGTGGCTTTGTAAAATATTCATAAATAAATCGGAAGCAACAGAAGGATTACTTTCAGAATAAGCCGACTCCCAGAATTCATATGTTAAGCATTCTTTTAGCAGTTTGAACTCTACGCGCTTTTTAAATGATGTGGATAAGGGTGTGATACTTTCAATACCGTTTTTATTAGTGACGTAATTAAGGGCAGTCATACTATGATCTGTAAGTTGCATATCATAGACTTTACCAATAAACATTTTTTTTTATTATTTTTATGATATCTAAGAAAAATGTGATCAATGCAACTCTTGGTAGAATCGGTCACACGGGTTGGTTCGTTAATAAGACTCTCAAGACCATTAGAAGCCATAGCAATTAGATAGTTCTCCGTATCTTTATCCATTTCATTAAGTATATCAATCAATCAGTATTTTGTTTATGTTTTTGAAAATAAAATATTTTGAATTCACTTCTGTATACGAAAAACAGCTTTCAATACAACTGGCTCCATTTCAGTACGATCTTACGATCTTACAACAGTTTTCAGTACAAATCGAAAATGGCATTTTCCATTCCTGATACTGCCTCTCTAATTGTGAAATAATTTCATTTAAATGGCGGCCCAGTTCCAATTGTGAAATAATTTCACTAAAATGGCGGACCAGTTCCTCAGTTTTATTATAAAGGGTTTTTCAACAGGCACGCTACAAAAGTAGAGCGACAGGGACAGCAAACGACGCCGAATTTCTTGCCGCTCCTTTGACATTTCTCTTCAGTAAGGTTTGCCATTTCATAATGGAATGATATACGAGCCAACAACGAGACGAAATTATTAAAATTTACTACCGAAATTCGGAGTCAGTGGCCTCAACGTTAAGAGCGCTACGTCCAATTTATGGTCGTCATAATCGTCCTAGCAGATCAACAATTGAGCGTCTAGTGGAAAAATTTGAATCCACAGGCACAGTATAAAATGTTCCCGTGCCAGTGAGACAAAGAAGTGCCCGTAGTGTCGAGAATATTGCTGCCGCTGAGGCTTCAGTTGAAGAAAGCCCAAATGTGTCTCTCACACGTCGTTCTCAAGCGTTGGGCATCTCTGTGACGTCGTTGTGGCGAATTTTGCGAAAAGATCTTGGCCTACATCCTTACAAGATTAAATTGACGCAAGAACTGAAGCCGCTTGACCACCAGAAGCGTCGTATGTTCGTGAATTGGACTGAGCAACAACTTTAAAATGATTCGGATTTTCATCGAAAAATCATCTTCAGCGATGAGGCTCATTTCTGGCTGAATACTTTCACAGGAATAAAGAATTTGTGAATTCCCCTAAGAGGGACATCTTTTTTAGTCTATCGCAGAATTTCCCGACTGGTTGACAGAAAGGACGCAAAACGATCTGTCAGTGACATTTGGTTAAACGATTTTGTAAAACAAACAGGGCAAACATGAGAAGCGTCAATAAAGTTACTGAAAGAGCGAAATAAACGTTATCCTACAACTCGTCCGCTCTCTTCCGTTAGATCAGCTCAATCCAGCGCTAGCAGCCCACTAGCCAATGGAACGCAGCCAACATTCCTTTCATCACGATATAAAAAAACTCGCACCCTTCGAGCGAGCTTTCTAAACCGATTATCACTTCATTCGCTTTTTTCTCATGCGGACATATATTTCCTTCGGCACATTAAGAATGCAAAAGCAAAACAAGAACAACTAAGCAACAAGGGAAATAACTTCCTTAACGCAATAGAGTCTATTTAAAATTTCAATTCCACTGTCCACCCACAAAACACAATTTCCACCGGTTGTATCCTTCGTGGGAACTTTTTTTCTTCTGTTCTTTCTTTATTCATTTGAAGGGAAATTACGCTCAATTTTCTCTCCCCAGTATACTCGTATATAGGGGAACTATGTAGACACAGGCCAAGGGTACACTACACAAGCAAAGATGAAATTGAAAGACAAGTTCATACAGCTTAGAGAATCTTCAGAAGCGATTTAGAAGGATAAACTGATTTCCTTGGTATTGCAGCAGTTTCTTATTGTGCAGATCTTTCTTGGGGAAAGTGAATAAGGACAAACGGACGACGGATACCCGAACCCGATACTGTGATGTATGGCAGCCATTAGCGTTATCCTGCTGTTCTTCGTGCCATTCGATTATAATTTTCAGCTCGATGGTGATGCTGCGTTACATTTTTTTTTCTTTTTTTCTTGATAGGAGACGAACTACTCCTTCTCCCTTGTATGGAAAACACTGGTTCCTTCCGGATTTTATTTATTTCCCGTCTGTATATCAGAACAGGGAGGAAATTACTTAGTCATGGAGTAGGAGTCTCATCAGTGGGCTTAGGATTAAGTTAATTTGAATAAGTGAATCATCGGAAGGAAGGTGCCTTGATGTATGTGCTAAAGTTTGTGACGAACGGACGTCAGCTGGGTGGGTGCTTCACCTTGAGCGCAGTTCGTAAGGAAATTCCACGATGGGAATATGTGCAGGCAGTTCTGGTATTAAGCCCAGGGTTCCTTTTTTTATGTTGCTATTGGTGTATGCAGGACCGAGTTTTTAAGGTAGTTTTTGATACTATAACAAGTTAAAAAGAGGTTTATTTATTTGTAACAGCTGAGCACATTTTCTTGTAGAGCATCCTTTCATTTATTAAGCGCTTTTTGTAAATCTTGTCAGCTTCGTGGAGTGGAATCGTATTCGAAGCTACCCCTTCTCCCTTTTTGTTAAACCCTGACATATGTCATTTTATATAAATTTTTAGTATGGGCGGTGCCACGCCCCATTGTTCAGTCATGCTGACGTATTGCAAAACTTTTTGCTACATAAAATAGTAGCCGTGTTCCAAATTTAATTACATTAGCTGCTTTAAGTTCCAAGATAAAGGTTTTTGAATGTGTTTTTGGCATTTGAGGTGCCACGCCCCGTTTTGCGCCCACAGTTTGCAAAGTGAATTAAAATGTTCTGCTTCTCAGTTGTTTTTAAATCTATTAATTTCTGTTTTGAAACACTGTTACCCCAAAAATACAACTTGTTAGCCCACTATGACGTTTCGAAATTTCCAGTGATACCAAATCCCTACCAAATTGAAATCATTTATCGTTCAGAATTTTACAAAGCAGAAGCAATACAACAAAGAAACAGGCACAATTCATAAATGCAGGCTTTGCAAAGCAATCGCACTGCAAAGCACATGTCAAATGTTTATGAACGAACAACAATTTAAATTATTTGAAACACGGCAAATCAACAGCGCAATAACAACGGTAATGTAATTGCAATACGATTCTGACAGCTGCGCGATTGCTCTCAAATTTGCGCAATGAGTGAAACTCAACTACATTTATGAATTCTCTGCTTAGCAGTGATACCAATTCATGCATTTGTGAACTCTGTGATTAGCACATGTTGCGCAATATTGCATTTATGAATTGTGCCACAGTAATGTCAAGAGGAGGTTACAAATGGACGAATACCTTAATGCAAAATACTGAATCTGTCTTCGCACCTATCAAAGTGACAGAAAATTGTAATAAATGACAGGGGAACACAAAAGAGTGCGCTGTGGTTAATCAATTGTGTGAAAAAGCTAGTTTTGTTTGATTAAATCTTGAAAGGGAAAGATAACTCGAAAAAAAAGGTATTTGTCTAGCTCATAGGGACCTAAAGAAAGGGTGCAGCTGAAGGACATTTTCTTTAAAAGGCACTCAGTATTGAAAAACTATTTATTGAACAATTTAAAAGCAGTTATTTACAAAAGTATGAGTGCTACTAATGGACATTTGGCGGTTTCTACTTTTTCGCGTTTTTCATTTAGGAAATGACACCTCATTTCACATTTTCAAAGAAAGCGGATGAGGGAGGTTCAAAAATTGAATTAACAACGTGTGACAGGAAACAGGCGTCTTATGTCAGAATTTTTATTTGTCTAAGTTGATCGTGTGAATATTTTTTTTTGTCAGTTGACGTTTTATGAAAGGGTACTTGACGAACGAATTCCTTAAATTTGACATTTGGATTGCATGTCTGACGTGTGATAAAAGTGACATTATTAACTGATCTTGGTTTATGATAAAACTATTGCTGACAAATCTTGTCGACTTAAAATGACCACAGTTTTGAGTGTGGCCGAAACATGGTTGCTTTTAATGCTTTCATTAATGAACTAGTAATTAAAAACACGAATTAAATCTGCGTATATTATTGGGAGTAAATAAAATTATTTGTCGGCTGTCAGATTCAATTATGTAGCTGACCTACATTTATTTCCGCCAGATGGAGTTTCCAAACTTTTCCATTCGCTACTTTAAGTTTTAGTTTCATGCTGAAAGATATCAAAAATAGGTTCAAAAAAAGACCACAAACTTCGGCCGATTTCCCGTTACTTGCCTACAAGCTATATTTTCATGGGGTGGCAAACGCTAAGTGCGCTAGTATCGTTGCATAGAAATTCGTATTGACAAATGTCACGTATCTTCAAAAATTCCGGCTCACCAACACACTCGCACCTTGCATATGCCACTTCCGCTGTGGGCAAAGCTGCTGACAGCGTTCATAAAATTTTGTCCGTTAAATTTGAAATTATTTACATACGTGTGGATAGATTTTTTTTTAGGAATAAGTGTACATTGGCTTAAAATATTTATGAAAAATTGTCAATGCAGAATGGTTGCATGAAAATAAAAACATTTTGAGCAAGTTTTCTTCAGTTATTAAAGAAAAATTCACACAATAAATCAATCTTAATGATATCGAAAAGAGGTAAATACACAACCATGTTTGTTCTAATAAGTTATAGTATATAAAACATATATTTTAGATAATTTAACTAACCAACCAAATCAAATTATTCGCCTTTTCACAATTTATAATAACTAACCAATGGCATTCAGTAATATAAAAATGTGGAATTCCCGAACTCTTTCACATTTCCCCACGGTTGCCGCGGTTGGCAGCATTTATTTTTGTAGTTTTTGTGTGTTTTTGCATGTCACACTGATTCATTTTTGACATAACACCGATAGGAATACAAAATGGCGAATTTGAAAAAAAATTGAGGGGCCCAGCGGCAAGAGAATTGTTTAGTTGGGGGTCTCAGTATGGTTTGTCTATGGTCACATGGGTGACATTTATTATGATCACAATATAAATCTGTTAAAGTTCAAACCTATTAAAGATGGAGGTTATATTCGACTAGATGTCGCTTTTGTATTAACGATAGCGCCTCGGTTGCTTCGGAGCATACCTTTTTGAAGTTGACTGCTGACAGTTCATATATAGATAATTAGGACGCGGTAAACTGCTTTCAGCGCCATTTTTCATTATCATTTCCATTTCCAGCGAGCAGCTTCAATGAGATCACTGAATTGGAGATGAAATGCATGAAAATTCTGTACTTTGTAGGTTTGCAAAAAATCCGCTCGGGGCTCGTTCAAAAGTCAACGATGTACACAGAAATTTTGAGGGAAATTGTTTTTGCAACGTTTCTTTATCATCACTTCAAATGTCGATGGTACTGCAATATATTTAACTGCCAACTTATCTGTAAATGAACGTGTTCAGAGCGATTTAATTTATGTATGAAACGTAAGCATTACCTGTCAATTGACTGTAAAAACACTCGTATCCCAGGTAAACAGTATTTGTTGCATTTCCATAGTCCCGTCAACTTTTTTATTGTCTACTTTCTTTTTCTGTATCAGCATTCGCATTCCCAATAAGCTGTCAACCTCATCCGAGTTTTTTTTTTCGGACTGCTCAGTCAATTTATCCCGAGCTCGTAAAACTCGCTCTGACCATACTCTAAACGAAAAAGGAAAAAAAATCCCCTACAGTGGTGTAATATACTCGACAACTCTTGACACGTCTGTGAATAAAAATTGAAAGTCCTTGTCCTTAGATAACCCATTCGAATACAGAACTAATTTATAAATTGCGCACGTAGGAAAGTTGGGTACTTTTGCTATTGCTTAGCACTTTGTCGTGTGTTTTGGTCCACCCTGTCACGAATAAATTGAAACGATCATTAACCTCAAAGGGATACCAATAATAAAATAATTTTTTATTTATTTTCAGAAGGTGGTTTTCCCTGGACAAAAGCTTTTAAATAAATGACCAATTCCTGTTGAGAGGCTCGATTCAGGACTCTACCAGTTCGCACCACTCGGAATCGCATTTCACACAGAAGCTTACCGCCAGAGAGCCTGAACCCACAGTTAATTTTGATATCCGTTGCTCCGAAATTTACTCCTTCGGTGGCCCACATCAATATGCATGACACACAACGTGTGTGTGTGGCCCAAATATGTGTCCATAATAAATGCAACGTAATGCAATTCCTGATTACTGCAGTACCTTCTGCATAAACAAATATGCCATTGGGACTAACCGGCAGAGCAGTAAGTTTCCGCCGCAGCCATGCATGAAAGGGAGGCACCAGTCACCAATTTGTGTCAAATCCTGTCGGTCAATGTAGCTGCAACCGACTCGTTTACAGAACGCTGCCGCTCAGTGTTTTGGGATTAATAAAAAAAATAAAAGCATCAAAGTCAAACTGGAGTCGAAGGCGAAGTGCGCACACTCTGCGGGCAGTCAGATTTGCGGTTTTCACATCAACAGGTGGTTCGTCTTTGCTCTGCAGACCTTGCTAACTGATTTTGACAATTTTGAATTTCGGAACCTGTCGCTGTCTCATGTTGCAGAGAGTTCACTGTACAACTCGAACGGGAAGCCTTTAAAGTGCTGACCATAGTTCAATCAAACTGACCAACAATCCTCGCGATTCGCTGCTCCATTTGATTTGCTCTCCTTTGGGTACATTTATGGAGATCCATTCCAGAGGAAAGGCAGGAACAAAGTGGCATGGACACATGGTTCGGGTGCATACTTTTGGACCGAAGATATCAAGTATCAACCGACATGAGTCGCAGAGAGCATCGGACGCTAGTCACATCTGTTCCAGCTGCCGTTTGTTGATCGTTGTAATTTATTTATTTATTATAAACCATTTGAAATGGCTGTGAACAAATTAAATAAAAAAAATCGAAAATTGTTTTTAGAAAACCAATGAGTCCTATATGTCAAACGAAAGAGTCTGTGTACACTTCGCATGTGTCCCGCAAGTAAGTACGTCGGACGCTGGATGTAAGCATGGTTAGCACAAGTCGGCAGCAGGGTACTGGGAGGTGGAAAACTAAGTACGTCCAATGAACCTAGTTTCAGAGAGAATCACATCAGGTAAGCTTTCAAACAAACGATGCAAAGGGTGCTAAAGCGCGGCTCTGAGTACTCATCTCAAGACTCCAATTAACCAAAAAAGGAGAACAACCTCCATTACAACTCTGTGACAAATTTCATAAAAGCCAATGAAATACTTCTCGAATAAGTGTGTCCCTTACAGAGCTGAGGCGATGGGCATATGTGATTTACTTGTGGTTTTTTGAAGCAATTATTGTTTTCTTCAAACATGGGAGTTGGAAAACGGTTCCATTCAGACAAACGAAAATTGAAGTAGACAGGAAAGTAGATCTGCACCTAACCAGAAAGTCGAGGCGATAATTTATCATCTAGCCGTCCAAAGAGAAGTCCAAAAGGTACAGAAGTGGTAATCTTATTTATGAATACGCCTCTCCAGTAAGCGGGATCTTTGGCTAACTGCCTTCAGGTGCGCACTCCAAGTTGGCTGATGTCCCTTCCACTTATGCGTGCGGCCACCTTCGGACCACAATTTTCTAGACCTTTCTGCACGATTCTTCTTAACTGATGAAAGCTTGTAAAAATTTATTAATTTCTCTACAGTTTGTTTGCATTCAATTTCAATTTCAATTTATTAAATTTAAACATTGTACAAATAAGACTTTGTTGTTTGTTTTTTTTTTTTTTAAATATTTCATTTAAATGTAACAATTTAAAATTTAAGTGATAAATCTCTCTATGAACGCTGACAGCGAAAATATAAAACGTACCTTGACTGTCAGTTCGAATTTCTTTGTAACAATGGGCACATTTAAAAATCTAGTTAAGTCGACTAGATTGGTCTGGACTAGATTTAACCTGAATGCAAAAACTAAATTGGACGGGGAACGTCTTCGACTTCGTCTACTTCGTTGTCCCTCCTGGTTGGAATCGAAGGCTCTTCGGGCCGGATTAAAATTAAAATTAAAAATTAAATTAATTAAAATTAGACGACTGCTGCGTACTTCTCTAACTAATTCGATGTCGCCGTATAGCTCGTAGAGTTCGCTGTTAAATCTCCTCCTCCAAAGCGCGTCAACGCAAACGGGACCAACAATCAATCGAATAATTTTGCGTTCGAAGGAACCAAGGAGACCTTCAGACGTCCATTCTTCCTGTTAATGAAGTCTATTCATTTTTTTGGAGTAGGAAATACAATTGGCGACAAAGACAAAGGCACTTGAAATCAAGTGCTTAGTTTTCAAAAGGAATTAGGACGTCAGTGAAAATTTTAACAAAAGCGAGGCATACAAGCATTGATTTATTATATACTAGCTGTACCCACCCGGCTTCGCCCGTGTAAAATGTGGTTTCAGAACAGTTGATGGAAACAAAATGAAGAAATTTGCTGTCTTGTTGGGGACAAATTTTTTTGGCTGTTTTGTTTCTATCGACTAAGATAGTGATATTTGCTGCATTACTTACCCTGGAGCACTTTACATATAACTGCCCGTGCTTGAAGCAATTCTTGCTTAAATCAACTCCCGCATTTCTTAAAGTTTGATCCTGTGACTTATGGATTGTCATTTCAAAACAAACATTAATAGGCAATCGAATCGGTTTAAACTGAAATGAATAATTACTGTGAATTATTTGTACTCTTGGTATAAACACCGCATCTCCTTTACCACACCCAGTTAAAATTAAAGCCTCATGTCAAGCATTATGTTGCTTATGTTATGGGAACTCCAACTTTTAATACCATTTTATGAGCATTGAGGCCATGGGCTGTTAAAAACGCTATTTAAAAACTCTACTCTATAAAAAACGAAATGGGTAATTACCCACGATCTGGTATCACTGAAAGCTATACCTATCTGATATTTCTTTCATAGAATTTTTCTTTTTTTGTAAGCAAAACAGAGGTAAACATATTTTTCCTACATATTTGACATTTCTTTTATGGGTTTTTTTTTCTTAGCAAACCACACAGCATACTGCCTCTGTCTGTCTCCCTCTCCGCCACAGGAATAAAATAAGGTTAAAAGAGATGTGAATATATTGCGCGGTTAGTGTGTTTGATTTGAGAATGAAATGCATATCCACTCACCCAGGTGAAAATCGTAGAAATGTTTCAAATTTTGCCTATTTATTTAAAAACCTTTTAAGTTATCGAGTTACTGGATATCCTAATATGTAACCGCAGATGTCCTCTATAAGCTGGTGTTTACTATATTTAAAAGCTCCCAGTATTTTCGAACGGAAAGCGTGACAAAGAAAAAAGCGAAACGAAACGAAAAAATTAATTTCTCTTGTCCAATTTTTTCCGGAATTTGTAAAGATATAGAGTTGAAACAAAGTGGATATTGTAGGCCTATTTATCCTCTATAGGACTGAGAAAAATGCATCAGAATATATTAAGCAGTTTCGAAGATTTTTGCATTTAAAGACATGCAGTCAAATTCAATCTTAGTCGAACAGAACTACACCAATTTTTTTTATATGATGATGATGGACTGCTAGTAGCCAACTTCACGCATGTTCCAAAAATACAGAGCGCTACTGTTTTCCAGCGGAAAATAAAATAAACTTCAAACGACCAAGTTTACTTTCATTACAAATTTGCATGTAGTATACCTACGCGTTCATTCATTCTTCTCGTCCGAGCGTATGACCTGTTCGCAATTCAGCCGTTCGGACTTAAATAAATAATCTGCATAAAGTAATTTTAGGTCCCTTCGATTCGCCACAAAAATAAAAACACACAAAACGAATGGTTGTAAGAAGCTAGGCCTGGGGTACCTACATGAATCTGTTGAATATTTATTTATTTATTTATGTATAATCTTTCACCCTTATTGCGGTTGTCAATTAACAACCGATTGATAGTTGGTAAAATGTATCAATCAATTGATACTTTTGTATTGTGTAACTCAGTTGATAAGGGTTGTGATCATTGTGACTGAAATTGACTGTTGTGAATAAAATACGCTCTTTGACATTTGCTATTGACAATGCTGTGGATATTTTTTGTTTAAATTAGAATAGAATGAAATAAAATTCGGTCTCTGTCTTTATTTTTTTTTGTTTTCCTTGAATTTTTCCCTTTTGGTTTCTATTATTTTGTTTTTTTGTTTCATATTTTTTCTTTGAATAATATTCAATATTCTTATATTTTATTGCAGTCCCGTACAACATAATTGTATCAATCAGTTTTTTCCAGTTGAAAGAAATAGATGCAAAATGACAGGAAAGTCAATGACAATTGACACTCGCAATACCGATTTTTTTATTCACAATCAAGAATTAATAGAAATTGACACTTGGATCAACAATTCACTGCCAATTGACAATCACAATACCGATTAAGGACATTGGTTGATAAATACTAAATACCAATTGATAATTGACAATTGCAATAGGGGCCTTTGTTTAGCTAGTTGTTCACACTTTTTTTATTCAAATAAAAAATTGCTTAGATCATGGTCCTCTAAAACTGAAGTGACGTTGGATTCACTAAAAAGTCATTGGATGTATTAGATCTTAAAACTACATCCTTAGAAAGGAAAAATAAGAAAATAATCGCATATCTCATGGTGGATAAAATGGCTATAGGGAAGCACATTCAGTGGGATGAAGTAAAAAAGAAATACGTCGATTGACTACGGCACTAATTTTAATATCACCGACGATTTACCTCCTGCAAAATAAGTATTAGTGGGATTGAACGATACATGGAAGATACCTGTACGTTTTTTTTTTATTCTAGTTTATGGGTCAATAAGTAAAGAAATTGTTATTTCGTTTTCTTTTCCAAAATAATAAAATATTACAAAATTAATTTCAAATCACTCTTTGTAGCTTTGCTTCTTTTCAATAGAAGACGCTCTTTTGTTTACACGTAACTATGGAAACGAATCTCTTCGGACAAGATGTCACTCTTTTGTTTACATGTTTCTATGGAGAGGATTTTTTTTTTTTTTAATATCCCTTTTTTGTTTACGTTGCTATGGCAACTTAAACTTAACGGCAGCATGTGCTTCTTTGCTAATCCACTGTAAAAGAGTAGCGCCTGTGCTGTTTTGGAACATATTTTCTCGCAGAAGTATATGAAAATGACATTTCACTAGCAGTCCATAATATTTATGTCGTTTTCGATTGAAGATCCGAGAGAATTGCCCCGAAATTCAGAATTGCTCTTATCAATGAAATTCGTTGGAGCACTTTTTTAATAGTGGTAGACACCATATGAGAGATTTGGTTTTCTTTTGCTACTTTTTTTTTTGTTTTCTGCAGTAATAAATACAGCCAAATCAATATATTTCAATTTAAGTTTACATTTTCCACGCATAATTGTATATTTTCGGATCACATAGTGAAAAATTTGTTTCTAATTACACAACAAACACTTCAATCTGACATTTTGTTAGTATGTGCTGGTGAGTTCAGGGCAATTCTGTAAAAATATTCCGGACACTTCTGTCGGATTAAGAAATGACCTGGAAGTGCACTTTTTTTTTCAATGAAACATAGAATACATCGAAAGAGCACTTCTAGATTTGCTCTTTTCGTGGAAAGGGCAATTCTTTTCCTCAATCGAAAACGCCATTAGTATGTCTTTGGATACAAGGTTCCTTGCGGCAAATTTGTTGTCAGTTGGCTACAAACCATAAGTATTTATCATTTTTTTTTTATTATTACACCTCCCGCCATTAAGAATTTTTTTGTTTGCTGCTTCACATGTATTCACAGACAAGCAGTTTTAGAGAGAATTTTATTTTAAAAATTTGCGGGGGGAATCGGGTAGGTGCGCGGTGGCTGACGGTCTATTTAATACTTAGTTTATGCTACAAACTATAATTTACGCTCTCAAAAAGACTATAGAAGCGCTAGTATTGGGGACGTTCAAGTATCTAGTTTAGTAACTCTGACAGCTGACTGATTTGATGTGTCTAAGTTTTGATTGGCTTAGATCGGTCATATGAACAGCTGTTTCAGTTGATGTTTATGGAGGGGTAGCCGACGAATCTTGTCAAGAAATTCGTGCCATAGTACTAAGTTGACAGTTCGTACATGTAACTGACGTAACAAAAGTGACGTTTCCCGACCAATTTAGTTTTTGCGTAGTCGACTTAAATAGATTTTTAAATGTGCCCATTGGGTCGTATGAATAAAACGTAGCGATTGCTTTTACTCAAGAGATATGTCAAAATCGAAGCATTTGCTACATTTCGAATGAATAAAAACCAATTTGAGTTAGTTCCAACTTTTGTTCGAAAAGCGGCGGCACTGACCTTTTACTCAGATCGGTATGAATAAAACTTATCGGACTAAGCAAATGCTATGCAAATTCTGAGTCTGCTATTTAGTTGACTTTCTGCGAAATATTTTGTACTCACCTTTTTACATAAAACATTGGGAATTTTCGATGTTTTGTTTATAAATAGGTAGTTAAATTTGGTTTTGTTCGTGCAGGAAAACCAAACAAAACATAGATGCGATACGTTTTCACATTATACCTGTTTTACCTCTTTTTGTTAACGTTCATGCTAATAAAAAACAGTATAAACAAAGAAGAATTGGTGACGATAATAATTTCTAACAATTGTTTCGTTTCACGCGTGAAAATGTGTATATCTTTTTGCTAATACTTTTTTAAATGATAACTTTGAGACGCGTGGTGGTGCTCTTTCAAATATCCAGGTAGACATTTCAAAATTCATGGCTTAACAAGTGAAAAATGTATGTGTTTAGGTTGGTGTTAGAGAAGATCTTGGTGTTTCGTTAACTAATTGGTATGCGTGTCAAAAAATAGTTCAACAAGCCGATGATTGGATACATTTTCCGACAACTGGGGAAGAAATCAAACATCACCAAGCGATTTCGCAAATAAAATGTATGTTCCCAGTTGCAATAGGAGCTATAGATGAAGCGTTAAGAATGAGAAGGGGTTAAGTGACATTTTTTGAAACTTTTGGTGCTTTTTATCCGATAAAGGTGTTTTGTGACAACTTACATTTTGGTGTATTCGCCGATGCTCTACTGTACTTAATATAGGAGTTGGATATGGTTAAAGGTGGTAAATACACAAACTTATGTTCGCTTAATTTTGACAGTGTAGGTCCCGTCAGTAAAAAAACTATGTTGGAATTTTTTTTTATTTTTTTATTTGTACTTCCTCAAAAACCTCTTTAAAATATTCCACTTCTAAAAGAAATTAAATTAACAACTACGATTTTTTTTTGTGTTGAACTTACCATTCTCCATAAATACTTTTTTTTTGCTTTCGTTTGAATCAAAATTTAACTGTGGAAAAATGTATTTTGCATTAATACGCCTACTAAAATTCTGTAGAGATTTTTCTTACAGCGGCTAACAAATTTAGCTTAACTGCTTTGCTTAATTTTATCTTTGGAGACATTTTTGTATGGGGGCTTCATTTAAGCGCGAGCAGCTTAAATTCAAAATAAACAAACCACCGGACAGTTGTCACTTGTCAAGTTTGACAGAAATTGCAAGGCAAGGACACGTACAGCGAAGTAAATGCTATGTTCGAATTTTCGAAATTACTTTAGCAAACTAGGTTTTTATTCACACCGATTCAAAGCATTTGCTAAGGGCTTTTACTTTGCTAAAACCGTTTAGGTACTCAAAGAAAATACTAGTTTTTATTCATACGACCCATTGTTACATAGAATTTCGTACTGATAGTCAAGGTACGTTTATATTTTCGCTGTCAGCGTTCATAGAGAGATTTATCACTTAAATTTTAAATTGTTACATTTAAATGAAATATTTAAAAAAAAAAAAAAACAAACAACAAAGCCTTATTTGTACAATGTTTAAATTAAATAAATTGAAATTGAAATTGAATGCACACAAACTGTAGAGAAATCGATACATTTTTACAAGCTTTCATCAGTTAAGAAGAATCGTGCAGAAAGTTCTAGAAAAGGGTGGTCCAAATACAACTTCTTTTGAAATATAACAAAAATCAATCATTTTCGTTATGTTATTGAAAAGATCAAACATTTCGTCGGCATTCTGTAAGGTGAAACGTTCTAACGTTTTCGTTTGCAGGAATGGCTTACTTCTGTAACTTAGAGCAAATCATTCGTGAGCACGAAAACGTTTCAACGTTTCGCCTTACAGAATCTGACCCACGGATTTATGGAACACGATTTCATACATGTTGCTGTTTTTTCCAAACCAATCTGGACTGTTCATGGATCTATCTCCCGCGTAGCTTAAACAATATTCGCTTTAAGGGTTTAAATCGTTTTAAAATGCCATATAACATCGATCTTTAAGGAAGCACAACACAGCAAAAATTGAGAGGGGGCTAATTGCCACCTCCAATGCGGCTATAAAACTATTACCGAACTTAGCCCGCGAAAGATCGATTGTCAGCGTTCATAGTCAGTTTAAAAGGGCAGTGTTGCATAACGTGCCATCCTGCTGAAGCCAAAGATTGTCTGATTCTAAATTTAAGCCCACAAACATTCGTTGAACTAGGTTCAGCTCAGTCCACAAACGTTCGTTGAACTATGCTCACCAGCATCGAAACGCCGTTTTCAGCAGTCTTTTCACTTGCAACCTTATCCTCGTCGCAGAATTTAGTAAGTACCCCAAATAATAATAAAGACTTTTAAAAAATTTGCATCGGCCAAAAATTCGAGAATAACTATTCAGAGTTTTTAAAACAAGGTTTATTTTCCCAACTACAGCACTTTCCTTCTTTCGCTTTTTCATTTACATCGCAGCACCGCCCTGTAGTCTTTTCGCGCGTAATTTCAACCGGAACGAAACAGAATAACAGCCACAACTTGCCCTATAAAACTAACGTGCAAGAGAGCCGCGCTGAATAGACGATCTTTCCCACCCGCTTGACAAACTGTCAGTGTCAGTTGTCAGACGTCAAAGTGCCACCAAATGTAGCCACAAACCACACAAAATGTGTCCACGTAACGTAGGTGTAGTGGTGGAACAGCAATATAAAACAAAACCACACACAAATTGTCAGGAAAATGTACATGAGCAAGATTACAAAATGCTGACGCTGACTAAAGAGCCCGCGCCACTGAAATCTGAGTCTGAATCTGAGCTCCGACTCTTAATCGCGTCGTCGCTCTCTTGATGGGGATTTTCAGCGCAACGGTCGCTTATCGCCGCTTTGGTTGGATTTGGTTTCGGACAGGTAGAGCGCAGAGGTGGATACTGGTACTCAATAGAACAACAACAGGAAAATTGGTGAGCCACTCCAGCCAGCAGAGCGATCAAGTGGTTTCTACCTGAGTTGTTTTATTGCAGACGTCCATAGCTCTACATCGCGCGGTTGCTCACTGGAGAAATTCGCCCAATTTATCCCCCCAATCAAGTGCTAATTACTCGTGTAATCAAAAACGAGTCCCCTTCGAGTTCGAGTACCGAATTCTGTGTTCAAAAACTGCGCCCGAATAGAGTGCAACTACTTTTTCAAACAAATTAGTGTGTGCCAATGTTGCACAGATGAAAAGAAAAAATGCTATGCTACTAAAAGTGTTATTGGCCGTCGTGTCGTGTTGAAAAAATCCGTGTCTTTAGTGGTGTGCACTGCTTCTCAGGTGATCTGTGTGTGTTGGTGTGTCTACCGCCGCGGAGTTATTTTCAGTTAAATTTGCTGTGTGACTACACTGTCCAAACCCGGTTTTTGAGAAGAAATTCTTACGACTGGCGCGCTCTGCCCCACTGTTGCCCGATCGCTGTGGCGTAGGTATACGTTCACATTCCAAACCTTTCGTGATCGTTTTTCGCATTCTTCTCTTTTCCTCGCTGCGTCGTATCTCCGTCCGTCTTTCTCGGGCCGCAGTTGCGAACCCATTCTCGCCGCAACTTTGTTTTTTGTTTATTTTGGGAAATTTTTGTGTGGGTCTTATTTTCCTATCGCCGCGACTTGGCGGCTTGCATGAGTGTATGCGTATGCGCGATCGCATCATACTGCAACCGAGTGTGTATAGGTGTTACAGGTGCATCCTATGCATGTGTGTACATCAGTGTAATTATGCATTTGTGTTAATTGTGTTTACACCGAAAAAGGTATAGAAAAAAAAGAAGAATAAGAAGTAAAAACCAGAAATATCTGTCGTCGTCTGCCAGCGCGAAAAAGAGAAAATATTGAAATTAGATGCAATTTTCATTCATGAAAAATAAGAAATACAAAAGAAGTGAAAACAAGAATCTCACACCACTGACAAAACTGCCACGGCCAGTGTCACCTGTTTGCCGTATATGAGTCCGACGGCGTAGAAGCCATTGAATTGGATTTTCCGACCGACATTTTTTTTTGGATTTGTTTGTCATCTGGGGCCGGCAGTAAAAGCGGAACTCGACTGCCAGCGGAATAACTTGAGATCGTCTATTTGTAAAGTAAGTGAGGTGAATTGGATTTTATTTTTATACATTTCAGTCAGAGTTGTCGGAAAATTGGTGGTCTTGAAGAGGAATGCTAACTAGGTCTGGAAAGGTGGCTAGTGGAACTGGAAATGTAGGCAAAACAAATTGCGGAATTTCAAGGCGCAGTTATTGCTAGAAGTTGGTTTTGTTTCCTTTAGAAATGAGAATCTTTTTTTATAGTTGACCCAACACTTTTTTAAGGTTTTAAGATTACGTGGGAAAATATAATTGAGAAGTGAAAAAGAAGATGGGACAGTAAAAATTGCCATAAGCCATAGAAGATCTATTATTTTTTTATGAATAAAATAGGACACATGTTAACGTTAAAAAAACAGGTCTAACTCCGAAAATAAAGCAGAAACTTTCACCCATTTAGACAAAATGACTTCTACAAATCTTCGATTTTAACACGAAATTTACTAAAGGGCCCCTCTTATATTTTGACTTTGGGAATAGTTTTACAACTTGCAGAACAGTTTGTATTCTTAGTGGTAGGAACCTGTTCCCGTACTTTTACATCTTCAAATTACAAAATTGTGATTCCATTTGTATATGTGGATTTGTTGAAGCTGCTATTCCAAATTTTCCAGAGGGATTTAGGACAGTGTTCCCAGACCTTGAAGAATGTTTTTCCATTTTTTTATGAGCAGAGGCATAAGTTTTCCTTTTAATTCGAAAAAAATGCCCCTTTTCTCCCCTAATTTGCATTAATTTTCATATGACAAATTGCCGTGTTTAATAACAGGCTTAAAATAAACATCTAAAATACAAATTTACATTTAAAACAATGATTTCCTTTTATATCTGATACAAAAAAAACTCTTAAGTAGACGTTCGATGGGCTCTTTTCTTCCATTTTTAGTATGAACACTTCTTTCTGGGTAAACTTTGAAATTTGTTTGTAATGAAAATACGGTTTAATTTTACTTTTAAGCAATTTTAGTTTCACAGAGATTTTCGATTTGTTCCGCTTTTTATAAGCTTGTCACTCGTTTTCCCCTCTTTCATTATAAAAGCGCCAAAGTTGGGGCTTTTCCCCTCAATCGGGGATCATGCTTTAGGGACCAACGTACAAGGTCTGTTTCGTACCAATAATGCATTCAAACACATTATTCTAAGTTAGTCAAACTTTGTTCTTTTCTACCCAACTCTTGCGTAAGCGAACGACGAAATCTTTGACATTCTAAAAGAGAGCCGTCGAAATCATTAGAGAAAAGCCGTTTGAAATGGAGTTTCTTTTGAAGAAAAATACTCGTTCCTTTGGCAAATATTCCACGCAAAACCTACCTCGTGACATTGGCGATACCTTTTGACATTTTTTTTATAAAGTGTTAAAGGTTTAAAATTGGGCTCTGTTCGAAAGCTTTTTGACAGTTCAGGCACTGTTTTGAATTAAAAAAGAAAAACTTTGAATCATGAAATCCACGCTCAAGAAACTAAACGAGGAATACCTGCCAACTAGTACGACGTCAGTAATGATCTATGACAGTTACACGAATGTCACGCAAATTATATTGTAGGACTCGCCTAATTCTGTTTAAAAAAATAACCTCAAATCTGAAATTTTCATCAAAATGAAGGTAGTTTTACGAGTAAGCGGGCTAAATCATGAGAAACGTCTTAAGCTGTCATGATTCTTATTATCAGAGTTCTCTTCCCATATTTTTCAGCTATTACTGGCCAAATGTCATACTTCTTTTACCACCAGAAAAATGCTCTTACTACGAGTTATATTAACCCAAAAGTACTGGAACGGTCAGAATTGCCAACAGTTTGGTGTCTTTTGAGTTTCAAACTGAAATCCGTGCTGTTCTACCTATGCAACAATACTTGAAAGGTGACAGCTACTATATCACGAAGAAACTTCGCCAAGCATTTATTGACAGTAGGCCTGTTTAAAAAAAATATTTCTTTAAGTAAATCAAAGTAAAACTTCAACACAAGATTACAACCACTTAAGCTGAACGTCAAGTTGCTTTTAAGTCGGCTCTACTTTGAATAAATAGCTCGTGTAAGTCTAAGAACTGTCAAGAACACAAGTTTTTAATCCCAAGTAGGAGCGACTTGGGATCAACTCAGTTTTTACCGTGGATATGTATAGTTCATGTTGATACCTTTATGGTTCATGTCACTGTTCCTGGCACCTGAAAAACTGTTGTCAGCGGCATTCATATTCAACAAGCGGGCAAAAGAAAAACGCCGAACGTAAGCAAAAGTCTAAACATTGTGAGTGGCATTCCTACAAAAGAAGAACGCCGAACGTAAGCAAACATCTAAACTGTTGTCAGTGGCAATCCTAGGCAGAAGAAGAACGCCGAACGAAACATATACATCTAATATAACAGTTTACGTCACTGTATCATAAAAGGTTGCATACCTATAGGCGTACTTGTTTTATTGAGCATTTGTCGACCTAACTTTGCTTTGCTGAGGTAGTTCTTGAATAAAACAAACACACGAAACATATCAAGGAGTGTCTGACGTAACCATGTCAACTTACTAGAGAACAAGGCCAAAATGTCAGTGGATTCGTGACACGAAGTAGAGGGAGACTGAGCCTTTAGTGGTACTCTAAGTGAAACCCGGAGTGTTCAAGTAGAGGCAGTTTGGTCGCAGTTTGACATGCTATTTCCGCTCTAACCTTTAAGTTTTTCGTATCTCATTTTAATGGAAATACAATGACAAATTAACCTTTTAGTTTTCTTTAAAAAGAATGTGATATGTTTATTAACAAAAGCTGTAAAATCTTAAATATAATAAATATAATAGAAGTTTGTTTTATTTAAAGAACGTTTACTTTCAATAAATTTTTACATTTTTTTTAAAAATAAAGTTTTGGGCGAATAACTTTGAGCCCGGTATTCAGAAAATAAAAGTGAATAGGTGGTCCATCCACATACCTTATATTCATTCCACAGTAGTTTGAGTCTAAAACCCCTACTTCAAAAGCCAGATATTTATCTATGTGGTTTAAGTCTTTTGAATCTGTTAAAGAACATTAATGAATAAAAGATATAAAATGTGTTTTACCAGATTAAGACTACCTTTGTTAACACTCTCGTTTCTAATTTTATCAAAAAGTTGTTTCCTTTGCTTGTCTTGAATCTCCAATTCGTAATATTTAGAAATGTTCTCAACGAAAAGTGCATAAGCATATTGTGATAATAAACAATTTGTTTTGTTTGGGAAAATGTTTTCAAAATCAATATCAATCAGGTATAAAAAACAACAGCTTATAATTTATTACATGCATAAGAATATATACAATATACATTACCAACAAATATCCTAAGTCATCACTATAATGAGGCCAATCCTTTAGCAACTCGCTTAATGTTTTCTCCTGATTTTTAAAATGGTTAAGACGAAGGTGGCTTGTCCGCGTGATTTGATAACCAAATAATGTATTGGTCTAATACCCTCTTCATCACAACTGATTTTCTCCAAGTCTGATGAAGTTTGACCTTCCCTGTGGAAGTGGGATATGCTGCTGCTGGGTCCAGTTCGCTTCATAAATCTTAAGCTCTAGAAGGAGTCCTTCCATTTCATTATTCGCGTTTGAATATACTAAAGGGTGATTTTTTAGCTGGTTTGGTTTTGGCAACACTGGTTTTGACAGCTGACGTGTGTTTAGTACCTTGTGTCACTGTCAAACAGCTTCAGTTTGGTTTGCAATTTAACAATGGATCGTCTTACAAATGAACAACGCTTGCAAATTATTGAATTTTACTATCAAAATTCGTGCTCGGTTCGAAATGTTCATCGCGCGCTGCTTCCATTTTATGATCGGCATTCTCGACCTTCTGAGCAGTCTATTCGGAAGATTGTGACCAAATTTCGCACCAAATTTACTTTGTTGGACGTTAAACCACCAACACGTTTACGTACTGTGCGTAGTGAAGAAAATATTGCGGCCGTATCAGCTAGTGTGACAGAAGACCGCGAAATGTCGATTCGGCGCCGTTCCCAGCAGTTAGGCCTTTGTTACAGCACTACGTGGAAAATTTTGCGGAAGGATTTGGGCGTAAAGCCTTTTAAGATACAGCTGGTGCAAGAACTAAAGCCAGCCGACCTACCACAACGCCGAATTTTTGGTGAATGGGCTCTTGGAAAGCTGGCCGAGGATCCGCTTTTTTATCGAAAAATTGTGTTCAGCGATGAGGCTCATTTTTGGTTGAATGGGTACGTAAATAAGCAAAATTGCCGCATTTGGAGTGAAGATCAGCCAGAAGCATTGCAACAGCTACCAATGCATCCCGAAAAAGCCACTGTTTGGTGCGGTTTATGGGCCGGCGGCATTATTGGGCCATATTTCTTCAAAGATGATGCGAATCGCAGCGTTACTGTCAATGGTGAACGCTACCGAGCGATGATAACAAACTTTTTTTTGCCCGAAATGGAAGTTCTTGACTTGCATGATATGTGGTTTCAACAAGACGGTGCCACATGCCACACAGCACGTGAAACAATGGCGCAATTGCAAGGCGAGTTTGGTGAACAGTTAATTTCACGTTTCGGGCCGGTCAATTGGCCGCCTAGATCGTGCGATTTGACACCATTAGATTATTTTTTGTGGGGGTATGCCAAGGCTAATGTGTATAGGGACAAGCCCGCTTCGATTGACGCACTGGAAGCCAACATCCATGCATTCATTCGTGAGATACCGGCCGATATGTGTGAAAGAGTATGCCAAAATTGGACTCAGCGGATGGGCTACCTGAGACGCAGCCGCAGTCAACATTTGCATGAAATTATCTTTAAACATTAAATTGCAAGGTTCAAACTATCGATTCAAATAAATATTTCATTCATTTTTTCGAATTTTTTGTGTTTTTTTTTTTAAAAAAGTTCTAAACCTCTTAAAAAATCACCCTTTATATGAAAGTTGGGATGGTGTTTATGTGGCACAAAATGCTTCTATAGCTTATGAAATCTTTCTTAATGTTTTAAAAAAATACATTATTTCTTCTACCTTTACCTTACCACGTAAAAAATCTGAATATCGTCTTAAACCCTGGATAACTTGCTCTCTTATCAAAAAAATAAATACTAAACACAAATTGAGAAAAAAATGTTGGAAACATCCAATGAATAACAACTTAATGAGTCGCTACAGAAATCTTTGTAAAAAAGTGAATAAGGCAGTGATTAACGCGCGGGATATGTTTTATCGTTCAAAAATACTAAAGGCAAATAGAAATCTTAAGAAGGAGTGGCAAGTCGTTAATAGTATTATCAGTCGAAAAGTTACTACTAACACTAATCCTATCATACTGAATATCGGAGGTACTGACATTTTGAATCCTCTAGAAATAGCCAACGAGTTTAGCAATTACTTCGCCTCCATTGGAGAATCCTCCTTTTCAGATAGTTCGCAAACTTCATGTAATTGTTGTACTAAGCCTGTTACTACAGGCTTCGGCTTCGGAAACAGCTTCGCTTTTGAACCTATCACAGGATTTGAATTGCTAAAAACTATTAATTCTCTGCCTAACTCTAATTCGTGTGGTAGTGATGAGATCTCGAATTTGGTCCTAAAGAATATTGGTCTCAATTTAGTAGATATTTTGTCTTACCTCTTTAACTTCAGCATTATGTCTGGAACTGTTCCCACTGATCTGAAATGCGCCATAGTAATTCCTCTACTTAAAAAGGGTATCAAATCAGACCCATCCAATTATAGACCTATTTCGTTATTGTCTTCTATTTCCAAAGTATTTGAAAAAGTAGTTAAAACGAGAATCTTAGCCTATCTCAATAATATAAATTTTTTTAGTCCCCTACAGTTTGGTTTTCGGACTGGTCATTCCACTGAGGATGCTCTACTGGACTTCTGCTCTATATTATATAAGGGTTTAGATGACAAACTTTTCTGTGCTGGCCTATTTGTCGACTTTACCAAGGCGTTTGACATGGTTGATCATGTAATTCTCCTAGATAAATTATATAAGGCCGGATTCAGAGGATTCATTTACAATTGGTTTGAGTCATATCTTAAAGGTAGAAAACATCGAGTTAAAGTTGGTAGCAGTATAAGCAGTCCTAAAACGAATAACCTGGGAGTACCCCAAGGCTCTGTACTTGGTCCAATTTTATTCCTAATATATATAAATTCCTTATTTTCACTTCCTTTTTTGGGTAAAACTAAAGCCTTTGCCGATGACCTTGGTATTGCTTATTGTTCAGTCAGTCCGTTAGATTTAATATCTAACATAAACCATGACGTATCTTTACTAAGAAGCTGGTTTGCAGAAAATAGGCTTATTGTTAGTAGCAAAACTAAACTGATGTATTTCAGTCTAACTGAACAGGAGTTTCCCGACTCAGAAATAGTTTTTCACTCCCATGATTGTGCTAGTCATACGCTGTCGAACAACATCTGCAGTTTCCAAAATGACCCATCTTTCAATAGTAAGGCAGATTGCAGTCCTAGCTGCTTCAAAATTGAAAGCGTTGATAGTTTTAAGTACCTTAGTGTTACTATTGACCAAAATTTGAACTGGTCCACGCACATTTCTCTTTTGAAAAAATATCTTCTTTCCTCTACTCGCTGTTTTTATCGTCTTAGAAAGTACTGCTCTTCTGACACAATGAAAATGGTCTATTATGGCTTAGTCCATTCAAGATTGCAATATGGTCTCTGCAGTTGGGGCGGCGCTTATTTTAATAAGCTTCAGCAATTAACAGTTATTCAAAAATCTGTTATACGTAAAGTTTGTAGTTCTCGTCGTTTAGCTCACACTATGGTCCTGTTTAGGTCGTTAAATATTCTTCCTTTGCGACATTTATATTTTTTCAAAGTTCTTAAGGTCTTTTTTTTGAGAGGCGGGCACCTGGAAAGTCCGATTTCTGACTTTCGCTGCTTACGAAGCTACTCGAACTTCGTTGTGAATTTGCCTTCGTTCCGCACTACAAGCTACAGAAACTTCTACTCCATTGTTTCTCGCAAAATTTTTAAATCCTTACCGTTTGAAACTCGATCCATAAGAAATTCCCGCTCGTTTACAAAACTAACGAACATTTGGCTCTTTGGATTCAACCATGATGAAATCAAAACGCTTTTACGCTATACTGCATAGTAATAAAAATATATATAATTATACAGAAAGGAATTGCTTTTTTGCTAATTTTGATTAAGTAGCGGTAGTAGATACTGTTTGAATTTGTCCTCTTTTATATATTTTTATTATTTTTCCTTTTTGTGACTTGTTACAGATTGCTTTTTCTTTCTTTCTTAAATTGCTATAATTCTCTTATCTTAACTTCAACCTTTTACTTATTATCCACCTTTGTACACCCCACAAAGTTAAATATATCCAATGTGACATCATCACTATTTTTCTCAAATAAAGGTGTCACTAACTATTCTGTATGTACTAGCTATGTTTAAAAATTTGCTTTTTTTTTTGTAATTATTCATACTTTGTACATATTTGAATAAAGAACTAAATGAAATGAAAAAAATGAATCACGCAAGAGACTGACACTGACCGCACTCAACCGATGAAAGTATCGAAGACCATGTGGAAATGCATTCAGAGACACGTATAAACAAACAGAATCATATCAAATTAAGGTGGACATCTGCTTAATATAGAAGGTCAGCACATACATTCCATGAGAAATCCTTTCAGTGCTTCTACTGTGCATGAAAAATCTTTTGCAAAAACATAATTACAACCACCTAGGGACTTTGGTTTAAGCGGATACTCACCTTAATTTAAAATGATTCTCACGTTTTAAGAGAATCTCCTTATTTTAATAAGTCAACATTTCGAATTATTGAGAACTCAGTTCATTTTATACAGTTTAAGATGGGTTAAATTAAAAAGAAATTTCATATAAAAAATTAAATTAAGTTCATTTTGAATTTAACATTGTTTAAACGGAATCCATTTATTTTCATAGGAAATCTTGTTGTTTTAAGTGTTTAGATGACCATCATCTGATTTTGAAATGACCGATTTTTCTCCGTGTAGGCGAGCAAGTAATTACTTAACTCAATCGACACGTAACTTAATCTAAACTAGTGCGGTCTATGTAAGCTGTGAACACTGAGTTTTTTTTTGCCCCAGAAACGAGACACTTCCCTAAAACTATCTACCATTCATGTCAAGTCATCAAGCCCCCCATGGGAAGTTATTAGCTATTTACTGCACCGTTTAGAAGCCTTCACCTTGAACTTCTTCTATACCACTATTCTGCGGTCCATTCTCTCGTGAAACTAGCTACCGGCGCACTTAATTACCTCATGGATCCTAAAAACGGAACTCCACTCAAATTATCAACAAAAGGTTTCCCCCTGCTGGGATTCGAAGTTGACATCGCCAGTCTTCACACCACTGTCAAGGTAAGCGGAACATGCAGCACAAGTTGGGGGAGCAAAAAAAAAAAAACCGTCTCATCATCCACTTCACCCACTCGACTGTGCATTTCACGTATGCAGAATGCAGCTGCAATGACATTCACGCTCCAAATAGCTATCCCCCATCTCGTGCATCGTGTACGTCAGTTGCGACATCAGCCATATTGCGCTTTCTGCAGCGGAAAGTAAGTGGGTGGCGGTTAATTCCCATACACTTTGGAAATTGAACAAAGCGCAAACCATCATCCCGTTTCTGGAATTAAACTTGATTGGTGTCTTCAAAGCGACCACGACGCCATCGCAGAGCACAACCATCGAAGAAGGCAGTCGTCTCGAACGGCTCCCCAATTTTCGGGCTCCGCCGGACCAATAAAACACACAATTTTCCCAATGTGAGGTAATAATGACGGCTTAAGTGGCCGTAGCACCTTTTTTTCTGTATTTCTGTATTTCGGTCTCGGGACTCGGATAGGTCTGTGTTTCTTTCAGTCCCATGGTACATAAGTGAATTCGGAACCTCTCATCGCCTAACCCTTCTTTCGTGCATTAGACGAGTGGGGCAGGAACGAAGGGAGCATTTGTCCTTTCCAATTGTTGTGTGTGTAGAGGTATAGAGCTGTGAAACTTTGACAGCATAATAGCACACTAATTGAGGTATAATCAACAAAAGAAACCTCGCTCGTCGTCGTCGGGACTATTTGCTTCAATATGGCGAGAAAGATTTATTGGATGCGGGAGAAGTGTTTTAGATATTCCAAAGATCTTTCTCCGTTTGCGTCTTCCCTTGCGACGGTTAATTCCAATTGTTATTAGGGAAATTGTTTTAGGAAGTATGCGGCTTAGATGATGGGAAAGGCAATTTAATTTTATAGAGGACTGCTTCGTAAATATGTAGATGCCGCCCTGGACGATTGGATTTTGGTACCAAAATGTTTGAAGCGTTACATAATCTAGAGGAGAATAATTAAACGCTTTTCGTTTTATCTGAAAAGATGGTAAATATGCCCGCAGTTACAGAAAATAGGAGGCCTTGCTGCGGGAAGATAAGATTATCTAAAGTGCCTGTTATCTTGAGCAAAGCAGTGGCTAGTGACGTCTTTTATTGAGCATATATCTCAGCAAAGTAGAGCTGACAAATGCCCAATAAAACAATCCAAAGAAAGAAACTCGCTCCGAATCAGCCTGGAAGTAAGCAGTCAATTGTGATAGAGTGGCTTAAACTGGTATTTTGACTTTTAGATCGATTCAGCGGACTTCTGATACTCGAGTGAATGGAGAAAAGCAGTTTATCGGGTTCCAGGTGGAATGCCATCAAATTGACAGGTGTCAGCAATTCATGCTGCTGTCAAGGCAGTCCTAAAAAATACAAAAAAAGGAAATAGTTCAACAGCTGCTGAAGCCTTTCATTTTGTGTGAGTTCCTATTTCTATTACGAAAGGGAGGGACCTTAAATTGTAGGCTGAACTGAGAAGCTCCTTCATGACAGTTATATACTCTCAGATGTCAAGAGTCAAGGAAAATTGTCGAAAAGGCTTAAGTAAGAATGCATTTAAATATTTTCGGTCAACCGGATGTTTCGTTGACGTACTACAACTCTTCAATCAGACACTGAGCCCACTTTTCTCGAATTTCTTTATAATTCGCCGAATTACGAGCTTGGAAAGAAGGTCACTATGACCGTAAATCGTACGTAGCGTGCGGAGAGTTCTGCGAAGCAACTCAACACTTCAAAATGAGTTCTCACGACTTTTTATTGTTAAATGGCGACTATGACAGAACGCAGTGACAGCAGAATGACAGCAAAATCGAGTTCATGCACCATTGTTAAATGGCGGCTATGACAGAACGCAGTGACAGCAGAATGACAGCAAAAATTGAATTCATGCACCATTGTTAAATGGCGGCTATGACAGAACGCAGTGACAGCAGAATGACAGCAAAATCGAATTCATGCACCATTGTTAAATGGAGACTATGACAGAACGCAGTGACAGCAGAATGACAGCAAAATCGAATTCATGCACCATTGTTAAATGGAGACTATGACAGAACGCAGTGACAGCAGAATGACAGCAAAATCGAGTTCATGCACCATTGTTAAATGGCGGCTATGACAGAACGCAGTGACAGCAGAATGACAGCAAAATCGAATTCATGCACCATTGTTAAATGGAGACTATGACAGAACGCAGTGACAGCAGAATGACAGCAAAATCGAGTTCATGCACCATTGTTAAATGGCGGCTATGACAGAACGCAGTGACAGCAGAATGACAGCAAAATCGAGTTCATGCACCATTGTTAAATGGAGACTATGACAGAACGCAGTGACAGCAGAATGACAGCAAAATCGAATTCATGCACCATTGTTAAATGGAGACTATGACAGAACGCAGTGACAGCAGAATGACAGCAAAATCGAGTTCATGCACCATTGTTAAATGGCGGCTATGACAGAACGCAGTGACAGCAGAATGACAGCAAAATCGAGTTCATGCACCATTGTTAAATGGAGACTATGACAGAACGCAGTGACAGCAGAATGACAGCAAAATCGAATTCATGCACCATTGTTAAATGGCGACTATGGGCACATTCAAGAATCTAGTTATCTTAAGTCGACTAGATTGGTCTGGATGAGATGTAACCTGAACGCAAAAACTAGATTGGTCGGAAACGTCACTTTTTCTACGTCAGCCACATATGAGAACTGTCAACTTAGTACTCAGTCACGAATTTCTCGACTAGATTCGTCGGCTACCCCTCCATAAACGTCAACTGAAACATCTGCTCTCACGGCCGATTTCCCCCAATCAGAGCCGAGTTTCATCTAATCAGAGAGCTGTCAGACTTACTAAACTAGATACTTGAGCGTCCCCTATGACAGAACGAAATGACAGCAAGAAACATTCAAATATAAACGCAGTCGGTGATCAAAGCCCTTCTATAGAAACTTCAGTTTGCTTTAAGTGGATAAAGTTTAAAATGTCAAAAAGACGAATTAAATTTAAATCGCTTGTCAAATGAATGTACAAAGTGTGACTTTATCCTAAATTGTGATCAACAAATATACTTCTACCCTTCACCCCTTCCCATCAATCCGTATTAATGGCTACTAAGCATTTTTGCAAATTATTTCTCTCTTGACGTATTGAAATGCAAAATTCTTTTGATTGATACTTCTTTATTCTTTATTATACAAATTTGTTTGACCACGCGAAAGACTTTTAAAAGGAATGCAAATGAGGTGACGTATTTAAATTTCACAAACAACCGCTCGCCACTTATTTACGCTCGTCAGACTATAGAAAATCTCAACCGCAACGACAGCTGTCACTCCAGTCTCCGAATGTTGTAGGTAAATGCCATCTGTCAGTGAAACTGTTTGTGTGTCATTTTGACTCGTGTCGTAAATAAAATACCTATTGGGCTTGTGTACTCTTTGAGCGTGGAATTGAAAATTCGTGGAGTTAAAGCGAAAAAAATGAACTTGATCATTGACAGAAGTCACAACTACTGACGTTTCCATACACCCCGCCTCTATAAAACATGAAGTGCACTTTTTTTAACCAAATATCAGAGAATTTCCATAATAAAAATACGTTCCAAAGTAACTTTAACTGAAAATTCAATTTGGGAACCTCCTTCCGCTTCCGTCAATCAAGAAAGGACCCACTTGTCATGCACACATTAATTTTACTACTCTCCAGCAAATATTTACCTTGACATGAATGAATTTTGAATTGCAAGAATCCTGCTCCTTCTCTGTCAGAAGTCAAGACAAATGCAGAGCACAGTTGCGTCTCTGGGTAACAACCCTGGAATTTAAAGCGATGTGGGGAAAAATGCCCGCACTCTGGTAGACACATTGTTGAAATGCTTGTGCATTTGCGGTGGTCCAGATCCACCATACAGGAAGGTATCAAATGTAGCTCCTAATCAAAATGTCAATCATCAGCACAGAGTAAACAGCCAGACAGACATACGCCAGTGAGACAGACAGTGGAGAGAGAAACAGCCACGTATACAATTACCTGCCTCTTCAAAGCCTGGGTAATTTTAATACCTCGTCACGTTGGCGCAACCAGCATCAACGTTCATCGGTGACAGCAACAAACAGCGGCGGTAACGACAATCCCAGCGAATTGATATCAGCTCCGTTGCATGAATAGCACGAAATGGCGGATTTAGTAACCCAAGACTACATTGTTCGTCGTCGGAGAGGATATCCTTAAATTTTTCATTCCATTTGGGGGACTGCAACTGGGAAGACGTCGCTAAGTCCCTTGGGTGGCTTAATTTTCTGATGCGCTTCCTTTATCTGGGGCTCCGGCGCTGCAATGAGCTCAATTCGCATCAGGAACACAGATCCCCACGGTCCCATAGAGACAGACCAAAAGCCGTATAGAAAACGAAGAGAATCGTGAACTAGAAGAAGACCAACTTAAGCCAGGAAACCAAACATAATCGGATTTGCTAACATCGTCTCTTAGGAAATCGCCGATGAAGTTGGGGGATGCTCTCTGGCTCTGCCAAGGCGACGGCAAAATTCCAAATGAACAGCTCCGATGCCAATCCTTGTGCATTATTATCACGATGACAAGCAGAGTGCGCCGCACAAAGAAAGTCTATCATTTTCCGATGCGGGTGGTGGTGGAAGGACACCACCCACCACACCACCACACCACACCACACCACGACAATATTTTCACTAATAAAAATAGACGCAAGGAAGAAGAAGAAAACCTCCGCCGATCTGGAGACACACAAACATCCACGCAAGCACACAAAGGCGGAGCTGCCGAAAAGAAGAAAATTTCCCATTTCGAAAAGTGTCCTTGTATTTAAATTTTAAATTTGCATAAATCCTTTATCAAGGAATACTTGTGGGGCCCTTCACTCAATGGAATTGAGTTTGGGCGGCGGATGGACCTGTTTTGAGGTTGTGCACTTAATTAAAATTTTCGGACAGGGAAGGAAGAGGGTACGAACAGGAGGCTATTATTATTTGTGAAGGAATTTCCAATTATATGGGTCCAACCACCTTTTTAAGTACTTGTCGGGGGACAAAGCGATTGGGAATGAGTGTGTACGCTGGGTATATTCATGAAGAGTTGCTGACATAACAAATGGACTGAGATTTGGAAGTGAGCAGGAGCAGCACCCATGCGGTACACCAGAATAGCCCGGCCATCTGCAAAATTTGGAAATAATTCGCTTCTAATCTACTCGAAGGATAACTTCAGATTCATTATTATTAGAGGCGAAAGTTTACTCCGTATGTGAGAGAGAGCGAACTCCTCTGAGATGAATACGATCCTAAAAGGTCAAGGAAGTTCAGAGGAACAAAACAGCCACATTGGGTATTTTTTTAGACGTACAAAACTTTAAAATCAAATAAAACACATACCAATCCCAGTAACGAAGACTGTTTTGACCTTTTTGGAAAGCTAATTGTGTGCCATTTTGTTTTAAATACGAACTTGATCCAAAAATCCTGGGAATAAAGGAAACCGCGACTTGGAAGTCTAATTTTCGAGCAGCTTTTCGCGCAGTTGGGGTTGACTATCGAAAGTCTTAACTACCGATGATGAGATAAACTTAAGCCGACTTATGGTGGAATGGCAAACCAGAGTGGGCACAAATCAGCTGTCAGATGTCATCTGTCAAACTGATTTGGCGGTGGGAAAAGTGTTGCCAATTGTAAAAACAAATCTCTAAACGAAACTTAACTAAATACTTACAGCCTTATTTATAAAATCACCGTAGAGTCTGCTTATCTTTACGCACCCTCTGAAATGTCCTTACGCAGGAAAACGTGATCTATAAACAAAAAGCACTTTGCTTTAAGCCTGCGTAACTTTAAACGCAAAAATTTACGTTTAGAGGTTGCGTAAAGCTTGCATATTTTTTGTTCCGTTTTTGAAATGTCATTTTGTTTACATTTTTTTCGTGGTAGATTTAAAATGCAAAACGAAACTAAAAATTGAATTAAAAACGCCATTCAGCTTCGTGAATTTTGTTAACGACATTGATCGACTTAATAAATGAAAGTTCAATTCCAAGAAGTCGAAAATTATAATAAAACCAGGGGTCGAATCGCGTCGTCCGTGAACGAGCATTACGTGCCGGAATTTGTTTTTGTTTCACATGTAAGATCAACACAATTCCGTGAACGTATAGCTCGTTCACGCAAGCGGCAATTCGATCCCAGGTTCAACCCCAATTTTCCGACCGTTTTCTTTTCATATTTTTCTGCTCCATTTTTGTTTACAAACAAAATAAATCTCACAAGAGAGATGTCAGTTTTATTTCACAGAAACAGCTATCATTCCGGGAAAAAAGTAAGAGATTTCGGTTTTTTTTTGTAATAGTTTCGTACTTATTTAGACACGTAGTAAATGGTCAGTGGTAATTTTTTTATAAATAACAATTTCAGCAAAGCCATATAGAGGCTGCGTACATTTTTACGCGATGACTTCTGCCCACGGTTGCCACTTGCAAAAAAGATTAGCTACCAAAATTGGGAAAAAAAGTTACCAAACCAAGATAAAATTTACCAAAAATCTGGAGACGTTGATAAAACATAAAAAAAAAATATGTTTTTTAATATATTCAATTTGGTACATTACCATTTCCGACCATTTGTTCTCATATCAAACATTTAACAAATTAGAGTTTTATGTCTGCAAATAAATAATATCATTAACTAACCTATCCATATCTAAATATAGTTATAAACAGAAAATATTTCGAAGTTCACCAACTGTCAAAAGAAGAAAATGAGTGCATTCAGTAATTTTTTGAACAAAATAGGTTTACATGGGTGGTGCAAATGCAATGCTTTCACTCAGAAACAGTAAGGCAGCATTTAAATGAATTGATATCGAGTTCGTATTTTTGGTGCTCCTGCTCAAAAAGTTATCAAAACCAGATAAAAATTAACAAATTGCCAAAACTCAAAAAGCAAAAAAAAAATTACGAAAATTTGGTAAAAAATTACCAAAGTGGCAACCGTGCGGTTCTGTCATTTAAAGTGACAATAATTGGAGCAACACCTATTTCTCTCTCTCTTGAAATGAAGGACAATCACAATCTGCCAATTGCCAGGTATTTCGTCGCGTTCCCAGGCCAATTGAAAGACACGAGAGGGACAATGCTCTTATCATCTACCAGAGCTCCCTACTTTCATGAGGGAACAATTAAAAATCCACGTTAAAATGGATTAAAGCGAATTTAACGCGCGAATTATACCGAAGCCTTTAATGTTCGCTCGTTGAAGCCGCCATTCCCACTAATTGTGAGATTGAATTCGAATTTATTCGAGAAAATCCTTCCGTCACAAATAAATAAATTAATACAAAATAAATTCATGACACAAAACTCAACACGATCGCATCTCAAAATACAAGCAGAAATGAACAAATGTGAATCTGAAATGAATGGAATGCACGAATATCTATCGACTGAATAAAATCGAAATCGATTCGACTCGAATCTCAGAAAAGGTTAATTTAATTCAGTCCTGAAAACCTGATGAGGCCTGTTTTTTTTAGCTTCGATCTCAGCAAAGCAAAGTAAAGTAACATTTTCGGCACAATTACAAGAACTACGCTCTACTTGACACTTCAACTCACAGTAGTTGTTGTAATCGCGTGCTGAAAATCTTACTGCTTTGCTGAGATCGAAGCTAAAAAAAGCACGCATGTTGTTGAAGCAAACCCGGCTTGAAATACGAAACTTTTCCATGCGTTTGTGACAGCTAAAAAAAGTAGGTATTCGAGTGGCATTTGCAAAAATATTTTAATTTTTCAAATACTAAAATGGAAACATTTTTAGGAGTGACTTCGGTATAGATTTTGGAGTAAAATCTTCTGAACCAAGGCAGAGTCTGAGATTTTGATAATTTTTTGATAGAACTCACGGAACAGCAAACTACTTGGAATAGGAATATCAACAGCAAACTTGACAGTCACAGGAACCTTTTTAAAGCCATTCTGCGATACTAATAATCATTTTAAAAGTCCAGGCTAAATTTTTCAAAGTCACAATGGCGAAATATTCCATACAAAATTGCATATTGTGACCTGCAAAATTTTTTGTATGAAATTTAAAAATGGTTATTGGTAAGGCCCACTGGTTTGAAAAGGCCTATAAGACAACGTCACATCAACGCCGATATTGACGTTAACTACGTTTCCACCGGAGATTAACTGCGAGATTTAGAAAAATGTCTGTAAGTTCCGCGTAAATCTCGGCATTTATCATACAAAAGTGATCTAATGAAAAGTGAGATTACAAACAAATCTCGATTATCAACCAGGTTTGCGAACACAGTTTCCACAGCTCGAGATGTCAAAAATACAAAGCAAACAGAGCTGTATTTGACATTCTGTCATAAAAACAAAGGAATTTTTTCTGAGAGTCTTCTCCTAGCCAATGCAACCATCAAAACTTTCATTTTATTTTGAAGAATTAAATTATGAGCCAATAATATTTTAAGATTTCTGGAACTCATGTTTTATACTTTAAACTTTTTAATTTTGAAATTTTTGTTCAGTTATCACAATTTTGGGTTGTTCGACTTGACAGTAGTTGACAACATCTGGTGAAATGTCAAATTAATTTTGTTTTTTTTGGTGTAAACACCTCAGGATTTATTTTTAATCTCTTGCGATTAGTGTCCGGTGGAAACGTAGTATTACTGTGCTATACGATTTTTTAAGGTTTTCTCAACTTTTCAAAGATGACACTCTGCAACAGCGTAACCAGATATCTTAAAAAGTTAGTTTCAGCAGTTTTCCAATTGCATATTTTGAAAATAGTTACAGATTTTTGTTTTAAGTTTCAACTGTGCAAAATCAAGACCTTTGAAACGAAGAATTTCCTACGCCACACTGAAAGCTGGCAACTTTGGACGATGAGAGATAGTCCTTTGAACTAACTCATTATCAACTCGGAGAGGTGAACGCCGTAACCCTCACCGAATTCCAATTGCTTCATTCGAGCCTCTGCTGACTGCCGAACGGTCGTTTCTGAGCTGAGGATGTTTTGTAAAAGTTGCAAAAAGCATATTTCGTTTCAATCAAGGACTACAAGATAAAGTTTGAGAGGTGTAAATAGACCAAGACTTAAAAAGAAAGCAATCCACTGAAGGTGAATACCATTTTCCACATTTCATTCAAAAGTTCTCTTGGTATATGACAAAGACAAACGGCATCGAAATGCCTTAATTAGACGAAAGTGCCATAGGACATTCCCGACAACCCAAAAAGCCAGCAGTCACTCTGCTTACTCGTCCCGTGCCAATACTATCCAGATCCACCCAAAACAAGGTGATTACGATGAGAGAACACGTAAGTAAAATGTTAAACGTTACTAATGACAATAATTGCATTAACACGTATCAGAGAACTCCGGTTGCGGCTGCCGAACCGCAACGAGGATTTTGTGGTAACCAATACACCAGCCATGCCCTATCCTCCAAATACTTGTAGCAATAAATAAAATTAAATGAAAATGAAAATAAAAATGAAATCCCCCTACGGTTGGTGGTGCGGAAGAGGAAAATTGAGTGCGCTCCCGATATAGCGCAGCGCACTTTGGTATTTACCAATATTAATTAAATAAACATGAGCTTCGATTTCTATCTGCTCGCGGGATACGGACACGTGTACCAACTGTACATGTGATAAATTGGAGGCTGATCGCATGCGGTCATTGTGTGCCGTACGTAAAAAAATGTGTAATATGTCGCCGTACAATAGTGAAGTGGAAAAATATTTATTCCCATTAAATATTTGAAGTTATCGCCATTTTTTATTTGCATTTACACTGATTGCATTTTTTGGTGAAAATTAATATTTTTGAATGGCATCGTTTGGGTGTGGAAATTGAAAGTTTTTAATTGGGAACCAAATTGGAAGTGAGCCTTATTGAGGGTTAGTCAGGCAATCGGTTGTTTGGTGGTGGTCGTTTGTAACCGATGGGCAGTTCGTATGATTTCGGTTTTTGGTGAATACCACATGACTTTGACTTGTTATTGAGTTTTTTGTTTAAAAGGAGACTTGAATCACTCAGAAGTCTTGGTTACGTTCGGACACATAGTCCATGCTAAACGTTAACTACATTTGACTGGACTAGGAACATATACGTCACTTATTTTGATTTTTGACACTTCAAGAGGTCAACTGAGCATGCAGACAGCATTGACTTATTATATATGGACTGCTAGTAGACAACTTCGCGTTGGTTCCAACATAAGCGCTAGCTCTCGTGGTTCGGAGCGGAATAAATTGGAAACTCACATCTGACGTTTCCAGTTCGTTGCAGATATAAGTACTTTAAGAAATATTGATGTAAGTAATTTATATGATGAATTAAATTCTCATGTACTTGAATGTGATATTCTTGAGAATCATAAGTATTTATTGTTCAGAAATGTGATTGAAATATACGCTAAAGTGTTATATATTACATCATATTTCTAAAATTAATAATGAAAAACAACATAACAAACTAATTCGCAATAAATATACGAAAATTGTGAAATTTATGGGAAAAGGAAAAACGATTTTTTATTCAAATTTTGTTGGTTCCATCTATTACTAATTATTTAAAATAGCACAATTTCGAGGTGACATCTATTGTAAACAATGCCGCAACAATTTGAATTTCAACCGTTTCACTTGGCAAATCCACTCACGTCACGCCCAAGAGGTGGCTCTTCCATTCTATGGAGAAATCCAAGATGGTTGTCATTTTGTTTTCTCTTTTTTTTCGCATAGAACCACGAGCGGTAGTTATGTTGGCGTCATTTTCTGGGCAAAGATTATATGGAAGTGACATTTCACTAGCAGTCCATATATAATAAGTCAATGGCAGCCAGTATCTCCATAAACGTCAACTGAAAAAAAAAACTATACACGTGACCAATCTGTGCCAATGAAAATTGAAACACACCAATCCAGTCAGCTGTCAGACTTACTAGAAGTCCGAACGTCCCCATAACTATTGAGTTTTTTGTTTTAAAGGGCACTTCAAGCACTCTGAAGCCTTGGTTTGTTGTACTGCTGTGACGCGAGTGCGACGTAGACGTTTCATTTGTGACAGACAGAATATTGCGGTTGTTAAAAATTGGACACATTTTCGCAACCGTAATTGGTAAACGAGTCAGTTTAGCATTTGGATTGTAAAAAGACAGATTCGTGCCCATCAAAAGCTGAAAATTAGATGAAAATTGCTTAAGATGACGTTTCGAAAATTCCATTAAAACATTCTACCGATGAAAAGTCTGGTACACGAAATATACTGATGACTCTTTTAAAACTGAGCGCGGACATCAGATTCAGAAAAGAAAAAAACAGTTTCTCTTATGTTTTGTTCCATTTCCATTGATTCGCTCTTGTCAAAAAGGAACGAAAGTGCCAACTGTCAGCAAATCATTCTCTTGCTTAATAAAATACATTTTATATTGTTTAATGGATGACAAACAGTTGTAAAATCGCATAGTTCTGTTCCTACATTTGCTCCATGTTATTTGTCACTTTATGATGATGAACTGTCAAAGCCAACAATTCAATAAATCAACGGTTTGTATTCAGTTATAAAAGCGCGCCCGAATAGTGTGTCCAAAATTGGATTTGAATCAATGTAATTGCTGCTGTAATTGCTACATCCACAACAGCCCTGAATGCACCCATTATACCTACCAACCTCTCAATTTAGTACCCATTTTTGTAAACACACGATACCTACATTGCATTCGTTTTTAAAATGGCAACTTAACTGTCAAGTGTATCATTTCTCGGACTGCTACCAACCAACGCAAACGTCAATCAAATGTCACTTGCATGGCAACCTTATGGCAAAACCCTCTGCTATTGACGTAAATATTTAGCATCTAGATAATAAAAAAAAAACAGACAGAAAAAACAACAATATTATTAACGCAATGATTTATATCATCAGACGCACCGATGGGAAACCGAACACGAATGGGTAGAGCACGCGTAGGTTGGCTTAATCAACTGGGTTGTGCATTTATAGTATGCGGTGTGCCATGTCAGATGTAAGTCGGGCTTAAATTCAAAATTTCCATGGCTAATCTCGATGCATAGGCTGCGGTTAGACATTCCTCCATCTCATTAGTGTCAAGTGAAACCAATACGTATTTCATCTGTCACCCGGGGCCTATTCTCGGTTGATTCTCCATCTCGAGTCTCGATCCATGTTGAAGAAACAACCAGCGGAAGTGAAATGCAAATGACAGTCAATATTGTGTCTGGCAGAGAGGCACATAAACCCAACCACAGTTGACAGTGATTCTAATGCGCCTAATCAGAGGACGTGTAACGAGATTACCTTGATTCGCCGGCTGTGCACTTCTGAAATAAGTTCGCCTCTCACCCATGAAATTACTTTCAACAGTCGTTTCTTGATAAAACGTAAAACACCAACAACAAGGCGGGCGCAATTGTCTTTCTTCGTTTTTATTTCCTCATTGTTCTACCGTCTACGTTCGCGTCGCAGTGCACCGTCGCCGTCGTACCATCGATTACATCCGGTGACATAAAAAAAAAACAGCAGTAGGTACCAAAAGTCGCAACAAAAGCAGCAAATAAAAATGAAAATTGCTATTTTCCGATAAAAAAAAAGAAAACAAAACGAATAAACGGCTACAACGGCGAATAAAATCCGGAAATTGGAATAGCCCTAGTGCCCAGCGAGCAATTCACCACAAAAACAGTTAGTGTAGAAGAGTCAGAGACAATCGTACACACGATAGAGGTAGTAGCAACATGGTTAATGGTAGCAATTTCATCTAGTAACATGGTGAATAGATGGGACATAGACCACAGCGGCAGTACACACAATATGACTGTTTTCTGAAAGCAATCGTCTGGCTGGGCTACAATGCGAGGGGGTGTGTGTAACTGTTGTCGGTACAACCGTCAACCGCATTTTATTTTCTCGTCTCGCCATTCAAGTGGAAAATGTCACGGGGGAAGGAGCAAAGAGCATGTCGTCGATATGGCACAGCCAGCGTGTAGAGCGAAAGGGTTTTCTCCGCAACCACATTTTCGTTCTCCATTTCAGTTGTCAAAAATAGCTGCGTCATTGGGCATACACGTGAGTTGTGAAACACGAAAGTGTTTTATTGGGGTTGACTGGTAATGGGTAATCTTTAGAACCGATGAAAGTTATGGCAACAGGTCTGTGTAAATTTTTCTTAAATAATGAAGAAAATTTGCTCAAAATGTTTTCATTTTCCCTACAGCAATATACATTGTTAATTTTTCATGAACATTTTAAGCAAATGTGCACTTATTCCTAAAAAAAAATATTACCCACACGTAACGAACGATTTCAAATTAAACGGATAAAATTCTATGAACTCTGCCAGCAACTTTGCCCACAGCGGAAGTGTCTCATATCTGCTGGGAGTGTGTTGGTGAGCCGGAATTTTTGAAGTTTCGTGACATTTGTCAATACGATTTTCTATGTAACAATACTAGCGCACCAGATGTGTACACTCCATAAAAAATATAGCTTGTAGGCTAAGTAACGGGAAATCGGCCGGAGTTGGTGGTCTCAGTATTGTCTCTGGTTCTAGCGTCAGCCGTCTTTTTTTCGCAAATTATATGCTGTGAATTAGATATGTAGAAACAAATAATATCTGACATTGCAGTTTTGTGACAGTTGTCAATACGCTTTCTCCTTTTTCAGCAGTGAGTGCAGAGCAGAGTGTTGTACTAATCTTGCAAATGTTTTAACAGCTCGCAAGTCCACTTCCAGTTTCTTTACTCAACATATTTGACAGTCCAACCAACAGTAATTTGTTTTTATAACTAATTTTGGTCGTTATAAGCCGAATTTAAATTGATCGTTGATACTTTTTGCGGGTAACTCGTATCTGACAGTTCGTCATCATAAAGTGCCCAAGTGACAAATAGTCCTTACCTAAACTAGTACAGGATTTATGGACAAGAATTTGTAACTTTACTACTGCCGTACTTAATTTTAATGAACAAGAGAATTATTTGGTGACACTTGACACTTTCGCTATTTGTTGACAATAAGGTCGAAACAAAGGAAATGGAACAAAATATAAGAGAAACTCTGTCCACCAGTTCGTGGTCCTTTTTTTAAATCCTCTTGACAGCAGTAAATTTGTCCAATGTTGTCAATGCTTTGTGGAACTTTCGGCATGTCTTCTGACACTTTTCAACCAATTTGCAGCCTTTGACGGGAATTTTTTCAATTATAATACCAAAATTCGAAAATTTACAGATTTTGACGACCTCAATGATCTGTCAGTCTACGGGAATCGTCATCGTCTATGTCCAACTAGAATACGAACTGTTACCAAAGTAGCAAAATACGTTTGTTGGAAAAGAAATAAGACAAAAATGCTTCTGCCAAAAATTCAATTACAACTCAGTTTCTTAGAAAAAAACCGTAAAATTTGACTTTTAAGTACGAAGTGGTAAGGTTCGAGTCAATGGCTGTCGCACATAAAGTGGCAGCCATGTTTTTTTTTTTATTTGAAAACCACGTCAGAGGATTATATTGATCAGAATCAGTGTTGTCAGAAATTTTCTAATGGAATATGCTAAATACACGAAAATATTTCCTATGCTGGGTTTTTATGTTAAAAATGTAAAATATGCCAGATTGCATAAAATATGCTATATTCAGCATAAAAAAATGCCAAAATGGCATCTCTGATTCAGAATGGTGAAATGATTAGTAATTTAGAAGAAAAGTCGCCAGAGAAAGCATAGACCCACTGTCATTCGGTTCTTGATCGGTATAGCCTGTCAAGTGCCACGTTAAAAAAAAATATACGAAGTAATCAAAACTTGCTATGGGAATTCATCCGTCGAAGTCGATTTTTTTTATTTCATATCAAAATTGTGCTCGGAGACTCCTTTTCGACATGACGGGTTTAATATTATTATTTGGCTTTGGAGTGAGACGAGTCCATAAGAGATTCCACAAACTCCATGTCGTTCTAAAAAAAAGCGCTTGAGTTTTAGTTATACCAGACTAGTTTCTTTTAGTAGATGAGACCGTGTATCGTGGTTATGTTGAAGTAACAAACGTGCGTGAAGAAATAGCAAACTAAAACTGCCACAAATCTTACGAAAAATACAGTCACACTGAGTGACCCACTTCCTTAAGAATTTAAACATAAGCTACACGAACCGAAACCCATTTGAGCACAACAGGATATTGAAAAGGATATTTTTTGTTTCTGCAGAAATGAATAACAGTTTTGAGAAGGTTTTCTCTAGTTAAACAATTTTTGTTGTTCATTTTTAAAGAGCGCACCCTAACCTCCTTTCCGGTGCAGAAAGGAACACAGATCCTCTGCACTTACTCGTACAGTATATAAAAAGTGTCAGTATGTTGGTTAACTTATCGCAATTCATCATCTCCTAACTGCATAAGCATTGCCGTGCGGTGCGCTCCCTCGTTTGGTAAATTGTTCCACTGTTCTATGCAATGTGGATATATACGGCATAACCGTGGCAGCACAATCTTCTTGTTCATAATCAAGTACAAGCACCGCAATACAGGAAGTGATGCTCTATTTACTGGCATGCTCGAGAGAGGTGGATCACTTGATGAAGAAGTAACACGTGAATATGTGTATCTTATTCTTTGTGCCGCTTCCTATTATTCTCAAGCAAATGGCAGAGATATAAGATGTACGAGTTGAACGTTTTGTAGATAGAGGAACAGGAAGCATGCTGTATATACCCATACGAGCACTTGTGCACGAATAGAAGCTGTTCGGAGTTAATATTGAAGTTCCCCCGAAGAGGAAGCGCCATACAATTAGATAGAAGTACTGAATTTCAGTCAGAATATTATATTTTTTGTATTGCGTTGTACCTGAAGTTATGTTTTGTTAATCTTATTCCCTCTTTCGTTGCAGAAACCCACCACGTCATGGTATGAAGGAACCGAACAATTTGGAAGAAATTGTAAGTATCCACTGACAGCGATTGACAGGTGATAACCATGAGTGCATGCTGACGTTTGCGATGACAACTGCAACTGCCTTTAAGATAGTAATAGACATGTTTCATGAGTGCGTGCGGCGCAGGAAATGTTTTCAAGTTGGCCACCTTTAGGCTTACGACGCAATTTATCAATTGAAAGTGTATGGGGCTGTCGCAACAGTTAAATTTTTAGTCGAATTGCGTATGTCGAACGTAAGTTCATGCCGGTGTTCCCGGCTGTGGAATGGGAATTTGTTTATTTAACGAAAAGTTAAATTAACAATTGGGTCTCTCTTTTTGTTCGCCCAGAAAATATAACCATGCTTTGAAGAGCACCACTGCACTTAAAAGTCAACTAAAATTGTTTGGCCTTTGCTTCTGTCAAAGATGGACGATAAAACGTTAAAGTTCTGTCAAATTAATCACTTAAAATGGGCCACTAATATAGAACTTCATATAATCGCATTATTGACTTAAGCTGGCTTACTCTGCTCCTACGGAGTATTATGTTGGTTTTCGCAGCTCACTCTGATTTTTCTGTGCCCCCCATTTTGTTGCGTGCCATGAGTGTACAGAAAGCCAATAATCAAAAGCGGTTGCGACCTAAAAGCGGTCGGTCTGTTCACTTTTAATTCGGTTTCTAATTTTACTTCTAATAAAGGGTCCGCCAAATAACTTTTTTTTTTTGAAAATGCTATAAAAAAAAACTACTGAATATTTTCTCAAATTTCTTTTTTTATTTGAAAGTACAATCCTTCCGGTTAATAATGGAAAATAATTTCATTCAAATGGCTGCCTCGGCTGGCCATGCAGTAGATTCAAAATAAATCTCGATTATCAACCAGGTTTGCGAACACACTTTCCACAGCTCGAGGTGTCAAAAATACAAAGCAAACAGAGCTTTATTTGACATTGTGTCATAAAAAAAAGGAATTCACTTCTGAGAGACTTCTCCTAGCTAATGCAACCATCAAAACGTTCATTTTATTTTGTAGAATTACAATAATAATAAACAATAATATTTTAAGATTTCTGGAACTCATGTTTTATACTTTAAACTTTTTAATTTTTTTAATTTCTCTTCAGTTATCACAATTTTGGGTTGTTCCATTCGACAGTAGTTGACAGCATCTGGTGAAATGTCAAATTAATCTCAGGATTTATTTTTAATCTCTTGCCCTAAATCTCGCGATTAGTGTCCGGTGGAAACGTAGTATAACGCTCGTTCGAATTGGGGCTCGGAAAATGCAATTCCTACGGCATTGAAAGTCCAGTTTCCAACTGGTGGTTTAATTACCTATTCAAAATTAGTTACATACGCTGATGACATTGACAGGACTCAGCGAGCTGTCACTGGCACATTTGCAAAGACATATTTCTATATAAAAATAAATAATTAAAAAGTTGAACTTAGCTCCTCACAACCATTCATTTTTTGTGTTTTATTAGACTAATGGAAGGGATCTACAATTTGATGTCGCCTCCAAACGGCTGATTGAGAAGCTCATTCATGAAAGTTACACTCTCGGAGGTTGGTCAGACCTTCTTAAGATGGAATTTGGGTTTTTTTGGGGATCGAACCTGGTGGGACCCCTCGTTTATTAGCCAACACACTACCCAGTGAGTCATTGCATAACTTCAACGCAGTGTTGTTAGCACTCTGTCTTCATTTATCCCACGAAGTTTTTTCCCCGTTTCACCGTACTCAAATTCCCTTTTAAAATCCCACGATAATTTTTTTTCGTCAAAATCCAGTTTTTTAAAGTAAAATTTGTATTACACGGAAAGAAAATGACGTCGAATTCACCTTTAGTATAAAAACTGCAGTTTGTAACAATGCTATGATTATTTTTTGGTACTAGAAAATTTTGATAAAAGTCGATTTACATGAGCTGCTTTTTATGAACATTCAGCGTGTTGATAATCATGTGGAAATGCTGGTGTTTTAATAGAATTTCACCAAAAATTTAAAGTTTGAATGTTGTTTTTGTTAGATTTCTAAACTTCCCACGATTTGGTGCTTTTTCCCTTTATCCCACGGAAGGCTTTTCGGACATCGAAATTCCCACAGAAAGGGATAAATCCCACGATATAACAACACTGCTTTGAGGTTCATCGATTTTATGGCTCCGCTATAAACTTGCTCGTTTCTACTCATTTTAGGCTTTGTAAAAATGAATATCAGGTTCATCATCCTCACCAAATTTGACAGCTGACAGATGGATGACAGTGAACGCTAAGAAATAAAATGAACTACCGGTGGATTAAGTTTTAGGACGAGTTGAAAGTCGATTTAAGAAAAAAAAATGTTTCACTTTGTGACGTTCACCTGTCAAATACGTCAGCGTGCTTTGTCTGACCTTGATCTCGCGCCTCTATACTTTAAAGCGCGGTTTCTTACACTCGTTGGCAATCTTTTTAAATACTTTAAAACTCCTAATGGCATGGTCGTATTTCAAAATTTAATTTGTGGGAATCGTTTCATGTTATCGCCTCGGGTTCGACCGCGCAACCTGCCACTCACACGCCTCTCGTTTCTTGTCTGAAATCACCGCTTAGACTAATTAAAGCCCTAATAGACAAAGGTTACAATTTCGCCGTCTCTTTCAGCAGTTTATTAATGAGGGAGTTCATCAGCGCGCCTCGACTCGACTGCAGAGAGCCCCCCGCGTGCACAACTATTGCCCGATTATTTAAATTGCAGCCTCTATCTCTTACCGCATAGGAAATTAAACTAAGAACGTATAATTTCGCGTGTGCGTTTGCCCGCTGTGAAACCTCCTTTTTGGACTGCAAATGTGTCGTCGTTCACCTAACCTATATATTTGCTGGATGTGGCACGCTGCCGCTCGCCCTCACCAATCTCATCTACACTTCTTCGTCATCGCTATCATTACCCCATCGTCTTCAGAACCAACAACAGCTCATTCGAATGGGCAAACGAGTTAAAAAAAAAAAAAAAGAGTTCGGTCCCCGATGACCAGGAAACGGCACTCGGCGGCAGAAGAGGAAGAGACACTCCCGACTGCTCCATTAGCCGCGATCCGAGTACAAGTGTATATATTTATATGCAACACACATGTGGACACAAGTTGTGGGCATCTGAACGAAGGTACCTGCGCAGCACGCTTTGTATACCTGTCACCTTAATCACAGCCTGATGGATGTTTGGAAATTCTTCATTCATCGCGTGGGGAAAAGAGCCGCCGTCGTAAAATTGGGGGTTTTCCACGGACCACGTGCGTAGTCATCAAATAGAACGCTCTCCGCGAGCCAATTAGCGCGCAGATAGAAATGCCCACCTAATGAAGACTGATTCGGTTGTCTTGCCGGGGAATGTTAGAAGAACGCGCAGGTGAAAAAGTGAAAATGTTTCTCTGTTTCTCGTAAGCCGGACGTTTAAGTAAAATTACAGCGAGTGCGTAATAAATGCGCCTGCCTACACCTCCGCTGGGTGAGGGTATTGGAAAGAGTTATAGGCGGCGATCGTCGTGAATGATACAAATGGGTGTACTGTCTCGGCGTGCGTGTGAGTAATTTGGCAATTGTTGTAGGCAGGCCTTTGTTCGCGTTTACACTTTCAACGAGTAAGGAGGCGGTATGACTAATGGCCCAGACAAACGAGTTGACAATACTAGCCGGGGAACAATGCCCCAATACACCTGGGGTCTATCATGGAAATCTCGAAGTACAACTGAGTTTCTAAAGAGACGCTGTAGAGAAGATTTGTAGCCGCAAGACGGGGGAGTCTTTCTTTCTTCACATTTCACAAGCTAATGTAACTTAGTTTCTTTGAGGGCGTCTAAAGTTTTGCTCTTAAAAGTGTTGGACTTGTTGGACTTGTTTGCGAGTCGAGCTTCAAATTTTTTGCGCAGTGATGCCACTGTAAAATTTGCAAAGGTAGCGAATTGTTTGTGAATTTTAGACTGTGTATGTTGAAGCCCTGGCCGCGCTAAATTTTAACTCCCGTACAAAACTGCCTACCAAAAGAAAATTTTACACAAAAGGTTGACAAAAAGGTTTTTTAACGCACAAACGTCAATAATTCGCTTGTTTTAATTGGCATATTTTTCTGAATATCTAAGGCAAAGCAAAGTAGTACTTGAAACTTTTCAGATCGACACTAGGTTTTCATTTCCTGTTAGAAGTGACTTGAGAACATCTTAAATCTGAGCATAACCGGCAAGTAGCTCATTTTGACAGCTTTCTGGTAGGATGTCTTTGTCTATGTGCAAACTGCTTCCAGGAGAACGCAGCACAGGACTAAGCTGAGTCTTCAGTTGTTACGGCCAACCTTTACCTCAAATCTAGTAGAGCTGTGGCTTTTCCAGTCAGCAGGACTATCTTCATATTTTTCCGTTGCGGTCCTGAATAAGTGTCATGACTTTGGTAAGGTCGTCTTTTTCAAGACTTCTGCTGGTATTTAGCCTGGCCCAAGCAGCTTCTTATATCTCATAGAGCTTGAAGCGAATGTAAGGTCGTTTTTAATAGATAGTGGAGCTTCGACTTGTCGCTCGGCGGCGGCATTTTGGACCCTGCATTTTTCGGGAAGACGTTTTCTTTATTTTTGCCACGTTTAAAATTGGTATAGCTGCTTGTGCACCCACCTTAGGTAGGAGTACTTCATAACCCCGTCGCTGTTATTGTCGAGCTACTCCCATTTCTGTCTTTCTAAGATGTCCCCAAGCGTGCTACGCGGCCAAGTGTCTTGAGGAATGATGAGCCCCATGTTCGATGGAGAGACAAATTTTCGAATGACCTCAGATGAATAGGTACGACATACAACAACGAGAAGAACCGCCATCTCCCACTACTGAGGTGTAATCAGCTCAGTGATGCCAGGTTGTGGGTAGTTACCCATTTCGTGGACATTTTGCCTTTCAAAATAAGCTATAAGGACATTTTGATGTATTTTGATGTTTTTTAACGTCGGCATGGTCAAAAAGGACATTTTTTGGGTATTTTTGAAAAGTCTGGCATCACTTATCAGCATCTCTATCGTACCTTCGCTTCAATCGCCGGGGCTTTGCAACCTCCGACAGTTTGGGGAAGGTAAAAGTAGAAGGCCCGCCAGTTGAATACCCGTCCGTCCCCGCCATCCGAGTCCTGCAAGACCGATGGTTTGTTTAACTCAATAAAACTTTCGATTTTCTTTAAGTTTTTGTTTGCGCACACTTTTCCGCAATTAAATTCAATGAGTTCCAATTCCATTTCCAATTATTGTCGTCGAGGGAGTTACGTGAAATGTTTTTCTTAGTCCAACGCGCGCTTTTAACACCGACACCGAGTTCGCCTCTGGTTTCCGTTTCACCCGTACATTCGTCAACAGAGAGCGAGAAGGAAAATCCGCTTCATGTCCAAAAATGCAAATGAGTAGCAAATATTGCCAATGCATGCTTTCGGTTTTGAGTTTGACCATTCACCAGACGTCATCGGATGATGAAATAAAACGAAAACGGGACAAAAAAGAAAAGATTGTGGTGTTTCAGTCGACGGGGGGACATGCAAATCATGTTTCGGCTGTTGACTTTTGGTTCTGTGAACCGTTCGTAGTTTCTGCGGGGTGAACTCAAAGCTAATTAGGTGGTCCACAGTCCGCATGGGGGCAGAGAGGTTTTCTGTGGAGCAGGGACTTAACAAATCGATTTTATTGCGAACGGTTTTTTTTCGGATAGAATTCACACGTTCGTCGCCAGGAAATCCCATATACACGCAACTCATTTCCCAAATATAAGCCCCCCGTGGAATTGGCTCTCGAACAATTATGTTATTGGCCGCAAAAGCACGTAGCGCGCCAAATTACAACCTTCGATCAGTGGGAGAGGAGCCATCGGTTTATTTTCTTTTTAATGCATTTCCATTGAAATTCCTTTCGTTCGCCCTGAGCCCGTCGTCGCAGCAGTACAATGCAGCCAGAGTGCATCAGCTAAAAGCCAAACGAGACACGTCAATCTGGTTCATGTTTCAAGTTTGTTTTAGCGCCAAACAATGCACCATCAATTTCAGCGAGCGAAACAAAGCGCGCGGCACACAACAACAGCAATAAAAAAAGGAAAAGACAAACCGAAAAAAAAGAAGTAAAACAATTGCCCTTTGAAGGATGTGGGAACCCTCCAGATGCCAGAGAGCGCGGCGATCTCCTGTTGTTCCCATCACGACTCAACTCGCTTTGTATGCATGGCTTGGAATGCTCCGCCATGGTCGCCCAGAATATTATGTGATGATGTGGATGGATGGATGGATGGATGCTGTTGCTGATGATGCTATGCACGACAGAGGCGGCTGGCGGTATGCTGCGATGCAAGTTTGTTGGAACCAAAGGCTTAAAAAGTGAAATTTTCTCTTGCGCTTCAAGGCGAAACTGGAGCTTATTGTTGCGAGGACAGAGGGTGGTCCCGAAATGGTTTAAAATAATCTGTACTTTGGAGGGAGCAGTGATTTGGATTGAGTTTGCGATTTTTAATAGGGTATACAAGCCTACAAGACGAGTTTTCGACCACCGGAATATGTCTTTCTGGGTGCGGAAAAGTCCCAAAAAGAGCTGGATATGTGCACGTTTCGAGTCATGAGGTATAAAAACTGAAAAGGCAATTTTTTCCGGCTTTCGAAACCTCATAAAATGGCTGCAAAATTATATATTTCGGAGCCAAAGACCGAAGATCTAGATCTGGATTAAAAATTCTCTAGTTCAACGGCGAAACTAGTTCTATATCGAGGACTCCAGCCCACCGACATTATTCTCACACACTTCGACCGACAAATCTCGGAATCTTGAAACTAGTTTTAGATAAATCCATATATTTATAAAACTTGAACTAGTTTCATATTATTTAGGAGTAAATTTCCAGGTTCGGCTTCAAATCAACGAAGCAAACAAAAGTTCTTAACAAATGGCTGTCATATCACGGGTTTGGATAAAAATTGGCGAGGAAATCTGTCACAAAGCGGCGAAACTAGTTTTTTTTTGCTGTCAAAGCAAAATTCTTAACAAATGGCTGTCATATCATGGGTTTGAATAAAAATTGGAGAGGAAATCTGTCACAAAGCGGCGAAACTATTTTTTTTTTTGCTGTCAAAGCAACTAAGACATCAAAGATTGCCAAGAATGGCTGCCACTTAAAATATTGTGACCGAAATTGGGGAGAAAATCTGTCACAAAGCGGCGAAACTTGTTTTTTTTTGCTGTCAACGCAAAATTCTTAACAAATGACTGTCTTATCATAGGTTTGGAAATTGGACAAGGAAATCTGTCACAAAGCGGCGAACCTAGTTCTGTGTTTGGTGTCAAAGCAACTAAGACATCAAAGAGGCTGCCACTTCATTTATTGTGACACTAATTGGGGAGAAAATCTGTCAGAAATCGCTAGAACCAGTTTCATAAACCCAGAACTAGAAATACGATTGAAAGCCGAAACTGGTTTTACGTCCAAACGCGAACAATGTTGATTTTTGTCTTAGCTGGTTCTAAAAATGCCTTTGAACAAAACTCGTAACAAAACTAGTTTTAAAGAAAATGTTGTTCCATTTCAGGCTTTGCTGTCAAAGTAACGAAACTGTCAAGTATTTTCAACAAATATCTGTCTTAATATGTGTTTTGACAATAAACGAGTCGAGAACTGGGGTCAGATTCTGTAAAGCGAAACGATCAAACGTTTTCGTGCGCACGAATGATTTGCCCTATCTTACACAAGCAAATTTTGTTCGTAAACGTTCGAACGTTTCGTCTAACAGAATACCGACCGTGGTCTCCTGATCCCAACAGTTATTCCATTTCAAGTTTTGCTATCAAAACGAATAGTATAACTAAATATTGTCAAGAAATGGTTGTCATATCATGCATTTTGCAGCAAATTGAAGGAAAAATCTTTCACAAATTGATAAAACTAGTTTCATGGATGCAAAACTTAAAACACGCAAACTACTTCTATATATAAATATGATCAACATTGATTTTTGTGAGTGGTGAATTTTACAAATCAAGTCTCAACGAAAACTAGTTCTATATCGAGTTTTGCTGCCAAAGCAACTTAGCAAACGAAAACCTCTAACAAATGACTGACATATTATACGAAAATCTGTCAGAAAGCGACGAAACTAGTATTATAGGCCCTAAACTAGAAATGTGGTTGACAACTGAATCTAGTTTTATGGTTTTCATGGACAATATCGATTTTTAACTTAGCTGGTTCCGAAGACTTTTTACAAAATTAAAAAGTTAAAACTAGTTTGAACGAAAATTTATTTTCCATCCGAGTTTTACTGTCAAAGACACGAACAAACATTTTCAACAAATGGCTGACATTAAATGTTTTTTTATTACAATAAACGAATGGAGAATGTCTGTCAAAAATCTATAAAACTAGTTTCCTGGACCCAAAACGAGAAATATGTTAAGAACTTAAACTAGATCGAGGTCTAAATCTGAAAACTATTGATTTCTTTTGATGGTTCTGGGGACTGTTTACAAAACTAGTTCTAACGAAAATTAATTCCCATCCGAGTTTTACTGTCAAAGACACGAACAAACATTTTCAACAAATGGCTGTTATTAAATGTTTTTTTATTACAATAAACGAATGGAGAATGTCTGTCAAAAATCTATAAAACTAGTTTCCTGGACCAAAACGAGAAATATGTTGAAAACTTAAACTAGATCGAGGTCTAAATGTAAAAATTATCGACTTCTTTTGAACTGGTTCTGGGGACTGTTTACACAACTAGTTCTAACGAAAATTAATTCCCAACCGAGTTTTACTATCAAAGACACGAACAAACATTTTCAACAAATGGCTGTCATTGCTTTTTTTTTACAATAAACGAATGGAGAATGTCTGCCAAAAAACTATAAAACTAGTTTCCTGGACCCAAACGAGAAATATGTTAAAAACTTAAACTAGATCGAGGTCTAAATCTGAAATCTATTGATTTCTTTTGAGCTGGTTCTGGGGACTGTTTACAAAACTAGTTTTAACGGAAATTCGTTTTATTATTTCGGGTTTAAAAAAAAGATTATAAATAATACGGAAGTTACATTTTGGAGTACCTCTACCGTCGGCTAAAAGTAAAAGACGTTAGAAACAGTCTATCGGGTCACAAATCAACAAAATGATGGACTTTATCAAAAAAATATTCACAGCACATCAGTGCTTACATTTTAGGAACTGCACTTCACTTCAAATAAGTTACAACAGCAAAACGCAATAGCTATTGCCTAAACGACTGGGAGATAGTCCAACGAGCTGTAACGCGAGGTCGATAAGGTCCATTTGCGAGTTCAGTCTTTTGAATTTATCAAGTCCGAACGATAATACCATTAACAAGCTATTCCTACATTAACCTACAGCAATAATGGTGCGGAAAAATCTTGCGAGTGTCTCTGAACAAAGCCAAGCATATGATTATGTTTTTTTCTTTTTTTCTGATCACATACGTAGGCATGTATAATTATAAGGTAATCTTACGTTTCGCCTGTGAAAGGGAACGAAACACCAATTCAGTTGAACCGAAAACAATCCCGCTCAAGGTATACCTACCGTCATCGCCTTACAACTTAAACATATCCACGGACATCTGATATCCAGGGACACTCACCAGCAACCAAGACGACGACGACGACGACGACGACGACGACAACGACTTTCCATAAAAATCTTTCAAGCCGGAGAGCTCATTTCAAGTTCATGTGCGCAATGAGATATCATTGCAAACTAGAGTGGAAGAAGATTACAAACACTCGTAGCTGCATTTCGAAAACCCATTCCATGTGTACACTGTACAGCACATGAGCCAACGCAAAATGCGGCTCGGTGTCGCAAAGAAAACCAGCTTTAGCTGATATTTAAGCTGCATACGCAACAGCAGCAAGAGCAGCACCCAGCATCGGTGCACAACCAAGCCAAGCAATAATATCTCTCAAAGGCATGCGGCCTAGTTTCTTCATTCAGAAATCGAGATACCCGTACTCGTACATGTTTTGCGCGCGATGTATTTTTTTGTTCCATTTTATTCTCCCTCTCACGCGCGCCACCATCTTCATCATTAAATCCAAGCGCTGTATAACCAAAAACAAGATTTAATTTAATCGAACCGCGAGGAGATAATTATTGCGAGCGAGATGTGACAGAAATCCTGCTGGCGAACATTGTTTCAATTCTGGTGAAACGGCACTGGCGCGGGTAGAACGCAACTGCTTGTCTCCACCGTCTACCCTCTGCAGGATTAAGGAGAAATTGCGATGCTGCATCATAAATCCTTAACTGTCGTTCATTAGTTGTTTTATATGATGTGCGGAGATCAATGCGAACACTGTCCAACACAAGAGTTCTATGATGCCCGTAGACGTTTCCCACGATTGCTTATATGGTATTTCCCATACCCAGACCAAGTGCCATTAGGACGATCGGGATACCTGTTATAGGTTCAGAAACGGCTGGGAAGGTTTTTCCCTTTTTTATGACTCTATACGGACATTGCATCATAAATGAAAAATCAATTTTCTATTGATAATAGCAAGAGGAGGAGGAGGAGGAGAGTCACGAGAAAGAAAAAAAGAAAAATAACTCTGAGAAGAGTATCCCTTAAAATATGTTTTCCTGTATAGGGAGAGGGAGGACCATCCAAAGAAAATCGGTGCAGCTTCTTGAATTGAATGAATGGATTCCTTCGGTGTGTTTGCTGAGGCGCTATCTTTTGATGTTGTTTGGCTTTAATAACTTATTTGTTTCGTCCTTTTTGGGCAGGCAAGATTTTTAATAACACAAATTGGAAACATCGAGTGGGAGAACGGGAAGGACGGGATTACATTCGCCAACAGTGGCATTGGAATGAATTTTTGACTGACTAGCTGAGTAATCTGTGATTTTGACAGGTAGTTTGCTGTTGAAAATGGACTGTTGCGAAACTTCAGATAACAGAATTGAAAATTGTGTCGAAAGCGAGATATTATTGTTCAGGTTGACAAAGTTTTTGAGCATTTGGAGCTAAGAGGCGTTTTTCAGAATGAATTTACTTCAAATAGGGATGGGTTTACAACTGCGCTGTCACTTATGACAGTTCTTTGACGTTAATGTTAAGAATTCGCTGACAAATTGGGAACACTCAAAAATCTAGTTTTCTTAAGTCTTGATTTGGACTCAATTTTACCCGAAATAGATTGGTTAGTAACGTCACTTTTCCTACGTCAAGCACATGTCCGAACTGTCAACCTAGCACTCAGTGAAACAAATCTTTACGAGTCTTCTTTTGATTGTCCTCCATAAACGCAAACTGAAAAAGAATACTGTGCACCTGACCAATTTAGGCCAATTAAAACAGTCAAGTCAGACAGCTGTCAGGTGCAAGTTGTGTAAATTGATTAGATAGATTGCTTGTACATCCAACACTTGTCACTCTGACAATATGATTGTATGTTAAATAAATAACAAATTAGCAGTAGCAGTAGTAGTAGTAGCACTAAACTAGAGTTCCGAACGTCCCCATTATCGCAATTGAACTCACAACAGGGCTGTGTTCAAAGATCAACTAATTGCAGCTAAAGGAACAACGACATCTAATTTAGCTGCTTTTTGTAATTTGTGACGTCTGGCAGACTTATGTCAGAGTTCAAACTAAACGAAACATATGGCTGTGCATTTTTGGGTTCCATAGCCACAATTTAGGAAGAGAAGACAAATATAGAATCTTTCCTGTTTGTTGCGGAAAATTATTCAACTGACAGATGAATACACATCAGCTTAGGCAACGCTTTTTGACAGATGCGACTGATAAAGTAGGTTTACTTAAGACTTCTGTGTCCGATGACAGCTTACGAAAATCGAGCCGATGAAGCTCGTTAATTGTTGGAGAAATTGAGGCAATGAAAGAAACTGCCGCCGTGGCCGTTAACTGAATTAAGTTAAAGCGACCTCATTGATGAAAAAATTGACACTCCAATGACAGTTCAATAATAAAAGATTCTGCCTGTGGAATTATTCTGCGGAAAATATACTTTGTGATGGATAAAATGGGACGTTGAATATGTTGGATTTGACGTACTTTTCAAATGATGTGTGACGGATTAAATGGGACTGTTGAATACGTGGGATTTGACTTGTCTTTAAACGACGGATTTAATGCCTTTGGCCCTTCAGACATGGATGTGCGCATTTATACCGAAATGAACCACTCTTTTGATGCAAATTATTCCTATAGTTCAGTTTTCCCTCAATGAACTGTCACTGTCACTGTCAATGGTGTAAGTTGAACTGCGCAGTTCACGATCTTACCATAGCTATGAAGTTATACGTGCTCAAATTTAGCAATAGTGGACCAATGTTAGATCTGTCAGTATTTACTAAAAAAAACAAAGTGAGTCCCCACCACAAGTCAACAATCGAACATTGCGCACTTCAATTTGTGGAAATACTCTTGTCAGTCCAAAACCAAATCCAAGCCACCAGTGCTACCCCTGTCCAATCACCGACGACCAACGTTGCCACAGACCAGCTTCACCGAATGATCGAAACTACTTTCTCTGCGGTAGCACTGAATTAGTTGTTCCCCTCTCGGATTGAACGTTTTATTTTTATTACACCGCTTGCAGTTGTATAACTGTCTCTCTCCGCTCAACAACAAGAGCGGCCGCGAGTCAACATTCATTTGGAAAATCGTTTCATTAACAGACTATTAAACATGTTGGCGATCACAGAACTTCTAAAACCGAGTCTGACAGTGACAATAAAACTCCGGCTTCCCCGGCTTGGGTATACCGACCGAGTCATTGGGAGCCAATAAGTTTGGCGTCGTAAATTATGTCACAAAAAGTGCCCATTTGCACTTCGCTTCAGCGAAGTTGTAAATTTGCGTGCCTATTCAGAGAGTTTGTGCATCACATGGCTGACTAACTTCGTCGCCAAACGTCATTAAAAGTCGTCGTCGTCGTCGGTTCGTCGTCAATTTGTTGCCTGGGATTTTCGTGTGTAAATTTAAATTGTGCGCCAATACGGTTCGCTATTAATGCCTAATGATAGACAACGCACAAGCGGTTCGTTGAGTTTTGTATGTGCGCAGCGATTGGTATTCATCGGCAGTCTGACGGATGGCTGCGAATGCCTGAGCGCCAAACGTTCGCGTTCGTCATCGGTGGCGTCGATGGTTATTGGAATTGGTGTGTGGCGCACAATATAAAAATAAAAAAAAAATTAAAGGGGCATTACGCTTGAGTTGTCATTTGGGAAAGTGTCGTTTAACTTTCATTTAATCCATCTCCGCCATGTGGGCTCGGACTTTGACTTTGACGCACGTCCCAAACTGAATGCTAATACAATCTGAACGTGTAATGGCGGCTCAACATTTGGCAAAGGTTGGACGTTATTTTTTAAATGATCAGAGGGAGTTGTCAAACAGAGATCTATGTCTGTGCTGTCAGTGAGGCAAAGTGACAGTATTATTTCAAACTGAAAACGGACCAATAGAAGAAAGGAATGGGATGGCATTTGTGACATTTGATGTAATAAAATCGGAAATTGCGACAGAAATTTTAGAGTCGCTTACATAATGTCAGGCCTTATGTTGGGCGTCATTTCTGTGAGGTATAAAGTACGTCAGGTGAGGATTTTGTGGGCCCTCGTTCATTTAACACACAAAAAGAAACTAAGCTTTTGTAGCTTGATCCTGACTTTCAATCAATTTCATGAAAAGTGACAGAGACGTATTAGTTCTTAGCTGTCAATTGGATTTTTACTGCAAAAAGTCCTTCCAATTCATAAATCAAATTTCCAAAAAAGAAATGTTCCTGGTATGGTTCCCAATTTTCGACTGGTTTTTCGAGCAACAGTGTCTGGGTTTTTGCGTCTGTACACATGGTGCAATGGAAAACTAAAATGAGCAAAAATCAGCTGTTTACCGTTGCGGCTGCTAAAAGTGCTGCCAATTCGAAAAAAAGAACAAACTAACAATAAATAAAAACACTCCTTATATGGTTTCTAATTTTCGACTTGTTTTCGAGCAGTTTTCAGGCATAATCAGTTTACCGATGGTGAAGTGGGGGACGTAGTTAAAAACGCAAAGAAAAACGAGCTCAAATAAGCTGTCAGCTGTCAAATTGGTTGTCGCTGGAGACAATGATTTCTAATTTTCGACTTGTTTTCGTGCTTATATAAATGAAATAGGAAAGCAAAATTAACTTAAATCAGCTGTCAAATTGACTGTCGCTGAAGCAAGTGCTGCCAATTTGAGAAATCCTCTAAGCGAAGCAGTTTCCGACTAGCTTTTGTAGCAACTGTGGCTGTGGAACGAACACTGTCAGCGAAATGGCAAACAAAAATGAGCAGAAAAGCAGCTGTAAACTGTCAAATTGATTGTCTCTGTAAAAGTGCTGCCAATTTGAAGAGAAAGTCTCTAAACGAAGCAGTTTTTGACTGGTTTTTGTAGCAACAGTGGCTGTGGAACGTTAGACTAAACTGTCAGCGAAATGTCAAACAAAAATGAGCAGAAAAGCAGCTGTAAACTGTCAAATTGATTGTCGCTGTAAAAGTGCTGCCAATTCAAAAAAGAAAACTCTTTAAAAAGAGCACGGACCTTGTGCAAGCTTTCAGCGAAAACGCTGGTTACCTACACTTGAATAAAATAGGAAGATGTGACTTATAAGTTGGTAGCCTAGCTACCTGTATATAAACGTTTTCTGAAGATCTAAAAGGCCTTACTATCCACTGCGTGGTGATGCGACCGTTTCCCTGCGACCCCTCTTACGTACTTTCAAACCCCAGCGAATGAAAACGCCACTGACAAATCAATAAAAAACTAAAATAAAACAACAGCTACAAGAACGACAAATTTTAAAGGAAAAAAGGGGTTGGAAGACCAACATCTCTGCCCACTAACTCAATTAATTCCTGCCTGTGAATCAATCGAAGAACAGCCAACAACGAGGGGCTATTCGTTTCAAGTTCTGTGTTACCCCAGCGAATAAAGAATTCCTTTCAACAGCCGCTGCACGGATACCATAAAAATACAAAACTGAAACATGATACACGTCCAATACACGGAATAAGGGTTAGGGCAGTCATACAAAACGCTGCCTCTGACTGATTGTTTCGATTGTTTCGTTTCGGATGCGTGACCGAATGACTGCGCTCCTTTTGGATCAAGAGAAACCCCAAGACTTCCCCGACTTTACACAACATTGACTTCCTGTTGTCAGTTCAAACTGGGGGTCAACATTTTGGGCCAGATCCATTTCTTCTTATCCGGCCAGATAAACCCATCGAACACAAAGTAGGAGTGCAGTGCTGGCTACACCTTTTCTTTTCGTGTACGACGATGACGATGCGGCGGCTAATTGAAATTCCTACCAAGGCATGCAGCCATATATCCGTGGAGAGCAAGAGACCCGGGCGGCTGCGCCTCGATTCCAAGCGGCGCGCATTACACTCATAAAATCGTCTATGCAAATCATAGCTCTGTGCCGTCGCCACTGCTTGTGGCTGAAAGCATTTCTCTTGGAATCCAGCAAAGAGGAGTGTCCGTGTTGCCACCTTTAGCTCTGTGCCTCCTCCGGTGATCCTTTAGTCGCTGTGTATGTGCGGAGGTCATTATGTTTCAGTGATATGAATCGGGACAAATGGATTTATGAAAGAGGTGACTCCGCGTCAGCCATTAGCATATATAAATTCGAAAGTGGGCCGCGTGCTCTGTCATCATGTCATTGGCATTCATTTTCCGCGTCATTATTACCGCGGTCTTGAGTAAGAGGATGTCTTGTCAATTACAGTGGTTAGCTGTAAAGCCAATCTTCTTAATGGAATGTGATCTGCTCCCCATCCCCGCGCCCATTTTAAGCACATCAAAGGTAATGGCATTAGCTTGTTGTCAACCCCAATATCCATTACGGCAGATCGTTAAAAAGCCAAGTCCAGTCCCGGTGGCAATAGACACACTCCTCAAAAGGAAACAGCCCGTAAGTGTCGCACAAATAAGCCAGTGTATTAGGCAGGCCTACTCGTAGTTGTGCTCAGCACTGGAAACGTCCTCGGAGCCCAATTTAAATGCACAGGGACAACCGAGGAGCAACCACATAACAACCGTTTCGGAAGTCAGGCACCGCACCATCGTACACAAACAATGTCCCTGATTATATCGCACAAATACCTGCACACACACGCTTTGTGTACACGCTAAGGTTAAGTATGATTAATGCAATTGTCCTTTTTGCGGCGGAGAGAGGGTGTTCACCAAGAGATCCTTTGCCTGTTGTGACTTCTGACGGGTATGAGGATACGCACATGCCGCCCCATTGGGAACATGCTAAGCATAATGTAAACATGCGCTTCCTGGCCGTTAGCTCACACATAGAGGCCATCATCATCATCATCACCGCCACCATCCGGACTCGGTGTTGTGTTGTGAAAAAGTCCTTCTGTCTGCCGATGAGGCATGTCTTTTATAAATTACTGCGATTATGACCAACGTGAGACTGGGGCGTCGTATGTCACGGCTAAAGGTGAAATCCTTGTTAATCCACCGCCGAAGCAGCATTGAGGGATTCAAATCCTTTTACGCCGCACGAATTTACACACCTACCCCTTTTAAACCGCAACCAAGGCGGTTGAGCCGTCTCACGCACTAGCCCCCTAATTGTGTGCCACTTGCTAATTGCTGATTGCATTATGGGGATAAAGAAACTAATCTCGGCAGTAATTCAGCAGGATCTCAGATAATAAGGGAGGACGCCTGCGAAGGCTGGCTTTTACCGCGCCCACGCATGCATTTGCTGTGAAACTTTGGGGTGCTGCTTTAATCAAATTTTCCAGTAATCTCCGGCAAGAATATAATTATTTCACATGTCACGGCCAATTAGGCCGCGGGTTGATTTGTTTTTGTTTTCCCGTGTCATTCGCAGCCAATAATTATATTTTTTGTTTGTGGAAAAATAAACCGCGTATACCTATCTCTGATGTGTTTGTTTAACCTAATTGCAGAGTTGAATAGTTTGATTTATGTATTTGTGTCCTTGGGACAACTGTCGGTTGTTTTATCATTAAGCGCGTGTGCGCGCATCATTTGTTATTGTACGTGCAAATTTTTAATCCACCTCCACTGAACATCGTAATAAATTGTTTTTTTATTTTTTATTTTTTTTTTTGTTTACTTTTAGGCCGGGCCAGCCACACAAGAGGTGAGTTAATGGAAAAAAATAATCGGTTATGATATTGTGGGTATGTTTGTGTGAGAGACGACATGTACGTCGCTGGTGTATTAAAAGGTTTGTAGAGTCATTAAGTCCGGAAAGTGTGTAAGCCAGTCACATTCGATGTAAACGAGGCTAATACCCATCAGAGTTGATGTCACTTTTGCGACGAACACCGACTTATAGACCGGTAGATTTTTTTTTTTTTGTTATAATTAAAGTCCCATGCGCAGTTGGCTGACAGTGCGACTTGAAAGAATTATTGTATCAATGGGGAAAGGTTAATCTAGGAGACGTGCAACTTCCCTTAGTCTTTAGTGGCAGAGTGCACAATATCTGCTGGTGTACGAGCACGGTTGCCACTTGCAAACAAATTAAGCGACCAAAATTGGAAAAAAAGTTACCAAACCAAGATAAAATTTACCAAAAATCTGGAGATGTTGATAAAACACAAAAAAAGAAATCATACATATAAATAGTCTTGAGCCAATGTGAAAATGCCTTACCACTATCCTAAGACTTTTCTCTGATTTAGGAGCATAATATAAAAAAAACGACTTGACAGTGTAAAAACGTCCATTTGCTGTCTTCAGAGAAACTAAAAGAAAAGTCTAGAGTTTCTAGCACTTTATTTTTATTTGTTATAGCACACATTTTTAAAACATAAAAAAAACATGTCTTTTAAAATTTTCAATTTGGTGCAGTCTTAGTTAAACAACGGCTACTTTCTAAAATAAAATAAATAAGACTTAACTAATGCAATAGTTATATCTACTTTTAATATTTTTGCTGACCATAAAGCATGACTTTCTAAACTCAAATTATTTTATTTGATTTTTAATATTGCTTGTTTAAAAACAAACATTTATAAAACATACGACTCAGTTAGGAACGTAGTAGGAACTTTGTCAGTGTAAGCAAATAAACAACGTCAACAACGTTGTGCACAAAATTACCAGCTGCTAGAAGGCATGGGATCATCTACCATTTCCGAGCCTTTTTTTTCTTATATCAAACATTTAACAAATTAGAGTTTTATGCCTGCAAATAAATAATATGATTAACTAACCTATCCATATCTAAATATAGTTATAAACAGAAAATATTTCGAAGTCACCAACTGTCAAAAGAAGAAAATGAGTGCATTCAGTAATTTTTTGAACAAAATAGGTTTACATGGGTGGTGCAAATGCAATGCTTTCACTCAGAAACAGTAAGGCAGCATTTAAATGAATTGATATCGAGTTCGTATTTTTGGTGCTCCTGCTCAAAAAGTTATCAAAACCAGATAAAAATTAACAAATTGCCAAAACTCAAAAAGCAAAAAAAAATTACGAAAATTTGGTAAAAAAATTACCAAAGTGCAAACCGTGTGTACGAGTCTCTCTATTAAAGACATGTTTTCTCAACCAATGAAAAGCCGGGCAGTCACAGAAATTGTGTTCAGAGGATTAGACATCCTCCAGACAGAATCTGCATTCTGTTTCCGGACAGAGGCTCATTTTGTTGAGGTGATATCTAAGGCCACAATGAGGAAGCCCACAAGCTTACTTATAAAGGGTTTTCCAATAAGAGGTGTTAGTGTGAATGACCCGCTATTTCGGTAGCTGTCACTTTTGAAGCTTTTATTCTTTGAAATTTGACAAGTAGAAACTACGCCATTACTAAAAATGGAACGATACACGCTTCAACAACGCATTGAAATTATTAAAATTCACTACAAAAATGGTGAAAATCTTGCAGTCACAGTTCGCAAAACTAAAGCATTTTTTGGTCGTCGATGATTAATGATTTTTTATGGCCGGAGTTGGATGGTATTGATCTGGACAACGTTTACTTTCAACAAGACGGCGCTACGTGCCACACAAGCAACGAAACCATGATCTTTTACGGGAAAAGTTTCCAGACCGTGTTATCTCTCGAAGAGGTGATCACAATTGGCCACCGAGATCTTGTGATTAAGGGTTCACAGAGAACAGATTTGGAAGATTTGGAACGAGCCCTGGCTAGTTTGACTGCCTGTTCGTTGCCTGCAATACCCTGATGAACCGGTACCCAGCCAAGTTTTACCTTGTTGTGTTTGGATAGGGTTTGCAGAGCTTCGTGACAGCATTTAACTGTTTTGGAGTCCATTGTATTAGACGCTAAAGCTTGTAAAGCTGCCTGACCGGTAGCTTAGCCTTGACACCAAGACATATTGATATTGATCGAAACTAAGAATTCTCCTAAGCGGAACACTTGACAGCAGGGTTGCTAGAATCTATTTTGATTTAAGCGCTCAAACCTTAAAAAAATTTAGCCCAAAATCGTTGCCCAGAAAGAAGCCCAAAAATCGTTGAAAATGTTCCCAATTCCTTACAACTTCCCCATTTATTCATCTCACTTATGCGCGCCCCGAATTTTATTTGACGTTTATGGCTTTTGAGGGTTGTGTCAAATCAAAAAGACTGCAAGTTGAACGACAGCTCGATGGCACTTGACTGCAAGAGTGCTGCCAACTTTTAAAAGTGCAGGTTTGTTCGAAAATATTTATTTTGTAGTTTTGTTAAAGAATAAAACAAACAAAATTTACACAAAATTTGTTAAACGATATAAAGGGTGTTTTTTTTTAGAGGTATAAAACTTGAAGTTGGCAACACTATTTTAGCTGCCTTCAATTTTGTCAGCTGTCAAGCGATTTATTTTTAGTTTGGTTTGGATTTTCAATATGAATAGACTGACGCCTGAACAACGCTTCCAAATTGTGCAAATTTAGTTGGAAAATCGAAATACGTATCGCGCACTACGTCAATTTTACGGTCAACATAATGAAGCTCACTTTTGGTTGAATGGATACGTCAATAAACAAAACTGCCGTATTTGGAGTGATGATAATCCTCAAGTGTATGTTGAGACACCGTTACATCCACAAAAACTGACTTTTTGGTGTGCTTTATGAGTTGGTGGAATAATTGGTCCGTACTTCGCTAGTCGCTAGTCTACGACGATAAGCCCGAAACGATTGACCACTTGGAGGACAACAGCCGCCGCGCTATTGTCGATATACGGCCACAAATGTTGGAAAAAGTCATTGAAAATTGGACCTCCAGATTAGACTACGTGCCAGAAGATTATCATTCGAATAAGTAAATTTCAAGTCAATTTAAAAAAAATCATCTTTGTTTTATTCCATTTCAAAGTCCTATAGATACCTCTAAAAAAAACACCTTTTATAAAGGCCCAAAATTGTGTTGGGCGCTAATTTTTTTCATTTCTATCGTTTTTTTTAAGAAAAATGATAGCCCAAACGAAAAAGCTTCTAATCTGGCAGCACTGCTTGACATAACTCAAGCTCGAAGATCAGAACTGTCCCGCCAAACTCGTGCCATCTGACAAGCATGCTCCCCAACCGGATATAAATAGAAACTTTTGCAATCCTCCAGTCAGATGAGAGATTGGTCACGTTCAAGTATCTAGTTTAGTAAGTCTGACAGCTGGCTGACTTGATCTCAGTTTTGATTGGCTATTGTCGTTTTCCATTTGGCAAAAAGAAGCGTCCGGGAGAATTTCGCTTTTCGATTTCAAATTAGAATCCACTCAAGAAGCACTCACATAATTGATGTATTTTATAAAAGTCAGCTGACAGCAGCCGTAGATTATTTTTTGGCATTTCACCAATACTTTTGTGGATTCAATCAGAAGCAGTTTTGTTGTTCCATTGCATTTCAGAAGAATGGAATGGAAAACCACATTAGATCGCTCACATGAACAGCTTTTTAGCTTTTTGACGTCTTTTGAGGGGTAGCCGACGAATCTAGTCAAGAAATTCCTGACTAAATATTAAGTTGACAGCTCGCTACGTGGCTGTCGTAGGAAAAGTGACGTTCACGACCAGTCTAGCTTCTTTTCATTCATTTTACATCTAGTCCCGGCCAATCTAGTCGATTTAAGATAACTAGATTTTTTTAAGTGCCCATTGCTTAGGAAGGCCCTCACTAAAGTCATCACAGCAACTCTTGACGAAAAAAAAACCTTAAACAGAACAAAAACCAAGTCAATCGCAGAAAATTTACAAAAAAATCGCCTCAAACCTCGCTCTGAACTCTGGCGATACATTTGCAAATGAGCCCCGCAATCAATTTCTTTTAAATAATGGTTTCCCGTACGGAGAAATCTGGCCTGAATGTCAATCGGTCCCAACAAATGTCAATTCATAAATATGACCCAACATCCAATCTCGCAAAAGGTGAATACCTTTTTCATAGGGACACCCACCGCTCCCCAATAATCTCGAGGGTAACCGCTATCTGTACCTTCAGATCTGTCAAGTCACAGAATACGAATGAATGTCCCCCTCAAAAAGAATTATTGATATCTGCAATCATTAAAAAGGAAAAGTGAGACTCCGCCGGCCTTCAAAAAAAAATTGACCTTCTTCATTTCCATTCGCAGCGTACAAAAAGATAGACATCTCGACTACACAGCAATTTGATTTTTTTTAAGCCCACACCGCACCACCCCACAGTGATAATGGTCCCCGTGGCCCAAAGTCTTCTTAGCCGAGGGAAAGGTTCTCCTCTCACCCCCGAGATAAATGTAAGCCCAACTAATAAGATTCCTTATCGTGCTGTTAAATACATATCTCCTAGTTCTCAGATACACTATACACACTTCATTTCCACACTAGGTTTAAATAGTTTTGTTGTTGGTTTTCCTTTGCCGAACCTTGTCCGGTCTTTTTTTTCCTTATTACTCAGTCACCACTTTTCCTCGATTTTATGTAAAATAGACAAAAACTGAAAAGAAGGAGCGTCGGGCTATAAATACCACAAACGAAACAAGGAAAAGCAACTAAAAGGAACAAAAAAAAGAAACCATAGCTAGAACGTCCCTTAACAGAAACGAAATCAAAAGGAAAGCAAGGAACAACAAACAAATTTCGTACTTCGTTGTCGGTCGGTGTTGCTGGCTCAGTATGTGCTCCTGCGACGGAAGGAATGCTAACTCCAGGAATTTCGTGTTGGAGTAGGCCTGCGGCCCGAATTAAGAGTTTTTCTTTTTATTTCTATTAATTTCGTTGGAATGGAAATGGAATACAAAAAAAAAGTGTGCGGTAGAAGCGGATTCGGAATCGGATTCATTGATGGTGTGGTGAAAAATGTGTTGACCGTTCTCTTTCGCATAATAATGCTTCTCTTCTCATCTTTATCGTTCTCGATTCTCGTTTATTTGTGCAAGATAAAGAGAACCAAAGCAACAGAGAATGAGACTGAGATGAGAATCAGAGAGACTGAATTTAAGAAGAATCATCGCATCGTCATGCTCTTCGAACAGGGTGACGCATTGATTAGTTCATAATACTATATATAGAAATAAATTGAAAAGTTGTTCTTTTAAACAAATTAATAAATAACATTCAATTGGGAACTATTTGCAACTATCTGTGGGAAATAATGTTCTTCAACTGGGCGCCATTTGCATTCGAAAACTTTTCTAGGTCGGGCGCAGTGTGGCTTAGTAGTTGGAGTGCTGGACCTGGACGAGAAGTCTTATGTTCGACCTGAGAAAAAAAATATTAACTTGAATTGAAGTACGACCTTTAGAAGACCCTAATTTTATTATTGGAACATTTTTAACTATTTTATACTTTTTATATTATTTAACTAAAAAGAGACATAAAAAGCGTCTCCGTAAACCCAAATTGCAGACCTTTTCCAGGTATATCTACCTAAAAATTAGTACCTTGTTCGCGCAGTGGCTCAGTGGTTTGAATGCTGGAATACTGATCGAAGGGTCCTAGTCCAGATCTCTGGAAAAGCAAACGCAAATCGCAAACGTCTGATAAACATCCGTGAGTATTACTGTTCGGGAAAAGCTTTTAAATCAGCGCAGTAGTTGATATGCATTGATTCCGTATCTTATAAGGACAATAGGTGACAAGCATCGCCGTCGTTGACACTGTAAATCGCAAGTGAGAAGGAGAAGAAGCTTTCTTGCCTTGGTTTTTCTTCGACGATTTAAAAGTCATTTCAACTTTCTACTCGCTGATTGTTGAACCACTCACTACTGCTCACATTTGCTGAATTTTTAAAAATTGTGTTAAGTAATATATGAACTTTGGAACATTGGAATTTATAACACTTTTTTATATATTGCTAAGGCTATAAAATTTCCTGTCAAAAGCTTTGCTGTTTTCACTATTACTTCAAAGAATTCGGTCGCCTTTTATTTCCAAAGTTTAACAAATTGCTTAACCAGTGATTGAGGGGTTTTAAGTTGGATTCCCGGCGAAAGATAAATAACATCTTAAGGGTGTAAAAGACTGCTCTAGCTCTTGCGAAAGGTCTGACAAACTGTCCTTGGAAACCTTTTCAATTTGGCCTTTCGAACTCGGCCTAAAATTGTACGTAGGTCTTTCCCATTCCTGCCAAAAATTAGACAAAACTAAGAGAAAGAAACGAAACGGTTCCAAGAACTTGGGCCTAAGGCTCTATATGATTCCTGTTCCGTAAACTATTCGTTTATTTTAGACTGCGTCCACTTATCACTGGAGACTGGAGCCCGTAGTTAAAGGCGATAGTAAAAAGTCTTTACCCATCAGCCATCACCACAAAAAATTGTATAATCTCCTCTAGTCCAGTCTTCAGCTTTCAAGGTCGACTAGGAACTTGCTTATTGCTCAAATACTGCGCGATAAATCGCCGTAGCGACGAGCACTCTTCTAAAAACACTTTTTCATAAATTTAAGGCTTGATGGTCTAAAAAATCGATTTAAAACTAACTAATAATAATTTTTAGTCTTGACGGTAAATATTTTGTACGTCACAATGGGTGATTTTATATAAAGAATCTCGCCATTGTGAGTTCGTAAAACATAACCTGAACACTGACTCAATAATCCATACTAATAACAAATTTTAGTCTCCACTTTAAATTTACGGAAGCTCACAATTGCGTAATTTGTATGGAGAATATAGCCACTGTGAACTACTAAAATTTAGAGTCGAAACTAAAAATGTTTATTGGTACGACCCAATATGATTATTATAAGCGTCGTGCAGTTTAAATAAATAGGGTAGGGTCGCCTAATTTCGAACACTCCCAGGGGCCCTACTTTGAAACTCGATTCTACTATTGATTGCCATTCGAAAGATCTTTGCGATTCTACTTTCAAATGGCACTCTCTATGAAAGTAGAATCGAATGCCGGTAATGCCAAACTATTTGCCAAACAATTTGCGATTTTCGAACGATTCTCGCAATATGTTTGACATAACCCAAACGAGTCTCGCATTATGTTCGGCATTTCCCAAAAAATTTATCGTTAAACAATTAAATAATAATAAATAAACATGGACTGTGTCGCAATTAGGTTGAAGTCTAAAGGAAATCCGGAACAAATTCAACAACGAAGGCCGATTAGAGATAAATCGAACATAATGGAGCTTGGCAAGAAAAAGTTTTTCTATTCAGTATTTATTTAAAGGCATTTTTAATCCAAAAATAAAATAACTTTATTCAGCTTTGTTAAATACTACTGCCTTTCGAAAGATGCCTTTATGTACTTGTTGAACAATATTTCAACAGAACTAAGTGTTCGCAAAAAACAAACTTTTGTTCCCAACATTATAAAGGCTGTCTTTAAATACCCCTTGGACAAATCCGGATGCCGGGTCATATATTCCACCTTTTCAAACTGTGACACTTTTGTGTTTGGGCTTTTAGATGATTCCCTGGGACAAAAAAAGCAAACATTATACATAGGTACCTACTACTATGTTTATGAAATATTCATGAATTATTAATTTATAAAATTTATTTACTTACATTCTGAGAAAAAAAACTTCTTAAATCGACCTTCTCCGCAAGCACATTTGATGTAGAATGATTATTTGCGAATTCGAACGAATTTGACATTAACTTTCGGAAAAGATAGTACCAATTTTGTACCAAGAAAACAAAACAAAGTTGGCAGTACTAGAGCTGTTCGAATTTCGCTTTCATAACTTAACTTATAGAATTACAGAGTTGCGATTTTGCAAATTCGAACAGTTTCACTTTAGAATCGAGTTACATAGTAGGGCCCCAGTAGTGGAACACTTTTTGTAAAAAGCTATACAGCTGTGGTATTACCTTTATTCGTTTTTGCAATATCAACTGGTACAATATTATTGTTAACGTTTCAAAATTGCAGTTTAAATTGAGTCTTTAGGAAATGCGTTTGAGTGTGGGTTCAGTAGAAAAAAACAACT